>CM075670.1:286626241-287948741 GCA_037962975.1 Clitoria ternatea
CATTATTGGTAGGACCCGTTCCTTGTTTTCAGGCATAATGCTGAAAAGGTGGTGGGTCCCTGCGCCGTTTACAAGCACCATTATTGTAGTAGGTATCTCCACTTGTCTGGAAAGCGTCAATGCTTTATTATTTTATTGTTATTCCCCTTTATGCGTGACAGCGTGATTCCCATTATTAACCTCTCAAGACAGAGTCAATCTCGTGCCGGGGTTGTGAGTATGGGCTCGCTACGCAGTATGGGAAATTCAATATTCCGCCAGTATTGAGCCTATGGCTTGGCGGAGTAATATGCATTGGGAACATTTCATGCATGTGTATAAGATATTCAATATTTTCCACCTTGGCGGAGTAACAAATTTTGGCGGAGTTACGTTCCTTGGCGGAGTAACATGCCTTGGCGGAGTAAGGCGCCTTGGCGGAGTAGCATGCCTTGGCGGAGTTACGTTTCTTGGCGGAGTAACATGCCTTGGCGGAGTTACTTGCCCTGGCGGTATGCACTCCGTATAGAAGTAATCGTAATGTATTTGAAGCGTACTTCTCTTTATTCAAAATGCTGACCTGGCAAAGCATTAAAGCCATGCTCTTGGGGGCCGGTGTTAGGACCGGATCATATGCCCCCTAGCTTGTTATAGTGACTGGCGGAGTCACTTTAATGAGCTATAACACTTAAGTTTAGCTTTTATAGGCATGGGTTTAGGCGGCGTTTGCTAGTTCAGGATTTATGGACAAGTGTTTTCATGCATTTATTGGCTTTATCATTACTTGTCACGCCTGTCATTAATGCGCCTCGAGACCACGTTTTTGCCTCTTCAATCTCCCACTGCCACGTATGCCCTCGTAACGATTGTCATTCCAATGATGGGACATAAATGCGTGGGATGGCAGTTGAGAAACGTTTTCGAGGTTATTACCGTGGGCCTTGGATTTTGAAAATGCGGCCCAGGAAATACCTGCCCTTAGATTCATCTATTGGTTTCAGCATCAAAAAAGGAACCGTCAGTGAGATTCATCCAACGGTTGTAAACGTGTGTTTGAATTTTAGAACCGTTGATGAGATTTATCCAACGGCTGCAAACACATCTTTGAAATTTTTGAGATTTCGCTTATTTCCCCCCAAGCCATGCCTATAAATAGGTAAACTCTTAGGAGGGAAATGTTTTGCTCCATCTTCCACTTCGCATTTGTTTGCTGAAACTGTTTTTGCTACTCTCTCGCGAGTTTATTGGTGCTGGAGTTCTTCAGTTCTTTCAGAAGCTTAAGGTAACTTGCTTCTTCCTCTGCTTTCTGTCTTCATTTTCATTGGGTTGGTTCTGTTTTTTCTTTCTGTGTGTTTGTTAAAACGAAGATGAGAGGAAAAAGGTCAGAGTTTTGCTCTAGGGTTTCTGTTCGTCCCATGTTTTCGGATATTGAGAGTGGAGATGAGGCTTTTTATACTGGGAGGGATGCAACATTTTACAGCAGCGTGGAGTTTTTTAGTAATGCTGTACATTCGTTTGTATCAGGAGGTATTCCTCAGATTGAAGTAAGAACGATGGCAGAGTGTCAAAACGTTGTGTTGCATGGGTTGGATTGGAAAAAGATGGTTGAGGTCGACCCTTATTGTTGGGTTGAGGAAGATGTTAAGGGTGCTTCCTCTCGTCATGCGACAACAAGCGGAGGGGTAGTGGAGTTGTCTGTTCCGGTTTGGAAGGATGAGAGGTATGAGGAGAGGTTCATCGTCCATTCACCCAAGACGTATGAACGTATATGCCATCGTCCTCAAGATAGACGTACATTATACATGTACGATATTTTGTTTACCCAGTTGGGGGTACGATTTCCACTGAACAGATTCCAGATGGGCTTACTGAGGTTCCTGGATTGCGCCCCTTCTTAGCTGCACCCTAATGGTTGGGGAATAGTTCGCAGCTTCGAGGTGTTGGCTAAACATCTGGAGTTTACGCCTACTGTGGCGTTATTCTTTGCCTTTTGCCGCATTATGAGGAGAGTAAACACAAAAACTGGCAGCATGGGCTTTGTAACTCTTCAGGCGGAGCCGAAGATTGTAAATTTCAGGGCATTTACTGACTCCGCCAAAGAAGGCGGACTTTATTTTCGGATGAGCTTTGTAAAAGTCTCTGTCAGGAAGAACAAGTCCGTTTTCTGGCGGAGTAAGGAGGGAATTGACAAATTCCCAGTAGTGTGGACCCATGAGCACTTCCTCCTGACCAAACAAGCTTATGAAGTTGAGGAGGGTGCCTTGTCAGCTACTTCTGTGGAAGTGCTCCGGACGTTGAAGGAGTACAACGCCGTCCACAAGCAGATCTTATGCAAAAGGCTGCTTGGGCGGGATGCTGAGGATTATTTAAGTAATTCTTTAAGACTTTTTGCTTGAATATTACTCCTGTTGTTTCCTGCAGCTTCTAATAATATTCATGTATGTTATTTTGCAGGAGAAATTGCTGCATTCCCTGGGATGGAACGTATTAAGCAGATTCGTATGAGCCGCGCGGAGATTGACGCGGAGAATAATGTGCAGCCCAGAAAGAATCTGGCTGCTGCTCTGACAAAAACTCTTCCTTTCTCTGCATCCACTAATATAATAAATTTGGAAGGTGGTGCAGGATCCTCAGCAGCTGTTGTTGAGAGGCGTTCTAAAAAACGCCAAGAACCAGAAGCTGCTGAGGAGGAAGAAGAAGAAGTAGATCTCCAGCCCTTGCAAAGAAGGAGGACCAAAGGCAAGAAGAGGGTTGAGGAAGGAGCATCAATTGATGCTGCCATTGACTTGGAGGAGACTCAGGAGGTACCTGTTGTGGGTACTTCTGCTGATATGGGTGGTGTTGAAGGCGTCCCCGAAGAAGATGTCGTGGGGGAGCAAGCGGAGGGAATCCAAGCCTCTCCTGACCAAGTTGTGGGGGATGAGGCAGAGAGAGTTCAAATTTCCCCAGTCCGCCCGTCTGAGGATCCCGCCTTGGACTTGACTGCTCGAGGGACAGCAGTTTTCTTAATTGATGTTCCAGGGGAGTCATCCAGGCGATCCGTCTCTCTGCCTCTGGCGGGGTCTCGTCTGAACCCTTATTTGTATTTCTCAAATGTGGAATCCCGCCAGTCAGAGACACGTGATCCGGACTTCATTCTCCACCCAGACATCGACTTTGAGGAAGTTGCAGATGCCACTGCTGCTGCAAGGTGGCATCTTGCTGAGATTGATGGTTTCCTTGCTTCCGTACCACGTATTGCGGAGGTGGCTGCTGAAGCTAACATGTTTCAAGAATCTTTTCATGACTCCGTTGAGAAGATACGCAGCTTGGAATATGATAATGAACAGTTGTCGGAGGTGATCAAGGCGAAGGATAAACACCTTGACGTCGCCGACTCCGACATCAAGAAGCTGGAGGAGGAGCTGGCTTGGGTGAGAGCTGATAAAGTCTTGCTGGAAAAGCAAGTTTCTGGCTTAAAAGAGCAGAATATAAAACTGGGCGAGGAGGTGAATGGGCTGTCCCAGGTGAAGGCTGACAATGATCTGCTGAAACAACAAGTTTCAGATCTGACTCAGCAGAAACAAAAATTGGGCGAGGATGTGAGTGAGCTTCAGCAGAAGTTGGTTTCCCTTGAACTTAATAAAACCGCTGCTGAAGACGCCTGGGCGGCGGAGTTGGACCAAGCAGCCACTGCATACAATAACCTTGAAAAACAGGTTGAAGAGCTGAGAGCCGAAAAAGCCACTTTAGATGCCGCCAGTGCGAGGCTTGACAAGGAGTTACAATCTGCCTTGGATGCAGCTGAGGCGGCGATTGATGATGCTTTCAGCATGGCTGTTCGCCAACTCCGTTATCGCAATCCAGGCGTTGCTCTCTCCACCACAGGCATTCATCCTTACTATGAATTCATTAATGGAGAATTGATGGTGCCTGTTCAAGGGGGTCACATGCCTGCGCCCAGTGTTGAATATGTCCTGGCGGACTTGCCTCCTTCCCAAAGTTTGTCCAAATCTGTTGGAAGTCAGCTCCGCCATGCCAAGCAAGAAGGGATGCCATCCGACCCTTAAAGACCAACTCCTCAGTCATTTTGCAAGTTTTTGTTTTTTGCATTTTGTTAATATTGCCTTGTTCCAGGATAGGCTCTGGACTTTTATCAATCCTTGACAATATTAATGAAGCATATTTTCTGTCAATCTATACTTGTTCATATAAGCAATGTTTGAGTCCGTCGTATTTATGCCTTGTAAAATGATATTAAGAAGGCGAAGTATTCATTTGAGGACATAATGAAATATGACTAAGTATAACGAGGCGGAATAGCCTTTTTGAAATTCTGGTGAATTAAAATTCAATAATGAGGCGAAGTAACCTCTTAGGAATTCCAATGAAACAAATTTAATAATGAGGCGAAGTAGCCTCTTAGGAATTTCAATGAGATTGGATTGCGTAAGAAGGCGGAGTAGCCTCTTAGGAATTTCAATGAGATTGGATTCCCTAAGAAGGCGGAGTAGCCTCTTAGGAATTTCCAAGGAGTTGGATTCCATAAGGAGGCGGAATAGCCTCTTAGGAATTTCAATGAAGTTGAATTCCGTAAGGAGGCGGAATAGCCTCTTAGGAATTTCAATGAAGTTGGATTCCGTAAGAAGGCGGAGTAGCCTCTTAGGAATTTCCAAGGAGTTGGACTCCGTAAGAAGGCGGAGTAGCCTCTTAGGAATTTCCAAGGAGTTGGATTCCGTAAGAAGGCGGAGTAGCCTCTTAGGAATTTCAATGAGATTGGATTCCGTAAGAAGGCGGAGTAGCCTCTTAGGAATTTCAATGCAGTTGGATTCCGTAAGAAGGCGGAGTAACCTCTTAGGAATTTCCAAGGAGTTGGATTCCGTAAGAAGGCGGAGTAGCCTCTTAGGAATTTCCAAGGAGTTGGATTCCGTAAGAAGGCGGAGTAGCCTCTTAGGAATTTCAATGAGATTGGATTCCGTAAGAAGGCGGAGTAGCCTCTTAGGAATTTCAATGAGATTGGATTCCGTAAGAAGGCGGAGTAGCCTCTTAGGAATTTCAATGCGGTTGGATTCCGTAAGAAGGCGGAGTAGCCTCTTAGGAATTTCCAAGGAGTTGGATTCTGTAAGAAGGCGGAGTAGCCTCTTAGGAATTTCAATGAGGTTGGATTCCGTAAGAAGGCGGAGTAGCCTCTTAGGAATTTCAATGAGATTGGATTCCGTAAGAAGGCGGAGTAGCCTCTTAGGAATTTCAATGCAGTTGGATTCCGTAAGAAGGCGGAGTAGCCTCTTAGGAATTTCCAAGAAGTTGGATTCCGTAAGAAGGCGGAGTAGCCTCTTAGGAATTTCAATGAGATTGGATTCCGTAAGAAGGCGGAGTAGCCTCTTAGGAATTTCAATGCAGTTGGATTCCGTAAGAAGGCGGAGTAGCCTCTTAGGAATTTCCAAGGAGTTGGATTCCGTAAGAAGGCGGAGTAGCCTCTTAGGAATTTCCAAGGAGTTGGATTCCGTAAGAAGGCGGAGTAGCCTCTTAGGAATTTCAATGAGATTGGATTCCGTAAGAAGGCGGAGTAGCCTCTTAGGAATTTCCAAGGAGTTGGATTCCGTAAGAAGGCGGAGTAGCCTCTTAGGAATTTCAATGAGATTGGATTCCGTAAGAAGGCGGAGTAGCCTCTTAGGAATTTCAATGCAGTTGGATTCCGTAAGAAGGCGGAGTAGCCTCTTAGGAATTTCCAAGGAGTTGGATTCCGTAAGAAAATGGAGTAGCCTCTTAAGAATTTCAATGAGATTGGATTCCGTAAGAAGGCGGAGTAGCCTCTTAGGAATTTCAATGAGATTGGATTCCGTAAGAAGACGGAGTAGCCTCTTAGGAATTTCCAAGGAGTTGGATTCCGTAAGAAGGCGGAGTAGCCTCTTAGGAATTTCAATGAGATTGGATTCCGTAAGAAGGCGGAGTAGCCTCTTAGGAATTTCAATGAGATTGGATTCCGTAAGAAGGCGGAGTAGCCTCTTAGGAATTTCCAAGGAGTTGGATTCCGTAAGAAGGCGGAGTAGCCTCTTAGGAATTTCAATGAGACAAGTTCAATAATGAGGCGAAGAAGCCTCTTAAGAACTTCAAAGAAAGTAGGATTCCGTAAGGAGGCGGAATAGGAATTTCAATAAAATTGGATTCCGTAAGGAGGCGGAATAGCCTCTTAGGAATTTCAATGAAATAGATTTCCGTAAGGAGGCGGAGTAGCCTCTTAGGAATTTCAATGAAATTGGATTCCGTAAGGAGGCGGAGTAGCCTCTTAGGAATTTCAATGAAATAGGATTCCGTAAGGAGGCGGAGTGACCTCTTAGGAATTTCAATGAAACAGGATTCCATAAGGAGGCGGAATAGCCTCTTAGGAATTTCATTGAAGTAAATTCAACAATGAGGCGGAGTAGCCTCTTAGGAACTTCAAAGAAGTAGGATTCTGTAAGGAGGCGGAGTAGCCTCTTAGGAATTTCAAAGAAACAGGATTCCATAAGGAGGCGGAATAGCCTCTTAGGAATTTCATTGAAGTAAATTCAACAATGAGGCGGAGTAGCCTCTTAGGAACTTCAAAGAAGTAGGATTCCGTAAGGAGGCGGAGTAGCCTCTTAGGAATTTCAAAGAAGCACAATTTTACAAGTGTTGAACTTACTTGAACTTGTTGGGTAGTGCTTGAGTTTGTTGCTCATGTACTCCGTAAAACATTGGTAGTTAGGCGGAGTCAAGCTTTGGATGGAGTGTTCATCCTTTTGAACTTGGACCGGAGTGTAACTCCTGATCAAATGAGAATTGTTGAATCCAGGATGGCTATGGTGCAGCATATAGCTTGTGACACCAATTCTTCCTGTGAGAAAATGGTTGAACCTTTGAGGCGGTATAGTGCAGCATATAGCTGTGACACCAATTCATCCTGCAAGAAATTGGTTGAACCTTTGAGGCGGTATGGTGTAGCATATAGCTGTGACACCAATTCATCCTGCAAGAAATTGGTTGAACCTTTGAGGCGGTATGGTGCAACATATAGCTGTGACACCAATTCATCCTGCAAGAAATTGGTTGAACCTTTGAGGCGGTATGGTGCAGCATATAGCTGTGACACCAATTCATCCTGCAAGAAATTGGTTGAACCTTTGAGGCGGTATGGTGCAGCATATAGCTGTGACACCAATTCATCCTGCAAGAAATTGGTTGAACCTTTGAGGCGGAATGGTGCAGCATATAGCCGTGACACCAATTCATCCTGCAAGAAATTGGTTGAACCTTTGAGGCGGCATGGTGCAGCATATAGCTGTGACACCAATTCATCCTGCAAGAAATTTGTTGGATTTTGGGGTTAGCGTGATGCAGCATATAGCTGTGACACCAGCTCTTTCCACAAGAAGCCTGCAGGACCTTGGGGATGAATTAGTGCAGCATATAGCTGTGACACCAGTTCTTTCCATAGGCGGCCTGCAAGACCTTAGAGTCGGTATGGTGCAGCATACAGCTGTGACACCAATCCTTTCCCCCCAAGGAGTTTTCTGTACCTTAGGGTCGGTATGGTGCAGCATATAGCTGAGACACCAATCCTTTCCCCCCAAGGAGTTTTCTGGACCTTAGGGTCGGTATGGTGCAGCATATAGCTGAGACACCAATCCTTTCCCCCCAAGGAGTTTTTGGACCTTAGGGTCGGTATGGCGCAGCATATAGCTGTGACACCAATCCTTTTCCCCTAAGGAGTTTTTGTTGACTCCGTTTGTGAAGCGGCGTTGCATGTTGATTGATCTTTATGATATAAAGAGTTATGCATGTATGCTTCAGTTTTTGGAGTCGTTGTCTTATCTGCATGGGAACGAGTTCTGCCATGGATAATCAATTCAAAGTTAGAGTGAAGATTGAATGCAGGAAGGCATTTCATTAATAATGGAACTACAAAAATGGCTGAGTTGGGGTATGTCTTTTCGAATCCTTTTCAAGGAAAGGATAACTAGGAAGAACCTTGAGTTAGGAAGAAAAGATCATACCGTATTACCAACTAGCTGTAATATATGCGTAAATTTAAAATGTTCCATTTATTCCTGACCGGAGTGCCATCTAAGTTTTCTAGGCGGTATGTGCCTTTGCCCAAAGCTTCGATGACTTGGTATGGACCTTCCCAAGTTGGTGCCAATTTGCCTTGATGTGCAAATTTGTTGTCAATATTGGCCATTCTCAGCACCAAATCTCCTTCTTTGAAACGGCGTTCAAAAATGCGTGTGTTATACCGTTTGGCGGCTTTGCTTAAACAGCTTGGTCCCTCACAAAGGCTTCCTCTCTCAATTCCGCCAAGACCTCGAGTTCATGGGCGAGGTTATGTTCATTGGCTTCTTCATTGCTTAAACGATCACGAGATCTTTTCTCAGACTTCTCTGGTTCATCATGAGATTTACCTTTAAACAAATAATGTTTCAGTTTGCCTTCACGAATAAGCACCTCAATGGTGTTTTTGAGTTGCTTGCACTCCTTCATGGTATGGCCAACTGATTCGTGGAACTCACAATATTTTTTCGGGTTCCCACCACGTCTGATTGGAGGTGGACGTTGAATCCCATAAATGTTGAGGGTAGTCCATCCTATTTCACGCAAGATTTGTTCATACGTCATGTTCAGGGGTGCATAATGAGCGAAATTGAACACACGTTTATCTTGGTGTTTGAAGGGTTGGTTCCCTATTTTGTCTTTCTGGTGGAACTTGTCATTCTTGGATGACCTTTCTTTGTCTTTGTCATGATGTGGAGTTGCAGGGGGTGGTTTACTGCGAGATGCAGTGGCTTCCAGGTGCATCTCAATACCCACATACTTAGACGCCTTCCTGCGAAACTCTTCCATTGTGGATGGAGGTCCCTTTGCCAGCGACAGAGCAAAAGGTGACTTTGGCTGCATAGCCTCGATGAGGATATGCAACTGTATTGCTTCTGTCAGATCTGGGACCATGGCTGCCTCCTTATAGAATCTCTTAAGGAAATCTTGTAGAGATTCTTTGTCACCTTGCTTGATCTGAGCCAAGGTATGAGAGGTTCTAGGTGCATCCCTAGAGATCATGAAGTGGCTGCCAAAAGCTGTAAGGGTTCTGGGGAACATCCTGCACATGACATCTTCTTCTGCACCTAGGAACATAGCCTCGTAGATGTAAGCATCTAGATGCTTAGAAGGATTTGTTTCCCCAGTATATTTTCCTATGGAAAGAGGTTGCATGGTCTGCAAATGTCTGGGGACATGCGTATTCATGAGCCTTTTAGAAAATGGGATACTCATCTTGTATCCTGAGGGGGATGCAATTGAGCCTGCTCTCCTTCCCTCTTGGTGTTGTGCATTTGCCAGTGGAAGGCTTCGTTGCTCTTCCATGTAAGTAGGGATGCGAGAGTAGCTGGGAGTACTTGATTCCTCCTGTGTATGCGCCTCATGATGCGGCTGTTTAGTAGGACCTGCCCTATTGTGAGTGTGATTTGCCTTTTCACGACGAAGCTCAGCAATTTCTTCTCTCAGCATCCTGATCATGTCATCTCTCGGATCTGGAGAGTCAGCATGCGTTGCCTTTTTATGAGCATCGTTGTCAAAGTTGAGACGTCTAGGATTGTGTGGAGGAGAATCCTCAGTCTGCACCTCTGGTCCTGGTCTTTCCATTAATGATGAATGTAATGGAGATTGATCAAAGATTGTGGGAATACCAAATTTACAGGTCCCACTGGGCGTGCCAATAAACTGTTCTATACAGGGGGTGTAGAAGTATGTTTGTTGAACAATTCAAAATGTATATAAAATGTCAATCTGATACAAAGCAATGTGCGTAAATGTACAGATAAGGAGTGTCTTTGTATGTTGAGGCGGAGTGCAGTATGCGCGGGCGGTGTACAGTCCGCCTGACGGGATCTTCTTTGTCTTGACCCGATTGGGGGTGGTACCTGCAATCGTTCTCCGACGCTCAAGTCAGTATTTCAGAATACTTAAAGACTTAGAAAGCTAATCTGAGAGAATTATGCAAGTAAGAGAGTGTAAGGTTCAGAATTGGGGGATCCCTTATACCTTTTTGATAGAGGTTTATATACCTGTTACTGGTGCTCCATTATTGGTAGGACCCGTTCCTTGTTTTCAGGCATAATGCTGAAAAGGTGGTGGGTCCCTGCGCCGTTTACAAGCACCATTATTGTAGTAGGTATCTCCACTTGTCTAGAAAGCGTCAATGCTTTATTATTTTATTGTTATTCCCCTTTATGCGTGACAGCGTGATTCCCATTATTAACCTCTCAAGACAGAGTCAATCTCGTGCCGGGGTTGTGAGTATGGGCTCGCTACACAGTATGGGAAATTCAATATTCCGCCAGTATTGAGCCTATGTCTTGGCGGAGTAATATGCATTGGGAACATTTCATGCATGTGTATAAGATATTCAATATTTTCCACCTTGGCGGAGTAACAAATTTTGGCGGAGTTACGTTCTTTGGCGGAGTAACATGCCTTGGCGGAGTAAGGCGCCTTGGCGGAGTAGCATGCCTTGGCGGAGTAACATGCCTTGGCGGAGTTACTTGCCCTGGCGGTATGCACTCCGTATAGAAGTAATCGTAATGTATTTGAAGCGTACTTCTCTTTATTCAAAATGCTGACCTGGCAAAGCATTAAAGCCATGCTCTTGGGGGCCGGTGTTAGGACCAGATCAGTTGCATTTCAAAATTTGATATAATAATTAATCGAAATTTAATTGAAATGTATTATATTATTAACAATTTTTTTTTATCTTGTACAATTAGCCTTGCACGTCAAAACAAATTAAAAATAGAAAGTTTTATTTGAAATGACGTTGAATTTGCATCGAAAATCATGAGGAGTTATATTAATATTAGTTTTAAAACAATTTTTTTATTTTTTGATTTATTGATAATTACAGGATTGCACATGTATAAAAAAGGATATTACCTGACCAATTTTTTTTATCCAACTTACTTTTTTTGGGGGGGAAGATTCCAACTTACTTGACAAACCACCTAATAGCCATTGGCTTGATTGGGCTATTGCTAGTTGGAATACGGCCCAAGTTGTTTCGCAACCAAAAGAAATAAATTTTAAAGATATATTTAAGTTACGGTCCAAAAAAAAAAGATATATTTAAGTTAGCATTAAAAAAAAGATATATTTAAGTTTGAAGATTTTTACCATGTCTAATAACACAAAATCAAAGTATAAGGAAAGTTGATAAGCTAATTGAATGTTTGAAATCAATATTTGAAAGTTAGAAGCTGATAAATTAGTTGATTAAATTTAACGGTTAAAAGTAAAATCATATGAAAGATGTATATTTTTCATGCATTTATCCTATTAATATATTTATTAAAATTAATTATATTTATTTTTAAAAAATGATATATCTTTTACGTCCTTTTTACATTTAACAACTTGTTTTATCAAACATATTTTAACTTAACCAATTAGCTTATTAGTTTATAGTTAGTCGCTTTAAGCTTTTAGTTTTCAACTAACTTATCCACTAGTTTTGTCAAACAATTATAAATAACTTTAAAAAATGTTACAAATTACTAAAATAAGCTTATTTACTAAACAAGACTATTTTAACAAACAAATTTTAAACTATTATAAGCAACATGCTAACTTAAATCAATATTCAAGGTCTTGCAAAATACACTTGTAAATTAGATTATATCTTATTTTAGTATAAAATTTGTTAGACAAAATAGTCATGTTTGAGAAAGAAGTTGATATTAGAAGCTTGTAACATTTTCAAAAAAAAATACTTAGAGTTTATTTGACAAAATTATCATATAAGATAACTCAAAATTGAAAGCTAAAATTTTCAAGTTAAAAGTTGATTAACTAGTTGATTAAATTAATATGTGTTCTCTAAGACTTATTGTTAAATGTTGATCCGGTCTCGATACCAGCATATGGACAAAAAGGTAGTTCGACCTAAAAGTCGTCATGCAAGACCGACATCGCCCAGTTATTGAAATTTAACATTGGTTCCCAATACCACACATGAGACTCATGACTTAACATTGGTATGATTAATTCTCTCAATAGCGGAAGATCAGAGTTGACTAATGCAATTACGTGTTGAGGAAGTAACCTGTAAAATGACTGATGGAAAGGTACAGCCGGTAGGTAGGGTCACTGTTGCGTGTCAGCCTTTCTGTAAATGATCACAATCACGCTGACACCTTATATGGTAAACTCATCTACCCAAAACGACTCTTGCATTGCTTTATGGTATATAAACTTACGAATCAACAATGAAAAGGTAGAACATTCTTATTACAATCTTATGCTTGGGCCCTTTTATTCTCTCTGACTTGAGCGTCGGAGTATCCTTATAAGTGACACCCTTTCACCCCACAATACGTGAGGTTGATGATATTGATCGAGAGATCACTCTAAGACTTTTATCACCCCACTAGTGTAAGAGTTATATTACCGGATCCTCACTAGACAGATGTGAAACAAATACAGACAAATACAATTTGAGGGCTGGTTACCACGTCGGCTTATAGACCCTGACTTAGACCAGTTCATTGGCACGCCTAGTGGGACATTGTAAATTGATTCCCACGTTTGCATAAGCAAGAAAATCATTATGGAAGATAGCGTTAACGTTCCTGAGGGTCACGTTGAAGATATGACGTTTCTGGATCCAGGGCAACTAGCCTTTGAAACCCCTGTTCATTCGCAAAGCGTGTGTGGTGCCAATGGCGGCTCATGACCCTAGCTATAATGTTATCAGGCAACTTAGGAAGGAGATAGCTGAGTTAAGGCGTGAATGCATGACACATGCGGAAAAGGTGGGTCCTGTTGGATGTCACCAACCTAAAGTTTCGAGACAGGAAGTGTCTCACCCACCTCATTATTTGAGGATTGTGACTTTGATGAAGAACAACAGTCACAATCCCACACAGAACTTTAAGCCTCACGAAAGAAGAACCCTCTAGCTGGAACTCCTCCTTCTGGGTATAGGTTAAGCATTCCTTTCTCTAGGAGGTTGATGAGTATCCCTATCCCGAAGCACTCTTAGATAACCTAACCTCTCTCTATCGGTAAGTATACAGGAGAGACAGATCCATACAAGCATCTCGATGCCTACGTTTACAAAGCTATGTTTCTTGAAGCTAAAGCTGACGTTATGCATCGTATGTTTCCTCACACACTGACAAGAGAAGCCTTAAGCTTGTTCAAAGGACTTCCTTCTGGGTCCATGGACTCCTGGGAGAAGATGGATGAGGCATTTGGAGAGCATTTTGTGATCTCTAAAGATGTACCTAAGATATCCCACACTCTGGCTCAGATCAAGCAGGGTGAGACAGAATCTCTAAAAGATTTTCTGAAGAGTTTCTACAAGGAGGCAGTGTTGGTCCTAGACCGTACTGAGGCTATCCAGCTATATATTATGATTGAGGCTTTGCAGCCTAAATCTTCTTTTGCCATATCTTTGGCAAGGAGACCTCTCACTACGTTTGACTAGTTCAGACGTAAGGCTTCTAAGAATGTTGGTATAAAGATGCACTTGGAAGCCACGACTGCACAAAGAAAGCCCCATACACAACAGCCTCAGGAGGAAAAGGAAAAGAAGAGGTAGAAGCGTGAGAAGGTTCCTCAGAAGGAATGGGGAAGGAAGCAACATCATTGTCAGCAAGACAAGAGAGTTTTAGCCTTCCACCATTATGCTTCACTGAACGCAAAACCATCCTAGATCTTAAAGGAGGTTGGTTGGGCATTATTCAGTGTTTATGGGGTTAGAAAACCTGCTCCTGTGAAGAGACCTACAAACCCTAAGAATTACTGTGACTTCCATGAGCAGACTGGCCATTCAACTAATAAATATAGATAGTTGAAAGAAGCCATCGAGGTTTTGATCAGAGAAGAAAAACTAAAGCAATACCTCTTCAAATACAAGTCCCTGGATGAGCCTAAACTAAAGGAGAAAAGTCACAGAGACTATTGAGGAGAGGGTCCCAAAAGGTTTACCTTTGTTGAACAACAAAAGGGATTGCTTATAGAGGTTATTTGGGAAGAAGACCTACCTTCATCTCCATAATGGGGTAGGTGAGAAGTGATCCATATGATTTCAGGAGGTTTTGCAGGAAAAGGTGTGTCCATCACGACACAAGAATCATTATCGCATGATCTTGTTGAAGACACATAAAGTTTTGATAATGAAAAAAGGAAATAAGCTTCAAAAAGAATCAATCATGAAGGCCAAGAATGGAAAAAAATGGATCAACAATAAGGCAAGACCTACAAGTCAAGAAATAAAGTTTCAGAGCTAAGAAAGTCTTAAAAATTATGTAAGGTTTTAATCAAGTATAAGAATGACTTTAAATCTCAATTAAAACCTTCAAAATATACAAATTTAAAATGAAATATTTTCTAAAGAACGACATGTAATCAATTACCATTTTGATGTTATTGATTACACACTCATACGTTGCATGCAATTTTAAGATGAAATATTTTTAAAAGTTAAACATGTAATTGATTACCATTTTGATGTAATTGATCACACACTGATATGTTGCAAATGGTTTGAATTTTAAATGAAATATTTGAACTTTGAATTAATGTAATCGATTACCACTTTTGTGTAATTGATTACCATAGCATCAGAATGAACGAAAAGATGTATCTCTTCATGGTTTCTAGCATGGAAAGTCATGTTCTTTCATCCAAACTCTTGAATGAACACATCCATTTTGAAAAGGCATCTTTCCAACATCAAAAGACATCTTTTCATCAATCAAATGAGTTAGAACCAAGTTTGTTTCATAAAAGACTTTGGAGATTTTAAAATATTATTTAAAACCCCAAGATTTGTTAATAACACACATCAAGACCTTTGATTAAATAAAGTCTGCCTACATGTTATTTGACCCCTTTATTTGAGTGTTTCAGGTTACAAAGTCTGTAATGCATATGTTAAGGGAGTCCATCATTTAAAGTCTACGATGTCAAATGCAAAATATTTCAAGTCTTTCTTAGATTGAGTCAACGTGGGACAAAATCAACTTTATCCAAGTTTGTCCTAACTCAAGGCTGTTACAAGGCAATACTTTAAGTGTGCTTATTCCAGACTTAGGACTATTGAGTCATGATCTTCATGAGATTTGCTCTTCAGACTTGGCACACATATTAGTCTCTTAACTTCATCTATCCAAGTATCAAGTTATCATACTAAGACCCTCATTTTCACATAAAACGGTCCTCTGATATTGATTCAGTGTAACACCCCTAAAATTTAAATAAATTCTTATTGAGTGAAATAATTAACATAATAATTAAATATAAATTGATTGATGTCCCAAAATTTAGAAATAATTAAATTAGGATTTATTATAATCACTCATAATTTATTACGAATTATAGAACTGAATTTAATACCCAAATTAAAATATGGGTGATGTTGTTGGCCAGGGCTATTAAAGATGTCATTATGAATACGAATACATGTTCAGAATAATTTTTAGATAAGTATTGAACCCGTATGGAGATCCTGTTAACTATAAATGACAAAATTTTAATGTGTGGTATGTAAAAAGAGAAGGGGAAACCATTTAAGACATATCTCCCTTTCTCTTTTTCCCATTTTCATCACCCCATTTTTCCCTTACAGAAATCGTTTCATTTTTTTCTTCTTTCACAAAACTCATCAAATTTGTAAGCCTCCTTCCATACCCAATCAATTTTGCCACTTCTTCTTCATAGGTGTTACGAGGTGTTTGGAGGTTGGAAACTCTCTCCATTGTCTCCCCATTTTTGTGGGTGTTCTAGGGCTTGGGTTTTCTTGGAGCTTGAGGTAAGTTCCTTTATTCTTTTGGTGTTCTAAGCCCTAGGTTATGATTTTGGTTTGATAGGAGAGTGTTATATGTATGGGTTATGGGAAGGGAACCATTTTTATGCAAAACCCTAAGGTGAGGTATTATAAATATGTGTTTCTATGTAGGTGTACATGGGTACACAAAAATGACATTAAATAGGGGTGAAAGAAGATGAGTATTAATGGTGGTTGTTGGGTTTTGATGTAACCTTAAGCCTTGAAATTTTGGCAAATGCATTATGTTGCCTTAGGAAGTATTATTGAGCATGGAAATGAACTAAATAGATTGTGGGTATGATATTTAAACTGTGGGTGTTGTTATTAATAATAAGAGATGGTGTTAATGATGGTAGATGGCCATTAATGAGGAAACCCATTCATGGGTGTTGCTTTAAATACATAGTAATGAATATAGACACCAAAACCATGGTGGTGGTGGTAGATTAAATGTAGTAAAAATGGTTTAAGGTTTATAATGGCATAGACACCAAGTATCTTGACTTAAAACATTTGAAGCTTGGTGGTTTAGATGAGAATAATTATATTATATATTATGTGGCATACGAAACAACCCCATTAGCGAAGTAGGACCTTTGAACCGCAACGGTTTCTACTTCTCTTGAGGTAGGAAGGGGTAACATCTTCTAAAATGAATGATTTCATCCATTGATGATGTATATGTATGGATGTGTTCCATGGTTAGATTTGAATATATGCCTTGATGAGATATATGGATTGAAATGCATTCAGAAAAAATTATGCTATGTTATGAATGATATTTGGGATGATGACTATGATGTTGATTTTGATGCATGGCATTGTGAATTGCTTGTAATTGATGCTATGGCTATGATTGGAACAATTATAAATATGTTGAACATCCCATGAAGTGGGAATTGATGGAATTGTGTGGATATTGTTTGCCACTAACCGCTTATGTAAAAGAAGTTTAATAACCATTGGTGGTATTTGAGAAATGATAATGGAATTGAAATCCACTATGTGATGGTGGTAATTTGATGATTGTGGAGCGGGATTGTAGGATGTATAGTGTGAGAATACATTGATCTACATTTGCATCCATGACATATCATTACGTTGTCTGTTTTGGAATGTTAGGGGTTCTAATAGGCAGACCTAGTGGGAGGGTGGCCCTCTGCATGGGAAAGTTATTGTTGTTCCTTAGTGATTCGGTGGAATCATGAAGCTGTCCATAGTTTAATGGCGAGACATCTTATGTGGCGGCCCTAGTGGGTGGGCGGCTCTATGATGAGCAAGTGACCTCGATGTCCCTATGGGGAACTGCTCTCTCGATATGTGTTTGAAAGAGGTTCATAGTACTTTTGGCAAGTGAGACCATGTTGTTGATCCGTAGGTCGCGGGGTGACTAGTGCTATATAATGGGCAATAACGATTTAGTACCAGTAAAAGATGGTGTTATGCATGCAAATTAAGAGATAAATGTACATATTTTACAACTACAGTAAGGACATAGTAGCACACCTATGCTTGACCAACATATTATATGGTGTTGTTCCCACAGTCGGATCCGCATTTGATAATGATTCTTTTGTGCATATGCATTAGCTATAAGAGCATTTACATATAGCCAGAGATATATCGAGATTAGTAGCCCGTGGTGGAGATGGATGATTGATAAAGAAATGGGAAAAATTAGTGGTACTAACCTTGAATGGAAAATTGTGATTGGTGAGATTGCCAATGAAATAATCTGTAATGTAATTGTGATGACTTGATACATGTGTTATGATTATGGTGATTGATGATGAAACTATATGTAGAATAATTTTTTGTGTGGTTAAAATATATGGTTCCATTGAGGAACATTTGTTGTGCACATGTATGTATATATTATCATAATGTATGATATTTTAAAAATAGGGCATCACAATTAAAAACAGACCGTGACGTTGACGCTACGCGTCAGCATTAAAATTTCATCTTGATGCTACGCGCCACAACCACGCTACGTATCAAGTCACTTCCTTCGTTCCTTTAAAAATTCATTCTTAAATTACTTTATTCCCTTAAAATCCTCATTTCTTATTATCAAACTCAATTATACCTTTATTTACTTTCCCAAATATTAAAATACCAAGAATGTTACAATTCATGCATATTAATCACTTTCAAAATCACATTTTTAAGGCATTGCAAAACAACTACAAGTATATAATTTTAAGGGAAAAGAGAAAGGAAAAAAAGCAAGACTTTCACATTGTCCAAGCTAACAACCCAAACTTAAACAACAACCATCAAAGAGCAACAAGATACAAATCTTAAGCAAAAGAGCTTGATCATTTATTTAACCAAAATCAAGAATATACATGGTGAATTGGTCTGAACCGGGGTCTAGGATCCGGTGTGGGACCAATTCATAAGAGTGCAGGTGTTCTAGGGTTTGCACACCGGTACTGTGGGTATCCAGTGTTATAGTCTGGCCTCTCAGTGGGAGGAGCCGGTCTTGTTGTCCTGGAGATCCTTCACACCAACGATTCGCGTTGAGAGAGGGCGAAAGGTGGTGCCACCTGCGAAGATTCTCCGACGCTCAAGTCAGAAGAGTGTATGAACTCAGTGAATTCACCAGCGATACAATAGTAAAGAGTGAGTTAGGACAACGTAACCGTGCATGTGTTTTTTATTGAGCTATTTATAGTTGAACGTAGGAAATGAATCGTTGGATGCAAGTGGGCCCGTTGGCTCTGATAGCGTGTGAAATATGTCAATCAAAGTGGCTCAGTACTCAGAGTGTGTCAAGGGGGTAGGTCAATTATTAGAGTACGATCCTGTGATAAAAATGGGGGATAATCACCTTTCTGCATAATTTGCTGATACATGTACTTGCTCTCTGAGGCCATTGATATGACATATTCCGCTATATTAGGTATCTTCACTGATAAGTTATAAGGAACTCTTATCTCACAGTGATTCTGAGGCAAACGATTATATAGACGTTCAGTGATAACGAGTGAAGTATCCGTGGTAGAGAGAACAAATAGAACGTCTGATGGGATAAGAGC
Organism: Clitoria ternatea; assembly: GCA_037962975.1. Lineage (NCBI taxonomy): Eukaryota > Viridiplantae > Streptophyta > Magnoliopsida > Fabales > Fabaceae > Clitoria > Clitoria ternatea. The sequence goes on from CM075670.1 coordinate 286,645,082, forward strand.
GGATGGAGGGATACCGAATATCAGGTGTGATGCTGCCCGAACTGTGACACCGATTGCCCTCTCATGAAGTCATTCTAGCGTTATAACTTTAGGGACCGGTATCCAGACCGGATCACATGGTATGCGAAAATAAAAACACAAAAGTCCCTAAGTAAGGGTTATACCTTATCTCCTTGTGGGAAGGGAGACAATGCACACTTGACTCTTTCTTTTTTCGTTTTAAAAGTGAAGAAGAAAAAGGAACACTCCTATATTTTCTCTCAAACCCTTAGTCCTTTACTAAGAAGATGAAAATGAAAAAAAAAGGAATTCTCTTCCTAAACTTTGCAAACCTTCATTTTGTGAACCCTAGTAAGAAAACCCTAAAAAAAGACCTAAAAAGAGAGCCTAAAAATATGAAACCCTAAAAAATGAGAGCTAAAAAAAGGATCCTCAAGGAAAAAACCCTAATGAGAAGAAACAAAAAATCCAACCAAGGACTATTTCCTCTTCTTTTTCTTCCACTTTTATAAAGCAAATGAGAGGTCTCCTACTTTTGAAATGCTCCCTAAAGTAGCATTTTGAGCTTATGAACTATGAGCTTATTTGTATATTTTTGCACATTTATAATTAGTGATATTTTTTTTAAAAAAATCATTATATCTATTTTAAAAGAAAATATGTCATTTACATTATTTTATTTTTAACAGTTAGTTTTACCAAACACATTTTAATCCAATCAACTAACTTATCAACTTCCAACTACAAACTTTTGGTTTTTTGTTAGCTTATCAACTTTCAGCAAACTTGTTTATTAGTTTTGTCAAATATTGAATCCTACAACTGGTAATTGAAATCTTGAAATGTTACTTAGTATTTCAAAAGATGTTATCTACCTAAACACATCTACTTTGCCTAAGTGACATTTCAACTAGTAAAATAAACTTTGTTATCTAAAATATCTTACCAAAAATACACATAAAAAGGGTAGTTTAATAAAATGTATCGATCTATCAATACTATTGATTTAATCAAATATTAGCTAAAAATCTAATTAAATCTAAAAAGATAAAGAAACAAACTTATTCTAATAGAAGATAATGCAAATCTAATAAATTCTCACCAAATTTCGAAAGATATAAGCAATAACCAAACCAATCCTTGTTCAGAATAAAATCCCTAGACAAAGTGATTTTCCAATTAAGAAACGAATATTTCTATCTAAAAATCTTGACAATACTTACATGGTTTGATTAAATTTAACTAGAGAAAGAACCTTTTCATGATACTTCAATTTTTAATTTCAAGAAAAAGTAGTTGAAGATAAGCAGTAGCATTATGAGAGTGTTTAAAGGGATTAGAATGTGGATCCTTTCTCTATATATTATTTTTAGTACTTTAGACATGGGTTGTAAAATTTTAATTTTTTTACATTATAAAAAGTATTTTTTTAAAAAAATCAATTTTAAAAAATAATCGATATAAAAATATTTTTAAAATAATCGTGTAAAAAATACCCGATGACAGCTCAACACACAATAAATCAGTAGAGGATCTGAACTAGTGTTTGAAGTAGCTAGCTAACTAGCAAACTTAAATTCAATAGTTGAATTATCTTTGCAACTTTAAAATAGAAAGTAAGTATTTATGGAGAGTTGGAAGTGGAAGCTCAAGATTAGGTATACGCATACAAAATGACAACATAGAACCTGGTAAAACCTGACAAGAGCTTATTGAGCAAATAACTATAATTGCATCTTCACATTATGATTTCCCCATCATCTCCATCAAAACGACCAACCATCTCTACTTCTTCCGCTACCCACTTTAATTTCACACTTGCATGCACTTAATACATACATACATATACATGAACTGAAACCAAACATTTATTCAATTTGAGAGACAATTCGCCAACACATGAAATTAGTACTTATCATATGACCACATTCATAATCGAATAATCAATCACTGATAACCCATTTGAAATGGGAATTAGCTCCCATTCATCAAAGTTTATGTCTACCTCTCCCCCATGTGACTGTAATGACAAAGATTGATTCTCAGTTTGACTTTCTTAATTAAAGGTTCCTCCAAAATAAATTTTTAAGTTATTAATTAAGTGAAATTTAATTAAGTTTAAACATAGTTCAGAATTAATATTAACTTTCACAATTTTATTTCTACAAATAATAACCTATACTTCATCCAACTCTTGTTCTCATCCATTGTAATCCAGATAAGCCTAGCAAAAAAGTGACCTTCTATGGATTTGAAATGCTAACAATTTTATGTACAAGTTACGATTAAAGCTATTTAGTGCTGATTTATTAATCCGCGTTGCCAGTTTTAAGGTGGGGCAATTTTTTTCTTTGTCAACAAATTTAATTTATTTCCCCTAGTTTCCGCTTGATTGACGCAAACGTACCTTCTAATACCGAATAGTTGGGCACCTCACGCGGTCATTAACACACAGTTTAATGATCAACCATTTTGCTTAGTTTCCTATAGATAAAACTAGACTTAAGAATTAGTTAACGCTATATACTTGGTTTAAAAATTGTGAAATTAAACAGAATGACGTTTGACGATTTCATATAATTATAAATAATTAATTTATTACTATAGTAGTAGTTATAGAATTACTCTTTAATTTATTTTTCATTAAGGTTCACGTCTTATCACCGCGCACATGCGGTAAGCATGAACCTAAACTTGAGCTGTCAGTGTAACTATATTCACACCTCATCCCTTTTTGAATTCGGTAATTATTAATCCAACCACCATTACAATCTTTCTTTCTAGAAAGGTAACTAGCAAAATTAGGCATTTATAGGTTAAGTAAGTGAAAAACATGAATACACACGGAATCGTAAACATTTATAGGTTAGGAGTATAAGGTTATAGCTTTATGCGTTGATCTCCATAAGTAAAATAATTTGAGTTGATATTTTTCATTTGAAAAAGCTAAAATATTCAGTATTTTAGTGGATAAGATTCGGGCGTGCAAGGTGGTAGGTTCCCTCCTTTCATTTCTGAACCTTACCCAGCTCCTACAACTTAATACACACTTATCATATAAATATTATAAATACCCCTTTTGAAGTCTCTAGTTCAACTTGATTCTAACCCTCCACGACCACTATGATGGGTCTTGGACACCCTTTGAGTTTCTTACTCGTTTTGCTTCTTGTTGCCTCCCTCGTACAAGTCCAATGTCACGACATCCCAAACACGTGGGAAGCCAGACCGTTCCATAGTATGCTGGCTTTGATTCAGCCAGACCCGGTTCTCCTAAAGTACCACAAGGGTCCTCTCCTTAAGGGCAACATCACACTGCATATCCTTTGGTACGGTAACTTCCCCAAAACGCACCGTTCCATTATCCTCGACTTCATCCAATCCCTTCATTCCGCTCACCACAACCACACACACCCCAAATTGCAACATTCATCATCACCCTCTGTTCACACGTGGTGGCGCACAACAGCCAGGTACAGGGGAGGCCCCTGCACCCTCACCGTAGGAAATCAAATCCTTGCCAATAACTATTCACTCGGTAAAACTCTCAAAACCACGCAATTACTCGCCCTCGCTTCCCAAAACCCGACACGGGGTAACGCAATCCACGTGGTGCTAACTTCTGCTGACGTGGCGGTTGAGGATTTCTGCATGAGCCGGTGTGGGACCCACGGCTCGGGTGGGGCTTATAAGAGGAGAGTGGCGTACGCCTGGGTGGGTAACCCGGTGACGCAGTGCCCCGGGGAGTGCGCGTGGCCGTTCCATCGGCCGGTGTATGGTCCGCCCTCGCCGCCTTTGGTTCCTCCGAACGGCGACGTGGGGATGGACGGAATGGTGATTAGTTTGGCGACGCTGCTGGCGGGGGCGGTGACGAACCCGTTTGGTAATGGGTACTTTCAAGGGGCGGCGAGTGCGCCGCTGGAGGCGGTGTCGGCGTGCACCGGAATATTCGGAAAAGGGGCGTATCCGGGTTACGCCGGTGAGGTTTTGGTGGACAAAATGACGGGTGGTAGCTACAATGCGGTGGGTGTGCGTGGTCGGAAATTTCTGTTGCCGGCTATGTGGGACCCTGTGACATCTACATGCAAGACGCTCGTTTGATGTAGCCTTTTATGATCATGGTTATGATTGTTGAATTTTTTTTCTGTGGGATAATTCTTGCATTTGGTATATGTGTGAGACAAAGTAAGGGGATTTTTCTTTTTGGGTTTTTCTGGAGAGGATATTTAATTATTTTTTATGCAAGTTTTGTTTATTCATGTTTTTCTTTTTGTTTGGATGGGTAACGGGTAATTGCAATTCATTTGTGTAAATCATAGACTTTTGAAATGCATTATTTCGCGAGTAAATTAGAAAGAACATCCTTCAAGTTTTTAAGTTTTCAGGTTAAGAATTACAATCTAGTCTAAACTTATATTACATTTCGTCTCTTTTAGGCTAACAACCGTTTTGAAAGTAGTCATGTCCTTGACTAGGGTTAATTGGCTTTTCACTTTGGCTTAATTCTTCCCTGGAAGGGGATTCATTTTTTGCGGCTAAGTTGTCTTCCTTAAAGACTAGGCAATAGTCGGATTAGTTGGATTTATGTCCAAAATAGTCCAATCTGACGAAAACTGGAATTGCATGGTAATCTATTTTCGGTTTAGTCTAATCTCAGGTGGGTTCAATTTTAGATTTGACAGGTGGGTTTCTTGGTTTGGGTATATATTTTTATTATCTTATTTTTTAAATTATCCTTATAACATATTTTGATAGTTAGACTTGTTGATTTAATTTGGGCCTCTATTGAGCCATTCCAATTTTCAAGTCTATTGTTTTTTTTTTTTTTCGTATTTTACAATTAAAAAAACTTCAATAAACCTTTTATCCTTGTTGCATAGGGCCACAAAATTTTCAATAACACAAGACAAGCCCATCCAATTATCCAAAAAATACAAAAGGGAAATAACATGCATAAAATTTTTAGGGGAAAATTATAAATTACAAATTATAACATAAATTAAACAAGCTAATGACAGTACTAAAACAACTCATTTTCTGTACAAGTAAAACAAGTATAATAGAAGAACAAAGGAAAATATGGTAGGGGTTTGATAGAAAATTAATAAGGGTTTCTATAAATATACTTAGTAGCAATATTAACACTTAAATTCAAAATGTATCTAATTTGTGTATAAATATTTATAAGCATAAACAACTATTCAAAATTATAAAGTTTGAAATATTTTTGTAGCAATATTAACACCTAAATCCAAAATGTGCCTAATTTATGTATAAATATGTATAAGTACAAATAACTATCTAAAATTAAAGTATGAAACAATGTATAGTTTGTAGTAATATTAAATCCTAAATTCAAAATGTTCCTAATTTATGCATAAATATGTATAAACACAAACAACTATCCAAAATGAAAGTCTAAGACAGTATGTATCGAGGAATCAAGTTACATCATTCAAAAAAGGAAGTAATTTCTACCTTATGTTTATCAACACTTGAACCAATGTGCAAAAACAAAAAACCACAGTTAGTGTTTACCTCATTTACATTTCAATCAAAATTAGATAATACAATATAATGGTTAAATAAAATAAAAATACATTAAACCTAAATGGTTCTAAGTATACAAGAGCCCTATGTCTTGAAATCATTCCAAAAAAGTAATATCTGATTAATATAAACACTAAACAACACAATTCAATTAATTATCAAACAGCATAATACTAAAAACCAATAAACAAGCTACAACCATAAGTAATATTGAATTTAATTATACAGTGACCTTTGCAAAAAAAATTTCAAGCAAACAATGCTACAAGTAAAAAATATATATATATATAAATCAGTAGTTGTAGCTTTATCAGTTGCTGAAACACTAATGCAAATAATATATATATATATATATATATATATATATATATATATATATATATATAAATAGCACCATCAGCTATAGACCTTGATCCAGCAATGGCCACAAATGGTTGTCCAATATTCCTCCTTGTTATCTTTTTGCCTTCCTTAATTTCTAGACATGAATTACAATAAAAGTTAAATAATATAATAAATTTTTAAAAATTAAATCATATGAATAGTAAATAATTTTAAAAAATGATGGATATAAATACTGATCCGTCCCCGACCGGGGTTTAGGATCCGGTGTCAGGACGGCCTCAAGAGTTGAGAATTGAATAAAGTAGAAGACCGGCTGTGCGTATCCGGTCTCTGTGATCCGGCCTCTCGGTGTGTGGAGGTCGGTCTTATTGTCCTGGAGATCCTTCACACCGACCTCTCGCGTTAGTGTGGGCGACAGGTGGTGTCACCTGCGAAGATTCTCCGACGCTCAAGTTAGGAGAGTGTAAGATGAACTCTGTAATACTTAAGCAGTATATAGTGAGAATGAGAGTAAGGACAACTTAACCTTTGACATGTATTGCAACATGTTATTTATAGTTGAGTGTGGAAGATGAATCGTTGGGTGTTAGTGGGCCCACTGGTTCTGATAACATGTATAAAGAGTCAATCCGAGTGGGCCAACATTCAGAGTTTGTCAGGAGGGTAGGTGAATTATCAGTGTACTTTTCTATCACATGGATGGAGGATAATCACCTTTTTTGTAAATTCCGCTGGTGATTGTACCCACTCCTGTCAGTGAATGAAAGGGACATATTCCGCTGTGCAGAATACCTTTTCCGTTATGATACTGAAGCAGTCGGTATTCTTGACTGGTGTAGGAGAGCGGATAAGCCGATCGGTGTCTCGGATGTCACCTCGGACGACTAGTGTAATAGAGGTTCACCGAGTGTGTTGTAGACCGGATTGGTATTCTTGACACCGGCTAAACACTAGGACGACTATAATGACTTCTCTTTAGGTGAGACTGGATCAACATGTCTACCGACTGGACCATTATCCTGGGATACCGGTTGACTTCTAGGAAGGCTGAGTCGGCCTTTTGTCCTTAGAACCGGTATCCAGACCGGATAACCTTGGGGCCGGTATATCCCGCTATACAGGGTATCTTCGCTGATAAGCTATAATGAACTCTTATCTCATAGTGATCTTGAGGCAAACGGTTATACACATCGTGGCGAGGACAGATGAAGCATACGATGAAGTGAGAACGGATAAGGTGACAACGGATAACCGATGTGGCACTGTCTTCCTGTAACACCGGTTCCCCCTCTAAGAGGTCACTCTAACGTCATACTTTAGGTACCGGTATCCAGACCGGATCAAATACTAACCTTAAATTATATCTCTAGTAACTTGATGTATATTATTAACAAATCACATGGGGTTTAGACTTCCTAGTCTTAGGTTCAAACTTGATTCTAACACTACTGAACCTTGAAAGCCCAAGAATTTGAGGAAGAAGCAAAGTGAGCCGATTCTTAAAATTGAAAGTACCTTTGCGTTCCTTAAGCTTCAAGGATTCCAAATATGCGGTCAATTTTCAATTTTGATGAAAATCGGGCCCTCCCTTAGCTATAGAAGTAGTCGACCATGAAGGAGGAAAATGGAGCAGAGACGCATGCGAGAGAGAAATATAGAGAAGAAAGTGAAATTGAAAAGGAATTTAATTTTATTAATTAGGGGCATTATGGTCTTTTCAACTTTTTTCCTTTTCTATTTTCTTTTATTTTAAAACTAATTTTTTAAAATACAATTTCTTTTTCTAATGTTATCTTCTTACTTAATTAATTAAATTCATCATTTAATTTTAATTTAATAACCATCAATCAATTTAATAACCATCAATTTAATTTAATAATTTGATAAAAATAAATTTTAATAACTAAGATGTTACAGTGTTCACTAATTGCCAAGCCTTTCCCTTTTGGATCTACCATATCAAGTTCCTCCTAACACACACAAAAAAGGAATAATTAAGCATCAAGTGTTAAAACAAATATTAATGACAATCGAAATTTGTATTATTGTTTTTGGAATATCAAACTCTTCATTGTTTTAATTTGAACATCAAATATAAGTTGCCTCTTTTTTTCAATAACAATCAGAATTAGCATAAAGTATAGTCATCAAGTTTATCCTTTACTTTAGGTAATCTTTCTTCAATTTTGATTCCCATAGACGTTGTATTCCAAATAGCTTGCAATGATTATATAAACTATGGAGAAAAACCACTGAGATTAGTGTTATTAAAGAAATGTTAAACTAAAGAAACTTCTAAAAGGTTTTTAAAGTCTTACTATTACAGGGGGAAACACTTACCAAAGTGAGACCTTAATTTGATTTTTTTTTAAAAAGAATCCCAAACTCTTAAAATCCTAAATCGACATACACCCAAAACCATGATAGATAAACCAATAAGATTTTGAAAAATAGTTTACACCATCATTAACAAAATAAAGGATAGAAAATAGAAAAAGGGAGACAACTAACACCACTAAAAATAGTTTAGACAGGATAGGAACCCTAGCATACCTCGTTCTCGATGTTACTTAGAGGAGATACAGCAACTTCACGAGAGGTCATAGTTAGGAAGCAAAACCCTAAATTGAAAGTCACGCCATAAGGAGAAAAATAGGGTGCTAAAAAAGGCAAATCGATGTCGCAGAGGCAAACAAAGTGGTAAAGAGGTGATAAGGTCTTGTCTTAAAAGGAAGAATAAAGGAGTTTGGGTTTAGGGAATGGTGTGGTTTGTTATGTAGCCATCATAAAGGAAAGACAAAGAAACTTTAGGGTTCCTTCAAAATGCTTTGCTCAAATGAGATAGGCCTTTCCCACTCCCACTTCACTAATATTAGGTGTCGTTGAGGGCTAGGCCTTGTTAAATTGTCTGGGCCTTTACTTACCCTTTATTCGGTCGGATTGGGACATTGACAGGCAATTAAAAAAGAATCCGAGTTCGACTGTTACTACCCAATCCAAACAGGATTTTCTTATTTCTTTATCTTAAATTCAAACTTAATTGACTTAGATCTCAAATAGTAACGAATTGTTTGGGTTGGATCAAATTTTTTAGATCAGCCAAATCCTAGCCTAAATCGTATAACCAGGATAAGGATCAAATGCCATCCAACAATTCCTAAATAAATATGTCATAAAGAGTTAATGCCTAACTATCACTACCCTTTAGAGTGACACATACCAAGAAAAAACGTCCATTGGAAATCGCACAAAACACAAAGCTCGAGGACAGACAGATGACATGATAGAGCTTATGCCCTGGCAATTATGAAACCTAGGAGGGATATAAGCCCTTGATTAGCATGAAAAGGATGCCCGAGAGTCCTTTCAATGCCCGAGTATGACGTCTACACATGTGTAAGACCCTCGTAGGCATGAAGGTGCCCACTGGCGAGGTAGGATACCTATCCCTCAATTTTGGAACCTTACCAATGAACAAACTGCCTCACCTAATAAAGCACCACTCAAAAAGGGACCTTTAGCTTGAAAACATACAAAGCCCAATACCACCATTAATTCTTAGTAGGCATGAAGACTTTGAAGACCCACAACCAGAAATAAAACCTTGCCCCTCGATGATCGTTCTAACTTGCACCTGATGCTTGCTAGGCCCAAAAAACACCAAGGGTACCACCTGCAAGAAATGGTAACTCCCAACAAGCGTTATAATGCTTGAAGACTTCAGAGACCCTTGGCCAGAAACAAAACCTTGTCCCGATGGTTGTTTTAGCTTACCTAGCCATTGACTAGCCTAAAACATGCCTCAGACATTACTCGTAAAAAATAGCAAGTGTCAAACTCCATCCCACTCTTCATCAATCCCAAAAATGAAAAGAGTGGTGACTCAAAGGCCACATACTTAGTCTTTTCTCACCTATACTGGAGTCAAAGGGCTAGGGGCTTTTGTTTTCTTCAAGATACGATGTACCAATACACATAAGAAATCTATAGAATCTTTGGGATATTCCATTAACTTTTGTAATTATGACATTAATTGAGTTACTTTTTTTTGAGAATGTTCTCGTTTCTTGCATCAACGCTTTATATAAAAGACCTTTCAAGCATTGTAAAGAGGAAGTATTTCAATAAAGGAGACCTTAGGTGCTTATTCTTAGTATTATAGGTTTTTTGTGAACACACACACATAGACAATAACTAAGTACCCATAAAACAAAAATTAACTAATATAGTATTGGTCTTGGTTTTCTTCAATACCACCACCAAAGGGAAACTCTCTAATAGGTTTTTAATTTGCTTTACTCGATTAATAAAGAACCGTATTTTTTCCAATTCTTTGAGCACTCTACAAAAGTTTTATTGTGGCCATTTAAATTATGAAATGTGAGCTCACACTACGAAGCAAAACAAAGTAGATTGTGCCATTTGTTTGATCACTCATATCACAAAGCTAAGCTGACGTTGATTGCAATTTGTAATTTGCTTAAATTTTTTAGGCTTTAGGCTTCGGGATTTTTTATTTTCTACACAGAAAATATGAGTAGCCTACCAAAGCTCATAGCCTGATATGGATTGGGCTTGAGCATATAAAACACAAGTTTGGATAAAAGTGGATACTTTAAACCTAATTCATAAAAATTTGCTACCCCGATGCAGACTGGGCCAAGTAGCCCAAATTAACACATCTTGAGTGAACATACAAAAGATATCTGATGGAAGAGTTGTGAATTCTCCTCCTGGGAGACATTTGGTATTATGGTTACCTTGGTAGTAATTTCCCCTTCCATTGCCCCTGTTAGGAGTGGCTTCCTCTTGCCCTTTTTTTCTTGTTTGTTGTGTCTTTCCGCGTTAACTCTTTTTCTTGTTGTTTTCCCTCTTGTTGGTCTTCCTGTTTCATTCCTTTTCTCTTTTTCCCTTTGTTGTGTCTTCCTTTCCCCTGCTATTTTCCCTCTTTTTTTCTCTTTTTCTTTATGTTTTGTCTATCTTGTCCGTTTCTATCTGGTCCTTCCTTTGACCCCTTCCTGCTTGTCTTTTAAGGTGTTTTAAGATGGATGAAGTCAGAAACAAAATGCTGCAAAACATAAACAGAACAGGGGTTTGGGATAAGTCCATTGTGGAGCTGGAAACTAACAAACAACAGATAAAAGATTTGTTCCAAAATATCTTATATGGCAAGCTTATTACTGCCAAATCGGTTAACTTCACTTCCATTCAAAAAACTCTTGAGGCTGCTTGGCAAAGATTTGGCAAATTCCAGGTCATTGAAGTAGGAAAGAACATAGTTATGATCAAATGGATAGATAACGGGGTCTCTGGTTCCATTTTGGAACGAAGTCCATGGCACATTATGGGCTGTAACATCCTAAAAATTTCATTCTCATGTATAATCATTTTGATTTAGACCATCAATGATATTATCCATTTTATCTTAACTTTCTACATAAATTTTGGTTAGGACAACATCTTCAATTTAACCTTTTACCATGGTAAATAATTTTAACTTTATACATTAGGTAAAAGTTAATCAAATAACTTATTACCTATTTCCTTAGTTATTAATTTCTTTGGCTTTTCTAATTACTCTCATCAAATTACCACATACTCCACTCAAAATGCGTCATCTTGTACACATTTTAATTTCAAGTTAGAGTCCGAATTTGGAAATATAGTCAACTACAAAGTTGTTCCTTGTTGTCTTAACTTTTCAACATGACCAAATTTGTTAAAATCCATTAATATATGAGAGAGGTATGCCCAAAATACCAACACAGTGTCAGAATTGATATTTTACTTCAATCATATCATCTTGTACATATTTTAATGCCTAGTTAGAGTCTAAATTTGAAAAAGTGGTAAACTACAAAGTTGTTTCTCGTTGTCTTAGCTTTCCAACAAGACTAAATTTGTTAAAATTCATTAAGATATGAGAAAGATATTCCTAAAATACCAAAATAGTGTCCGAATTGATATTTACTTCAATCATACAAGCTACATTATGTAGGCTGCGGAAATGGTCAACAATCCAGCTCATTTTTCTCACCTAAAACCTCCATTATTATAACATCCTTAACTTTTTAAAATATATTTCAATAAATCAAATAAAATTTTGTAATTAATTCAAATTTCTGAAACAGAATTTGAATTAAACAATTACAATGTCAATTTTTACAAAAGCCGACCGGCTCTTTTTAAAATATACAAATAAATAATTTCACTCGATATTCTCAGGAGCCGGCCAAGCTTCTACCAAAATACAATCCTAGCTACTGAGTGACTTCCCATATCATGTTTGGGCCCTACATCCACTGAAAAATAACAATTGTAGAGGGTGAGCATAACATATCAAATAACAGTTATTGAATTGGATTAAAATACCAATTCATAACTATATACACAAAACAGAACCGAAACATATACATATACTCATCATAACAGCATGTTATTCTCAATAGCACATAAATCAGTGCATACACATGCTCAATCAAATGGATCCAATCATTCATTCTCAATAATCATATATATCAACATCAGTACACATGATCAACCAAAATGGGATCATTATAATTTTTGTGTTGCAACACTGGCTCCCTGAGCCATAATTCAGCTCCTCACTGATCCGGCCGTTTTACAGGTACCAAACCGCTCTGCGCCCATAATGTAACACCGAGTACCACTCCCAGAGTGATAGCGCTCCTCTACTCAGTGCTACGGGCCGGCCTTGAGTCCCACTCAAAGGCGTCCGTGGTATAAAGGAACCACCATAGGGTCTATGCCTTCATCAAGCCGTCCACATCTGGACCGGCAACACAGGCCCCCTGCAGTCCTGTGTGCGTCTGAATACAATTGATATGCCAAATAAATATCAATCATCAATCACATATCAACACCATCTCATGTCATTCCACTCGGTATAATAACCAACATAGCATGCAATTATATATCATGAAAATTCATGAATATAATTCATATCATAATCATCAATCACATACTAACATCTTCAATATCATGAACGACAACAACATATATAAACTCAATATGAATGGAAAATAATTAACATAAAGTATGTTATTCAATTGGGGTCTCACTAATTTGCACATAGCATACATATAACATATTAACACCCCAAATTCATTCATAAACCATCTATTTTAGATGTACGCTCCCCCTACCTGGAATTAAAGAGTTCCAGTAGCTACAACCAAGTCACTGCCCACTAATTCCGACTGGAATTGCAAATCCTGCACCAGTCCCAAGCTTTCATTGTAAAGAGAAGGAAATGAAGACTTAACTTTCTTCTTGTTCGTTGGTTTCTAGTAAAGTTTGGAAAGAAAGGATTATTGATGATTTCCACTTCAAAAGTTCTTAAATTAATCCATCAATGGAAGTATCTATATATCTTGCATGCAGAAAAGACATGAATGAATTGAAGTATTCTGACACACGTCTCTTTAATGATAATGAAGGGAATAAGATATTTAATGAAAAGGGACAACACATCAAAAAGGGTCCCATTCTTAGTAAATATCTAAGAAAGGATTTTACTAGAACGTAGAAGAACAAGATGACGTGGAAAGCATCCATAGTAAAATATTTATTAATTTCTGACTCGGTTTCTGTGTATTCCGACTCGGTTCCAGCTTATTCCGACTCAGTTTCCTCATTTTGGGCATCTCTTTCCGAGAGAACTTATCAGAGCCTTGAAGTCCAATTCTTTTCTTGGAAATCATTCCACTTGAAAGGACTATTCGGATATTTATTCTCCTCAGAATTATTTACTCACAAACATACTCATTCAGAGTTCAGGGCTCTGTCCAGAAGCACTCTTCTTGGAAAGACTCGCTCGGAATGACTTACTCGGAAGTGTCACAGAGACACTTCACTCGGCAAACTATCCACCCAGATATACTCCACTCGGGAGTTTACTTAATCAGAAATATCGGTCCGAAAAGTACTTCCACTTCTCTCGGAAACAACCCATTCGGAATCATTCCACTCGGAGATGTTTCCGTTTCACTCGGATTTACTTCACTCGAACTTGTTTCAATCGGACACAGCGTTACTTAATCTCAGAAATAATTCTCTTAATGATATTTCACTCGGAAACATCTTAACTTCACTTGGAAATGATCTCCTGAGTCATGTTTCACTCGGAATCACATCCATTTCACTCATAATCAAATAATTCTCACTCGGAAAATCTGGTTTTTGACATTTTTTTTCTTGAAAATTTATTCAAAATTTCTCCGTTAATCTTTATTTAAATTATTTTTCTAAAAATCATAAAAATTGGGATGTTACATTTCTCCCCCTCTATAAAAATTTCGTCCTCGAAATTCTAATAAATTACTCGGTCACGGATTGCACATAAAATATATATATATATATATATATATATATATATATATATATATAACTCACGTTTTACATGACTACGAATATTTGCATGTTTAACATACATTTTAGAAATAAAAGACGTAGGGCGCCCGGATTAAAATTTTTGATCACTCACTTTGTACCATATCACCAGCTTGTTCGGCCTCTTCCGTGTGAATGTTAAACACTCGGCCAGCAACTTGTGGATTAACATTCCTTTCCTGGTCGTTTCTCCCAATCACTAAGTTACTTCATGCACTATTTCCTCTTCCTCCTCTATTTCTGACTCCTTGGACTCATCTTTGAAAACCTTCTCGGTTTATACTAGCATTGGGCTCGGTCGGTTGCAATTGAGGACAATTTGGATGAATGTGTCCTTCCTTATTGTACTCGAAACAAACAATTTTGTCTCGGTTACAGTCACTCGAAAAATGATTACCACCACACTTGAAACATTTGTTGTTTCTCGGAAAACTCATTGATCGGCCACCAAAATTCACCTGGCCTTGGAATTCAGAGGATTCACCTCTAACAGACTTCCCATGCTTCTTAAAATTGATCGGTGATAATTTAGAAGAAATATCTGATCGGCTACTTGCTCCAGTTGAAGCTTTATCGTCTTCTTCATATATTCGGCATTTGTTGATAAGAATCGGAAAACTCCTAATTTCTTGATGTCGGAATGCCTTTTTGATGTTTGATCTCAGTCCACTTTCAAATTTGATACACTTTGAACCCTCAGTGCCCGGCAATTGAAAAGGAGGGTAAAACAAACACAACTTAAATTTTGTCGTGTATTCCTCCACACTCAGATTACCCTGTCAGAGTTTCATGAACTCCAACTCCTTCTGGCTTCTTACAGTATTCGGAAAATATTTTTCAAGGAAACATTCCTTGAAATTTTCCCAGTTCAACTCGATTCCCATGGCTTCCATTCGGTTTTTGGTCATTCTCCACCAGTTTTCAGCTTCCTTCCGAAGCATGAAGACTGCATACTCAACCTTCTGTGCCTTGGTGCACTGCAGGCTGCCAAAGATCCGTTCAAGATTCTGGATCCAGGCATACGCTCAGTCAGGCTGAAATCCTCCATGGAATTCAGTCGGTTTTCTTTTGAGAAAACAATCAATACTATGATTGTCACTCAGTTGAGGGGTATTCTGCCTTTCTAATATGCCTGCCACACGCTGGAAGGCAGCAGCCATGGCATCCATACCATGAGGGTCCATTTTCCTATCCTGAAATAATTATCACACTTTAATACATCTCATGGATATGAAACAATGAATTTATAGTTGATTTCCTCAACTATAACACGTAACAATGATATGTTTTCACTCAACTCATAGCATTTAGTAGCTAAACCTTGGCCTTGGACTTTTCAAGTCTGCTCTGATACCAAATTATAACATCCTCAATTTTTTAAAATATATTTCAAGAAATCAAATAAAATTTTGCAATTAATTCAAATTTCCGAAACAAAATTTGAATTAAATAATTACAATATCAATTTTTACAAAAGCCGACCGGCTCTTTTTAAAATATACAAATAAATAATTTCACTCGGTATTCTCAGGAGCCGGCCAAGGCTTCTACCAAAATACACTCCTAGCTGCTGAGTGACTTCCCATATCATGGTTGGGCCCTATATCCACTAAAAAACAACAATTGTAGAGGGTGAGCATAACATATCAAATAACAGTTATTGAATTGGATTAAAATACCAATTCATAACTATATACACAAAACAGAACCGAAACATATACATATACTCATCATAACAGCATGTTATTCTCAATAGCACATAAATCAGTGCATACACATGCTCAATCAAATGGATCCAATCATTCATTCTCAATAATCATATATATCAACATCAGTACACATGATCAACCAAAATGGGATCATTATAATTTTTGTGTTGCAACACTGGCTCCCCGAGCCATAATTCAGCTCCTCGCTGATCCAGCCATTTTACAGGTACCAAACCGCTCTGCGCCCATAATGTAACACCGAGTACCACTCCCAGAGTGATAGCGGTCCTCTACTCAGTGCTACGGGCTAGCCTTGAGTCCCACTCAAAGGCGTCTGTGGTATAAAGGAACCACCACAGGGTCTATGCCTTCATCAGGCCGTCCATATCTGGACCGGCAATACAGGCCCCCTGCAGTCCTGTGTGCGTCTGAATACAATTGATATGCCAAATAAATATCAATCATCAATCACATATCAACACCATCTCATGTCATTCCACTCGGTATAATAACCAACATAGCATGCAATTATATATCATGAAAATTCATGAATATAATTCATATCATAATCATCAATCACATACTAACATCTTCAATATCATGAACGACAACAACATATATAAACTCAATATGAATGGAAAATAATTAACATAAAGTATGTTATTCAATTGGGGTCTCACTAATTTGCACATAGCATACATATAACATATTAACACCCCAAATCCATTCATAAACCATCTATTTGAGATGTACGCTCCCCCTACCTGGAATTAAAGAGTTCCAGCAGCTACAACCAAGTCACTGTCCACTAATTCCGACTGGAATTACAAATCCTGCATCAGTCCCAAGCTTTCCTTGTAAAGAGAAGGAAATGAAGACTTAACTTTCTTCTTGTTCGTTGGTTTCCAGTAAAGTTTGGAAAGAAAGGATTATTGATGATTTCCACTTCAAAAGTTCTTAAATTAATCCATCAATGGAAGTATTTATATATCTTGCATGCAGAAGAGACGTGAATAAATTGAAGTATTCTGACACACGTCTCTTTAATGATAATGAAGGGAATAAGATATTTAATGAAAAGGGACAGCACATCAAAAAGGGTCTCATTCTTATTAAATATCTGAGAAAGGATTTTACTAGAACGTAGAAGAACAAGATGATGTGGAAAGCATCCATAGTAAAATATTTATTAATTTCTGACTCGGTTTATGCGTATTCCGACTCAGTTTCCTCATTTTGGGATCTCTTTCCGAGAGAACTTATCAGAGCCTTGAAGTCCAATTCCTTTCTCGGAAATCATTCCACTTGAAAAGGTTACTCGGATATTTATTCTCCTCAGAATTATTTACTCACAAACATACTCATTCGGAGTTCAGGGCTCTGTCCAGAAGCAGTCTTCCTGGAAAGACTCGCTCGGAATGACTTACTCGGAAGTGTCACAGAGACACTTCACTCGGCAAACTATCCACCCAGATATACTCCACTCGGGAGTTTACTTAATCAGAAATATCGGTCCAAAAAGTACTTCCACTTCTCTCGGAAACAACCCATTCGGAATCATTCCACTTGGAGATGTTTCCGTTTCACTCGGATTTACTTCACTTGAACTTGTTTCAATCGGACACAACGTTACTTAATCTCAGAAATAATTCTCTTAATGATGTTTCACTCGGAAACATCTTAACTTCACTTGGAAATGATCTCCTGAGTCATGTTTCACTCGGAATCACATCCATTTCACTCGGAATCAAATAATTCTCACTCGAAAAATCTGGTTTTTGACATTTTTTTCTTGAAAATTTATTCAGAATTTTTCCGTTAATCTTTTTTTAAATTATTTTTCTAAAAATCATAAAAATTGGGATGTTACAATTATCACCACAATTAATGTACCTAACATCCCGCTAGAATCCCATTATGAAAAGCTTATCCCCCACTTGTCATTTGCATGATTAAACCATCACTACATCTTGTTCCCAAGTCTGAATTCTTAGAACAAGCTAAAGTTAGTGAAGTATCTCTCTCATTTTCTTTTATTTTCTCCATCAAAGTCCCTCTTGATCTAAATCTAGGACAATAATAGAACACTTTCAACCACTTTAGGAATCTCCATTAAGGTAAGAGGGGATAGGGTTGTGAATAAATATGGAATGGGTAGAATTGTATGTTGTTCTATGATTTCCAAATTTATTTCCATACTGTGTTACTTAATTTTGAAGCTGAAAACGTGTGAATTTGACTTTTATTTATTCATCAAAGTTGTAGATCTATGTGTTATATGAATTTTGAGCTTTGAATGACATGATTTGGATGCATATAGCTCGAGTTATTGCAAAAATGCTAAAGTATGTCCGTTCTGGAATATGTACCTTCTATTTTGTGTAAATATTAAAATTCTGGGAATTATAAATACATATTTATACTTTGATGTCTTCATAAAAGTTGTAGATATTTATGTTATGGATCTATAGAAAGTGGTTTCAAGTTAAAATAATATTTGTAGCTCTAGTTATACCTAAAATACAGAAGCATGTTCATGCTGAAAATCTGCTGACGTGAATCACTATTTGTATTTTTAAAACTGGGAATTTTGTGATGAGAATTAGTGTTTAGTGTCTTCATAAAAGTTTTAGATATTTGTGTTATGAGTAATTTAGAACTGGTATCATGCCAAAATTATTTTTGTAGCTCCAGAAAAGTTGAATTTACCAACATATGTACGTTTTGTTACTTTCTTTGAGATAATTTAGTATACTATGAATTTATGATATTTCTGTTTGGATTTGGAATTTTTGGTCTTCATAAAAATTATAGATAATGAAATTATTGAAACACAGAACTTGGCCGTATTCAAAAATTATTTTTATACCATGAGTTATAGCTAATTTACTAAAGATTGTCAAGCCAGTAAATTTTCCAGCAATTGGTGATAATGAAAAATGATAACCTATTGACTATTATGTGATTATGTGATGTTTCTGTTTGGAATTTAAAATTATGGTCTTCATGAATATTGTAGATAATTTTGTTATGGAACTAAAGAAAGTAGAATTACTTAAAAAGGATTTGATTTGCTCATGTTATGGTCTTTTTACTAATGTATGTTACTATTGTAAATTTCTGAAATTTACCTATGATGATTATTATGGATGAAAATGATATTTTCCATGTGGGTAATGATTTATTTATGAATTATTGAGGGATTATTGATTATTATGGATGTTATTGAGTGTCGTATGAATGTCATACAGTATATCTTTGTGATGAATAATTATGTATGACTAAATTAATATATACATGAATGCCTTGTGGTTTATTGAGATATGTTGTTGAACTGTAAATTCATGATTTTGAGAATTGATATATGTGATGTGTCCTTTGAGGACTTATGGCTTTCAAGTTATTATGGAAGTATTGATATCATGGTATGTTAAATTGATAAAGAGAATTAAAGGCATTCATGCATCATAAGCATTTGGACGCACCATGGAATTTAAGGGTTCCATGATTACCGGCCCTGGTGGAGGCTTACTCTATGATGAGTTAAAGCCTTATTTTCGTCGAGTGCCATGAAGTGTAGGGATTCATGGTTTATGCTAAGTCCTACTTGTGTACTTCGGTACTTGAGCGCCATGAAGGGTAGGGATTCATAGTATATGCTAAGTCCTACTTGTGTACTTTGGTACTTGAGCACTACGAAGGGTAGGGATTCGTGACATTATGCTAAGTCCTACTTGTGTCTCTATGAGACTTTTTACTGCAGTATTCCCACTAAATCAAAATGGATCCAGCATGACATCATTTAACTAAATTAAAGATTATTAAATATAAATGACCTTGTTTGACATATTCATCATATCATAATTATTTGTTGATTGTGTTTGTGCAATTTTACTTATTTTATATTTATTCTATATTTTATCTCAC
This sequence comes from Clitoria ternatea, assembly GCA_037962975.1. NCBI lineage: Eukaryota > Viridiplantae > Streptophyta > Magnoliopsida > Fabales > Fabaceae > Clitoria > Clitoria ternatea. Next base: position 286,665,025 of record CM075670.1, read on the forward strand.
TCTTACATTATTTTTATAGTGCACGCTTCACAGAATGACGAGTGGTGCAATTAATGAAGTTTTTATGTTTGATTGCTTGGACTTTGATTTCATTTGAGATTTAATGTGTTGTAATAATATTATGTACCTCGTACTGTAATCTTATCTATCGTTTCCGCATATAAATGTATTATGTTTTATTCGTTCACGACTAGTGTAACACCCCCTTATATACACGAGATATGTATATTCTTATTTGCTTTTAAAAACTTTATAAAGATATATATATATATATATATATATATATCGTTTCTTATCTCGCGTATACAACGACGTATATACATATGATTTTCTTTGAATATTGAAAGTAAAAAAAAATATTGTCTCTCAAAATTTGTCCATAATGACAAAATAAATTTATACAAATCATAAGTGATAAAAGATTACAGTATCAAAGTTTAACATTCACCTTGTTATAATTATCCAACTCGATATTATAATAAGGTGAACTAAAATTAAATTATACCTCTACTACGACTGTGATCAATCATTTCCTAGCCCTCAAACCATAGGTTTTTGGAATCCTACTCTTGTCATATCTCTTCACCCATCCGATTGAGGATAAGGCCACTTTACCCTCTTGTAATTACATTCTTTCATCCTGGACTGCTAGTTATATATAACAACATTTATTTTGGACACAGAAATTCAAACAAGAAGGAGTGAGAAACAAAATATAATATCTTACAGATAAGACATAAGCATAAGGGTTTTCATAAACTAATATAATAATATCAGTCATAGTCTCATACACAATCAATTATGAATATAGGGTTTCCACATACATAACACTTATATTTTCATTCACAACCACCCACATAGAATGTCACAATCACATGAATGTTATGAAATGCTTATGCTACTATCTCACTCATTTTATGCATGTGGGCCCTTAAAGTTTTAATTTGCATTGGGCTAACCAGGAGTTTACACTGTTCCATAATTCCGGATAATAATAACATAAATGCCTTCATGACATATGAACAGCTCAACTGACATGGAAACACTTAGAGACTAGTCAGATTGAGAAGGTTTTTATTGTGAAAGTACCTGACACCAGGGAGCGACCCCAGGTCACCTGAAGCACCCTTTCACACCCTCTCATCCCAAGGCTCTCAATTAAGCCTCCTCTAATGTATCCTCGGTTTCTATAATCCGTCCCCAGACAATATCACATCTTTTCTCTTTAATGATTCATGATGCATGAACTACTCGTGTATTGAGTTGGTTAAGACTTTTAGAAACTCAAGTATAAATTATATCTTCGGGGCCTACAAATAACAACATAGTCTTCCCGATAAACTGCACATTTTCAAACTCTTAAATTAGTTCTGCCACACGCAGAAGAATCTCAGTACAGTTTTCTTTATCATTCACAAATTAATATTATTGTGATTTGAGTTTCAAAGTCTTAATATATATCTCAAACCTTCTTTAGAGCATTGATAGGAAATTAATTTACTTTAGGCACAAGTTTGAATTATCGATATTTTTCCATCTTTAATTATAATACTTGAAAAATATATAATAAAACACTTTTGAAATTAAAACTCTTATTTTCAAAAGTTTAAAATGAAATATTATTGAAGTATCTTATTTCCATTTGAGAATCAAATATTTTCATATATATACATAGATGAATATATTATTTTCGTAAAACAAATTTCTTTTTCTAAAAATTATTCTAAAATTTAATTAAATAATTTATTTTGAAAGAAAAAGGTAAGTTATAGAAATTATATACTTTTATTAAAAGTTAAGAAAATTTTCTTAACAATAATTCTGAATAAACATTGAGAAAATATCATAAATAATTTCTTTTAAAATAATGCTGTAAAGAGTAAGGAATAAGTATATTCTTACTGAGTTTTAACTTCCCGTCGTGTTAGCTATATGGTCAAACTTCATATCACAAGACTATTAATCACTCGTAAATCACAATCAAGTATTGTAATATCATCAATCACTAATATTATCAATCATAATCAAATCAAATAAATATCATTCATAAATATCATAATTTAAAGTTTAATAGTTATTTAATTTAACAAACTTAATTCCAAGCCCTTATAGTTCATTCCTCGCATAGATCTATGCAAGTCCATATAATTCAATCCTTGCATAGGTTTAGTTTAGTCCATATAGGTCATAATACTCCAAGTCTTTGCATAGGTTTAGTTCAGTTCGTATAGGTTATAAAAGTCCAGATCCTTGTATATGTATTTCAGAGTAAGTTACACAAGATATTTAATTTAAAAATTATTATTTTAAAATAATAATATTGTTAAATTTAAAAGGAGTAGGGGACTCCTCCCATTATTCTTATGTCTTTCCATATTATATTTTTATCTCACTCCCCCTTACCTGGAATTGCTACCAAAAGTGAATTTGCTCTGTGCCTCCGAGTTCTAAAAAAAATATTAATACTAATTTATTTCAGTATAAGCATACTATGAAAATTAAGATTACTATCAGAAATGATAAATAGTAATTATGCATAGTAATAGTAAATAGTAACAGTAAATAGTAAATCATCAATAGTAATGGTAAATAGTAATTTTTAAATAGTAATGATAAATAGTAAACTTTGAATAGTAACAGTAGATAATAAATTTTAAATAGTAACAGTAAATGATAAATCCTAAATAGAAATGGTAAATAGTAAATTTTAAATAGTAATAGTAAATAGTAAATTTTAAATAGTAACAGTAAATGATAAATCGTAAATAGAAATGATAAATAGTAAATTTTGAATAGTAATAGTAAATAGTAAATTTTGAATAGTAACAGTAAATAGTAAATTTTGAATAGTAATGGTAAATAGTAAATCGTGAATAAAACGGTAAACAGTAAATTTTAAATGGTAACGTTAAATGGTAAATCATGAATAGTAAATTTTGAATAGTAGTAATAAATGGTAAATTATGAATAGTAACTTTTGAATAGTAGCAGTAAATGATAAATCGTAAATAGAAATGGTAAATAGTAAATTTTGAATAGTAATGGAAAATAGTAAATTTTGAATAGTAATGGTAAATAGTAAATTTTGAATAGTAATGGTGAATAGTAAATTTTGAATAGTAACAGTAACTGATAAATTTTGAATAATAACGGTAAATAAATTTTGAATAATAACAGTAAATGGTAAATTGTGAATAGTAATAGTAAATAGTAGATAGTAACAGTAAATTGTAAAAATATCACAGTGGTAATTTATTTTTACCGTAGTAACTTATTCATAATAATACTAGTATATTAATGGTTTAAGAGTGCTAAAAAGAATAAACTAAATAATCATAAAAAGAATTTAGAAGAAAATATTATTACCTTACACCTCCGGCAAAATCTCTTTTAACCAAAAGAATTTACTCCCCACTAATTTCTTACGCACTATCTCTCTAGATTCTCTTTCTAATTTTGGTGTGGAAATGTTGTAAATGAGCCATCTATTTATAGGAAGAGAAATTTACTATTTAAGATTACTTAATTATTTATTTTACTATTCATGATATAAGTATTTACCCACCGGTCACTATTCATGATGTAAGTATTTACCCACTGGTCACTATTCATGATGTGAGTATTTACCAACCGATGATGTAAGCGATGATGTCGGCAGTGGCATTTCGGTTATTTTATCAAATATTTATTAAAAAATTTAAAAATTCCAGAAAATCATAAATAATGCATAGATCAAAAAGTTCTAAAGAACCATATTCTAATTCCTTCAAATTTTTATTTTAAAATTCTAATAAGAGTTAAATCTTAAATATGTAAAAACCTAAATATAAGAACATAAAATATAAATTGTGAATAATAAAGATATCAAAAATTCTTAATATAATTTTCTTAATTAGTGAATACTAATTAAATTATTTTAAAATCTTCGTTAAATATACATATTTTTATTTTATTATTATTTCATTTCATTTTTAAAAAATAATTTAAATATAAGTACCAAAATTTTATAAAAATATTAGTTAGTTAAAAAATCAACTAACTAATAGTAAGTATTTTCTCATTAAAGAGATATTAATATCTATTTTCTATTTGAGTAAAAAATAGGATGTTACAACTAGTATGCATGATAATATTTCACATTTATCAATTTTTACGTGACCTCAGAATTTAAATTACGAATTTTAAAATGATTCTTTAAACGCGAAAAATTTATTTCAAAAATTTAGGTTAATTAATTGGAATTTTTAATTTGGGTTTTGGGTGTCACATGAGCCACCTTCTTAGCTTACAAAAATCTCAACCCAAACAACCTCTGAATAATATTGATTTCTCTAAAGTCTCTTTCTGGGTCCAGCTTCATAATATACCATTGGACCTCATGTCAACTGATAATGCTGGAAGGTTGGGGAGTAAAATAGGTAGTCTTTTGGAGTTAGAAAATCCTATCATAGATGGCATGTTCCTAAGGAGCTTTTTGAGGGTTAGAGTTCTTATTGATATTTCTAAGCTTATCATAGCTGGATTATTCTTTCCTGGACCTGGAGATCAGCTCATCCCTATCTTGCTGAGATATGAAAAATTACAGGGGCTGTGCTTTAGTTGTGGTATTATTGGTCATGATTTCAAGAGCTGCACAAGTTCTAAAGAAAAATCTATTTTTGAGGTAGGAAAAAATAAGTATGGCTCTCACTTATCTGTTAATCCAGCCAAGCCATTGGCCTCCATTGCTTCTCTAATCGGAATCACTCCTAGAGCTGTTAAGGAGAAAGCTACAGTGAAGATGAATACACAAACCAGCCTTGAAATTAGTGCTTTAGATGCATAGAAAAATCAGAATCCTCAGAGTCTTGAGCCCCAAAGTCCACTAGTCGGGACTACTCAAGTGGAGCAGGTGTCAGTGAGAGAAAAAGGTAAAAAGCAATCTGTAAAAGATCCTATCAACCAAATCCCTATTGAGGAAGAAGTTAGAAAATCTCCTTCAGGGTGCCACCCCACCAAACCCCACCACTCAAATGTTACCCTCAAATTAACTTGCCAAAGTGACCTTTTCCTTCACTTACAGAAACCTCTGTTCCCTCTTACCATACATTCCCCACAAAAAGTTTTAAAAAACCTAACTCACTTGCCACAGGAGCAACCTCTGGAATGTCCTGTTTCCTACACTAGCCCAAATAACATATCTAACCATCCTCCTTGTCAACCCCTACCTTCCTCCCCAAACATTACATCAACTATTACTTCCTTTACCCACCATGTTCCTACCACTCCAAAGGACAAGTGATAGGGCCCGCAAGCGCACGGGTTATGTCGCGTAATATTAAAGATTATCGTCTCCACAGGGACCGTGTTCAAAGTACCAGCATATTGAAATTTAATTATCCATACAATTGATTTTTAATGTTTTTGTAAAATAAAACACAAATTAAAAATAAATTTAGAAACAAAATTTACTTGACACTTAAAAATCAGAGTTGAGAGTATCTTGGGATTTCGGGGGATCAAGACTCTATTTTATGTTAATGAATTTTAACTTTTCATAAATAAGAATCAAATTAAGTTTTCCAAGGCGGATTTTCCTTAAGCTAATTAATATGTTCCTCTCGGAATCCTATTAATGTACCTAACTTATGGAGAACAACGTTCAATCCCTAAGAAAGGCCCATTATCGTTTTGTGAAAATCCCTTATTTATTCCCCAAAAGATTTTGATTACTTTCACGGTTTTACCGAGGTCACAAAAAGTATTTCAAAACCTTAGGCTTAGTTCAAAAACTTTCCAGTAACAATAAATCTCTCGATTCTATTAATTACTTAAACTTACTAATATAGCCGCAAGTGTACAGTTTTATCACTTAGGTTCTTGTTAAGAATCACTAAGAGCTTTGAGCATAATTTGAACTAAATGGAAAACAGAAATTTATTTAATTCAAAGTCAAAATAACATTATCACAAAATATTATCATACCCCCTTCATCCCAAGATAATTAATTTAGTTACTCATGAAATAATTCAAATTCATACACATGATGGAAAAATAAAACATACAAGACATAGTAAAAATAAAGACTTACGGGTTCCTCCAAAAGCTCAAAATAATTTCACCACTGATTTCCTTGTTGCAATATTCCTCCACCAATTACAAATTGGAACACTCAATTTCACAATCCTCACAACTCTTACACAAAATAAAAGAAAGAAAGAAAAGGAAAATAAAAAGAGAAAGAAAATAGAACAGAGAGGAAAACGAAGGAAAAGAAAAGAGAGGAAGGAAGAATGAGTTCTGGGATTGGATGCCCTCTGCTTGCAACTTCTTCTCCTTTTATAGGCGATGGAAATGAGGCACCGAAAGAAAACGCGTGCGTGATTTAAGGAGCAAGTGGAAACTTTCGGTGCATGATGATTTCTAACTGTTTCCAAGTTGTGTTTTGTTGTTTCCAATGATTCGGCGCATGATTTGATTAATGAATCGATTCCTCCAGTTCATTTTTGCATAAAAAACAGCGTATGAATCGATTCATAGGGAGGAGGAATCTATTCATAGGTCCATAAATTGATTCATTGAGTTGGGAATCGATTCATGGCATGAAAATCAGCTAGGAATCGATTCATTTAGGTGGGGAATCGATTCATTGGCTTGGGAATCGATTCATAGGCTTGGGAATCGATTCCTGGAGCAATTTTTATATGTGAATCGATTCACACCCTATTAGTGCGGTTCCTATTACAACCGCACTAATAGATAGCGCACTAATAGCCAATTTTCATGCTTTTGTTGCTCTTTTTTCACTGGGGCTTGTTCTTCTTGTTTCTTTATCATTTGATGGTATTTTTCTCTTGTTATTGACCCTTGGAGTATCTTTGTACTTGTTCCTTAATTTTATTAATTTCTACAAAATAAAATACCCAAGTAGAATATAGTGGAAAGAAAGAGAAAATCATAAAAATTAAGGAAATACAGTGCATAATGATTAAAATCCTAAGCAAACTAAATCTAATTTATTGTGTTATAAAACACTTATCAACAAGTCACACCCAGATTATATTGTTGAATTTCCCGAGGATACCCCTTCCCTTCAGCTCCTAAATCCATTCCCCACCCTTGTGAAGATCTTCTTAGTAAGGGTCTGCAACATGTCTTGAATCTGAAAAGGGTGAGAGAAGACTATGAGGATTCTTTCATTACAAAAAAGAGACTTCTTCAACTCATTGATTCTGAATTCCAAATCCTGAACCTAAACCAATATGGCTCTAACATCACTACTCTTTCTTTTGAGGTCGAGGAGGCGGGCCAAAACACGTCCCTGAAGCAGCCATGAATCTTCTCAGATAGAACTGTCGGGGGATAGGAAACCTTACGACAGTTAGGGAGCTTAAGGCTCTCAAAAAGAAGTATAAGATTGCTCTGATCTTTGCCATAGAAACTAAGGTCTAGGCTAATCGGGTAAAAGATGTTAAAAGAAAGCTAGGTTTTAATTTTTATTTTGTTGTAAATGCAAATGGTCTCTCTGGAGGCTTAGCCTTTATGTAGGACTCTTCTGTAAATGTGGTGGTGGAGATGTCTACTCCTAACATCATACATGCTTCTGTATCTTTTGTGTTTTCTAATAGCCAAATTAAATGCTCCTTTGTGTATGCTCCGCCTACTTTTGTTGATCGTAAAATTTTTTGGCAATTTCTTGAACAAATTAAGGTCCCTAATGATATTGGATGGTACTTATTGGGAGATTTTAATGAACGTTTGCATGATCATGATAAAATCAGTCACATTCCTCCCCTTCTAAGTAGAATGGCCTTGTTTAAAGATCTTATCAATAGCCTCAACCTTTTGGAGGTTCCCATTAAAGGATGCAGTTTTACTTGGATAAGTAATCCCAGAAATGGAGTTGTTACTAAGGAAAAAATTGATAGAGCCTTCTCAAATGTCCAGTTTCTTAAGTTGTTCCCTGATTCCCTCTGTACAACTCTCTCTGCTACTGCTTTTGACCACTCCCCATTATTACTGGACCTTGTTCCCAACAAATCCAGCAACTCTTATTTCAAGTTTAAAGCTTTCTGGATAGAGCACCAGGATTACAAAAGCATCATTCAAAATGGATGGAATAAAGTAGAGAAGAAGAATAACCCATGGGATCAGTTGTTGGAGCATTACAAGCAATGTTGCACTTCCTTACAACAGTGGAATAAAGAGACTTTTAAAAATTCTGTTTTGGATATTGCTAGACTCCAACATAGGCTTGAACGTCTAATGAATGAAAGAAATAGAAAGTATGATCTTAATCAAGTGGAGGAAATTAAAAATCAAATTGATCAAATCCATGAGAGGGAAGAAATTTATTGGGCTCAGAGATCAAGGATACATTGGCTGAAATGGGGAGATTCTAATACAAAATTTTTCCATGCTACAACAATGCAAAGAAGAGCAAGAAATAGGATCATGAGACTTCAAGATGAGAGTGGCAACCGGGTGGAAGGTCAGGAGGAGGTTCTGAAAATGGTTACTAGATATTTCCAACAATCTTATTTGGCTGAACCAGTTCACAACTTACATGATTGCCTCAAAGTTATTCCTAGCTTAGTCACCAGCTCCATGAATGATACTCTCCTAGCTCCTGTTTCTGATCTTGAGATTGAGAGGGTAGCTAAAACCATTCCCCCCTCAAAGCTCCTGGGCCAGATGGGCTAAATGGCCTTTTTTACCATAAAAATTGGGAGGTTGTGAAGAATGAAGTCTGTCAGGCTGTTAAACTTTTCTTTGAGTCAGGGTACATTCCTCAATAAGCTAATTTGACTTTGATATCTCTTGTTCCTAAAGTTCCCAATCCTAATAAGATGTCTCAGTTTAGGCCCATTAGTTGTAATTTTGTCCCAAAACTTATCTCAAAAAATTTTCAGCTTAGACTCAAATTGATCCTCCCTAATATTATTTCCTATAATTAGTTTGCTTGTGTTAAAGGAAGGCAAATTTAGGATTGTCTTTCTATTGGTCATGAAGTGTTCCATTCCCTAAAAAGTGATATTAATTTCTCTAAAAACCATATGGCTATCAAACTTGATATGAGTAAAGCCTATGATCGCCTGCACTGGAATTTCCTTCATCAGGTTCTCTTGTCTTTTGGGTTCAATGATAAGTGGGTTAACCTTATTATGTCTCTAGTCAAGTCTGTCACTTATTATGTCAATCTAAATGGTTCTAGGAGTTCCCCGTTTTGTCCCCAAAGAGGATTTAGACAAAGGGATCCCCTGTCTCCCTATCTCTTTATCTTAGGGGCAGAGGCTTTATCCTATCTTCTATCTAGGTCAATGGAGGAAGGATTGCTATCAGGTATGTTATTTGCTCCTAAATGTCCCAATCTAACACATTTATTTTTTGCAGATGATGTCTTCATTCTTGCTGAAGCTACAGAGTCTGATACCTATGAAATATTGAGGGTGTTAAACTTGTATACTCAAGCTTCTGGTCAAAAAATAAATACTGCAAAATCAGGGGTTCAATTTGGCAAGAGAGTTCCTAGCTATATTCGGGTAACATCCCATTTTCAACACAAATAGAAAATAGATATTAATTGAACTGGTCTGAACCGGGGTCTAGGATCCGGTGTGGGACCAGCCACAAGAATATAGGTGTTTTAGGGTTTGCACACCGGAACAGTGAGTATCCGGTGTATTAATCCGGTCTCTCAGTGGGAGAAGTCGGTCTTGTTGTCCTGGAGATCCTTCACACCAGCGTTTCGCGTTGCAGGGGGGCGAAAAGTGGTGCCACCTACGAAGATTCTCCGACGCTCAAGTTAGAAGAGTGTAAGAACTCAGTGAATGCTCAAGCGATGTAATAGTAAAGTGTAAGTTAGAACAACATCACATTGCATGTGTATTGAAATGAGCTATTTATAGTTGTACGTAAGAAAATGAGTCGTTGGATACAGGTGGGTCCCCTAGCTCTGATAGCGTGTACATTATGTCAATCAGGGTGGCTCAACACTCAGAATGTGTCAGGAGGGTAGGTCAATTATCAGAGTACGATCCTATAGGAAGAAGAGAGGATAATCACCTTTTCCGCATAATCTGCTGACACATCCACTTGCTTTCTGAGGCCATTAATATGACATATTTTGCTACATACAGTATCTTCGCTGATAAGTTATTAGGGGCTCTTATCTTGCTGTGACTGAGAAGCCAACAGTTATATAAATGTTCTGTGAAAATGAACAATGATCCGTTATAGAGAAGATAAGTGGGGCGGTTGTGAGATAAGAACGGAAGGCCAGACATCGGATGTAACACCCCTATTTTTATTTTTATATTAAAATTTTGAAGGAATTAAATTATGGTTCTTTTGAACTTTTTAACCTACGTATTATTTATGATTTTTTTGAAATTTTTGGAATTTTGGAATTTTTTAATAAAATAATATTTTTTAAATAATTTTAAATTCATATAGGTGACTTAAATTAAAAATATTTACAAGAAAGTGAATTTAAATTATAAGAAAATTTTCTAAAATCCGTTTCAAGTAGACTTATCTAAAAATTATCGGTTTGAGAAAAATTTGATTTTTCCAATCGTTTAAAAAATTAGAAACGTATCAATAAATTTTTATTAACAGAAAATTTTAGATTTTTAAAATTTCAGCTTTATATTACTTATTATAAAATTAGTGAGGACTGATATAATATCGCTAAATTTTAAAAAGGACTCATTTTGAATATTTAAAATATACCGAGTGAAAGGTTACTATTTGGCTTAATAATTCTGCCGACAGTTACTATGCAAAACACTGTGCATGTACGAAATTTTCAAAGAATGCATAGTAACCTGGAATAAAAAATTCAAAAATGCATAGTACTTTTATATTAAAATAATAGAATGCATAGTAAAATTTTTTCCTATAAATACCGAAGGATTTCTTCTTTAGAATTCACAATTTCAGATTAAGTTTTCTTAATACAGTAGTGCTAGTGAGATAGTGGTGGAAGTGAGAGAGAGAAGAAAAGTTTTTGGAGAGAAGGTTCTGCCAAAATCCTAAGGTAAGAATACTTCTCTTTTATATTTTTTTAGATTATTTTTATATCGTTTTTAGAAATCTGTTATTATACTGAAAATAATATTATTTTAAGTTACTATTCACGATTTACTATTTACTGTTACTATTTACCGTTACTATTCACGTTTTACTATTTACCGTTACTATTCACGATTCACTATTCACTATTCACTATTCACTATTCACTATTCACTATTCAAAATTTACCATTTCTGTTTTAAGTAGTAATCTTAATCTTCGTCTTATGCTTATACTGAAATAAGATTGGTATTAATATTTTTAGAAATCGGAGGCGCAAAGCAAATCCATTTTGGGTAACAATTCAAGGTAAGGGGGAGTGAGATAAGAATTATAATATGAAAAGACATAAGAATAATGGGAGGAGTCCCCTACTCCTTTTAAATTTAATAATATTATTATTTTAAAAATATTAACTTTTTAACTTAACATTTTTAATAAATTTTAAATTAAATATCCGGTTTAACTAACTCTAACATACCTATGCAAAGACTTGGACCATTATGACCTATATGGACTGGATTATACCTATGCAAGGACTTGGACCATTATGACTCATATGGACTGAACTATACCTATGCAAGGACTGGATTATATGGACTTACATATACCTATGCGAGGAATTGACCAAAAGGACTAAAATTGATTATATTAATAATCATTAAATTTTGTATTATGATATGTATTAATGATATTTAATTGATTTGATTATGATTGATTGATTGATGATATTTAGTTATGATTGATATTATTTGATTTTGATTGATGATATTGTAATGTGGAGTTTGAGCATATAGCGAGCATGACGGAAAGCTAAAATTCAGTAAGAATTTCTTACCTTACTCTTTAAATTTTATTATCTTTTATTTCTTCTTAGAAATTATTTTTAACTTTATTTTCAATATTTAGAAATAAAAAAAAAATTATTATTAGTATTTATTTTAGAAAGAAAACATTTTATGAGAATTTATTTAATTAAATTTTGAGTTAAAGAAAAAATTTTGTAATTTTAAGTATTTTTGGTTAATAATTATTCTCTTTTAATAAAACAAAATTTTTTTGAAAGAAAATTATTTTATTTTTTCCAACTTAATAATTAAAAATATTTGGAAATAATTGAGATTTCTAAATTTGACTTTGTTAAGATTTAATTTGAGAAAGATTATGTAAAGTTTTATATGAGAAAGTTTTTAGATATTTAAGGCTTAGAAACTCAAATTTCAGTGAGATTCAAAAACTGTACCAAATTTATTTCTGTGGGACAGAAATTCAGAGAATCGAGAAAATGTACAGTTTATTGAAATAATGTTGTAAACTTTTAAGGGATTTAATAATTGAGTTTCTAAAAGCCTTAACCAACTCAATACGCGAGTAGTTCATGCATCATAGATAATGAAAGTGAAATGAAATAATATTGTCTGGGGACGGATTATAGAAACCGAGGATACATTAGAGGAGGCTTAATTACGAGCCTTGGGATGAGAGAGTGTGAAAGGGTGCTTCAGGGGACCTGGGGTAGCTCCCTAGTGTCGGGTACTTTCACAATAAAAACTTTCTCAATCTGACTAGTCTCTAAGTGTTTCCATGCCAGTTGAGCTGTTCATATTATTATTATCCGGACTTATGGAACAGTGTAAACTCCTGGTTGGCCCAGTGCAAATTAAAATTTAAGGGCCCACATATATAAGTAAGTTATGATGAAGATATTGCATAACATTCATGCATTCATAATTGATTGTGTATGTGATTGTGATTGATATTATTATGTATTGGTTGTGAAAACCCTTTGTTGCTTATGTCTTATTCGGAAATATTATATTCTGTTTCTCACTCCTTTCTCCGTGTTTTTGTTTCATATATTCTAAATTGATGGTTCAGAGGGAAGGATCGAAGAATATCAGCAGTAAATATAGCACGTTCTAGAAAGGGAGCTCGGTATGAATACCGTGGTCCAATGAATAAATAATGTTAATTAGTAACTGCTTCTGGGCCATGGAGTTTCCTCTCTTTCTTATAATGTTTAATGTTTATTTTCTTCGGATGAATGTACAAATACTTTATAAAGTTTTTAATAATATTTGTGAGGTATTTCAGAAATAATGTATATAATTTATTCCGATAGTTTCTTTTTAACAATCATATCTTTAGTAAAAAAAAAAATTACGAGTTTTTCTAGAATTTATTAGGTGTAACTGAGGGTGTTACAAAGTGGTATCAGAGCAGTTAATCCAATAGGCCTGGGGAAAAGGTCTATCTTGCTTTGTCTGTAAACTCTGTATAGGTAGAATATCTGACTTGGTAGTAACTGTGATTGATGTGACAAATCTCAGTTACTGTGAAACAGGAAACTAATGGCTGGAAACGATCTTGCTGGAGTTGTAGAACGCTTAATCAATGCAATGGGAGCACGTGAAGGTCAAGGTAATGATGCCTTGAGAAGACTGGACCTATTCGAAAAGCGCAATCCAACTCGTTTCAAGGGAGGATATAACCCTGATGGAGCACAAATCTGGATTCGAGAGATAGAGAAGATCTTTCGAGCATTGCAATGTAATGAAGCTGATAAGGTAGTCTTCGCTACTTATGCCTTATCTGAGGATGCCGAACATTGGTGGGATAGCATGCGTAAACAATTCGAAGTCAACGACGTGGAGATCACTTGGGACTATTTCAAGGATATGTTTCTGGAAAAATACTTTCCAGCTGATGTTAAAGAGAAAAGACAATTCGAATTCCTGTCACTGACCCAAGGAAATATGACCGTTGGAGAGTACGCATCCAGGTTTGAAGAGCTATCTCGTTTTCATTCTCATTATAATGATGCTACTAATGAAAGAGATCGGTGTGCAAAGTTTGTAAATGGACTGCGGCCAGAAATTAAGGAAGCTATACGAATGCAGGAAATCCGTGAATTTTCTGTATTGGTAAATCGCTGCAGAATCTTTGAAGAAGACCATAAGGATAGAATGACCAAAAGTCGTGAGCCCATTCACAAGGCAGGAGAGATAAGAAGTGGAGGACCTCACCATCACCAAAGAAGAGATTTCAGAAGGAATAAGCCTTACCAAGCACCATTTCGCCGGTTTGGAACCGCATCTGTTCCTAACAGACCCCAAGCTTCAACTGGAAGCTATTATCCAACATCTGCACCAAATTTTAAATGTTTTATCTGTGGAGGACCCCATTTGAAAAGGGATTGTCCTAAAAACACTTATGTTTGCTTTAAGTGTAACAAACCAGGTCATCACATCAAGGATTGCCCAGAGATGAAGAGAGAAAACCCTGAAGGTGCAAGTACAAGTATAAATACTCAAGGAGGCGCGCACAGTGCAGTCGGAAGGCCGAAAGCAAAAGGAAAGGTTTTTGCAATCACTGGAGAAGAAGCATCTCATGCTGATTCCATGGTAGAAGGTAAGTGTATCATTAATAAGATTTCTTTAACTGTTATGTATGACTCAGGTGCATCACATTCCTTTATTGCCAATGACTGTGTAGAAAAACTAAAATTACCTGTGATAGAACTTCCATTTGACTTATCTGTACATACTCCTGGAAACAATCCCATTGTCACTTCTAAAGCTTGTTGGAAATGCCCTATTGTCATAGATGGTAGGGACTTTAAGGCTAATCTTTTCTGTTTACCCCTTTCTGGCTTAGAAGTTATTATTGGGCTAGATTGGTTGTCTGACAATCATGTTCTAATAGATTGTCATAATAAAACCATAATGTTTAGAGAACCAGTGAATTTGAATCCTGAGGATTCGAGATTTTTAACCGCCAACCAAGTGAGTGCCTCTTTAAAAGGAGGGGCTCAAGGATTCATGCTATTGCTTTCAACGAAAGGAGAGCAAGAATCAAAAATCAAAAATCTACCGGTTGTGTGTGAATTTCCTGACGTTTTTCCTGAAGATATCCCTGGTTTACCCCCAGAAAGAGATGTGGAATTTTCCATTGATCTAGTACCTGGAGTTGGACCCATTTCAATTGCACCATACCGAATGTCACCTCTAGAATTAGCAGAGTTGAAGAAACAACTTGAAGAGATGATAGAGAAGCAGTTTATACGACCCAGTGTATCCCCCTGGGGTGCACCAGTGTTGTTAGTTAAGAAGAAGGATGGTAGCATGAGGTTGTGTGTAGATTATCGACAACTGAACAAGGTGACGATCAAGAACAGATACCCTCTGCCAAGGATTGACGACTTGATGGATCAGCTGCGTGGTGCCACGGTGTTCTCCAAAATTGATTTGAGGTCTGGGTACCATCAAATAAGGGTGAAGAAAGAAGATGTATCGAAAACTGCTTTTAGAACACGCTATGGCCATTACGAATATCTAGTAATGCCTTTTGGTGTAACTAATGCACCAGCCGTATTCATGGATTACATGAATAGGATTTTTCATCCATATCTAGATAAATTTGTAGTGGTATTCATTGATGATATATTAGTGTACTCTAAAAGCAGAGAAGAACATGTTGAACATTTGAAGGTCGTGTTGGAAATCCTGAAAAAGAAACAACTATATGCAAAGCTGTCGAAGTGTGAATTCTGGTTGGAAGAAGTGAACTTTTTAGGACATGTAATTAGTCAAGGAGGAATAGCTGTAGACCCTTCTAAGGTGGAGGCGGTTTTAAAATGGGAGAGACCAACCACGATCACTGAGATTAGAAGTTTCTTGGGCTTGGCTGGATACTATAGGAGATTCATTGAAGGATTTTCAAAGCTAGGATACCCATTGACCAAGCTAACACGGAAAGGACAACCTTTTGTGTGGACGACACAATGTGAGAATAGTTTCCAAGAGCTGAAAGATCGACTTACTTCTGCGCCAGTGTTAGTACTCCCCGATCCACATCGAAGTTTTGAAGTTTACTGTGATGCGTCTAAACAAGGACTAGGAAGTGTACTCATGCAAGACAAGAAGGTTGTAGCCTATGCGTCACGTCAATTAAGGCAACATGAGATTAACTACCCTACCCATGACTTAGAGTTAGCCGCTGTAGTTTTTGCCTTAAAGATTTGGAGGCATTATCTATATGGTGCAACATTCGATGTGTTTAGCGATCATAAAAGTCTCAAGTATTTATTCGACCAAAAGGAGTTAAACATGAGGCAACGGAGATGGATGGAGTTCTTAAAGGACTACGACTTTGAGTTGCAATACCATCCTGGAAAAGCGAACGTAGTAGCTGATGCTTTAAGTCGAAAGTCTCTACATGCGTCCACGATGATGATTAAAGAGCTGGAATTGATAGAGAACTTCAGAGATCTTAACCTAGCAGTAAAGGTTAATGCTAACAGCTACAGATTAGGAGCGTTGCAAGTGACAAGTGAATTCCTGAGACAAGTTTTAGAGGCTCAAAAAGAGGATGAATTCCTGCAAGAGAAGAAAGAACTCTTGAAACAAGGAAAAGAAGTCGAGTTCAATGTAAGAAGTGACCAATTATTGAGATATAAGGATCGAGTGTGTATCCCTGACAAAGAGGAGTTGAGGAAAGCAATTCTAGAAGAAGGCCATAAAAGTTATATGAGCATTCATCCCGGAGCTACTAAAATGTATCAAGATTTGAAGAAGTTATTTTGGTGGCCTGGAATGAAGAAAGCGGTGGCAGAGTATGTGGCTGCATGTCTAATTTGCCAGAAGGTTAAAGTGGAACATCAAAAACCCCCTGGAATGCTACAATCAATGGAAATACCAGAATGGAAATGGGATAGCATTACCATGGATTTTGTGACTTCTTTACCCAAAACTCCATTAGGACATGATTCGATATGGGTAATAGTTGATAGACTAACAAAGTCTGCCCACTTTATTCCCATCAACATTCGTTACTCTATGGAGAAGCTGGCAAAATTATACATCGAGGAGATTGTGAGATTGCATGGAATTCCTTCAAGTATCATTTCTGATCGGGACCCTCGCTTTACATCACAATTCTGGAAGAGCTTGCACAAGGCTTTGGGAACAAGACTGCGTCTGAGTTCAGCATATCATCCTCAGACGGATGGACAATCAGAAAGAACAATCCAATCTCTAGAGGACTTGTTACGAGCTTGTGTGTTAGAGCATAAAGGAAGTTGGAATCAATTCTTACCATATGTGGAGTTTACCTACAACAACAGTTTCCATGCTAGCATTGGCATGGCACCTTTTGAAGCATTATATGGAAGAAAATGTAGGACCCCGCTATGTTGGTTTGAGACTGGTGAAAACTTGATGCTAGGACCAGAGTTGGTACAACAAACCACGGATAAAATCAAAATAGTTCAGGAAAAGATGAAGGCAACACAGAGCAGGCAGAAAAGTTACTATGACAAAAGAAGAAAGCCGCTCGAATTTCAAGAAGGCGATCATGTATTCTTGAAAGTCACACCTATGACTGGGGTCGGTCGGGCAATGAAATCTCGAAAACTAACTCCTAGATTTATCGGTCCATACCAAATAATTCATAAAGTTAGTCCCCTTGCCTACCAAATAGCATTACCACCTTTTCTTTCTAATATCCATAATGTTTTTCATGTGTCAAACTTGTGAAAGTATGTATCTGATCCTACACATGTTATTGAACCTGATGTCATACAAGTTAAAGATAATCTTACATATGATGCACCACCTGTTAGAATAAGTGACAGAAGAATAAAACAATTAAGAGACAAGACAATTCCGCTTGTAAAGGTTATTTGGAGTGAAACGAGAGGAGAAGATGCTACATGGGAACTAGAAACTGAGATGAAAGAGTCTCATCCTCATTTGTTTTACTAATTAATGTAAATTTCGAGGACGAAATTTTCTAAGGGGAGTAGAGTTGTAACACCCCTATTTTTATTTTTATATTAAAATTTTGAAGGAATTAAATTATGGTTCTTTTGAACTTTTTAACCTACGTATTATTTATGATTTTTTTGAAATTTTTGGAATTTTGGAATTTTTTAATAAAATAATATTTTTTAAATAATTTTAAATTCATATAGGTGACTTAAATTAAAAATATTTACAAGAAAGTGAATTTAAATTATAAGAAAATTTTCTAAAATCCGTTTCAAGTAGACTTATCTAAAAATTATCGGTTTGAGAAAAATTTGATTTTTCCAATCGTTTAAAAAATTAGAAACGTATCAATAAATTTTTATTAACAGAAAATTTTAGATTTTTAAAATTTCAGCTTTATATTACTTATTATAAAATTAGTGAGGACTGATATAATATCGCTAAATTTTAAAAAGGACTCATTTTGAATATTTAAAATATACCGAGTGAAAGGTTACTATTTGGCTTAATAATTCTGCCGACAGTTACTATGCAAAACACTGTGCATGTACGAAATTTTCAAAGAATGCATAGTAACCTGGAATAAAAAATTCAAAAATGCATAGTACTTTTATATTAAAATAATAGAATGCATAGTAAAATTTTTTCCTATAAATACCGAAGGATTTCTTCTTTAGAATTCACAATTTCAGATTAAGTTTTCTTAATACAGTAGTGCTAGTGAGATAGTGGTGGAAGTGAGAGAGAGAAGAAAAGTTTTTGGAGAGAAGGTTCTGCCAAAATCCTAAGGTAAGAATACTTCTCTTTTATATTTTTTTAGATTATTTTTATATCGTTTTTAGAAATCTGTTATTATACTGAAAATAATATTATTTTAAGTTACTATTCACGATTTACTATTTACTGTTACTATTTACCGTTACTATTCACGTTTTACTATTTACCGTTACTATTCACGATTCACTATTCACTATTCACTATTCACTATTCACTATTCACTATTCAAAATTTACCATTTCTGTTTTAAGTAGTAATCTTAATCTTCGTCTTATGCTTATACTGAAATAAGATTGGTATTAATATTTTTAGAAATCGGAGGCGCAAAGCAAATCCATTTTGGGTAACAATTCAAGGTAAGGGGGAGTGAGATAAGAATTATAATATGAAAAGACATAAGAATAATGGGAGGAGTCCCCTACTCCTTTTAAATTTAATAATATTATTATTTTAAAAATATTAACTTTTTAACTTAACATTTTTAATAAATTTTAAATTAAATATCCGGTTTAACTAACTCTAACATACCTATGCAAAGACTTGGACCATTATGACCTATATGGACTGGATTATACCTATGCAAGGACTTGGACCATTATGACTCATATGGACTGAACTATACCTATGCAAGGACTGGATTATATGGACTTACATATACCTATGCGAGGAATTGACCAAAAGGACTAAAATTGATTATATTAATAATCATTAAATTTTGTATTATGATATGTATTAATGATATTTAATTGATTTGATTATGATTGATTGATTGATGATATTTAGTTATGATTGATATTATTTGATTTTGATTGATGATATTGTAATGTGGAGTTTGAGCATATAGCGAGCATGACGGAAAGCTAAAATTCAGTAAGAATTTCTTACCTTACTCTTTAAATTTTATTATCTTTTATTTCTTCTTAGAAATTATTTTTAACTTTATTTTCAATATTTAGAAATAAAAAAAAATTATTATTAGTATTTATTTTAGAAAGAAAACATTTTATGAGAATTTATTTAATTAAATTTTGAGTTAAAGAAAAAATTTTGTAATTTTAAGTATTTTTGGTTAATAATTATTCTCTTTTAATAAAACAAAATTTTTTTGAAAGAAAATTATTTTATTTTTTCCAACTTAATAATTAAAAATATTTGGAAATAATTGAGATTTCTAAATTTGACTTTGTTAAGATTTAATTTGAGAAAGATTATGTAAAGTTTTATATGAGAAAGTTTTTAGATATTTAAGGCTTAGAAACTCAAATTTCAGTGAGATTCAAAAACTGTACCAAATTTATTTCTGTGGGACAGAAATTCAGAGAATCGAGAAAATGTACAGTTTATTGAAATAATGTTGTAAACTTTTAAGGGATTTAATAATTGAGTTTCTAAAAGCCTTAACCAACTCAATACGCGAGTAGTTCATGCATCATAGATAATGAAAGTGAAATGAAATAATATTGTCTGGGGACGGATTATAGAAACCGAGGATACATTAGAGGAGGCTTAATTACGAGCCTTGGGATGAGAGAGTGTGAAAGGGTGCTTCAGGGGACCTGGGGTAGCTCCCTAGTGTCGGGTACTTTCACAATAAAAACTTTCTCAATCTGACTAGTCTCTAAGTGTTTCCATGCCAGTTGAGCTGTTCATATTATTATTATCCGGACTTATGGAACAGTGTAAACTCCTGGTTGGCCCAGTGCAAATTAAAATTTAAGGGCCCACATATATAAGTAAGTTATGATGAAGATATTGCATAACATTCATGCATTCATAATTGATTGTGTATGTGATTGTGATTGATATTATTATGTATTGGTTGTGAAAACCCTTTGTTGCTTATGTCTTATTCGGAAATATTATATTCTGTTTCTCACTCCTTTCTCCGTGTTTTTGTTTCATATATTCTAAATTGATGGTTCAGAGGGAAGGATCGAAGAATATCAGCAGTAAATATAGCACGTTCTAGAAAGGGAGCTCGGTATGAATACCGTGGTCCAATGAATAAATAATGTTAATTAGTAACTGCTTCTGGGCCATGGAGTTTCCTCTCTTTCTTATAATGTTTAATGTTTATTTTCTTCGGATGAATGTACAAATACTTTATAAAGTTTTTAATAATATTTGTGAGGTATTTCAGAAATAATGTATATAATTTATTCCGATAGTTTCTTTTTAACAATCATATCTTTAGTAAAAAAAAAAATTACGAGTTTTTCTAGAATTTATTAGGTGTAACTGAGGGTGTTACATCGGATATCCGGTGTGGTAATGTTGAACCAGGACACCGGTTTTCCTTACATGAGGTCACTCTGACGTCACAAGATCGGGGCCGGTATCCAGACCGGATCATTAATATATCTTTAATGAGAAATACTTACTATTACTTAGTTTATTATTATCATTTTTTATGAAATTTTGGTATTTATATTTAATTATTTGTTTTTTAAATAAAATAATATAATAATAATAATATATTTATGTATTTTGAATGAGAATTTTAAAATGACTTAATTAGTATTCATTGATTAATGAAATTATATTGAGAATTTTAAATATATTTATTATTCACAACTTTTATTTTATGTTTTTATATTTATATTTGTACATATCTGTGATTTAACTCTTATTAGAATTTTAAAATAAAATTTTGAAGGAATTAGACTATGATTCTTTAGAACTTTTTGATCTACATAATATTTATGATTTTTTGGAACTTTTATGAATTTTTTTGAAATATTTTAATAAAATAATACTTTAAATAATTTTAAATTCATATAAAGTTACTTAAAATTAAGAATATTTGCAAGAAAGTGAATTTAAATTATAAGAAAATTTTCTAAAATCCATTTCAAGTAGACTTATCTAAAAATTATCGGTTTGAGTAAAATCTTGATTTTTACCAATCGTAAAAAAATCAAAAACGTACCAATAAATTTTTATTAACAGAAAATTTTAGATTTTTAAAATTTAAACTTTATATTACTTATCATAAAATTATTGAGAACTGATATAATATCATTAAATTTCAAAAAGAACTAATTTTGAATATTTAAAATATACCGAGTGAAAGGTTACTATTTGACTTAATAATTCAGCCGACATTTACTATGCAAAACACTGAGTATGTATGAAAGTTTCAAAAGGCGCACAGTAACCAGGATTTAAATTTCAAAAAATGCATATTACTTTTATATTAAAATAATAGAATGCATAGTAATTTTCCTTCCTATAAATACTGAAGGAATTCTTCTTTAGAATTCACAATTTCAAATTAAGTTTTCTTAATATAGTAGTTCTAGTGAGATAGTGGTGGAAGTAAGAGACAGAAATAAATTTTTTTGGAAGAAGGTTCTGCTAAAATCCTAAGGTAAGAATACCTTTCTTTTATATTTTTAGGGTTATTTTCATATCATTTTTAGAAATTTATTATTATATTGGAAATAATATTATTTTAAGTTACTATTCTGAATAGTAAAATACTATTTCAATAGTAAATTACTATTTCAATAGTAAATTACTATTTAAATAGTAAATTACTATTTACTGTTACTATTTACCTTTACTATTCATGTTTTACTATTTACTATTACTATTCACGATTTATTATTTACCGTTACTATTCATGATTTACTATTTACTGTTACTATTCATGTTTTACTATTTACTATTACTATTCACGATTTACTATTTACTATTCACTATTCAAAATTTACCATTTCTGTATTAAGTAGAAATCTTAATTTTCATCTTATAACTATATTAAAGTAAAATTGGTATATTTTAGAACTCAGAGACGAGGCGCGCATGGACTTTCCATAACGAATCAAGATACAAGAGGTAAGAGGGAGTGTGATAGGAATATAATATGAAGAGACATAAGAATAATGGGAGGAGTCTTATACTCCTTTAAAATTTAATAATATTATTATTTTAAAATAATAACTATTTAATTTAAAAATTTATAATAAATTTTAAATTGAGTATCTTGTGTAACTTGATCTGAATACCTATGCAAATACCTGGATAACCTATGTGAACTGGACTAAACCTATACAAGGACTTACTATTATGACCTGTATGGACTGAACTATACCTATGCGAGGATTGGACTATATGGACCTACATAGACCTGTGCAAGGAATGGACTATAAAGACTTAAAATTAATCTTATTAATTTAAATAACTATTAAAATTTGAATTATATTTATGACTGATATTTAGTTGATTTGATTTGATTATAATTAATAATATTTGATTTTGATTAATGATATTGTGATTTATAATACTAGTCTGTGATTAATAATATTTGTGATTTGATTGTGATTGATGATATTACAATACTTGATTATGAATGATGAATGATTGATGACCTTGTGATATGGAGTTTGAGCATATAACAAGCATGACGAAAAGTTAAAACTCAGTAAGAATTTTCTTACCTTACTCTTTAAATTTTTATTCTAAGAGAAAGTATTTTATCATTATTTTAGTCTTTTGTTTCTTCTTAGAAATAATTTTCATTAACTTTATTTTTAATCTCTAAAAATTTTCATTAGAAAGAAGCTATTTTATGAAAATCAAAGGTTGAGATAATTAATTTTTGAATTAAAGAAAATTTTTATAGTTTTAAGTATTCCTAGTTAATGATTTTAAAAAAATATATATATTTTCTTTTAGAAATCAGAAATTTAAATTGGTTTTCCCTAATGAAATAACTAAAGGATATTTTGTTATAGTCGAGATTTCTAAACTCAATCTAATTAAGATTCAAATTTGGAAAGATTATGTAAATATGTGAAGTTTTTTTTAAGAGAAAGTTTTGAGATATTTAAGGCTTGGAAACTTAATTTTGGTGAGATCTGAATTTGAAGACTGTACTAAATTTGTTTCCGTATAACAGAAGTTCAAAAAAGAACTTATGGGAATGTACAGTTTATTGAGATGATTTTGTGAACCTTTATGGTATTTAATAATTGAGTTTCTAAAAGTCTTAACCAACTAAATATGCGAGTAGTTCATGCATCATGAATTATTAAAGAGAAATAAGATGTGATATTGCCTGGGGACGGATTATAGAAACCGAGGATACATTAGAGGAGGCTTAATTGCGAGCCTTGGGATGAGAGGGTGTGAAAGGGTGCTTTAGGTGACCTGGGGTCGCTCCCTAGTGTCGGGTACTTTCACAATAAAAACTTTCTCAGTCTGACTAGTCTAAAAGTGTTTCCGCACCAGTTAAGCTGTTCATATGCTACAAAGGCATTTATGTTATTATCCGGAATTATGGAACAGTGTAAACTCTTGGTTGGCCTAGTGCAAATTAAAACTTTAAGGGCCCACATGCATAAACTAAATGAGATAGTATTAAAAGTATTACATGTCATACATGTGATTGTGATATTATGTATGGATGATTGTGAATGAAAGTATGATTGTTATGTGTGTGAGAACCCTATATTTATAATTAATTGTGTATGAAATTTTGAATGATATTAATTTATTAGTTTATGAAAACCCTTATGCTTATGTCTTATCTGTAAAGTATTATATTTTGTTTCTCACTCCTTCTTATTTGAATTATGTGTCCAAAATATATGTTATGTGATATATAGCTAGCGGTTCAAGATGGAAGGATATGTAATTACAAGAGGGTAAAGTGGTCTCATCCTCAATCAGATAGATGAAGAGATATGACAAGAGTAGGATTCTAAAACTCGGTGATTCAAGGACTAGGAAATGATTGGTCACATTTGAAGTAGAGGTATAGTTTAGTTTTACCTTGCCTTATTACAATATCAAGTTAGATAATTGTAATAAGGTAAAGGTTAAACTTTGATAAACTTTCCCATCCGGATATAATACTGTAATGATTTATCACTTATAATTTCTATAAATTATTTTATCATTATGGACAAATATTGAAAGACAATGTTTTTTTTACTTTCAATATTCAAAGAAAATCAGATGTATATACGTCCTTGTATACGCGAGATAAAGAGTGATAAATATATATATATTTCTAAAAGTTTTTTATATATATCTCGTGTATATAAAGGGTGTTACAAAACACATCTTATCTATTCTTCAAGCAATGGTCAGGGGAAGGAAGCTATTTGGGTTTGCCCACTGATTGGGGGAGATCAAAAAACAATACTCTAGCTTGGATAAAAAATAAAATCAGATCTAAAGTGGAAGGTTGGAAGGAGTCTCTACTTAGCCAAGCTGGGAGAAAAGTTATTATTAAAGCTGTCCTTCAGGCTATACTATCTTTTGCTATGTCCCTGATTTGTTTGACGAAAAAGTTAATCCAGTCCATTGATTCTATTATTTCTAACTTTTGGTGGTCTAACAGAAAAGATAAAAAAGGTGTCCACTGGAAGAGATGGAGTTCTCTCTCTCTTAGTAAATACTCAGGTGGCATGGGATTTAAGGAGATGTCCTGTTTAAACTTGGCTTATTTAGCAAAGCAGGCTTGGCGGGCGTTAAAAAATCCTAATGAGCTCTGGGTACAAATTCTGAAAGGGAAATATTTTTCGGATATGTCCTTTCTTCATCAGATCAAGAAGAGGAATAGCTCGTGGGTTTGGAATAGCTTGCTGCAGGGAAGAGATATCATTCTGAGATTAGGACAATGGAATATTGGAAATGGCCAACAAATATCGTTATTTAATCATAGATGGTTATGGGATGAGTCCAAATGCTATCCTAATCACAGGATGGATCAGGGGCTTGACAATAAACTTGCAGCAGTCATTGATCAATCTTTCTATTCATGGGATCTCTTAAAACTAAGACAGATGCTCCCCCAACATTTGTGGCTTAAAGCTCTTCAAACTCCTATAAGTCTAAGTGGGGAAGAGGATTCTATAAGATGGCCATACTCTCCAAATGGAGAGTACACCATTAGATCTGGGTATAGAGCTATTAAGAAAGAGGCAAAGGAGGCAATGTCTAGGCCTTCCTCTTCAGCAATTGTTAGTGTGGATTTCTGGAAGATTATATGGAAGTCTTTTGTGCCTAAAAAGATTCAAGTATTTATCTGGAAGTTATGTCAGAATTTACTTCCAGTTAAGTATAATTTGAAAAGAAGAAAGATTGTAAAGGATGACTTGTGTCTTATTTGTTCAGAGCAACAGGAAACTGTTGAACATGCTTTTTTATTATGCCCTTGGACAACACCTATTTGGTTTGGGGCCAATCTCCAGTGTCATCCAAGAGATGAACAATTTTCTTCAATCAGTCAATGGATAGATAGTAAAACTAGCTTGTTCTCTAGTATTAGTTTGGATTGCAAAGAATTAACTGCTAAGTTATTTTTTACTCTTTGGGTTATTTGGAATGAAAGAAACAAAATGGTATTCCAACAATCCAACATTGATCCTGAACAGGCTGTAAAGACAATTCAGCAAAGGTTACAGGAATTTATTATTGCCAACCAGCCTAATCAAGCTAGTTATTCTCATTTACCTCCTCAGCAGATTCATCCAAACTGGAGACCCCCTTCACGTGGAAAAATTAAGATCAATTCAAATGCTTCATGGTGTAATCCTTCCCAAAGAGCGTATGCAGGCATTATTACAAGAGACCACGTGGGGACATAATTTTTTGCCATGACTCATCCTTTTGGGCCCCGAATGCGTTGCATGCAGAGGCCTTGGCTTTGAGGGAAGCCGTGATCCTTGCTCGTAATCTGGAATGGGATAATGTGATCTTTGAGTCGGATAATCTTAACCTTATCAAAGCCGTGAGGGGGAATTCTAAGTCGGGAGAAATCGAAACTGTGGTTAAGGATATTACCAACCTGAAAAGCTCATTCTCATCCTGCGGGTTCACTTGGGCTAAGAGGGATTCAAATTTTGTCGCTCACACTGTTGCTCGTCTTGCCCGATCGAATTCCCTTGAGAAACGTTGGTGGTCCTCCCCGCCACTGTGTCTTCGCAAAGCGTTGGTGATGGATAAAAGGAATATTCCCCCTATACCCCCGGGGCTGAGTGACCTGCTGGTCTCCATTTCGTCTTGTTCTTGTCTCCCTCGTCTTTGTTGGTTTCCTTCTCTGTCTTTGTCGTTTCTCCCTATTGGTTCAACTCGCATAGGTTTCCTCTTCGTGAGTTGGGGTACTCTGTCCGAGTTGGGCCTTTGGTTCTTGTCTTCTCAAGTTGGAATCAAGCAGGCCCCATTGTTATTGTTTGATCCTTTTCTCCAGCTCTGTGAGTTGGTTCTGTTGGGTGTTGGGTCTCTGGCCCTTTCATCTTTCTCTGTATCTTCTTCTTTCATAAAAAAAAAAGATATGCATTGGTATTTCTTGGATAAAATCATAATTTACTAAGTATATCGCTAAAAGTTAGATTTTCTATAATTACATCTATACATAATAAAAATTTATGAATAAAATGACGTAATTCTTCCCTGTAACTTGTGGAATTATTCTTCTCTACCTCATTTCTCGTCTTTGCATAAGCTTGCCCCCTGGAACTTGCATTACCTTGTCCATAGGTTACGTTGTCGTTGTCCCTACCTCACACGTTCATGTTCTCTCATTTCCTACCTGTGATAAGAAACCAAAAATGAAACTTTTTATTTATAGTTATCAACAAAACAATCCTTTGTAATGTCTGTATATTGTGTAAATTTTACAGGTTAGATAAACCGATATTAACAATACTTTCGGAGGTATAACAATTTTTTTTACTAATATACCTTGAAACAAATGTTAGACAATATAAAATTTGAAAGATTTTGTTAAAAATAAAGTTGCCCTACGTTAAAATAAGTGAAACATTACATCAATCATATTTTTTTATAGAAATGTTTTACTTTTAAACTGTTCAACATATACTATTTAGTATGCGTTAGAGAAACAGCGACAAAAATAATTAATGAATTTATTACATTTAATTTGAATAACTAAGACCAATAAAGATTGATTCATTTGGTTAAAAATTAAAACTCCAACTATATCTTATTGATGAGTGATATATAAATATTTTTATAACCGATTTATCAAACATTGAGGTGTGCTTTGATCAATTAATCTAAATTTTTTTTTTAAAAAAAAGAGAATTTCTAAGGGTTGTAGATATGAGTAAAATGTAAAATCTTTCATTTCTTTCCATACCTTAATTTTCAGTTTTATTTGTTTCTTCCTACATTCCAACACCAAAATAAAGGTCGTAGGGAAGTAAAATGTAATTTCATCTTTGAACGTAAATCTTTCCTTCTACAAATTCGTATAGCGCATTTAAGATGGTACACCTGTATTGTGACTAGTTTTATTTAGAATTGAGAACCCACCGAGAGTCACATCGAAATTTGTAGGTTTTAAATTCAACACCTTCTTCCACAGTCAACTTAAGTCTTCGTGTCAGGTTGTTTGGTATGTTACTGGGTAATAAAATTATAAAAATAAAATTTAAATATTAATAATATTAATTTTTTACGTCATTTAAAACAATCAAAACTCTATTTAACCATAAAATTTATTTTTGGGTTGATGAAACTTAGATTTGCCTGACTAAAAAAACACCAAGGCCTTCAGCATTAGCCCCTCCTATTTTTCACATGCCTACAGTACACTACATACTCTTCTGTAGAATTTTTTTTATTAAAGTATTTTTTTCAATTCAATTTAAGGTGAAATATTCACCTTATAGTATAATTAATTCTCTATATTTTTTTTTCATTCACACTACTCACATAAAAATTTGTTTAAGAGAATTATAATATAATTAATTATGTACTTTTTTTTTTCATTCAGAATACTCACATGAAAATTTGTTTAAGGGAATTTTTCATAGATCAAATAGGAATTTCATACACACATCACAGCCCCACGTCCCCTTCCCCTTCCGGTCACCAACCTGTTGCTTACCGGCCCGTGTTGGTGCCCCTTTCACCTCAACCCAATTGTCTCGTCTCAATTATGTTAATAAAATCATTTATCAAATAGTTAGCAACTTTATACCCAAAAAAAAACAGTTAGCAACTTTACAAAATAAGAAATAAATAATAAAAAAATTATTTTAAATGATAAATATTATTAATACTTATTTATATCTTAATTTATAAATATTTTTCATATAATTTTTAATATTACACATTTATTTTGTCTTATATAAAGATACACACATTAAACAACTTCTTAATAAAAATATTTTAATTTTAAAAAAACTAGCACTACTAATTTTATTTTTTTTAATTTCCCTTGGGGTAATTAATGTTTCAAAGATGAATTCAACACGCATGATACTACCGATAACGATGCAATTGATATGTGTCTTGTTTTCCTTACCAAAATCGACGTTTTAATGACAAATTAATGTTTTTCTTTTCTTTTCTTGACTGTTTTAAAAGCTTGTAGGCGGAGACAAAATTGACAGTTTGAGTATTGCAGTAAAAAAAAGGTTAATATTTATATATTATATATTATATATTATATATTTTATTATTATATTATTATTATTTATTTATTTAGCTTTGTGTTCTCATTCGGTGTCGAGTCCAGCTACTATACAGAAGAAACACAAGTCATTTTTAGAGTGTATGTATCGGTTTGCAACATCATCATCTTACCAGTATTTTGGCCTTTTCAGTCTCTACTCTACTACTGTGTCTGTGTCTTTACTCTTGTTCTTGTTGCTGTTGCTGGTGGTTCCTTTGAACTTGTGTGTGTGTGTGTGTCTTGTTTTGTAGCTTTCCCTCTTCTTTCTCTCTTTTCCCCGGCGCATGTGGCGGATTAACCGGTCCCTGCTTCCATAATTCATCGCTGTTTCCTCCACATCAAAGATTTCCTCTGGTAACTGTAAATCTCATATCTTTTTGTTGCATGTCATGTGGGTTTTCTTTCTTTTTTGTTTCTCTCTCTCTCTCTCTCTCTCTCTCTCTCTCTCTCTCTCTCTCTCTCTCTCTCTTCTACCTACCCTTTTGTTTATTTACACAGGAGACTCGTTATCCTCACTCCCCCCACTTTCCCAACCAGAAAAAAAAAAAGATTTTTTTATCTGGGAATTGTTTATTTGCTCAAGATTTGGTATCTTAAAACTGAAGTTCTTTAATTTTGTTTTCTCTTTCCTTGATGTTTTTCTCAGCAAAAGCTTGGAGTGATGTCTCTGACCCTATCTGTCAATAGCTTGGACTGTGTTTGATTGTTTGCATTCTCCCACGCTTGCAGTAACAACTCTGTGTTTGGAAAAGCAAAAACGTACTGGAATTTCTATTTCCATTTCTTGTTAGGAAAAATCTTCTGGGGTTTTGTCTTAAATTTGTGTCAGGAAAAAAATGTGTTTTTCCATTTCCATTTTGCTGAGATGAACATGTAAATTTCAGATTTTTCTTTTAATTTGCTGAGTTTAATTTAATGCTTAAAAAATTCCCCTTATCTTTTAGTTTTCGATCTATCAACCCCTTTACGAAAGATTCCTCCTTTACTAGTTTTCAAAGACTTGTTAAATTTGAACTGTTCATTCATTCATGTATAATGCTTTCAATTTGGTACTTGAACTTCACTAAGAAACCATAAAGATTCAAAATTTTGCTCCTTTTTAATAGATTGGATGGCAGAAGGATGCGATTTTCGTAATTGGGATGAATTGATTCCGGATGCATTGGGGGTAATCTTCACCCATCTTCCACTCCAAGATAGAGTGACAGTGATCCCACGGGTGTGTAAATCATGGGCTAACGCGGTAACTGGGCCTTATTGTTGGCAAGAAATTGACATTAAAGAGTTGAGCAATCGCTGCCAACCTGACCAACTTGACCGGTTACTTGAAATGCTTATCACAAGAAGTTGTGGATCCCTTCGCAAACTCAGTGTTTCTGGTCTTCAAACTGAGAGGCTCTTTACTTTCATTGCAGACAAGTAAGCAGAACTGCACAATTTTAATTATGCTATTTGCTTGTGTTTAGAAGAAATCTTTTGGATATTTACTTTCCTTGTTAGTCTTGTGCTATTTGCTTAGAAGTTTAACATTAGGATATAAATTGGACATTTTTTTTTATGTGATAACTAGTGTTCATTTAATTAAGCTGATACTCTCATTGTATATGTTGTCTCTTGGGCTAGAAGAAAGTTAAGCAACTCTTTGGTAGGATGAGAAAACGATTTTGGTTTTTAGTTTTGGTTTTCAATTTTAATTACGAAATTATCATTTTATTTTCGAGTAAACTCTTCAGTTAGTCCTTGAGATTGAGATTGTATGGGTCGGGTATTCTAGTCCCTAAGATTTTGAAAACTTTAATTTAGTCCCTGAGTTTATAAAATGTAATCCATTTTAGCCCTTTTTTGCAATTTTTATTGGCGGTTTATACTCAAAAGGTCTAAATTGAACGTTGTTTTGCAAAGTCATGAACTGAATTGAAGTTTTCATAATCTCAACACTGCGAGGCTCACAATCTCAAGGACTAATTTGAGAGTTTATTCACAATGAAACCAGAAAACAAAGGCATCAGTATTGTAATTTATAGGAAAAACAGAAACGTTTTCTCAAACCTTACAGTTAGAGAAATTATGAAGGTGGTATTGGGATAATCCTATTAGCTATCTAGGCATCTAAGTATCCTTTTACTTTTTTGCAAGTGCCTCCTCCCTCCAGACTTTGCGACTGCCAAGGAGCACTATGAGTGATCCCATTGTGGAGCAGATTGCTGGAAGGCTTTCCATGATTTCTTTCTTGGATGTGAGCTACTGTATCAAAATTGGTGCCTATGCACTTGAGATGATTGGCAAGAACTGCAAAATGCTTGAAGGATTGTGTCGGAACATGCATCCGTTGGATACCGCTGGCAAGCCGTTTCAAGATGATGAGGCGTATGCAATTGCCTCCACAATGCCCAAGCTCAAGCATCTTGAAATGGCCTATCATGTTTTCAGCACGTCAGGCGTTCTTCAAATACTTGCAAGCTGCCCCAAGCTTGAGTTTTTGGACCAGAGGGGTTGTTGGGGTGTCTCACTTGACAACATGTTTGTGAAGCAGAAGTTTCCAAAGCTGAAGGTTTTGGGGCCTTTTGTTCTTGACACTTATGAGAGTGATGGGTGGGATGATTTCTCAGATGTATCAGATTCTTCTGAGTATTTGCCATGGGACATGGGTGAATACTATGATGTTGATGATAGTGACAGTTTTGATTGGATGTGGGATGATGAAGGAAGGCTGGATGAGCTTCAGTTTGGGTTCTATGAAGGGATAGAAGATGCTGGAATGTATTGGCCTCCATCTCCATAACCTTTATATTACTTGTGTGTTCTCAATTGTATGGTTTTCTTCTCTTTGTAACTAATGTTTCTACTTTACTTTCTTTTATGCTCTCTATGAATTATGTGTTTTACAAGAAGTTTGGCTTGTTCTTTCTGTCATATAACTCAGTGACATTGTTATTATTGACCTACCTTAGATTTCTAAGTAGAGGTAAAGGAAGGGAAGAGTAAGCCTCCATGGTTTGACATTTTTTTTTAAAATTTTGTTTACTTTGTATTTGGAAGAAGAGATTAGACATGAAACTTTAGTTACTTGACATATGTATGGCTTATAACGACATTGTACATTCTTGAAAAAATATCTGTTTGAATGAGGTTGTCCAATTGGATTTTGAACTTTTATTGTTGCAATAAATTAACGGCTGAAAGTGAAAGCGAAGCACTAAATGGTGAGTTGACGTGAGTTTTTAAGTGTTGTCGGGGGAAAATTGTTTGTTTACTCAAACAAGATCCACGAGAGATTCATTCTTAGGCTTTCTATGCAAAATCTTAGATCCTTGCAACATATAATAATATGCAACACTTTTATGTGAGTTGTGATTTATGAATCTTACAATTATGGTAAATGCATATGTTTTAATAAACTAAAGGAGACAAGTATTTTTGAGTTGTGAGCATTTGAAAATTTCTGAGATCCCATACTAGTACGATCGAGCACTTCAATTACATTTACCTATTTTAGTATTTTACTCAACATTCTTTAAAGAAGACCCGTGAATGATTTTTTTTTGGGTGATCCGTGATTTTTTTCTGTTTCTGCTTCATGGAACCAACAAAGTAGTGGGACAGGAGCATTAGGTCCGTGCTTCCTTAGACTTTTCCATTGGACAGAACTTTGGTATTATTGTATATGTTTATCTAATTTATGTAAAAAATTAATAAAAATTTATCTAAAATTATCACTAATGACGTTCACTCTAATTTCTAAATAATTTTTATTAAATTTTTACACAATCAAATATGAAGTCTGATAAAAATTCCTCTTAAAATTTTTAGTGAGTGTCCTTAGTAAGACCTATTTTCTTAATCAGACTTATTAGATAAAAAATATTATTTGAAATACTAAAAGTGTTTTAAATTATTGATCTGAAATGTCTTTTTGGGCTCTCCCCCTAAGTCAACACCTCTCCCTGAATAGTATGTTTTTATTTCGTTGCCAATTTTCTCTTAATCAGGTTGGAGTTAAAATATGCTTCGATTGTGTCATAAAATTTGTATTTGTTTGAAATATTGGTCCCCCACAGCAAACAGGGAAAAAACTAATGACACTGCTTCTTTCAAATCAAAAAGTAAAATACAATAAAAATGGTGACCACCAAAATGTAAGTGAAACATGCTAGAATGTACTTGCGTTTGCAGATCAAGGAGTCGCTGTGACTGTTTACTTAGTCTTCCTTTTCCTTAACCTTCAAAATTCAAATGATAGAGGCTTGCATTGCGGTGGAAAAAGATGATTTTTTTTACTGGGTTTAGTAAACTGAACAGTATGTGTATTCAGTCGCCGTACTTTATTCTCTGGGCCCATACAATTCATTACACACTTTCATTGGGTTTCTAGGAAAAACAATTAATCATATAAAAATACACTACCCAGTACACTAAAAAGCAACTTAAGCGGGATAAACTAATATGACTAGTGTGATGCTTCTGCAATCGTTTAATGTATTACAAATTAATTTCTTAGCTTCTCACTTGATAGATACCAGAAAAAAAATCTTATAAGAAAACAATAGATAACCGAAATCGTCATATTTTCTCAGAAATCCGCAACATTAAAATCGAGAGAGCTTCTCCTAAAACGCTTGTTACTATCAACTAGAATTATCAATGTTAATAAAATCAGAAAGTTGATTAAATCGGGAAAGGTAACTATTTAACATTTAATGGTTTAAACTTGGTTAAAATAATATTGGATTGGTAATAATTAAATATGTTTTTTAATATTTTATTATATAATTATAATAAATTTATATAAAATTTTAAAAAATATTAAGATAAAAATAATT
The DNA here is from genome assembly GCA_037962975.1 of Clitoria ternatea. Taxonomy (NCBI): domain Eukaryota; kingdom Viridiplantae; phylum Streptophyta; class Magnoliopsida; order Fabales; family Fabaceae; genus Clitoria; species Clitoria ternatea. The sequence goes on from CM075670.1 coordinate 286,698,885, forward strand.
TTCAAATTAATATAAATAAATCATATTATATTTTTATAAGATAATAATTTATAAAAATACTCAAAAAATAGTAATTCATACATATATTTCATATATGAATTTTAATTATTATAAAAATATTTGAGAATTTAAAAATTAAAAGATTATATATATATATATAGGATTAGTTTAGACTGATTTTTAGGAATATTTTTTGTCCAATTTTCACCAATTTGACCGGTTCTTAACCAACTTTTTACACCCTTAATTTTCTAGGTTATCCACTCTAATTACTTAACTAATTTTTGGTTGGATATCCTCAATGACACACTATGCATTACCCAAAATCAATAGGCAAAATACGTATGAATCAAACATGGGTTCTTTTAGCTGGATTACCTTGAAAGTTAAGAGATCAACATTCACGAAATTTTTAAAATGAAAGTAATTTATGTCTTTTTTAGTTTTTTCTAACGATACTTGTTAACATTTCCCATCAAAAGTTTACTAAGAGTTTAGAATTCCAATGTTTTGGATCTCTTGGTGAGCAGTTTTATTACTTTCTAATGTTGTTAATTCTCACAGCACTCAAGTAAAAGAGGAACAATGAACATTTCTAATGCTGTGTATGATTCAAGGAATGTCTGGGATGGATCTTTGTCCATACTCCATATTATTAATTAATTTATTTACTATGAGTATAGTAGTAGTAACTTATAGTAGTATATTCTTCCTAGGTTTAATTGTAGCTAGTAGTCACATGATTACATGTGATAATGTTTTTGGATCTTGCAGACTATTATGAATTCAATCCATCCTTTGAAACTTGTGTCCGACCATTATTTTTGGGGAGTTCAGATAACGCCATTAAAAATGGTGCGCTTACCACGTGCTTAAGAACTTCAAAGTTAATTAATTAGGATTTTTATACTCCAGTGGAGTATATGATGACAAAAAAAGAGGATTCATTATCTTCATTACTTTCAAAACTGAGCAGGCGATTAAAATTTATCCAAGTTTAGTTTGATGCACGGCGTGGAAATATTTTCACATAACTAATTCATGAAATCAACTTTTCACATATTACATATCTTTCTGATTATTGCAGATTATTGTATATACATGAATATTTTATTTATGTCTCTTAATTAAAAAATAATCTCTAACAAATCATTATTTTTCTTTTTTTTATTGAATCATTAATCCTAAACGAGGTAAAGAGAGACACTATACAAATGATTACATTCAAAACTTTTTTAGAATCTCAGCCTCTATAATAATAATAAGTTAAACCCCAATTTATTAACTACTGGTCCCACTTCCATATATGCTCAACTCCCTGCCCTTTGATTCCCAATTTCCAATCATCACATGTATTGCCCCCTTAAAATCACCCAATTTGTGAAAGTTGCTTAAATGCAAATTGAATTCCATCTATTTCAAGATGCATATATGGTAAGAGTGTAAATGGGAAAGGTTAGACATGTACTATCCAGTTTAATTGTTATGTGATCTTATTACATGAGCTTCATGTAAAACATATAATCTATGAAGTTCAGTAATTGTCTCATGCTTTGTACAATAAAATAAAGTCTAGTATTGCCTACCAAATAAACTTTTAGTTTTTTTTATTTATTATCAATTACGGTGACTAATCTTTTTGTTATTTAACGCATCCGATCGAGATAGTTGATTCAAAATTTTAAAGTTGCTTCATATATAAAATATAGATTAAACCCTTACCACTTGATCAACTTTATAGATATTTTTCAATAGTAATTTATAATATTTTTATTAGAAGAATATTAATCCAGGGTTGTGACGTCCCTTAGTGATTCTTGACATTTATCGTAGGGTCTAATTAAAATCAGAGTAAATTTTTGTTTTGGAAACATTTCTGACAATCAACAAGAGAAACCTAAGGGCTACATCACTCAAAACCACTAAAAACCTACGTTTCAGCTCTGGTAATCGATTACTAGAGACTGACCTATGCAAGAAAATAGCACTGCTCTCTAGTAATCGATCACTAAATAGCAGACCTGTAGAAATTGTAGAATTTGGCAATCTACCCAACTTTTACCCTACCTAATTTGTCCGTTTTAACACTGATTGCTATGAAACTCCATGAGCAATATATTTCCCTCATTCCGGACCTGTTGACATAGTCCGTACTCAGTTTCTGACAACGTTATCACATAAACCTATTCAAATGCAATGCAACCTTAAATCTCTTTGCACAGGACCTATTGGTACCCCTATGGGGATCCTGGATCCTACCTAAACTCCATTTCACCCTTTCAGTTAGCTAAAACTCACTTGTTTCTCCCTAGTTCACTTAATTTCTCATGGATAACAATGACATCAACATATCATCCAACTACCACACATATATATATATATATATGTATGTATGTATGTATGTATGTATATATGTATGTATGTATGTATGTATTGTTAGAACCAAGTCTTTTTTACAAAAAACTTTGGAGTTTTTGGTTATTATATTAAAGACCCCAAGATTTGCTAATAACACATATCAAGGCATTTGATTAAATAAAGTCTACCTACGTGTTATCTAACCTCTCTAATTGAGTGTTTCAGATCACAAGTCTGTGATGCATATGCTATAAAAGAAAGGGGGAGCCCATCACTAAAAGTCTACGTTGAGCTATGCAAAATATTTCAAAACAAGTCTACGTAGGACTAAAACAATTCTTATCCAAGTCTGTCCCAAGAAAAGTCTGACACAAGACAATGTTTAAGAAGAGTCTGATTCAAGTATGCCATTCTAGACCTATGGACTGCTGAGTCATGCCCCACATATATATTACCTCTCAGACTCAACACACACATTCCTTCAAGATATTAGACTTCAGACTCTTAAAGCATAAAGACGTTACTATGAACTTGTATCATTCCATAAAGATATTTTTAAAGATACCCAGAGCTAGATCCTTTTCAAGCTATACTGCTCTTATCACTAAAAAAGGAAAGAAGACAAGCTCGTTCAAGAAGCAATGCTCGCATGGAGAAGAAACCGAGGAAGCTACTTTACGCAAATCAGAAAGCTAATGAAGATCAGCACTTGCGTCAAAAAGCATCAGAAGGTCAACCATGCCTATTTTTGCACAAATTCATGATAGAAGAAAAACTACAAAAGGACTTTTGCTTTGAAATACTCGAGGTACTTAATTTCAGTGCAAATTTTTAAGATCCTTGATTCAGACCTTTTGTATTCTTCTCATTCAGAGTTTGTTGCTCTAAACGACTATCTCTCTTTAAAGGATCAATCAACAATCATCTTCATTCTCCTATAAATATGAAGAGAATTCAGACTTTGAAGAAGTTCACAAAAGAATGAAGTTATGTGTGAAAGCACCAATATGAAATTCAAGCAATTCAAAGCTTTCTTCTCAAAAGCAAAAACTTTTTTTGTATCTCTGCTTCTTGCAGACTTAGTCTTTGTTTTTTCTAATTATTGTATCTATTCTTTAATATTCATTATCTTGTACACTAAGTTATCAAAACACAAACATAATCTCAAATCAAAACCTGTGTCAAAGTATGGTGCGTTGTCAGTCTTAGTTTTTGTTGGGAAACACTATTTGTCCTGAAGAGACTTTTGAAAGAATACTTGGGTTTGAGCTAAGAGTGGCTTGTTGAAAGAATACTTAGATTTAAGCTAGGAGTAGCTGGAATCAAGAATACTTGAGGCACGGGTTGTGTTGTGTTGTGTAAAAAGAAACTTTTACATAGTGAAAATCCTTCAAGTCTGAAGATACTGAGCGTAGCTTCTGTATTAGAAGTGAACCAGTATAAATATGTTATGTGCTATCTCTTTTCCCCTTATCTCTTAAAGTCTGATCCAAAGTCTATTGCCCTTTGTGTTTGAAAAAGCTTTTATTCCGTAAAAAGAGTCTCAGACTTATTTAACCCCCCTTCTAAGCTTGACTAACCATCATATATATATATATATATATATACATACACACACACATACACACAATACACACACACACACACCATTAGGACCAGCACTAGGCCATCACCTCATCAAAACATCACAATATCATCATACTTCTCTGTCATACACACCATGCATCAAGATACCTTATATATACACACACAAACTATCATTATGGGATAAACTCCCCAAACATTACATACACAGAAGCATAATTACATATATATATATATCACTTCATTAACTCCTTGGCATTACTCTCACTCACTAAGCACTGGTATCCACAACCTCTAAAACTTCTCTATTTTTAGTTACTAAAAACAATTATAAGGGTGACTGACTGACTATATAAATTAGTACAAGTAATTAAAAACATATACCCATATATTGGGAAAAACATAATATAGTCCACAACACCTCAAATCATATTCAATCAATTCGTCTCCCATTATTCTCAATATTATCCTCAGTTCATCTATCTCGTTCGCATAATGACAATCACTACAGTTACAGCACTATGATTAATTCATCAACTCTCGTCCTTAATTCAAATAACATTGATCTCATCATCAATTCAAATAACATCAAACTTATCACCAACGTAAATAATGTCACCACTGTCTCTCAATCAATTATAATATACAAATCTCTAGTATCCAGATACTAAAAGAATCGGCCATGAGCTAAGGGTCCTACCTGAAACCCCGTGAACCCTTCCTAGTCCACCGAGCTCTACCTAGCTCCCCACTGGGTCTTACCTGACCACTAGGTAGCTCACAGGGCCACAACCAACCACTAGAGCCAAAATGATGGGTGATCTATACTAATCGAATGTTCACACCACACAACATGCGTATATAGCATTTAAAGCCATTAAAGCCATCACCTTGAGACATAAAAATAAGCCACTTAGGCAACCAATGTCATTAACAACCATATTTGTATTTCTCAATTCATCGTCATCGCTTAACGATTTCAATTCATCAATCAACAATTTATAACTCATCATTATTTTAATTCATCCTTATGTATTAATATGAAAATCGCCATCATATCATATTTTCATCACAATCAACTACGACATCATCATCCCTACTTGTCAGAAACAACTTTCACCATTATTTCTATTAATATATACGCTTAGTACACCCCCTTACCTCAACTCTATGCTCTCGAAGCTCTAAATCAACGTTGGTTCCACCAAAATTTGTCAAAGCTCTAAAATTAAGAAGTTACAGAAAGGCGATTAACATTGTAATCTTTGAAACCATAACCCACCTCATCGAAACAGTTGTAAACTTCATTTTTTAAGGTTCCCAAAGCTTACCGTTTTCACTTTGACTTTCTAATTTCAAGCTCCACAAAACTTCACAAAGTCCCGACCTTTACCTTGTCGCCTAATAACACAGTAACAAAACCTCGTTACAATTAAGAATTCCCACTACCTATAAAGCCATTCCCAAGCTTTTGAATGCCATAAAAATGAAAAATGGGACCTCCCACAAACAACCCCAATTCAACCCTAGAGAGAGAAAGAGAATGAATCGTGAAACTGAGAGTACCCTTTAACTCACCTTGTTCCCGGGCTTTCAAAAAACATGACCAATTTTGAATTTCAATAACAATTTGGCCTTTAATTGGAGCTCAAGAGCACAAGGCAATGGCAACTCCCTCTCAGGTTCTTTGTTTCTTCCTGTCAATCTTGCATGAATTGAAGGGAGAAGAAGATTGAATTGAAATTTTAACTCCAAGGGTATTTTGGTTATTTTACTCCCTTTAATTTCATTTTCCATTTTCTTTCTTTTCAAAAATTTATTTTCTCTTTTCTTTTAATTAATTATATTTTACTTTCACCCTCCGGTAATTCAAAATTTACCATTGTAATTTAATTTGATCCTATTTCTTTTATTTTTCTAAACCACCCCTTTAATCAATTAAATTTTCTTCTAAATTTATTTAATTTAAACTTTAATAATTGTCAATTAATTTCTACACATAAATGGAATTTAAATATAATTACTAGGATGTTACAAACACCCCCTTAAAATAGATTTCATCCCCAAAACTAATATACCTCGGTGAATAACTCGGGGAACCTCTGGCTTATCTCTAACTCTAGCTCCCAGGTGCATGAAGTCTCATTAGAACTCTGCATCGCTCTTTCACCAGGAGTACCTCCTTGCTCCTCAAAAGCTTGGTCTAAAAAACCTCAATGCAAATAAGGGTAACTAGAATAGTCAAGTCCCAAGTCAATTCAACTGAATGATCTGGAACCACCATGCTATTACAAGGAATATACTTCTGAAGCTGAGATACATAGAAAACATCATGTAACCTGGACAAGGCTAGAGGAAGCTTCCTTTACGCCACATCACCAATTCGCTCCGGTATCCGACAAGGGCTAATATACCTCGGGCTTAAATTCCGACTTCGGATAGTCCTACGAACACCCTTAGTAGGAAAAACTCTCATAAACACCTGATCACCAACTTGAAACTCCAATGGTTGATGTCTGTTATCATAATAACTCTTTTGTTTATCCTGGGCCACTTTCATCTTCTCTCTAGTCATCACTATCTGCATAGTCATTTGTTGGACCATTTCTGGCTAAGGCATCACCACTATCTACCCAACATAAAGGATTACGACACTTTTTGTTGTATAAATCCTTGTAAGGCGTCATTCCAATGCTGTTGTGGAAACTATTGTTATAAGTAAACTCAATCAAGGGTAAGAACCGCTCCCAACTCCCTCCATGATCCAACACACAAGCACTAAGTAAATCCTCCAGTGTCTGAATAGTATGTTCAGGTTGAGCATCCGTCTAAGAACGATATGTTAAGCTTAACCTCAACCTGGTGCCTAGCTCAGGGTGTAAACTCTCCCAAAATCTAGATGTAAATCGAGGATCTCAATCTGATATGATACTGGAGAGAACTCCATGTAATCGTACCACCTCCCTCACATACAACTCTACAAGCCTCTCTAAAGCCCATCTCATATTCATAACAAGAAAATGAGCACACTTCGCCAATCTATCTATGATAACCCAGATAACATTACATCTAGAACTGGTCCAAGGCAAACCAGACAAAAAGTATATGGCTATGTTGTCCCACTTCCACCTAGGGATATTAAGAGGTTTAAACATCCTAGAAGGCCTCTAGTGCTCAACCTTGGACTTTAAACATACCACATAAGAAGCAACATAATTTACAACAGCTTTCTTCATCCCTGGCCACCAAAACTACCTTCTTAGATCACTATACATCTTAGTAGCACCAGAATGAGTACTTGGTGAACTCTTGTGGGCCTTAGATAAAATCCAACTCCTGAACCCACTACCAGCAGGTACCACAATACGGTCCTTAAACCGCCACAACCCATTCGAGCCTCTACTCAATAGTAACACTTTGCCCTTAGATTGGGCATCAATCACCCTTCTGATCTCATTATATGTATCCTGAGCTTCAGATAAAGACTTAAAAAGTCATTAGTAATTTTCAACACACCAACCACCATCTGATTTAGAGCCCGAATCACCATACCTAAATTCATATCACGAAAGCTTTCGAGCAACTCGTATTTTTTCACCATCAAGGAGGCTACATGTAATGATTTCCTACTCAACACATCAACCACTACATTACCTTGCCTGGATGATACTGCAGATCAAAATCACAGTCCTTCAAATATTCCATCCAATGTTTCTGTCTCATATTAAGTTCCTTCTGATCAAATAAATACTTCAAATTCTTATGGTCATTAAACACCAAAAACCATGAACCATAAAGATAATGTTGTCATATTTTCAATGCAAACACCACAAAAGCGAGCTCTAAATCATATGTCAGGTAGTTTTGTTCATGCGGCCTTAATTACCGAGAGGCATAAGCAATAACATGTCTCTCCTGCATCAATACACATCCTAGCCCTGACCTCGAAGTGTCACAATACACATGAAATTTGTTTGCCACATTTGGAAAAGCGAGCACCAAGATTGTCGTCAACCTCTTTTTTAACTCTTGAAAATTGTGCTTATAAGCATCATTCCATACAAAAGGACACTTCTTCCTAGTCAATTTGGTTAGAGAGTGTAAGGCGTAAGAAACCCTTAATGAAATGGTGATAATACCCCTCCAAACCCAAGAAACTCCTGATATTCGTCACTAATTTGGGCCTCTCCCAAGCTAATACAGCATCAATCTTAGAGGGATCCATAGAAACATCATCGTGGGAGATTACATGACCCAAGAATTGTACGTTCTCGCCTATAATTCACATTTTGATAGTTTAGCATTAAGCTATTTCTCACATAACACTTGTAAAACAATACGGAGATGTTGAACATGTTTATTTAGGGATTTAGAATACTCCAATGCATCATCAATAAACACCACTACAAACTGATCAAGATAAGGCTTGAAAATCCGATTCATGTAATTCATAAAGGCAGTTAGGGCATTTGTTACCCCAAATGGCATCACAACGTACTCAAAATAACTGTAACGGGTCTGAAAAGCAGTCTTAGGATAATCCCTCAGCTTCACCCTAATCTGGTGGTACCCGAATCACATATCAATCTTAGAGAATGTGCAAGCACCGCGTAGCTGATCAAGCAAGTTATCAATATGAGGCAAAGGATACTTATTCTTAATAGTCAATGTGTTCAACTATCGGTAATCCACTCACATTTACACACTACCATCTTTCTTTTACACGACCATATGAGCACCCGAGGGTGAGGTACTCAGCCTGATAAAACCCTTTTCAAATAACTCCTCCACTTGCCTCTTGACTTCAGCTAACTCAACTGAAGATATCCGATAAGGCAAACGAGACACCGTTTGGCCCCAAAAATCAAATCAATAGTAAAATCAACTTCTCTACTCGGAGGTAATCCCAGAACGTCATCCAGAAACACATCCAGGAACTCAATACAATAGGAATATCAACAAGGTTCAAATTACCTTTCCTTACAAAACAAATAAATAGGGTACACTTTAAAAATCATACTCACCACAGGTTTAGAAATAGTTCTACAGGTAAAATCACCATTTTACAGTAATAATCCACCATCACATGGTTGGTAGACAATCAATCTAGTCCCAGAATAATATCAAGATTTTTCAAAGGTAAACAAATTAAGTTCACAATAAAAGGCCGACCTTCGATGGTCATGGTTAAATTTTCACACACAATGGTTGTTTTAACCATAGAACCTGTCAGAGTAGAAACAATATATCACATTAACATCTACCATCAACACCATAGGTAGGTTGAGACGCCTTATACAACACTCCGAGATGAAAGAGTGTGTGGCTCCTGAATCATATATCACATTAATAACATTATAAATGATAGCGCACTTACTGTGACTCAAGTCATTGTTCTTTGTTGCCTCCGAAGCATCAAAAGAAAAAACACGCCTAGTAATAACATTCTAGGCACTCCTGGTCTAAATGTCACCTCTCCACTGAGTTTGGCATCCATGCCTACCACCTCTTCAGCCACCTCTTTGTGATCCACCACCACGGGCCACTGAAGTGTTAGCCCGGCTACCTTGCACACTCTAAACTTGCCTATGTGAACAGTGAGGCTTAACATGCCCCTTCTGCCCATATTGGAAACAAGTAGCCTGATCTGAATAGAAATCTTTGGCTAGATGCCCTTCCTTACCACAGTTAAAACATGCCCTGCCACTAAAATGACCACTACCTCAGCCTCGAGATGAAGATGAAGATGTGGTAGATGATCCACCATGACTAGACTACCCTTACTTCTTGAAATTAGGCCCCTTGGCCTTCAACTATTTTTTTTATCTTTTCTTATAGCTACCCATTATAATTTTACCTCCTCAGTCAACTATGCTTTGTTCACTAACACTGTATAATCCCTAATCTCTAAAAGGACAATCACACTACGAAGCTCCACTCGCAGCCCAGACTCATACTTGGCACATTTGTTGCCTTTAGTACCTTCCAAGGAGAAATGATAGTAGAAATCACATAACTCATTAAACTTGGCTGTATATTCAACCATAGACATCTTCCCTTGTTCAAATTTCAAAAAATCCATCTCTTTCTTGGTCTTATAGTTGTCAGGAAAGTATTTCACCAAGAACCTCTTCTTAAAATTTGCCCAAGTTAGGGCTTCATTGTAACATCCCAAAAATTTCAATCTCATGTGTAATTATTTTTAATCTAGGTCATTATTAATATTATCCATTTTATCTTAATTTTTTATAAAATATTTTTGGTTAGGACAACATCTTTGATTTAACCTTTTACCATGGTAAATAATTTTAACTTTATACCTTAGGTAAAAGTTAATCAAGTAACTTATTACCTATTTCCTTAGTTATTAATTCCTTTGGTTTTTCCAATTCCTCTCATCAAATTACCACATACTCTACTCAAATTGCATCATCTTGTATACATTTTAATTATTAGTTAGACTCTGAATTTGGAAATATGATCAACTAAAAAGTTGTTCCTCGTTGTCTTAGCTTTCTAACAAGACCAAATTTGTTAAAATCCATTAAGATATGAGAGAGATATACCCAAAATACCAAAATAGTATCAGAATTGGTATTTTACTTCAATCATATCATCTTATACATATTTTAACTCCTAGTTAAAGTCCGAATCTGAAAAATTGATAAACTACAAAGTTGTTCCTCGTTGTCTTAGCTTTCCAACAAGACCATATTTATTAAAATCCATTAAGATATGAGAGAGATATGCCCAAAATACTAAAACAGTGTTAGATTTGTTGTTTACTTCAATCATACAAGCTCCATTATGTAGGCTGCGGAAATGGTCAACAATACAGCTCATTTTTCTTACCTAAAACCTCCATTATCACCACAATAATGTACCTAACATCCCACTACAATCCCATTATGAAAAGCTTGTCCCCCACTTGTCATTTGCATCATTAAATCAACACTACATCTTGTTCCCAAGTCTGAATTCTTAGAACAAGCTAAAGTTAGTGAAGTCTCTCTCTCATTTCCTTTCATTTTCTCCATCAAAGTCACCCTTGATCTGAAGCTAGGACAATAAGTGAACATTTTCAACCACTCTAGGATCCTCCATCAAGGTAAGAGGGGATAGGGTTGTGAATAATTATGAAATGGGTAGAATTGTATGCTGTCCTAGGATTCCAGTTTTATTTTCGTATATTGTTACTCAGTTTTGAGATTGAAAACATGTGATTTTGATTCTGACTTCTTCATGAAAGTTGTATATCTTTTTGTTATCTGAATTTTGAGACCTGAATCAATTAATTTGAATATGTATAGCAAAAGTTATAGCCAAAATACTATAGCATGTCCGAGTGGAATATTTATCCTATGTTTTGTGTATATATTAAAATTCTGGGACTTAAATATGCATAATCAGCCTTTGATGTCTTCACGAAAGTTGTAGATATTTGTGTTATGGATCTGTAGAAAGTGGTTTCAAGTCAAAATGATTTTTGTAGCTCGAGTTATGCCTAAAATACTGAAGTATGTTCAAGCAGTAAATCTGTTAACTTAAGATACATATTTTATTTTTAAAACTGGGAACTTTGTGGTGAGAATTAGTGATTTGTGTCTTCATCAAAGTTGTAGATATTCTTGTTATATGAATTTTGAGACCTGAACCGACTGAATTGGATATGTATAGCATGCGTTATGATCAAAATACTACAGTATGTCCGATTGAAATACTTATCTTGTGTTTTGTGCATATATGAATATTCTGGGAATTATACATACGTTTTTAGACCTTGATGTCTTCATAAAAGTTGTATATATTTATGTTATGGATCTATAGAAAATGGTTTCAAGTTAAAAGGATGTTTGTAGCTCTAGTTATGCCTAAAATACTGAAGTATGCTCAAACTAAAAATCTGTTAACAATGAAATGATATGTATAGCATGAGTTATAGCCAAAATACTACAACATGTCCGATTGAAATACTTGTCTTATGTTTTGTGCATATATTAATATTCTGGGAATTATACATACATTTTTAGACTATGATGTCTTCATGAAAGTTGTAGGTATTTATGTTATGGATCTATAGAAAGTGGTTTCAAGTTAAAAGGATGTCTTTAGCTCTCGTTATACCTAAAATACTAAAGTATGCTCAAACTGAAAACCTGTTAACTATGAAATCCAAATCTTATTTTTAAAACTGGGAATTTTGTGGTGAGAATTAGTGGTTGGTGCCTTCATTAAAGTTGTAGATATTTGTGTTAAGAATAATTTAGAACTGGTTTCATGCCAAAATTGTGTTTGTAGCTTCAGAAACGTTGAAAATACTAACCTGTGTACGTTTTAAAAATCCTCTTTGAGGCAGTTTTGTATTCTGTGAATAAGTGATGTTTTTGTTTAGAATTTGAATTTATGGTCTTCATGAAAGTTGTAGATATTTATGTTATTGAGCTATAGAAAGTGGAATCACATGAAAAGGATTTGATTTGCTCATGTTTTAACTGTTTTACTAACGTATGTTGCTGTTGGAAATGCTGAAATTTGTTTATAATGGTTATTATGGATAAAAATGATATTTTCCCTATGGGTAACAAATTATTATTGAATTCTTGAGTGATTATGAAGTATTATGAATGTTTATGAGTGTCTAATGAGCATCATTCAGTTTGTGTATTTTGGTGGTGAATAATTATGAATGACTAAATTAATATATATATACATGAATGCCTTACGGTTATTGATATATGTGGTTGAAACAGTAAATCCATAATTCTGAAAATTATTATATATGATGTGTCCTTTAAGGACTTGTGGTTTTCCAAATGGTCTTGGAAATATTAATATCATGGTATGTTAAATGATAAAGAGAATTAAAGGCATTCATGCATCATAAGCATTTGGACGCACCATGGAATTTTACGGGTTCCATGATTGCCTACCCTGGTGGGGGGTTACTCTATGATGAGTTAAAGCCCTATTTTTACGATGTGTTGGTCATGGGGCTGTAGGGATCCATGACTGTATAAATTCCTACCGATGTGTTGGTCATGGGGCTGTAGGGATCCATGACTGTATTAATTCCTACTGATGTCTCTATGAGACCTTTTACTGCAGTATTCCCACCAAACCAAATGGATCCAGCATGACATCATTGGACTAAATTAAAGATTTATTAAATATAAATGAACTTGTTTGGCATATTCATCATATCATTATGGTTTGTTGATTGTGTTTGTGCAATTTTATTTATTTTATATTTATTCTATATTCTGTCTCACTCTTACATTAATTTTTACAGTGAATGCCACCCAGAATGAAGAGTGATGTTATGGTTGATGCCTATGTGAATTATTGCTTGGATTTCTAATTTATTCTAATTTTATGATTTGTAATAAATACAACGTGTTATGTACTGTTATTTTTAAAATCGTTTCCGCTATGTAATTATTCCTTGAATTTTATTATTCACGACTAGTATGCATAATAATATTCCGCTATTATCGACCTTTATGTGAACTCTGATTTTAATTTATGAATTTTAAAATGATCTTTTAAAAACGCGAAAAATTTATTCGGAAAATTACATGGGACGTCACATTGGTGGTATCAGAGCATTTTCAAAAATTCAGGACCAATTACTATGACATGTATTGATTCTTGATATACTATGTGAATTGTTTGATTATTTGTTTGATAATATGTTATGTATGTGCTATATGACTTGTGCCTGACTGATAAACTGCAAGTGATTTGTTTGATTACTAGCTTGATGATATGATAAATGTGTGTTATATGACTTATTGCTTATCTGATAAATTGTAGAATACTTATAGTTACGTTATAATATTATATATATACGATATATTTTCCCTTAGAATTAGTATAAACCAAACCATAAATGTAGGATGGCAAGAGACAATAACGACGCTATGGCAGCCACTCTCAACCGTTTGGCTGAGGCTTTGGAGAGGCAGAATCAACCAAGAAACACTGGAAGACTTCACGGACTAGATCACTTCCTAAAAAAGGAAGTCATCGATAATCCATAGGTAGCATACCTATGGATTAAGGAAATGAAATGCATTTTCGAGCCTTACCCCGTTCAGAATTTGAGAAGGAGGAGTATACCACCATACGATGATTGAGGAAGCAGAGTACTGGTGGACCCATGTTAGAATCAGGTTAACAACTGATGGACACGCCATCACTTGGGAACGAATTCAAGACGAAATTTCTCGCCAAATATTTCTTTAAAGACATAAGGAGGCAGAAAGAGCAGGAATTCTTTAATTTGAAATGAGGTAATATGACAGTTGAGGAGTACGCTTCTAAGTTTGATGAATTGGCCAAATGTCCCTACTACACCCAAATGGGAAAAGCGTTGAGATGCGTAAAAATTTGAAGGAGGGCTACGATAGAAAATTCGTTAAATATTATTGGGGCTAGAGTTAAAATTATACCCAGTTAGAAAATGGGTGTCAGACCAAGTATCTTCGAATTGAGATGCCATTGGTCAGGGCTATTAAGAATATTATTGGGAATCCAAATCTATATTCGGAATAATTTTTGGATTTAGTATTAAGCCCGAACGGGAATCCTGTTTGTTATAAAACGGGAAATATTTTAATGATGGACCGAGACATAACTTATTTCCCTTTTCCTCTCCCTCATTTTCGTCACTTCTTCCTCCTCTACACAAACTCTCTTTTCTCCTCTTCTTCTACAAAGCTCACCATTTTATGAATCTCTTTCCATACCCAACCAACCATGCCTTCTTTTTCTTCGTTTTAAAGAATGATTCAGATGCTTGGAAGCTCTATTCTCCCATTATATTTGTATACATGCTAGGGTTTTGGGATAGCTTGGGGCTTGAGGTAAACTTCTCTACTCTTTTGTTGTTTTGGCCCTAGGTTTTGGTTTTTATATGGTTAGGAGAGTGTCTTATGAATGGATTTAGAAATAAGAACCATTTTCATGTAAAACCCAAAGGTGGGATGTGATTTATGTGTTTTTGGTTAGGTGTGAAGTAGTATACGAAAGTTTTAAGAATTAGAGATGGAAGATGATGATTGTTAACGGTGATTATTGATTTTAGTGAAATCATAACTCTAGAATTTGGGGGAAATGAGTAATAAGGTTATGAAATGATTTTTAGTGAAAACCCCTAGTAATGAGTGTGTAGGTGTTATTAATAATGGAGGTTGGTGGTTATTAGAAATGATTATTTAGTTTTGATAAAGAACCCTAAGTGTTATAATTTGGGGAATTTAGTTAAATTGAAGATTTCTGATGACTTTGAATACTCTAGAATGATTATATAAAGAGGAAATGAATGTTTGAAGCATTAGTGTTGAATATTGAGGATTGGGAGAAAAGTGTATATGAATATGTGTATGGTTGGGGGAATTAATTTAGGTTGTTGATGTTTATGATGATGTTAAAAATGGTTGTAAGCCATTGATAGTGGATTAGGGAAATAGATACTTAAATTGATGAATGGATATGCCATTTTGAAATAGTTGAATTGGTAATGGTCTTAGACGGATCTGATAGGTTTATAATGAGTTCGAATAGATTTTTGATGATGATTGAATGATTCATGTGATTATTTGGAGGTCTTAAGGCTAAGGGACATAGTATTGTTGTTGTTAGGTGTGGTTAGCCATTTAAGATTTAAAGAATCTTGGTCTTAGGAGAGGAATTCCCGAAGCCTAACATGAGCGTGTAAATTGGATTAGACAAGTCTAGGACATGATAGTGAGTTTTGGGGGATGATGTCTTATGATGGTATAATAATAGCATGAATATGTATAGTTGTGATAAGATTGTGTTCTGGATGATGGGGCGGAATGATTTCAGCTTTGAAATTTCGAGGACGAAATTTTTATTAGGGTGGGAGAATTGTAACATCCCAAAAATTTCAATCTCATGTGTAATTATTTTTAATCTAGGTCATTATTAATATTATCCATTTTATCTCAATTTTCTATAAAAAATTTTTGGTTAGGACAACATCTTCGATTTAACCTTTTACCATGGTAAATAATTTTAACTTTATACCTTAGGTAAAAGTTAATCAAGTAACTTATTACCTATTTCCTTAGTTATTAATTCCTTTGGTTTTTCCAATTCCTCTCATCAAATTACCACATACTCTACTCAAATTGCATCATCTTGTATACATTTTAATTATTAGTTAGACTCTGAATTTGGAAATATGATCAACTAAAAAGTTGTTCCTCGTTGTCTTAGCTTTCTAACAAGACCAAATTTGTTAAAATCCATTAAGATATGAGAGAGATATACCCAAAATACCAAAACAGTATCAGAATTGGTATTTTACTTCAATCATATCATCTTATACATATTTTAACTCCTAGTTAAAGTCCGAATCTGAAAAAGTGATAAACTACAAAGTTGTTCCTCGTTGTCTTAGCTTTCCAACAAGACCACATTTATTAAAATCCATTAAGATATGAGAGAGATATGCCCAAAATACTAAAACAGTGTTAGATTTGTTGTTTACTTCAATCATACAAGCTCCATTATGTAGGCTGCGGAAATGGTCAACAATACAGCTCATTTTTCTTACCTAAAACCTCCATTATCACCACAATAATGTACCTAACATCCCACTACAATCCCATTATGAAAAGCTTGTCCCCCACTTGTCATTTGCATCATTAAATCAACACTAGATCTTGTTCCCAAGTCTAAATTCTTAGAACAAGCTAAAGTTAGTGAAGTCTCTCTCTCATTTCCTTTCATTTTCTCCATCAAAGTCACCCTTGATCTGAAGCTAGGACAATAAGTGAACATTTTCAACCACTCTAGGATCCTCAATCAAGGTAAGAGGGGATAGGGTTGTGAATAATTATGAAATGGGTAGAATTGTATGCTGTCCTAGGATTCCAGTTTTATTTTCGTATATTGTTACTCAGTTTTGAGATTGAAAACATGTGATTTTGATTCTGACTTCTTCATGAAAGTTGTATATCTTTTTGTTATCTGAATTTTGAGACCTGAATCAATTAATTTGAATATGTATAGCAAACGTTATAGCCAAAATACTACAGCATGTCCGAGTGGAATATTTATCCTATGTTTTGTGTATATATTAAAATTCTGGGACTTAAATATGCATAATCAGCCTTTGATGTCTTCACGAAAGTTGTAGATATTTGTGTTATGGATCTGTAGAAAGTGGTTTCAAGTCAAAATGATTTTTGTAGCTCGAGTTATGCCTAAAATAATGAAGTATGTTCAAGCAGTAAATCTGTTAACTTAAGATACATATTTTATTTTTAAAACTGGGAACTTTGTGGTAAGAATTAGTGATTTGTGTCTTCATCAAAGTTGTAGATATTCTTGTTATGTGAATTTTGAGACCTGAACCGACTGAATTGGATATATATAGCATGCGTTATGATCAAAATACTACAGTATGTCCGATTGAAATACTTATCTTGTGTTTTGTGCATATATGAATATTCTGGGAATTATACATACGTTTTTAGACCTTGATGTCTTCATGAAAGTTGTATATATTTATGTTATGGATCTATAGAAAATGGTTTCAAGTTAAAAGGATGTTTGTAGCTCTAGTTATGCCTAAAATACTGAAGTATGCTCAAACTAAAAATCTGTTAACAATGAAATGATATGTATAGCATGAGTTATAGCCAAAATACTACAACATGTCCGATTGAAATACTTGTCTTATGTTTTGTGCATATATTAATATTCTGGGAATTATACATACATTTTTAGACTATGATGTCTTCATGAAAGTTGTAGATATTTATGTTATGGATCTATAGAAAGTGGTTTCAAGTTAAAAGGATGTCTTTAGCTCTCGTTATACCTAAAATACTAAAGTATGCTCAAACTGAAAACCTGTTAACTATGAAATCCAAATCTTATTTTTAAAACTGGGAATTTTGTGGTGAGAATTAGTGGTTGGTGCCTTCATTAAAGTTGTAGATATTTGTGTTAAGAATAATTTAGAACTAGTTTCATGCCAAAATTGTTTTTGTAGCTTCAGAAACGTTGAAAATACTAACCTGTGTACGTTTTAAAAATCCTCTTTGAGGCAGTTTTGTATTCTGTGAATAAGTGATGTTTTTGTTTAGAATTTGAATTTATGGTCTTCATGAAAGTTGTAGATATTTATGTTATTGAGCTATAGAAAGTGGAATCACATGAAAAGGATTTGATTTGCTCATGTTTTAACTGTTTTACTAACGTATGTTGCTGTTGGAAATGCTGAAATTTGTTTATAATGGTTATTATGGATAAAAATGATATTTTCCCTATGGGTAACAAATTATTATTGAATTCTTGAGTGATTATGAAGTATTATGAATGTTTATGAGTGTCTAATGAGCATCATTCAGTTTGTGTATTTTGGTGGTGAATAATTATGAATGACTAAATTAATATATATATACATGAATGCCTTACGGTTATTGATATATGTGGTTGAAACAGTAAATCCATGATTCTGAAAATTATTATATATGATGTGTCCTTTAAGGACTTGTGGTTTTCCAAATGGTCTTGGAAATATTAATATCATGGTATGTTAAATGATAAAGAGAATTAAAGGCATTCATGCATCATAAGCATTTGGACGCACCATGGAATTTTACGGGTTCCATGATTGCCTACCCTGGTGGGGGGTTACTCTATGATGAGTTAAAGCCCTATTTTTGCGATGTGTTGGTCATGGGGCTGTAGGGATCCATGACTGTATAAATTCCTACCGATGTGTTGGTCATGGGGCTGTAGGGATCCATGACTGTATTAATTCCTACTGATGTCTCTATGAGACCTTTTACTGCAGTATTCCCACCAAACCAAATAGATCCAGCATGACATCATTGGACTAAATTAAAGATTTATTAAATATAAATGAACTTGTTTGGCATATTCATCATATCATTATGGTTTGTTGATTGTGTTTGTGCAATTTTATTTATTTTATATTTATTCTATATTCTGTCTCACTCTTACATTAATTTTTACAGTGAATGCCACCCAGAATGAAGAGTGATGTTATGGTTGATGCCTATGTGAATTATTGCTTGGATTTCTAATTTATTCTAATTTTATGATTTGTAATAAATACAACGTGTTATGTACTGTTATTTTTAAAATCGTTTCCGCTATGTAATTATTCCTTGAATTTTATTATTCACGACTAGTATGCATAATAATATTCCGTTATTATCGACCTTTATGTGAACTCTGATTTTAATTTATGAATTTTAAAATGATCTTTTAAAAACACGAAAAATTTATTCAGAAAATTACATGGGACGTCACATTCATCTGTTGCTGCCATCTAAGTTTTTGTGCAAGTCCACCAAACTCTAGCCTCCCCCTACAACTGTTAAGTGGCAAACAATGCCTTCTACTTCTCAGAGCATTCGAAGTATTCAAAAATTTGCTCCATATGTTTGGTCCATATATAGGCACCATCATGATCATGCCCACCTTTGTAAGGGGACAAACACTTCAAAAATTTATCTAGGGTAGGACTAGACTCAGCCCGCCCCATAAATTCAGAGAACTTAGTGAAAAAGTCATCATCCGGTTGTGAACTAGAGCTACTCGCCATATTAAAATATAATAACACACCATTAATATTTAAATTAACTTAATAGAGTTCAAGA
Organism: Clitoria ternatea; assembly: GCA_037962975.1. Classification (NCBI taxonomy): domain Eukaryota; kingdom Viridiplantae; phylum Streptophyta; class Magnoliopsida; order Fabales; family Fabaceae; genus Clitoria; species Clitoria ternatea. The sequence continues at coordinate 286,718,495 of CM075670.1, forward strand.
ACTACCCTAATACAGGGTTGTCATAGCTGCCAGAGTACCAGTAACCCCAATGCCTAGGTTCCTTTAACATTTCAAGTTCTAGTACAACATACAACATATTCCACATAGTCTCCAATACATCTCAATACTGCATACAACAATAACCATATAGTTTCAAATACATCCGGTCCTGATCGAAACTGCTTTGATACCACCTATGACATCCCCTTAGCGATTCCTGACATTTATCACGATGTCTAATTAAAATAAGAGTAAATTTTCACTTTGGAAACATCCCCGACAATAAACAAGAGAAACCTAATGGCTTCGTCACTCAGAATTACTAATAACCCACGTTTCAGCTCTGGTAATAAATTACACAAAATTGGTAATTAATTACTAGAGACTCACATGCGTAGGAAAACAACACAACTCTCTAGTAATCGATTATGTAATCAATTGCAAAGTTTGGCTTTCTAACCAACTTCCATCCTACCTAACTTGCCTGTTTTAACTCTAATTGTCATGAAACTCAATAAGCTCTATATTTCCTCTATTCCGGACCTGTTGGCGCAGTTTATACTCAAAATTTCCTCCATACAACCAAGATACATGCAAAAATACAATTTGCTTTGTTTCTAACAATGCCATCACATAAACCTATTCAAATGCAATGCAACTTTAAATCTCTTTACACGCATAATTCATAAACACGCCTAGGAACTTATTGGTACCCTCTGGTGATCTTGGATCCTAGTTGAACTCCATTTCACCATTTCAGTTGACTAAAACTCACTTGTTTCTCCCTAGTTCACCTAATTTCTCATGGATAATAATGACATCAATATATCATCCAACTACCACACATTCATATACACATATATATCGCACACAGCCACAGTCACCTACCCATATTCTAATTTAACATCACATTATTGGTTCAGCGCCATAAAAATCCAACAAAACCTACCAACCATCATCACACATTTATAATCAATGGCTTCATGCCAACAACAAGCAAGCATAACCTGGACATCAATCAACATAACCCAGACATGATATTAAGTACTCCAACATTAAGCATAAATCATCATCAACAATATTCAACACACATGCATATATATACACATACATATACACATCCCACTATGACCAGTACTGGGCCATCACCTCATCATCAAAATATCCCAATATAATTATACTTCTCTGTCACACACACCATGCATCAAGATACCTCATATATACACACACACACATACACACACACACACAAACTATCATTATGGGCCAAACTCCCCAAACATTACACATACACACATATATACATCACTTCATTAACTCTGTGGCATTGCTCTCACTCATTAGGCACTGGTATCTGTAGCCTTTGCAACTTCCCTATCTTTAGTCACTAAAAACAGTTGTAAGGGTGAGTGACTAGCCATGTAAATTAATGCAAATAATTAACAATATATATTCATAAATTGGGAAAAACATAGTATAGTCCACAACACTTCAAATCATATTCAATCAATTTATCTCCCATTATTTTCAATATTATCCTCATTTTATCTATCTCATTCGCATGATAACAATCACTACAATTACAACACTACAATTAATTCATCAACTCTCGTCCTCAATTCAAATAACATCGATCTCATTATAAATTCAAATAACATCAAACTCATCATCAACGTAAATAATGTCACCATTGACTCTCAATCAATCATAATATATGATTTTCAAGTATCCAGATATTAAAAGGATCAGCATTCACCTAGAGGTCCTACCTGACACCCTATGAACCCTTTGTAGTCCACCAAGCCCTGTTTGGCTCCCCACCTCGCCATTGGGTTCTACCTTACCACTAAGTAGCTCAACAGAGCCACAACTGACCACTAAAGCCAAAACAAGGGGTAATCTATACCAATCGGTCATCCACACCACACAACATGCTTATATAGCATTTATGAATCATCAATTCTCATCATCATTCAAATAATTCATCACAACTTAGTCCCAACATTAAAGCCATCACCCTAGTACATACAAATAAGCCACTCAGGTAACTAATGCCATTAATAACCATATTTATACTTCTTAATTCATCATCTTAGCTCAATGATTTCAATTCTTTAATCAACAATTTATAACTCATTACTATTTTAATTTATCCTTGTGTATTAATATCAAATTCATCATCATATCATATTTTCATCACATAATCAACTACCGCATCATCAAGCATTTAGCTATCAACATCACAATATTGATCAGCATTACCACACAATGTACAAACATCAATACAAATTATGTCAATTACTAACAATTCACCATTTAACTCATTTCTCGGTACCATAATTCATTTTACCAATTGTTAACCATATACATACACCATTATATATATATATATATATATATATATATATATATATTAGGTTATTCAAACTATCTTATTATTTTCCCCGCTTGTCAGAAACGGCTTTCACCATTATTTCCATTAACATATAAGCCTAATACACCCCCTTACCTCAACTCTGCGCCCCCAAAGCTCTGAATCAAAGTTGGGTCCACCAAAATTTGTCAAAGCTTTAAAATTAAGAAGTTAAAGAAAGACGATTAACATTGTAACCTTCAAAACCATAACCCACCTCATCGAAACACTTTCAAACTTCATTTGAAGGTTCCCAAAAATTACCATTTTCACTTTCACTTTCCGATTTCAAGCTCCACAAAACTTGGCGAAGTCCCGAGCTTTACCTCGTCGCCTAACAACACCATAACAAAACCCTATTGGCAATTTAAGAATGCCCACTACCTATAAAGTCATTCCCAAGCTTTTGAATGCCATACAAATAAAAATTAGGACCTCCCACAAACAAGCCCAATTCGGACATAGAGAGGGAGAAAAAAAAGAAATCATGAAATTGAAAGTACCCTTTAACTTACCTTGTTTCTGGGCTTTCCAAAAACACGATCAATTTTGAATTTTGACAACAATTTGGCCTTAATTGGAGCTCAAGGGCACACGACAATGGTAACTCTCTCGACTTTTCATTCACTATTTCTTCCTCTCAATCTCACATGAATTGAAGGGAAAAGAAGATTGAATTGAAATTTTAACTCCAAGGGTGTTTTGGTCCTTTTACTCCTTTTTAATTTCATTTTCCATTTTCTTTCTTTTCAAAAATCCATTTTCTCTTTTCTTTTAATTAATTAAGTTTTACTTTCAGCCTCCAGTAATTCAAAGTTTACCATCACAATTTAATTTGATCCCATTTCTTTTATTTTTCCAAACCATTCCTTTAATCAATTAATTTTTCTTCTAAGTTTACTTAATTTAAACTTCAATAATCGCCAATTAATTTCTACGACACAAATGGAAATTTAAATTTAATTACTAGGATGTTACAATTTACTTCATCACAAAAATAACACCAATAAATGGTTGGTTTAAAGTGTTATAATATATATCGAAACGAGTCGAGTTCATTGAATTTAGTTATAAAATGAGTGAGTTTGGGTAGAAAATAATAGCCCAAATTAAAATTGAGCTAATTATGTCCGACTTTATAAAAGTCCTTGTTTGGTTAGGCTTTTTGTTGGACGTGGTATATATTATCAGTTTTGTATGTTTTTTAACTAACCTAAAAAATTACCTCATTATATTTTTTTAACTTGAATTGAATATTGTAATTGATCTAGAGCATTCACAATCTTCAATACATTTTTATGGCTTGTGTGTTTTATTTTTATATAAAAAAGCAAAAAAAAAATGCGAGGCTAACAAAGCCAGTTGAACCTCATGGCCTGATACGATTCAAGCACAAACTAAAAAGATAAAGTCTAAATTCAAAATAAACCTTTTATGTGTAACATGAAAAAAAGTTCAAACCCACCATTATGAATATCTACACATATCTAGGGTGTATATAAGGAGTTCCTTAACCTTAAACATAACATTTAATTTAAATGATATCATCATGATATAAATATTTTTAACTCAAACATGATTACTTTACATTAAGAATATAACAACAAACTTTCATCTTATTAAAATATAAAAAGGGTGGCATGTGAAATGACCATTAAATCTGCCACCCGAGGTCCCAAGAAAGAGAAAATGTGAAACAAAATCAAAAGTAATGGGATCTAATTATAAAAATGATTATCTCTCAAAAACGAAATAATAAAAGATGAAGAATAAAGAGAACAAATGGAGTTGGTTTTATTAAAAAAATGTTATCACATTAATACAATATAGAAAATTATATATATATATATATATATATATATATATATATATATATATATAGTATTTAATCATGACCTGTTATTTCAGTAAGGAATTAATATTGATTTGTGAAATAGTTCTTTAAGAGAATATTTAAAGTAATTTTTAGTTAGTTAGTAGAGTATAAAAATTAAACTCTTTCATTAAATTAAAATAAGAAAAGAGAATTAACATACAAATTTTTGCCATATATAAAAAACAAAAACAAAAATTATTACATAAACAGGAACAAAAATTAATACATAAACATAACTCAGGTCCAGTTACAAAAATATTGTTTCAGTCATAATTTTAAAAAGTTCTAATCAGATCCTGTAACTTTTTATTTTATTTCACATTTTCTCTTTCTTGGGACCTCAGTTAGCAAATTTAATGGTGATTTCATAGTTGACACAAAACATTTGGTTTGCTAGGAAAGAAACGGATGTATCATTAATCATCATCCAAAAAAACAACACAGATGTGTCATTAGAAATAACAGTTAAATCTACTAATGATAATTACAAATACAGACATTATTGTTTTCGAGGGATATCTGGGAGAAATTTTGTATATATAAAAACACGTGGAAACTTTTTAAAGTTAGACGAAATTTAGAGGTAAAATTGCATTTGAAAGCTTACGGTTTTCAAACTTTTTATAATCGATCTTTTCTTAAAAGATATATTATTAAAAATTTTGTTAAAATTTGTGTTCAAATATCACTTAAGCCTTGGAGCAGGTTATGTAAGAAATTCAGAGTTTAAACTATATTTTAACTCAATTCAAATAAATAAAAAAAATTAGATTTCATCAAATTGGATATTAGAGACACATTTTATATTTAGATTTGTATAAAATCTAATTTTTAAAAAACCAAATTTGATTAAATCCAGATTTTAAAAATTGGATTTGGATAAATCCATTTTTAAAAAATTGGATTTGGACTCAATCCAGTTTAATATAACAAAAATAGATTGATTTAAAAATTCAATTCTTCAAATATTATAATTTAATTCTTTAAATTACTTACTTCTAGTAATTATTTTCGTTCAAAGTTCAAATCTCAATTTCTGAATCAATAAAGTTCAAATCTTAAATTTTAAATTGGTGGTGGTTGTGGAGGTTGATTTTAATAATTGTACTTGAATTAAAAAATGGATTTAGTTTTAAAAAACTGTATGTGACAAAAAAAATTAGATTAAAACTAGATTTGAGTTAAAAACTGGATTAAAAATTAAATTTGGATTAAACCCAATTTTAATAAACTGGATTTGAACCAAATCCAATTTTTAAAAAATGGATTTAGATAAAATTCATTTTCTAAAAACTAAATTTATATCATAATTGGATTAAATTGGATTCAAAATTCAATCCTTATAAATAGGTTTTTAAATAGATTTAGATTTGATTTAAGGTAATCCAATTTTTACACACCCCTAATTTAGAGATTGAAGTTGTAAATATTCAAATTCAGGAGATAGGACACCCTATGTTTGTTAGTTCCAATTATCTAATATTAAATGTATTTATGGTTTGGATTGGTTTGATTTTTTGATAAAATATCATTTGATTTGATCATATTATTATATTATAGTTCGATTCGATGTAGTTGAAATGTATGATGAAATTCAATTCGATCTGATCTAATCAAATCTAATTCAAATTGGATTGGTTTATCTGAATTTATATTAATTAATTTTTTTACAAAATCAAGTATGAGACATATAATTTTAACCTAATAATAACTACTATAAAAAAACAGAATTATCACTCTAAAAAATATCAACATAATAAAAGAATCACAAGTCAGTACTCAAATCTTTAAAATCTTGTTTTAAGTGTAAGTCATGTATATAATTTAGTAAGATATTATAATATAAATGAGTAATACATTATGGATTACATTTCAATTGAGCTTAGTTTGGTTTTCATAGGTAGATTCGAATCACGATTTTAATATAATTGATTTTCAATTATTTTAATCAATTGAGTGATTTTATTTGATCTAAATAAGATTATAAACACCCTTATCTAATATAGTTTTTTCAGAACATTTTTTTGGAGAGAAGTTTTTTCAGTACATTATGAATTATGACCTGTGTGATTTCCTTAGTGTAAATACATTTTTGGGGAAAAAACTTTGGTTTTGGTCGCTAAGAAAAGACAAAATTAAAGCCTAGATGGCCCGCGGGTGCAGACACATTATGGGCTTAATATAGAGTCCCTTCCTTTTCTTTATTGAAGAAACTGGACTTTATTTGAAACGCGAAATACTAGGGCCCGGTTTGTTGTCCAGAAAAATATGATAAAGAAGTATGAAAAATATATGATATGTGGTTGATTAGAAAATATTGTGAAAAATATGACATCTTTTTTTTATGTTTGGTTTACTATAAAATTAGGGTTTTTGACCAGATAGGGGTGTTTTTAAAAAAAAATTATAGGAATGGTGTGCATTTTAAAAAATTTGTTGGTCTGGGGTGGAAGATGTTAAATCACGTTTATAAACCGTCTGGTGAGAAAACGATTTACACGAATCGTTGGATGAGTGACACGTGGCACTGAAACCGCCTCTTCAGGGGACGGTTTCAGTCTGCTTTCTGACGGATGTGATGTGACCCTGCACCCTGGAAACCGCCTGGTTGAAGGGCGGTTTCACTGCTGTTCCCACTGCTGTTTCCCACTGCTGTTCAGGCGATGTGATTGGACTAGAAACCGCCTGGTTGAAGGGCGGTTTCAGTGTGGTTTTCAGATTCCTTCTTCAGGCGATGGGATTGGACGCTGGGGAGGAAACCGCCTGGTTAAAGGGCAGTTTCAGTGCACTTACACCTCTATTTAACCGTAGAAACCTGATAGTAGAAGCGTGCATTTCTCCATTTCCAAGCTTATGCTTCCATTTCCTTACTGCGTTTATGGTCTATTTGCAGTGTATTTGCAGTATCTTGTATGAAATTATTTGTGCATTTGTGGTGTATCTCCAGTTTGTTCTTTGGGCCATTTTCAGAAAGTTGTTCGTTTGAGTTTATTTAACAAGGTAAGTTGTATTTTTAATGTTAAAGTTTAATTATTTATATGTTTAATGTTAAATAGTTAGTATTATATTAGTGTTTATTTATGTTAGGGACAATATTGTATTTAGTGAACTCTGTTAAGTATGTTTAGTAAACCATGATTATAAATTTTTGTTAAACATATATTCTGTTTGATTTTGTTTGTTGTTTATATATTTATTATTTATATATGTTGTTTGTAGAATTTAAGACCTTATTAAATATATATACTGTATAATTTTATTTGTTGTTTATATATTTATAGAATATATATATACATTGTTAAGCATTATTTATTGTTTAGGGTTTATAAAATGTTTTTTTCTGTTGAAAGATATTATGTATATAAAATTGATAATATATATTGTGCTAGATGTTTTATTTTGTGTTTGTAGAATAGTAAATGTGCATTGTGAAATTTTGTGTTTGTAGAATATATTTTGTGTTTGTAGAATATATATTTGTTTGTAGAACATATATTCTATGAAATTTTTGACGAATTCCCTATTATTTTTTGTTTGTAGAATATAAATGTGTTTTATGTAAAAGAAATCTAACAATTTTGTTCGATTAAATCAACTAGTGGTTGTACGAATGACATCTCCGATAATAATGATTCTATACACAAATGGGCGAAAATATGAAGGCGTCGAAGGGTACACATTTGAGGGTGATAGAACGTTGATGCAGGTTAAGCGTGGTATTACCATGGAACAGTTGAGGGAAAGAATATCTGTTACTTTGGAACTAGGATCGACACAGGTCATTACGCAATTAACCAGTAGGTTGAATGTAGATAAAAAAAGTAAAAAATACTCAAAATTTGTGCTAAATGGTGATGATGAGATTGAAGTTTTGTTAAGAATGTTTGAGTTACAGTTTAGTATGGTTGCGGTTGAGATATATGTTGATGTTGTGGTCCCTTTAATGGCAAACGATGAAATCCGTTCCAATGCATGTCTGACACAAATAACAGGTAATTTTAAATGAAATGTAATTTATGAAGATTATAGTTTTTTGAGTATAAGTCTAAAACTTTTGGTTCGTGTTATGTTATGAAGCTGAAAATAATATCAGTCTGTCAGATGATGATGACGATGAAGATGATTCTGATTATAACGTGAGTGACGAATGTGATAGTAGTGCGGATGGTGAAAATGATGAGGGAGAAATCCCAAATTATAGTGATATGGACACAGATGTTGAAGGGGAGTTTGACTCAGCAAGGTCATTGTCAACTATAGGAAATCCACAAACACAAAATGCGACAATTTTACCTGGCCAAGTTTCGTCTGGGTCGACAGGTTAGTAGTTTTTAATGTCAGCCGTCTGACTGGGTGTGGGTTTTGTCCACTAAACCTTGACAAGGCTTAAAAAATGATGCAGGAAGTTTACCATTTTGGAGCTCATCACCGTATTACACCAACATCAATTTGGGCCACCGAGATGAAGATGAACATTTGGAAGGGTTTGACAGGGAACGTGATTGGCATGTGGGTGATGATTTATACGTGGGTCTGCAGTTTACATCAAAGTCTGAGGTCCAGATGGCACTTAAACAGTATTCCATGAAGAAACACCAAACATACATTGTTGTTGAGTCAAAGCCCACCTTTTTATCAGTAAAATGTCCTAATCAAATTGATGGATGCGGGTGGAAGATGAGAGCAATGTTATCAAAGAAAACAAATAGCTGGGTGGTGAGCAAGTGGGCTGGGCCACATACATGTGTGAATGTTGGGCTTACACAAGATCATCCGAAGCTTGATTCTGAATTCATTTGTTCATGCATACTAGGTTTGCTATCTGAGCGCAACTGTTGTTATTTGGTACATAGTTTAGTATTCACCTTAATGATGTTGTTTGTTAACGACTTATGTAACAGGAATGGTAAATCAAGATCCGTCTGTTGCGATTTCAATGATTCAAGAATATGCACAGAGAGGTGGTAGGAAATATGCAGTGACAATATCTGGTGACCCGTCTTGTGAGTGTGGACGTTTTCAAGTGTTTAAGCTTCCATGCTCGCACGTAATTGCAGCGTGCCAGATTGTTAGCGTTGACTACTTCCAATTTATACATCTTGTTTACACACAAGAGAATGTACTGAACGCATACTCTAGCCAATGGTTCCCCATTGGGAATGATGATGATATCCCTGACACTAACGTTGGATTGAAACTGCTTCCTGACCCAGCTCGAATTCGTCCAAAGGGCCGACCCAAATCGTCACGCATCCGCAATGAAATGGATTGGACGGACTCGCAACCGAAACAATCAAAATGTCAGCGATGTCGACAAACAGGACACAATCGTCGTCAGTGCACTCGATCAACAGTAGGGTCCAACTCACAAAGCAACGTCTGAGTGACAAACTTAATGATTGTAACCCACATAGTTAGGCGTCAAGTTATTGATTGTACCCACTTTGTTAAGCATGTTATGAGCAATGTTACAAAGTTTGGTGACATTACAATGACATTAATATATTCGGTAATATTACATGCCACTCTTGAAATACAAAATAACAACAATTGACAACCACTCACTAATAAAGACATTACATTGACTTTCACTTACTCAAACTACCATTAAAAAATAAATACATTTATCGCCTATTTTGGTGGTCTTCAGGTGACAAAATACACCTAAACCCCAATTCCCTCACATGACGGTGTGGGTTTCTACGGAGTTGTAATGCTGGGATACTGTCATCCTCGTCGTCCTGATCAGCCCCCAAGTCAACTGAGGCCCCAGCTCCAAACAAGTCCATGCCACGGTTTAGACGCTCGGAAACACCTTGATTGTTCTGCCCACCCCTATGCATCACTAAAGGTGTGTGGGGGGTCGCCAAATCCCTAACGATGCCTGTTGGTGAATGTGGTGGCGACGGGGCGTACCCACTACCCATCCCACCCGTACCACAATCCACATTACTGTTAAACGGTGTTTGATACGAGTCGTTTGGAAATTGCTGGCTAGTGTGAACTGGTTGGGATGGAAACTGATAGGTCGACCAAGGCGATGCCTGCCCCATTTGGGTGGGGACATAATACATCCCCTGTTCCCGAGGGGGGAGTTGTGGAAGACTATAGATTTGGTGCTCTTCATGAGTTCTCCCCCTGACGATGCCTTCACGCTCATCTCTCCCACCAGGCATGTTTATATGGAATGCTTCATTGGCGACCTCATTTACATACACCGGTGCTGGTCTCACTGACTGCAAAATACGATCCTCTGCCCCATACATTTGCATGACACTAGCGGACTGTTGACGAATTTGGTCAAACACTGATGTAGTCGAGCGGTGCTGTGTCAGTGCGTCCTCAGTTGCCAGGTAATGTATGGCTTCAACCGCATCAACCTGTGACATTACACCAACAACAAAACCATTAAAACCAAAAAAAAACATTATATAATTACATTACCATGCCATGGTTGTATCAACTTACCGAGCAACCGACCACTGCATTTTTCCTTGCAATCCATCTACGTGTATGTTGTGTATACCATCGCATATACTCAGAATTTGCCAGGAGCAAACCCTCTTGTGGCTGGTTGGTATACATATACTGACCACGGTTAAGCCACATTGTTATCAATGGTACATAAAGTTGACCCCAATTTTCCCCTGACTTCCCTCTTTGGGTTATGCCATGTAGATCCTCGGGTTGGCGTGGGGCGGATGGAATATGTTGTTGCATCCCAAACTGCCTCATCACACGATCAGGCTGATGCCACTCAACTATGTTGGTAGACAACAGTGGGACCACAGCTCGCCATGCCTCGGAACCTTGCAAACAAATTGCTGGCAACGACTGCAATACATCCGCACCATATGGGGTCCAAATAATCTGCATACCATCAACAACAGAAACTTTACGTACATAATGTATGAAGAAAAACTCAAAAATACACTAATTTAGTCAAACATAAAAAGTTTGACTTACATCCGTCTGCTTCATGTGATCAAATGAACGTCGATAGAACTCAATGTCTTGTCGAACAGCTTTAAATGTGCGACTTCCTAACCACCTATAAAGGATAATATCCAAAATGATGGCAACTTTGCCTCAGACAAAATTTTTAACATCACAAACAAAAAATAAATCCATTCTGTTTACAAGGCATACCTTGCTGCGTAGGGAGTTCCTGCAGGTCTATTATGAGGTGGGACCGTTGGAGCAATACAGGGGAACCTGTCCCATGCCCAAACCTGGACTAGTAGGTGGAGGCCACAAATAGAGGAACGGTTGTAGTCAGTTGATTTACATAATTCCCTATACAAATAGCTGAGGGCTGCAGAACCCCAGCTATACTCACCACATATGTCCAGGTCTTCCAACAACGGCAAATATCTTAGTGGAACCCTGCTACTAGATTGATCAGAGAAGATAACACCCCCAATTAAGCATAAAATATACGCCCTTGCAAACCGTAACAATTGAACCTCGTCCGTAAGATGGTCCTCAATGTTGTCAAATTGTTCTGAGATCCACTTCATCTTCAACGTCCCACTGTGAAATACATCGTCGGGTGGGTACACACCGAATAAATTTTGCACACATGCACTCCAATCCCGATCAGAAGTATCAACAATTAGGGGGATACCATCAACACGTAACCCCATCTGAATCGCCACATCCTGCAATGTAATGGTGCATTCACCAGGTGGCATATGAAATGTATGAGTCTCCGGTCTCCACCTTTCAACAAGTGCAGACACCAAAGCAGGCTCAACCTGAAAAAAATGAAGTTGGCCAATCCCAAGAAACCCAGCCCTTTGTAAATGAGGTACAATTTGGTCAGGGACAGAGCCTCCCGCACCACGAAATACCAACGCACGCCTACATTTTAATATTCTGTCGGGTCTTCCATTCCAAATTGCTTCAGATACATGCACATGTTGGAATTTCAAAAGACTTGGATTTTCAGGACCGGGATTCACTTCACGAGATTGTCCAGCAGATGAAGATGATGCTTCCATCCTACAAAAAACAGGTCACACTTAACATTAAGCGCCAATCTACATTAAATGGATTAATCAATTAAATGTGCAACATAAACCCTAAAAATGAACTAAATGTGCAACAAAACAGAAAATAATGAAGTAGCTATGCAACATAAATAAACTAAAATTATATTATATATATATATTCAAAAACTATAGTATATATAGAATATTTGAATGTTTATTAAATATAGTTCTTTAAATCATTTACGTACACAAATGAAATATATTTAATAACTAATCCTAATATATAAATTAAATACTAATATGTTACTATTTACCAATATATTTATCAATATCAATTTTATTATTAACTATTTCACTATTTAATAAACATTTAATTATACTTAAATTTATTATTAAATATTAACTCAAATATATCAAAATTAATATTTATTATCAAGTATAATAACCTTTCCAATTTGACTTACAATATGATCCTTAAACCTAAACAATGTTCATTTTAACACTAATCATTTTTAATGTTAACTAAACAATTGTTATTTATTTACATCTTTTTACTAACGAAATACTTAGTTTAACTACATTTATTTACAATTTATTCATTATATTTAAACAATTTTTTTTAACACTACAATAATATTTTGTTAAATATTTACACACTACTATAATATTTAGTTAAATAATTGATGTTAACACTAAACCGCTAACTAAACACCTAAATACTCAAAATACTACTATTCTTATATAATGAAAACTAACATTTTTTTACTAACCATAAAAATAGTTTAACTATAATTATCTACAATTAAATCCTTATACGTTAACAATATTTTCCTACACTAACATAATATTTAACTATTTAACATTAACCTTAAACCACTAATTAAACACATCAACTAACAAAATACTACAAATTTTATTTAATGAAAACTAACATTAACACTAATATTATACTAACCTTTAATAGAAACTAACATCTTTTTCTAACCAAAAAAATTATTTAACTAATATAATACTCATTATCATTAACACAAGTACTAATTAACTAAATATTAACCAAAAAAAGATGGTACTAACCTCTTTCAAATCTTCAACAAAAATCACAAGAGGTGGGCCTAAACCTTGCAAAAAAGAGAGACAAGAGGGGCTGCACTTCAACAATGGCAATGGAGGAGAGGCTGCACTTCTTCAACAATGGCAATGGAGGACCACAGCACCCCTTTCCCATTTTAATAGGCAAAATTTTGCCTGGAAAGATGCACACCGTGGGCTTGAAACCGGACTGTCACGTCAGGCCTGAAACCGCCGGTCCACCAGGCGGTTTCTCCCTGACACAGCCTCACTCCCAACGTGCAGAGGGAGCTGTCACCGAGGCCTGAAACCGCAGGTCCGAGGGGCAGTTTCTGTGAGTGGCAGAGCCTTGTCACGTCCGGTCGAAAGTTGGTCTAAAACGCCTGTCAAGGAGACGGTTTCTGTGCATGCTTCACACGTGGCACACATGCAAGAAACTCGTCCCTTGCAAAAACGGTTCCCTGAATTCGCCTCTACAACAGGCGGTTTTCAAACATTGATTTGACTACTCCCACCCCAGACCAATAATTTTTTAAAAAGTTACCCCATTCTTATAAATTTTTTTAAAAATCACCCCATTCCTGTCAATCACCCATAAAATTACAATAAAAGATCTTTTAAAATTTGCTAAATTCTTGATATACCCTTTATATTATAAAAAGGAAAATTTCTCACATATTTGATAAAGGATAAACATGACATTTGATTTTGTTTATTTTCTAAAATAATTTCAATACATTGACACGTTTTGGATGGGTAATAGTTAAATATTATATATTTATTTGATGGGTAAGCAGTAATAGTTATCCTAATCAACAGTAAAATATTGTATAGAACAAGGACATAAATGTAATCATGATTTAATTGGTTTCCATTATCCATAAAAAGATTAACTAATAAAATATATGAAATGATATATATATATATATATAAACTCGATCTGTTAATTATATATAATTTGAAATTCCTCTCGCATCTTATCCAGGTCCAGTTTGTAGGTATAACCCTCACTCCTACCAATGTTAGCAGTAGGAGTCCACTTGAAAAATCCATAATCCTCTTTACTCTAACACAACACAAAAAAACGTTTAAAAAAAAACCCAACCCTTAACGAAAACGATGACATTCTTCCACTTACCAAGAAAAATGGACACCTCTAGAAGGTAATTCCATTGTTCTTCTTCGTTTTTGAAACGAGCAGCATAGGGTTCTTCCTACACTTGCACCGTACGTGTTGAATCTCCATGGATGAGAAAGACCCACTTGAAACGTTACACCTTGCCATCTGTTTTCGCGCACGAGCAGAGTAAAGGGGTTGAAGACGGGGGATATTAACATGCTTCTACCTCGTTAATTAAGGCTTCTTAATTTGGGAAAAACCAAACCTCATACGTCAAAATCTATTTGGACATACGTCCAATAAATTAATAATATAATCTTACATATGTCACTAATGAGGTGGCACAGATGTTAGCCACCTCATCAGTTAACAGTCAACTTTAACGATTCCTTGATTTCATAAACCCTAACATTTTTAAGGGCTAAAAGTTCAGGGTAAATTTTTGAGAAGTTTTTTTCCTAAACCCTAGACTTTAAGAGGACTAAAAAAGTATTTTAACCCATCATATTTTATTATACTACTTCTATTTCTACTATTGCTATAATACCTATATATTATTGTTACGGTTATATTAAAACATCCTTACTTAGAAAAAAGCCCAAAAACCCAAGAAATTTTTTCGCAATTTAATTCAGTTTCAAAATAAGGGTTTAGGGCCACACAATCCAATATCAGTCATAAACGTGCTCAAGGTGAGAACTTGGTGGATTCCAGAAGTTTAAAAGTTTGAAAAGTATGCATGGGAATCAAGGAAACAAACCATGTCTCATCACACCTCAAGCTTGCTTCAAAAGACAAGTAAAATTGGTGCTAACAGGCCATGAATCGATTTAGCATGGTTATGAATCAATTCATGCAAGTCAGGGGTTTCAAAACAACAAAACAAGGGCTCATGAATCGATTCAATCGATTCAGGGACCCCTTGAATCGATTCATGCAAGTAGAAGTCCAATCTTAACATTCCAGCAAGTCTTGAATCGATTCAGACCTCTCATGAATATTCTGGAGTACCTTGAATCGATTCAAATATACCTTGAATCGATTCATGACACCAATTATGCAGAATTTGCCCCAAAAAACTAAAAAATCCAACTTCTAAACCCCCTAACTTCCTCATACCAAATCCAATCACTACCAAAATTTGACTCCACCTAATTTACACTATTTATGACATGTAGCTACTGGTCATACTAAAAAATATTGAAAAACGAGGAACTTATGCGTAAAAACGCGTTCGACCTGTTTTAAGGTAATTTTGAGTAATACAAAGGGTCAACTCCCAACGGATTTGACCCGTTCCAGTTTCTATAAACCACAAATCACATATATATCTTATTGAAACTGTCCTATGCCATTGAAACTTCATAAATCTCTTTATGACCCCATTGGTTGCCTAATTATGCACAAAATCATATGTAACATTCATTTTTCTTCATACAATTACCTTCATCCAATGGTCCAATGCATAATTCTCATCATGTAACACACATAAGCAATTCCCGGACATCATGCATTGTATATGTCGCAACCTGGATCGCGACGGCGCGGCGAGAAAGAAAGAAGGGGTGGAATGAAACAGGGAGTCGCCACCAACGTTTTTATCCATAGGAAAAACATTGGGAAAAAACTAAGTTCAGTAAAGCACTGGTTAAAAAATTGAAATCCAAGTTCGGGAGTCGATTACGAGTAGGGAAGGTATTAGCATCCTACATCGCCTGTCAAAGACAGTACCAAGATTGAAAGCACAATATAAATAGCCTTAAATAAAACATGGTTTCTTCCCTTTTATTTTGAAAATGATAGAATGGAGTAGAGAACTGTACAGACATAGAATGTTGAAGCGAGGTCAATGGGACGTTTCGTCCGAATTAAGCTCGACTTCGATATGAGACAGAGAGGGTGAGAGAATGCCAATAAGACGTCATGTCTAAATTAAACATCCTTGGGTAAAAAGGATAGGGATAGGAAAGAGATAAGCGGGACGTCTTGTCCTAAGTATCCCTTCCCTATGAATTGTAGCAAGGTTTGAACAAAAACTAGGGGGAAATCAACAAGACGTCACGTCTAAATTGATTTTCACGGAAACGATAAAAAGTAACATCACGAAAGAAACACAAAAAGCAAGGAAATAAATCAGTAAAAGGAAATAAGAAAGATGGGCCCGACAGGAGTTAAAGTCCTGCTCCTACGTATTCTTGAATTATCAAGAAATCAGGGTTACGTAGTTCTGAGGAAAAATTTTGACTCGGAACATGATGATGGAAGTCATTGAGATGGGGAACTCATACAAGACGAAGTTCTTCGCACGTGTACGGATCCTAAGGAGATTGTGTAGACGGAAGTGTTCCCGTACGACACGGTTAAAAAATGGAAATTTTTAGGCTAGAAAATAAAACATATGCAAAACTTATTACTTATTATTTTTTTTTATTATTTTATTTTTTTATTTTTTTTATTATTTTATTAATAATAGCATACTTTATTAAAAATAACCTAGAAATAAAAAAAACTTGGAAATGAAAAGAAACTTGCTGGAAGAAGAAATGAAACTACATAATAACAACTACAAAGAAAAGTAAAGAAAAGAAAAGAACATAATAATCTGGAAAAGAAACTAACCCGGAAATGGAAAAACTTGGAAATGAAAAGAAACTTGCCGGAAATGAAAAAAAGCTTGCTGGAAGAACAAATGCAACGGAGAAGAAGAAGAGGAGAAACGAATGGCTTCCCAAGACTTGATTGCCTTCAATGAAGAATCCCCCTTGAATGAATGCTCATGGTGCCTATTTATAGGAATGCAAAAGCAGCCATTGCCATAAAAAATTTGTAATGGAAGGTGCACTCTCCAATTAACAAGTCCATGGTGCTCCATTATCAACTTAAGTGCTCCATTATGATCTTTAGTGCCCCATTATGATGCTTTAGTGCTCCATTATGATCCTTAGTGCTCCATTATGATCTTTAGTGTCTTGCCCACCATCACAAACTTGCTCGTGCATTTGAGGGCTGATGCGTGCCAAATTTGAAAACGAGTCCAACATGAAAGTTGTAGATCTTTCTCTTAGCTTTAATTTGATATATGGCACAAAAATTTTCATCAAGAAACGAGGGAGATATGGCCCATCTATGAAAACTGCTCCAGAGTGTGACGAAAATACCTTTGCATGTAAAATAAATTCACTGTGCAAAATGGGTAGAGAATTAGCTTTTGTGCCCTTCATGAAGTTTGTAGATCTTTCTCTTAGCTTTAATTTGATATATGGCACAAAAATTTTCATCAAGAAACGAGGGAGATATGGCCCATCTATGAAAACTGCTCCAGAGTGTGACGGAAATACATTTGCAAGAAAAATAAATTCACTGGGCAAAATGGGTGGAGAATTAGCTTTTGTGGCCTTCATGAAGTTTGTAGATCTCTTTGATATGGAGCCATAGAAAAAAGAATGGGGTCATTTCAGTATCATATGAGGGAGATATGAATTGTTTCTTAAAGATGTGCAGAGCAGTCATGAAACTGGAGCAAGTCCAGGAAGATTATTAAAACGGTACCAATTGGTAAGGATTCAGCCTTCAAGGTCTTCACAAAAGTCGTAGACAATTTTGTTACGAAAATTTAGAGACCGGGTTTGCGCAAATCAAAGATCGTATGAAGGAGTTATGAATTTTCAAATGAACCATGCGCATAAAAGGATGGAACTGTACCAATTGGCCGGACAAAAAGAGGTGTTCACAGATGCCCCTCTTTACTTCTTTTTCACAAAAGAGACATGAAGCTTCTGTGTTTTTGAAGTGAAAAGGAAGTAAAGATATGAACACCGATGTAGGGGGCCAAGTGGGACCTCTTGATCGGTATGGCAACTGATGGTGTGGGCAATCGCGAGTTAGTGTGACCTTTTTCTTAAAAAAAACGAGCATTCTCTACTTCTGTTTCTCTTCTTTTCTCCTCTCTTTTTTCTTTTTTTTTTTTGTTTTTTTTTTTTGAACTCTGGATTGACCGGGAAAAATTCTTTCAGTGGGAAGATCGGGATTGACCCCTGGTAGACTAGAAGGTAAAGGGTGCCTGCATAGGTGAACGGAAAGTAAAGGACGCCTTGATAGGCAACTGGAAAATAAAGGATGCCTTGATAGGCGGCTGGAAAGTAAAGGATGCCTTGATAGGCGGCTGGAAAGTAAAGGATGCCTTGATAGGCGGCTGGAAAAGGACGCCTTGATAGGCGGCTGGAAAATAAAGGATGCCTTGATAGGCGGCTGGAAAATAAAGGATGCCTTGATAGGCGGCTGGAAAAGGATGCCTTGATAGGCGGCTGGAAAATAAAGGATGCCTTGATAGGCGGCTGGAAAATAAAGGATGCCTTGATAGGCGGCTGGAAAGTAAAGGATGCCTTGATAGGCGGCTGGAAAGTAAAGGATGCCTTGATAGGCGGCTGGAAAAAGACGCCTTGATAGGCGGCTGGAAAATAAAGGATGCCTTGATAGGTGGCTGGAAAATAAAGGATGCCTTGATAGGCGGCTGGAAAATAAAGGATGCCTTGATATGCGGCTGGAAAATAAAGGATGCCTTGATAGGCGGCTGGAAAATAAAGAATGCCTTGATAGGCGGCTGGAAAATAAAGGATGCCTTGATAGGCGGCTGGAAAATAAAGGGTGCCTTGATAGGCGGCTGGAAAATAAAGGATGCCTTGATAGGCGGCTGGAAAATAAAGGATGCCTTGATAGGCGGCTGGAAAATAAAGGATGCCTTGATAGGCGGCTGGAAAGTAAAGGATGCCTTGATAGGCGGCTGGAAAGTAAAGGATGCCTTGATAGGCGGCTGGAAAGTAAAGGATGCCTTGATAGGCGGCTGGAAAATAAAGGATGCCTTGATAGGCGGCTGGAAAGTAAAGGATGCCTTGATAGGTGGCTGGAAAGTAAAGGATGCCTTGATAGGCGGCTGGAAAATAAAGGATGCCTTGATAGGCGGCTGGAAAGTAAAGGATGCCTTGATAGGCAGCTGGAAAGGTAAAAGGTGCCATTTGATCGGCGACAAGAAGGTAAAGGGTGGGGTTGACCCTCGGTCGACAGAAAATACAGAGATTGGGGGAGCTAACAGGACGTCTCGTCCAAATTAACTCACTGTTGGTAGGAAATGTGAAGGTTGGGGGAGTTAACAGGACGTCTCGTCCAAATTAACTCACTGTTGGCAAGAAATGTAAAGGTTGGGGGGAGCTAACAGGACGTCTTGTCCAAATTAACTCACTGGACCTAAAGGCTTGGGGTGATGCCCCAGTTTGACATGACTGAAGGTTCTTGGGGAATTACTCTTTGACTGAAAGAGGGTGAACCTGGGGTGCCCCAGTTGGAGATGATTTGAAGGAATCTTGGGGAATTGCCCCTTGACTAAAATAGAAGAAATCTGGGGGAGATGCCCCAGTTAGGAAGATTGAAAGGATCTCAGGGAACTGCTTCTTGACTGGAAGGAAAAATCTGGGGTCCACTGGGGATGTATGGTGGGCTTACTAAAGGAAAGAAATCTGGGGATGATCCAGTTCAAGCTGTCTTGGATGATTCAGGGAACTGCTCCTTGATTGAGAATGGAAAGTTTGGGATTCATTGGGGGAAGAGATCTTGATAAGTGCCAGCTTTAGCGATTGATTTCACTGGGGATGAGAATTTGAGAGGTGCTGATTTTGGAGTTGAGTGGGAGACTTTGAAGATTGCCAACTTTGGCGGAAGAGGCTTAGAACGGTGTTTGCTTTGGAGATTGAAGAGGAGACTTTGAGAAGTGCCAACTTTGGCGACCTAAGGATGGAGTTCCGAGAAGTGCCAACTTTGGCGAGGAAGGTTCCACTAGGGGATGAGAATTTGAGAGATGCTGACTTTGGAGTTGAGCGAGAGATTTTAAAGATGTCTGCTTAGGCGATGGAAGAAGAAAACACTAAAAGGTGCCAACTTTGGCGATTTAGGGAAGGAGTTCTGAGGCGATTCGAGGAGGGGACTTGAAGGACTTGATTGAGGTGTTAATGCCTGGCATGATTGTCTGTGAGATAACCTGCATAAAAAATGGTAAGTAGTGCAAAGATAAGTTCAAAAACTGGGTAGGTCCTGTGAAACCGCGACCCTTAGGATAACTCATGGACAGAGGAGAATGCAAGAGGCGATCATAGCTTTGAAGCGCATGCCTGGCTGAGTCTTTGTGATGATTGTCGAGGTCAAGTAGTGGGAGCGTCTTGCCCCTTACGACTTTAAATGTTCACCATTCTTTTATTTTATTTTTTATAAAAACACAATGTTTTATCAGATTAATGCAATTCATAACACGTATCGAAAAAGGATAAATTTTATTCATGTATGACAAACAGAATACAGAGAATGGACAATGGGGAAAATAGATGGGATGGAATGAAGTTACATAGGACAGGTCAAGGCCAGGAGAAACAGGGAAGGTTCGAGGATCCTCCAGTGAGTTCCTGAGACTAGTGAGAACCTTAATCTCACGTCACGACCTCAAGTACATCGTTCAACTCTGCCTTTGAGAGGGTAGTTTAACCATGGTCCACATGCCTCAGTTTGCACGTTTTGCATTGGAAACCTTAGTTACTCTGCCGAAATCTTGACCCTAATTTTTACCTGAGCTGCCTTTTCAGGTTTTCAACTCACCGGGTTGCTCTAACTTTTGCCTAGGCTGCCCTTTCAGGTTTTCAGCCTAGCGAGCTCTTTTCTTTCTTTATAATGTGTTCTTGTTCATTTTTAGGCTGCATCCTTTACAGTAAAAAGTTGAAACTGATCACACTCCAGTTGAGTCTGCCAATTCTTTTCCAAATTTAGTTTGATCCTTTGGGAAACTGATGTCACTTCAAATAGGAGACTCCACTCCTATGCCATGTACCCAAGGAAATATTGGTGAGTCTTTTGGCACCAATGAGAGGGAATTACTCTTGAATCATCATTCTGGCCTTTTGTTTTTTCTTTTTTTTTTTTTTCATTTTCCATTTCTTTTGTTTGCCCTCTTTTTTTTGCTTTTGTGTTTTTTTTCTTTGTTTTTTTTTAATCCCCTTAATGACGCAACGACTCAATCTGACAGACTATTTCCTTGGCTACATAGGTATGAGGAATGGCGCACTCCTTAGGGTTGAGGTGTTGATGATGACAAGAATACGAGTTCTTGGCCTGACGACATTTGTTCCCCTTATACAGAAAATGACAGCTTGCTCGCGGATCTGGATGTAACCAGCTTTCCCTGCTTGGTATGTGCATTGGACTTCAAGCTTGACTTCTACTTTTCATTTTTTCATTTTTCATTTTTTTTTGAATTTTTGGCCAAGTCTCCCTTGACTGTATCTGCATTTAAGGCATTAGCAATTTTCCCCTATTTATGCTGGTAACTGTTGTGGTTTTCTTAGTTGACTGGCCTACCACTTGTCCAATTTGGGACTTGGCAATGTTATCATTCACATAGATTATTTCCACGCCCTGAAACAATATTACTAATGTCTTCTGATATATTGCCCCGTGATTCCTTCAGTCATTCTTGACTCAGGGGTATTCCTTAACCTCTTGTTCTAACAATCTGGTTAACTTGTGTGGTGACTCACAAGCTTTCCTACCTTCTTTGTCAGCACAATCGACCGGGTAGTTGAGGTCGTAAAATAGGATTGTGATTTCATTAGTCTCAAGAGGATCATTTTTGGGTCTGCAATTTAGTGCGTTATGGCAAAAAATAAAAAGAAAAGAAAAAGAGGAACAAGCAAGTAAAGAAAATGAATCAATGCAAGGATAAAGGGATGAAATTTTTTTTTAGAATTTCGATACGCATTTATTGATTGACTGGTAAAACAAGTTTTTTCGCCTTTATTACATGGAAAGTCCCAAAGCCTTAGGCATAGCAGAAGGATAAACAAGACTTTTAAGGCAATGACAAATTACTTTGGTGAATCATTTAAAATCGTAGGGAGTTCGACAGCTTCCCAGTTACTGAGCTCTCGGCCCGGCAGGCAAGCGGTCACCAAATCAACATTGTTATCAAAACTATCAACCACCACAGCATTAACTTCTGAGCTTCCATGATTAGGCAGGGGATTCTTGACCACGTTAGGGCTTCCTTCTTTAAAATCGATCCATTCAGCTTTGATCAAATCTCTCACTTTATATTTCAGAGCCATGCAATTTTCTGTGGAATGCCCCGGTGCCCCAGCGTGGTAATCACAATGAGCGTCTGGGTCATATCCCCTTGGATAAGGAGGTTGCAATGGCTTCATGGGGCATGAAACCAACAGACCTTCCTGAACGAGGATTGGAAAAAGTTCGGAATATGTTATGGGAATTGGATCGAACTGCACCGGGGTATGCTCATTGTTGGGATTCCTTGGGTTCTGATTATGGTTGGGTGGTTGAGCTACTTGCTGCGGGTGATGGTATGGCATGGGTTGTGGCATTGGAGCTCTTACCATGGGTGGGCGGAAGTGAGGAGTATGAGTTGTCGGGCCATAAGTGGCTGCGGCCACATAAGGATTGGGAGCTGGAATCATGGTAGGAGTGAATGGTCTCGGCGGAGCCGTCTTTTGATTAGAAGAGATGGAATTAGTTTCTCCGTCCCTTCTCCCAGGTGCCGGCTTCCTCGTCATGTTTGCCCCAGATGAGCCCTGAGTGATCTTACCCGTTCGTATTCCACTCTCCACTCTTTCCCCAATAGTCACGATGTCGGAGAAGTTGGCTGAAACACTACCAATCATCTTGCCGTAGAAAGGTGATGGGAGTGTATCGATAAACATTGCGACTATTTCTTTTTCCAACAATGGGGGATCCACTTGCGCCACTGTTTCTCTCCATCGTTGGGCATACTCCTTGAACGTTTCACTGTCCCTCTTCACCATATTTTGTAAATGAACCCTGTTGGGTGCCATATCCATGTTATACTTGTATTGTCTAAGGAAGGCATCTGCCAGGTCTTTCCAACAACGGATACGGTTCCGATCAAGGTGAGCATACCATGTAAGAGCAGCTCCTGCTAGACTATCTTGGAAGCAGTGGATCAACAGTTGGTCATTAGAAGAGTAAGATGCCATCTTTCGACAATACATTGTGAGATGATTCTTAGGACAAGTCATTCCCCGATACTTGTCAAAGTCTGGCATCTTGAATTTAGGCGGGAGGATAACATCTGTGACTAAACATAGCTCCGAAGCATCTATTAGTCCAAAACCTCCGGCGCCTTCCATCATTCTTAAACGCTCTTCTAAGATCTCTATCCTTTCCCTCTGAGGAGCCGCGACCGTGCGGGTTGTATCTTGGAGGTTGGTCCCATAGGGGGTTCCGTATCCATACGGATAGCCGAATGACTGGTTGTACGGAGGCAACTCATGGGACTGGTTTACTAGGCCTGTATTTGGTGAGAGACCTTGAGGATGGGCCATAGCATAAGTCGGCTGGGTTATCTGGGCTTGTGTATTTTGGGCTTGGGCGTTGTAGGTTGGCTGGGCCATCGGGGCTTGTGTGTTTTGGGTTTGGTCATGGGCTTGCGTCTTTTGGGTTTGGTAGGTTTGTGGGTCATGGGCCTGCGTGTTTTGGGTTTGGTGGAGTGGTGGCATATTTGGTTGTGTGGGGTATGAAGCATGAGGATTTACCGCTTGCTGGTTGTGGGCGTCTTGTTGGTTAGCGAGCGGGGGATAGTACCCCGGGGGTAGGCCATAAAGTGGAAAAGGTACTAGGTTGCCGTCTAGACCGACAAATGTATGTTGTGCGTAAGACTGGCCGTAAGGTGGCTGGGTCTCAATGGCAGGGTTAGGTCTCCCGACATGAATGGTGAGAGGGGGTGTCGTTGTGTTAGGGAGTTGGGTTCTTGCTGGGTCAGAATCAAGGGGAGGTGGCGCGGTGGCAGGCTGCTGTTGGGCATCCTCAACACCTGCAGAGGAGCCTCTTTTGGTAAGTTTCTTTTCTAAGAGTTTAGTTAACTCCGCGACTTGCTCTTTCAGCTGATCGAACTCGGTTCTAAAGTTTCCTTCAACAGCTTCTGCCTCAGCCATGAGTTTCTTTTGGAGCCGGGTCTGGTAAGGATGCCTACCCGTGACGTTGGTGTCTTTTTTTTTTTAAAAAAAAAAAAGAAGAAATAAATGTTAGGCAGAAATAAAAAGAAGGAAAATGTTGTGGGAAACAATCACAGACTTTGGCGAGTATCCTTTGACCATTCCTTAGAACTTATCATTCAAAAGTACTAGGTATGGTAATCATAGAAATTAATATGGGATATTTGTGAAGACAGAAGAAATCTTTTATCCTGCGGCGGGAGCCTCTAGCTCAGACATCTTCTTTGGGCAATTACAGCCCTTATTTCTTAAGTTCAATCCCATGTCAATTTCCATAGATACTCAAAGGGTACATGACCAAAGGAGGACTATCTATTCACCCGAAGAATACTGTGTGTTTCAAAACGAGTCATTATTTCAATAACTCAGTAAATCTGCGGGTGGTAGATAATTCATTTTCTTGGATAAAAGGGGAAAGCAAAAATGACATAAGGTAAAGTAAAGTTTGCCCTTTTGTGGCCTAGGTTGGGTTTTGTTGAAAGTTTTCTCTAGGCCCTATGGTTTGTCTAAAAGTGGCTCTTCACACCAGGTGGCTCATTCTAGACTTCTAGAAGGTCACCAGAGCCAAGATCCTACCCATGACAGGGACGCAACAGTGGGGAACCACTAGGTGCGTATATCATGAGAGGTCGAACTCTGGTTGAGGTTCTCACGAACACCGGATAGGAAGTACATCCCATATGATTCCGTTACCAACCTCTCCTAACTTAAGCTTCATTTGGGGCCCGGGTATAGGGCGCCACTCATAAGTGTGTGCGAGTAATTTGTAAGTGTAGTGTGTGAAAGGGCATTCAATACTTTTTACCTTACTTCATTCTCCACAAAGAACAAACACAGAACAAATATACAAAGTCGTCTACCCTAGGGTTCAATAATTACAGGAAAGTAACATGGTCCTCTACCCTAGGGTTCAACAAGCATGCAAACATAGATAATGTAACAAATAACAAGATACAATTAAAACAAGAACAAACTTCCACAACAATTAACAGAAAATAAAACAAGGGGGAAGAAATCCAAGCTAACAAAGGCTATATAAAAGAACATGCGCTTTCAATCAAACTGACCTGACTCTCTTAAGTGTCCCCAGCGGAGTCGCCATCTGTCGCAACCTGGATCGCGACGGCGCGGCGAGAAAGAAAGAAGGGGTGGAATGAAACAGGGAGTCGCCACCAACGTTTTTATCCATAGGAAAAACATTGGGAAAAAACTAAGTTCAGTAAAGCACTGGTTAAAAAATTGAAATCCAAGTTCGGGAGTCGATTACGAGTAGGGAGGTATTAGCATCCTACATCGCCTGTCAAAGACAGTACCAAGATTGAAAGCACAATATAAATAGCCTTAAATAAAACATGGTTTCTTCCCTTTTATTTTGAAAATGATAGAATGGAGTAGAGAACTGTACAGACATAGAATGTTGAAGCGAGGTCAATGGGACGTTTCGTCCGAATTAAGCTCGACTTCGATATGAGACAGAGAGGGTGAGAGAATGCCAATAAGACGTCATGTCTAAATTAAACATCCTTGGGTAAAAAGGATAGGGATAGGAAAGAGATAAGCGGGACGTCTTGTCCTAAGTATCCCTTCCCTATGAATTGTAGCAAGGTTTGAACAAAAACTAGGGGGAAATCAACAAGACGTCACGTCTAAATTGATTTTCACGGAAACGATAAAAAGTAACATCACGAAAGAAACGCAAAAAGCAAGGAAATAAATCAGTAAAAGGAAATAAGAAAGATGGGCCCGACAGGAGTTAAAGTCCTGCTCCTACGTATTCTTGAATTATCAAGAAATCAGGGTTACGTAGTTCTGAGGAAAAATTTTGACTCGGAACATGATGATGGAAGTCATTGAGATGGGGAACTCATACAAGACGAAGTTCTTCGCACGTGTACGGATCCTAAGGAGATTGTGTAGACGGAAGTGTTCCCGTACGACACGGTTAAAAAATGGAAATTTTTAGGCTAGAAAATAAAACATATGCAAAACTTATTACTTATTATTTTTTTTTATTATTTTATTTTTTTATTTTTTTTATTATTTTATTAATAATAGCATACTTTATTAAAAATAACCTAGAAATAAAAAAAACTTGGGAATGAAAAGAAACTTGCTGGAAGAAGAAATGAAACTACATAATAACAACTACAAAGAAAAGTAAAGAAAAGAAAAGAACATAATAATCTGGAAAAGAAACTAACCCGGAAATGGAAAAACTTAGAAATGAAAAGAAACTTGCCGGAAATGAAAAAAAAGCTTGCTGGAAGAACAAATGCAACGGAGAAGAAGAAGAGGAGAAACGAATGGCTTCCCAAGACTTGATTGCCTTCAATGAAGAATCCCCCTTGAATGAATGCTCATGGTGCCTATTTATAGGAATACAAAAGCAGCCATTGCCATAAAAAATTTGTAATGGAAGGTGCACTCTCCAATTAACAAGTCCATGGTGCTCCATTATCAACTTAAGTGCTCCATTATGATCTTTAGTGCCCCATTATGATGCTTTAGTGCTCCATTATGATCCTTAGTGCTCCATTATGATCTTTAGTGCCTTGCCCACCATCACAAACTTGCTCGTGCATTTAAGGGCTGATGCGTGCCAAATTTGAAAACGAGTCCAACATGAAAGTTGTAGATCTTTCTCTTAGCTTTAATTTGATATATGGCACAAAAATTTTCATCAAGAAACGAGGGAGATATGGCCCATCTATGAAAACTGCTCCAGAGTGTGACGAAAATACCTTTGCATGTAAAATAAATTCACTGTGCAAAATGGGTAGAGAATTAGCTTTTGTGCCCTTCATGAAGTTTGTAGATCTTTCTCTTAGCTTTAATTTGATATATGGCACAAAAATTTTCATCAAGAAACGAGGGAGATATGGCCCATCTATGAAAACTGCTCCAGAGTGTGACGGAAATACATTTGCAAGAAAAATAAATTCACTGGGCAAAATGGGTGGAGAATTAGCTTTTGTGGCCTTCATGAAGTTTGTAGATCTCTTTGATATGGAGCCATAGAAAAAAGAATGGGGTCATTTCAGTATCATATGAGGGAGATATGAATTATTTCTTAAAGATGTGCAGAGCAGTCATGAAACTGGAGCAAGTCCAGGAAGATTATTAAAACTGTACCAATTGGTAAGGATTCAGCCTTCAAGGTCTTCACAAAAGTCGTAGACAATTTTGTTACGAAAATTTAGAGACCGGGTTTGCGCAAATCAAAGATCGTATGAAGGAGTTATGAATTTTCAAATGAACCATGCGCATAAAAGGATGGAACTGTACCAATTGGCCGGACAAAAAGAGGTGTTCACAGTATATATACATTTTCATAAGGCAGGACCATCCATGGTCTCCACACTCAAAACAAGATCATCATCATACCTCATCATTCATCACATTACATACAATCTCAGAACGAATCTAAACTTCCAGTTGAAGTTATCAGTTACCTAAATCCACTAAGCATTTATATATATATATATATATAGGAGCCGACCAAAGCTATTACCAAAACTACTATCCAACCTATATATATACAAGGTATGTACAAAACTCCTTGCCAACATGGTGACCTCTCACCAATCGCCATCACGGCCCAAATCCACTGAAAATATAGCCACAAAGTAGGGGTGAGCGAAATACATGTTAAATGACAGTTATTGAACTGGATATACCTATCCAATTCTCTATCGTGCAATATAATATCTCAATCAAACAACAACACACACTGTCATTCAACATAATCACTCACATAACATCATCTCATCACAATTCACATAACTCATCCAAGGCTATATCATTCATGATATTCTCAATAACATGCACACACATGGCCATACAAATCACATTGTTCTCAACAATATTTATCAATGCACATACATATTCATTTGATTGGATCCAATTATTCATTATTAAGTTTTGTGTTGCAACACAGGCTCTCAGCCATGTATTCAGCTCTCAGCTGATCCGGCCATTTTACTGGTACCAAACTGTTTGCCCTCTCACGTAACATAATCACTCTCATCGACAATGACAGTGTTACGAGCTAGCCCCGAGTCCCACTCAATAGGCTTGCCTTGAGTCCCACTCAAAGTCTTTCATTGTATCTCATGCATATCATTATCATTAATTCATCAATTTCATTTTAATCATTAAGCGTCTCACGCTATATGCTCTCAGCATTTCTCAATTGTGCATCTCATGCATATAATTCACATCATCAATCCAGTATCCTACTACATCTCATGCATAGGAACCGTCAATTAATGCATACATCTCATAACACAAGCATCTCATGCTAAACTTAATCATCCATTCACTATCATCAATGTTTTAATTACATCTCATGCAATTAAATTACAACATTATGGACGGAAATCATTCACTATCAATATCTCTCAGATATTACACTAATCAGGGGTATTCACAATCATCAGATAATAACACATAACAATTCATCATATCTCACAATTACATAACATATATATCTAACATCATACCTCAAACCCGTCCATAAACCATACATTTAAAATGTAAAAGCACCCCTTACCTGGAATAGAGAATTCTAGAAGCTCCTCGAGCTATCGAATGCTAACCAATCGCTAATCGCAAGCTCCAATCACAATTTCTCACAATCAACAACTTCCTAAAATTCACAATAATTGATTTTAATACATAAATCGTTACCTTAATTAATATTTGAGCTAGGAGGCTTATTCACAATTATTTCGATAAGTATTAACTTACCGAATCAAACAGTCGACCTGTAACACCCCTAATTTCGTTATTTCTTATTTAAAATAAAATTTCAAAGGAATTTGATTATAGTTCTTTAGAACTTTTTTATTGTTATATAATTTAGAATTTTATAGAATTTTTTTATTTTTATTTTTATTTTTTTAAGAATGACAAAAATACCCTTAATCTTTCATCTAATAACCAAAATGCCACTGCCGACATCATCGCTTACATCATAGCTTACATCATCGCTTACATCATGAATAGTAAAATAAATAATTAAATAATCTTAAATAGTAAAATTTTCTTCCTATAAATAGATGGCTCATTTACAACATTTCCACACCAAAAATTAGAGAGAGAATCTAGAGAGATAGTGCGTAAGAAATTAGTGGAGAGTAAATTCTTTTGGTAAAAAGAAGTTCTGCCGGAGGTGTAAGGTAATAACTTTCTTCTATATTCTTTTTATAATTTTAGTTTATTTTTTGGCACTCTTAAACCATTAATATACTAGTACTATTATGAATAAGTTACTATAGTAAAAATAAATTACCACTGTGTTATTTTTACTATTTATAGTTACTATTCAAAATTTACTATTTATTATCACTATTCACAATTTACCATTTACTGTTATTATTCAAATTTATCATTTACCGTTATTATTCAAAATTTATTAGTTGTTGTTATTATTCAAAATTTACTATTTACCATTACTATTCAAAATTTACTATTTACCATTACTATTCAAAATTTACTATTTACTATTATTGTTCATGATTTACCATTTACCACTACTATTCAAAAAATTACTATTCATGATTTACTATTTACTATTACTATTCAAAAAATTATTATTTACCGTTACTATTGATGACTTACCACTTACCGTTACTATTTATTATTACTATGCACATTTACTATTTATCATTCTGATAGCAATCTTATTTTTATCTTAAGCTTATACTGAAATAGATTGGTATTAATATTTCTAGAAATTAGAGGCGCAAAACAAATCTTTTTTGGGTAACAATTCAAGGTAAGGGGGAGTGAGATAAGAGTATAATATGAAAAGACATAAGAATAATGGGAGGAGTCCCCTACTCCTTTTAAATTTAATAATATTAATATTTTAAAATATTAACTTTTTAACTTAAAATTTTTAATAAATTTTAAATTAAATATCTGATTTAACTAACTCTAACCTACCTATGCAAGGACTTGGACTTTTATAACCTATATAAACTGGACTATACCTATGCAAGGACTTGGACTACTATGACCCATATGGACTGAACTATACCTATGCAAGGACTGGATTATATGAACTTACATATACCTATGCGAGGAATTGACCAAAAGGACTCAAATTGACTATATTAATAATCATTAAATTCTGTATTATGATATGTATTAATGATATTTAATTGATTTGATTATGAATGATTGATTGATTGATGATATTTAGTTATAATTGATAATGCTTGATTTTGATTGATGATTTTGTAATATGAAGTTTGAGCATATAGCGAGCATGACGGAAAGCTACAATTCAGTAAGAATTTCTTACCTTACTCTTTAAATTTTTATTATCTTTTATTTCTTCTTAGAAATTATTTTTATATTTAGAATAAAAAATTAGTATTTATTTTAGAAAGTAGACATTTTATGAAAATTAATTGAGATAATTAAATTTTGAATTAAAGAAAAAATTTTTGTAACTTTAAGTATTTACGGTTAATGATTTAAAGATTGTTCTCTTTTAATAAAATAAAATTTTTAAAAAGAAAATTATTTTATTCTAACTTAATAACTAAAGATATTTGGAAATAATTGAGATTTCTAAATTTGATTTTGTTAAGATTTAATTTGAGAAAGATTATGTAAAGTTTTATATGAGAAAGTTTTTAGATATTTAAGGCTTAGAAACTCAAATTTCAGTGAGATTCAAAAACTGTACCAAATTTATTTCTGTGGGACAGAAATTCAGAGAATTGAGAAAATGTACAGTTTATTGAAATGATATTGTAAACCTTTAAGGGATTTAATAATTGAGTTTCTAAAAGCCTTAACCAACTCAATACGCGAGTAGTTCATGCATCATGAATCATTAAAGTGAAATAAAATGATATTGTCTGGGACGGATTATAGAAATCGAGGATACATTAGAGGAGGCTCAATTACGAGCCTTGGGATGAGAGGGTGTGAAAGGGTGCTTCAGGGGACCTGGGGTAGCTCCCTAGTGTCGGGTATTTTCACAATAAAAACTTTCTCAATCTGACTAGTCTCTAAGTGTTTCCATGCCAGTTGAGCTGTTCATATTATTATTATCCGAACTTATAGAACAGTGTAAACTCCTGGTTAGCCCAGTACAAATTAAAATTTAAGGGCCCACATATATAGGTAAGTTATGATGAAGATATTGCATAATATTCATGCATTCATAATTGATTGTGCATGTAATTGTGATTGATATTATTATGTATTGGTTTGTGAAAACCCTTTGTTGCTTATGTCTTAATCGAGAATATTATATTTTGTTTCTCACTTCTTTCTCCGTGTTTTTGTTTCACATATTTTAAATTGATGGTTCAGAGGGAAGGATCAAAGAATATCGACAGTAAATATAGCACGTTCTAGAAAGGGAGCTCGGTATGAATACCGTGGTCCAATGAATAAATAATGTTAATAAGTAACTGCTTCTGGGCCATGGAGTTTCCTCTCTTTCTTATAATGTTTAATGTTTATTTTCTTCGGATGAATGTACAAATACTTTATAAAGTTTTAATAATATTAAGGTATTTCAGAAATAATGTATATAATTTATTCTGATAGTTTCTTTTTAACAATCATATATTTAGTAAAAAAAAATTATGAATTTTTATATATTTTATTAAGGTGTAACAGAGGGTGTTACACGACCACCGATACTTGATTTTGCATAAACCCCAAGCTGCCCGCTATTTCAAACAACTCCGAAATCACCTAATTCCATAGAATTAATTATCGTTAAGCCTTAAAATCCTCAGAATGACACCTTACAAGTCATGGATATGGATTCACTCACCAAGAATAAAGGGAAATAGGAACCCCAAGCTTTCAAGCCACTTGATCACAAACCCACAATACCAACAAGCTTCAAACACTTAAAATTTCATGGAATGGAGAAATTAGAGGTTGGGGGTTCAAAGATATTAACTTAAAATGAAGTGGGTTCCAATCATTACCTTAAAATTTCTACAATTTGAAGCTTTCCCTCTCAAGCTCCCATGCCTGCCACGTGAAAGAGAGAAGAAGAAGACTTGAAACTTGCCCAAATTGAAGAATTGGAAGAGAGAATGGTGAGCAATGGTGATGGGTTTCCACGGGAAGAGAAGAAGAAGCTTGGGTATCACTTTGATTTGATGAATTTGAGAAGAGAAGAAGAAGTGGAATCCAAATTCCCTTAACCCTGCATGCGTTAGGAGACTGAGAGGAGGAAGAATGAGTTTTCTAATTTTCCTTTCCTTTGTTTCAATGTGAAGTGCGGAGAAGTAGTAAGGTAATTTGCAATTGAAATGCTAAAGGGCACAATGGTAATTCTTAAAACTAATTCCAATTAATTAATCACTCATTTAATTTAATTTCTCTTTTTAAATTTAACCAGGATGTTACATATATAATTTTCATTACTATATTATTCGTAATTATTATTTTAATATTACTTATAATAATATAAAAATAGTTTTATATTATTTTATTTACTATTTACACAAATTTGAATAAATAATAACAGTAATTATTATTATTTTCATATATAAAATAGTTATGATTACTACGCTTAAAAAAACTTCAAAAAATACTATCATCTTTTGACTATTATTACTGTTATTGTTCATTATATAATTGCCATGTAACTATTATCATAATGTAATTATATTATCTTAAATAAAATTTAAAATAACTATTTATTATTTAAATAAAAATTACTAATTTATTTATCTACATTAATCATAATGCAATATTTACTATACAAAATTTTAGAATAATATTAAAATATTTTAATATTTACATTATAATTAATTTTTATTTTAGAATTATTATAGTGTTTTATTATTTAATCGTTACTATTATATTATTAATATTATTACGGTTACTATTTTATCAATATTATAATCATTATTTTAATAAACATTATTTATTATTTATTATTTATTATTTATTTTTACCGAATGAAAATTTAAAAGTTAAACAAAAATGTTTTATTATGATTAATTTTTTTCATTGATTTATATATTTTTCTACACATTTAACTATTTTTATTAGTTGTTTTTATACTTATTTTTCTAATATTTTTTTAAGTACTTATATACTTTGTCTCATTCAACCTATGTAATTACTCAGATAAAATTTTTATTTTAGTTTTCTTTATGCATATAAATATAAATAATTATATTATATTTATATGTACATTTCATCACTATTATTTAGAAAACTTTTATAATCTTATTATATATTGATTAAAAAAATTTAAAAATAAAATCAATTAAAATTATAGTAATCCGTGTTAACACAGGAAATCATACGATTTATTTAATCTGAGGATGTCGGGGATTATGACAGAGAAAGGCAAGTCAAGGCGTGGCACAGTAGCGTCCGAATAACGAACACCGCACACGGTAAAGATTTCTGGTTTAGAAAACGCGTCGGAATGATCAATTTATGAAGAAAAGAGAAGAGAGGTTGAAAACATTGAGTTTATTTCAAATTCGTTTCGATGGAGTCTCAGTCTCAGAGAGATCGCAGAATAGATGCTCTCGGACACCTTTGTGCCCTTCCCGATGAAATCCTCTGCGCCATTTTCGAACGTCTCACTCCTCGCGACGCTGCTCGCCTTGCCTGCGTTAGCAGGTATTAATTAAATTCCTATGAATCCATGAATCTGGACGAACTCTTAATAGTTGATTTCCAATTTTCAACTTTTACTTCTCCCGTGACTGAGATCGATAATTCAGCAACATTATTCTTTTACTTTCACCAATATAGGATATAATTCACCAGTAACGATTCCTTTTTTTTTAATTTTTAATTTTGGCAGTGTGATGTACATACTGTGCAATGAAGAACCACTGTGGATGAGTCTATGCCTAAAAGGATCATCTGGTCTGCTTCAATACAAAGGCTCTTGGAAGAAAACTGCACTATATAAGTATGTTTCTTATTATGTTTTCTACTACTTGAGCTTTAAATGTTAACATGTTTGAAATTGACAATTTTGAATGCAGTGAGAATCTGCCGGACAAATACATAGAGTACCATCGAGGACCTTTACATTTTGATGGTAAACGTTCTACCATTACAAGGCTCTTTTCTCTCTCTTACTTTCTGGGTGAATTTTGTACAAAGCGTTCCTGTAAACCATTGGTGTTCACCTTCTTGCAGGGTTCAACTCTTTATTTTTGTACAGGAGATTATACCGCTGTCATACCACATTGGATGCATTTTATGCAGATACCGGAAATGTAGAAAGAGTAAAAGACATCTCACTTGAAGGCTTCTATAGTGAGTATGATGCAAAGAAACCGGTATAGTACAGAGTTAAAAGAATTTAATATTGCACTCTGTCAATTTACTTTCCTTAAGATTGTTTTGTTTTAGTTTTGACTCTCATATCAATAAAAAGACAATATCTTTAAGTTCCGTTGTTCCATTGTTTTTTTCTATGACAATTTTTTGGAAGAATAGGAGCAGTTTTTTCCCCCTGATATCATGTGTATAGTTGTATTCATATTTGCTATTAATATCTGAAGTATTTGGGTAGCGGTATTGTTTTTCTCCAGTTTTTTTTGTTGTAAAGATGGAGAGTGAGGCACAGGAACACATTATCTTTTAAAGCAAGTGTCTTTTACCGATGATAGTATTCTGGTTGTATGTTATTTTACGTGTTTTAGATATCTTGGAATTCATAAATTTCAAATAACCAATTGTTATAGTTTTCTTTTAATTGAATGGAATTTGATGAATTATCTATACCATCCCAGGTTATGCTTACTGGATTAACTGATGCATGGCCTGCCAGGCATAAATGGACAACTGATCAGCTGTTACCAAACTATGGGGATGTAGCATTTAAAATTTCTCAAAGGAGTTCCCGCAAGATCTCCATGAAGTTCAAGGATTATGTGTCATACATGAAAGTTCAGCATGATGAAGATCCCTTATATATTTTTGATGAAAAGGTGTTTGCATTGAAGTATATCCATGTTTTAATAATACTATTTGTCATCTCACATTTCCTTGCTATTTCTTCTTCAAATTTGAGATTTGGGAGCTCTATTAAATTCTTATTTAACTTTCCTACAGTTTGGCGAAGTTGCACCTAACTTGTTGAAGGATTATTGTGTGCCTCATCTTTTTGAAGAAGACTTCTTTGGTGTCTTAGATACAGATAAACGACCATCGTATAGGTGGCTCATAGTTGGACCAGAGAGATCTGGTGCCTCTTGGCATGTTGATCCAGCTCTTACCAGTGCATGGAATACTCTTCTTGTGGGCCGTAAAAGGTAAAGAGTTAACTGTTTGACATGTAAATTTTGTTTCATTTTGATTGTGTAGATTGTAGCATGGAATGTGACTGTTTACATGCTATTTGAGGAAACTACTGAACTAGGTGGCATTAGGCTACAAGGCCATTGGCTCATACTCACTATTAATATTATTCTTATTACCTATTCATGATCAACAAGACAACAACCCTTTGACTGGTATATGGAAAGGTGTTGTTTAGTTTACAAGTTTCATATTTGGTTATGGTTTAAATGTAACCTAATCTTGAGATAATACAACATGGTAGAATTTTCTCGTTAAAATTTCCAAGATAGTAGGCCCGAGATTGTGTACAGGAAGTAGGATCATTGGTCACTTTTTGACTTTGGTTGCTATTTGTGATATATAACCTAATATTTACCAATATAGCACAAGGTTGAATAAGAATCTTTTTAAAAATGACACCTAAATCCTTTAAAAATGTTTTACTTTTTTCAATCTTCTGGATCTTAGATTGTAGTAGATACTATATAGGTGTTATGAACATATCAAATTAAGGGATTGTTTGGTTTAAAAAAATGTTCTCCATTTTCACTTTTAATTAAAAAGCTATTGTTTTTTGTTTCAAAAGTTTGTATAGAAAATAAAAACTTTTTTCTATTTATTGTTTCCTATGCACACCTTTGAAAATAGAAAACAAGGTGACAATTTCATAATTAAAAGTGAAAACAGGAAATCAAAACAAAAAATGTTTTCTCAAACCAAAGATCCCATTAGGGATTGTTTGGTTTCATCTCATGTTTTCATTTTTTAATTACAAAACTACCACATTGTTTTATGTTTTCCAAAGTTTGTACAAGAAAAAGTGAAAACAAAGAAAAATTGTTTTCAAGTGTTTTCTGTGCAAACTTTTGGAAACAAAAAAACAATGTGACAATTTTGTAATTAAAAGTGAAATGAAAAACAGAAAAGAAAACGTTATCTGAAATGAAACAGTCCGAGCTTTGCTGTTTTCATTTCCCTTCAATTCTGTGTTGGGGATAGTTGGTTGCTGGTAGGTATCCTTCTTTACTTGGGGAGTCAATGGATTACTAATTCAACATCATGGCAAAGCATGAGGAAAATATCAATGTGGTAAGCCTAAAGGGCTTGAGGGGTCATTGCTAAGATCAACTACTCCCTCCGGTCCTTTTTATAAGACCCTATTACATCATTTCACACATATTAAAAAATATAGTCATTCCATGCAAATGCAATAAATATGTTAATTATTATTGTTATACTTCCAAAATTACCCTTACTAATGAAGAGAGAGAAATGAATTTTCAAATTTCATTGATATCCGGAGAGAGATGTATTTAATAAGGGCACGTGTTGTAAAAAGATAATAAATGCACATTGTAAATTGCAAAGGGTTTTATAAAAAGGACTAAGAAAATTTAAAAAATTGGGTATCATAGAAAAGGACCGGAGGGAGTATTTGACTTTTGAGTTCCTGTTCTTTGTTGACTCCATAAATAACATGAATCTTGTGTAATTTGGCACTTAAAATTCTGTTTCAGTGATTGATTATGACTTGCATTTGATAGGTGGGCATTGTATCCTCCAGGAAAAGTGCCTTTGGGTGTGACAGTGCATGTTAATGAAGAAGATGGTGATGTCAATATTGAGACTCCATCATCACTGCAGGTGCTACAGTGTTCCAACTGGAGTGATTTATATATCCTCTTTTTGATGGCATATAATTGTGATCAATAAGTATACTAATTTTATTAAGCCTATCTATTGATGTGGTTGTCAACTAATTAATACCATGCGTCTGTTTGATTACAGTGGTGGCTAGACTTTTATCCTCTTCTTGCCGATGAAGACAAGCCAATTGAGTGTACACAACTACCCGGAGAAACAATTTATGTTCCAAGTGGATGGTGGCACTGTGTGCTAAATTTGGAAACAACTATTGCTGTCACACAGAATTATGTGAATTCCAACAACTTTGAATTTGTATGTTTAGATATGGCGCCTGGTTATCGTCATAAAGGAGTTTGCCGTGTTGGGTTGCTTGCTCTCGATGAAGATAGTTATGAAGATGTCAGACAAAACATGTCTTGTAATGAAAAGGACTCAAGTTACTCTGATTTGTCAAGGAAAGAGAAAAGAGCCAAAACTCAGAAAGATGTAGATGATCTATATTACCAAAGAGGCATGAATGGTGCATCTAGAAGCTACAATTTATGGAAAGACGGATTTTCCTACGATATAAACTTCTTATCCATGTTTGCTGATAAAGACAGAGATCACTATAGTTCCATGTGGAGCTCAGGAAACAGCATTGGTCAGCGAGAGTTAAGAGAATGGTTATCCAAGCTCTGGATTCAAAAACCAAAAATGAGAGAGCTAGTATGGAAGGTTAGTTTGTTTCTGCATTTTTTGAGCTCACAAAGTTACATTATCAGATTTTATGACCTTTTCTGTTATGTCTAGGGAGCATGCATTGCAATAAATGCTGACAAGTGGTTAGAATGCTTATCAAAAATTTGTGCCTTCAACAATTTGCCCCCTCCCACTGATGATGAAAGGCTTCCAGTTGGTACGGGTAGCAATCCTGTGAGTTTTTAC
Organism: Clitoria ternatea; assembly: GCA_037962975.1. Taxonomy (NCBI): domain Eukaryota; kingdom Viridiplantae; phylum Streptophyta; class Magnoliopsida; order Fabales; family Fabaceae; genus Clitoria; species Clitoria ternatea. Next base: position 286,756,908 of record CM075670.1, read on the forward strand.
TTATCTAATTAATAATGTTGAGCTTTTTGTATTTTCAGAAGATTGAAATATATTAATTTTTCTTAAGCTCCTGTCAAAATACTCGCTCCACACACCATAGTGTCCACTGACAATATAAATGAAAGTCTGAAACATAGATAACCTACCATTGCCTCGGAATTATAGTAGATTTTAGTGGGAAGGATATTTTGGTTCGGTTAAATTGCTTGTTTTACTGAAGGAGGAAGCATCTATTGTTGGACAACAGACTTCATCCAGCTATTATCATTTCTTTGTTTCCGGAGCTTTGAAATTAACACTCAACTGAAACCCAAAATGACTTTTCTTTTGCTGGTTATGGACCCAAATATCCCTGATGAACCACTGTGTTGATCTCATTTTCTAACTTTGGGGTCTTTTCTATTTCTAATGCCTGAAGGTATTTAGCTTAGGTCCTTTTATTTTTTCTGCCATCTAAGGTAAAATAGAAACAGACTGTTGGATAACCTTTTGGCACCTCATGAGGTACTCCACTGGAGAAGGTATCTTGCTACAGATGCCTTCAAGAGGCAAGGTCCAGTGCTGGGCCTCAGCAATGTGAGTGAGGGACTTGTCACTTTGACTGCACTAAGAAAACCAAAATTGTAAACAAGGTCAAATGGCAATTTAGTTGTTCTTGTTCTTTTCACCATCATTTTAAGTTCATGTCCCATGGTTGTTGAGCTGCTTTAAATATACATATAGTTACGTAGCTGTGTTTTATTGAGGTTCTCTAGAGTAGAGTTATGACATAAGAATGACTTGTCATATGATCATTCATTATCTAACGGAGTCCTTTTTTGGAGTATAGAATCACTTTCTAACTTTGAGAATATTATAGAATCACTTTCTAACTTTGAGAATATTATCCTTTCTCTTTAAATAGGTTTATTTAGTGGGGAACTCTGTTGTTAAGATTATTGTTGAAGGAGGACTGGAAGCTTCCCTATATGGTCTGGGCACAGAGGTACTTTATTGGCATTCTGTTTCTATTGCTTGAGTCTGTCAAATCTGACTTTAATGTTGTCCATTATACAGCTTGAGTTTTACAGTCTGTTGCATCGAGCCAACTCCCCTCTCAGTAAACATATTCCTAATGTTTTGGCCACTGGGGTTGTTTACCTTGAGGATGGATGTTATACCAATTTAAGTTGGGATGGAAAAGGAGTGCCTGATATCGTTGCAAAGAAAAATCTGATCGGGAAGAACTATGACGTTAATGGTTTCCCATTTGGGGTATGGGGCAAGAAACAGTTAGAGTATAGGAATGCTGGGTCGCCAGTGGATGCAACAATTGGCTTAGGTGGTCACTCAGGTATCTGGCCATATATGATAATAAAACGATGTGAAGGGAATATGTTTGCGGATTTGTAAGTCATATCTTGGATTTATCAATAATTTCATCACACAGCTTAGCAATACAAATTTCTTATTTATAAAAGTAACATAATTCTCTGAATCTTCTGGATTTTGTCTTAATTCTCTTGCAGAAGAGACAAACTAACATGGGAAGATACAACAAACTTGGCCTCCTTCTTGGGGGAGCAGCTGCACCATCTTCATCTTCTGCCGTATCCACCTTTAAATATTTCATCTTTCCCTGATATTGAACCTGAATTAAGCTTGGGTGAGGCTAATGGTTGTATTGCAACTGTTAATTGTAAATCAAACATTGCACCAGAATGGGGAGTCTTCACCAGAACCTTGACAAAGAAAAGGAAGGATGTGTCAAGCCGTGTGATCAAGTGGTACGCTTTGTTCTTCTGGGCTCATGGATTAGCTGTTAAACAGTATAGGTTTGAATTAGTAAATATGAAAGAAAAGACACCATTTTTTTATGCATACAAATGAAAATCTGACGACCTGAGCACTTTGAAGTTCAGAAGGAGTATTATTGTGTTTTCTTTGTTGTTTCTGCTTTTTGTGTTCCTGCAACATACTAGTTTCTGTTAAGAATCTTTGTACTAGTCATTTTTTTTGTAAGGTTGCCTCTTACGCTTGTTACTAAAATTTTGTAGGGGAGAACCAATTCCGAGCAAACTGATAGAGAAAATTGATGAATACATTCCATCTGATTTTGCTAAGCTGCTAAGTATTACTGAGGTTTCTTCTAAACTCAAATTACTTTGACATCAACTGTTTTTTAATATATGCTAGAGTAGCTTTATTTATGCAACTTTTATTTGATTTCAGAATTTAGTAAATGGAGCATGTAAACCTTGCTCCTGGATACACTCTGACATTATGGATGATAACATTTACATGGAACCATCATTAGCTTGCTCTACCTCTAGTGGGAATACTGAAGATACTGCCCTGGTGGAAAATGGCTTGTTGAATAACTATGATGAAGTAAAATCATGGTCTCCTAGTTATATTCTTGATTTCAGTGATCTTTCAATAGGTCAGTACTTCTCTTTTCCTGCTTCCAAGAATCTTCATCCAACTTACACAAGAATTCTCTTCTTTCTAGAAGGTACTTGTATTGGAATGCTGAGATCATATGGCAGCATAATTTATCACATTTCAGTATCATTGAGATTTTTTTAATCTGTATAGTTGAACTGATGTTGAGATTTCCCTAAAACAGGAACAAGACTTATATTATTATCTCTGAGCATTATTTATTTTTCCTGTGGTTATGGCTTCCTTTTTTCCGGTACTATTTTTAAGGTTTTCTGGCCAGTGCATGGCATTATCTTCTGTGAGAATTGGTTTTCATCATTTCAGTTTCGTCCTTAAAATTTCTTGTTCTAAAGTGATTTTGGCCTTGAGATGCATATTCTTGACAATTTTAGGAATAACTAACGAGTAGATACTCTTTATCCAATTGACATCCTTAAACTAAGTAAGTGATTAATGGTTCTTGAACTGCATTTATTTTACCAATTGTTAAATATGTTTTTAGTCTTGTAAATATAGTCAATCTTTAGCTTTGTCTTCCAAAAAAATTTTCTGTTCTCTTAAATTTCAAAAGTTTTGGAAATAATCTCAATGATTATTTGTTGATGACATGACAAACATTTAAACACATCACTTTACATGTTACCTCATGATGGCGGCTGACATGGCATGACTAGATGCTCATCACTTAGTGATACTAAGGACCATATTCAAAAGTTGTAAAATTTATGAGGACCAAAATCAATAAAAAAAAATTCAAATACTAAAATAAAAATTAGTTAGATGTGTAGAGGCTAAAACCATATTTAAGCCTTTTTTATAATAATTCGTTTTTGATAATTTTCCTAAAATATGTTTCTTTCTAGGGTGTTTAATTTGAAACTTCTTTTTCACTTTTCTGTAACCTATCAGATGATTAGGAATCGTTGTTTGTCTTTTTGTCAGCTCATGTCTCCAATATGTTAGTTCTTGTTTTACTTTCCTCTGATTTGTCTTTCTAATCTATTTATAATTTATTATATGATTATTTGTGATTGACTCATCTTTATCTAGAGCACCTCTTTAGCTCCGCAAAAAGATGTTCAAAATGTACATTGCCGTGGAAGTATTCTAATGTTATTGCTATTTAGTGGTTATTTTAGCTGACTCTATTTATTTTGCAGGTGATCCACTTCTTGACCTGATACCAATTTATTTAGATGTGTTTAGAGGTGATTCAAATCTCCTCAAACGGTTTTTAGAAAGTTACAAACTTCCTTTTGCTAGTAATATATCGAAGTATGAGTCAACAGAGGGTGGTCAAAGGTTAGGCCGACTTTCATATGTTGCCATGTAAGTAATTGTGTCCATAATTCTCTTGCATTACTAATTTACTATTTTTTATAAGCTCAAAGCATATCAATTTTCATCTATCGATTTATATAGAAATACAAATAAACAGTCTAGTCTCTACCCATTTGTCAATGAAATTAGTCATGCTCTCCTAAAACGTTGTGCCGTAGCTGAGAACACGGATAGCCATTACCTAATCAAGATATTTTTAGTACTTAAATTACTAAAATAAACGTTATTCAATCTTCATCCTGCATTATGACTTGTAGAATATTTCATATAAGTATTCATATATTTAATTGAAATACAAATAGTAGCCTATGCCAGTCTGGATCACAAAACTTGTTGATAAATTGTTAATTATGAAATTTTCCATTGCTGCATGTTGACTCGTGGAAGCAATGAAGACTTTGTTTTACATGCATAATAAATTATGTGGTTGCCTTGATGAAGGAAATTATTTTTTTTGTACTATCAATAGGTATGGGGATATTTTCGGATGGATGAAAAGGAATAGAACATAATGGAATGACATTAGTTGCTTGTTTGGATTGTTTAGTAGTGTTAAATGGAAAAAGAACATGGTGGAATGTATTCCTTCTCATTCAATCTAATATCTCGATTTTCTTCCTCTAATTTGGAGTGTATGGAGTGGAACCACACTAATGAAGTTATAACTCATACAATTTCGTTTACTTATGAACCGACTGAATAGAAACATATTTACATCTTAAAATATGATAGTTTTATGCGTCTTGTTAATAATTTCTCTAAGGTATTGGTTAAAGGAGCTTTTAGTACATGTTGTTAGTGGTTCCATCACTTAAAAGTAGTAAATTATTTGTGATTTATAAATATAATTTCTATTTTATTTTTCACTAAATACTTTGTGCTTGTATTTCTTTAAAGTGTCTTTAAGGACATTTTTGAGCATTTTACTTGGTTGTATATTTCATTTTATCGTATTTTATTTAATTTTATCGTATATTTGTAAGCATTCTACCTTAAATACCCAAACTTTACGGAAGTAATATGTTTACAATGAGCTAAACATTGCAGTTAGATGACACATGTTTTTCCCTGCACAAATAAAAATTTTATGCTTTGTTGCCGGCTTTCATAAATTTGGCAATTGTTGAAATAACTCATTTGGATTTCTTTTATTTTCTTTTGGATTTGAAGGTGCTATTGCATCTTGCATGATGAAAATGTCTTGGGAGCTATTTTTAGCATATGGGAAGAACTGAGATCAGCAGAGTCATGGGAAGAAGTTGAACTAACAGTCTGGGGTGAGTTGAACAATTACAAAGGCTTTCCGTGACCATTGGCTGCATTTAAATATTTTTGAAGCCTCAACGTAGGAACCCCAGTGATATCACATGTTTTATTTAACTTGTACAATAGCCGATAACATATCAGTTGGTTGCGTGTTGCGTGTTAGTAGCTTTTTTTTTGTTGATTATATTCTGTTTGATAATTCATAATAAATTCCCCTCTGCGTATAGTTGTAGTTGTGAAGTTATATTTTTTCCTTCGATTAAATGACGAGCACTGTTAAATCACAATATTTTTTCCTCTATGAATTAAGAAAAAGTATTATATAAATAAATATATTCCGGCAGATATTCCAATTTTTCTTCTATATTTAAAATGCGTGAGAATTTCATATCCACCAAAATTATAAGTTGTGTATAAACAGATTTTTTTAATAAATTTTCTTTAAATAATTAAATATGTCCTTTTATGTTATTTTGTTTTATATTTATTAGATACTGTAACAGATAGTTCTATATAATCAACTAATTTATCCATTTTTTAGTTTTCACTAGTTCTTTCAGTTAGTTTATCAACTAATTTTATCAAACAAAATTATATAATATATATGTGGTAAAACTAGCTGAAATCTAAAAAGCTGCAAAGGGGGTTTGGTTAAAGTAGATGGTACAGTACCTAATAAATATGAAATGTATAAAATGACATTTTAATTATTTAGGCATAACTTATATTTTTTATTTGTTTGCACATAACTTGTATTTTTTTAGCAAGTTTAATTAATTTCAAATTTAACAAAAATATTTACGTTTTTTTATAATTTCAATTTTTATCTACAATAAAAATTATTTATTAAAATATAACATGATATATCTAAAAAGATGCAATGGATTTTACACTAAAATAAAAGAGAAATAAGAAAAAGAAGCAATGTTACATGTTTAGTGTCTCTTTGGCAAAACTAATTGAAAAGTTACTGAAATATAAAACTAATTGTTATAGCAGCTGATAAATGTAAAATGACATGCTAATGATTTATGCATTTGTAAATTATATATATATATATATATATATATATATATATATATATATAATATACAAACTTGTAACTTTTTTAGACATTTTAAATAATCTAAAATGTAAGGGTAAAATATACACATGGTCCCCCACGTTTTATAAAAGTCACAATATGGTTCCATAAGTTTATTTAGTATCAGTCTGGTCCCTAATGTTTTTAACTTGTGTCAACGTTTTCCCTTTTAGTAATGTCGTCAGTATGCAAGACAAGGGATGCCTACGTGTCACCGACGTGGATAGACGGTGTAGGAATGGGGGAAAGTACAAAGACTGTAGGAATTCCATCTCTCTCCAAAGTTGTTTCGAAACTTGTGGTCGAAGAAAGTTGTGGAGAATAGAGGAACGATTGTGGTTGTCGGAGGTCTCAGAAGGCATTACGTCATCGGTGATTAGCATTCCGAGTTGTGTGGATTGTCTCCACCGCAAGAGAAAGACGCTTCTAAACAAAAGCTCTTCCTTGGGTTTATATGCATCACTGGACTGTGTATTGTGTAATGATAGGTTTAATGATTTGCCCATTGTAATCTGCATTTGTGTTTTTTCTGAATTAGGGCATGGATTTGTTTTAAATAGAGTTTATTCATGGAGTAACTTTGTTAGGCATGGTTTTAAGTGTAAATACGAGGGTGGGAAGAGTTCTATTTGGGACATTGATGCTAATAGGTGGAGCTATTTTAAAGCATTAGGACTCGTTAAAAGATCGGGTATATTGATGTAAGTGGTTTGTGGTATAAAGCCCCTATGGAAGGATGTCAACATGGTTTAAAGGAACTGAAAGATGATAATGGGGCTATGGAGATATGTAGATTGTCACAGTGAATGGGGATGGTAGAGATATATGTAGTGCATGCCATTTCAGAATTGTTGAGGAATCACTGTTACTTAAGGATCATAGCGAGACTGTTAATGAGGCTAATGGAGTTGAAGTGGAAGTTGATAATGGTGTTGGTTGTGGTGATCAGTTGCATGGTGGAGGTTGTGAAGGTGCTGGTTATGATGAACAGGTACAGAGTGGAGACCAGGTGCAGGGTGATAATAAGGTGCAGGGCGATAATAAGGTGCATGGTGATGATCAGGTGCATAGTGATGATCAGGTGCAGGGTGGAGATCAGGTGCAGGGTGATGAGGGGGGAGTTGAGGAGTGTGCTAGTGATGATGTTCAGGTGCAGGGGGGAGGTGATAAGGATGCTAGTGATGATGTTCAATGTAGTTATACAGTTAAGGAGGGTGATGGTGATGATGTTCAAATGCAGGGGGAGTCGAAAGTGAGGATGATAATGTCTTGGATATTACATTCGGGGACAGTGATGAGGAAATAATGATGTTGATATTTTTGGTAATATGAATAAATGTTTGGATAATGTTGATGCTGGAAGGGGTAAGGCTAAAGGGAAAAAGGCTAATGTTAAAGGAAAAGTGGATAAGGCTACAACACATAACAAGAAGAAGATGAGAGCAAGGAAGTTCCATGTGCATGGGGAGGTTGATGAAGACCTATTAGAGGAATTAAGAAGGGGGACAATTCTGTACCTAATGTAACTTCCATGCAATATGGGGGTGGCTTGTCTGACTTTGAGTATATGTCAGGGGAGTTGCATAGTGAAGGTGAAAGTGATGAGGGTCGTCAGTCGTTCTGTTCAATGTTTCATTCCTTTAAAATGCCTGCAAGTATGAATAACTATAAGTGGGAGGTGGGGTTGTTATTTTCAAATAAGGAAGAGTTTAAAAAAGACATTATTACTTATTCTGTTCATGATGGAAAGGATTTGAAGTTTATTAAGAATGATAAATTAAGGGTGAGGGTGCGATGCAAGAGTGAGTGTTGTTGGATGGCTTACGCTGTAAAACTACCTCATGAAGACACATGGCAATTGAGGAAGGTGTTGGATGAACATTCATGTTGTAAGGAGTTTAGGGTGCAGATGTTAAGTACAAAGTGGTTGAGCCAGAATATAGAGAATTCCGTGAGAGAGAATCCAAACATTAAATTAGGTGACATTATGAACAAGGCTTGCAAGAAGTGGAATGCTAGTGTAAGCAAGCAGAAGGCTTCAAGAGCAAGGAAAGTTATTAAACATGTTGTTGAGGGTTCATTCAAGAAGCAATACAAGCAACTATATGATTGGTGCCACGAGGTGTTAAGGACAAACCCAGGTTCCACTGTTCAGTTAAAAGTAGAACCATATCAAGGCCAAGCTGATGACATGGAGGACTCGAATGCAGTAATGTGTTCAACCTTTCAGAGGTTATACATGTGCCTAAAGGCGTGTAAGGACTCATTCCATTTGTGTAGGCCCATTCTTCATTTGGATGGTTGTTTCTTTGAGGGGAATTATGAGAGCCAATTGTTGGTAGCAATAGGATGTGATCCCAATTATCAGATGCTTCCAGTAGCTATTGCAGTTGTGGAGAGTGAAAATAAGGAGTCCTGGACATGGTTTCTGGACCTCCTTATTGCTGACCTTGACGGGCAGAGAGCATGTCAGTCCATCACATTTGTTTCAGACCAACAAAAAGTGCGTATGACTTGTGCATTTTTCATGTTTTTGCATGACTTGTCCATTCAGACCTCCTTATTACTGACTTGTTCATTTTTTCAGGGGTTGCTACCTGTAATTGAGGAGCTCATCCCAAGAGATAATCACAGATTTTGCATGTGCCACCTGTACAGTAATTTTAGGAATAAGATCCCTGGTAAACAATTAAAGGAGATGATGTGGAGAGCTCCAATTGCAACATACACTAACCAATGGGAGAAGCATATGAGGGAGATTCAAGAAGTTAATTAGGAAGTATACAAGCACTTAATGAAGCTGCCTCCATGGTTTTGGAGCCGTTGAAGATTTTCCTTCAATAGCAAGTGTGACACACTAGTCAATAACATGTCTAAGACATTTAATGCAGTCATAGTTACAGCCAGAGAGAAATCCATCATCACTATGTTGAATGACATAAAGACATACTTATTGGAGAGGTAGGCCAATAACAGGAAAAAAGTGTTGTCATGGGAGGGGGATATTCTACCTAAGGTCATGAAGAGGTTACAAAAAAAGAAAACATACACAAACAATTGGATGATAAAGTTAGTACCATGTTTAGTAAGTCTCAATTAGGTCTCTCTTGTTTTCAATGAACTTTTAAGTAGCCCCTCATGTTATCAACAACCTTTTAAAGAGTCCCACATGTTCTCTAATCTGGTCCCATGTGTTCTCTTTTTTTTACAGGTGGTCAGGGGAGGATATTTTTGAGGCTAGGTACACCAGTAGGGAAAGTGAGCAGTTGGTGGTGAATCTTAGAACCAAGGAGTGCTCTTGCAGGAGGTGGCAATTGACTGGCATACCTTATTGTCATGCCATTGCTGGGATAAATGTGGTAAAAAATAGGCCAGAAACCTATATACCTCCCTACTTCATAAGAGCCTTATATGCCCATGTTTATACCTCAATCATATACCCTTGCAATGGTCAGGACCTGTGGGAGAAGATCACATATCCAGATGTCATGCTTCCATCAATCAGAACAATGCCAGTAAGGCCAAAGAAAGCAAAAAGAAAGGGTCCTGAGGAGATGGTGAAGAATTCTTCCCATATGACCAAGAAGGGACTTGCTCAGAAATGTAACAATTTTGGTCAGTTTGGCCACAACAAGAAGACATGCAAGGTTCCAAGGCCACCAACTGCTGCAGCCTAACATACACCTGAGTCCATTACTCCTGCAAGCTCATCCTAGTCTCAGACCACAACAAGCCCATCCCAGTCTCAGACCACAACTCCTGCCCAGACTTTGAACAACACCACGGTCCTATCCGACAATCATAACCCTGCACACCTCAAAAGGAATAGGAGTATGACCAAAAATGCACTATTCAAACCACAAAGAAAGTGTGAAACACAACACTTGAGAGAGGCACCATCATCCAAAAGGCCCAAAATCACAACTGCATCATGTATTGGTGGTGTCATTTCTGCAACAGGTCGTATCACAAGGTCACAGGCAAGAAGCCTAGGAGGAATTACAACAAGGTCACGGGCAAGTCCTGTGATAGCACCATCTATCCAAGCTGCCCTTAGACCGAAGCTTGTATTAGGAGAAGAAAATAGACAAGAGGACTTGTAATTGCCTTGGTTTTTTGGAACTAATTTAGATTGTTGGGTTGATATTTTTATTTGCTTGTAATTGACAATGTTGGGTTGCTTGACATTTGTTGTTTTTGGAACTGATTTAGATTTGGGTTCATGTTTTTATTTCCTTGTAATTGACAATGTTGGGTTGCTTTACATTTGTTGTTTTTGGAACTGATTTACATTTTTGAAACTTCATTTTGCTTGACAATGTTGGAACTGATTGGCATTTGCAAAAGGTATCATAATATTGGCTTCTTATTTTGTTGTTTTTATTCATGCTGGGTGTAATGAAAAAGTTCCCCTTTATTGACACATTTGCACAATGAATACACCAGTAAAATCACATTTGCACAATAAATAACCATAAAAGTTACTTCCTAATTTTACCAATGGCAAATACATTTGTAGTACAACCTCAACCCCACCAACACACTAATCAGTCAATACAATTCTCTTCTTTTTACCCCACCCTTGAAAAAAACCATAAATACAAACCAACAATTCACAACAAAGCTAACACCTAGGATCACAAGCAGTAATTTGTTCATCTTATTTAACTTCTTCAATGCTTCTTGCATGGACACTAGTTTCCTTCCCAATCTTAGTATCAACAACTCTTTGTCACCATAGTCATGTCTCCCACTTCTTGCCATTCAAAAATACCACAACCTTCACCATCCTGAAAATCAAATGTACAATTAAACAACAACCTCCATAAAAATCCTTATTTTCCAACACTCATTTTTATTTTGTTTATACCTTGTATTTTTTGCAGCCCTAAAAACGTCTACCAAAATTCTCACTTGTCTTCGCAGTGCATAACACAACTTCCTCGAGACATCCACAAATTGGAACTTCAACCCTCAATATTCTTCGATTAATCCAACTCGTCCCACTCCTCGAGAATGAACCTTGCGAGTCCATACCAAAAGAGATGAACAAGGAATAAAAATACCACTTGTAAGTTCAGATGGAAGATGAAGATGCACCACGAAGCTTGAGAAGTAGATGGAGAAGACGATGGAGACGCAGATGGAGAAGAAAAATGAGAAGTCTAATCCAAATGCCCTAGTTTCTTTTCTCTTAAAAAGAATTCCTCCAACAGATCCATTGCACAAAAAAAAAATGTCATGTCACCTACAACTCATGCCAGGTCAACTTTTTTCTGGTGTCATATCAATATTAACCTCACTCTTTTAACGGTATTATTAAGAGGGAAAACATTGACACAAGTTAAAAACATTGGGGATTAGACTAATACTAAATAAATTTATGGGACAATATTGTGACTTTTATAAAACGTGAGGATCATATGTATATTTTACCTAAAATTTAATAAGTAATGTTTAAGTTTTTTATAATAAAAATAATTTCATGAAATAATTATTGTTGATAATCTTGTAGATATAATCATTAGTGTTTCACTTTACTCATTTCTACATTTTATCGGTGAAGAAGATAATTTTTCGTTGTCTATAATGAGAAAATTGAGAGGAAAAAGAACTAATCTTCAGCAATTTTGATAACGGTTCTTCTTTCCTTGACAATTTTGAATTGAAATCCTCTTTTTTTTTTTCCTTTTGCGTGTAACATCTGAAATCTGAATTCGAGAAACATTAGTTTATGCGTGTAGCATTATTCTGCATGAGTGACTAATAACCCCATAGTTGGTGTCTGATTATGTCAGAGTGTCAGTAGTTGTAAGCAATGATGCAGCTAAAGAACGACAGTTTAACAGGCTAGTGACGAAATTGGTATAACAATAAAGTTTCACAAAAAAAGTACAATAATTGATAAATAGAGTCGAACACTGCTTCTCTACTATTTACTTCATCATAATGAATAGAATTAATGGTTTTCTACACTGGAGGATGAATCAAAATTAATTGGCCTCAAGTCAGCCGAAGGCTCATAAACTTTCCCTCCATTTTCAAACTGCAGGACCACCTCCAACAATATTCACACTTTGTATTATTGAATGGAAAATTTTAATAAGAAAATATGACCAAAAATACAGTGACACAATAATGTATATGGAAATTTTGTAAGTAACTTTATTAAGCAAAAAAGAGTGAAGGTGGGGACTTTGGATACGAGACGTAGAAGAGATTAGTGGGTGGTACTATGACCTACCACTTTCTTGATTCTTAATTAACGAGGACCAACGAATTCAAAAAGAGGACGAGAAAAAGTCACAGTGAAAAAAGCACTTTTAAGGGCCTGCTCGAATCCAATCTCCGAACGGGCCCATTACCAGCCCATTCCTTTTGCTTTCCCAATTGGCCATTATTAAAATTTTGAATTTTGGTTTCAAGTTGAAACTTTTGAAACCATAGAAAACGAATACTATTCCTATTCCATTTCCATTTCCAATTCCTATAAAAAAAGAATACAGATTCACAAATGACAGAGCGAGAGAGAGCGCCACAAACAACAGAGTATCAAAACCCCGTGTTTGACAGCTGTCTCTTTTTTCTTATTTTTAAATCACAACAACAAGAAATTCCATTTTCCAGATATTTAACAATTAATTATTAACTGCCAAATAAAAATCGCAGATCCAACGGCTTATATTGCATCGCAAAAACGACCCCACCCACGCTTCCCAAAACGCAATTATCGGACGCAGTAGCCTCAAAAACCACCCTTTTCCCTTTCGTTGTCTCCGTCTTCCTCATCGTTTCATTGTTTTCTCTCTCTAAATCCTGAACCAGATCTCGCTTTCTCTCTCTACCACACAACAATGGCGGCCGCTTCCACGCCTCGCGAAGAGAACGTGTACATGGCGAAACTCGCCGAACAGGCCGAGCGCTACGAAGAAATGGTGGAGTTCATGGAGAACGTCTCCAAGTCCGCTGACAACGAGGAGCTAACCGTGGAGGAGAGGAACCTCCTCTCCGTAGCCTACAAGAACGTCATCGGTGCGCGCCGTGCCTCGTGGCGCATCATCTCCTCCATCGAGCAAAAGGAGGAAAGCCGCGGCAACGAGGACCACGTCAACGTCATCCGTGACTACAGATCTAAGATCGAGAACGAGCTCTCCAACATCTGCGATGGTATCCTCAAGCTCCTCGACTCCCGCCTAATCCCTTCCGCTGCCTCTGGTGATTCCAAGGTATTCTACCTCAAAATGAAAGGTGATTACCACAGGTACCTTGCCGAATTCAAGACCGGTGCTGAGCGTAAGGAGGCTGCAGAAAGCACCCTCGCCGCATACAAATCCGCTCAGGTAACCGTTTTTGTTTATTTGATTTTTTGATATAGATCTGTTCGATTTATTATCTAGATTTGCGATGGTGGCATCATATTATGCAATTTCTGTTATTCTGTTTGTTAAATCTGAACAAATAAGTTGAATAATTTTTATTCTCTACTCTGCAGGATCGGTTATGCATGTTTTGTTTACTGGTTTGAATTATTTTTATTTTTGGTTGTTTTGCTATTATGAAATATATTTGCGTTTTTATTCTGTAGTATTTGAATTGAATGATTTTGCGATGTGGTGTTTTTATTTATTCTGGTGTGTCTCTATTGTTTTGACGAAGGAAAACTTTTTTCTTTGTTTCACAGGACATTGCCAATGCCGAATTGCCTCCAACTCACCCCATTAGGCTTGGCCTTGCTCTGAATTTCTCTGTGTTTTACTATGAAATTCTTAACTCCCCCGATCGTGCCTGCAACCTTGCAAAACAGGTTAGATTTAGAGAGGCTGAATATGATGTTATTTGTTTTGCTGTGCATTTCTTGGACTGTATTATGATTGGAATTTTGGATGTTTCCTGTGAAAAGGAAGAAATTGGGCCCCCCTGCAGTTAAATCCGCAACTCCTATTGTTCATTAATTTGAATGGTTTTATGGCATTTGATAATCGTTGAAGCAACTATGATGTTACGTGTTGGATTCCAGCTACTAAATGTGGAATATGGAATTCGCTTTGTAACATTTGCTAATATACCTGTAGCTGATATGGGTTGTCTTAACATTTATTGTGAAAACCATTAAATGTTTAGGGTGTCGAATAATTGTTGTTAACAAGCAACAACTAGTCAATAGTTGACTACACTTACTCTGGGGACTGCTATAGATTGATACCTGACCTGAATAATCTCTGGAATATATTCTTTTAATTTTTTATGTCAGAATGTTACCTAGTTGTTCTGTTCTAATGGCATATTACATACTCATGAAGGATCTTTTTTCCTTTGGATATTCACTAGGCTTTTGATGAAGCCATTGCTGAATTGGATACACTGGGAGAGGAGTCATACAAGGATAGCACTTTGATCATGCAACTTCTTCGTGATAACCTCACCCTTTGGACTTCTGACATGCAGGTATTGACTTGAGTAATAAGTTTCACATAGCTCTTCTTCCCCCACCCAATTATATAGTCATGATCAATATTTGTGCTTATTTCTTCATTTTTATGTGGTTCAGGATGATGGAGCAGATGAAATTAAAGAAGCAGCACCTAAACAAGATGATCAGCAGTAAAGATATATTACTGCTAATTAGAATTGAACTTCTCTATATCTTTTTTAAGGGAGAAGATGTTTGTTGCTAATATCGTTGGGTACTAAGATTTTAGGTCATTCATGTCTGTTATGAATTGTGGATGTACTGGGCTGTTTTAGTTTGTCCTTCCATTTTTAAGTGTTTTTTTTTTCAAATTGCCTATTTTCTGAAGAACGCTGAAGCTTTCTATTACATGGAATTGGATTTCAAGATTGTCTTCTCTGTAGTAAACTTATGTCACGAAAATTTAGCCAGTGTGGGCATGTTATAGCTATATTTGTATAATAAGTCTCTGAAACCCTGGAACGTGTTTGTGTTTGTTCAACGATTGAGGATTAGAGTAGACTCCTCATTTTGACAGGAAAAAATTGTGTCGTTGGATTCGAGGCTCTGCTAAAATCGATGTCTCTAAATAGCATCTCTACCCTACACATATCTTCTGGAGTGCAATATTTGGTCGGTGTATTTTAAATTTCCGTAATTTATGGTTTTGAAAGTTTGATTTATGTATTCTGATTGTCTTGGAATGCTTTGTTTATTACAGCTTCAAAAAGTAAGTAATAGATGTTGCCTTCGTTTCACATGACTGGCTTTCTGTATTTAATAGAGCTGTCTGAAACGATCTGTTGACCGAAAAGTTAACGAATTATTGCTAACGGAATCTGAGTAAGGTTGCCATCAACTGTGATGCATAGCTGAAAGTGCCGCGTGAACTTTATATTGGATTACTCAAGTAGATTAATGACAGCTTGGCTATTGGGTTAGTCAAACTTTAATTTATTGTTTTGAACGGTATAAAAAATTAACATTAATTTTTTTTTCATGTTTACAATTCTGTTTGTTTTTTTAATTGCAGATGAAATAGACATCACTTCTTAATATAACTAGGTTTAATCATATTTTCTAGGATTAATTCGATTCTGCGCAAATGATTTCCATCAACTGAGTGGAATGGGGAAGGAATTTTGGGTACTTATTTGATTGATTTTTAAGAAAAGTACTTATTTATATGTTTGGTAATTTTGTAAAAAAAATTATGATCTATTAGATTGTTAGATTATTTTTTTAAAAAAAGAAAAGTAATTATAATTAGAATTTTTTTATATTTTGATTATATAAAAGTATTTTTTTATTATATACTTAATTTTTTTCCTATTTTACTTTTTACATATTCTCAATTTCATAATTTTATATCTATTTTAGTAATTTTAACCTTAATATCTTTTTTATACAATTTAAACCAAGATTATTTAAATAATTTCTTTTTTAAAACTACATTCAAATATCAAAACAAATTTCGATCATTAAAATAAATTATCAAAATAAAATATATTTTTATATGTTTACTAAATATACTCTAACCAGTTGAACACATTTCTTAATTTTTAATTAAAAATAACACACCATTAAAATTAAATAACTATTTACAAAAGAAGATTGTATTTTGAGAATAATAATGAGGGTTTTCATTAAAAAGAGGAACAAATGATTTCAATCCATGATCTAGTTGAAATTTGCCAAAAAAAAATTGATAGCATGTATTACGATTGAACCATGAAGGGTTGGGTACACAGCACACTTTTCAGCGTGATTTATGATGTTATATTAATTTGTTTTTTGTTTTAGGAGATTCCTTCATATCCGTCGCGTGTGGTTCAACAGTACATTCCCAATGCTACCGGCCTCTATCAATTCTTAGTTTTGCCGTCGAGCCAATAAAATCGGAGGTAACACGAATCTCTATCTATGAACGTCACGAGGTTTTATTTTTATTTTCAAATTTTGGAAACAGAGTTCGTACAGCATCTAATCTAAAAGCAAACAAACCCTTATATTATTGTTTCCATAATTTTAAGGGAAAAAAGTTCAAATTCAACACCCATTTAACTCCGTGTATGTGTGTATATATATATATATATATATATATATATATATATATATATATATATATATATATATGATGTATCATATGAAAAATGTTCTTTTATATGAGAGTAAAAGAAATAAATTTGGGCTGTACAATCATACAATAGATGATTAAGATTAAAAGTTTTTTAAAATTACATGATCACTTAAGTGCTACAGTTAAAACAGAACAACTAAAATAAATATAAGAAAAAATGATATAATTGAAAATCATCTGTTAGGATTACAATAAGCACGTAACCCATAAAAACCTTAGAAAATTACAGGCAAATAAGAATAATGTCACTTAAACTTTATAAAGCCTTTCTTGGTTAAATTTATACAACGATGAAAGAGAAAGAAAGGTAAATAGGGTCTTCAATTCAGGCCCAAATATGTGGGTATAACCATATCTTACCAAGATAAAAAAGAAGGAAGAAGGGGTACCGTTAGGGATGAGAACAAGTCAAGCTAGACCGAGCCTTGCGCTTAAGCCTGACCTGGTTCATAATTGTATGGCTCGAGTCTAACCTTTTACCTGACACTGGCCAAAATTATATACCTAGGCCAAATAGCCTATATAAAGGCCTAATTTTATAAAAGTCAATAAATAGGCTTATAAGCTTTATTGAGATAGGTCAATATAGACGACGGGCCTGTATGTTTTAAATAGGCCAATAGACCCTCTTTTAAATAGCGTTTTTTTACTATTATAATAATTTAAAATTAATAAAATAAAATATTAAAATTATAAAAATAAATATATTTTAATTTATTAATATGATTTATAAGTCTAATTTTACTTTATAAAACTAATATATATAAACTAAATATATAAATTTTATATAAGGATATATAAATAGGCTAGCCTGACAAGCCTAAAAGGCTTTTTTAAAACCCTAAGTCTGACCTTTCAAATTAAAAAGACTTTTTAAAAAGTTTAAACCTGGTTATTAAATAGGTCAAGTCAGGGTTAAACAGGTCAGGCCATAGACCCCTGTCGGTCGGCCTAGCCTATTCCCATCTCTAGGTACCGTAGGGCTCTTCCGCAATTTAGAGGGAACAAAATGTAAAAAAAAGAAAATTGCTACTTATTTTTTAATATTTATCATCTCTGTAGTTTTATTTCATTTATCTTTTCTTTTTATCCCTCTTTATTACATAAAAATTTATATAACTGTAGTTTCTCCTCAACTTACATGATTACGTTCAAAATGTCATTGTTTAAAAAATAAATAAAACCAACACATTCTAACACATACCCTATAGGTTTATTTAACCTGTTAAATTGTACACAGGGAGATTAAAAAATAATTTTTTCCTTAAAAATATTATTAATACTATTCACACTTATTTTTAAACAATTCTCTTACAAATTTTAATAAATAATTATATTTTTAATTTCTTTATATAACAAATTCATCATATATATATATAGTTATTGCTCTTAAGAATGTTTAGTATGAGTATTTTTTATATCATTCGGTAAGTCTTATAAGAATGAAAAATGCTCTTGGTTTGATTTGTACCTTTCTTTTTCATATTTTTAATGCAAGGATTACTTGCACCGCTTGAATCTGCTACAGTTGAAGAATTGTAATGACCACTGGTGCTGTAACTAAGATGAAGATGTTAATTAACTTCAAATTTCTTAACTTTGCATGATTTTATGGTTATTTTTTGTTTTTTCTCCACTTTTTTAATTATACACAGTATAATGGGTGGTTTTGTTCTTCACTTCTCCAGAGATTGGGGGTTTCCGTTGCGTATTTCATTTAGTTTTTGTTGCTATAATTTTCTTATTTTATCATTTTTGTATGTCAATATATATATTAACTAATTTTCTTTGCATGATCACATATGGTGCGAGGAAATAACAATAAAATATATTTATTAATTCTTAACTGGTGCTCTTTACATTTCTGCTATGTAGCTCTTTGTTTCCTAAAGCGGGTTGAGTCCGTGGGGCCGGCCCGCCAACCCGTTTAAAACGGGGCGGGATAAGTTGACGAAATTTATTTTGCGATGGGTTCAAAATTGACCCGTGACAGGGCGGGGTGGGTTGACCCGACAGGTTATATAATATTTTATTTTAAAAAATAATAATATAATATTAATAATATATTATAAAAAAATTTAATTACTTATTTTAAATAATACACTTTACTAGTTTGATTACCTATTTTGATTCTTGGTGTTAATTATAACATCCCAAATTTTTAATTAATTATAAATTCCAGATTAAGGTGATGGATTTGTAAATTTAATGGTGGATCAAGGTTAATTGCCAATTAGGAAAATTGATTTAATAATAATAATAATAATAATAATAATAATAATAATAAGATAATATGTGCCTTGGAAGCTGGTGGGCCCGGCTCTCTCTCCATTTCTTTCTCTCTATGCATGCTGGTGGTAGGTGGTGCCTTAGGAGTTTTGGTTTCCTTTTTCTCCGATGTCCATGTTGGATGAGAGTAATCATTGCTGAGAGAGTTTGCATTAAATGCTGATGGACATGCATTAATGAGGACGTGATGGAGCTGAGTGGGACACTGATAAGGGCAAAGTGATGATAAGAGTTGGTGCACATTTTCCCTTCCCTCATTCTCTTCACTTCGCTGGTGTTGCATGCTCTGTGGGAGAGAGGAAAATGCTCTCCCTTCTCTCTAAAAACTCTTTGGAGACTCTTCTTCTCCTTCGTCTCTTTCATCTTCTTCCTCTACTCAACGCTGTGTTGAGCCTGAGTGGAGCTGCATGGTGATGGTGGTCAAAGTGACTGTGTGTAACCATGTAGGGCAGCATGGTGGCTGTGTGCTTGGAGGTTGGGTGCGGGTTCCTCCTTTGTTATCCTTGGTGATTATTATTCTTCTTCTTCCTCTCTTCCTCATCTTCGTTGATGGGCTGTTGTGCCTTGGTTTGTGGATGGTGGTCCACTATGTGAGGCAGTGATGTTGTAAAGAAGAAGGCATACATGGATGATGCTGTATGAGTGAGGAACAACCTTGTACTGAGCTTTGGAGGTTGCTGCTCGAGTAAACAGCATGGATTCTCCCATGGCTGTGAGCAGAGTGGAGCTTGGAGTGTTGATGCTCACGTGTTGCGTTCAGATGGGCTTCTGGGAGTATCTCGCTCAAGCGAGAATGGTCACGCTTGAGCGAGCCAGTGAAGAAATGGTCACTGGACCATCTTCGCTCAAGCGAGTGCATGTGTGGCTTGAGCGAAAGGCTGAGGACTGATACTGGTTGGCTGGGAAGCTGTGTGGTTCTTTCCACTGCTGGAAAGCCGAGCAGGGTGCTGCTGTGGCTGAGCCGAGTGGCCCATGTAACCCTTGGAAGCTTCATCCAGGTAAGGGGGCTTTGCATCTCAAATGAATAGGTTATGGACGGGTT
Source organism: Clitoria ternatea (assembly GCA_037962975.1). Lineage (NCBI taxonomy): Eukaryota > Viridiplantae > Streptophyta > Magnoliopsida > Fabales > Fabaceae > Clitoria > Clitoria ternatea. The sequence goes on from CM075670.1 coordinate 286,776,943, forward strand.
TCCGGGTGAAATTGTCACTGTGTTGTGTTTCAATGTGTATGGTATGCTGTAATTGAGTAGACAACCCAGATTATTGATGCTTATTATTTATGTAATGTATGATACCCGTTCATATGATGTGTGATGTTTATTTATAATGTTATGTTGAGATGTATGAGATGCACATGATGAATGTTGTGTTCTTTGTGTGATCCTCTATTGTCCCTGAGTATGTTGTACATTTGAATGCATGTGATGCTTGTTGATGCTTATGCTCATGATGAATGAATGAATGGGGACTGTTATGATGAATGCCGAGTGGGCTTTATAGAGGAAAGCAAGAAATGCTTACTGTAAAGGATAAATCCGAGTGAATATAGGACAATCCGAGTGGATGGCATTGGAATGCCGAATGGATGTAATGAGTTACTGAGTCATCTGATTATTGTTGAATTGCCGAGTACATATTATGCTGAATGCTAAATACCGAGTGGGCAATCGGATGAATATGAGTTTAATGAAACTGAATGTGTTGATGTGATATGAGACCCGGGTTGGACTCGGGTAGTGCCTAGGGCACTAAGCGTGAATGAGACGCTTGATGGAAGTCCTTGGGTTGGACCTAAGGCAAATGTCGAGTGCATTGGAGTTGAACTCCGAGTGAATGTGAATGTGAATGTGACCATATGCATCCGATTCGCCACTGGAATGCTTGGAGCATGTATATATACCGATCGGCAATCAGATGATGAAATCCATGTGAATGTGGTTAAGTCCTTGAGCTGGGCTAAGGCAGACTTTTTGAGTAGGGCTCGGAGTTGAGTGAAATCCGAGTGGATCAGTATAATAGTTACTGAGTGAGTTGAGCTTTATAGCCGAGAGGAATGGGTGAAATCCCGATCGGAAGTTGCTTGTGATTGTTCATATTGAATGGCAGTGTTTATGTACTGATTGATGTTATATAATATGGCATGTTATGGATTCTGTGATTAATCCGAACCAATATCTGTCATTTAATATGTAATGCTCACCCCTACACCATTTTTCAGTGTTTGCAGGTCGGTCTGGATTGATATAAGGGCCTTAACCCGAGTGTTGGGCGGTTACAATAAGGCTGTATATATAATGTTATATTCCGAGTACATTTGATGTACTAAAGCCTTGGCCGGCTCATAATATTAATGTTGTATAGCGAATTCAAATATATATGTATAGAATCCGAGTGGATGAACATAATCATGAATATGAAATATATGTATTGGGATCCGAGTGCATGTTAATATATATATACTTCGAGTGATGGTATTATATGCATACCGATTGAATGTGTTGGTGAATGGATAGTATAAAGATAAGAATCCGAGTGTATGCGTGTGTATATACATATATGTTATGTTGATAACATGGTTATGAATCGGTGGAAGTGTATTGCTGTAATAGTATTCGGATTTGGAATTAGAGAATACATCTATACAAGTAATTTATGTTGATTTGATGCTTCTTACCGACTAGGAAATGATGATGTATGAATATCATTACGTCAATGAATCTTGAGTGGAATATATGTGGTTTAGTTGTTTTTCCGAGTGAGTCTTATGTTTAGAACTCCATATCCGAGTGTAACTCATGTGTGAGCCTCTTACTGTGTGTTAATGGCTCTTGCGGATTCCGAGTGAGAACTGGAGGTGAACCCCGAGTGGGGGATGGGTTGTGTTTCCCGAGTGGAACCCGAGTGAATTTCTTTAAGGGAAGTGTGGTTGTAATGGTTTAGCTTGAAATATTCTAAGTATGTGAGTTATGCTTATATTCCGAGTGAATTACTTGGGTAATTCCTCTGAGTGTTGAGGAGTTAGTATTATTCCGAGTGAATGATTAAGGTATTCTCCAAGTAAGATTAGGCATGAATACCGAGTGTGTAACCGGATGAGTATTGCTCGGTTTTGGAGTAAGATTACCGAGTGGAGTATGATTGATTGAGGCCCCTTCTGAGTGAAGGAAAGTCTAGGTGATTTCCGGGTGAGAGACGTGAGTTTATGCCGAGTGATGAATGGAAAGTACATTCCAACTGAATGGTGGTTAAGTACACCGATTGGTGTTTGGTTAGAGATTAATCCGAGTGTGGGGATGCATGGAATCCGAGGGGGATGAACCTCAGTTGCTGAGTGGATTATATGAATCCTTTGTGACTAAGAAACAAGAGACTAAGTTACTGAGATGTATGTGATGGGGTTAAGTGGTTGAAATTCCCTTTCTCCGAGTGGACTTAGGAATGAATTCCGAGTGCTCTAAGTCAAATCACGAGTGAGTGGATCTCCGTGTGAATGGTCCCCCGCTTCAGCGAGAGAGTCCTCGCTCCAGCGAGTGTGTTGGCTGGGAAGATTCTTATGGTGGTTTCGCCCAAGCGAAGGGCTTTCGCCCGAGCGTGTTACGCTGACTCGCTCAAGCGGAATCGGACCTCGCTTGAGCGAGTGCACGCTGTTTCTCTCGGATTTGTTTGATTGTTGCTGGCTTTCCCTGGGAGGCTATGGTTTGGCCTTTATTTTCCTCTGTCTTCTTTTTATGGTCATTGGACCTGGCTCCCATATCTTCATATATGGGAGTGGCTTTTTATTATTATTTAGATCCAGGTATTTTCTAAATAAAAACGTGAAAAATTTACCCCTATTTTTGGGATGTCACATTAATGATGTTTTGATACTTTAATTACCTATTTTTGAGAATGCATTTTACTAGTTTGATTCTTAGTATTAGTGGTAGTTTGATAACTTTAATCACCTATTTTGAAAAATAAACTTGACTAGTTTAATTATTAATGTTGGTTTGATTATTTATTTTGGATAGATATTGAACTTTTTATTGTTGAATATTATTGAAAACTTAAATGTTTAGTCCTTATTTATTATCGTTAATTTATTACGAGGAATGAGATTATTTTATTTTAGCATATTACTTTGATTAGTGTTTAAGTTAGAATTATTAATATAATTATATTCAAATTTTTGTATTTTAGTGGTATACTACTTTATTTTTTTAATTTAATTAACTTTTTCTTATTAAAAATAATAAGTTAATTGATTTTTATTAATTTTTATCATTTTATATTTTTAAGCGGACCAATCATTAACCGACCTACTATTAATTTTTTTCAAATACTAAAAATAATTTAAATTTTTTAAATTTTTAAAGGTTGGCAGGCTAACTCGCTTCGCCCCGCCCCGCCCCGCCCCGCCCCGCCCTGTCATGAAAATAGGGCGAGTCAAAAATTTTAACCCACTTCCGGTAGAGGGCCAAACCCGCCCCGCCCCATATTTTGACGGGTTGATGGCGGGGTGGATAACCTACATTGACATCCCTATTTCCAACACTTACTTTTTCTTTTTCATTTCTTTTCACGTGTATGTTTAGTTATATGTTTTTGTACCATTTCTGAGAAATTTCATGGGCTTATTTCCAATGCAATTTCAACTCTTAAAAATTCATTTATTTCTACTCATTATCATAGGACGATTACTAACAAATGAGGGAGAAATGTACTCCAAAGACATGGAAGATATTACATAGATGAATTTGTGTATTTTGATACAATATCCGACGTATTTTCTAGTTATTACACCTCATTCTTTTCATTGTATATGCACCAGCACATGCACCCGCTATATTTATTTTTATATTTTTATTCATTAAATTTTAAAAATAAAAAATAATTATTGATTCGGTATTTATACATGTGGGCAGGATGGTAATATATACCCATAAACAAAAGACGACCCATGTTTTGCTAGAAGATGTGATCTTACACAGACATCGCGTGTAAGACCCACCATCTAACTTTGGCATGAGTCATTCTCTGGATACCGGTAGATCAGAGTTGATTTTTGTAACCGCATACCGGAAAGTATAGTTGTAGGGGGCGCCTGCATCGCGTGTCAGCTTTCTGCTCTAATCAGAGTTGTACTGACACTATGAATGGAATGTTCCCCCGGGGCAAAACGACTCTTCCACTACTCTCAAATATAAAATACTCAGGAATCAACAAGAGAAATGTAGAACATTATTGGCTAAAACTTAAACTTGAGCACGGTTATTCTTTCTGAATATCTCACCGACTTGAGCGTCAGAGTGTCTTTGCAGGTGACACCCTCCTTCACCCTACAACGCGTAAGACTGGTGAGATTTCTCAAGGAACATTCCAAGACTTTTATCTCCTATTTGAAATAGAAGGTATAATATCAAATCCCCACTAGACCGGTGTAATACAAACACATACAACACAACCTAGTGACTAGTTTATGCATACCGGATTCTATACCCCGACCTAGACCAGTTTATTAGCACGCCTAGTGGGACCGGGAATTTGGTGGTCCTGTTCCTGTCATCCCAGAACACGAATTTGTTAGGGTTCACATGGATTTTTATGAAGGATTTTTTGAAACTGCCGCCGTCTGTCTAAGCAGATTCTATAAAGGCCTCGAAGTTAATTATTTTTGAATCACACCTCAAAGTGACAAAACTGAGACCATCATCCTTGTTGGTCAAGCGTAGGACCCAATAGAAAAAGAAAAACAGTGCTACTGTGGGCGTGAAGTTGAAGTGCTCTCCTAACACCTCTAAGTTACTAAGCCCTACCCATTCGGGTGCAACTGAGTGGGGGTAATTTCCAAAAATCTTAAAACACACATCTCGAATTCCGTCAAAGAAAACTGGACGCTGAGGTGGGAGAAGAGGATGTCATACATGTAGATGGTTCTGTCATCCTCCAGTATATGACAGACGCGATCGTTTGGTCGAGGTGCAAGCACAATGTAGTGTTTTTTGTATCTTTCCTCGGAGTGGATAGTGAATTTGGGGCCATTTCTCCACCATTCTTTTGCACATGGCGAGAGGAAGTATTCAGTATTTCCTTCTACACCCAGATGCATGGCTTCTCAGTTCTCAGCCTCATCCAATCTATCCAGTGTGCAATGATGGTAGAGCACCCTGATACAGTCTTGACAGGTTTTGATTGTCCTTCTTTGGTTTCCATCATAGTAATAATGTGCTTCAATCCGCCCATGCTGCTGTAAAGGTCACACCATTAGAAAGGTAAGTTTCAGAGCTACCCTCCCCTTCTAAGCCCCTAACGACCCCAGAGTCCATTTAGGACCCTAAAGAGATTTCCCATCTCTGTCACCTCGTTCTAAAGAGCATTCCCTTTCTGGACAATGTGACCTGGGCCCGTGAGGCCTAATGGTGATGCGCCCGCCATGACCCTTTCTTTGTCCTCCTTGAGCTCTTATTTTTCCTCATAATAAATTAATGCAATGCAAATGCAAAGGGTGTAAACGTGAAGCGAAGGGATGAGGATGGCTACCTAAGTTAAGGGAAAGGGTTTAGAGCGCGCGCACTAGTCACGAACAAAGAAATCCTTGCTAGCAATTGAGAGTTTATTCGTAGTTTCAGTAGAGTTCCAGTATGTGAAAAAGGCAAGTACTCCATAAAGCCTTCTAGAGCCACTTCTTATAGGCGTGGCTAGACGCAAGTGCAATGACGCGTCATTTTAAGATTAAACGGTGTGTGTCATTTCAAAGTTAAAGAGCTGCGACGTTTCACTACCAATCTAGTAGGCCTAATTTTTGAATAGTAACTGTTATGTAGTAGTTCCCATAGGTTACGTTATAGTAAACACTAAGTTTTAGTTATTACACAATTAATGTCAGTTCCAAAGAAGAGTAATTGGAAATTTTGAAAAACTTTCAAAGTTAAGAATCATTTCTCTTACCCATACCTATAATAGGTGACTAGAGCAAATGACATAGCTTATTTGAGCAACCGGTACGGTCCCTCAAACAAGCTAGGGGGCAAAAGATCTGCTCTCCATATCGGCCCATGGGCAAGATGGTAATATACACCCATAAACACTATGGACAACCCACGTCTCACTTGGAGATGTGATCCTATACCGGCATATCGTGTGTAAGACCCACACTCTAACTCCAGCATGAGCCATTCTCTCGATACCGGTAGATCAGAGTTGAATTTTGTAACCGTATGCCGGAAAGTAACCTGTAAAATGACAGAGGAAGGTATAGTCGTAGGGGGTGCCCACGTCGCTGTCAACCTTTCTGCTCTAATCAGAATGTACTGACACCACGTGGAATGTTTCCCCAGGGCAAAATGACTCTTCTACTACTCTCAGATATAAAATACTCAGGAATAAGCAAGAGAAAGGTAGAACAATCTTAGCTAAAACTTAAGCTTAAGCACTGTTATTCTCTCTAAATATCCCACTGAATTAATCGTCAAAGTGTCTTTGCAAGTGACCCCTTCCTTCGCCCCACAATGCGTAGGACTAGTGAGATTTCTCAAGGAATATTCCAAGACTTCTATCTTCCCACTGAAATAGAAGGTATAATACTGGATTCCCACTAAACTAGCGCAATACAAACACATACAACACAACCTGAGCGTTGGTGCTCATACTAGATTCTATACCCTGGCGTAAACCAGTTCAATTATAATAAAATATTTTGCATAGTTTTTTAGATATAAATTTTGAAATTAAATATTGAGTACTTGCTCATAAATATTGTTGAATTAATTATCTAAAAAGTATTTTATGGGAAAAAAGATAGAAATGAAATACAAAATGACTAATTATTTTGGTGATACTACTATGAAAACTATTTATGTTATTATTTTATATATCTTTTATAGAAGTAAATTGATGATTCAGAGTCAGACTTAGAAGGGGAGGTTGAATACGTCACAAACTCTTTTACAGAAAATATGAACCAAATAATATAAGTAATCAATTTAAACATAACGGTAGAGAAAATCAACACAAGGAATTTATACTGGTTCACTTCCAACACAAAAGCTACGTCCAGTCCCTTCAGACTTGAAGGATTTCCACTATTGTAAAATCTTCTTTACAAAAACAGCACCAGACTTGTGCCACAAGTATTCTTGATTTCAGCCACTTCTGGCTTAACCCAAGTATTCTTTCAACAAGCCACTTCTGGCTCAACCCAAGTATTCTTTCGAAAGTCTCTTCAGGCCAACAATGTTTCCCGCACTAACAAGTTTTGGCAACTCACCAAACTTTTACAAGGTGTTTGAATAAAAGAAGGTATTTCACAGAACTTAGTGTATGAGAGCTAAACAATTGAAATTATACACGAAGTTATGACACAAGACCAAAGTCTACTAGAGGCAGAACAAAAACAATGAGGGTCTTTGTCTTACAAGAAAAGAATGAACAAGAGAATTTAAAACTTGAGAGAGATTGAATAAGAGCTCAGAAGTTCTCTGTGTATCTTTTGAAGTTCAATCTTTCATGGTATTTATAGAAGCTCGAGGATATGACCGTTGCTACTTCTTAAAAGGAGATATATACGTTGGAAATCCTTTGAAGGTATTTGCCTTAAGCTTCTTGTTACCAAACCTTGAAGAAGACACAGATTCAAGGGGCTGGTAAAGGACTTCTTTAGTTCTTTCATGAAAAAGGTTTCTCATGCATTTCCCGTGCATAAACCATTTATAATCTATTTCTTGATTGAGCGTCAAGTAGGATCCTATAGCTTTCTGAAATATTTTGACATAGGCTCTGAACATGATCAGTATGCGCAGAGCTAGGCATGCTGACAGTTGCTGCTCATTTTGATCTTATTCTTTATGTTCTTTGATGATAAGAGCATGAATCCTAATACATCACTTAAATAGAATTTAGGAACGTTGAGAATGACTTCTTTGATCAGAATGCTTCTATCAGACTTTTGATTGTCTCCCTGACTTTTGGAAAGGAGATACCCCCCTTTGCTTCATAGCCTGATACTCGTATACTTAGGAGCACAAATAAGTTATAGATAGTACAAACTTCACTTCCAAGCGAAAATACTTGATGAGCATATTAACAAATTCAAAGGTATAAAGTCTGGAGTCTAGTCCAATAAAACTTAAAATTCTTTTCTATCCAGACTTCTTCTCAACATAAATTAAAATTGTGTTGTCTTATTGTGAATGAAAAAAGAAATAGAAATATCTATATATAATTAAAATGAACCTACAAATATTTTATTCTGTCAATCAAATAATTTTATTTTTATTATAAAGTTTAAATAGAATATATAGTCCAACATATGATAAAAACTGATCATTCACTTTTGAATTTATTCAAGTTTAAATAATAATATAGTAACATGATAATTTATATAAAGTTTATAGTATAACTTCACATCATATGTGATTTTAAAAAATTATAATAAAAAAATTATCTATATTATTTATGATAGTTGCTTATAATAAAAATTTACCTTATGACAATATGCTATATTCACATCTAATCATAAATATATTAAGAAACATAAATTATTTTTAAATAAAGTAATATTAAGAAAATAACCAATTTAAAAACATATTGTACATTTTATATTTTTAAAGAAATATTTAGAATTTTCTTAGTCATGATAATACTTTATCAATTTAGAAATTTTAAGAAATAAAAATAAGTAATTAAAATTTTCTAAAAAGTTATAGGATTTAAGAAGTAAAAAGAACTTACATACCGCAAGTTAATATAAGTTTTTAGAAAAACATGAATTTTGATAAACTATAGAAAAATTTATAATTATATTTTAATAAAATAACATGGATTGTAAAATTTTTTAAAAAAGATTATAAAAACTTAAAAAATATAAGTATTTTATAATTAACATAAAAAATAAGACTATTAATTATGGTAAAACTTAAATTTTTTTAAAAAATTTATAAAGTAAATCTGATATTAAATCTAAAAATTGAAAATTCAACTTTATAGTAAAATTATATATATATATATATATATATATAAAATCAAGTTAATATAATTACATTAAATCCTTTCTTAAATATAATTTTAAAATTTTGATGATATATTTTATCCCACAATTGAAAATTTTGTCAATTAACTATATTTTGAATATTTGTAATCAATTTTAATTTGAATTTGAATTTTAAGGATATATATAATAATTTTGATAATAAAGATAATTTGACATTGCATGTGATCTTAGCGAATTAAATATTCTATAATAAAACAAATCATTTATAATTAATGGTAGTTATCTTTAAACCAAGCAACCGGATGTAATTAAGATATATTATACTCATTTCTAATTATGTGTATATATTATGAAACACAAATTATTGTTTAAAATAATATCCTTATTTATATAACATTTACAATTATTGTTTAATGTTAATAAACTATTTTAATATTTTATAAATTAAAAATATGCACACAAACAAACATGCACGTACACACAGACAAAAATTCATAGTAAAATTAATCACGCATAGACTTAAATGTTACAACTATTTAATTCAATTTTGTATTCAATAAAAAATATAAATAATTTTAAAAACACTAACTTTATTTTTCTTATGAAATTTAGAATGAATACTACCCTTATTTAAAATCTTATGAAAATTAAAATAAATAATGGCCTTTGTTACAACATGAATTTGGTATTTTCACTACTACAAAAAAAACTTTTGTCAGCGGTTCCGTTATAGCTATTGTCAGCGGTACAAGCGCAAAAAATGAAGGCGCTATTAATAGCACTAAAAACAACGTCAGCGGTCAAACCGCTGACATTGGCTATGTATTGTCTGCGGTTATAGTGTGGAACCGCTGACAATAGTTAAACAATGTCTGCGGTTATAATGCGGAACCGCTGACAATAGTCAAACAAAGTCTGCGGTTGTAGGTTGGAACCGCAGACAATAGTTAAAACATTGTCTGCGTTTGTAGTTAGTAACCGCTGACAATGCTTTGTTTTTTTTTAATTTCAATTTTTTTGAATTACTAGACCTTTATTAAAAAAAATTTTGGATACACCACACCTTTAAATTCTCAAGTCAAAAAAACATAACCAACAAACCCACTAATTTGTCTTGCTAGCATCTAACACTAATTGGAAATGAGATGAATAAATTAAACTTATCTCCAATAGCAAGAAAGAGAAAAATAAAACTGTAACAAGTCAACAAATAAAAATACACTTTTCAGTAACTTTCAAAATGTTGTCAAAGAAAAGACTCATCAATAATTCAGATATAAATTCAAATAACAAAGGCTTCCAGTTCCACTCAAGCAACAAGCCAACCTATTAAAATTTGAATAAATCTTGAAAAAAAAATGTTTCAAGTACCTAAACATAAGTAAAACCTTAATACATTTTTTACACATACACTCTATTAGATCTCTAGCAAGACAGGATTAACTTGTACGATAAACAATGAACAATCTCAGGCTGCACATATATAAACATTCACATTTATAATGGATGGCTCTATCCCAACGACTACAACTTTTATGTATTGGTGGCAAGTATCTTTGACCAACAACAACTGTTGACAATAATGAACCAAAAATAAAATACAAACTCGCCAAAACTAGGAGTTACTTTCTTTCCATTCATATGTTGTGGTCATATAGTTGATGTTTTAGCAGCAAGATGTATGAGAGTCTTCCTGTGGTAAGTAGTACGTAGCTTCTTGTACTTCTGCAAAAAAGCCTCGAGGTCAACCTCTCTGTCAAGGAGATGCTGGTGCAGATTTTCAGATTATGAGATATTTTTCATATATTCTAATAGATAAGAACTCTTCAGCATTTATTTATATAAATACTGACTAATAAAAACTAACCTCTTCCTGTGGAAGCAAAGTGACCTGTGTGTAAACCTCATCATTCTCCTTATTGGCCTATCCATAGAAAGAAAAGGACAATTAAACTAAACCAAAAAAAAACCAATAAAAGGATGCAACTTTGCATGAATTAAGACAATTACAAGTCAATCTAAGAAAAGGGTTGACACAGAATTATACTTAAAGTACTCACAAGTAGTTGAACATTGACAACTCTACAAAAGATCTGTGGTTCAAGATCAAAAGTAGGCATTTCCATTTTCTGAAAGTAGAAGTACATAATTTAAGAATTGAGATAGACTAACATGAGAGGGTTCATGCTTTTCTCACAAAATCTTTTCTAAGACTTAATAAAAAAAAAGTGAAAAATACAGGAGAAAAATTAGGAATTTTTTTAAAAAAAGAGAAAGAGCCAAGAGTACATAAAAAGAGAAAGAGCCAAGAGTATATAAAAGAAGAGAAAGAGCCAAGAGTACATAAAAAAGAGAAAGAGCCAAGTGTACATAACAAAATCGACAATGATTAGTTGATCACCAAGAGTACATAAAAAATCACGTCATTTTAAATCCAATCTTGCACAACAGTACTTGATAGATATTGTTGATTCTGATTTTTATCAATAATTACAATTGTAGGAAGAATGACGACCTCTTCTCTTTCTTTTCTCATTTTTTTATTGTCTAACTATGTGAGTCACCTTATCACTTTAAAAAAGAGGTTACCACATCAAATTAAGGTTAATTTAATTAGGAGCACTTTATTTATATTTTAATTTTTAAAAACTAGATAATATCTATTAAAATAAAAAACGTAAATGATTGGAGAAAAGGAAAGGAATAGGAGTACCATTCAGCTAAAAAATGATGCTGTGTGGCAGAATTTCATGATAGCAATAGCTCAACGGGCATTGTGTTGAAGAGGGAAACAAGCAGAATATTGGATCCTTCGGGTATGAAAAAGTTGACAACCACCTGCGTACCATGGACTTGCAGACTGCACACGGACATAGAATTATACCTGATTCTACTTTCACAAAATTTCAACATTGGCTCATTCTACATATTATATATCATAATAATACTTACTTTCTCATTACCTCTTTCTAAAGTTTACATTCACAGCAGCTATAAGGATGATAAAATGGCCCCCGCAGGTTAAAATCCGTCAAGAGATAAGGTTGAAAAAGGGATCTCATCTATCAAGTTACACACAAGCAGATAAATAGGTATGTTCTCAATATTAAAACCTTAAAAAATAGTGTTCTCAACATTAAAACCTTAAAAAATAATGTTTGATATATCTAATTAGTCCAAAATCAAATAAAAGAATTCATCTCAGCCCATCAGCAGATAAATACTAGCGTTACCTTTTACAATTTCTGTTGTAATGACTGTAGTTAACAATGAACTTCAGACCTGCATCAAAGTGACATAAGATCCTAGGTTCTGCAAAATGGAATACAAAGAAAGGAAATGACCCAATAAGGAGAATGAGTATCCTAATCTCTCCCACGTTTCCAGATTAATTCCTGGCTAACCTTCCCAATTCACACTTCCTAAGCTTATACCCCTTGCATCCATATATATTCCCCACTCTCCTCCTTATTACGGCTTAGCAGTTAATTACCATGTGGAGTCTGTCCCACTTTCATACTCTCTTCCTTGGACTGGATCTAATCCTGTACATTGCACTTCCTCATTTTCCACACATAAACTTCAGTCATTTTAGGTTTTGGAGTCTTATTAGATAATTGCATAATGGTTAGTTCAGTGGCCAAAGGATAAGAGACAAACGAAGGAATGTTAATTGAATGAGCAGGTACTGTGTTAACTGTAGTCAATCATTTCAACACTACCTAGATATCTCTCAAATCTTTAAAGTGAACCTAATAAATTGAATTCACTATAATTAAAGACTATATAAGAAAAAATATATGAAACAATAAACTGAATTCCAGTTTAAAAACCAAAGTAAAATGCTTTTAGAATTAAGCACTAAAAAACTAATGTGAGGTCATCATTTAACATAATACTGAAACCAATTAAGATGTACCTGAGCCTTCTTCTCTTTTACTTTTATGTAACTTCTTTAATTCTTTTGCTCTAGCTCTTCTCTTAGCATCTTTTTCTGCCTGTACAAGAATAAGGAGAGGCTATCATTACTCTGAATCTAAAGTTCTTAGATTCTAACAACAAAAGTCTACACTTTAACATAAAGTAGAGAAAACATGGGATATTAGATGTAATTAATGAAAAAACACCTACTCTGTAACTAAAATATTTCAACAGATTCATTATCTACTACATATCCATACATTAACACAACAAAATAACACTATACATTAACACAAAAAAATAACACCAATACTTTGTCATCCCTAACCTCACCCCGTCGACCCCCTAACCCCCTAAACCCATGCCCGACCACCCTAAACCACCCCCACCCACCACCCATCACCTCCAAATCCCCTCCCTAAACCTAAACCAACCACTACCCGTAGCCTTTCCCTCCACCCACACCCATCACCCCTTCCCCCACCCACGGCTTGTAACGCTAAACCGAGTCACCCACCCACGACCTCACTCACCCACCCACCCACAGCCTCACCACCGCCACAACCCATGGCCTCACCACCACCACCCGTAACCCACACCCCAAACCCCACCACCTACAGAAACGGAGACTAATCCATGGCCTCACCACCGCCACAACCCAACACCACACCCACAGAAACAGGAACGACCACCACCCAAACCCCAACCCCCCACCCACAGAAGATCATCCTTAGAAACAAGGACCTAGAAAAAAAAAGAAAACACAGAAAAGTAGAGGAGACAACCATGTTTTCCCAGCCAGAACACAATCGAACTACGTTCTTGAGGGAGAAAGGTTACCTGCGAGCCCAAGTGTCTTCCTTTTCTGTTTGATCGACGGATTCACCAACCAAGCACCAAATCCCGCTTCCGATCTATACCAAAATGATGCACCGTGCCAAAGTTTCTCCCTTGCCGTGAAGTTTAGACGCTCTCAGCATGCAAACCGTCATCCTTGGCCCTCTTTTTTAACCATAAACCAAGGGCATGGGTGATCTTGTAGTGCTCGGTGAACACAACAAAGGTTAAAGGCAGCCAATACAAGCAGGAGAAGCTATTAGTCACCGAAGAAAAAGAAAAAGGTTTACGGGGAGAGAAACTGTGATAAGAGAAACAAGGGTTTGAGAAGAGAAGAAATACCAAAACATGGGAGAAGAGAAATGTACGCTAAGGATTTGTTGTTTCGGGCCAATAAAGCCCATTATATTTTATTATTAATTTAAAATTTTGTTTGTTTGTCTGCGGTTATAGTCTCGTACAATGTCAGCGTTTGAAGTTGCACCGCAGAGGAAAGGCTTAAATTGTTATTGTCTGCGGTTCCATTTTAGAACCGCAGACATTAGTATAAATTTTGTTTTATTTTCTGCGGTTCCGTTCAACTGCAGACAAAAGTGCCGCATCCTTTTATCATTTCTGTTGTAGTGTTTGCTACGCGTTTGGTGAGGGGGGTTAAATGGAGTTCACTAGTTAATGCAATTTTGTTTAATACTGATAGGAGTTCAATGGGAAACCCAAATCCAGCTTGTATTGGAGGATGCAAATGGTGAATGGGTGATATTGGTGTGCCTTCAACTCTCCAGGCTTAGCTCCAATCTCTTTATACCGGTCTTCGTGTTGCTTAGGATACGAGTTTTGATCTTGTCGTGAATTTAATTAAAGATGTTGTGGTCCTTTTCACATCTAAGCTCGGTTGGTGAAATAGAAAAATCTAATGATTGATATTGATTCGAGATAGTTAAAACTTCGTTTAACTGTAGGATTTATTTTTAGGGTTGATCAAACCGGGGTTTAACCAATCGAGTTCGAAAACCAAACAAAACCTAAAACTTTGTTTCACTGTTCTTGAAATGCTATTATCAATCATACTCTTCGGGAGGTGAACTTTGTGTTGATGCTTTAGCTAAGTTAGGAGTTAACCAATATACAGATTTGTTGCTTAGGAGAATCCTCCTCCTAGCCTTTATTCTCTTTTGCTTGTTGACAAGCGGAGGTTGTCCATCTTTGTCCTTAGTTTCTTATCTTCCATTCATAAAAAAAATCTTATATATATAATTTAAATGGATTATATTTATATTTAAAAATTCACATGTAACTAAAAATTTATATTTAATATCCTTAGTTATTATTATTAATATTTTAAAATCAAGAAATTGCACACCCGCATTATATATAGAGAGAGAGAGAATGAGAGAGGGTATAATAACATCAGGTAAAACTATATGTTATAATTATTTATTAAAATTTGTATTTAATTGAAAATAAAAATTAATTTAAAAATTAAAATGAGGTCATTCTTATGTAAGAAAATGAAAAAATATTATCCTTATTTAAAGCCTTAAATGTATATCTAATTTTAACTATTTATATTTACATTTCAAAAAAATTCTTTCATATAAATTAAAATCAAATTGAAATAATTTTATAACATCTTAATTTTTAATTATTGGTTAAATTGTTAATAATTGAATAATTAATTGAGATTGTTAGTTAGAATCGAAATGAGGTAAGTTAATTATTAAATTAATCTGATTAAGTTTAGGGTAACCAAAGGTTATTAGATTAGTTTCAAAAATTAATCGAATAAGCAAGATGACGCTTTTGCCCCTAATGCTAAAAACTTAAAATTACTCTCATTTCCTCTCACAGTGAACAAAAGAAAGGAAATGGAATTGTTGCTCATCTCTTCTTCTTCAAACCTAAGCTGTGGCATCACCATCCACCACTACACTTCACTTTCTTCCTCCATTGAGGCTAAGGCAAGGAACCAAAGCTTCCATCTTCTTCTTCTCCCTCACATGAACAAGTTAAATGGTGCAAGCTTCCACAAATTCCATCAATTTAAGGTTAGGTTCTAAGGAACTAACTTTGTAGAATTGGTTCCAATTCATTAATCTCATCTTAATTTCTCTTGATTCTAGGGTCGTAGGTCATATTGGAACCCGTGAATATCATCGGGGGTCAAAATTTCTCTCTGGAACCCTTGTTGGTAAGTGTTAGGTATGTTGACCTTTTTAAACCCTTTTTGTTTTGTTAAATTGGTATAATTAGTAAGGTTGTGGATTCCTGGGTAGTCACAATTAAGTTGAATTAGATGAATTTAGGGTGTGCTTAATTAATCGACAAGGGCATGTGTGTGTTTGTTGTAGGTTGGATTCCGGAACAAGACCGGTATGTGGCAACACTTTGGAATTCTTAAGTCTAGGTAGGTCGGGGTGACATCTTAAATGGATAAGTTATAAATGAATGATTAATTATGTATGTCATTGTTGATGGTAAATAATGATGATGATGTTATTGTTGGATTGAATTGTAATGAATGGTATTGATGACAATGATAAACTAATGTTGTGAACAATGAATTGAATGTTGTTAATTATAAGGAAATTGAGTGTTATCGTTATTAGGGTTATATGTTGTTAATGTGAAATTGATTATGAAGAATTGATAATAATTGTAATGATTTTGAGTTGGTTGAATGAAAGAATGAATGGTTGATGGAAATGGTGATAATATTGTCAAAATAATTGAAATGGTTGTGAATTTAATAAGGATAATGTGAATGATGAATAACGATAATTATGTTGATGTTAGTACATGGTGATGGTAATCAAGTGGCAACTCTTGGTGATGGTAATTAAAAGGTGTTATTAATGTTATTGATGAGTGACATTTGCATAAAACTGCTCACAAGATGTAGAGGTCCTGTGAGAAGGCCCACATGAGAGGACGACCTAATGGTAAGGCATAGACCATGTGATAGTTTCTTAGGGATCCATAACTGCTATAGAATGAGATTCTAAAGGAGGCCTGCAACCCCAATTGAGTTAAGTTGTCCGCAATCACTTGGAGTGACGAGGTTGTGAATGGGCGTGTAGATTGATACTAGTAAAAATATGAATATATGTTGAATTTTAAATAGTACAATATATCTTATCATTAGAGTCGGATCTGAATGTATATGCATTAGTATGGTAGCATTAAGCTAGGTGAGTTGCAATGTAGCAGATGATGATCATTATTGTGAGCAACTATATATATATAGGTGTTGTGGTTGAATTAAATGACAATGTTATGAATATAATGTATTGTGATGTGAATTGACTGGAATGATAAGTGGATGTGTGATCTGATCAATATTAATCATTTAATATATGATTGCTCACCCCTTATTCTTTTTGTATTATATTGAACTTCACAGAGGATGAAGATTGGTGAGAATAGAAAGACATTGATGGTGCTAGAGGCACCTTGATGATTGTGTACATAAACTGTATAGTGTTGGTTAAAATGGTAGTATATGCTTTGGTTGGTACTGCTTGAATTGTTAATGGATTAGGTAACTAGTAGTTGCCTCACTAGAGGATGTATATAGTGTATTGAGATGTATATGAATTGTATAAGAGATTGTAAACACTAATAATGATAGTGAATATAATAATGCCATGGATGGATCCATGTGCAATATGTATATATAGATGTATATGATTTTGTGATGGATTGTGTGAATACATATGAATTGTGATGTCCAAGAATTATGTTTGATGCATTATATTGAGTAATGTATTGCAATTATCATAAATGCACGTGGTTAGGTGCGAATGCATGTTTAATATGTGGAATTTGTGCATAAACTAGGTGGATATGTATAATGATGTAGATGTGGATAAAATGAATTCAAGAATGGATGGACAAGTCCTAACTGAGTGTATTGAGCTGTATGTGGTGTGATTTTGGTGCCAATCCCCTAATTTGTGATTTCAGACATAAGGTAAAATGCTCGTTTTTGGTTAAAAGCTTCTGATGCGAGCGAAATTCAATTGGGAAGGTGTTCGGCACGAGACTTGGATCATTAGCTTAGAAATGTCATGTATTAGATTGTGGTAAAATTTGGCCTTGTTTGGATGAGTTTTGGTTAGTTTGCGCACATGTGTAAATTGGAAATTTTAAAGAGAATGTGCATTTTCTGCTATTGAAAGAAATCTCTACAAGGTAAATTTGCATAATATTACACTGGTGTGTCAAATTAGCTTTTCTTTACTTCATAAAAGTTGTAAGTATTTGAGTTACGAATGTGTATCAATTGGATTCACCTGAATCAAAGTTTTGTAGCTTAAGTTATGTGCAAAATACTCCAGCACGTGCTTGTTGGAAATTTTCCGCATGGTAGATCTGTATAATGTTACACTAGGAGTAGTCTAGGCTGAATTAGCCTTTCTTTTCTTCATAAAAGTTGGAGGCATCTGAGCTACGAAGGTGTGACAATTAGATTCTCCTCAATCAAAGTTTTACAGCTCAAATTATAAGCAAAATACTCCAGCACGTCCCTATTGAAAATTCCCCACATGGCAGATGTGTATAATGTTACACTAGGAATAATTTAGATTGAATTACTCAGTCTTTCATTCATAAAAGTTATAGGTAACAGAGCTATGGAGATATAACAATTAGATTCACCTCGACTGGAGTTTTATAACTCAACTTATGTGTAAAATACCAAATCTTATACCTAAAAGCAAAAAAAAAATCAACTCTAAAAAATTTAAAGATTGTCTTTTCGCCCATTATTTAAATTAAGGTGTCACACATTTACTTAATATCTCTCATTACCATAATTATATTCACAGCTACGATATTACTATTTGATTCAATTTTTTAGTTAATTAAAAATATAAATTGATTTGAAAATTAAAATACTGTCTTTAAAATATTGTACTTTATAACCTTAAATACAATAATTACAGATTTAATTTAAAATAAAAATAATATCCTTTTATATTATAGTTTTCAGATTTATAAATTTTTAATTCTAATTAATTGTTTAAATATTTTAAAATTGATAATTATATATTTAGTTAATTACATATATCATTAAATATTATAATTATTTAATTTAATTTTTAATTGAAATAAAAAATTATTTAAAATTTAAAATACTTTCCTTATTCTTACATGAAATTTGATTTTTAAATTATTTAAATTTAAAAATTCCTATTTAATTAAAAAATAAATAAATAATACTGTTAATGTCCTTCCTTGGTTTCTAACATTATATATTTGTATGTGTATATAAAAATGCATGATTATTATATGTGATCAAATTATTTATCAAGTTAATTATTTATGTATAGATGCTTGTAAATTATAAATCAATTACCTTATATATATGAAATCCTTATATATATATATATATATATATATATATATATATATAAAAATCAATTATCTATCTATAATTTATCAAAAAAATATCTATCTATAAATTACCGCAATTAGTTATTGTTATTTAAAGCATCGATTTACCATTCAATTACCCAAATAATTATTAGTTTTTAGATGGTCAATCATCTAGTCTTAGCTATTGCACGAGCTTCTCGTTCCTTTATTTTTTGTTTTCAAAATGTTACATATAGTTTTTTTGGTTGAAGTAAAAAAGTAAACCCTAAAATATTTTAAAATTAGGATCATCTTATTGAAATAATTTTTTGTGAAGATTCGGTCCCTGAAATATCTTTAATTAGAATTGCAGAACATTTAAAATATTTCACAGGTTTAATTCTAACTAAAAAAATATTTTTTAGTCAATGAAAAAATCTTAATCCCAATTAAAAATATTTTTGAACCAAATCCTAACAAAAATTATGTGAGAGGATGATCTTGATTTCAAAATATTTCAGGGTTAACTTTATTCTTAATCCTAATTTTTTTTGCATATATATGCTATATATGCGATTAAGGCTCTAGTAACCATGTTTTCATAAGTACTCATTTTAAAGCTTATATTTACTTTAAAGTTTAAATTCAGTTTATCGTTACAGTTTAAATTTAATAAATATGTTGATACCCATCACAGATATATTTACGGACACATTTTTTTAACAAGCTTGTTAATTTTCACCAACCCCAATTTCTAAATAATTTTTAATAAATATTATATTTTTATTTCTTATAGTTAGACAAATTTAACAAACACTAGTAACATATAAGTTGGCAAAAAAAATAATATATCTTCAAAGATCTTTATTTAAGATATTTTAATTTTCAATAGAAAAAAACCCATTCACTTTAATAAGCTCCAATGAAAGTTTAACTGTAAACATAGTTTTGGATAAAATCAATAAAAGATGGCTTCGATGGTATGTGACATCTAGCAACAGCACACACTTCACCAAAACAGACCTTTGCATGTGTGTAAAACAATCCAGCCCACACGTTTTTTTTAAAGTATATATTGATAGACACAACTTACCCACCAAAGCTTTTCACCACGAGTGAAGAAGTGCTGAATTCTAAGGGACTCCTCTCATAACAATTACAGCTGATTTTCCCAAAAGAAATTCAACCATGATGCGTTAGAATTAACCCCTTTTACGCCAAATCATCGGTATTAATGTCTGTGTAGTATGTAGTCAGAAAATAGAGTTATAAAAATTAAAAAGTTTAAATATCAATATTAATTTTTTATGTCGTTTAAGATAATTAAAATTCTATTTAAGCATAAGATTTTTTTTAGTTAACTGGACCAAATAAGGCCTTAGTCTAAACCAATTTCACGTAAAACAGAAGGTCCGATCACTACACAGATTTACAAGAATCCAATCCCTGCAAAAGGTTTAGATCATTTCCTGAACGCAAGGCCCACCATGTGTTGGGTTCTAAGAGATACAAAACCCTATACAACTCCTACATAATTGGTTGATGAACTCCCAATCGAAGGCCATTATTTACTCTGCAGCTGTGAACCTTTGTGACAACAAATATGTAAAACATTCAAAGACTGAAGGAATCCATAACTAAGGTTTCAATAAGGATTAAGCAGTTAAAAACCATAGTTCAACTTTGTAAATATGAGCACGGATGTGAGGAAAACTTGAAACACTAAATGAATTTGTGATCAGCTAAATGCTATCATATTCCCTCTCAACACTTGAAATCCATAGACCAAAAAACTACTTGTCTGGCTTCCCAATTTCCGGAGAAGACAAAATTTCTTCAACCAAAAAATTTCATAAAACACTAGCAATAATTAGTTGTCCAACTCTTCATTTATTTTAAATTTCCTATACGAAAAGAAAGTTTTAAAAACATCTAGGAGGAACAGGGAAGAAACAAACAAGACTTGTTTATAAGAGATATATGCATGGGACCAAGCTCTTTTCTTTGGTGAAGATAGATAGGACCACGTTTAATCCTAAGCTTTCACAGTATTTTAACAAAAAGGTAATTTCGTAGAGCATACTATGGAAACCATTTATGATGAACCCCAGAACGTCGACACCCACGCATAGCATCCATAAATTTCAAATATTTAGCATGGAATCATTGTTGTTGAAAATGTTTCACCTTAAAATTTTAACCAAACGCGGCACAATCAATATCAGCCCAAAATATAAAAGAAAATAATCACAGTCAATATCTTCAACGCATTAAGCCTAGATGCAAAACAAGTACGTACATTGAGAAGCATACATATAGCTAGTAATAAAAATACAAGGTAGATATACGACTGTTCTAGTGATTGGGAAAGGGTGAGAATTAAGAAATACCTTCAGAATAATCCTTGTGTAATACAGCGAAAACAAAAAATCTAACCTTAATCTCAATCGGATAGCATAAATTACGGATGTAGTTTGCCATCAACATAAAGTTGCAGACCAAAAGAAAATTTTGTGGCATATTTACAGGCAAAATTACCATCCTGTTCTGTAACAACATGCAAAGGTTGACTAGAATTTCAACCTAGCATGACTAACTACATGAAACACCCTAATCCAAAAAGACAACCAGTTTTATAAAGGGATAATTTCTCCACAAGAACATCTTTGAACACCACGCTGGTTAACGAATTTCACCCCCCACAAGGGGCCATGACCCATGATCCTAAAACTAACTAATTGAACAGTTAATTAAGATCAATTGCTAATCACATATAAGTAGAAACAGGGCAAGTTCACATTGAAGAAAAAGACATTTTGAAGGCAATAAAGGTTTTTTTTTTATATATATTAAGAACAGCATAATCCCACTATAATTGTATAACATCTAATCAGTTGTTTTTGCATCTCCCAAATATCACAGCAAAACAAAAGCAAAATTGTCCCTTTTCTGATGTCTTTGATATCCCATTTACAGAATAATAAAACTAAGCAGCAGTGAACTAGTTTGTTTCAGTTCAACCACCACAAATTTGAATATATCCCCATCCCCCCACCACCAAAACCTAAACCCATGTACAGGTAAAAGAAACAACAATTCCCAAAAAAGAAATCTAAAAGCTGAGCTAAAACAACCTGACTGACGAATCTTACCTGAAGGAACAAAAACACCGAAAGTCAAATCCCTCTCCATCGAGGGCTAGGAACAGGCACGGTGGGCGAAAGGGGAAGCTGAGGAAACCCTAATTGACCCGAATTTGGGGAAAACAGAAGACCCGGAGACAGCAAAGGGTAAGACGAAAGCTGCGAATTCAAGCACCCGAAACTCGCCGGAGAAGACGGCATCTGAAACATCGACGCCGGTGGCGGTGCCGTCGCCGAAGGAACCATTGATTGCTGTTCTTGCGGAGGCTGAGGCTGAACCGGAGGAGCTAAAGGTGAAAACCCTGAGAACTGTTTGGAGTTAGAATCAACGGTGGAAGCGAGATTCTGCAGATCGCGCATGTACGCGGAGATAGGTGACTCAGCAGGCGCGTGAACAGTAGGAAACGGCGGTAACGGAGATAAGGGTGCGAGGGGTCTTCCAAAGGCGGAGAAGTTATTAAACGGAAGGACGTTAACGTTACCGTTGGGTAGGGGTAAAGGGCGAGCGTTAAGAAGCGGTGGAGGGCGGTTAGTAATTTGCGGTAACGGAGGGGGACGAATACGCTGCAAGCGAGAGCTTGGTGGTTTGGGTTGCTGAATGGGTGGGGGTGTGGAGATGCGGTCGTGCGCAGGTGAACCCGTTAGTTTCTGAACGACATCTCTGAAGTCGTTTTTGTTGATGTTGTAGACAGGTGGCTGGTGCTGCAGGTTCTGCTGTGGTTGGGGTTGCACCGGTGGTTGGGTAGAAGAGGAAGAGGAAGAATCGAAGGTGGGTTTTTTGATTAATGGTTTGGAAATCTTTTGAGAAAGCTTGTTGAGGTGCCTCAGATAGTGATCTCTGGTAGTGTTGGTAGCAGAGGATGTGGTTACACTTACACTACTAGTAGTATTAGTAGACTCTGCAGAGGATTGACAGCTTTTATTATCCATTACAATAACAATCTCTCTCTCTCTCTCTCTCGCCCAGAGTTTATGTTGGTGGGTTTGTGTGTGGTGGTGCCCTTCTTCTTATCGCAGATGCCGAGTAGGGACACACAACACAACAACAACAACACTATATACAATAATTATTTAGTATTAATTTTCTAGATATGTGCTCGTTCGTTCCTTTCTCTCTCAACCTCCGTCCAGAAAAAAACAAAAACAAGTCAAACTAATGTTACAACCAACGACTATTGAGAAGCGAGGTAGAGGTAGTGATTAGTGAATAGTGGGAGGGTCGATAAAAATAAAAGTGAAGGGAATTTTAACAAAATTAATTAATGATGAATAAAAATAAAAATAAACTATGTTTCTGTCTTTCTTTTGTGCCCCCCTCTTTTCTCTTTCGCTGCTTTTAATATTGATTTTTTTTTAGGCTTAAAAGAAGAGAACAGACAAGAATAGTGGCGCCTCTTTGTTTTTCTAAAAATACTAGATAATGAATTACTATTAAAATAAATTTTCTATTTTAGTTAATATCTTATCTGCTGAATTGCTAATCATGTAATTGGCAACTAGGAGTGGTGGAAATCCAAATATTAATATTTTAAATGGAATAGATATTTTTGGCATTGTTATTTGAATGATTAAAAATATGTTTTGGTTTTGTGAGGGGGGCAGTCACGTGGGTGGTCAAACCTGCTATGGTTGGGTTGGCTGTTAGTACCAAATTAGCGATGGCACAGAATCTTAAATGATGTGTGTCCAAGGTGAATAATGCCCCAGCCAAAAATAGAAAAACCACAAATCTCCTCCTACTGCACCACAAATTTTATGCACTACAATATAAAATACTTTTACCTGTCTTAATTTTAAAAATTATATATTAAGAAATTTTTTATTACTATTTATTTTATTTAATTAAAGAGTATAAATATAATAAGAAAATAAATAATAGATGTATTTTAAATTGTTAAAATAACTGTTAAAATTAAATACTTTTTTAAAATTACGCAAAATATAAAGAAATCGGCAAATTAATAGATTAAGTTAAATTGCCTATCCATTTAATCATTACATTATAGGAGCCAGTATAGATGTTGAAAATATAATTTAACTTATAAAAATATATTTATGCTATAATAAAATAAAATATTTAATACATATTTAAATAAATATATGACAGTAATAATTTATAAATATATTTTTATATTTAATATATTGATTGAAGACTAATAATAATATATCAACATTAAATATTAATGTAACTTTAATTATTAAGACTTTTGTATCATGTGTATTTTCCATTGATGGTGTTAAAAAGAAACTAATGGAATAGACTTTTTAATTAAAAAATATACATTATAGGACCAAAGTAAAAAAAAAGTCATAGGACTGCATTAAAATAAGAACAATAAATACGGATGAAATTAGCCTAATTATTTTTCATATAATATGGTACTAGTTTTATAATACGAATTTTTTTTTTGTTGAAAATTAAATCAAATTTGACCAAGCAAGTGATTTATGTTGGAAATTGAATTTATTGTTTAAGTAATATTAGAGATTAAATTGACTAAGGATGCTAATTTGAGAAATTAAATTAATCGATAATGGTGAGTTTCATTTTTGTATGATATACGCGACCAAATATATTGATTGTGTCAATTTTGGGAATTAAATTAATATATTATTTAAATTAAATGAGTATTTTTTTATTTTTATCTGCAAGAATACTGGTCTTGTTACCCAAAATATTCTTTACTTGTTTAGATGGTAGTTTTGTTTTTTGACTTATAAAACATATTTTTAATATTTAATACAAAGGAATTAAACTTTAATGTTTTTGAAAGGAAGACATTTAATACATATAGAAAATTTATATTAATGTAAAGTCTGAAATAAAATTAATAAATAAAATTTGAAACTGTCAATGCAAGATTGTTGAAAATTTAATTAAAATATTTAAATTAGAATGATGTAAATCTGTGCAATTTTATACTATTACAAGATAAGAGATTAAAAAAATATTTTAAAAATTATTAATTTCTACCTGCCTGATTTGTAAATAAAAAAACATAAGTTTTGAATAATTCTGCAGGAGGTGAGCATTGGATTATTTGTGGTAGTGGGCATGTAATTAAAGGGTTTCACTATTTCCAAAACTAGATTCAGAATTTCCTATTCTGGTCAAAAGTCCGTTACTCTGTACTGTGCTAGTCAGTGATTCTATTAAACCATTTTCCGAACTTCCCAAAGGCCTTTTTTGACCACATTCCTATCATAATTAATTACCTCTAATTCTCTTTTGTAGGATAACTAGAGAATGATTAAAACTTTATAAATAGAATATAGATTAAGAAAAGCTGCAAAAAAACCTTATGATGTATCATTCCTTCAAGGAGCAAATCCCCTATGCAGAAAAATGTAAGAAAGAATATATGAGAAAAGAAGTTAATATAAAAAATATAGAAAAATAAGTGGTATTTGTTTTATGAGAAGATAATTTTATTTTATATCAAAATAATAACAATCTTTATTTTACATTGGAGACTAAAAGACAAAACTAGGAAATGAGGTTTATTTCCCATAGATTCTTATGAACCAAACATAATATTAAAAGACTAGGAAATGATAATTTTTCGTTAACTTTAGGTTTGTAAGAAACAAAGAAAGGCCAAATGAGTCATGATATTATTCCTAAGATGTAATAAAATATATTTTTTATTTTCTTGTAATCTAACTCAAAATATAAAAAATAATTTTTCTCATGAATCTAAGAGTATGTCTAAATTAAAAGTTAAAAGGTTAGTTCTTTGATACGTAAAGATCATAAAAGTAAATCTTATCTCTCCTAACAAAAACATTTTTTATATACAACGAGATTTAAATTCTAACAACTAGTATGTTTTATAAACTCTAAAAACATGCTTTAAAAAATGACCTAACAATATATTTAAAGGTGAAATTATTTATCAATTATATTAAGCTTTGTTGATTTAAACGGATGAATTTGCAACTCTATTTTCCTGTGATTTGGTATTAAACTCTATGTTTTTGTTGTTTATGTTATGACATTTGATATTTTACTAACAAGTTGTGTATATTTTACAATTATTTTAAAGTTTAAGTATAATTTATAAACTAAACGTAATGGTAAATATTTTCATTAATAATAATAATAATAATAATTCTATTTTTCTGAAGATTTAATTATATTTTTTCCTCTCAACTTTATCAAATATTTGATTTTAATCCCTTATTTTTTAATTGTACGATTTCAATATTTAAACTAGTTAATTTGTTGGAATCTAGTCTTCTAAATTCTAATTACATATTTGTCCCAAACTATTCAATCTTCTACCTATTTGTCACCCACTTGATAACCTGGATAGTAAAATTATGCTACACATTGCTCCATATCAAATATTTCAATATTACATTTATATTATTGTTTATAAATCAAGACTTTCTACTATAATGTAATAGGTAGGACCAAATGTATTACAAATTTAATAGTTCGAGAATCAAAATTATAAAATTAAAAGTTGAGGGATAAAAGGTCAACAAATCGAATAGTTTAAGGACAAAAATTATGTAATTAAAAATTGAAAAATACAAATAGAATATTTTACAAATTTTAGTAAGAAAATGTAATTAATTTAGTGTACATGAATAGATTAAAGAAAGGATTTTTTAAATCATTGGAATTTAAATGCATCATTTTATTGATATATTGTATCCAATTTTAAAGTTAACTAAAATTATATTGAATAAATTATAATAGTTTTTTGTTTATTTTATAATGATATTAGTCATAAAATTTAATTTCTCTAAAAAAATACTAATTAATACAATTGATCAAGATTTGAAAATATAAAATTAAAATAAATATAAATCGAAATTTATAGTTAAATATTACTATTTGAAATATTAATAAATAGATACTTATTATAGTAGAAGACTAGAAACCGGGTGATTTAGGGAGTATCTATTTAAGCCAATAAAATTAGTTTGACCCGTATAAGTACTTCTAAAATTATTCCAATAAATTTCATAAGTAATAATTTATTTACTTAAATATACTCTTAATGGACAAAATTGATATTAAAATTTCTTTTGCAATTTTTTAAAAAATCTTACAAAAAAAAATGAGGGACGTGTTTATGATTAGAGGTGGATTTGATTT
This sequence comes from Clitoria ternatea, assembly GCA_037962975.1. NCBI lineage: Eukaryota > Viridiplantae > Streptophyta > Magnoliopsida > Fabales > Fabaceae > Clitoria > Clitoria ternatea. The sequence continues at coordinate 286,804,086 of CM075670.1, forward strand.
TATTTAACTCAAAATAAATTTGTTTTATATGCTATATATTTTTTGAAAAACAAATTATTTTTCATTATGTTTGAAATTCGACATTTCATACTTTTATGGTTCAATTCTGAAATATTTTATTCTCCGTGTTATGTAACTTGATTCTTATCACTATGAAAGTCATGGAAATGTTAAATTCTGTGTTTACTTTTTTAAAATTTAAAATTAATTTTTTAATATTTGTAATTATTTTTTAAAAATAATTTAATGCGATAAAATCATTTTAGAGAAAAAAAATACTTTCCATTGCAGATTTTCTCCCCTAACTTGAACCTTATGCCACTGAGAAGTATACTGACATTCCTTTTTTCTTAGAAGCACCTTATTAACATTGAGTTAAACTATAAAAATTATAATATAAATAAGTTATAAATTATTTATGAACAATGGCAGAAAGTATATAAACACACTTTTTGAAAAAAGTAAAAAACCTTAACTATAAATGAACAGGATCTTCTCTGTTGTACAAATATATGTGATTAAAAATATAACTATATTTTATCTCAAGATAAATTACTTATATACATAAAACAAATCACTATGTTAAATTTTCAACTAAAAACCTTTGATGAATTACTAGATTTTCTAGCTTTACATTGTAAATGTCTATAAAGTAATAATATTTGATTTAATATAAGAGAAGTAATTTATATTTTTTTAACCGTATATAATATAATTAAATTGTAACATCCCGGATATTTTAGAAAAAAATTATGTGTAGCGGAAATTATTAATAAATATTTTAGAGATTTATTGGGTATTTTTAGGAATTTATTTGATATTTTTATGAATTGTTGGACAATTATAAATGATTTAATATTGTGAATGTAAATAAATTTATTTGATTGGTTAATTATAAATGAGGTGTGATTAGAAGAAGAGAAAGGTTAAATTAAAATGTTTAATGAAATGGTAATGGGAATGGGAAGTGACCGGTTGGGGGAGTTACCGGTTGCCCCTGAGCCTTGAATAAAGGTGGTTCCTTTTTCTCTTTCCTCATTATTCACGCGAGCCACTGCTTCTTTCTCCTTCTTCGTCTGCTTCTTTCTCCTACTTCAGTTTCTGTTCTTCTTCTTCTTCCTCCATCGCTGAGACTTGCATGTTCTGAGGGGAGGTTCTGTTCGCATTAAAACCGTGTGATAAGCCTATTTCCGTGACCGTGGTCTCAAGGTGAGTCCATTGAACCATTTGTATTTGTTACCTTGTCTCTTTCGTTTCCTTCTCTGGACCGAATGGCCATGCATGGCGGGGTACGGGTCTGTTCTCTACTCCTCTGGTGAGTGTGAGCTCGAAAATGGTCGTTAAACTGTGTGGGTGGTGCGAAGTTAACAGGTTTTGCATTCCGACTCCGTAGGTAGCAGATCGAACACCGAAAGGCTGATTGACGGAGCTGGTGTTAGATTCGGAAGAGAAACAGTGAACCCAGTGTTCAGAGGACGTAATCGGCACCAGGAGCAGATTGTCGAAGCTTGGAACCGAGGTAAGGGGGTGTTCGGGTTATAATTAATTAGAATAGGACATGCTGTGAGTCCGAGTCATTAAATTGATTGTAAAAATGGTAAGAAGATATTACTGAACGAAAATGGTATGTGTATGTGTATGCATGTGAGTATGGACACCGATCGGTTGAGGATCGTGTGTGGCTTGATTGAGTTTGAAATACATGTTGAGATAAATTGGAGTATATAATGGCTTGTGTTGATGGGTTGGCAAGTAGGCCGCCCGACTGGTGATCATATGTCAGTTCTAACATTTGTGCATGAGATTGATAACGTTTTAATTATATTAAGTTATATATATTGTGCATGAGATACTCTGTATACTGTTGAGGGCGGGGAGTGGTCGCTGGTGCGTTGCACGAGCAAGAAGAGGCTCCTGACAGGCTTCCAGTGAAAGGATGGTATGATTATGTTATGTGATTGACTGTGTGATGGATGGGCTTGACAAGTCGGTCGCCCTGTATTGTGAGCACATGCCAGTTTCTGGTGGTTGCATCTGTTGTTTGTTGATGATATGTAATGATTGAAACATGATATGTGATTATGTGGTGTGGGATGGCCGACGGTATGTATAGCCCCTCATTTCCGGCTCCCGTGGTTTTTGTGCCCAGTTGAGCTACCCAGTGGTCAAGTAGGACTCAGTGGTCGAGGTGGAGAGTCAAGCAGGACTCGGTGAACCAAGCAGGGTTCACGGGGTGTCAAGTAGGACCCCCAGCTGAAGGCCGATCCTTTAGTATCCGGATACTAGGCGTGAATTTTATGTGAGAGTCAGTTGTGACAATCGATGAATTATTAGTTGTGATGTGTATAATTGCTGAGTTAAATTGTTATAATTGCCTAGTGTGAACTATTATAATTACCAAGTGTGATGGCTATATTCGTTGAGTGATTTGCTAAAATTACCGAATGAGAATTATTATATTTATCGAGTATGATTGGTTATATTGCCAGGTGCAATTTGTTAAATTTACCGTGAGTAAATTGTTATGTTGGTCGAGTGAAAATTGATATATTTGCTGAGTGAGTTGATATGTTTGTCGAGTGCAAATTGATATATTTACTGAGAATGAGTTGATATATTTACCGAGTGAAATTGATATATTGCTGAGTGAAATTTAATATATTTACTGAGTGAGATTTGCTATATTTGCCAAGTGTTAATTACTATATTTGCCGAGTGAGGACTGCCATATTGCTGAGTGAAATTTAATATATTTACTGAGTGAGATTTGCTATATTTGCCGAGTGTTAATTACTATATTTGCCGAGTGAGAACTGCCATATTGCTTAGTGAAATTTAATATATTTACTGAGTGAGATTTGCTATATTTGCCGAGTGTTAATTACTATATTTGCCGAGTGAGAACTGCCATATTGCTGAGTGAAATTTGATATATTTGTCGAATATAATTTGCTATATTTGCCAAGTTTAATTTGTTATATTTGTTGAGTATGACTTGATAATTTGCCGAGTACAATTTTTATATTTACTGAATGAATCATTATACTTGCCGAGTGTGAGTTATTCGCCGAGTGTGACTTTCAATTTGATAATAAAGTAATCGAACGGAGTTGATATACATGTAAATTGTTAATTTCCGTTCTAGATTAATTATGATGCCAAACACTCACCCTTGCTGTGGCTTTCAATTTAGTAACCAGTGACAGTGAAGATGTCGGAGCCTTGGAGGCGCGCCAAGTGGAGGACCGATGCCAAGGCCCGAGTGATTTTTGAATGAATTGTGTAATATATGTGTATGATGAGTTTTCCGAGTGTGTGATACTACATGTTGCCTGTGTATTTTTGGAAGAAGGTTCTGCTAAAATTCTAAAGTAAGAATACATCTCTTTTATATTTTTTAGGGTTATTTTCATATCGTTTTTAGAAATCTATTATTATACTGGAAATAATATTATTTTAAGTTATTATTCTAAATAGTAAAATATTATTTCAATAGTAAAATACTATTTCAATAGTAAAATACTATTTCAATAGTAAATTACTATTTACTATTACTATTTACCTTTACTATTCACGATTTGCTTTTTACTATTACTGTTCACATTTTACTATTTACTGTTACTATTCACGTTTACTATTTACTATTACTATTCATGATTCACTATTCACTATTCAAAATTTATCATTTCTGTTTTAAGTAGAAATCTTAATTTTCATCTTATAACTATATTAAAGTGAAATTGGTATTGATCTGGTCCTAACACCGGCCCCCAAGAGCATGGCTTTAATGCCTTGCCAGATCAGCATTTTGAATAAAGAGAAATACTCTTTAAATACACTACAAATACTACACGGAGTGCATACCGCCAGGGCAAGTAACGCCGCCAAGGCTCATAACTCCGCCCAGGCACGTTACCCCGCCAAGGAATGTAACTCCGTCCAGGCATGTTACTCTGCCAAGGAATGTAACCCCGCCAAAGTTGTTACTCCGCCAAGCCATAGGCTCAATATTGGCGGAATATCGAATTTCCCATACTGCGTAGCGAGCCCATACTCACAACCCCGGCACGAGATTGACTCTGTCTTGAGAGGTTAATAATGGGAATCACGCTGTCACGCATAAAGGGAAATAACAATAAAATATTAAAGCACTAACGCTTTCCAGACAAGTGGTAATACCTACTACAATAATGGTGCATGTAAACGGCGCAGGGACCCACTACCTTTTCAGCATTATGCCTGAAGACAAGGAGCGGGTCCTACCAATAATGGAGCACCAGTAACAGGTATATAAACCTCTCTTGAAAAGGTATAAGGGATCTTGATCCCAGTCTCTGAACCTTACACTCTCTTACTTGCATAACTCTCTCTGACTGTCTTTCTAAGTCTCTAAGTATTCTGAAATACTGACTTGAGCGTCGGAGAACGATTGCAGGTACCACCCCCAATCGGGTCAAGGCAACGTAGATCCCGTCAGGCGGACTGTGACACCGCCCCAGAGTACATTGCACTCCGCCTCAGCATACAAAGACTCTCCGTATTTACATTTATACGCACATTGCTTTGTATCAAAAACATGTTTATATGTATATTTTGAGTTGTTCTACAAGCATACTTCTACACCCCTTGTAAAGAACAGTTCATTGGCACGCCCGGTGGGACCTGTAAACTTGGTAATCCCACGATCTTTGATCAATCTTCATCATCAATGGAGAGAGAAGGACCAGGGATGCAGAACGAGGATTCTCCTCCACGCAATCCCAGGCGTCTTAGCTTCGACGAAGATGCTCATAAAAAAGCAGCGCAAGCTAATTCTCCAGATCCAAGAGATGACATGATTCGAATGTTGAGAGAAGAACTTGCGGAACTTCGTCGTGAAAAAGCAAACCCAGTGCATGAGAAAGCTGGTCCCGCAAGACAGCCATATCATGAACCACACATGCAAGAGGAATCAAGTACTCCTCACTACTCTCGTATTCCTACATACATGGAGGAGCAACGAAGCCTCCCACTGGTGAATGCTCAGCATCAAGAAGGAAGGAGAACAGGCTCAGATGCATCCCCCTCAGGATATAAGATGAGTATCCCATTTTCTAAAAGGCTCATGAATGCACTTGTACCCAGACATCTACAAACTATGCAGCCCATTTCTATAGGGAAATACACTGGGGAAACAGATCCCTCAAAGCATTTAGATGCTTATGTCTACGAGGCCATGTTTCTAGGAGCTGAGGAGGATGTCATGTGCAGAATGTTCCCCAGAACCCTTACAGGCGAAGCTCTTAGTTGGTTCAAGAGCTTACCTTCAGGTTCCATTGATTCGTGGGAGGAGCTGGCATCAGCTTTTGGAAGCCACTTCGTGATCTCCAGGGATGCACCCAGAACCTCTCATACCTTGGCTCAGATCAAACAAGGCGACAAAGAATCTCTGAAGGATTTCCTTAAGAGATTTTACAAAGAGGCAGCCATGGTCCCTGATCTGACAGAGGCAATCCAGTTGCATATTCTCATAGAAGCTATGCAACCAAAATCACCTTTCGCTTTGTCTTTGGCAAAGGGACCTCCAACCACGATGGAGGAATTTCGCAGGAAGGCGTCCAAGTACGTGGGTATCGAGATGCATTTGGAAGCCACTGCATCTCGCAATAAACCACCCCCTGCAACTTCACCTCACGACAAAGGGAAAGAGAAGTCGTTGAAGAATGACAAGTCCCACCAAAGGGACAAAGTAGGGAACCAACCTTTCAAACAGCAAGACAGACGCGTGTTCAATTTTGCTCACTATGCACCACTGAACACAACTTGCGAGCAAATCTTGCGTGAAATAGGATGGACCACCCTCAACGTCTATGGAATTCAACGTCCACCCCCAATCAGGCGCGGTGGAAACCCAAATAAATATTGTGAATTCCATGAGTCAGTTGGCCACACCACAGAAGAATGTAAGCAACTCAAAAATACCATTGAGGTGCTCATTCGTGAAGGTAAACTGAAACATTACCTGTTCAAAGGCAAATCTCATGATGAGCCTGAGAAGTTTGAAAAGCAACATCGTGATCGTTCTCCGGATCCCGATAGTACTCGGGAACCAAAACGCACGGCGATGTCAGAGAAACAAAAAGGCATTGTTCTGGAGTCCGCCCAAAGAGAACCGAGCCCTGAACCTAGGTCACGAGGTAAAAGGCAGGTGGTGGACATGATTGCTGGAGGCTTCGCAGGAGGCGGACCCTCAAACACCGCCCGGAAAAATCATCATCGTATGATCTTATCTGTGCAGGGCAAGAACAAAGAATATCGCCCGTTCAGGGACGGAGTTCAGACTCCGCCTATAACTTTCACAGATGATGATTTTGGCCCAACCATTCCTGAGGGAGATGATGCGGTAGTGATCATTGCGGTGATCGCTAATATGGATGTAAAACGCATCCTAGTTGATCAGGGAAGTTCCTGCGACGTTATTTTTTATGACTGTTTTAAACGCATGGGACTGACTAACGCTGATTTGCAGCCTTACACACAGGACCTTACAGCTTTTAATGGCGCCAAACAGCCTACTAAAGGCTACTTGGACAGCACCTTTGAAACCAACTCCTGATGGTGGTTCCAAGCCTATTGTTCTGGGCAGCACCCCGGAGCAAATCACTAACATCAATGACAAATTGGAGCCTAACTTAGAGGCAAGACTGATTGCCCTCCTCCATGAGTTCAAGGAAATTTTTGCCTGGACAGCCGCAGACATGCCTGGTATGGATCCTAACTTCTGTTGCCACCGCCTGGCGGTGTATCCTGAAACTAAGCCAGTGGCACAAAAGAAACGGCGTATGGGTCCTGCTAAGCAAAATGCTGCTTGCGAACAAACCGAAGAACTCCTTAAGGCGGGGTTCATCAGGGAACTCCGTTACTCTTCTTGGCTGTCCAACGTGGTTATGGTGCAGAAAGCCAATGGCAAATGGCGCATGTGCATAGACTACGTTGATTTGAATAAATGTTGTCCCAAAGATCCTTATCCTCTCCCCAACATTGACAGACTGGTTGACGATTCATCAGGATACAAGTATCTATCCTTCATGGATGCTTACTCCGGATACAACCAAATTCCAATGTGTAAGGATGATCAGGAGAAAACAGCATTTATCAATGACAGAGGGGTCTTTTGCTACAATGTCATGCCATTTGGGCTGAAGAACGCTGGGGCCACCTACCAGCGCATGATCAACAAAGTCTTTGAGGGCATGCACACAAAGCTGGTGGAGGTTTATATTGATGATATCATCGCCAAAACCCCAGAAGGAGGAGACCATGTTGAAGACCTACGCCTCATTTTTCAACGCCTGCGGCAATACAACATGAGACTCAACCCACTAAAATGTACATTTGCTGTGCCTGGGGGGAGATTTCTGGGTTTCATGTTAACACAAAGAGGCATAGAAGCTAATCCTGACAAGTGTCGTGTGATACAAGAGTTGCAGAGCCCCAAAACATTGAAAGAGGTACAATCCCTCAATGGCAAAATCGCTGCTCTAGCACGATTCATGCCAAAAATGGCTCATCGCTCTCTGCCCTTGTACAAGATGCTGAAGAAGGATAAAAAATTCAATTGGGGCCCAGAGCAAGAGGCGGCCTTCCAAAGCTTGAAAAATGTCTTAGCCAGCCCTCCAATCCTGGTAAAACCAAGTCCAGGTGAGCAACTCATTGTTTATTTATCTGTTTCAGATGAAGCGCTGGCAGTGGCCCTGGTCAAGGAAACAGTTGAAGGCCAACGACCGGTATACTTCACTGGTAAAACATTGCATGGTGCGGAATGCCGTTATCAGAAGATTGAAAAGGCAGCACTTGCAGTCGTTTGGGCCTCACGACGCCTAAGACCATATTTCCATGCACATCCCATCCTGATTCGCACAGACTTGCCACTCCGTACTATATTGTTCAAGCCAGACTTGGCAGGAAGGATGATCAAATGGGCCATAGAACTCTCTGAATTCGACATATCCTACGAACCAAGAACTGTTATCAAGGCACAAGTCCTAGCAGATTTCGTAGTTGAATTAACAGGCTCTAGCCCAGATGCAGATCATTCACACTGGACAGTATACATCGATGGGTCATCAAACAGCAAAGGATGTGGGGCAGGAATCGTTATAGAAAGTGATGACGGGGTACATCTTGAAATTTCATTGCACTTTACCTTCACTACGTCTAACAATCAGGCGGAGTATGAAGCCTGCTTAGCCGGACTCAGAGCAGCACAAGATATTGGGGCCAAAACTGTCACCCTATGCAGCGATTCTCAACTAGTCATCTCACAAATTCTTGGTGAGTATCAGGCTAAAGAACCTCTACTGCAACAATATCTGGACTGCGTCAATGAGTTGAAACAGCGCTTCGATGAAGTAACTTTCAAGCATGTACCTCGTGAAGAAAATACACGTGCTGATATCCTGTCCAGGTTAGCCAGCACAAAGAAGGCGGGGTGCACAACCACGGTTGTACAGAGTACTCTGGCGGAGCCAAGTATATCCCTTCCCTCTTCAATTCATATGATTAAAAGTCGCCCTGTTGATGACAACTCCTGGGTAACACCAATAGTTCGTTATCTTGTTAATGGACAATTACCCACGGATGATCTTGAGCGAAAGAAGCTAAGGAGGGAGGCACCCTATTATACACTCCTGGATGGGCAGCTATACCGCCGAGGAATATCTGTCCCATACTTAATTTGCATAAATGAAAACGAGGTGCCAGCTGTTTTGGAAGAAGTCCATGAAGGGCAATGTGGACATCATCCAGGGGCACGGAGTCTAGTGAGAAAAATACTCAGGGCGGGGTATTGGTGGCCCACTATGAAGCAAGACGCTGCCTCATATGTTCAAAAATGCGATCAATGTCAACGATTCGCGAATTTTCACCATACTCCAGCCAAGGAAATGTCATCATCAATAACGCCCTGGCCTTTCTATCAATGGGGCATGGATATTCTAGGTCCATTCCCAACTGCGCCCGGCGGTATCAAATACTTGATAGTTGGTGTTGATTATTTCACCAAATGGATTGAGGCAGAGGCAGTGGTGCACATAACGTCAGCCAGGACTCGAAGATTCGTTTACGAGAATATCATTGCACGTTTCGGAGTCCCTGAACGCATAGTCACTGATAATGGCACCCAGTTCACAGATCGCAAGTTCACTGAACTCTTAGAAAATCTTAGCATCACGCAGATTTTCTCTTCTGTGGAACACCCTCAAACCAATGGACAAGCAGAGGTCGCCAACAGAGAAATCTTGAAGGGCCTCAAAAAACGCCTTGGTGAGGCAAAGGGAGATTGGGCAAATTAGTTATGCCATGTTTTATGGGCATATAGAACCACCCCACACTCCACCACGAATGAATCTCCGTATCGGCTGACATATGGAGTCGAGGCTGTCATTCCCATTGAATTAACAGCCCCTTCAGCTCGAGTCCTCTATTTCAATGAGGAAGCCAATCAACAGAACCTCGCACACGAATTGGAGGTTTTGGCAGAGTTGAGAGAGGAAGCCTTTGTGAGAGATCAAGCTGTCAAAGCAAAGGCCGCCAAACGGTATAATGCACGCATGTGCGAACGCCGTTTCAAAGAGGGAGATTTGGTCCTGAGAAGGGCCAACATTGGCAACAAATTTGCGCACCAAGGCAAATTGGCACCAAATTGGGAAGGTCCATACCGAGTCATCGAGGTTTTGGGCAAGGGTACATACCGCCTAGAAAACTTGGATGGCACTCCGGTCAGAAATAAATGGAACATTTTAAATTTACGCATATATTACAGTTAGTTGGGTAATACGGTATGATCTTTTCTTCCTAACTCAAGGATCCTCCTCTGTATGCTTTCCTTGAAAAGGTTTCGAAAAGATATATCCCAACTCAATCCTTTATGTAGTTCCACTCTCAATGAAATGCCTTCCTGCACGTAATCTTCACTCTAACTTTGAATTGATTATCCATGGCAGAATTTGTTCCCATGCAGATAAAACAACGACTCTAAAATTGAAGCACAAATGCATAACTCTTTGTTCCATAAAGATCAACCAACATGCAACGCCGCTTCACAAACGGAGTCAACAAAAACTCCTTGGGGAATTGGTGTCTCAGCTATATGCTGCACCATACTGACCCTAAGGTACAGAAAACTCCTTGGGGGGAAAGGATTGGTGTCTCAGCTATATGCTGCACCATACCGACCCTAAGGTACAGAAAACTCCTTGGGGGGAAAGGATTGGTGTCTCAGCTATTTGCTGCACCATACCGACCCTAAGGTCCTACAGGCCGCCTATGGAAAGAACTAGTGTCACAGCTATATGCTGCACTAATTCGCCCCCAAGGTCCTGCAGGCTTCTTGTGGGAAGAGCTGGTGTCACAGCTATATGCTGCACCACGCTAACCCCAACATCCAACCAATTTCTTGCAGGATGAATTGGTGTCACAGCTATATGCTGCACCATACCGCCTCAAAGGTACGATCAATTTCTTGCAGGAACAATTGGTGTCACAGCTATATGCTGCACCATACCGCCTCAAAGGTACGATCAATTTCTTGCAGGAACAATTGGTGTCACAGCTATATGCTGCACCATACCGCCTCAAAGGTCTAACCAATTTTTTGCAGAACAACTGGTGTCACAGCTATATGCTGCACCACACCGCCACGAAGGTCTAACCAATTTTTTGCAGGATGAATTGGTGTCACAGCTATATGCTGCACCATACCGCCTCAAAGGTTTAACCAATTTCTTGCAGGATGAATCGGTGTCACAGCTATATGCTGCACCATAGCAATCCTGGATTCAACAATTTTCATTTGATCAGGAGTTACACTCCGGTCCAACTTCAAAAGGATGAACATTCCATCCAAAGCTTGACTCCGCCTAACTGCCAATGTTTTACGGAGTACACAAGCAATCAACTCAAGCACTACCCAACAAGTTCAAGTAAGTTCAACACTTGTAAAATTGTGCTTCATTGAAATTCCTAAGAGGCTACTCTGCCCTCTTACGGAATCCAATCTCATGCACATTCCTAAGAGGCCACTCCGCCCTCTAACGGAATCCAACCTCATTGGAATTCCTAAGAGGCCACTCCGCCTTCTTACGGAATCCAATCTTACTGAAATTCCTAAGAGGCTATTCCGCCTCCTTACAGAATCTATCTCATTGAATTTCCTGAGGCGACTCCGCCCTCTTACGGAATACAACTCGTTGGAATTCCTAAGAGGCTATTCCGCCTTCTTACAGAATCCAACTCCATTGAAATTCCTACTTCGTTGAAATTCCTAAAAGGCTACTCCGCCTCATTACTGAATTCATTTCAATGAAATTCTCAAGAGGTTACTACGCCTCATTATTGAAATTACTTCAGTTAAATTCTCAAAAAGGCTACTCCGCCCCATTACTGAATTTGTTTCATTGAAATTCCTAAGAGGCTACTTCGCCTCCTCACTGAATTTTACTTCACCAGAATTGCAAAAAGGCTACTCCGCCTCATTACTGAATTCATTTCAATGAAATTCTCAAGAGGTTACTACGCCTCATTATTGAAATTACTTCAGTTAAATTCTCAAAAAGGCTACTCCGCCCCATTACTGAATTTGTTTCATTGAAATTCCTAAGAGGCTACTTTGCCTCCTCACTGAATTTTACTTCACCAGAATTGCAAAAAGGCTATTCCGCCTCGTTATACTTAGTCATATTTCATTAAGTCCTCAGATGAATATTCCGCCTTCTCAATATCATTTTACAAGGCATAAATAAGACGGACTTAAACACTACTTCTATGAACAAGTATACATTTGCAGAAAATATGTTTTATTGAATATTGCCAATATTAATAAAAATCCAGAGCCTATCCTGGAACAAGGCGATATCATTAAAATGCTAATAAAAATAAAACTTGCAAAGAGACTGAGGAGGAGACTGAAAAGCTGATCTTTAAGGGTCAGACGGCTTCCCTTCTTGCTGAGTGGAGGTGAGCTGACCTTCTCCTAGCCTGATCAAACTTTGGGAAGGAGGTAAGTCCGCCAAGACATATTCATCATTGGGCGCAGGCATATGACCTCCTTGCACAGGCACCATCAATTCTCCATTGATGAATTCGTAATAGGGATGAATGCCTGTGGTGGAGAGAGCAACACCTGGGTTGCGATAGCGGAGTTGGCGAACAGCCATGCTGAAAGCATCATCAATCGCTGCCTCAGCTGCATCCAAGGCAGATTGTAATTCCTTGTCGAGCCTCTCACTGGTGGCATCTGAGGCAGTCTTCTCAGCTTCCAACTCTTGAACCCGTACTTCAAGATTTCCATATGCGGTTGCTGCCTCGCCTAACTCCGCTGCCCAAGCATCTTCAGCTATGGTTTTATTTATTTCTATAGAGACCAGGCTCTGCTGAAGAATGCTCACGTCCCCGCCCAAAATTTGGTTCTGCTGATTTAAATTTGAAACTTGTTGTTTCAGCAGAACATTATCAGCCTTGACCTGGGAAAGCCCACTCACCTCCTCGCCCAGCTTTTTATTATGTTGTTCCAGCTGGACTTTCTCAGCCTTCACCTTAGCCAACTCCTCCGTCAACTTCTTGATGTTGGAGTCGGCGGTGTCAAGATGTTTGTCCTTGGCCTTGATCACCTCGGACAGCTGCTCATTGTCATGTTCCAAGCTACGAATCTTTTCCACAGACTCGTGGTAAGACGCCTGAAACATGTTCGCCTCAGCAACAACCTCAGCTATCCGGGGGACAGAGGCCAAGAAACCATCTAACTCAGCAAGGTGCCACCTCGCAGCTGCAGCAGCCTCCGGAATCTCCTCAAAGTCGATGTTGGGGCGGAGAATGAATTCTGGATCACGCCTCTCTGACTGGCGGGATCCCGTATTTGTAAAGTACAGAAAGGGATTCAAGCGAGACCCCGCCTCAGGCAAAGAGACAAACCGCCTGGATGATTCCCCTGGCACATCAATGGGAAAAATGGCCGTCCCTCGAGTGGTCAAGCTCAGGGCGGGATCCTCAGACGGGCGGACTGGGGAAACTTGAACTCTCCCTGCCTCGTCCCCCGTATCCTGGTCAGAAGAGGCTTGGAATCCCTCCGCTTGCTCCCCCGCAACATCTTCTTCATGGATGCCTTCAGCACCGCCCATATCAGCAGAAGTACCCGTAACAGGTACCTCCTGAGTCTCCTCCAAGTCAATGGCAACATCGATTGATGTCCCTTCCTCAGCCCTCCTCTTGCCCTTAGTCCTCCTCCTTTGCAAGGCATGAAGGTCTACTTCCTCTTCTTCCTCTTCAGCAGCTTCTGGTTCTTGACGTTTTTTAGAACGCCTCTCAACACCAGCTGCTGAAGACCCTGCACCACATTCAAAAGTTACTATGTTGGTGGAGGCAGGGAAAGGAAGGGTCTTTGTGAGGGCAGCAGTCAGACTCCTCCTGGGCTGCACATTATTCTCCGCGTTCATTTCCCTGCGGCTCATTTGCATCTGCTTGATACGCTCCATCCCAGGGAACTCAGCGATTTCTCCTGCGAAATAACAATATGAGGATACGATTAGAAAATGCAAGATAGAGGTAATACTCAATCACATTGCAATTGTTCGTAATATTACTCAAGTATCCTTGAGCATCCCGCCCAAGCAGCCTTCGACAAAGAATCAGCTTGTGGACGGAGTTGTACTCCTTCAACATTCGGAGTACTTCCACAGACGCCGCCGATAGAGCACCCTCTTCAACTTCATACGCTCGTTTGGTTAAGAGAAAGTGCTCATGCGTCCATGCCACTGGAAATCTATCAACACCCTCTTTATTCCGCCAAAAAACAGGTTTGTCCTTCCTGACGGATACCTTCACAAAACTCATCCTGAAGTGAAGTCCGCCTTCCTTGGCGGAATCAGCAAACGCCTTAAAGTTTAAAATCTTTGGCTCCGCCCGGAGAGTCACAAAACCCATGCCGCCGGTTTTCATATTTACTCTCCTCATAATGCGGCAGAAAGCGAAAAACAACGCCACTGTAGGCGTAAACCCCAAATGTTCAGCCATCACCTCAAAGCTGTGAACTATTCCCCAACCATTAGGATGCAGCTGAGAAGGGGCACAGTCCAAGAACCTAAGCACACCCATCTGGAATTTATTCAATGGGAAGCGCACCCCTAACTGGGTAAATAGAATATCGTACATATATATGGTACACTCATTCTGAGGACGATGGCAAACCCGTTCATACGTCTTGGGTGAACGGACGATGAACCTATCCTCATACCTCTCATCCTTCCAAACCGGAACAGGCAACTCCACTACCCCTCCGCTTGTTGTCGCATGTCGAGAGGAAGCATCCTTGACATCTTCCTCAACCCAACAGTAGGGGTCACTCTCGAGTGTCTTCTCCCAATCCAGTCCATGCAACACAACATTTCGACACTCTGCCATAGTCAGCACTTGTGTGTGGGAAACACCTCCTGACACAAATGAATGTACAGCATTACTAAAGTACTCCACGCTGCTATAAAACGTCGAGTCCCTCCCAGTATAAAAAGCCTCATCTCCACTCTCAATGTCAGAAAACATGGGACGAACAGAAACCCTAGAACATGACTCTGACCTCTTTCCTCTCATCTTCCTTTTTACGAACACACAATAAGGGAAAACAAAGCTAACCCAATGGAAATGCAGAAGCAAAGAAGAGGAAGAAGCAAGTACCTTAAGCTTCTGAAAAGATAGAAGAACTTTAAACACCAATAAACTCGTAAGAGAGTAGCAAAAACTCTTTCAGCAAACAAATACGAAGTGAGAGATGAAGCAAAACATTTCCCTTCTGAAAGTTCACCTATTTATAGGTATGGCTTGGGGGGAAATAAGCGAATCATCAGAAATCTCGAAGATGTGTTTGCAGCCGTTAGATAAATCTCATCAACGGTTCTAAAATTGAAATATGTGTTTACAACCATTGGATTTGTCCCACTGACGGTTCCCTTTTTGCTGAAACCAATAGATATATCTAAGGGCAGATATTTCATGGGCCACGTTTTCAAAATCCAAGGCCCACGGTAATAACCTCGAAAACGGTTCTCGAATGCCATCACGCGTATTTATGTCCCATCATTGGAATGGCAACCGTTACGAGGGCATACGTGGCAATAGGAGACTGAAGAACAAAAAACGTGGTTTCGAGGCGCATTAATGACAGGCGTGTCAAGTAATGACAAACCAATAAATGCATGAAAGCACTTGTCCACAAATCCTGAACTAGCAAATGCCGCCTAAACCCATACCTATAAAAGCTAAACTTAAGTGTTATAGCTTATTAAAGTGACTCCGCCAGTCACTATAACAAGCTAGGGGGCATATGATCCGGTCCTAACACCGGCCCCCAAGAGCATGGCTTTAATGCCTTGCCAGATCAGCATTTTGAATAAAGAGAAATACTCTTTAAATACACTACAAATACTACACGGAGTGCATACCGCCAGGGCAAGTAACGCCGCCAAGGCTCATAACTCCGCCCAGGCACGTTACCCCGCCAAGGAATGTAACTCCGTCCAGGCATGTTACTCCGCCAAGGAATGTAACCCCGCCAAAGTTGTTACTCCGCCAAGCCATAGGCTCAATATTGGCGGAATATCGAATTTCCCATACTGCGTAGCGAGCCCATACTCACAACCCCGGCACGAGATTGACTCTGTCTTGAAAGGTTAATAATGGGAATCACGCTGTCACGCATAAAGGGAAATAACAATAAAATATTAAAGCACTAACGCTTTCCAGACAAGTGGTAATACCTACTACAATAATGGTGCATGTAAACGGCGCAGGGACCCACTACCTTTTCAGCATTATGCCTGAAGACAAGGAGCGGGTCCTACCAATAATGGAGCACCAGTAACAGGTATATAAACCTCTCTTGAAAAGGTATAAGGGATCTTGATCCCAGTCTCTAAACCTTACACTCTCTTACTTGCATAACTCTCTCTGACTGTCTTTCTAAGTCTCTAAGTATTCTGAAATACTGACTTGAGCGTCGGAGAACGATTGCAGGTACCACCCCCAATCGGGTCAAGGCAACGTAGATCCCGTCAGGCGGACTGTGACACCGCCCCAGAGTACATTGCACTCCGCCTCAGCATACAAAGACTATCCGTATTTACATTTATACGCACATTGCTTTGTATCAAAAACATGTTTATATGTATATTTTGAGTTGTTCTACAAGCATACTTCTACACCCCCTGTAAAGAACAGTTCAGGTATATTTTAGAACTCAGAGACGAGGCGCGCACAGACTTTCCATAACGAACCAAGATACAAGAGGTAAGGGAGAGTGAGATAGGAATATAATATGAAAAGACATAAGAATAATGAGAGGAGTCCCTTACTCCTTTAAAATTTAATAATATTATTATTTTAAAATAATAACTATTTAACTTAAAAATTTATAATAAATTTTAAATTGAGTATCTTGTGTAACTTGATCTGAATACCTATGTAAATACCTGGATAACATATGCGAACTGGACTGAACCTACGCAAGGACTTGGACTATTATGACCTGTATGGACTGAACTATACCTATGCAAGGATTGGACTATATGGACCTACATAGACCTATGCGATGAATGAACTATAAAGACTTAAAATTAATCTTATTAATCTAAATAACTATTAAAATTTAAATTATATTTATGACTAATATTTAGTTGATTTGATTTGATTATAATTAATAATATTTGATTTTGATAAATGATATTGTGATTTATAATACTAGACTGTGATTAATAATATTTGTGATTTGATGATATTACAATACTTGATTGTGATTGATGAATGATTGATGACCTTGTGATATGGAGTTTGAGCATATAGCAAGCATGACGAAAAGTTAAAACTCAGTAAGAATTTTCTTACCTTACTCTTTAAATTTTTATTCTAAGAGAAAGTATTTTATCATTATTTTAGTCTTTTATTTCTTCTTAGAAATAATTTTCATTAACTTTATTTATAATCTCTAGAATAAAATCTAGTATTAGAAAGAAGCTATTTTATGAAAATCAGAGGTTGAGATAATTAATTTTTGAATTAAAGAAAATTTTAGTTTTAAGTATTCTTAGTTAATGATTAAAAAAATATATTTTCTTTTAGAAATCAGAAATTTAAATTATTTTTCCCTAATGAAATAACTAAAGGATATTTTGTTATAGTCGAGATTTTTAAACTCAATCTAGTTAAGATTTAAATTGGGAAAGATTATGAAGTTTTTAAAGAGAAAGTTTTGAGATATTTAAGGCTTGGAAACTCAATTTTGGTAAGATCTGAATTTGAAGACTGTACTAAATTTTGTTTCTGTATAACAAGTTCAAAGAAGAACTTATGGGAATGTACAGTTTATTATTGAGATGATTTGTGAACCTTTATGGTATTTAATAATTGAGTTTCTAAAAGTCTTAACCAATTAAATATACGAGTAGTTCATGCATCATGAATCATTAAAGAGAAATGAGATGTGATATTGCCTGGAGACGGATTATAAAAACCGAAGATACATTAGAGGAGGTTCAAATGCGAACCTTGGGATGAGAGGGTGTGGAAGGGTGCTTCAAGGGACCTGGGCTCGCTCCCTAGTGTCGGGTACTTTCACAATAAAAATCTTCTCAGTCTGACTAGTCTCTAAGTGTTTCCACGCCAGTTGAGCTGTTCATATGCTACAAAGGCATTTATGTTATTATTATCCGGAATTATGGAACAATGTAAACTCCTTGTTGGCCCAATGCAAACTAAAACTTTAAGGGCCCACATGCATAGAATGAATGAGATGGTAGTATTAAAAACATTGCATGACATTCATATGATTGTGACATTCTATATCGGTGATTGTGAATGAAAGTATAATTGTTATGTTATAAAAACTCTACATTCACAATTGATTATGTGTATGATTATGTTTGAAATTATTATATTAGATTGTGAAAACTCTTATGCTTATGTTTTATCTGTAAAGTATTATATTCTTTTTTTACTCCTTCTTGTTTGAATTTCTGTGTCCAAAATATATGTTATATGATATATAACTAGCAGTTCAAGATGAAAGGATGAAATTACAAGATGGTAAATTGGTATCATCCTCAATCGGATAGGAGAAGAGATGTGACAAGAGTAGGATTCAAAATCACATGGTTTGAAGATAAGGAAATGATTGGTTACAGTCTAAGTAGAGGTATTAAATCTTTAGTTTTAGTTTACCTTAATACAATATTAAGTTGGATGATTGTTGAACTGGTCTGAACCGGGGTCTAAGGTCCGGTGTGGGACCAGCCACAAGTGTGCAGGTATTTTAGGGTTTGTACACCGGTACAGTGGGTATTCGGTATTGTAATCTGGCCTCTCAGTGGGAGAAACTGGTCTTGTTGTCCTGAAGATCCTTCACACCAGTGTTTCACGTTGAAGAGGGGCGAAAGGTGGTGCCACCTGCGAAGATTCTCAGACGCTCAAGTTAGAAGAGTGTATGAACTCAATGAATACTCAAGCAATGCAATAGTGAGAATGTGAGATAGAACAACGTAACCTTGCATGTGTATTGAAATGAGCTATTTATAGTCGAACGTAAGAAATGAATCGTTGGATGCAGGTGGGTCCTTTGGTTCTGATAGCGTGTTGAATATGTCAATCAATATGGCTCAGTGCTCAGAGTGTGTCAGTAAGGTAGGTCATTTATCAGAGTACGATCCTGTAATAGGGATGAAGGATAATCACCTTTCCGCATATTTCGCTGACAATTGTACTTGCTCTCTAAGATAATTGACATTGACACATTTTGTAACACCCTCTGTTACACCTTAATAAATTCTAGAAAAACTCGTAAATTTTTTTTTTTAAGGATATGATTGTTAAAAAGAAACTATCGGAATAAATTATATACATTATTTCTGAAATATCTCACAAATATTATTAAAACTTTATAAAGTATTTGTACATTCATCCGAAGAAAATAAACATTAAACATTATAAGAAAGAGAGGAAACTCCATGGCCCAGAAGCAGTTACTTATTAACATTATTTATTCATTGGACCACGGTATTCATACCGAGCTCCCTTTCTAGAACGTGCTATATTTACTGCCGATATTCTTCGATCCTTCCCTCTGAACCATCAATTTAAAACATGTGAAACAAAAACACAGAGAAAGGAGTGAGAAACAGAATATAATATTCTTGATTAAGACATAAGCAACAAAGGGTTTTCACAAACCAATACATAATAATATCAATCACAATCACATACACAATCAATTATGAATGCATGAATGTTATGAAATATCTTCATCATAACTTATCTATATATGTGGGCCCTTAAATTTTAATTTGCACTGGGCCAACCAGGAGTTTACACTGTTCCATAAGTCCGGATAATAATAATATGAATAGCTCAACTGGCATGGAAACACTTAGAGACTAGTCAGATTGAGAAAGTTTTTATTGTGAAAGTACCCGACACTAGGGAGCTACCTCAGGTCCCCTGAAGCACCCTTTCACACCCTCTCATCCCAAGGCTCGTAATTAAGCCTCCTCTAATGTATCCTCGGTTTCTATAATCCGTCCCCAGACAATATTATTTCATTTCACTTTAATGATTCATGATGCATGAACTACACGCGTATTGAGTTGGTTAAGGCTTTTAGAAACTCAATTATTAAATCCCTTAAAGGTTTACAATATCATTTCAATAAACTGTACATTTTCTCAATTCTCTGAATTTCTGTCCCACAAAAATAAATTTGGTACAGTTTTCAAATCTCACTGAAATTGAGTTTCTAAGCCTTAAATATCTAAAAACTTTATCATATAAAACTTTACATAATCTTTCTCGAATTAAATCTTAACAAAATCTTAAGTTGGAAAAAATACAATAATTTTCTTTTAAAAAAATTTTGTTTTATTAAAATAGAATAATTATTAACCAAAAATACTTAAAATTACAAAATTTTAATTTAACTCAAGATTTAATTAAATAAATTCTCATAAAATGTTTTCTTTCTAAAATAAATACTAATTTTTTTATTCTAAATATTGAAAATAAAGTTAATAAAAAATCATTTCTAAGAATGAATAAAAGATAATAAAATTTAAAGAGTAAGGTAAGAAATTCTTATTGAATTTTAGCTTTCCGTCATGCTCGCTATATGCTCAAACTTCACATTACAATATCATCAATCAAAATCAAGCAATATCAATCATAACTAAATATCATCAATCAATCAATCATAATCAAATCATAATCAAATCAATTAAATATCATTAATACATATCATAATACAAAATTTAATGATTATTAATATAGTCAATTTTAGTCATTTTGGTCAATTCCTCGCATAGGTATATGTAAGTCCATATAATCCAGTCCTTGCATAGGTATAGTTCAGTCCATATGGGTCATAATGGTCCAAGTCCTTGCATAGGTATAGTCCAGTCCATATAGGTCATAATGGTCCAAGTCCTTGCATAGGTATGTTAGAGTTAGTTAAACCGTATATTTAATTTAAAATTTATTAAAAATTTTAAGTTAAAAAGTTAATATTTTAAAATAATAATATTATCAGATTTAAAATGAGTAGGGGACTCCTCCCATTATTCTTATGTCTTTTCATATTATACTCTTATCTCACTCCCCCTTACCTTGAATTGTTACCCAAAATGGATTTGCTTTGCGCCTCCGATTTCTAGAAATATTAATACCAATCTTATTTCAGTATAAGCATAAGATGAAGATTAAGATTATTACTTAAAACAGAAATGGTAAATTTTGAATAGTGAATAGTGAATAGTAAATCGTGAATAGTAATAGTAAATAGTAAAACGTGAATAGTAATAGTAAATCGTGAATAGTACAGATTTCTAAAAACGATATGAAAATAACCCAAAAAATATAAAAGAGAAGTATTCTTATCTTAGGATTTTGGCAGAACCTTCTCTCCAAAAACTTTTCTTCTCTCTCTCACTTCCACCACTATCTCACTAGCACTACTATATTAAGAAAACTTAATCTGAAATTATGAATTCTAAAGAAGAAATCCTTCGGTATTTATAGGAAAAAAATTTACTATGCATTTCATTATTTTAATAGAAAAGTACTATGCATTTTTGAATTTTTTATTCCAGATTACTGTGCATCTTTTGAAAATTTCATATATGCACAGTGATTTGCATAGTAATTGTCGGCAAAATTATTAAGTCAAATAGTAACCCTTCACTCGGTATATTTTAAATATTCAAAATGAGTCCTTTTTGAAATTTAGCGATATTATATCAGTCCTCACTAATTTTATAATAAGTAATATAAAGTTGAAATTTTAAAAATCTAAAATTTTCTGTTAATAAAAATTTATTAATACGTTTATAATTTTTTTAACGATTAGAAAAAATCAAGATTTTTCTCAAACCGATAATTTTTAGATAAGTCTACTTGAAACGGATTTTAGAAAATTTTCTTATAATTTAAATTCACTTTCTTATAAATATTTTTAATTTAAGTCACTTATATGAATTTAAAATTATTTAAAAAATATTATTTTATTAAAAAAAATCCAAAATTCCGAAAAATTCCAAAAAATCATAAATAATACTTAGATTAAAAAGTTTTAAAGAACCATAATTTAATTCCTTCAAATTTTCAATATAAAATAAAAATAGGGGTGTTACAACTCTACTCCCCTTAGAAAATTTCGTCCTCGAAATTTACATTAATCAGTAAAACAAATGAGGATGAGACTCTTTCATCTCAGTTTCTAGTTCCCATGTAGCATCTTCTCCTCTCGTTTCACTCCAAATGACCTTTACAAGCGGAATTGTCTTGTCTCTTAATTGTTTTATTCTTCTGTCACCTATTCTAACAGGTGGTGCATCATATGTAAGATTATCTTTAACTTGTATGACATCAGGTTCAATAACATGTGTAGGATCAGATATATACTTTCGTAAGTTTGACACATGAAAAACATTATGGATATTAGAAAGAAAAGGTGGTAATGCTATTTGGTAGGCAAGGGGACTAACTTTATGAATTATTTGGTATGGACCGATAAATCTAGGAGTTAGTTTTCGAGATTTCATTGCCCGACCGACCCCAGTCATAGGTGTGACTTTCAAGAATACATGATCGCCTTCTTGAAATTCGAGCGGCTTTCTTCTTTTGTCATAGTAACTTTTCTGCCTGCTCTGTGTTGCCTTCATCTTTTCCTGAACTATTTTGATTTTATCCGTGGTTTGTTGTACCAACTCTGGTCCTAGCATCAAGTTTTCACCAGTCTCAAACCAACATAGCGGGGTCCTACATTTTCTTCCATATAATGCTTCAAAAGGTGCCATGCCAATGCTAGCATGGAAACTGTTGTTGTAGGTAAACTCCATATATGGTAAGAATTGATTCCAACTTCCTTTATGCTCTAACACACAAGCTCGTAACAAGTCCTCTAGAGATTGGATTGTTCTTTCTGATTGTCCATCCGTCTGAGGATGATATGCTGAACTCAGACGCAGTCTTGTTCCCAAAGCCTTGTGCAAGCTCTTCCAGAATTGTGATGTAAAACGAGGGTCCCGATCAGAAATGATACTTGAAGGAATTCTATGCAATCTCACAATCTCCTCGATGTATAATTTTGCCAGCTTCTCCATAGAGTAACGAATGTTGATGGGAATAAAGTAGGCAGATTTGGTTAATCTATCAACTATTACCCATATTGAATCATGTCCTAATGGAGTTTTAGGTAGAGAAGTCACAAAATCCATGGTAATGCTATCCCATTTCCATTCTGGTATTTCCATTGATTGTAGCATTCCAGGGGGTTTTTGATGTTCCACTTTAACCTTCTGGCAAATTAGACATGCATCCACGTACTCTGCCACTTCTTTCTTCATTCCAGGCCACCAAAATAACTTCTTCAAATCTTGATACATTTTAGTAGCTCCAGGATGAATGCTCATATAACTTTTATGGCCTTCTTCCAGAATTGCTTTCCTCAACTCCTCTTGATTAGGGATACACACTCGATCCTTATACCTTAGCAATTGGTCACTTCTTACATTGAACTCGACTTCTTTTCCTTGTTTCAAGAGTTCTTTCTTCTCTTGCAGGAATTCATCCTCTCTTTGAGCCTCTAAAACTTGTCTCAGGAATTCACTTGTCACTTGCAACGCTCCTAATCTGTAGCTGTTAGCATTAACCTTTACTGCTAGGTTAAGATCTCTGAAGTTCTCTATTAATTCCAACTCTTTAATTATCATTGTGGATGCATGTAGAGACTTTCGACTTAAAGCATCAGCTACTACGTTCGCTTTTCCAGGATGGTATTGCAACTCAAAGTCGTAGTCCTTTAAGAACTCCATCCATCTCCGTTGCCTCATGTTTAACTCATTTTGATCGAATAAATACTTGAGACTCTTATGATCGCTAAACACATCGAATGTTGCACCGTATAGATAATGCCTCCAAATCTTTAAGGCAAAAACTACAGCGGCTAACTCTAAGTCATGGGTAGGGTAGTTGATCTCATGTTGCCTTAATTGTCGTGACGCATAGGCTACAACCTTCTTGTCTTGCATGAGTACACTTCCTAGTCCTTGTTTAGACGCATCACAGTAAACTTCAAAACTTCGATGTGGATCGGGGAGTACTAACACCGGCGCAGAAGTAAGTCAATCTTTCAGCTCTTGGAAACTATTCTCGCATTGTGTCGTCCACACAAAAGGTTGTCCTTTCCGTGTTAACTTGGTCAATGGGTATCCTAGCTTTGAAAATCCTTCAATGAATCTCCTATAGTATCCAGCCAAGCCCAAGAAACTTCTAATCTCAGTGATCGTGGTTGGTCTCTCCCATTTTAAAACTGCTTCCACCTTGGAAGGGTCTACAGCTATTCCTCCTTGACTAATTACATGTCCTAAAAAGTTCACCTCTTCCAACCAGAATTCACACTTCGACAACTTTGCATACAGTTGTTTCTTTTTCAAGATTTCCAACACGACCTTCAAATGTTCAACATGTTCTTCTCTGCTTTTAGAGTACACTAATATTTCATCAATGAACACCACTACAAATTTATCCAGATATGGATGAAAAATCCTATTCATGTAATCCATGAATACGGCTGGTGCATTAGTTACACCAAAAGGCATTACTAGATATTCGTAATGGCCATAGCGTGTTCTAAAAGCAGTTTTTGATACATCTTCTTTCTTCACCCTTATTTGATGGTATCCAGACCTTAAATCAATTTTGGAGAACACTGTGGCACCACGTAGCTGATCCATCAAGTCGTCAATCCTTGGTAGAGGGTATCTGTTCTTGATCGTCACCTTGTTCAGTTGTCGATAATCTACACACAACCTCATGCTACCATCCTTTTTCTTAACCAACAATACTGGTGCACCCCAGGGGGATACACTGGGTCGTATAAACTGCTTCTCTATCATCTTTTCAAGTTGTTTCTTCAACTCTACTAATTCTAGAGGTGACATTCGGTATGGTGCAATTGAAATAGGTCCAACTCCAGGTACTAGATCAATGGCAAATTCCACATCTCTTTCTGGGGGTAAACCAGGGATATCTTCAGGAAAAACGTCAGGAAATTCACACGCAACCGACAGATTTTTGATTTTTGATTCTTGCTCTCCTTTCGTTGAAAGCAATAGCATGAATCCTTGAGCCCCTCCTTTTAAAGAGGCACTCACTTGGTTGGCGGTTAGAAATCTCGAATCCTCAGGATTCAAATTCACTGGTTCTTTAAACATTATGGTTTTATTATGACAATCTATTAGAACATGATTGTCAGACAACCAATCTAGCCCAATAATAACTTCTAAGCCAGAAAGGGGTAAACAGAAAAGATTAGCTTTAAAGTCCCTACCATCTATGATAATAGGGCATTTCCAACAGGCTTTAGAAGTGACAATGGGATTGTTTCCAGAAGTATGTACAGATAAGTCAAATGGAAGTTCTATCACAGGTAATTTTAGTTTTTCTACACAGTCATTGGCAATAAAGGAATGTGATGCACCTGAGTCATACATAACAGTTAAAGAAATCTTATTAATGATACACTTACCTTCTACCATGGAATCAGCATGAGATGCTTCTTCTCCAGTGATTGCAAAAACCTTTCCTTTTGCTTTTGGCCTTCCGAATGCACTGTGCGCGCCTCCTTGAGTATTTATGTTTGTACTCGCACCTTCAGGGTTTTCTCTCTTCATCTCTAGGCAATCCTTGATGTGATGACCTGGTTTGTTACACTTAAAGCAAACATAAGTGTTTTTAGGACAATCCCTTTTCAAATGGGGTCCTCCACAGATAAAACATTTAAAATTTGGTGCAGATGTTGGGTAATAGCTTCCAGTTGAAGCTTGGGGTCTGTTAGGAACAGATGCTGCTCCAAACCGGTGAAATGGCGCTTGGTAAGGCTTGTTCCTTCTGAAGTCTCTTCTTTGGTGATGGTGAGGTCCTCCACTTCTCATTTCTCCTGCCTTGTGAATGGGCTCACGACTTTTAGTCATTCTATCCTTATGATCTTCTTCAAAGATCCTGCAGCGATTTACCAATACAGAAAATTCACGGATTTCCTGCATTCGTATAGCTTCCTTAATTTCTGGCCGCAGTCCATTTACAAACTTTGCACACCGATCTCTTTCATTGGTAGCATCATTATAATGAGAATGAAAACGAGATAGCTCTTCAAACCTGGATGCGTACTCTCCAACGGTCATATTTCCTTGGGTCAGCGACAGGAATTCGAATTGTCTTTTCTCTTTAACATCAGCTGGAAAGTATTTCTCCAGAAAAATATCCTTGAAATAATCCCAAGTGATCTCCACGTCATTGACTTCAAATTGTCTACGCATGCTATCCCACCAATGTTCGGCATCCTCAGATAAGGCATAAGTAGCAAAGACTACCTTATCAGCTTCATTACATTGCAATGCTCGAAAGATCTTCTCTATCTCTCGAATCCAGATTTGTGCTCCATCAGGGTTATATCCTCCCTTGAAACGAGGTGGATTGTGCTTTTTGAATAGGTCCAGCCTTCTCAAGGCATCGTTACCTTGACCTTCACGTGCTCCCATTGCATTGATTAAGCGTTCTACAACTCCAGCAAGATCGTTTCCAGCCATTAGTTTCCTGTTTCACAGTAACTGAGATTTGTCACATCAATCACAGTTACTACCAAGTCAGATATTCTACCTATACAGAGTTTACAGACAAAGCAAGATAGACCTTTTCCCCAGGCCTATTGGATTAACTGCTCTGATACCACTTTGTAACACCCTCTGTTACACCTTAATAAATTCTAGAAAAACTCGTAAATTTTTTTTTTTAAGGATATGATTGTTAAAAAGAAACTATCGGAATAAATTATATACATTATTTCTGAAATACCTCACAAATATTATTAAAACTTTATAAAGTATTTATACATTCATCCGAAGAAAATAAACATTAAACATTATAAGAAAGAGAGGAAACTCCATGGCCCAGAAGCAGTTACTTATTAACATTATTTATTCATTGGACCACGGTATTCATACCGAGCTCCCTTTCTAGAACGTGCTATATTTACTGCCGATATTCTTCGATCCTTCCCTCTGAACCATCAATTTAAAACATGTGAAACAAAAACACAGAGAAAGGAGTGAGAAACAGAATATAATATTCTTGATTAAGACATAAGCAACAAAGGGTTTTCACAAACCAATACATAATAATATCAATCACAATCACATACACAATCAATTATGAATGCATGAATGTTATGCAATATCTTCATCATAACTTATCTATATATGTGGGCCCTTAAATTTTAATTTGCACTGGGCCAACCAGGAGTTTACACTGTTCCATAAGTCCGGATAATAATAATATGAACAGCTCAACTGGCATGGAAACACTTAGAGACTAGTCAGATTGAGAAAGTTTTTATTGTGAAAGTACCCGACACTAGGGAGCTACCCCAGGTCCCCTGAAGCACCCTTTCACACCCTCTCATCCCAAGGCTCGTAATTAAGCCTCCTCTAATGTATCCTCGGTTTCTATAATCCGTCCCCAGACAATATTATTTCATTTCACTTTAATGATTCATGATGCATGAACTACACACGTATTGAGTTAGTTAAGGCTTTTAGAAACTCAATTATTAAATCCCTTAAAGGTTTACAATATCATTTCAATAAACTGTACATTTTCTCAATTCTCTGAATTTCTGTCCCACAGAAATAAATTTGGTACAGTTTTCAAATCTCACTGAAATTGAGTTTCTAAGCCTTAAATATCTAAAAACTTTATCATATAAAACTTTACATAATCTTTCTCGAATTAAATCTTAACAAAATCTTAAGTTGGAAAAAATACAATAATTTTCTTTTAAAAAAATTTTGTTTTATTAAAATAGAATAATTATTAACCAAAAATACTTAAAATTACAAAATTTTAATTTAACTCAAGATTTAATTAAATAAATTCTCATAAAATGTTTTCTTTCTAAAATAAATACTAATTTTTTTATTCTAAATATTGAAAATAAAGTTAATAAAAAATCATTTCTAAGAATGAATAAAAGATAATAAAATTTAAAGAGTAAGGTAAGAAATTCTTACTGAATTTTAGCTTTCCGTCATGCTCGCTATATGCTCAAACTTCACATTACAATATCATCAATCAAAATCAAGCAATATCAATCATAACTAAATATCATCAATCAATCAATCATAATCAAATCATAATCAAATCAATTAAATATCATTAATACATATCATAATACAAAATTTAATGATTATTAATATAGTCAATTTTAGTCATTTTGGTCAATTCCTCGCATAGGTATATGTAAGTCCATATAATCCAGTCCTTGCATAGGTATAGTTCAGTCCATATGGGTCATAATGGTCCAAGTCCTTGCATAGGTATAGTCCAGTCCATATAGGTCATAATGGTCCAAGTCCTTGCATAGGTATGTTAGAGTTAGTTAAACCGTATATTTAATTTAAAATTTATTAAAAAATTTAAGTTAAAAAGTTAATATTTTAAAATAATAATATTATCAGATTTAAAAGGAGTAGGGGACTCCTCCCATTATTCTTATGTCTTTTCATATTATACTCTTATCTCACTCCCCCTTACCTTGAATTGTTACCCAAAATGGATTTGCTTTGCGCCTCCGATTTCTAGAAATATTAATACCAATCTTATTTCAGTATAAGCATAAGACGAAGATTAAGATTATTACTTAAAACAGAAATGGTAAATTTTGAATAGTGAATAGTGAATAGTAAATCGTGAATAGTAACAGTAAATAGTAAAACGTGAATAGTAACAGTAAATAGTAAATCGTGAATAGTAACGGTAAATAGTAACAGTAAATAGTAATTTACTATTTGAATAGTAATTTACTATTGAAATAGTAATTTACTATTGAAATAGTATTTACTATGCAGAATAGTAACTTAAAATAAGATTATTTTCAGTATAATAACAGATTTCTAAAAACGATATGAAAATAACCCAAAAAATATAAAAGAGAAGTATTCTTGCCTTAGGATTTTGGCAGAACCTTCTCTCCAAAAACTTTTCTTCTCTCTCTCACTTCCACCACTATCTCACTAGCACTACTATATTAAGAAAACTTAATCTGAAATTGTGAATTCTAAAGAAGAAATCCTTCGGTATTTATAGGAAAAAAATTTACTATGCATTCCATTATTTTAATATAAAAGTACTATACATTTTTGAATTTTTTATTCCAGGTTACTGTACATCTTTTGAAAATTTCATACATGCACAGTGATTTGCATAGTAATTGTCGGCAAAATTATTAAGTCAAATAGTAACCCTTCACTCGGTATATTTTAAATATTCAAAATGAGTCCTTTTTGAAATTTAGCGATATTATATCAGTCCTCACTAATTTTATAATAAGTAATATAAAGTTGAAATTTTAAAAATCTAAAATTTTTTGTTAATAAAAATTTATTAATACGTTTCTAATTTTTTTAACGATTAGAAAAAATCAAGATTTTTCTCAAACCGATAATTTTTAGATAAGTCTACTTGAAACGGATTTTAGAAAATTTTCTTATAATTTAAATTCACTTTCTTATAAATATTTTTAATTTAAGTCACTTATATGAATTTAAAATTATTTAAAAAATATTATTTTATTAAAAAAAATCCAAAATTCCGAAAAATTCCAAAAAATCATAAATAATACGTAGATTAAAAAGTTTTAAAGAACCATAATTTAATTCCTTCAAAATTTCAATATAAAAATAAAAATAGGGGTGTTACACATTCCGCTATGCAGGGTATCTTCGCTGATAAGTTATAAAGAACTCTTATCTCAGTGACCTTGGGGCAAACAGTTATTCACGTCGTAGAGATAAGGTCGGATAAAGTGTCCCTCGTAACGAGGACGGATGGAGCATTTGATGCGGTAAGAACGGATGAGATGAGGACGGATAACCGGTGTTGCTTTGTCTTCTTATGATACTAGCTACTCCTCTAAGATGTCACTCTGACGTCATAACTTTGGGGACCGGTATCCAGACCGGATCAATTGTAATTCAAGGTAAAGGTTAAACTTTAATAAACCTTATTCTTTGGATATGATACTGTAATCTTTGATCACTTATGATTTTCTGAAAGTTCATTTTATCATTATGAATAATTTGAAATTTTTTACTTTCAAAATTTAAAGGAAATCAGATATATATACGTCCTTGTATACGCGAGATAAAGAGTGATATATATGTATATCTTTCTAAAAGGTTTTTTATATATCTCGTGTATATAAGGGGGTGTTACATTCCACATGCTTTTTGATGTCTTAATGTGTGGTTGTGAACAATTATGGCAATTCTTAGAGGAATGATTACTAATGTTTTTAATTTGTAGATGGTGCTGATCAATTATGTTCATACGTAGTTGTTTTTTTTTCTAGTAAGAAGAAATGGTAACATTATAAAACTATATTAATCCCTGAACTCCCTAAATTTTCTTTTACGTTCCACCTCTAGAAATAAAAGGTTTCACACAAGCTTCCATTTTGTGACGTGGTGATAGCAGCTTCGCACTGAGTGTAGATAGAGTAAAATCTAGAGAGTCATGCAAATATATAGGCTTCTTCCTCTCTCTTTTAGATGAATAAGGTGGTTTTGGATAAAATATTGGAATTGAAAGAAACTAAATTGAATGGAAAGGAATGAAATAGAAATTAGAAAGGAATTTATTGTGTTTTGTAAGGTGTAAATTGAAAAGAATTAGGAAAGAATTTATTTTTGTTAGTTGTTTAGATGGAAGAGAAATAGTAAAATAAAAAAGTTGAGTTGAGTATTTTGTCCTTTAAAAATGTATTTCAAATTACAAGTTTTATGTTAATTATAAGTGTCCGTTTGGATATCAAGTTGGGTTGGTTAAATACGGTTAAATGGAGTTTTGACTGTCTCGAATGGCGTAAAAAATCAATATTATATGCTTTGATGAACATAAGGAACTGTTGGAGAGGTCTGTTTAATCTTGTGGGTGGTATGTTTCTCAAATTCCGCCTAAATGATTCACTATTATGACGGAAAAAAATAAATCCCAATTAATTAAAAATCATTCTGGTCAAATAATCTTTCCTTCCCAAACAAATGAAATGAGTCAATTTCCCTTTATTTCCGTAGGGTTTAATTTCTTCTACCTTTTAATTTATCTCGTTCCAAACAATTTGTAAGGCTTAGGACAATTCTTCTTGGCCCTTAAATATTGTTGAATCTAAATCCACTGCTTCCCATTCCATGGCTGTGACCCACACCCTTTAATGGATTACACTCACAATGCAGATGATTAATAAACTACGTTTGGAAATATTACTCATTAACTTTTCCAGCCTTATGTCATGCTCATGTTTTTTTCTTTAATTAACTCACCTTCAGGATCCTTTTGACTAGATCAAAGAAAGTAACTTATATAGTGTTTGTTTCTGGGTCTTAAAGGCACCTTGGAATCTCGGATAGGCCACTTTACTCTTTCTTCCTTTCTATATTCATTTATCCATTCACAACTTCGTGGGTTCGAGTCCCTTTATTAACAACAATAATTTAGCCTAATTTTTTTAAAAATGTATTGATAATGACACTATGTTTGGCCGTCGCTTTCTGCTAAGTTTGTGATCAATTAGAAAAACTTCATTTCTTCTTCATCATGGGCCATTTAATCGGAGCCTCTATTCCATTGGATACCCATTTCACGTATGTATAATATATACTAGAATATCCATTAATATATTCCATGTAAGCTCTTACGTAAACTGCAATATATAATCCTTATCGAAAATACTCTGTTTCTTGAAACAAAAAGTAGCCGAAAGGGAGATTTTTAAATGGAAATTAACAGAAATTATAAATAAATATCCTTCCAATATGAATATGAAAAGTATCCACACTTGTAGATATTGTTTATTTTATTTACTAAAATATCCTTACTATATATAAATAAAATCTTATTTTTTAATTTATTCTCACCCATTCAGTCATTTTCCTCTTCTCCTTAATTAATCCTTAAGACCATAATCTAGAAAGGTGTCTTGTATAGTTAACTTCTTTCGGTCCTTTAATCCCTTCCCCCATCCTTTATTTTGTATTATTTTTAAATGTCATTGCTTTTGGTATGTCAATAAATGTTAATCAATATCTGTTATTATATGTTCATATCCACAATTCAATGTATATCCACACATAAGTCGATAGAACACGGATATTATTTTTCATTTGTAGATGTACGTGGTGGATAGTCACTTTCATTACTATATACGTGTATAAAAATGCAATTTACTCAAATGATATAACTAAATTTTCACTTACATATTTAACTTATAGGATATTCTTTCAAAAACTAAGAATAATTACATTTTACAAATTATATTGAGATGAAAAATGACCTGATAACGTTTTTTAACAAAAAATTTTGTTTTTGAATTGTATGGTATATAGGAGGTAATCTTGTAACCGATATAGAATCTCACAATCTCTCTCTTTTACGCCATTTCAGTGGGAATCCAGTATTATATTACACTGGCTTAAAGGGAACACAGTGCCTTCTACTATAAAGTTTAAGGTCTTTTAAACGTCACTTCAAAAACAAGTGGTGATTGTACCTATAAAGATTCTTGGATGCTTAAGTCACTACAGACTCTAAATATAAGCATTAAGAGTAAGAAATGACTTACTTAATTTCTCATAAGTGATGATATTAATTTATAGCCTTTGCAGATGTCCAACTCATGATTTGACATGTGATAGGTAACTAGTCTGCTTTTTAGTCAAGTTGCACTCTTTGCTTAGAGGGTCTAATTTTCTGGCAAGCTTTTGGTTGGTGTCTGTCGGTGAGCATATCGGTCATGTTGTTTGTCAACTTATATCATCTTGCTGGATTGACACCTTTTGCCCTTAATGTCATCCCAAAGTTTAAGGGCCTATGGACATCAAATCATTTACTCTCTAGCTTATTATAGTGATTGTGTTGCTATAATGAGCTACGCCCCATATTAATTTGTTCAATTTGGCATTGTAGTACAATTTATTTAGTTGGGGTGCCTATTTATCGTAGGTTTTTAAGAAATAAGTTGTGAATAGCATAAAATAAATTTAGAGAAAATAAAATTAAAAATTTTCAACATGTAAAATAATGACACATAGCGCCTTTGTATTGGCGTGACGCCTGACATTCCGGGTGTTAGAGTAGTTACGTTGTTTTGAGGTTAAACGACGTATCCTTCTGAAAGTTATGGGCCACGACGCTTCGCATTCCACTGTGTCCCATGGACCACGTCTGTTCACCTTCGACTCATTGCCCCCAACACCTCTATAAATAGAGGACTAGTGGCCAAGGGAACTTAAACTTTGCTTTCAACTCTAAAGAAACTCTACTCCTCTGGTGTATGCTACTTATCATCCTGATTATTAACCTCACCTGCACTAGATAAACATCGAGAGTAATCTCCACAGGTAGCGCTTTAATCCTGGCCTCTTTCTTATATACTTATTTATTTCTTAAGTAATGTCAAACCGGGATTCAGGGAACGACCATGCGAGAGACAATTCTGTAAAAATCATTTCTAAGCCACCGTTGTGGCTGTCTGTGGGACCCCGGAGTGAGCCGCTGGTTACACAAACAAATTTGTGTAGGTGGGTTACGACCGCGCTCCTCTATGTTGATGTACCGAGCCGCCCATTGCTTGAAATCATCCATATTCAAAAGGGGTTTCTTAGCTAAAGAATCAGATAATTTACCTGAACGTAACCCTATTTGGACTGCATGAAGGGATACTTCTGAGCTTAGGTCTCAGATCTAGATGGCCTGTTCATTAAAGCAGGCCATAGATTGTTTGAGTGTCTCCTATCCACCCTGCTTCAAATTGACTAAACTGCGCAAGATCTGCTGCACCAATCGGCTAGAAGCGAATTGGGTTAAGAATTTTTCTGTTAGCTTTGCGAAGAAGGATACACTCCTTGAAGGAATGTGTGAGGACCAATGAAGGGCAGATTTAGTCAGGGTTACGGTGGGTAACATCCTGTAGAGTAAGGCATCAAATGCTTTTGTGATCAACAAGTTGGTGGTGAACATGATTTGTTGCTCCCCCAGATCACCCATTCAGTCGTATTTCTCCATAATTGGAGGTTTGTAGTGCGCTAGTGTTGGGGTTGCCATTTCGTGAATGGGTAAGCAATGTAAGGAACCAAAGGCTCGAGCTTGTCTGCCCCTTGTCTCGTGGTTTGGATGTTGTGGTAACTAGAGGCCTCCCTCTCCTCTGATCTACGGCTGCGTGAGTCCTCATTCTCTTTTCGTAATTCCTCCACTATGCGTTGCAATGTCTTAACGAGGGTCAACACCTCCTACAGTTGGTTGTCCTTGTCCTATTGTCCCTCATGTTACCCCTGGTGATTGCCATATTCACGATGACTGAGATTGCTGCATGTAGTTACCATTGGTTTCTTCCTTATAGTCAGTCTCTTTTGTGTTTTTGTGGCGAAGAAATAACTATACTCTGTTAAAATCATAGAGAATCAAAACATCCGTTATACTCTTTAAAAATAAAGGCAAAAAGAGGTCCTGGGAGGCTCCCTTCCAATTCGGGGAAACAATTATTATTATCATAATTTCTATTTTTTTTATTCAAATAATATACTTTTTTTTCTATTCCTATTTCATCTTTCCACTTATTTTTAATGATTCCACTTACAATCAGTGAGGTGGTGAAATCCTTCAATGTTCCGTCTGTTTGATTTCCGTCCTTCGGAATTCTTCGAACCCAACCAAGCCACGCAAAGAAACCGAAAGTAAAATCCAAGCATATGGCTCGAAGCTGTGCAAACAGCGCACGTGTTAGAGGGTAATCTACTCCACAACGCAATAATTATGTCTTGACGGGAATCTTTGACGTGAAATATTATGTGTTTAAATTTTTATTTTTAAATGATAAATATAATTTTATGAAAATATTATTATTAATTGACCTTTTTTGTTAATATAATTTTAATAACAAAAACTAATTTATTAAACTATAAATATTATACTAATATGTTGCTTACACGTTTTATTAACATAAAAATATACCGTTATTAATAGACAATCTTTTCATTATTACAATCAATATTCAACACGGGTTGATTTAAATCAAACATTCTCATTTTTTTAAAATAAGGTCTTAAATTTAACTAAAAAATAGAAATTTATTTTTTACAAATGCGAGATGAATATAGAAAAAAAAAATTTCACTTGCCCTTTGGTTTCTGCCAAGGATCTATTTTATCTTTTATCTTCCTTAACTGCTAATTAAGTAACTAGTCAAGTAAATTTGTCAATTTTGGGACAAAATTCTTTTGTACCTTTAAAATAATGACTGAGATAAGAGCTAATAAAAGTTGGTGTAGGTATTGAATGTGTGGATATAAGATAACGAGTTTAAATTTTATTAATTTGAGGATATAGTGGGTAAGTGATATGTAAATATACTATAAGTGTTTATTAAATTTTAAGACATGCTTTGACACCGGTGAATTTTTTGTTTTAAAAAAAGTTTAATTAGTATACACTCCTAACTATTTTATTAGTTCTAAAATATAAGTCGTTTAAGGTAATTGTATAAGTATTAAGAAAAATAATTAATTTATTGAATTTCAGAGAAAAATACCAATGATTTTCCTAATATATCCTTTTAGTATCTTATTTATTTCCAGTATACACAAAAAGCCCATTAAAGCTTTCACACTCTCTGTGAACATGTAGTAGAACAAACCGTCCAGCTTGCTTACACGAGTAAATACTAATGGTTTAGGAAAAAGAGTTCACAATAATTAAAAAGACTTTTGTATTAATACCCAAAGTGTTGATGGAGGTAGTTTTGGAAAAAATAATTAATGCAGTCTTGCTTTTGTAAAATGACCTATATTTTGGAACAATTGTTTTCAAAATGAATTATATTTTGGAATAGAGGGAGTAATTAAAATTCATTATGTATATGACTTTTTGGGTGTTTGGTATGTAAATATTTACAAGATAAATTATAAATATGTTTGCAGATATATTTACAAGATAGATTATAAATAGGTTTATAGATATATCTACATATATTTATCAGGAATATTATAAATATGTTTGAATGAGTAAAATGTTTATGAGAAAATTATACGAATATTTCAAATTCTGATCACTCTTATATTTCAAATAATTTTAGATGAAAATTAAATGTATAAGATAAATTTAAATAAGTTCAAATACGAGACATAATTGTACTTTTAATTATTAAAAACCTTATAAACTAGTGGGGAATTTGGATTGTCACCTCTTTTGGTAAGAAAATTTTGGTGAAAATTATAAATAAAAATAAATTTCTAAGAATCCTAGTCTCCTAAAAATATTTTTTAAAAATAATTACATAACAATTTATGATTTAGAATAGTTATTAAAAAAATCAAGGAGATTATTTACATAACAATTTATGATTAAATGATAATGTAAAAAAAAACTTTACACTAACTGGTGTATTTAAATTAAATTAAAAGTAAAATACTGATTAAGATGAAAGTGATTAAAGAATGGAGGGGGAAAAGGGGAAACATGCGCTATAATATATACGTAATTAGCGCCTAAGATGTGATGTTGGCTCGTCAAGCATTTTTCATAAGGGGAATCCCGCGACAAGTTTTGATAAGAGCATGTTTAGAGCACTAGCTGAACTGAGAAAATCTCTGTTAATTTGTGGGAGTTTTTTAATTCTACGAGTCAACTGAGTTTTGATTATTTTAAACAACGTGAAGAATTAATATTAACCTTTAAAATTTTTCACTTCAATTCAAATCAGTTTCTCCAACTGCAAACCAAACATCCTTAATAAGGAGAAAATTAAAATTAAGGTGATGTGCTACTTTCTTCTAGAGTGGAGGGCTACTGTGGGAACAAAATAGTTTTAAAAGTAATGCAAATAATTAATCAATTCATGTCGGCAGTTTAGTGGCTAAACTTGGTTATCTGAATAGGTGACTTAGCATCTTAAGGTGCGATGTTTTTCAATTGTGAGGAATGAGAATGATGGATCATCCGATTTCAGGTTTTGCTAACTTTTTCAGTTGTGATATCATCATCCTATCATTTCCACCATAATTCCCATCATTTCACATTTTAGTGTTGCCTATAAACTTTTCTCCTCCTTTTTTTCACTTTTGAATGTCTACCCCAGATATAAGTCCTTGTTATTTTTCTAATCATAGTTAATATATCAATTTCATCTTCTAATATTTTATGTTAATTGTATAATGTGATACCTACATTTATTAATGCAGTTTTATATGGAAGCACAACAATAGAATATACTCATTCTGTATATATTATTATCATGTCAATAAAAAAATTATATATTAATATCTAATCATGATTATCATAAAATTATTATTTTTTTATAATAACTATTTAAAATTCACATCTAATAATATTTTAAATATAATGATAATGTAAAAATTTCACACATATATTGTAATCTCGTAATCAACAAAAGAAAGACTGCTTTCGTATTACTATCTTTATAATTTTGCAAGTATCTTTGTATTATTATCTTTATATCCTAATTTTTTTTTTAAATATGGGCAACCAAGGGGTGGTGATGTGCTGAGAAGATTGGACAACTAAAGAATTATATACATTTTTTTTCTTGGACACCGTTTATTTTGATTAAAAATAAAAAAAAATAAATATAGAGGGGAGATGATGGTTTTTTTTTGTTTTTGTTTTTGTTTTTTTCTTTTATCTTATCTTTTCAAAAAATATACATTGATTTTATTTAAATTTAAAATTCTTATTGATTTCTTCATTTCCCAACACTCTACCTTTTTGTTCTTCTTGTTAAACATTCAAATGAGATTTGGAAGGAGAGTTTGTTTCTCTTAAGAAACCTCAAAACACAATATTGGAAACTTGAAAGTAATTTATAATAGGGTCTGTGGCGCCCCTTTAAATTTCTAGAATTTAACCCTAGGGCATAATAGAATCAGAGAATTTTTTTTTACATTTATAATTAGAGCAACCCCAGAGATTAAATCCTAAGAACTTAAACGATACGCTCACCTAAAACAAACAACGGAAAACAATAGCAATAAGTCGTGCACAGGCTTGGGAATGGACCTACCCGAAGCTATAAGTCCTTAACAAGCTACCCTAGGATCAGGGGTAACTAAACTTGCAATTACATATTTCAAATAAATGATTTTAAGTCTTTACACAACAGAGTAATCAATTACACTACAAGTGTAATCGATTACTCGTGACCAAACTATGTAGGAATCTACATCAGCTCTCTGGTAATACATTATTGAAAATCTTATAATCGATTACCAGAGATGTAATTGATTACACCAAACTACACAGGCTCATAAATTCTTTGGTAATCGATTACTAATAGAAAGAACTATAGAATTATGTAGAAATTAAGCATCTGGGCCAACTTCCATACGCCCTAACTTAATGCCACTGCTTAACACAGGCTTAATTAGGCTGTTTGTGAACTATTGTCACCAACCACGCCTAAAAATTCCT
This sequence comes from Clitoria ternatea, assembly GCA_037962975.1. NCBI lineage: Eukaryota > Viridiplantae > Streptophyta > Magnoliopsida > Fabales > Fabaceae > Clitoria > Clitoria ternatea. Next base: position 286,842,177 of record CM075670.1, read on the forward strand.
TAAAACAAGGGAGATATGTAGAAAAATGCAATTCGGGCATTCGTAGGTCACTTGGACCTACCAAACCATACTAAACTTGTCCAAAAAGATCCAAAATAGTCCTAGCATATTTCAAACCATCATAGGTGCTATCTAACTTATTCGAAAGTTTCAAAACCTCACGAATCAAAATATGACCCATTTAATTCTTAAGTTTTAACTTACTTATTCTCTAATCTACATGATAACAATTCTAATGTTATAAATGCATTCCCCAAACAATCCTCAATAGTCTAAGTATATCATAACCACCAATACTAAATATATTCCTACACCCATTTCACAATCTTCATATAACATCAAGGCATCACTTTTTGATATAACGAGTTCTTCTTGTTATTCAAGTGTTAGTGATCTAAATTATATGATAGCATCTCGATCCAACCTAACCTGTCCATTACATATATATATATATATATATATATATATATATATATATAAATCTCAAATAATTCCTGGACATAGAAGTAATAAATCTTGCATCACAACACATTTGTAAAGCGTAAACTAAACCTCTAATGAGAAATCAACTACCGATCCATTACACACACACACCAGAACCAAGCCAATCAAATGGCTACCATCATAATTTTAATTTACCAACCAAAACAAACTAGTTTGCTTCATATTTACATGTTTATAGGTAATACCACCGCAAAATAATCAAACATAATTTCTTTCCTTGGCATTGCATTACTCCATCTCACCAAACGACATCATCATCCTAAAAACTCACTAAAATAGGAGTTGGAGGGGTGAGTACCACTCAGAGCAGTAAATAGTAACTTACAATAATAGTCATAAATAAGCCCATGCAATCCAATATATTGTAATCAAATACAATCATATATAATTCATCAATATATATATATATATATATATATATATATATCATCCTTTCAAATTCAAACATCATCAAATACTCTCAAACATTTTATTACCTATTATATTTCGATACTCTTAATGCAAATACTCAGATGCCATGTATTTTTCCAAATCATATCATTTTCGATGTGTAAATCATGAAATGCAGATTCAACTCAGGTGAGAGGCAAATATATGTGTCAAAGCAAATCAAAGTGCTAATCCGAGGAAACGATGACCATATATGTGTGTATATATATATATATAATCCACACAACAAATATAAGTGCTATGAATCAGTAGATATCCTGATAACCATACAACAACTCTGGGTGTTATAATCGGCAGACCCATGCAACAAATCTGAGTGCTAAGCGAATCAAAGCACTATTGGCATAAATTTATATGATGTCATGAGTTAATTATGCATTATGCATGAATGTGAATCATGACGCAATTACATAATCTTGACATCATACCCTAGCTCCACTAACCTCAATATTCACCGATTCATCATTCATCAGTTCACATATATGAAAATCAAATAGATGAAGCTATATAGTCACATTTAAATATAATTACCACCATAACCATTATATTACCAACAATAAATTTTCAAGCAACACATAAACTAGCATATCTTGCTTCAATGTATATAGTATCACCACACGGCACAATCAATAACTTTCTAATAGTTTTCATAATATATTATTAAGTATTTCATCAATCCATGTGCATCCTGTAACACCTCGATTAACTAGGACAATCTCTTCCACTAGATTATCTTGGTCAACTGAGAGGTTACGAGTTTTACAAAAATATAGAAGTTTTTTTTTGTACAAGAAAACTTGGTGGAATAGATACATCATATTCATTATAGTCATATGAAATACATGGTTGTAACAGTAATTGTACCAACTGAAAGTGAAGAGGCACGCAGGCTCCCATAAATGAAAATAAAATTTAACATATTCTACTCGTCCTCGGTCCAAGAAGAGCTTGGTTGATCCTCGATGTGAAATTTGTGTCCATTCCCTCCATGTCTAGAAAATTTTAGCATAAAGGTGAGTCTCCACCTCCACAAAAATTAGGAAGTGTCTCATCGATACCTGCCCCACATACAACACAAACAATCTAGGATCGAGTCCCTCCCACTCCCTTTGGGATACCTAAGATGCATTCTAAGTTATCTCACCACTCTTGATCTTAGCTGACCATTCCTATTTTCCTATTCAACTCTCAGGATTACTAAGTTTATACAATCATGCTTAAACGACAAATAATCACAATCTCAGTACAATGATGCAATGCATGAGTTCATTTCGTTATTTTCATTCTCTTTATTAGTCATCATGATGCATGTGGGCCCATCTTCCATTCATCAATCTCATAAACCAATATCCATGTGCATAACAATCCCGCCTTATCCTTCCTACCCAACTAGAGTGACCAAAGCTCTCCTCGTTTTGGTTTTCACAAATGGGTAAGGACACGCAGCCCTATCATCAAAATGGCCAATCACAATCTCTACAGAACGGGAACTCCACGGTCATAGAAAACCCCTGCCTCTCATCAAAGTATATCAGAGTTTGCCATGGGTTGTTCGGCGTCGGGCGCGAATCCGAGCCATGAGAGGTCCGCCTCTGGTATACTCCTTAGACTACCCTCGGGGGTCGAGGCGCGAAAGTTTCTTTAGTGTACCCATCATTGTATGCTTTAGGGAAAATTTCCAATATCCCTCCTTAACTCCAGACATGATGCATAATTCAACAATTCATTTTTATTCAGTGGTCCTCGACAGGGTCCCCTAAATGACTCCCTTCCATTCCTAATGTCAAGTTCTTTTTCTTATTTCTATATAATTAAATTTTTTCTTTTTCTTTGTTTTAGTAACCTTACTCGACACTTAGGAATGAAATGAGATTTCATACTTTCTCAGCAATTTGGGGTACATTGGCGCTACAACGCCCATAATTCATTTTGGATCCGAATTCCTTACACTTTTACAATTTAATCATTTCAAAATCCCTGCCGATACCACCTCCAATATTTCTTATTTATGAATTTCCTTATTCAGATATCCATGCATCATACAATATTTAACTCTATGTCAGACCAATAAATATCCAATGGGATCACAACATACAATTCATTATACCACATTCATCACACACTTTCATCACAACATTCATCACGTAATTAACACACGTATATCTATATACACAATCATCCACAGTCACATACTCAATCATGTTACATAATCAACTAATTAACAATGTCATATTGCGTGTAGTACTAAGAAATCATCACATAATAATTATTAGACATACCACATATTGACACTCACCATTTACTACGGCTTAACAAATTATCACACGTTTAACGTCACTAGAAGTCTACATATATATATATATATACAACTAGAAGTGAGCGTTCACATTATATCCTTACTGTTTATCTAGTTTACGTCATTAACATTCCTTTACTTTAGTTCGTTATTTAAGGCATACTGCCACTTAATTTAATTTTTGATGTAACTTTCAATAATTTGTTTAATAATTATTCTTTACCTAATTAGGTATGATTATCTCTTTACTTAATTTAATTTCCTAAGGTCCAATTATGAACTCTTTAGTCATCGTCAAGCAGTCTCACTATTGATGTTCCTTTACTGATCCAATTAAATTTTATTAATTGAATGACTTGTTTCCTTAGTCACTAAAAGGGTCACTGGTTCTGTATGTATAATTATCAATTTAGTGATGTTCTTTCTAGGTTCATGACTACTTATCTTTTTGTACCTTTTCTTTATTCCCCTTATTAACTAATTTGCTTCCTTAGTTACATTTCTTTCAATCAACTAAATTTTGCTTCTTATAGTGTTGGTTTATTGCTTAAGAACTTAGATACCGCTCTAACCTCTATGTTATGAACTTGGTCATTTATTTCTTAGTCACTAAAAGATTTCATCTAATTTATTCTATTTCTTGTTATCACTTAGTTTAAAGTCCAATTTTCATTTCCTTTCTTTATTGTTTACCTTTACAAGTGATTAATACTCTACAACTTATTTATTTCATGTATGTCATGTCCTAAAATCCTGCTTACTTGGATAATTATATGTATCATATAGATTAAATCCCTTGTCACTTGTGTTAATTACCAAAAATTTTAACCCCTAACACTAATTTCTTAACTTAGATTCCTAATGATCTTATTTCTTTTAGGCACTTTTCTTTCTTTCTTAATCTATTTATTTAATTACTTTCTTTGTAACTTTTTCTAAATTGAACTCTAAAATCCTTTTTATTTCTTTTTGCTTTCCACCTGACTTAATTAATCTATTAAAATATTTAAACTCAAAATCTCATTTCCTAATGAATCCTTTCTAGATTAGTCCTACTTCATTAACTTCTTAAAGTCCCTCTGTAACACCCCTATTTTTATTTTTATATTAAAATTTTGAAGGAATTAAATTATGGTTCTTTAGAACTTTTTAATCTACGTATTATTTATGATTTTTTGGAATTTTTTGTAATTTTGGAAATTTTTAATAAAAATAATATTTTTTAAATAATTTTAAATTCATATAAGTGACTTAAATTAAAAATATTTATAAGAAAGTGAATTTAAATTATAAGAAAATTTTCTAAAATCCGTTTCAAGTAGACTTATCTAAAAATTATCGGTTTGAGAAAAATCTTGATTTTTTCTAATCGTTAAAAAATTAGAAACGTATCAATAAATTTTTATTAACAGAAAATTTTAGATTTTTAAAATTTCAACTTTATATTACTTATTATAAAATTAGTGAGGACTGATATAATATCGCTAAATTTCAAAAAGGACTCATTTTGAATATTTAAAATATACCGAGTGAAAGGTTACTATTTGGCTTAATAATTCTGCCGACAGTTACTATGCAAAACACTGTGCATGTACGAAATTTTCAAAGACTGCATAGTAACCTGGAATAAAAAATTCAAAAATGCATAGTACTTTTATATTAAAATAATGAAATGCATAGTAAATTTTTTTCCTATAAATACCGAAGGATTTCTTCTTTAGAATTCACAATTTCAGATTAAGTTTTCTTAATACAGTAGTGCTAGTGAGATAGTGGTGGAAGTGAGAGAGAGAAGAAAAGTTTTTGGAGAGAAGGTTCTGCCAAAATCCTAAGGTAAGAATACTTCTCTTTTATATTTTTTAGGGTTATTTTTATATCGTTTTTAGAAATCTGTTATTATACTAGAAATAATATTATTTTAAGTTACTATTCTGCATAGTAAAATACTATTTCAACAGTAAATTACTATTTCAATAGTAAATTACTATTCAAATAGTAAATTACTATTTACTGTTACTATTTACCGTTACTATTCACGATTTACTATTTACCGTTACTATTCACGATTTACTATTTACCGTTACTATTCACGTTTTACTATTTACTGTTACTATTCACTATTCACTATTTACTATTTACTATTCAGAATTTACCATTTCTGTTTTAAGTAGTAATCTTAATCTTCGTCTTATGCTTATACTGAAATAAGATTGATATTAATATTTCTAGAAATCGGAGGCGCAAAGCAAATCTCTTTTTGGTAACGACTCAAGGTAAGGGGGAGTGAGATAAGAAGTATAATATGAAAAGACATAAGAATAATGGGAGGAGTCCCCTACTCCTTTTAAATTTAATAATAATATTATTTTAAAATATTAACTTTTTAACTTAAAATTTTTAATAAATTTTAAATTAAATATCTAGTTTAACTAACTCTAACATACCTATGCAAAGACTTGGACCATTATGACCTATATGGACTGGACTATACCTATGCAAGGACTTGGACCATTATGACCCATATGGACTGAACTATACCTATGCAAGGACTGGATTATATGGACTTACATATACCTATGCGAGGAATTGACCAAAAGGACTAAAATTGACTATATTAATAATCATTAAATTTTGTATGTATTAATGATATTTAATTGATTTGATTATGATTTGATTATGATTGATTGATTGATGATATTTAGTTATGATTGATATTGTTTGATTTTGATTGATGATATTGTAATGTGGAGTTTGAGCATATAGCGAGCATGACGGAAAGCTAAAATTCAGTAAGAATTTCTTACCTTACTCTTTAAATTTTATTATCTTTTATCTCTTCTTAGAAATTATTTTTATTAACTTTATTTTCAATATTTAGAATAAAAAAAATTAGTAGTTATTTTAGAAAGAAAATATTTTATGAGAATTTATTTAATTAAATCTTGAGTTAAAGAAAAATTTTGTAATTTTAAGTATTTTTGGTTAATAATTATTCTCTTTTAATAAAACAAAATTTTTTGAAAGAAAATTATTTTATTTTTTCCAACTTAATAACTAAAGATATTTGGAAATAATTGAGATTCTTAAATTTGATTTTGTTAAGATTTAATTTGAGAAAGATTATGTAAGGTTTTATATGAGAAAGTTTTTAGATATTTAAGGCTTAGAAACTCAATTTCAGTGAGATTTGAAAACTGTACCAAATTTATTTCTGTGGGATAGAAATTCAGAGAATTGAGAAAATGTACAGTTTATTGAAATAATGTTGTAAACCTTTAAGGGATTTAATAATTGAGTTTCTAAAAGCCTTAACCAACTCAATACGCGAGTAGTTCATGCATCATGAATCATTAAAGTGAAATGAAATAATATTGTCTGGGGACGGATTATAGAAACTGAGGATACATTAGAGGAGGCTTAATTACGAGCCTTGGGATGAGAGGGTGTGAAAGGGTGCTTCAGGGGACCTGGGGTAGCTCCCTAGTGTCGGGTACTTTCACAATAAAAACTTTCTCAATCTGACTAGTCTCTAAGTGTTTCCATACCAGTTGAGCTGTTCATATTATTATTATCCGGACTTATGGAACAGTGTAAACTCCTGGTTGGCCCAGTGCAAATTAAAATTTAAGGGCCCACATATATAGGTAAGTTATGATGAAGATATTGCATAACATTCATGCATTCATAATTGATTGTGTATGTGATTGTGATTGATATTATTATGTATTGGTTGTGAAAACCCTTTGTTGCTTATGTCTTATTCGGAAATATTATATTCTGTTTCTCACTCCTTTCTCCGTGTTTTTGTTTCATATATTCTAAATTGATGGTTCAGAGGGAAGGATCGAAGAATATCAGCAGTAACTATAGTACGTTCTAGAAAGGGAGCTCGGTATGAATACCGTGGTCCAATGAATAAATAATGTTAATAAGTAACTGCTTCTGGGCCATGGAGTTTCCTCTCTTTCTTATAATGTTTAATATTTATTTCCGTTGGATGAATGTAAAATTACTTTATAAAGTTTTAATAATATTTATGAGGTATTTCAGCAATAATGTATATAATTTATTCCGATAGTTTTTTTTTTAACAATCATATCTTTAAAAAAAAAAAATTTACGAATTTTTCTAGAATTTATTAAGGTGTAACAGAGGGTGTTACAAAGTGGTATCAGAGCAGTTAATCCAATAGGCCTGGGGAAAAGGTCTATCTTGCTTTGTCTGTAAACTCTGTATAGGTAGAATATCTGACTTGGTAGTAACTGTGATTGATGTGACAAATCTCAGTTACTGTGAAACAGGAAACTAATGGCTGGAAACGATCTTGCTGGAGTTGTAGAACGCTTAATTAATGCAATGGGAGCACGTGAAGGTCAAGGTAACAATGCTTTGAGAAGGCTGGACCTATTCGAAAAGCGCAATCCACCTCGTTTCAAGGGAGGATATAACCCTGATGGAGCACAAATCTGGATTCGAGAGATAGAGAAGATCTTTCGAGCATTGCAATGTAATGAAGCTGATAAGGTAGTCTTCGCTACTTATGCCTTATCTGAGGATGCCGAACATTGGTGGGATAGCATGCGTAAACAATTCGAAGTCAACGACGTGGAGATCACTTGGGACTATTTCAAGGATATGTTTCTTGAAAAATACTTTCCAGCTGATGTTAAAGAGAAAAGACAATTCGAATTCCTGTCGCTGACCCAAGGAAATATGACCGTTGGAGAGTACGCATCCAGGTTTGAAGAGCTATCTCGTTTTCATTCTCATTATAATGATGCTACTAATGAAAGAGATCGGTGTGCAAAGTTTGTAAATGGACTGCGGCCAGAAATTAAGGAAGCTATACGCATGCAGGAAATCCGTGAATTTTCTGTATTGGTAAATCGCTGCAGGATCTTTGAAGAAGACCATAAGGATAGAATGACCAAAAGTCGTGAGCCCATTCACAAGGCAGGAGAAATAAGAAGTGGAGGACCTCACCATCACCAAAGAAGAGATTTCAGAAGGAATAAGCCTTACCAAGCACCATTTCGCCGGTTTGGAGCAGCATCTGTTCCTAACAGACCCCAAGCTTCAACTGGAAGCTATTACCCAACATCTGCACCAAATTTTAAATGTTTTATCTGTGGAGGACCCCATTTGAAAAGGGATTGTCCTAAAAACACTTATGTTTGCTTTAAGTGTAACAAACCAAGTCATCACATCAAGGATTGCCCAGAGATGAAGAGAGAAAACCCTGAAGGTGCAAGTACAAGCATAAATACTCAAGGAGGCGCGCACAGTGCAGTCGGAAGGCCAAAAGCAAAAGGAAAGGTTTTTGCAATCACTGGAGAAGAAGCATCTCATGCTGATTCCATGGTAGAAGGTAAGTGTATCATTAATAAGATTTCTTTAACTGTTATGTATGACTCAGGTGCATCACATTCCTTTATTGCCAATGACTGTGTAGAAAAACTAAAATTACCTGTGATAGAACTTCCATTTGACTTATCTGTACATACTCCTGGAAACAATCCCATTGTCACTTCTAAAGCTTGTTGGAAATGCCCTATTGTCATAGATGGTAGGGACTTTAAGGCTAATCTTTTCTGTTTACCCCTTTCTGGCTTAGAAGTTATTATTGGGCTAGATTGGTTGTCTGACAATCATGTTCTAATAGATTGTCATAATAAAACCATAATGTTTAAAGAACCAGTGAATTTGAATCCTGAGGATTCGAGATTTCTAACCGCCAACCAAGTGAGTGCCTCTTTAAAAGGAGGGGCTCAAGGATTCATGCTATTGCTTTCAACGAAAGGAGAGCAAGAATCAAAAATCAAAAATCTGCCGGTTGTGTGTGAATTTCCTGACGTTTTTCCTGAAGATATCCCTGGTTTACCCCCAGAAAGAGATGTGGAATTTTCCATTGATCTAGTACCTGGAGTTGGACCCATTTCAATTGCACCATACCGAATGTCACCTCTAGAATTAGCAGAGTTGAAGAAACAACTTGAAGAGATGATAGAGAAGCAGTTTATACGACCCAGTGTATCCCCCTGGGGTGCACCAGTGTTGTTGGTTAAGAAGAAGGATGGTAGCATGAGGTTGTGTGTAGATTATCGACAACTGAACAAGGTGACAATCAAGAACAGATATCCTCTACCAAGGATTGACGACTTGATGGATCAGCTGCGTGGTGCCACGATGTTCTCCAAAATTGATTTGAGGTCTGGATACCATCAAATAAGGGTGAAGAAAGAAGATGTATCGAAAACTGCTTTTAGAACACGCTATGGCCATTACGAATATCTAGTAATGCCTTTTGGTGTAACTAATGCACCAGCCGTATTCATGGATTACATGAATAGGATTTTTCATCCATATCTAGATAAATTTGTAGTGGTGTTCATTGATGATATATTAGTGTACTCTAAAAGCAGAGAAGAACATGTTGAACACTTGAAGGTTGTGTTGGAAATCCTGAAAAAGAAACAACTGTATGCAAAGTTGTCAAAGTGTGAATTCTGGTTGGAAGAAGTAAACTTTTTAGGACATGTAATTAGTCAAGGAGGAATAGCTGTAGACCCTTCCAAGGTGGAAGCAGTTTTAAAATGGGAGAGACCAACAACGATCACTGAGATTAGAAGTTTCTTGGGCTTGGCTGGATACTATAGGAGATTCATTGAAGGATTTTCAAAGCTAGGATACCCATTGACCAAGTTAACACGGAAAGGACAACCTTTTGTGTGGACGACACAATGCGAGAATAGTTTCCAAGAGCTGAAAGATCGACTTACTTCTGCGCCAGTGTTAGTACTCCCCGATCCACATCGAAGTTTTGAAGTTTACTGTGATGCGTCTAAACAAGGACTAGGAAGTGTACTCATGCAAGACAAGAAGGTTGTAGCCTATGCGTCGCGTCAATTAAGGCAACATGAGATTAACTACCCTACCCATGACTTAGAGTTAGCCGCTGTAGTTTTTGCCTTAAAGATTTGGAGGCATTATCTATACGGTGCAACATTCGATGTGTTTAGCGATCATAAGAGTCTCAAGTATTTATTCGATCAAAAGGAGTTAAACATGAGGCAACGGAGATGGATGGAGTTCTTAAAGGACTACGACTTTGAGTTGCAATACCATCCTGGAAAAGCGAACGTAGTAGCTGATGCTTTAAGTCGAAAGTCTCTACATGCATCCACAATGATGATTAAAGAGTTGGAATTAATAGAGAACTTCAGAGATCTTAACCTAGCAGTAAAGGTTAATGCTAACAGCTACAGATTAGGAGCGTTGCAAGTGACAAGTGAATTCCTGAGACAAGTTTTAGAGGCTCAAAGAGAGGATGAATTCCTGCAAGAGAAGAAAGAACTCTTGAAACAAGGAAAAGAAGTCGAGTTCAATGTAAGAAGTGACCAATTGCTAAGGTATAAGGATCGAGTGTGTATCCCTAATCAAGAGGAGTTGAGGAAAGCAATTCTGGAAGAAGGCCATAAAAGTTATATGAGCATTCATCCCGGAGCTACTAAAATGTATCAAGATTTGAAGAAGTTATTTTGGTGGCCTGGAATGAAGAAAGAAGTGGCAGAGTACGTGGCTGCATGTCTAATTTGCCAGAAGGTTAAAGTAGAACACCAAAAACCCCCTGGAATACTACAATCAATGGAAATACCAGAATGGAAATGGGATAGCATTACCATGGATTTTGTGACTTCTTTACCCAAAACTCCATTAGGACATGATTCGATATGGGTAATAGTTGATAGACTAACAAAGTCTGCCCACTTTATTCCCATCAACATTCGTTACTCTATGGAGAAGCTGGCAAAATTATACATCGAGGAGATTGTGAGATTGCATGGAATTCCTTCAAGTATCATTTCTGATCGGGACCCTCGTTTTACATCACAATTCTGGAAGAGCTTGCACAAGGCTTTGGGAACAAGACTGCGTCTGAGTTCAGCATATCATCCTCAGACGGATGGACAATCAGAAAGAACAATCCAATCTCTAGAGGACTTGTTACGAGCTTGTGTGTTAGAGCATAAAGGAAGTTGGAATCAATTCTTACCATATGTGGAGTTTACCTACAACAACAGTTTCCATGCTAGCATTGGCATGGCACCTTTTGAAGCATTATATGGAAGAAAATGTAGGACCCCGCTATGTTGGTTTGAGACTGGTGAAAACTTGATGCTAGGACCAGAGTTGGTACAACAAACCACGGATAAAATCAAAATTGTTCAAGAAAAGATGAAGGCAACACAGAGCAGGCAGAAAAGTTACTATGACAAAAGAAGAAAGCCGCTCGAATTTCAAGAAGGCGATCATGTATTCTTGAAAGTCACACCTATGACTGGGGTCGGTCGGGCAATGAAATCTCGAAAACTAACTCCTAGATTTATCGGTCCATACCAAATAATTCATAAAGTTAGTCCCCTTGCCTACCAAATAGCATTACCACCTTTTCTTTCTAATATCCATAATGTTTTTCATGTGTCAAACTTGCGAAAGTATATATCTGATCCTACACATGTTATTGAACCTGATGTCATACAAGTTAAAGATAATCTTACATATGATGCACCACCTGTTAGAATAAGTGACAGAAGAATAAAACAATTAAGAGACAAGACAATTCCGCTTGTAAAGGTTATTTGGAGTGAAACGAGAGGAGAAGATGCTACATGGGAACTAGAAACTGAGATGAAAGAGTCTCATCCTCATTTGTTTTACTGATTAATTTAAATTTCGAGGACGAAATTTTCTAAGGGGAGTAGAGTTGTAACACCCCTATTTTTATTTTTATATTAAAATTTTGAAGGAATTAAATTATGGTTCTTTAGAACTTTTTAATCTACGTATTATTTATGATTTTTTGGAATTTTTTGGAATTTTGGAAATTTTTAATAAAAATAATATTTTTTAAATAATTTTAAATTCATATAAGTGACTTAAATTAAAAATATTTATAAGAAAGTGAATTTAAATTATAAGAAAATTTTCTAAAATCCGTTTCAAGTAGACTTATCTAAAAATTATCGGTTTGAGAAAAATCTTGATTTTTTCTAATCGTTAAAAAATTAGAAACGTATCAATAAATTTTTATTAACAGAAAATTTTAGATTTTTAAAATTTCAACTTTATATTACTTATTATAAAATTAGTGAGGACTGATATAATATCGCTAAATTTCAAAAAGGACTCATTTTGAATATTTAAAATATACCGAGTGAAAGGTTACTATTTGGCTTAATAATTCTGCCGACAGTTACTATGCAAAACACTGTGCATGTACGAAATTTTCAAAGAATGCATAGTAACCTGGAATAAAAAATTCAAAAATGCATAGTACTTTTATATTAAAATAATGAAATGCATAGTAAATTTTTTTCCTATAAATACCGAAGGATTTCTTCTTTAGAATTCACAATTTCAGATTAAGTTTTCTTAATACAGTAGTGCTAGTGAGATAGTGGTGGAAGTGAGAGAGAGAAGAAAAGTTTTTGGAGAGAAGGTTCTGCCAAAATCCTAAGGTAAGAATACTTCTCTTTTATATTTTTTAGGGTTATTTTTATATCGTTTTTAAAAATCTGTTATTATACTAGAAATAATATTATTTTAAGTTACTATTCTGCATAGTAAAATACTATTTCAACAGTAAATTATTATTTCAATAGTAAATTACTATTCAAATAGTAAATTACTATTTACTGTTACTATTTACCGTTACTATTCACGATTTACTATTTACCGTTACTATTCACGATTTACTATTTACCGTTACTATTCACGTTTTACTATTTAATGTTACTATTCACTATTCACTATTCACTATTTACTATTCAGAATTTACCATTTCTGTTTTAAGTAGTAATCTTAATCTTCGTCTTATGCTTATACTGAAATAAGATTGATATTAATATTTCTAGAAATCGGAGGCGCAAAGCAAATCTCTTTTTGGTAACGACTCAAGGTAAGGGGGAGTGAGATAAGAAGTATAATATGAAAAGACATAAGAATAATGGGAGGAGTCCCCTACTCCTTTTAAATTTAATAATATTATTATTTTAAAATATTAACTTTTTAACTTAAATTTTTTAATAAATTTTAAATTAAATATCTAGTTTAACTAACTCTAACATACCTATGCAAAGACTTGGACCATTATGACCTATATGGACTGGACTATACCTATGCAAGGACTTGGACCATTATGACCCATATGGACTGAACTATACCTATGCAAGGACTGGATTATATGGACTTACATATACCTATGCGAGGAATTGACCAAAAGGACTAAAATTGACTATATTAATAATCATTAAATTTTGTATGTATTAATGATATTTAATTGATTTGATTATGATTTGATTATGATTGATTGATTGATGATATTTAGTTATGATTGATATTGTTTGATTTTGATTGATGATATTGTAATGTGGAGTTTGAGCATATAGCGAGCATGACGGAAAGCTAAAATTCAGTAAGAATTTCTTACCTTACTCTTTAAATTTTATTATCTTTTATCTCTTCTTAGAAATTATTTTTATTAACTTTATTTTCAATATTTAGAATAAAAAAAATTAGTAGTTATTTTAGAAAGAAAATATTTTATGAGAATTTATTTAATTAAATCTTGAGTTAAAGAAAAATTTTGTAATTTTAAGTATTTTTGGTTAATAATTATTCTCTTTTAATAAAACAAAATTTTTTGAAAGAAAATTATTTTATTTTTTTCAACTTAATAACTAAAGATATTTGGAAACAATTGAGATTCTTAAATTTGATTTTGTTAAGATTTAATTTGAGAAAGATTATGTAAGGTTTTATATGAGAAAGTTTTTAGATATTTAAGGCTTAGAAACTCAATTTCAGTGAGATTTGAAAACTGTACCAAATTTATTTCTGTGGGATAGAAATTCAGAGAATTGAGAAAATGTACAGTTTATTGAAATAATGTTGTAAACCTTTAAGGGATTTAATAATTGAGTTTCTAAAAGCCTTAACCAACTCAATACGCGAGTAGTTCATGCATCATGAATCATTAAAGTGAAATGAAATAATATTGTCTGGGGACGGATTATAGAAACCGAGGATACATTAGAGGAGGCTTAATTACGAGCCTTGGGATGAGAGGGTGTGAAAGGGTGCTTCAGGGGACCTGGGGTAGCTCTCTAGTGTCGGGTACTTTCACAATAAAAACTTTCTCAATCTGACTAGTCTCTAAGTGTTTCCATACCAGTTGAGCTGTTCATATTATTATTATCCGGACGTATGGAACAGTGTAAACTCCTGGTTGGCCCAGTGCAAATTAAAATTTAAGGGCCCACATATATAGGTAAGTTATGATGAAGATATTGCATAACATTCATGCATTCATAATTGATTGTGTATGTGATTGTGATTGATATTATTATGTATTGGTTGTGAAAACCCTTTGTTGCTTATGTCTTATTCGGAAATATTATATTCTGTTTCTCACTCCTTTCTCCGTGTTTTTGTTTCATATATTCTAAATTGATGGTTCAGAGGGAAGGATCGAAGAATATCAGCAGTAACTATAGTACGTTCTAGAAAGGGAGCTCGGTATGAATACCGTGGTCCAATGAATAAATAATGTTAATAAGTAACTGCTTCTGGGCCATGGAGTTTCCTCTCTTTCTTATAATGTTTAATATTTATTTCCGTTGGATGAATGTAAAATTACTTTATAAAGTTTTAATAATATTTATGAGGTATTTCAGCAATAATGTATATAATTTATTCCGATAGTTTTTTTTTAACAATCATATCTTTAAAAAAAAAATTTACGAATTTTTCTAGAATTTATTAAGGTGTAACAGAGGGTGTTACACCCTCATTATATTCTACCTCATTTGGTCACTAAAATTTGTCACTAAATTGGTCACTAACATTTCTAATACCTAATATCCATCTTATTATGCTTTAAAAATTCTTTTTGTTTTTATTCCTTTTTCTTAGTTCACAAAATTTGCTGGGGTCTAATCATGTCACTTATCGATAAAGCTTTTCCATGTAAAATTTTCCACTTTTTAAACTCAACTTATTCATCTAATTAACTTTTATAAATTTTTGTAATATTTTAAAACAATGTCGCTTTTAGTAAAATAAACATTGTAACCGCCCGATCGGTAATTCTTTCTTAAAACCACGATGTCGTCAAAATACTATCGGCGATACGTGGTGATAAATTAATTCCTAATAGGGGGGCTTACCAGAAATAAATTACAAATTACATATCATTACCGTAAAATTTAAAGAATATTAATAATACAACCAACTCGAATAAAACCGAGCCTGCCTAAACACTAAAATTCCTAAATTTTTCGTTATGATTTCGATCGCAATAAAATCCTTCCAAACACACAAATGACGAGTTACATCAATTAAATTTGAAAATACCCATTAACTTAAAAATGTTAAATTTTTAACCATCGCTTACAAAAAATTACGCGATTTAAAATCTAACCGTTAGATCATGACGAAATTCAAAATGGAGGTTCTCGAGTATACAAGCAATATTATGGAATGGTTAAAAACAAGTTTAGACGAGGTAAGACCCCCCTTACCTTGTCGGACAGCCGCTGTCCATAGGAAAAAAATGGCGAACTCGCCGAAAAACCCGAAGAACACTCCGCAACGTTTACCAATCGCTTCCAAGTTGCTAAAAACTAACATGCACGAAATTTTTAAGTAGTTAAAGGTCATGGGCAACCAAGGAAAATCACAAACAACCATGAAATTGATTTAGTTTAAGAGGATATTTTACCAATGATTTGCCGATCACTTCAAACCTTTCGTCGTTCGTCGCCGATTGTCACTTACGGTTCCCGATCCTAAGAAAACAACACATGCAACCAAAAGGGGACAATAGGGTCACGGTTTTGTGATTCCAAAATAGAGAGGAAAATGCCACAAAATCAAAAACACAAACTATTTTGGGCAGCAAAGAAAAAGAAGACAAAATCAAGAACCAAAATGCAAAAATCCTTACCTTGGTGGCCTTGAATTGGCTCACGGTTTTGAAAGCTTGAAACAAGGGAGATGGGGCTGATCTTTAAAGGTCTAAATCTTGTAGAAAAAAATTAAGAGAATATTTTTGTTTAGTGGAGGAAGTGTTGCGGGTTCAAGAGGAGAATGGAGGAGGAGAAGAGATCATGGTGGTGTAGTGATGTGAGGCCATGAGGAAGAGGAGGTGTGGTGGCTGTTGGGGTGGCTTATGGTGGTTAAAAGGAAGAGTTATTTTGCTAGAAAGTGAAGTGAAGGAGAAGAATAAAGTGGCTTAGCTGAATGGAGTTGTTTCTAGGAGAAGGAGTTAGGGTAATGAGATGTTAGTTTGTTGCATGAAATGTGATTGGTGGAGGTAGGAGGTGGGAGGCTAAATGGATAGGAGTGGCTTGGTGGTGACACCTCTTAGGGAAGGTGGTAAGAGGTGGTGATGCATGGAAGGAGGAGTTTTCTTAAAGCTACATGGGTCCCATGGATGGAAGATGGTGATTGGCTTTTGTTGCATGAGGGAGCTGATGTGTCCAGCTTCTAGGCGTCACTTTGTTTGGGCTTTTAAGGGCTGATGCGGGATAAATTAGGAAAAGGTCCCAACATAATAATTGTAGGACTTTTTCTTATATATAAATTGATACATGGCAAAAAAAAATTCATTAAGAAATGAATGCGATATGGCCCATTTACTAAAACAGTGTAAGACTGTGACGGAATTGATGTTTCTTGCAAAGATTAATTTTCTGGGAAAAATTGGTGAAGAATTTAACTTTGTACCCTTCATAAAAATTATGGGGAATTTAGTTTAAAAAAATTTGGTGAAAGAATTGTTTGATTTCATGGTCATACGAGGGAGAAACGCGAAAAATACTAAACATAGTGCAAGCTGTCACTAGGAAATAGTGTGGTATTTTAAATTATGGGATTTATGAAGTAAGAATTGGCTTTTGAAACCTTCATAAAGTTTATATA
This sequence comes from Clitoria ternatea, assembly GCA_037962975.1. Lineage (NCBI taxonomy): Eukaryota > Viridiplantae > Streptophyta > Magnoliopsida > Fabales > Fabaceae > Clitoria > Clitoria ternatea. The sequence continues at coordinate 286,859,410 of CM075670.1, forward strand.
TCTTCCTTTTCTATTTAATTTGATATATCATTTGTGACGATCCGAGATCGTTAGCCCGATATATACCCGATTTATGACAGGGTACTCAGGAGCTTCCCAGATCAGCTATATCTTCGGAAATAAATTCACCATTAATTTTCCCTTGAGAATTGGGTTTTGTGCCCTTCATGAACATTGTAGAGGTCTACAATAAGGATTAATAGCAAAAGTAACAGAGTGATTCAAGCACCAGACGAAGGAGATATGTGAATTTGACCAAAGACTGCCAGAATTGAAACGAAACAGCCAGGGGTTGTAAAGATCTATTAAACTATATTGATCTAGAAGGATTTGGCCTTCAATGTCTTCATAAAAAACGTAGATAATTTTTTTACGGAGATTTAACACTAATTTTGCGTGAATCAAAGGTTGTATGAGAGAGTTATGAATTTTTTATGAACCATGCGCAGGGAAAAATGTTCAAACGGTAGAATTTTGAGACAAATATACTTAATCTTCGATTTTAGGGTTGACATAGTGAGAATCGGAGCTCAGGGCTAGAAACAGAGATTGAAGATCTTTTCAAAACTAAGAGATTGAGACTAAAATCGTTCAATTCCAAGATCGTATGCAAATTTGGGTTCAAAATACCAAAGGTATTCAGGTCGAGTTTGAAAACGATTTATGAAGAAATTGATTTATGGAAAAACGAGGATGATAGAGTCTGAACTGGGTTTCAGCCTCTTTAGGAAAAGTTCCTGATCCGGTCTCAATACCGGTATCCAATCTGCTATACATATTTCAACGTCTTTGATGAGACATCTACGTGTAACCGATGTCATCGGTATACATCCGGACTGTAATTCCGTATCAGGCGTTCTCCCTATACCGGTTGTTCAGGATAACACCATGACAACGGATAATACACACGTCACTGTGCAAAAGATAAGGATTGTTGCTACAGGGATCGATCAATAATTCCCTGCACTACGAGCCAAATTCTGCTCACGGGAATGGTCAACTTGTTCCCTAATCCTAGTCTACATTCTCTATGCTCAATATAAAATAGCCACTTGACCCAATCATGCAGGTAAGTGCGCAATATAATAATGCTAATGGGAGTTGGTGGTTCCCCACCAACGAATCCTCGTTAATCGAGCCAATCAGGTATATGAACTCACTTCATGATTGAAGTGGGGGATCTTCATCTTCTTCAGCTCTTTTACGACTGATTCCTCTCTGAATACATTCCTTACTTGGAATATTACTGACTTGAGCGTCGGAGAATCTTTGCAGGTGACACCACCATTCGCCCACTTCAACGCGTTAGGTCGGTGTGAAGGATCTCCAAAACGCCCAATCCGCTCTCCTCACTCAAGGACAACGGATACCTACACCGGATACACATACATCCGGTCTTCTATACAGTATTTATATACTATTTGTGACTGGTCTGAGTCCGGATCTCTAGACCCCGGTTCAGGACAGATCATTGGCACGCCCAGTGGGACCCGATAAAGTTATTCCCATATCCTTTGACAGAGCAGGTAATCCAGAATGGAGGGCGAAGCTTAAGACTTCATGGAGAATCAAGCTGAAGGCAGAACCAATCCCAACGCCTTCAGAAAACTCAACTTTGACTCTCATGGGGGCAGCTCAAAGAAGATAGTAACAGTGTCTGATCCTGATCCTCGTGATGAGTTGATCAAACAACTTCAGAGAGAACTCGCTGAATTGCGAAGGGAAAAAAGGCAAAGCGAGGATAAAGAATCGTCTCGCACGCGAAACACTCCCCACGCAACTGATGGTGAAAAGTCCACCACTCTTCAGTACTCAAATATCCCTACGTTTGAGGGGGGAGAACAGACTCGCGATTCTGAGGATGCAGCTTCCCGAAGGAAGAGGGATTCAACAACAGCACCCCCATTGTCTTACAATCTGAAAGTTCCTTTTTCAAGGAGACTTATGGGCATCAGCATCCCCAAGCACCTTCAAACTACTCAACCACTTTCCATTGGAAAGTATAATGGTGAAACTGATCCAACTAAGCACCTTGATGCTTATGTGTTTGAAGCCATGTACTTGGGGGCTGATGAAGACGTGATGTGCCGAATGTTCCCTCGAACATTGTCTGAGGAGGCCCTCGGATGGTTTAAAGGCCTGCCTTCTAGATCCATAGATTCTTGGACGGAAATGGCAGCTGCCTTTGAAACCCATTTTGTCATCTCCAGAGACGTACCCAAGACGTCCCATACCTTAGCTCAGATTAAGCAAGGTGAAACAGAGGGCTTAAAAGATTTTTTGAAGAGGTTTTATAAGGAAGCAGCCCTGGTTCCTAACCTCACAGAATCTATCAAGCTACATATCGTTATTGAGGCATTGCAGCCAGGATCAGCTTTCGCTCTTTCATTAGCAAAGAGCCCTCCAGCAACTTTTGAGGAGTTCAGGAAAAAAGTCTCAAAGTACGTGAGCATAGAGATGCACTTAGAGGCAATGGCTGCAAAGAAAAAGCCACCAACACCATCTCCTCAAACCCAGAAGGGTAAGGAGAAGACGAGGTCAGAACGCATGGAGAGGCCATTTACAAATCCTAAGGTTAATAACCACCCTCCTCAACCTCGAGAAAGGCACGTCAATTCCTTCAGCCATTATGCACAATTGTCTGCCAGGCCGTCTCAGATTTTAAGAGAGGTCGGATGGCCAATGCTCAGCACATATGGCATCAGAAGACCAGCCCCTATGAAAAGACCAGGAAATTCACGTAAGTACTGTGATTTTCATGAACAAAATGGTCATTCAACTGATGAATGCCAAGCGCTAAAGAACGCGGTTGAGACGTTAATTAGAGAAGGCAAGTTGAAGCAATACCTGTTCAAAGAAAAATCCTTTGACAGGGCAGAACGGAACGAGAAAAGAGAAAGAGATCCAGACGATGGGGATGACAATAACCCCGGTCCGGTTCGAAAGTTCTCTGCTGCAGAAAAGCAAAAAGGTGTGATGACTGACAATGCAGCACAGAAAGACAGCATGCCCCAGCAACAACGTCAGGGCCGACGTGAAGTTATTGACATGATTGCTGGAGGGTTCGCTGGAGGAGGAGCTTCAATTACAGCCCGTAAGAATCATCACAGAATGATTCTATCTGTGCAAGGGAAATTCAAAGACAATCGCCCTTACAGAGGTGGGATTGAAGCTCCCACAATCTCTTTCTCTGACGAGGATTTTGGCCCAACCATTCCTGGTGGTGACGATGCTATAGTCATCACTGCTGTGATCGCCAACAAGGACGTCTGAAGAATCCTTGTTGACTAGGGAAGTTCCTGCGATGTTATTTTCTATAATTGCTTTGAAAGAATGGGTTTTAAAGACTCAGACTTACAGCCTTACACGCAGGAACTAACAGCTTTCAATGGCGCAAAGCAACCAACTAAAGGGTATCTTGACACCCTTATCTCGTTTGAAGGCGAGCCAGGAGCCAGGACGGTTAGGTCTCGGGTGCTAGTGATTGATGTCAAATCACCATTTAATGGCATCATAGGCCGTCCCACTCTGAATGCAATGGAGGCAGTTGTATCAACCCCACATCTGCTTATCAAGTTCATTGACAAGGATAATGCTGTGTCATCTATCAGGGGTGATCAAGAAATGGCTAGGTACTGCTACAACCTTAGCCTCAACATGACAAAGCTGGACGCCTCCAATAAAAAGAGGAAACTTAATGATGCTGGAACATCGGCTGGATCTGTAAGCCTTGTCGACCTGGATCCTAGAGCGGATTTGAACATTGATCCGTTCAACCCATCAAAGCCCACACCGGATGGAAGTTCCAGGGACATCGTCTTGGGAGATTCTCCAGAAAAGATCACCCATATTAATGACAAGCTAGATACTGAAATAGAGCAGCGACTGCTGGCTCTCTTGCAAGAGTTTAAAGACCTCTTTGCATGGACTGCAGCCGATATGCCAGGCATAAACCCTGAATTCTGCTGTCATAAACTTTCCGTCTATCCAGAGACGAAACCTGTGGCCCAAAAGAAAAGACGATTGGGCCCAGAGAAACAGAAGGCAGCTTGCCAGCAAACTGAGGAGTTGCTGAAGGCCGGATTTATCAGGGAAATCCGATATTCCTCTTGGCTTTCGAATGTAGTGATGGTCCCAAAATCCAATGGTAAATGGAGAATGTGCATCGACTACGTGGACCTCAACCGCTGCTGTCCGAAAGATCCTTATCCTCTTCCTAATATAGATCGGATGGTGGATGACTCCTCTGGTTATCAATACCTGAGCTTCATGGACGCTTATTCTGGTTACAACCAAATTCCGATGTGCGAAGAGGATCAAGAGAAGACAGCTTTCATAAACGATCGTGGTGTCTTTTGCTATACAGTCATGCCCTTTGGCCTGAAAAACGCTGGGGCGATATATCAGCGCATGATCAACAAGGTTTTCGAAGGTATGCACACCAAACTTGTTGAAGTATACATTGACGACATAATAGCAAAGACACCGGTTGGTGGCGATCATATTGAGGACCTACGCCAAGTTTTCACCCGTTTGAGACAATTTAACATGAGGCTGAACCCAATGAAGTGCACATTTGCTGTCCCTGCTGGGAAGTTTTTGGGTTTCATGTTAACTCAACGTGGTATTGAAGCCAATCCAGGGAAGTGCCAAACGATTCTAGACATGCAGAGTCCTAAGAATCTCAAAGAAGTCCAATCCCTGAATGGCAAGGTAGCAGCTTTGGCACGATTCATGCCAAAGATGGCTCACAGGTCGCTCCCCCTGTACAAAATACTGAAAAAGTCCAAGAAATTCGAGTGGGGACAGGAACAAGAAAAAGCTTTCCAAGAGCTTAAGGAGGTGTTGTCCAAACCTCCCATTCTCACAAAGCCTGACCCCGAAGACACACTCATTCTGTACTTGGCTATTTCAGATGAAGCTTTGGGTTGCCTTGATAAAAGAAACTCCTGATGGACAAAGACCGGTCTATTTCACTAGCAAAACCTTGCAAGGTGCTGAGCTCCGGTATCAAAAAATCGAAAAGGCCGCCCTCGCTGTTGTTTGGGCCTCTCGACGGCTTCGTCCGTATTTTCATGCCCATCCAATCATAGTGAGAACGGATTTGCCACTCCGTTCTGTCTTAATCAAGCCCGATCTCACTGGGAGGATGATCAAATGGTCTATTGAACTCTCTGAGTTTGATATATCCTACGAACCCCGCAGCGCTATTAAAGCTCAAGTCCTGGCTGACTTTATTGTGGAAATGACAGGGACTGATCCAGATTACCCTCGAGTCCATTGGACCATTTACGTTGATGGTTCATCAAACCAAAGAGGCTCTGGAGCAGGTGTAGTTCTAAAAAGTGACGACGGAGTACACCTGGAGATCTCCCTTCGTTTCAATTTCAAAACATCCAACAACCAAGCAGAGTACGAAGCTTGCTTGGCCCGGCTAAGAGCTGCAATTGACATCGGAGCTTCTGAGGCGACACTCTGCAGCGATTCACAGCTGGTGATTTCGCAGATCTTAGGAGATTATCAAGCTCGCGAACCTCAACTCCAATTATACTTGAACTGTGTCAAGGAGTTGACTGAGAAATTCTCAAAGGTGGAATTCAAGCATGTTCCACGTGAAGAGAATACGAGAGCGGATATACTCTCCAGGTTAGCAAGCACTAAACGACCAGGTAGCACCACTACGCTGGTTCAAAGCACGCTAACGTCGCCCAGCATTCCTCTTTTCCCTTCTCTAAACGCCATAATGACCAACTCCTTTTACGGAGATACATGGATGGCTCCTTACATCCGTTATTTGGCTGATGGACAACTACCTACAGATGAGAAGGAAAAGACGAGGCTAAGGAGAGAATTACTGTATTTCACTATGATTGATGGTAATCTTTACAGAAGGGCACTCTCAGTGCCCTATTTGATTTGTCTCAAAGAGGATGAGGTGCAAGATGTAATGGAGGAAGTGCATGGAGGACAATGTGGACACCACGCCGGAGGAAGAAGCTTAATGCGAAAAATCCTCAGAGCTGGATACTGGTGGCCCACGATGAAGCAAGACTCTATTGACTTCGTCAAAAAATGTGATGTTTGCCAAAAATTCTCTAACCTTCACCACACACCGGCGGAAGAACTCTTCACATCCGCTGTTCCATGGCCCTTCTACCAATGGGGATTGGATATTCTGGGCCCCTTTCCAACTGCTCCTGGGGGTATCAAATATCTCATTGTAGGGGTCGATTATTTCACTAAGTGGATAGAAGCAGAGCCGGTGGTACATATTACTTCAGCCCAAACTCGTCGTTTCATGTATGAAAACATAATAACACGGTTCGGGGTCCCAGCACGGATTGTCACTGACAATGGCACCCAGTTCACGGATAGAAAATTCACAGATTTGCTTGAAGGGTTAGGAATAACCCAAATATTCTCATCCGTCGAACATCCCCAAACTAATGGTCAAGCTGAAGTGGCCAACAGGGAGGTGCTGAAGGGACTAAAGAAACGCCTTGGTGAAGCCAAGGGCGGATGGACAGACCAGCTGTGTCATGTCCTATGGGCATATCGGACAACGCCTCATTCATCCACCAATGAATCCCCATATCGCCTAACATACGGGGTCGAGGCAATGATACCTGTGGAATTGCAAATTGCTTCCACAAGGGTTAAGTACTTCTCTGAAGAAACCAACAATGCTAACTTGGCATCCGAAATGGACGTCATACAAGAACTCAGAGAAGACGCTTTCATCAGAGATCAAGCCATCAAAGCCAAAGTTGCTCTCCGGTACAACAAACGAGTCCAATCAAGGACTTTCAACGTTGGAGATTTGGTTTTGAGGAAAGCAAGTATAGGGAACAAATTCGCTCATCAAGGCAAACTAGCCCCAAACTGGGAAGGCCCATACAGGGTATCCGAAGTTACTGGCAAAGGCTCTTACCGCCTTGAAAACCTTGATGGCACTCCAATCCGAAATAAATGGAACACCCAAAACTTGAGCATCTACTATAGCTAGCTGTTGAAACCATCTACATTCTCCTATCCTTATCTTGGTTTGAAAACTGGAGAATTTATTTTCACAGCTACGCTCTCATTGTAATTCTTATTTTTGATTTAATAAGAATCTCTCACAACAATTTAACTCTTTCGAGTTTTTCTTATGCTGTGATTTTCAGCTTATCCGGTGTACAGAACATACTCAGGACGGATGATCTCAATTACTCATTCTATAATTGAAGATATAACTCCTCGAGTGTGTCTAAGTATTGAAGGCCCAGATTGTAGGATTAAACCGAACTCTAGGTACGGTTAGTAAGTTTGGCTGAACACCAGTGAAGGCTCGGATTATAGGATTAAACCGAACTCCGAGTACGACTAGTAGGATTAACCGAACGTCGGTGAAGACCTGAGTTGTAGGATTAAACCGAACCTCAGGGCATGGGTTGTAGGGCTGGTCCTTTTTCAAGGCCACAAACCGAACCCCATTCGAAGACTACATGGGTGGTAGGGCTGGTCCTCTTTCAAGGCCACAAACCGAACCCCATGCGAAGGCTTGGGCGCAGTAAGCTGGTTCTTCTTCAAGACCACGCTGAAACCCAAGTAACGGGCGCAGTAGGTTCAGGATTAGCCCTGATCTGAACCCCGTATCGAAGGCTCAGATTGTAGGATTAAACCGAACTCTGAGTACGACTAGTAGGATTAACCGAACGTCGGTGAAGAATCGTCATTGAGTAAAACCAAAAGACCGATTGAAGAACGGTTAGTAAGATTAAACCGAACGCCAAATACGACGTGGATTGTAGGATTAAACCGAACTCCAAACACAACAAGTAAGTTATACTGAACTCCAAATTAATACTTTCTGGTGAAGTTCTTTATTTGGAAGTTTTATAGCTTCGAATTTTGACTCATAAACTCCGACACAAACAATTCACTCGGGTACGCCACAATCTAAGGCATATTCACCCGAAATCTCTCAGTCGGAAATATTTGAAGAGGAATTTCTATTTTAAATCCTTACTCTTAAAGGCTCTCACGAGAAAATCTCACTCAGAGTTTATTCAAAGTGATAATCACCCAATAAAACTGGGGGACAGCGTCAACGATTTAACGGATATCTTGAGGAATGAACTCTCGTCTAAACGATCTCACAATCATTCCCCTTAAGCCGTTCTTCTGACGATGATGAGTTCCCTCACAAGCGGTGATCTTATTATGAAATTCATCTCGCATGTATAAGTCCGGTATGGAGATTTTGTTTTACAATCCGATCTTCATTACTTAAATCTGGAATGATACAATGCACAATCCCTCTATTAAAGTTGTTTTTCACTAAACAAGAATGGAGGTAAAAAACTCTTTTATTAATTTAATGAGAATTACAATTCGTGTAATAATCCGGAGCTGATCCCGGAACACAGCGAATTCGAATCAATGAAATGAAAAAGGAAACAGGGAAGGCGCTACTTTCTCTGGCTTGAATCTCCTTCTTTCCCTTTGCCTTTGCCTCCGGTCTTGCCTTCTTCAGTGCGAGAGGTTGTTCCTGTGCTTATGGGCTTCAGGAGTGAAGGTCCCATTGATTGGCCTGCAGGTAAAGGAGCGAACTTATAAGGAGTGTTAGGCGGACTTTCATGACGCTTATCAACTATGGCCACCAGTTTCCCTTGATGAAACTCATAGAACGGATCAATACCATTCAGATTAAGTTTCACCTTGGGATTCCGGTATTGAATTTGACGAACAACCAACCTAAAGGATTCCTTGACTGCTTGATCGCACATATCCACAGCCTCGTCAAATTCTGCTTTTGTGTCCGCCAACTTTGAGAGCATCTCCTTCTCTTTACGCGACCAATCTTCGGTTCCTCGAGAATAAACAACTTTAACTTCCTTAAGCTCCTCTTCCAGCTTTGAAGAGCGTTCCTTCTCCGCACAAAGACCGGAGTGGAGGTCGGAATTGATTTTCTTTTGGTCAGCTACTTGGGCCTCCAACTCCTTGGCAAGATATTTCAGCCCAGACGAAGGATGGTTGCCTTATCCTTAGCAGCAGCAACGCTAAGGTCATTAACCTTGCCAACCAACAAGCTCAGCCTCTCATTCTCTTCTGAAAGCTTGCGAACCGATCTTAAGAGCCCGGATAATTCTGCCAAGTGCTTCTGTCCGGCATCGCAAGCTTTGGTTACTTCATCGCTCATCAATGAGGGCTTCAGCTTATATGGAGTCTCAGGAACGCCCTCAGGAACGGAACCCTCGTATACCAGATATTGTGCAAGACCGGAGTTACTTTGAAGAGGGCGAGTAACTTTTGGTGCAAAGTAAGTCGTTATTGGCTTTGCACCATAAGTGATCCCGTCGCCGGGAGCATCCGGAGTGGATCCTGCATCCAGAGCAGATCTTTCCACTTTCTTTCCCTTTGAAAGCTCCGGATCAGCACCCTCACTTGAAATTTTTTGTTTTTTCGGAGAGGGTTGACGATCCGAGGTCCTTGAGGAACCGCGTTTTATCGTTTTCTTCTTCTCTCCGACCTTCTCAACCGCAACCCCCTCAGATCCGCCCTCTAGCAAGGGAATATCGTCACCAGCAGATGAGGTTAAAATGATGGTCTCAGCTGTAGCTTTCTTCGAATTCCGTTTCGCTTGAATGTCATTTTCAGCTGCCACGGAATTCACTCCAGCTTTGAGCCCCTTCAATTTTTCCATCTCTGGTGACACAGCTTCAATTTCAACTGCAAAACCAAACAACACGGTTAGAAATCAAATACTTCAAGGCATGATACGATAAAATATGAAAATTAGCAGGAAAATTACGCAGATATTCCTCGCGGGTAGACCACGATCCTAACAAACGCCTGCAAGAGAAAAATTGATGCGAGGCGGTGTAGGATTGAAGAGCGGAAAGAACGGAAACTGAAGACGGGCTTAGTTCATCCTCCTCAGTGTAGTACGCCTGGGAGGTCAGCAAAAAGTGTTCATGCGTCCAAGCCACTGGGAACTTTTGAATCCCATCTTCAGTTAACCAAAAAACTGACTCATCAGGGTGAACGCTAATCTTCGTGAAATAGGACTTGAATGAATGTCCATCAACTTTGGCGGAGTCAGTGTACGCCTCAAAGTTGATAACCTTTGAGAGAGTCCGGAGGGATATCAAGCTCACTCCCCCTTCTCTTTATTTGCACGACAGACCACTTGGGCAAAATAGAAGAGCATGGCCACCGTCGGCTTGAAGTTGAAGTGCTCCCCAAGCACTTCAAGAGAACGGACTAATCCCCATCCGTTGGGGTGAAGCTGCGAAGGAGCGCAGTCCAGGAATCTCAGAACCCCCATCTGAAACTTCGAAAGGGGAAACCGCACACCAAGGTTCAAAAATAAAAAGTCATACATGTACAAGGACCTTTCGTCCGGAGTATGACAAATTCGATCGGATGGCAACGGAGCTATCACCACGAAGCACTTCTTGTATTTGTCCTTCTTGAAGACCGTGAAACGCGGCTCCAACTCCGCTCCCCCCTCTCGAGCGTGAACTGATGCTATTTCATGAAACTCCTCAGCCACCCAGCTGAATGGGCGTTTCTGTTGGAATTTCACCCAGTCTATCCGGTGTGCAACCATATTGCATAGGCCGGATTGGGTCTTCAAGATATACTTCTCAGAAGGAGATTCCCCTTCAGACGATTTCCTCCCAGTAGCTTTCTTTGTCACCATTGTGAAAGCTTTGATGCTGCGATAAAATTTCACATCATCAGAGAGATACAAATCCCCACTCTCGACACTCTCACTGGAGGAGGAAGACTCTGAAGAGGGTATAATCACCCTTCGCCTTTGATATTGCGACTCCTCCCTCTCTGTATTCCGTGGCCTCGACTGGAGGATCACTGGGATCCTCCCACCACGAACGCTAGGGTTTTGAGTCAAAGCCCTTCCTCCTCTTCCTCTAGGGCTAACGCCACTGAAGCTAACACCCTTCCTAGGCATTCTCAAATATTGAAAAGAGAAACAGAAAACGAAGGGAAAGTGGTTACCTAAGGATAGTGAATTGAAATTCACAGAGGCGGACACGAAGAACTTCTCGAAACTTTTGCAGAGGTTCGACAAGGGAGCAACAACAAATGGTAATTGAAATTGCCAGATATGCCTTGTTCAGGGCACAAAAATTTTTCAAATACCCACTAAACACAACCTGTCGTGTACCCCCAAACGACTCCCCGTTTAGTGGACCAAAATTATCGTTTAGTACCTCAAGGCGCGAAAATGCCATCGTTTCGTCACAGAGCTTTCTAAATGGGCCTATTAAATCCAAATTCTAGGCCCAACAAGCCCCTAAGTGACGATTATTAAGACATGCGCATTTAACGCAATAATGGCTCGCCCACGTGAGTAAAGACATTAAATGTCCAATCATGGGGAACGTGGCCACCATTACCCGAATACCAAGGGTTGTGAAATTCAATAAACTCCTGATATTCTCATTGTCAAATCCGCCCTTAGGGAATTCATCACTACGGAACTTTGTTCCCAGAGCGGACATATACACTTCGATGTAGTCCCGAAATCCAGACGTACTATGATCAATATAGCTCATATGAGCAAGTCAACTGCTTCCTCACATCAGCTAGGGGGCTAGTAGAGGTATTACTCGGATTTCGGATGGATGCGAAAATTGCCTAATCCGCACTCCCATGATTGGAAAAATTCACCAGGACGGATTATCTCAATCACCTATTCTGTGATTCGACGATGTAACTCCTGGTACGAAGAACTCCAATAATCATTCCAGGACGGATGATCTCAATCACCTATTCTGTGATTCGATGATGTAACTCCTGGTGTGAATCATTCCAGGACGGATGATCTCAATCACCTATAAAGTGATTCGACGATGTAACTCTTGGTATGAACAATTCTCATCATCATTCTTACGATGAAAGCTTTTGAGAACTGAAAAGTATTCACTCAATCCGTACTCCTACGATTGAAAAATGTCTCCAGGATGGATTATCTAAATCACTTAATCTGTGATCTGACGATGTAACCCTTGGTGTTGTGTACTTTTCCAGAACGGATAATCTCAATCACCCATTACGTGATATGACGATGTAACTCCTTGACATGGTATACCTACCCAGGACGGATGATCTCAATCACCTATTCTGTGATATGACGATGTAACTCTTGGCGCCATACACACCTCAAGGACGGATGATCTCAATCACCTATTATGTGATCCGACGATATAACTTCTGGTGCTGTACACATCCCCAAGACGGATGATCTCAATCACTTATGAAGTGATTTGATGACAAAACACCTGGCATGATCAATTCATATAATCATTCTTATGATGGAAAATTCCGAAAGTCAGTCCGCACTTTCGCTTTCAAGTGGTATTCTCCCAGGACGGATACTCTTTATCACATATTCTGTGATACAACGACGTAACTCCTGGCGTAGAAAAAACTCCCATCATCATCCTTATGATGAAGGACTCAAACACCACTTCCTTGCAGTTCCCTAAACTTGGAACAATATTGTCATCTCCTGTGAGAGTATTACGGATTAAAAGCAGTCATCCGTCCTGTTACATTACTCTACTGAACAGCGGATCGACCCATCTTTCCCCAAGAGAATTAAGGAAATTAAGGATCATGCCCCAAAGACAGGCACCTTTTTCTTAACACATACTTGGGGACATGTATATATTTCGCCGTTCTAAATTTATCTATTGTTTAATCTTCTGAGGCAGTTATTTCAATCCGGCCTTAAGATTAGTTATACAGAACGGATTAGCATTGAATTATATATACATGAAACGATGAAGACAAATGCCTTAAATGGAATTCATTCATTAAAAACAAGGCTGTATACAATAGTTCAAAATCCGGAGTTGATCCCGGTACACAACTATACATATAAAGGAAAACAAAACTACGGAGGAGGAATCTGTTCTTCAGTTTTCTGTGCCTCCTCAGCACCAGACTCTTGTGCCCCTTCCTTGGGAACCTCTACAGGAATCTCCCCTCTAGGAGCTTCAGCCCTTTCTTCAGAAGAGGGAACCTCGGACACAGGAAAGACGTAATCAGGTCCCATGGTTTGACCCTCAGGAAGAGGAGCCAAACCATACAAGGACGTCGGTGGATCTTCGTGACGACCATCCACCACTGCGACTAACTTTCCCCCATGGAATTCATAGTACGGATCCATTCCGTAAAGGTTAAGTTTCGCAGTGGGGTTGCGGTAGAAGACTTGGCGTATGGCTAGGCCGAAGGACTCTTCAACAGCCCGGCTGCATATGTCAACAGCTTCTTCTCTCTCAGCTTTCGCTGTAGCCAATTCTCCCCGCAACTTGGACAGCTCCTCACTAGATACTTCGGACTCCACTTTCCTAGCCTTCAGTCCCTCTATCTCAAGAAGGAGCTTCTTCTCCCTTTGAGACCACTCCTCAGCATCAGCTTTATTTTTATCCTGGCTGCTACGGAGTTCTCCCTCCTTCTCTGCCACTTTGCCTTCCAAGTTTTTAAGATCGCCTTTGAGCTTGAGATTCTCTTTAGACATGATATCTCCAAACTCCTTAGACTTGCTAAGACGATCTTCCATTAACTTCATGGCGGCTTTGTCTTTTTCTGAGGAAAGCTTGAGTTCTTTCAATTCGTCACTCAATTCTTCAACCTTATCGACGTTGTTAGCCAACTCGCTGACTGAAGAAAGCATTCCAGCAAGTTCGGCTAACTGCCACCTTCCGGCCTCACACGCTTCCTTAATTTCTTTAGGACTGAGTGTAGGCCGGAGTTTGTACATCGGTGGAGGAAGAGTGGCTGGAGTAGAACCCTCATAGGAGAGGAAGGGGGTGAGAAACGAGGTAGTTGGGAAGGAGGTCGGCTCTGATCCAGAAACCCCAGCAGCAGTGCCTTTATTGAGATCGGAGGAAGCACCAATCGCTTCCGAGGCTTCAACAGCTTTATCCTCCGAAGTCCTTTGCTTCTTGGACTGACGCCTTGCAGGATCATTCTGGATCTTTCTTCTCCTCTCAGTAACTGGAGGCTGACCCGAGGCTGCGCCAACATCGGATGAACCGCCCTCAACCAGTGGGATGTCCCCTTCAGCATCAGAGGTCTGGATGATTAACTCAGGACGATCCTTAGTTGAGGGCCTGGGCTTCACTTTATTTTCATGGGCAACGGACTTACCCGCCGCCTTGAATTTCTTTAACTTGTCCATCTCTGGAGTTTCTTGTTCTATTTCACCTACATGAACAAACACAAGATGTTAGCAACTACAAATATTCTATATATATTTGGTAAAGGAGAAAAGGTGAAACAAAACGAGAAGTATGCAAATATTCCTCCCGGACTCCGCTTGAGCTACTTAGCAAACGCCTACATGAAAAGACGTGACGACGTGTAGTGTGTGATTCAAGTGCGAACAACACTCTCGACGTCTCACGAGACAGATCGGATTGGTCAGTGTAGTACGCGTGTGAGCTCAAGAGAAAATGTTTGTGTGTCCAACTCAGGGGAAATTTGTCGACGCCCTCTTCATCCTTCCAAAATATTGGTTTGCCCTTCTTAATGGAGATGCGAGTGAAATAAGTCTTGAAGGACTTCCCGTTAACCTTGGCAGAATCCGTATAAGACTCAAAGTTCACAAAGGAACAGAGAGTCCGGAGAGTCACCAGACCAACTCCACCCTGCTTGTTTGCCCTTCGAACTACCTGAGTGTAGTAGAACAGCATCGCTACAGTTGGCGTGAAATTAAAATGTTCACCCAAGACCTCCAAAGCTCGGACGAGGCCCCAACCGTTGGGATGAAGTTGGGAGGGTGCACAGTTCAGAAACTTCAAGACACCCATCTGGAGTTCGGTTAGAGGAAAACGAACTCCCAGATAATGAAAAATAAAGTCATACATATACACAGAGCGGTCATTAGGGACGACATGGCATATCCGCTCTGTCGGAAGTGGTGCGTAAACCCTATACCACTTTTTCATTTCTTCATCCGTACTCAGCGTGAACCTCGGTTGAATCCGAGATCCCTCCTCATCCGCATGACGAGAGGCCAGGTCCTTAAACTCGCTGGACACCCAACAGAAAGGCCATTTAGCCTGAACCTCCTCCCAATTCAGCCTCGAAGAAACTATGCTATAGAGACCTTCAGTTGTCCTCGAAATAGCGCTATTTCCAGAGGTTCCCTCTCCAGTGGCCATTTGGATTTTCTGAATCGAACTCCTTAATCTACGATAAGAAATAAAATGTCGTCAGAAAGTTGCAATCATTACTCACTGCATTTTAAAAGCAATTACAATCAGAGGGCGACTCTGAGAAGGGAAAGGTCACTTCCCACAGTGAGTAAGATCCCCTTTCTGAGCGACGCGATTCAGTCTTAGGAAGAATTACAAGGATTCTTCCCCACGACTATGAGGGTTGCGGGAAACTGATTCCCCCCTAGATGAAGCCTACTTTCTATAGCTAAGAGTAGCAAACCAAAGAGAAACTAGAGCAACAAGGAAGAGATAGTTATCTCAGATGACAGTGATGAATTTGAGGAACGAAAAAACCCTCGCAATGTAGGCAGCAAACTTCCTTGCAAAATTTCTGCAGAGTTTCGTTGAGAAATCAAAAGCAAGTGGAACCCAGAATCCACTAAGTATTCCTTTTATAGGAAACGAAGAGGTTCGGTTACCCCCTCTTGAAGTTGTGTCGTTCTCGATAAAACGCATTAGTTCACAAGCGAAACGACACAACGGTTCCAAATTCTTAGGCGCCAAAACGATAGCGACTCAGCGAAGGGCTATCCTCTAGGCCCAAAAGTTTTGAAAACTTCGGGCCCATTAAGCCCAAAACGACGGTTAATGGGATTTTCATCTCAGACGCAATAATTGCTTGCCCACGTGATTAAAAGCATTAATGTCTAATCATGCAACGCAATTCACGCTTTACAGCCGTTACACGAACTTCAAGAGCTTTCAATTCCAATAAACTCTTGAAATTCTCACACAACGAATCTTTGTCTGAATCCGTTGTGGCCGCATCGACAGGTCGGATCTATTAATTTTAGAACGGTTCCTTACGAATGACAACAGATGCTAAGGAACTGTTACACACGTAAGTTTACCGATATTAAGACCTCTTGCAGGTTGAGTAGCTTATGTGAACATCCATTCGGTCCCTCACACAAGCTAGGGGACATATGATCCGGTCTCAATACCGGTATCCGATCTGCTATACATATTTCAACGTCTTTGATGAGACATCTACGTGTAACCGATGTCATCGGTATACATCCGGACTGTAATTCCGTATCAGGCGTTCTCCCTATACCGGTTGTTCAGGATAACACCATGACAACGGATAATACATACGTCACTGTGCAAAAGACAAGGATTGTTGCTACAGGGATCGATCAATAATTCCCTGCACTACGAGCCAAATTCTGCTCACGGGAATGGTCAACTTGTTTCCTAATCCTAGTCTACATTCTCTATGCTCAATATAAAATAGCCACTTGACCCAATCATGCAGGTAAGTGCGCAATATAATAATGCTAATGGGAGTTGGTGGTTCCCCACCAACGAATCCTCGTTAATCGAGCCAATCAGGTATATGAACTCACTTCATGATTGAAGTGGGGGATCTTCATCTTCTTCAGCTCTTTTACGACTGATTCCTCTCTGAATACATTCCTTACTTGGAATATTACTGACTTGAGCGTCGGAGAATCTTTGCAGGTGACACCACCATTCGCCCACTTCAACGCGTTAGGTCGGTGTGAAGGATCTCCAAAACGCCCAATCCGCTCTCCTCACTCAAGGACAACGGATACCTACACCGGATACACATACATCCGGTCTTCTATACAGTATTTATATACTATTTGTGACTGGTCTGAGTCCGGATCTCTAGACCCCGGTTCAGGACAGATCAGTTCCTAAAACGTTTAAATGAGTCACCAAAGACTGACCATGTCACCATCGAATGTCTCGAAGCATATGAACGGTCACATAAAAGTCATTAAAGGTTCTGATTGGGCCGGTTAGGTCAAGTCAGACACCCTTGGTTCTTCACAGAGGGATCCTAACAGGACTAGTTTCCCTACTGGATCACTAGTCTCAGGTCGAACAGTCAGAGTCCGACCTCAGGATGGGTCCCACAGTTCAAATATGAGGAACTTGACAATATTTTATTATTAAACATAATTATTAAATAAATAAATAATTTAAAATATAATTCCCAAATAAAATATTATTATAAATATTTGTATATTTTTCAAAATAATCAATTGAATATATTTTATAAAATTTTAAATATCAGTTATTAAGCATAATTTATTATTACATGTTAAAATATTATTAGCAAAGAATAATTACTAACTAAATAATTATAAAATAACTAAAACTCAATTAAAATAATCACCATTAAATAAATTATTATATAATAATATCATAAAATTTTAAATTAAATGGATAAATAAGTATTCATCATTTAAAATTAAATAATATATTTTTAAGTAAATAATTATTAATTGAGATTAGATACTAATTACCAGGATTAAGTATTATTTATAAAATATTATTGATAGGAAATAATTATCAACTAATATAATTATAAATTAATTAGTACTTAATTAAACAAAAATAATCGTCATTAACATATTATTAAACAGTACTATTGGACGTTGTTATTATGACTTTCCTATCGCTGCTTCTCTCATTTGTTATGCTTTCTCTCGGTATTCTTGTACTTCATTTTAAATATCTTAACTAGTTCTACTTTTCATTATTTTTGTTATACTGAACTACTCGGGGAACAGACCAAAGACTCAAGCTTCTTACTGAAAGCCTAACAAAGTATCCTTAGAGTCCTGAGAGTCTTGTTTCCTATTCTAAAAAATTAGGGCTGTTACACATCCTCATAATTTGATGACCAAATAAATATATATGCATTGTACATTAAATATTTCTAAGCATTCTTCTTCAAATTAAATATTTAAACTAAAGACCCGGTCCGGTATAATAGTTCCCACTCGTTACTCAAATGGTAAACCTCTTTGTACATCAACATGTACCTTTTGGCGATACCTGGCTTTTCTGAATTAATTTTCAATTCCAATTCAACTTTCAAACACTCAATTCCTTTATCTGAATAATTCCTAAACATTAATTAAAATTATTTTAACAATCTACAAGCCCATAAAACGCAATAATCAAAGCTAAACATTAAATCGGCTAAGTTTCGAAAGGTTCTAACTTATTGATACTAGAACCTGTACAGCTACATCTAGTATCGGTATCAGGCAGAGGTTGAAAAGCATACTAGGGGTCTATAGGTCAACACTTGTAAATATGTGAGGAATGTTTGTGTCAATGTCGACTTTCTTAGTATTTTACGGAAAAGTACAAATATAGGCAGTACAAGACAACAACATTATTAATTTTACCTTTATAAGTATCATTCATTTATTATGCATAAGGGACGTTCAACTAACTTAAATGCTTAAGCTTCGATATTTATATCGCACTAACTTGAGCTTTGAAGTGTCCTTGCAAGTGACACATTAATTTGCCTCACAATGCAAAATACCAATGGATATTAGACGGAATATATCAAGATTTTAAGATCCTCACTAGATTGATGCAAGAGATGTTACACACATAAGCTTGGTTTCCATATGGAAGTTTGTCACTCCATACTAGGCAAATAATTGGCACAATCAATGGGACCCGTTATAGTTATTGTCACTTTCATAATTACTTTCATGGACACAAGTCAATGTCCTCTAGGCACTTTGGATGGAGACGTGCAAGATATGACACATTTTAAGCCAAACTTGTTAGGTTACAACCTAGGAAAGGTTTGAGTTAGTTCAATATAGTTGGGGAAATAGAGTTTAGAAAAAAAAGAAATCTAATGATTAATATTGATCCTTTACGCTGTTTGATACAATCAAAACTTTGTTTGACCACAGGATAATAAACCTACTCCGTTTGACACCCTTAAACCGACAAACAAATAGGCAGGAAAAGGTCTAGAAATGACCTAGAAAAATGGGTCTTTAAGAGTGGGCTATTTTAAGGAAGTTTCCAAGATAGACCTAGATATACTACTTTTCATGAAACATTTCTTCATCGTTTCTTCGCGTTTTCACATACTTCTTGTCAGAGAAATATATTCCAAAAAATACCAAATCCCACATTGCTTAGACTTAAGGCATGTTTAAAGTTTATATACTAAGGGGTATGTGAGACTTGTAAATGTCGCAACCTGGATCGCGACTGCGCGGCCGACCCTCAAAATGATTTTTGTTCCGAAAAGAAAAACAGGGAGTCACCACCAACGTTTTTATCCATAGGAAAAACATTGGAAAAAAACTATGTTCCGTAAAGCACTGGTTTAAAATGAGATTCAAGTTCGGGAGTCGGTTACGAGTAGGGAAGGTATTAGCACCCTACATCGCCTGTCAGAAACAGTACCAAGATTGAAAATGCGCAACATAAATAGCCTTACAAAAGATGTTTTATTTCTTCCCTTTTATTGTTGTACTTTGTGTAAAAACAGAAGGAAATGGAAGGAACAAACTGGACAAACATAGAGTGTAGGTCAACAGGATGTCGCGTCCAAATTAACCTCGGCTTTGATATAAAAATAGAGAAAGGGAGGGATGCTAACAAGGCGTCGCGTCTAAATTAGTCATCCTTTAATCACATACGGGGTTAGAAACAGGAAGGGGATAAACGGGACGTCTCGTCCCAAGTATCCCGTTCCTTATGGGAAAATCAACAAGACGTCACGTCTAAATTGATATTCGTGGAATTTAATCAAGACACGGGGTCAGAGATTGGGAAGGGGATAAGCGGGACGTCTCGTCCCAAGTATCCCGTTCCTTATGGGAAAATCAACAAGACGTCACGTCTAAATTGATTTTCATGGGCTTGATAAAAGGGCGGTTACAAAGGAAACATAAAGAAAATAAAATAGAAATGAAATGGGAAAGGTGGGGATAAAAAAAGAGATGGGCCCGACAGGATTTAAAGTCCTGCTCCTACGTATTCTTGAGTTACCAAGAAATTAGGGTTACGTAGTTCTTTGGTGATGTTTTTTTTAGGAAGAAGCTAAAAGATTAATGGTGGATGATGTTTTTTTTTGGCTAGTCTGAACGTGAAACACTTGTTTTTGTTATTTATTTATTACGAACCTAGGAAGGGGTAAAAAAGAAAAGAAAAGAAAATAACAGAAATTTATTTAAGTGGAAAAATGGAAAACCGAGTAAAAAATGGAAAAACCGAGTGAAAAAATAGAATACCGAGTGAAAAATTAAATACCGAGTGAAAAAGTGGAATACCGAGTGAAAAGTGGAATACCGAGTGATGGAGTAAGAGACTGCAGAGGGGGTCAGAAACTGACTGAAGGTGGAAGAGACCGACCAAGTGAGAAAGGGACTGACCGAGGGAGAAACGCAGTGGGGGGTTGAGAGGAGTTTGAAGGTGTTTAGAGGGAAAGAGAAGGGTGCTGGACGGTGTGGGGAGCTGTTTGGTGTGGAGAGGTGAAGGACGGTGTTGGTGAGGAGAGGGAAGGGTGCTGGTGAGGAGAGGGAAGAGTGTTGGACAGTATTGGAGAGGGGCAGAGTTTCTTCTCTCAAAAGCCTTAGAGTTCTCTCAATGAAAGCTTCAGATTCCTCCAAAATTCAATCCTCAAAGACCAACCCCTTGAGCATCTTCAAATGGGGTACTTATAGGGAGTTGCCAAGTGCTTGGACAGCATATGCTTCCACTCAGAGTGGAGACCAGCCTAGCCACTAACAGGAAGTGGGGGACAACGGTTGGTGGGGATTTTTAATTTGCCTACTTCCGCCCCCTGTCTGCCACCTCCAGGATTCATGGATCCACTTGGATTGTGGAAATCCAAGTCATCATGGTGGGAATATGGAGAGCCTGGTGGAAATCCGAGAGAGGATGACTCGGATTAGCCTCTCAATCGGTATTCATCCAGAGTGGGACATAATCCGAGTGGAAAAGGTCTCTCTTGTACACAAGGCCGAGTGAAATCTTTGCTCGGTGTTGAGTTGAGGGGTCAGTTTTTAGGAGAAACCGGTCGGTGTTAAGCGTGAAGACCCCTGATGCTAAATTTTATCTCCACTTTGCTTGAGCGAGAGTTTCTCGCTTAAGCGAAAACACTCCAGTAGCTCACTGTCCATCTTTCGCTCAAGCGAGAATCTATTCCGCTTAAGCGAGAGTTTATTTCGCTTAAGCGTTTGTTGAAGGAAACTCATTTCGCTCAAGCAGAGAAAGGCTCGCTCAAGCGAGAAGTCCTTTTTAACTCGGATTTGCTCTGGAATTGAACCACTGTTTTACTCGGATATCTCTATGGAAATGAACCACTCGGAGAAACCTCGCTCGGGTTTGCTTAGTAGCGTCACGGTTTGAAATATTCAATCGGAATTACTTCAATTAGAGGGTTTTGCTCGGTAGTGCTTCTGTTTGAAGCATCCATTCGGTCTCTCTACTTGATTCAGTCAGGAGCTTCTGGAAGTCCCTTTTTAATTGATTCAATCAGAACTTCAGAAATATTCTGCTCGGAATCAAATCACTCGGGAGTCGGGCTCGGAATGGTTTCAATCGGTACCTCCTAAAATGTCTCACCCGGCTTCTGGAAACGAACCATTCGGAAAGACCTGTGGGAGTCATTCAGTCAACTCTTTCTTCACTCCACCCGGATACATTCATTCGGAAACCCGACTGGCTTCTCACTCGGAATTGCTTTCGGTCGTCAATCATTCTATTCGGTTGTTTTCACTCGGGAATCGTCCTTAGGAATGGTTTCACTCGTCAATCAACAGTTCGGATGCATTCACTCGGAGTTGGTCTTATTTTCCAATCGGGATGGTTTCACTTGTCATCCATCCTTTGGATGCATTCACTCGGAACCGACCCTATGGATGCATTCACTCGGTTTTTGTTTGCTCGGATGTATCTTTGTTTGAAGCACTCGATCGGAGCTGCTTCAATCCGAGGGGCTTTACTCGGGAGTGCCTCTGTTTGAAGGATTCATTCGGTCTTTCCTTGCTTGAATACCTCAAAACAACTCGGTTATATCTCTAGGCTTTAACCACTCGGAGGAATCTTGCTCGGCAACGCTTCTGCTTGAAGCTTCATTCGACTCCTATGCTTGATTCAGTCGTTTTGACTCAGTATTCAACTCGGAGCCGACCTTCCTTCCAATCAGAATTATTTCATTCATCAATCAATCATTCGGATATACTCACTCGGGAGTGATCCTTATTTTCCGATCGGAATAGTTTCACTTGACAATCAACAGCTCGGGTGCGTCCTCTCGGGAGTAATTCAATCGGACATATTAACTCGAGACTCGGCCTTTATATTTCAATCAGAAGTTACGACAGCTCCCATAATCCTTCAGGGGCATTCGTTCGGAATCGGCCTTATTTCCACTCGGATGGTCAACCAATCCCTCGGAATCCTTCACTTGGACAAGTCTTGGTCGGATTCAGGGCTCAGGAGTAATTCATTTACGCATCAGAACTTGGATATATTCACTCGGAGGTGCTCTCTTTTCTATCAGAACTTGCCACCTTTTCTCGCAGAATTTGGCTCTTGAGAATATAACTACTCAGATATATTCACTCGGAGTTGGTTTTGATTAGGAATTTGTACTCGGATTTACCTCAAGGCAATATTCCACTCGGCAATGCTTCACTTCGAGTCATTCTACTCGGATTTGATCAATTCAGAGTCATTCTACTCAGATTTACCTTCAACAGGGTAATATTTCACTCGGAAATACTCCATTCTGAGTCATTTTACTCGGATTTGATCATTTTTGAGTCATTTCACTCGAATTTTTGTCCAACAGGGCTATATTTCACTCAGAAATGCTTCAATCAGAGTCATCCTGCTCGAACTTGATCATTTTTGAGTCATTCCACTCGGAGTTTTGTCCAACAGGGCTATATTTCACTCGGAAATGCTTCAATCAGAGTCATCCTGCTCGGACTTGATTATTTTTGAGCCATTCTACTCGGATTTGACCATTCTGATTCAGAATTTAGTATAAAAGAAGATTCGTTCCACTTGGACCGGACCAAAAGAGGTGTTCACAGTAAACATGATAGGAAGTATTGAGCACTTGAAGCATAAAGCCCAAACATGATGTTGGGAAATTTAATTCAAATGATGGATTCCCCTCTTGCGTGTCTGATTACAAAAACGTGACTAAGGGTGGTAAAAAGGTACTATGAAACATTCATAAATGATTACTCTAGATATACTAAATTATATCTAATTAGGAGGTGAATATTTTCCCTTTAATGAGTTTTGTGAGAAAGAAGGAATAATTTTTAGGGTTCTACATATTGGTTGAAGAAACCAGTAAAATTTCTATTGAAGAACTAAGGAAGAGTAAAAGAAAAAGGAAATAAACTTTTTTCGGAAATGATTTTTACACTTATCTCATAAATAATGACTTGTTAACTTTTTCTGAAGCAATTTTTTCATCTGATGCTTTTCATTGGAAAGAAGCTATTAAATTCAAACTTGGTTAAATTATAAAGTAACATATGGACTTTAGTAAATTTAACTTTGGGATCTAAACTAATTGGTTGTAAATAAATTTTCAAAAGAAAACTTAACCAAGATGGTTCAATTGATAAATACAACGCCCATTTGGTAGCAAAAGGTTTTAGTAAAAAACATAACATAGATTATTTTGATATTTTTGCTCCTGTTACTAGAATTTCCTTAATAAGAATTTTGATTGCATTAATATTTGTTTACAAACTTGTGATTCATCAAATGGATATTAAACTACCTTTTTAAATGGTGACTTAAAATAAAAAAATTTACATGATTTAACCTGAAGGTTGTATAGTTCTTGGAAAAGAAAATAAAATTGGTAAACTTCTTAAATCTCTTTATGGTTTAAAATAAGCACCAAAACAATAACATGAAAAGTTTAACAATGTTTTTATTAATTATGGATTCATTTCTACTAATGTTGATAAATGTATGTAGACTAAAGTACAAAATTATGAATGTGTAATTATTTGCCTATATGTTGATGACATGCTTATGTTTGGTACTTGTCTTGATATTATGACTAGTACTAAGAAATTCCTTGTTTCAAACTTTGATATGAAAGATTTAGGTGAAACAAATGTTATACTAGGTGTTAAAATTATAAGGAAAAGAGATAGCACTATGTTATCTCAAGAACATTATGTTGAGAAACTTTTTAAGAAGTTTGGACATTATGATTTTAAGCTTGTAAGTACTCCTTATGATGCTAACACTCAACTAAAGAAAAATACAGGAGATCATGTATGTATCACAATTGAAATATGCTCAAATTACTGGGAGCTTATTACATTTAATGAACTTCACTCGACCTGATATAGCATACATTATAGATAGATTGAGCATATACACTAAAAATCCCAATAATGAGCTTTGGGCCGCAAAAGTTAAATTGATGAAGTATTTGAGAGGTACCATGGACTATGGTTATCTGTATAGTGGATATCCCATTGTGTTGAAAGAATATGATGATGCAAATTGGATCTCTGATTCAGATAAGACCAAATCCACTAGTGGTTATGTATTTACCATTGGAGGTGGTGCAGTAACTTGGAGATCAGCCAAGCAAATAATTATTGTATAATCCACTATGGAATTAGAGTTTATTGCTCTGGAGTTAGCTGGGAATGAAGGTGAATGGTTGAGAAATTTCTTAGCATGTATTCCTTTAGGAATGAAACCAACACCCTATGTATCGTTGTATTGTGATTCTTAATCAGTAATAGTCATTGTGAAAAAAAACCTACAATGGTAAAAATAGACATACTCATCTAAGACATGATGTGGTAAAATAGCTGTTGAAAGATGGAATAATTTTCATTGACTTTGTAAGGTCAGAAGTGAACTTGAACCATTAGGTAGAAAATCTATCTATGAAACATCAAGGGGAATGAGACTTATGCCAACAACAAAATTAACTATGATGGACACCTAAGCTTTATGATTGGAGATCCCATGAGAAGATTCATGTGTGTTAATAATGAGTCATGGTTAATTGCTATAACACTATGTTGAAATCAAGAAAACATTTGAAGCACCTTTAGCTTTGTTGATAACCAACATCAAGCATCTTAATTTGAGTTATTAAATATTTGATAAGATCATTCAAGTGTTTCAGGATATAAAGCACAAGTTATAAATTAAAAGGGGAGCTCGCACATAATAAGTTGGGAAAGAAAAATCTAAGAAGGATACGCCTCAAAGAAAGCCACAAAGTCTGGGAACGTCTATCAAAAGAAAAACGTTCTTTTGAACTATAACAGACCCAGACTCATCATGCCATTTAGCAAGTTTCAAAGAGTCCAAAAGAATTCACCAATTAAGGCAACCTTCTTCAATCAAACTTTATCTCCTTATATAGGGTGCTTTAGACCTTATTCAAAAATCACAAGAAAAGGATTGGAATATTTCTTGGAGTCTCATTATTAACACGATATGATTCACCAGACCTCAACCTAGCTTTAGATGTTTCCTCTGAATGAATCAAGTCTGAATCTATATATGATAACTCAACAAAGCACATTTTCCTTCTCAGCAAAAAGAACTATCACAACAAGGAAAGTACCCAAGCAAGACAAATCTCAAGCTGATCTCAAAGCATCTATTTTTTCACCAACTTTCTAAGATGTCAGAATTCCTTTAATCAAGGAATATCTTCTTTGGTGAAAAATGTATAATACCTATTTGTCTTCATCATAAAAGCTCTCCATCCCATACAAAATGTGCAGAATGTCTCTCTAACCAAACAAAAGAAAAATCACTTTCCCATGAGATAGAATAAATTTCAAACGGTCATCCAACAAATCTATCTCCATGAGCTAAAATAGGTATTTATATGTTGCAAAACCTCTAGGTGAAAAGTGAGAGAAAACACACACAATGCAAGAGTGAAAGTGATACATAGAGTTATATGTGTGTAATAGACATAGATGTCTCATAAGAAAAGAAAAGAGATTACAAAAGAAGAATATATAAAATAAGAAAAGAAAAAGAGAGAGCTTGTGAGAATGAATCGAGAAAATAAGGATGGGCATGTCTTTACGAAAGATAGTTTAAAGAACACACACATGCCTAAATGTTTTTGTCTTAATATTTCCAATCCTTAGTAAACGCTAGTCTGATTAAGCCATTGGGAAATACTTTGGCCTGGATAGGCTTTAGAAAGAATACTTGGGTTTGAGCCAGGAGTGGCTCATGAAAGAATACTTGGGTCTGCCTCAGGAGCTTGTAAAAGAATACTCAGAAGCACGGGTTGTGCTTAAGCCAGGAGTGACTGAGGTCAATAATACTCATAAGCTTGGTCTGGGCTACTTATGTAAATGATTTTTACATAGTGGAAATCCTTTAGATTTGAAGGTACTGGATGTAGTCTCCGGTTTGGAGGTGAACCAGTATAAATTGCTTATGTATTATCTCTTTCTCTCTTACTCTTTACTATCAAAAGTTTGGTGCATTATTATTGTTATACTTGATAGTAAAAGTCTGGTAAAATTACGCTCACTCAATCAAAGTATCACGTTCTCCGTATAAACAAAAGTCTGGTCCGTTGTGCAAAACGCTATTGCGCTTGAATATCATTTTTTGGTTTGAAAAAGTGAACAGACTTATTCAACCCCCCTTCCAAGTCTATTCTCTGAATCATCACACTATAAATTTTCCTTATTCCTATGGTGTGTGCTATAATAAGCATTTGATGAGAGGCTAAGTTTGGTTCTTTTAATGACCATTATAGTTTTTACAGGTGGTGTATGAAAAAAATGCATCATACACTTGATGAAGTCACCTATATAAGTGTCAAGTGGGGTCATTTGTATGAGATTGAGGCATCTAGAGCTCTCAAGAAATACCACGCACGCGCATGGCCTACTAGTGCAAAACGACAATAACAAGAATTGTAAGGGTACAATGTGACAGATAAGCCTCTAAAATACGCTAAATGTTTTTAGTTCACAGAAGTTTTGTTTCACTAGAGCATTGTACTTTAAGCTTGTTTGTCTAAGGTTTGGTTCATAATCCAAAAGATACAAAGCTTAATACATTGTACCCAATGTATTAACTCAACAAAAAATCTTTTGTTTTATAAAAATGTTTTTCTTAATGATCTTTTGAAATACGTGGGGGATTGTTGGAAAAACATATTTCAAAAGATACCAAGTCCCACATCGCTTGGACTTAAGACATGTTTAGAGTTTATATACCAAGTGGTATGTGAGACTCGTAAACATGATAGGAAGTGTTGGAGTTCTCATATGTATAATGCTCAAACATGATGTTAGAAAATTTAGTTCAAAATAATAGTCGAATCACACACCTTCGAGGACGTTTTCGAAATGGGAAATAGCACGACCTAGGTGGCGTTTCTTTGTTTCAATGGCAACATGTGTTCCATGTTGGGGAGGCAGAGAGTGCATAACATGCCCATTGACGGAAGCAACAAGTTTAAGGACATTAATGGACAAGTGGTGCACCATTTCTTGTGTGTTGGCAACTTCTCTTAGTACACCGTTATCGATGTCACTCATGTCATCAAGGTTACAACCCATTCCTCTTGATAAAGCTTGCTTGCTTAGATGTGGAGTTTCAACGGGTTAGTATAATTCCTTTTTCAATTTCATTACTTTCTGAGATTAATTATTTCAATAATAGCTTATTCTTATTTGGTTTGATTATTTTTTTTATGCAAACATGGTTAATTAGTTATAACTAAATTGATCCAATTCTAGTGAATAAAAAGATTTTTTATCATTTAAAATAACAGTGAACACAATGCAAAACAAACGCAAAGAAAAAGAAGCAGAGATTAGATCCAATCTCTAATACTTTATGTCTATCTTAGGTTTCTTACACTTTAAAACATGAATGAAAGGGAATATCCTCTGTGTAATGTTCTCTTTATGCTGCGGAGATTATTGTGATGTTGCATAATAATGAAATATAAAACTTTAAGGTCCTTTTTGTATTATGAAAACATGTTTTTCAGTTTTAATTGTAACACTGTTATTCTATTTCTTATTTTCAAAATTTTATTCAGAAACATTGAAAATAATTTTTTTATTTTTATCTTTTTTCAACACAAATTTTTAAAAACGTGAAATGATGATAATTTTATAATTAAAACTGAAAACAAAAAACATTTTTACATGTTTAGTTTATAAGTTTTCTAAGAAAAATAGAAAATGTGTTTGGTTATAAAATGTTTAAAGAAAACTTATAGAAAACTGAAAACTAAATTTTTTATTTTAAAAAAAGAAAAGTCTTTAAAGAAATTTTTTAAGAAAACTAAAAAGTGAAAAAGTTTTTCAAGAATTTTTTTAACTATTCGAAAAAATAAAATTTTGAAAAACAAACAAAAAACTTTCTCACAAAACTAAAATAATTTTCTATAACTAAACGCATCTTTAATTTTTTTAGAAAACTAACAAGGATAGAATAGTAAATACACAAAAATAAATCAAGGAATATTCTGAAAATTTTCCAATCCATCCCTAGTCAAGGGAATAAATGACTCACTATAAAACGGCCCAAAAAATATATGGACCAACTCAACTTAAACTTATTTTGTGTTAAGAATCTTGCTCAAAGTTTCATGAGCACTATGCTAACTAAGGATGAAATGCTGACAGGATTTCTTTTCTGCAAAATGTAACTGTAATAACTTAAATATTTCACTCATAAAAAAAACAACTTCAATATTTCCAACAGTACTTTTTAATTGGAGTTAAAATTTTACTTAAATAATCTATACTATTAATAGAAAAACACTGGCTAATTTTAATTGAAGCCTGAGAACAAGGTTGTTCTGTCCTACGTGGCTTGACATTTATTTGTTGGTTTACCGAAGTTGAGGATAAATGCACGGTGGGCTGTGCTGCCACAACTCTCGAGAGAAGTGAAAGAGACGATGATGAGTTTACATGGTTGTCTGAACGGCACAACAGCATCCCAGTGTCTCAAACTCACTTCAATTCCCACTTGCTCTTCCTCATCTTTCCTTCTCAAAACTCCAACCCCTCATTTCCAGAAATCTCCATTGCCACGTCGACCCATCAACGCTCTCTCTTCCTCTGCCACCACCGTTCAACCATCTCCCTCAACTACCAACGCCCCTCACGACCAAGGTCACTCCCTTTTCTTCGTTTTTCTCTTTCACTTTCGTTCCCACTCCACAGCAACGAAACTCATGTTGTAGGTGTGAAGCCTCAATGGAAAGCCACAATAGACTTCAAGTGGATAAAGGATAACAAGGAAGCTGTTGCTACCAACATAAGGAACCGTAACTCTGATGCTAATTTGGACCTTGTGCTCCACCTTTATGACAAAATGTTCACTCTTCAGAAGGTTATGTTTCTCTTCAATCTTTTATTCCATTTTATATAAATATCAAAAAAACGAATTTTGAGTAAATTGAAATGTAATGTATACTTCATAAGATGTCTCCTTGCTTATTAAAAGATTTTTGGGAATTGTTAAGGTAACCTGACGATGAATACGGTGGTTTGTGAAGTTGAAGCATTTATTGAATGCTTAAAACATTTCCTATTTTCATTTCATGTTTTCAATTTCAATTATCAATCTGTCAATCTTGAGAAATATTAAAAACAATTTTTTTTCCTTGTTTTTATTTTTTCATGTAAAAATGTTTGAAAAACATGAAAGAAGATAATAATTTTATGACTAAAACAAAAAACAAGAAATAGTAACTCAACTAAACAACCCCTATTTTGATCAGTAGGAATCAAAGACAATGTCATAGGTTCACCATAACTCATGCTCGGCCTAATCAACCGAGTTAGACTTCCTTAAATGCATATTTCATAGTAGATGTTTAATAGTATACTAAATGTAATCAATTGTTGATGAGACTCGGTAGGTAGATCAAACAGTAAGTGACTTTTCTAACTTAACTGTTGCTGTGGTGTTGATTTCGAGTACATGAGAATGTGCAGTAGTTACATGTTGAAACTCGACATGGAAGTTTTGATTGCCATAGTAGTTCTACCTAAACAGGTTATATCAAACAAACATTATGAAACCCTAAACCCTAAACAAAAATTAATTGTCGATGAAATGCTTGAAAGATGGGTATTTGGAGTGATGCCTTAATCTTTGTTCTCAATGGCTTAGCTAATTTGTTTCTTACAGATAGCAGGAAGTTGAGAGGGTTCGTGGAGAAAGAAATGCAGTGGCTAACAAGATGAAAGGAAAACTAGAACAGTCTGAGCGTCAAAGGCTAATTGAGGAAGGTGCTCTTACGACAAATTTTAACTCAACTTCCTTTGCTTTTATTTTTAATTTTCTCAAGTACATAACTGAAAACTGTCGATTTTTGCATGCAGGCAAGAATTTGAAAGAGGAACTTGCTGCTTTGGAAGAAGACCTGGTGAAGCTGAAAGATAATCTTCAACAGGAAGCGCAGTGTATACCAAACATGACACACCCAGATGTTCCAATAGGAGGAGAGGATTCTTCCATCATAAGAAATATGGTATTTTAATCTTTGCCTTACCTTTTTCTTCTTCAGGGAAAAGGTTGGTTGTTGGTCTTGTTTATTCATCAATTTCTTTACCTCAAATACTGTATTACGAATGTCTGGCTTTTATAGGTTGGCAGCTCTCCGGAGTTTAGCTTTCCTATCAAGGATCATCTCCAACTAGGAAAGGAACTTGATCTTTTTGATTTTGATGCAGCTGCAGAGGTATACGATGATTAATTTAAAGCTTTTTTAAATTAACAGTGTCTTTTTTTTGGTATAGGTTTAATAGCATGTGGTGACAGGAAATACTGAAATGTGTGTGCTGTACACATGAACTAGGTGTTGGGATTTATTTACTTAGCAAACTAATTATTTTATAGGAAATGCGTGTGCCTTGGAGGTAGCATATTCTCTTGCGTGAAAGTAGCCAGGAATGGTTTTGTATATGATATGATATATGGTTGAAGGAGTTCTGAACCTTTCTATTTTAAATTGCTCCATCTCTATCACTGTTCTTGTATAGAATATCAGAAGACCTCACTTGAAAGTTTTAACTTGGTAGTAATTTATACTTTTCTTAAAAGAATTATCTTGGAGTTTGGATTTTCATAAAAACTAGAGTATACCAACCATATGACTTTGGTTTTGTTTCAGATGTGTCTAACTTGCTGTTTCACAGGTCAGTGGGTCAAAATTCTACTACCTGAAAAATGAAGCAGTTTTATTAGAGATGGCTCTTTTAAATTGGACATTGTCAGAAGTGATGAAGAGAGGTTTTACTCCATTAACCACACCAGAAATTGTGCGGTCCACTGTTGTTGAAAAGTGCGGATTCCAACCTCGTGCAAATAATACCCAGGTTTGTGTGTGTCCCTCTTAGGCATTTCTTTCTTTTCTTACGATGTGCTTTGAAACACATTTTTGGCTTCAGAAGATACGCAGCCAATGATATGAACATGTTTTTGTGACCATTTTGACTGAGGCAATTACCTGCTGCCAGAAGAACATGTGTCCTTTCAGTCCTTCCATCCACATCTTGTTTTGTGTTTTGCGTTTTGCTAGACATGAGAACTACAAATAAGGCCCAACCATGTTTCTTGATGCAAAAGCATTGCAAAATCACAGAAGTTTCCCTAAGAAACTCTCTGTTTTATGCTTTTAAGTTAATGACTGAAGTTCGTAGCTTATGTTGGTGTTTCTTGCCAACAATGAACAGATTTATTCCATCGATGACAGTGATCAATGTCTCATCGGCACTGCAGAGATTCCTGTTGGGGGACTTCATATGGATTCTATTCTTGCTGACTCACTGCTACCTCTAAAATATGTGGCATTTTCTCATTGTTTCCGTACCGAGGCAGGTGCTGCTGGCTCTGCAACAAGGTACATAATAGGAGCATTTTGTGTTCCTTTCATGTTCCTAGCTATTGATGTGACTGCGGATGTAAATCCTTAGAAGTTTCCAATCTTTTTAATGTATGCAAGGATTTGAACCAATAATATAGTTCTTTTGTTGCATATATGAATATGGGACTAAATTTATGTAACCGGTTGAAGTTCCTACTCTTAATTTCATATATTACACATACACACCAATGTAAATGTTCATAAATATTTGGTTCTTAACTGATCATAACTAATCTTTGAGCAGGGGTCTTTATCGAGTTCACCAGTTCAGCAAGGTTGAAATGTTTATTTTCTGCCGCCCAGAAGAGAGTGAACAGTATCATGAAGAGCTCATTAAAATTGAAGAAGACATCTTCTCATCCCTAGGTTTACATTTTAAGTAAGATTTACTGCTTTAGTACTCAATACAGCCTCTCGTGATTTTTATAACATGATTCCATCAATGTTTACTGAGTTTTTCTGCAGAACTTTGGATATGGCCTCAGAAGACTTAGGTGCACCTGCTTATCGTAAATTTGATGTGGAGGCATGGATGCCTGGCTTAGAACGGTTTGGTGAGGTATTGCATCTACTCTCTCCCCTTCAATCTTACATCTCCACACTTTTTGTACCACTTGAACTGAGATTACTTCTTACACAAGTAACTCTTGCCCGAGCAAATTATTATAAGGCACAGTAAACCAAAAGTTCAAAATAGTGTAAAAATAATTTTGACACAAACTTTATTATATATCTTGAACTTTTGATTGGTTATGCCCGTAGATTCCATGCTTTTGCAAGAATTACTCTTGCTTGCACCAAGAGAAACTGCATTTTACTTTGAATTTGTTAACAATGATTACTGAAGCTTACTATACTTGAAAAAAACAACTTCCTCTTATACAAGTTGCTGAGCTTTGTTTACTTCTAAGTTCTAACTTCTGAAATTGTGGCAGATCTCAAGTGCTTCAAATTGCACGGATTATCAGAGCCGTCGACTGGGAATCAGGTATCGTCCATCAGAAACACCAGTGACGAGTGCAAAAAAGTCCAAAGGCAACCTTGTTCCACCACAGTTTGTTCACACATTAAATGCAACAGCTTGTGCAGTACCACGGATGATTATATGTTTGCTAGAGAATTACCAACAAGAAGATGGGTCTGTCCTTATCCCTGAGCCCTTGAGGCCCTTCATGGGTGGCCTTAATGTTATCTCTAGAAAATCATGATGTATTATATTTTGTGTTTCCTTTTGGAGGATCCTATTGCGGCATTACATTTCGATGATAGATGAGTTGATTATAATTTTACAAATAATGTTGATGAAGGTACCAACATACAACGTGACCAACATAAAGTATGTTTCACATTAGGATTAAGGAAATGTAGAGCCATCAATTGTGTTGGATTAATAAAAATCAAATAAAGATTCCAACAATGAATATCACCTAAAATTAAACGATGTGATTCGAGTTTCTGGCCATGTCTAAAAACTTTACACAAGTCATGTTCATTGAGTGAATGAATGAATCATGCCTTCCCAAAAGCACCATCATACTCTTAACAACCTCAGGTTGTCATCCTCACTAAATGTATCAAATCCCGCATCTTTGATGTTTTTTCTTTCTTTCTCCTTCCTTTTCCTTTCTATTGTGCTTTATTTCTTTGGTTACGGATATGTACACCATGGCAACAGGCCATTTTTAACACCTTCCAGCTGAACATGTGTTAAAACGTTGGAAAAAGGAGGATGCATGTGTCGTGCTGTCATCAATTGGATCTATTCAAGAAAAATGCTTTGCTTTATGTGGTCTACCTAACGTGAGAGGCGTTTATAGAGGGGGATTCTGTCCGACATAAACAACCAGGTAAAGGATTCGTATAATATGTTTCTTCTGAACGAAACCTGTCCAAGCCCTTTGTTCCAGCAACGGGTCCTTTTCTCTTCCTGAAGAAGCCTAGCCTGCTCACCACACCATATACAGCAAGTCAAATAAATTTGTTTTTTTAATCTTCATCAGCTTATTGTCAAAGTTGAGAACACCCCTCAAGCTTTCATCTCTAGTAATGAAATGTAATGACAATTCCCATATTAGGCATCATATTCTCTCAAACTAACAATAGTAACTATCATGCTGCTGGCGCTGGTGTTTGGCTAATGTTACTTATAAAGCTTGAGATGGATATGTTATCCTAGGTTATGAAGCAAGTAAGGATTAAACCCATTCAATGAAAATGAAAAACAATGAATCACTAGGACCCTAGAAAGCAGGATGTTTTCATGGAATAATAATTGTAATGATACGGCCATAATAAATGGGAGATGGAGAAAATTCAATTAGTAAATCATATGAAGAACTTCAAAATATCTAACTAAAGAAAGGACAGAAATCACTTGTTCTCAAAGTGTGACCCCTTCCTTGTCCCTCCAATAAAATTATGTCACTCTGTGTGTTTATCTTTTCTATTTAAAGTGTATGTTTCTAAAATGATGTACATGGTTATTTTATTGGAGAGATAGCATAGGAAATAAGATTTGAAGATAGATGATTTCCATCCCTAAAGAAAACCACAAAATGTAAATCCTAGTATGTATACATTACCACCTACCTTCTTTTGTGGAGATCAATAATTTTGTTAGATAGTGTTTTTCCCTCAGTAATTGATCCATTTGCCAGTTTATCAAACAGGCGAACAAGGGCTTTCCTGATAAAAGAAGCAAGGTCATGTAAAACAGATTTATAATTTAAGAAAATTCTTTGAAAATAAAAGTTGGTTTGTTTTTTAAAAGAGAGCCTTGCCTATCTGGAGATATTGTTCTCCCACTCCCAAGAAAACGACGGTGGCCTTCAACAGCCTTTGCCATGTTTCCAGGGTAAGAATATACAAATACATCACTTTCAACAGAAACAATGTAGTCAAGAGCAGCCATTTGAGATGCATGATCAAAAAAGGGTTCAAGCTCCTCAATGGATGCTAACTTTTCCTGAAATTAATAAGAGGTCGTCAGGTAGGCTAATCAACACTATATCAATGCATTCTCAATTTTAAATGGAGATTTTAGATCAATCTTGAAAATACATTGAAAATACTAAGACTTTATCAAACTTCATTCTAGAAAAATGCCTTATCCAACTTCACCAACGTACAGCAACGAAGTATTGCAATTGCTTACCTTGCTCATTAACAATGGATAGCGGGATTGCAGGTCAGTCATATGCGACTCACCCCCATATATCCCCCCCGCAGCAATATATATTGGAGTCTTTGATGGATATCCAAGAGCAGTAAGAAAAATTCCAACTTCCTTTGGAGTTAATGGGCAAAACCCTTTAGACCTCTCTTCTATTGGATCAATGTACTTTCTTTTCCAATAGGTAGTATTCTCTCTGCAAATTTAGCAAGCACTAGTGATTTTCAAACATCAGATAGCAGGAAATGACAGGAGATTCAACACATCAGTTTGAAGCATCAATACCTAATAATCCGTAGCTCTTCAGCCTCAGCCATAGATAATTCATGTGTGCATCCACTAAATGCAAGCATATCCTTCTCATACCGTAAATGCAGTGCAATATAAGGGCCTAACAATCTCATCCTTTCCACCAACATCTACAAGGACCCAAAAAGCTTTTGAAAATGAAAAAAGAAAAAAAAAATCCTGAAGTAGAGAACAGAGTACGCAAAAGCAATCAAACAAACCAATAAGAGTTAACATCTACTTATATACTTTTCCCATTTTTTCGATGTGAGGAGAGAAACGAAGAGCTTCAAAACAAGCCCGGCAGCGAAGCTTCTGAATATCTTGAGGTAGATTGTTATTTGCCAACCGAGAATCAGATTTGGAAGCTCGAATTACCTTTAAAAGTTATCAATAATAAAATGGTTGCAAAATACGTTAGAAATTAAGGTAAATAATGGACTATAACCTAGTAATGTATGCACAACAGATTTCAATTATACTACATACTTTGACACTATCCCACAAGGCAGCAATCTCATTCTCATAGTAATCCATACCAGACCAGCTTTTGAATTGTATGACAAATCTGGTGGCATTAGCCAGTTTTTCAGGAAGCTTCTTAATGATTTTTATATCATTAGCTAGAGAATTAATAAACCACTCTTCATCAAAAATATCAGAGAAATTGCTGCACATCAAACAGAAGACTATAAAATATAATTATGTAAAATCCAGAACAGGGAACTATAATAGAAAGAAAGATCTAATTCAAAAGTTACCTAGTATCCTGCCAAAATGACTTCTTATCAAGTTCTGGAATTACAAGAGTGGCATTTATGATACGAGCTACAGCCACCATATCACATATCTGTGGTAGAGGAAACAAACTTTCAGCTTCTACCAATACAACAATAAAGAACATCCAAAAGTAACAAATTAACTAGTTGACGGTCTTCTCTAAGTTCTAGATTTTGTCTTCACTCAAGCATTTTAGCAAAATTTTGTCTTTAAGTAGCTCATGGCTGTATAACTTCAGTGACTAAACTCATGGCAAACTCTCTAACATGTAACAACAATCAAATAAGAAGATAAATAATTAAAAAACTCAACATGAAGTAAGCTGAGTAATTGATACTAGAACATTTCATATGATAGAGATTTAAAAAGAGAATACTCATACACCAGCACGCATTTGGTTTAGCCCACCATTTGTATGAACTGAAAGGTAACCTCGTGACTTTGCAGGAGCTGGATAACAACGGTTAAAACTTCAATTGATGACTAAAAAACATCACACTCACAACTCGCAATATAAGTTCAAGTTTCTTACTCGTGTAATTAGGAGTAGGCTTTGTGCAGGCTATAAACTCATTATTTGGAGGAGGCTTCCACAGCTTCTCATAGTCTGAATCCTGTCTTGACCTTGTATAATTGCTCTGCATAATTTATATTATTATATATCTGCCAAGATGTATGACATCCCAACACAGCAGACAAGCACTAAAACTTTAAAAACAAGTCCAAGTCATCGAGAATACAATCATATTACACCAATAAACAGAGCCAGAATTAGCAGAGCAGAAACTCTCCTCTGAGTTAATGGGAACAAAAGGATACTAATTAAAAAAAAAACATCTTTGCAGTTAATATGATTTTCGAATAACGTTTTTGCTAACTCTACAATCTTGTATAGGATAAAAAAACTTCTGAAAAAATTGTATTAAAAATTTAGCTCGACTTGTATTGGAAATAATAAAGAAACTACGACAAAAGTTTCATTAAAAACTACTCGTTTTTAGTTTCCTATATTAAGCAGAAATACCCAGGTTTAAAAAAATGTTCTAATAATTAGCAACTCAATAAAATAAGCAAGTTGAATGAGTAAGATTTATCTCTGTCTTTATATATATACAGATTATTATTTCTAAACAGAGAGATCAACAGGTGAGTTCAAGGGAAGGAATGATTGGAAATACAAAACCTTGGGAACAGAGAGTGGAGTCATGGATAAGTGGGGTGGAGCCACTTCTCGAGTCCACCTTTGTGGGTCACGAAACTGTCAAATTTAGAAATTCACAAAAACAATATAAAACTATGATCACTAAGGCATCAAGCAGGAACCGAAAAATCAAATTTTTTTCATAAATAAATTCCGAAAAGCCAAACTCCCTCGCTTTCCATATATGCGTGCATTAATGGCAATCTAATTCAAGTCAACAAGATACTCAAAATCAAAGCTTTTCGAAGAGAATCGCAAGGTTGCGTGGTTGCAAACGCGATATCACCAAACGCAAAAAATGAAAGAATAAATAGAGAAGTGAAGGAGAAAGGAAAGAAACCGTGGTGATTTTTTGATCATTGAAGTTGTGATGAGTGGGGGATGGAGAAACGTGAACGTGAACAAAGAAGAGAGAGGTAACAGCTATTGAGAATATGGTTGCAGCGAGGAACTTCCTCAGAATGCCCAATGGAACCGTTCTACGCTTCTGCATTGGTGAATGGAACAGGAACAGAGTACTAGGTGGTGGTAATTTTAAGATTAAGAATGTTCATGTTTTGCAGTGAGTGAGGAATAATAACAATAAAAAAACGGTGGTGTTTGTTTGTTTGCTGTGTTCTTCTGTTTTGGGTTTTTCTCAATGTCCTGCTTCCTCCCCTTGCCACCTTCCACTTCCGAATTTTTCATTCATTTTTTGAGTAATTAATTCAATGCGGCAGTAACTGATTTTATCTTTATTAAAATATAAAACTAATTAAATTCTTCTGCTTTCATACTTTCAGATCTCTTTTGGGACCCACCCTTTTTCTTCGTCCCCATCACTCTCCCTTTCTGTTTTTTCCTCAAGAAATTGATTTTTTTTATAAAAGGAAAATTTAAATTTTAAACTTATTGTAATCCTGTTTACAGAATAAATTGAGCTGCTCGTTCAAACCCTACCCTATTTATGTTTTAATTTGAATTTTAAAAAAAGATTAACCTACAACTTTTTAAAAAATCAGTTTAATTAAATATATCACATCTGAGTTTTTAAAATATATTTTTTTTAATTTTATCGCATCGATATTTTTAAGTTTTTATATACAATTTTATAAAGAAATATAATTTTTAATATGTTATAATTTATAAATAAACTTAATATTTTTTATCAATTATAGTTTATAAAATTAAAATTTGTTAAAA
Source organism: Clitoria ternatea (assembly GCA_037962975.1). Taxonomy (NCBI): domain Eukaryota; kingdom Viridiplantae; phylum Streptophyta; class Magnoliopsida; order Fabales; family Fabaceae; genus Clitoria; species Clitoria ternatea. The sequence goes on from CM075670.1 coordinate 286,897,977, forward strand.
TTACTTCTGATATGTAAAATTATTAATTAAATTTATATTGTATGTAGGTGGTTAGTTTTTTAAAGGTATATTGATTTTTTTAGGCTGGTTGATCTATTTAAAATATGTTTGTTTACATTTTTATTAACAATATTTTAAATTAGATTTTTATAAAACTAAATCAGACTTTTAAATAGGCGCATATCATGACTAAAAATATGACATATGTCAAGCTACAAACTAAACACCTCAAATAAGTATCACGTCACATTCAAGTCTTCTAAATCTTAGTTCAACTCAACCTATTTCAATACCTGTATGGATCATTTTAATTAATAATTAAAACTTATTGGATGGATGGATATGATAATGTGTATAGAATATGATAAGAAAATAATAGATAAAGAATGATAAACTTTTATTTTTTAAAAAAGATTAGAATAATGATGATGATAATAATTAAAATAATAAAATAAATATTAATAATAACTAAATTAATAAAAATGATAATTAAATATTTGCTCTATTTTTTAATTTCATTTCTATCTTTTATTTTCAGTAGAGTTATTTTAAAATTTTATAGGGCATACATTTTCTATGTTATTTAGGTTTTTTTTGTTAAGTTCTTCTATCAATGATGAGACATGAATATTTGTTTCAAAATTTACAGAATATTTAATTAAAGTTATTTATGAATCAATTTGAACATATAATTTGATAATAAGAATATAAAAAACTTATCCAAATCTTGTACTTAATTTATTATTTTACATGTGATTGTGTAACATGGAATATTCACATATTGAAATTTGAAAAATAGTTTTTTTTATTTGATATACACATGTTTGGGTTTGAGTCAAATAGCATCATTATGAATCATCGGAGTTTCTAATTTGGATTACATCGATATTGAAACAAAATGTCAACCAATAAAATATTAGTCGGTGATTTAGTTTAGTTGGAAAGAAAGACATCATCCTATCCATTTTTTTAAAATCATAGATATCCTTGTTTGAAGTAAAAATGTTAAAGTCGAGAACATCTATATCATGATGAGACTAATTCTTTTAACAAGGATCTTTTCCATCCACATCTTTCTATCCAATTTATTCCAATTCGATCCAATATACTTTGAATTTGATAGGTTATTTTGATTTTTGTTTTATTTCTAAAACATATAATACTTTTATTTTTTTATTTCTGATACAATCTTGATACCGGCCTCTAGATTGAAAGGTCATTTAACCTAAAATCCATTGTGTAAAACTAGCATCACTGAAAACATTGAAGCATAACACTGATTCCCAACACCACGTATGAGACTCTTAACTCAATTATGGTGTGAGCTACTCTCTCAACACCTGATAGTTAGAGTTAACTTATACAATCGTGTGTTAGGGAAGTAACCTACAAACTGATGGATAAAAAGGCACAGTTGGTAGGTAGGGTCACTGTTGTGTGTCAGTCTTTCTACAAATGATCAGAATCACCCTGACACCCTGTACTGTAAGCCCATCTACTCGAAACGACTCTTTCATTACCCTAGCTATAAATACTCACGTAACAACAGTGAAATGTAGAACATTCTCACTTGAACTTACACTTGAGCACTAATAGCCATTTTGGAAGCGCACATGGTATCGCGTAATATAAAAGATTATTATTCCCACATAGATTGTGCCCAAGTACTAGTAAACAGTGAATTATCTATCCAGACTGATTTGATTTGCTAGTATTTAATGTTAAAAGTCTCACATCGCCTGCCTCATGATATTTTGCATGACTTAAATACTTGTTGGGAAACTCCAACCATTGCCAATTGGTTTTGGGATGGAACCTTTAACATGGTATCAGAACTAGAGTACTCTTTCCGGTTCTTATGGGCCAAGAGTTGCCCTTTCGTTGTGGGTCAAAAGTTACCCTTTGCCTGGTTCGGCAGGCTTCGTTGGAGGGGGCGTGTTGGAAGTCCCACATCGCCTGCCCCATGATATTTTGCATGACTTAAATACTTGTTGGGCAACTCCAACCATTGCCAATTGGTTTTGGGATGGAACCTTTAACATTTAATACAGAAAATAAAAACTTCTTTAACACAAAATTTTAAATGTAAATTCTTTTGAGGATAAATTTGTAAACTTTCTTGAAATCAAATAAAGAATTGATCTCGGGAGTTGGGTAGGTTGATATGACATGTATTAGTTTAACATAATCTTTCCTATTTATGAAATTTTGTTTCTAAGGTGAAAATTCCTAAAGTGATCGGTAATTTCCTCTCAGAACCTTACTGGCATATTCCAATACCAAAGAACCGCGTTCAATTCGCTACTCGAATTCATTAAGAACAATGAAAACTCAATAAACCTCAAATGGTTATGTTCACTTTCATAATCCAAAACCCTAAGTCCAATTTCATGCAATTCCAATGACATGCCAATTTCTCAATTGCCCATATTAATTAGGATCATCTGAGCCTATCTCTAAGTCATCAGAAGCATTGAGAGTTCATGAAAATGGATAAAAAAACAAAGATTCATAAATAGGAAATCATGATGTTCAATCAATATATCACCTCCCTATCCCAAGAATGTAATTTAGTTTTACATGAAAGCGACTACAAACCCAATAATAGCCATAGCAATGTACAACATCAAAAATTCCCAAAGTAGAAAATAAGGGTTCAAGAAATTAAAGACAAAGTTCTCACTCTAAACCTCTAAATCCTTTGAAATCTGAATGTTGGTGCCCAAGATCTTCAAGTTCCCCCTTCGAAAGCTCCAAAATTTTCTCTCAAAAAGATGTCTCTATTCGTCTATCTCTTTTTCCCTCATGAGTTCCCTTTTTTGTTATGTGAAAATGCCCAAAAAAACCTGGAAAATTGCTCAATTGTGCTAGATCCACAACCAATGGAAAAATCCCACGGCCAGTGGATCTGGGACAGAATGGTCCATGGCCAGTGAGAATTTCCCACTACTAGTGGAATGTTCTGCCTCATTCTACTCCATACTCAGAAGGGTCCACAGCCAGTGGGAAATTTCCACTACTAGTGGATTTGTCAACAACTTGCCAAATTGCATTCTTTTGGTGTGCTAAGGTCCGAGAGAATTCCACTTGATTATATCCTTCTTCAAAAGTCAAAATGGCTTTAGTTTTGTGCATTCTTGGCCTGAACTCCTTTCTATTTATTGCAATGCCTGTCAAGTACCTCTAATCTTTTTGCATATAAACTTATATTATCACAAATCCTGCAAAATAGAAATACCCAAGTATCATGTACGGAATGGATTCGAATACCAAGGGAATTGGGAGAAATTTAAGACAGAATGGACTAAAAACTAAACATAATGGACCTTAAAACAATGCAGACTAAACACTTATCATGCACTATTCTTCTTGAATATTTATTGACTTGAGCGTCAGAATGTCCTTGTAGGTGAAACCCCTTTCGCCCTTCAATGCGTAAGGCAGGTGATTCGGTACAAGGAATCACTCCAAGACCTTTAGTCCCCTACTGAAATAGATGTTATAATACTGTATTTCCACTGGACCAGTGTAAAATTTGAGATACCAAAGCACTTTGGGGACTAGTCGTGAGGCCTGCCCTTGGACCCCGATCACGACCAGTTTAATTTCAAACCGATCAAATTTCATTGACTGGAATAGAAATACTTTTTAAGTTCAAAAATTTTGTTAGATATTATTTAAGATAACATAAAATATTAGTACTTTTATCATTTTAGTCAATACTAATACTTTATAGAGTTTTTCTTGGGTGCCCTCTTTAAATTGAGGGTTTCAATGCCCTTAGCCACGTGTCAAAATTATATGTCATTTAAATAACTAGAATTGATGCCTTTAGCCATGTGTCAAAATCATGTGTGATTTAAGCAACTAGAATGGATGGGCATGATCGTGTCTAGCAATCAGTCACTCGTAAATAGTCAACGCATTAAAACATTTTATATGCCAAAATTTGAATGTGACAAGGCTTGATCTTATAATACATTGGAGAGGAAAGAAGAGTTTCACCATTAAACTACTTGACACATTTAAAAAATAGAAGACAACTATATATAGTTATATTATATCTGTAGAATGTATATCTGCTAATAAAATCTATCTATGAAATAAACATTTTTATGTTTTTCATTTAGTATAAAAATTAAAATGAACAAAAAATTAATGAACGAAAAAGGTAAGAATATTTATTTTGCAAATAAATTATACTACTAGATATATATTCTATGAATATAATATAACAATTTATAGTTATATTACATCTATTAAATGTAATCTAGTGGCGGAGCTCCTTTTTCATCTCCTACTCAAATTAAATGCTTCAGATGCTATTTTAGAATCCAAAAAAAATTGATGACTTGGAAAAATATGTGGCATAGATTGAGTTGACACGTGGCTAGAGACTAATACATGTGGCATAAATTCAGTTGACACATGGCTATGAGGCCAGGGGCATTAGATCCCCTAATTTATTGCGGTTAGCAACCGGTCAAACTAATCACTCGTAAATAGTCAACATGTTAAAATATTTATATGTCAAAATTGAAGTGTAACAAGGTTTAATCCCCAAACGTTAAAGAGATGGAAGAGTAGTCTCAGCAAATTGAGGGCATATATCATATGAGTTTTTCTAGGAATAGATGCCCTCAACCACGTGTGTGATTTAAGCAACTGGAATGGATACCCCTAGCCACGTGTCAACTGAATTTATACCACATGTATTAGTCTCTAGCCACATGTCAACTCAATCTATGTCACATATTTTTCCAAGTCATCATTTTTTATTGGATTCTAAGATAGTATCTAAAGCGTTTGATTTGAGCAGGAGATGAAAGAAGAGTCTCAGCACTAGGTTACATTTAAGAGATGTACTATAACCATATATTGTTATATTATATTCGTAGAATGTATATCCATTAATATAATTTATTTGCAAAATAAATATTCCCTTCATTTTTCTTTCATTACTTTTAATTTTAATTTTAATTTTAATTTTTATACTAAATAAAAAAAGACAAAAATGTTTATTTTGTAAATATATTTTATTAACGGATATATATTCTATAGATATAATATAACTATACATAGTCGCATCATATTTTTTAAATATGCCAAGTAGTTTAGTGGTGAAACTCTTTTTCTCTCGGCTTTTTTTTATTAATGGGGCAGTTCAAAAAAAACTTATGAAAATGGGTTTTTTTTTAAAAAAATTTCATGTCTGGGGCTCTTTTGTATGTCGTATGGGGCCCACATGACATACAAAATCGTATGTCCCACATGTGACACCAGCAGAACATGACACGTGGCTGTGTCGCATTTGGCTTGGACGACACAACCATTGTCAGCGGTTCAAATTTACAACCGCAGACAATTAGTCCCCCAAAGGTGGGAATGTGACACGCTAAACAATTGTCAGCGGTTCAAACTCTTAACCGCTGACAATAATACTAAAATCTAAGATTTAAATTATTTTTTTAAAAAATCAATACATAAGTAAATTTAAAATGAAATACATCAAATAATACAAATATTTGAATCAAATGATATATTTATTTAAAACCAATCCACTATATTTAATACCTAAATTTTTGAAATTTAACTAAAATACTATATTTATTTAAATCAAATCTACTATATCTAATATCAAAATTAATTAAAAATTCAAAATAATTGATTTTATAAAAATATAGAATTTTAGTTAAATATTTGTGTTATTTAATACATTGTATTTTAAATTTATTTATGTATATCATAATAAGTCAAAAAAATTATTTATATTATAGATTTTAGTATTATTGTCAGCGGTTAAGAGTTTGAACCGCTGACAATTGTTTAGCGTGTCACATTGTCACCTTGGGGGACTATTGTCTGCGGTTGTAAATTTGAACCGCTGACAATGGTTGTGTCGTCCAAGCCAAATGTGACACAGCCACGTGTCATGTTCTGCTGGTGTCGCATGTGGGACATACGATTTTGTATGTCGTGTGGGCCCCGTACGACATACAAAAAAGCCCTAGACATGAAATTTTTTTAAAAAAGACCCCATTTTCATAATTTTGTTTTGAACTGCCCCATTAATAAAAAAAAACCTTTTCTCTCTAATGTGTTACTAAGATTAAGTCTTATCACATTCAAATTTTAAAATATAAAATATTTTAATCTATTGACTATTTATGAGTGACCTTATTTTAAATCACACATGATTTTGACACATGACACATGACTAGGGGTATTGAAACCTTAATTTAGAGAGGGTATCCAAGCAAAACCCTACTTTATAATATCATTTAGATAATTATTTGAGATTTTTCCAATATTTTATTAATGACTAACGAAGATGTTACATGTTTTATGTCCTCTCTCGCTAAATTTCTTCCAAATCTCTTAATTCATTTCATAAAGGAGTTGAAAGAAATAAAAGTTTGACATTCAATTTTAAATTAGAGATTTTAAAAAATCAAAATGATGAATCAACGTCAATTATAACCCTTTAATATTAATGGAAAAAATTCAGATTGTTTATAACCCTTTAATATTATTGAAAAAAATTCAGATTGTCTATAATGCGTTTAGTTAAGACACTATTTCTTCAGTTTTCTAAAAGTTTCTAACTTTTTATTTTCTTGAAAAGCATAAAAAATTGTAAAAAAATGTTTAGATACTATACCGACTTCCATGAAAAACTTTAAAACTTATTAAAATGCAACTAGTTTTGTATTCCATTTTATGTTTTTTCTTTCACATTTTAGAAAATTTTGAAATATCGTATTTTTCATTTTTCTCATTAAAAAAAATTGGAATACTCACTCATTTTTACAAAGGAAAATTTTAGAAAACTATTTTGGATAGTTTACCAAATAGTAGTTATTTTTTGAAAAATTTTAGAATACCACATTTTTCATTTTCCAAACATTTTTTTTAAAAATTTAGGTGAGCAAACATATTTTTTACTTTCTCATGTATACTTATAATATTTTTATATTTTGCTTAAAAAAACGTGCTAACGAAACACACCTTTGGCATTTTAATAATTAGTAAACCAATATTCCTTTTTGATCTATTTTTTTCCTTTCAGATTTAAAAAACTTCAAAGGACGGAGTTAAGAAATTCAAATATTTTTTTATATTTCTTTTTAGTTTTATATATAAAAAATGTTATGCAATGTATTATGTTGGCTAGATCTTATTAAAAATAAAGCAATAAAATTAATATAACTTTAATAGTATTTGCGGTTTTGGATTACTTCAATTTGAGTTTAAAAATCTAATCCAAACCACATAAAAAAATATTTATAACTTTTGATTTATTCAGATCTCTCTTTAATTAACTTCATAATCTATATTAGATTAAATCGATTTATAAACCCTTAATAACTATCACTCCAGATGAATGTTAAGAATGCTATATACTTTTTGTGGAGGTTATAATGGCTATTACTCCAAACTTGCATACTCTTATATACTCCCAATCAGCTTCCACACCACAATCACGGTACTCAGATGCAATAAAAAAATATTCTAGAATCTTTAATCACGTTATTCGTGAATTAATTTTTTTAACTATGATAAATAATAATTTTACTGTAACATGCCAAAATAGGGTGAATGTGTCACGTAATGTAAGAAGGCCAGGCACCGATAGAAAGGAACCATACGAGCTGTGAATGCAGTGTGAAGAAGACAAAAATTTGAAGTTCTGATGATTTGGATTTTCAAACTTAGACCTTCTAAATTCTAATTCTGGAAGAAAACAAGCTCTTGCATTTCTCGTGATGCCTCTGTCCTTTTGGACCTTGTAGTGAAAACAGGTTTTAATTACACTTAAAAAATATCCATTAATTAATAAAATATTATTTTTAATCATAAAACTATTATTTTTCTTTTATTGTTTTAAAAGGTTTATATTAAAAATAATAATGATAATTCTTACGAAACATAAAATAAATAAGGTGGTAAGTTTATAATTAAAAACGAAAAATAGAAAACAAATTTGTTTTCTCGTAACAAAACCCCTTGAACTTTATAAAAAAATAAATTTTCAAAAAAAAAAAAGCTTTTAAGTTTTACACGAGAGAATTATAAATTCATAACACACGAGAATGATGCCACTTTTGTTATGCTTCGTTGTCGCAATGTTAAAATAAGAATCTAATAGTGGCAAAAAAAATATATACATGAAAAGAGGTTTTGTGGTGGTAGCACGTGAGCTTGCATATGATTGCGTAAGCGATCCCTCTTCCCCCGCCCCCCACGTATTCGTACAATTCTGATTTTTCTTTAATTCTTTGTACAAATTTTGAATGGCTTTAATAAGTGACTAATCCTTGTCACTAAATGTTTAAGATGTGGAATTAGTTTTTATAGATTATTTTTTTAGAATAGGTACTAACATTATTTAACCGTGTTTGATAATTTATATTAAGTGATTACACGTGTCATATTTAATAGAGTGTTATTTAAACACATTTATGTGTCATTAACATGTTTCTGTATCATTTTTTTTGTTTCTTACTACACTTGCCACCCCACCCAACCATAATCCATCCTTTACAAATTTGGGTAGATAAACCTGTTTACAAATAAAACATTGATACTATTCAAAATAAATAAATAAAACATTGATATAATAAAGTACTAAAGAAATTACTCTAAGTAAGTCAACAGTATATTTCCACTCTATCAAATGTGTCACTTAAGTTACAATTGAGGGTTCAAAGCCATTTATACAAATCCGGGTCGGAGAGATACGAGGAATGGGATCCGACGTACTCAGTTGTAGTCGTGGGGTGAAAATGGACTCTGAATCTCCTATATTCTAGGAGAGAGGGTGGTGATATGGGTGCGTGCTCCACTACCAAGCGTGGAGGAAACAAAACCGAAATAACTTTTATTTTCGACTCTGAACTTGCTTCCTAGACTCATTAATTCTTTCTCCTTGAGAGCACTATGAAACCCTGGCCTAAAAAGATCATTGTGCTCATCCACACAAATCCCATACTTCAATGGTTGTTTCCACCCATGGCTTTTAGGGATCTTCTATAAGATCTTTCTCTAATTTTAACCTCTCGTTACAAAGTATATGAGGTTATCATCTTTGGCTTTTTGACAATTTTTAGAGATTGATGAAGGAGAGACTAAATTAGTCAGCAAGGTAAAAGCACGAGGTTATCCTGGCCTGAGGTTGTTATGTCACTTCATAGGTGGAAAGGTGGCTTTGTAGTTTGCTTAAAGTTGTACTTGAGGATCATCGATGCAATTTGGGTGTTGTATTTGTTGAATCATTAAATGACCATTTGACCAAGTGGGGATCATAGCTCAATTTAAGGATTCGAGTTTTAAGAGATTTTATATATATATATATATATATATATGTGTGTGTGTGTGTGTGTGTGTATGTGTGTGTGTGTAGTCGAGATGAGTTATAATGAGGGATGGAAGTGCTATAAGGAGGGAGGGAGGGAGGGGGAGAGAGAGAGAGAGAGAGAGAGAGAGAGAGAGAGAGAGAGAGAGAGAGAGAGAGAGAGAGAGAGAGAGAGAGAGAGGGAGAGAGAGAGAGAGAGAGAGAAGACATTAGAGAGAAACAAATAAGAGAATAAGGAACTACTTTTGATATCGTGTTTAACAATTAAAGTTAATAAAATTTAAAATTTGTGCATACATGGCTTTCTATCAACCACATTGGCACTTGACATTACGACCAATATGTAACACTTTAAAAAAAATCATGGACCGTTTAGATTTGAAAATATTTTTTGTTTTTGTTTTATATTTTTTAATTTTAATTACAAATTTATCATCTATTTCTTATTTCCAAAAATTTATAAAAAAAAAACTAAAAACAACTCTTTTTCTCTTTTTTCATTTCTTATTTCTATTTACAGGAGATATAAGCTATTCTTATATAACTAACAATTTGAAATAAATGAATTAAAATTTTACTTTAGTCGTTAAAATATATTCTTTATTATCTTAGTATTTTGAGACTGTTATAACTTTCATAATTGTTTGTGCCGTATCTTCGTATTTCAGTATATTTATTTTTCATTTTTTATTTTATTATCAAATATGTATCGCTTTTTACCTTTTTACATGTATATCTTCTTGGATGTAAAATAATGACTATTTTTGGTTCTGTTATTCTGTTGATACAAAATTATATTTTTGGCTCTCAAACTTTAATATTTATTCCGGTTTGATTTTATAACTTTTTTTCAACTTCATCCTTTAACCATTTACAGTTAAGTATTCTAAATTATTATTTTTTAGTGAGTTTAATCTTCTCTGTTAATTCTGTTTCAACACTTCACTTAGGAAAAGTTTGTAATTCGACAATTTTTTATATATAAATGTAATATTCGACAATATTTCAAATTACATTACCGACATTATAATATTGTGCCAGAATGTTAAAGGTAAAAATGGACTTAACAAAGAAGAATAAGTTAATACTGGTGAATAATTCAGCAAACTAAGTTGAAAGAAAGAGATAGGAGACAAAATTAATCAGCACGAAACAGATTCAAGTGAAAAAAAGTAATTAAGCCTTCTGTTAATCTTTTTTCGGTAACGTAAGCATTCTGTTAATCTGAGTCATAAAACTAAAAACTTTCTCTCCGGAGATAAAAATAACGGTTATTTGCATTAGCCACGGACTCGTTTTATTTTCTAAAATGAAAACAAGTTTTAACCAATCAAATAGGTTATAAACTAATTAAAAATATTTATTAAATGCTCACTCTAACCCAAAAGTTTGTGTGAATCACAATTTCAGACGAGCTAGGAGTGAGATTTTAATAAAAACAAATCTTAGTGGTCATCTTCCGAATCATAAATCAGGTGGTAATAATAATAATAGTGAAATTCAAAGACTTAGTGTGGTGGGGTAGGTGTGTGATGTATGATATAAACAATAAACGGTGTCGTTTTCTCCATCGGCAATTTAAGTGGGTGCAAAAGTAAGTTAATTAGGGTAATAGGAGGAAAACGCTAATGAGCTATCAACACGAGTTGGAATTTGAAGAATATTGTGAACGTAATGGGCACGATGTAGCGACCACTATCATTGCCCTTTGGAAGGGAATGGAATATGTGTGGCACCAGTGTAGTAGCCTACTTGTGCTTTGAAAATTCCCCTACAACTTTTTTTACTCATAATAATCATTACATATAATTAAATTTAAATGTAAACTTAATGTCATGTCTAAGAAATACACTCGTCATCAAGGTGATGGGCTATGTAAATGACCAGCACTGATTTGTGGTGGGTTTTAAATGAAAGTAAGGGTAATTGTGTAGGGGCCTATTGTTAATAGGGTCAAAAATAAAAAATTGTTGAGTTTATGTAAATTTTTTTTAATAATTTTTAATATAATAATAGTAGCTTCAAGGAGAAACATTTGTGTTTTTAGTAAGGGGTCATAGGTTTGACCTTGTCTTGGTGTGTGTGTGTGTGTTTTTTAAATTAATAACATGAGAAACAACATTATAAGTAAGTTCCCAAGCTAAATAATTATGGAACCTAAAAAATCTAATGGATACAATAAAAAAATATTTATACAGAAGGATATAATTTGGAAGAGAACTGCAAGTAAATTACTTTTTCTTTTAACTGGAACTTTCTTGTTCCATTATTCTTTCTTTTTTTTGTCTCTACAATCTTATTTACTTTGATCTATTCTCAATCACACTGCAATTACATTGTAAAATCAATACGCGCTTCCCCTTCTAAATCACTTGTTAATTACATTGTATTTTATTTTATTTTTTAACATAAAAATATATGACTAGGATTAAGAATTTAGGAACAAGGAAAGCTATTTATTATTTTCCTTCCAAATCACTTGTTTATTAATTTTTATTATATAAATTATTTAGAAACTTTATTCAGGTTGATATCAATATTTTGTTATTTTTTATGTTTACAAGGTCTTAGTTTTTAATTTTGTATGGTCATTGTTAATTGTTTAATCCTTTTTATTTTTCATATTATTTTTATGTTAAGGATGTTTTAATTTTTTAATAGTTATTACTAATTGGTTGGTTGCTTCAATTTTCATATTAATTTGTTAATTTTATGTTTACAATGTTTAAATTTAACTATTGGAATTAGAATATATGTGTGAAGTTATGAATGAGTATTAATTGTTAGTTTCTCTTTTCAGGTGCTATTGTTCTTTTCTTGTGTTAATTTACTATTTTATTTATCTTTCATAATATGTCTCCTAAAAAAACATTTATCTGAAAGTGAAAAAAGAAAAAAATAAAAACGAGAGGAAGAGTTAATTAAATCACAAATAGATTTATTTTTTAAAAGGTAGATTCTTATAAAAATTTAGATCAATTAATTGAAATTCTTCATAATGAGTGTCATTTAAGTGAGAATGAAGTTAACTATTCTAGTGAACCTAATGATGTGTCAAATGAATCTAATATGAAAAATATTGGCATTGACAAAGAATAATTAATTCCTTCTTTAGATATTTATGATCCTATAAATTGGGATAATTTTGATAACATAGGAAGAAATATTTTAATTGAAAGAGGCCTAATAGAGAAAAGAATCTTATTTTTCCTAATAGAGACATTTTTCATATGCCTATTATTCTAGAAAGCTAAGTAATGATGAGACTGTTAATAGAAAATGGTTGGTTTATTCCAAGCATGTTAATAGAATATATTGTTTTTGTTGTAAGTTGTTTAAATACTATAATAAAAAAAAGTTCATTAACAAATAATGGTTTTAGTGATTGAAAGTGTATCAACGAAATACTTAAACAACATGAGAATAATTTTGTATATATGACTAACATGAATACTTGTAATGAATTGAGAGCAAGATTGGTGATAGAAATTTACAACAATAGATTATGAAAGAGAAAGAATGTTGGTGATAAGTTTTCCTAAGAATATTTTCAAATTGAAATGTTTTGCTAAAAATAATTTAGCTTTTCAAGAATCCAATGAAAAATTATACCAAGATAGTAATAGAAATTTTTAGGATTGATTGAAATGATTGCAGAATTTGATTTAATAATGCAATATCATGTTAGATGCATTCAAAGTCGTGGAGTTCATTATCACTATCTTGGGCATAAAATTCAAACTGAATTAATTTCACTTTTGACTCATAGTGTTAAAAATTCTATTATAAAGATCATTAAAAAAGAAAAATATTTTTTCGTAATTCCTGATTGTACCCTTGACGTGAATCATCAAGAACAAATGACTTTAATAGTATGATGTGTGAATATGTAAAGTAATAAAATAAAAATTAAGGAGTAATTTTAGAGTTTTTAAAAGTAGATGACACATCTGGATAGAGACTTTTTAATGAATTACAAGACATGAAAAATCAAAACACTTCAAGAATAGCCCTAACTCGGTCTAGTGAGAGAAAGAGAAGAAATCGTGAAATTGATGGTACCTACACGTTGGCCTCGCTCCCGGGATTCCAAAAATACATTCAATTTTAGGTTTCAGCAACAAATCGACCTTGAATTGGAACTTTCCTTACACGACCATGGAAACTTCAAGGTTGTTGGTTCTTTCTTTCTCAATCTCACATGGATGATGAAAACATTGGAATGGAATGTCATTATTTTAGTCCAAGGGCAAAGCGGTAATCTCACATTCTTTTTGTTTCATTTTCAATTTCTTTTAAATTTCCTAATCCTTTTTCTTTTCATTTAATTAATTAAGTTTTTACTTTCACCCTCCGGTAATTAATAACTTACCCTAGTAATTTAATTTATCAACTTTCTTAACCACTCCCCACTAATTAAGTAATTTACTTTTAAATTTAATTAATTTACTTCTAAATTTATTTAATTTAAAATTTAATAATTGTCAATTAATTTTCATGGTACAAATATAATTTAATTAAATTACTAGGATGTTACAATTCAACTTTAGAGAAGGACACCTCCAAAAAGGCCATTTTTGCCTCTGGAAAAGGGTAAGTACTTTATATTTAAATTTATGTATTTTAAGTTTAATATTTCTTTTACTTTTGAGACTGAATTTTTTTTTGAAGTTGTGCCTTCAAACTGAAGAATGAAGGTATTATCAAGCTAAGAAAGGTAATTCAATCGCATTTCCATGGACCACAGAAGTTCATTCCTAAGGATGCGATTAATCAATGGTGGAGGAAATGTCTATTAAATATTTTATTATTAAAAATATAATAATAATTTACATAATAATATATCTAAAAATATATTTTATTATATATTTTCAATAACTTTATTATTAAAATGTATTATTAAATACATTCATACGAAATATGTTTTTAAAATATATAATTATATTATAAAATTTATTATTTAAATAATATTGTTAAAAATATATTTAATCAAATATATATTATCAACAATATGTATATGTATTAATTAATAATTGGTAAACATGTGTGAATATGAATAGTATCCTTTATATATTAATATTACCATTCATGTAATAATGGTGTGTTATGGCCTAGTGGTAGTCTTATTAGTGTTTTGCCTAGAGGACCTAAGTTTGAAATAATGAAACGAAAAGAAAAGGACCATAGCGAAACAATCTTAAAAGATAGGGGACCAAGTTATATATTTAGCCTTTTTTATAAGAAGAAATATGGGTGACTTGTCATCCCAATTGAGTTGCTTCTGGTGACTAACCGGAAACAATTGGGCAGTGGGGCTTCATTGATGAGCGTTCGCATCACAAATTGTAACATAGTCAACTTTAGTTCCATTTCAAATTTAATTAACTCAGCACTATTGATATTTTTTAATGTATTAATGAGCATGAGAAGTACAATAGCCATTTGGCGGAGCTTAAGGTTGGATGCGAGCTTCTTGAGGTGGATGCGAGGGTTTGACTGTGGATGGACATTGTTGGCGGGAGGCACCAAAGTCGCATCTATAACACATCCTCCTTAGCCTTCAACGTTTGTTGAAGGTCATATTGGATGTTGTAACATTCCCTTTACATTGGCGTTAAGTCAACATATGCATATTGGGAAGTGTCATGACTTTAAGAGGAGCTGCAAGACATCAAGGGTCACCTAGCACATTATAGATGGCTACACCCCCAAATAGAAATTCTAGCTCAAGCACAACAGGGTGGCTCCTCCAGGGTGGTCAGTTTCATTTTAATATTGCCCTAGACAACTAATCTGACTTGGAGGAGGGTGAGAAGGGGTGTCAACGCCAGTGTTGGGTTAAGTATCACCAACGTTGTTGTTAGCCTCAACAGCAACCGACCGTCCAGGGCCCAATAGGAACCACCCTAGACCTAGCAACGCCCCTCAACCTACCCTAACCTTTGTCATGGACATTGAGTTTATTTTAGTTTTTAGTTTTACTTGTGTTTCATTTTGACATTTTATATATGTATTTATTGTTATTTTTTACCCAGTGTATTTTATTTTATTATAGTATTCTTATGTGTTAACGATGATGATGATGATGATGATGATGATGATGATGATAATAATAATAATAATAATAATAATAATAATAATAATAATAATAATAATAATAATAAAGAGCGGGATGTAATGAGCTTGGACTTGGGCATGAGACATAATGTTCCATGTCCCTATCTGTGTTGAGGAATGACGTGGAACACTAGTACTATGTAAGGTCAAGGCATGAGACTTATGGTCCCACACCAACTTGGCATGCGAGGAATTAGTATCATAGGGGTTCCACACCTAAAATTTATAATATAGGTTTTTTGTCTTTATATGTGAAGCTATCTCTCACACCCACACAAGTTGATTCTTGTAGTGATTAATGTCACCATATAAAGGTTAAAAACAAAATTCACATATTTTATATGAACCAACCATAGACTTGCATGCTCTACCAAGACCATAACACATTTAAGTACAAAGGAAAAAAAAAATCTATTTTCACTTCTCATTTTTAACTCATCATCTCTTTTCCTAAGCGCTTATAGCTCTCTTCCAAGGTATAGCAAAATGATGTCACTTACTCATCAATGCTATATTTTCCTTTTCTTTTTTCCCCTTCTATTTCTTTCATCTAAAGCTCCCCCCAATAACATGACTACAAGTTAAAAAAAAAAATAGATTCAAAGAATGACCAAAACCCACAAGAATTGTTAAGTTCTTATCTAATTGATCAAAGATACATGACAGAAACTACTAATCGTTTTTACTTATAAAATTCATCATCAATATGCAGAGTTTTTCAAAATTATTATTATTATTTTATCATCAAATTTATTTATTTTCTTCCGAAGAAAATGTCTTTCTCTTAATGCCAACCGAACATGCCAGAAAATTATCAAATTGCATTATCTCAAGAGCTACATGCACATTATTTACTTCATAACTTTACCCTCACTTAACCGGAGCTAAATAGAAAACAAAATGTTAACTTGAGAGACTTCTATAATTTGGAATATTCACGTCATATGTTTGGTTATTGATAGTTTGAACTATAATAGATGTTCTTTTCTTACGTTAAAGTTTGAGTAGATCCGTTGGTTTTTCAGGATTAGGATATGACTTAAGATTTAATGATCATTTATAAAGATCATTGTATTTTTTTTTTAATTTGTATAGTTTTATTTTTATAATTGATTACAAAATGGACCTTCATTAAAATTAAATGGTTTAGGTTATAAAGCCCAACGGGGGGGAGCAAAGGATACCAGGCTGTGGTTTGTTTATATAAGAAAAAATAGATTTCATGGCCCATCTGTGACTGTGACCCAAGGCATTGTTATTTTGGTTTACAAAAAAAAAAAAGTGAAGGCAACATATGGCGATAATAAGTGGAGGTGTTATTTTACCAAAAAAAAAAATGGAGGTGTTAATAAACATAAGTTTCGGATTTTATAAAATTTTGTAGGTTAAACACCTATTATCAATATTTTTAGAATTGGATTGGTGAATGTATCAATTCAAGGGTTACTAGTAAGACTGACGATTAAATCATTGTCAGACTGGTATTAATAAATTATTATTACTATTATTATTTTATATATTTAATCATAATCAATTAGATCAAAGTAATATAATATTCATAAAAAATTCAACAAGTGCATTAGAATTTAAACATTACATGGTAAAAATAAGTTTAAAATAATATACACCTTACCATAATATGTTTAAAAGGTCTAAAACACATTAGTCTAAACCAAGTAAAATAAAAAAATATCTTTAAAAAAAATTAAATTAAGTGACTTAGAATGAAAACAGGTTTTTGATCAATTTTGGATTGGTTTTCCCGCTTTTGACCAATTCAATATGAGACCCGTTTTTTGATATGTCTAGATCGGTTAGGGCTCCAATTCCCGGTTCTAGATTCGACTAGTTTAGTCCGGTTCTAACAACCATGCCTATTATAGTCCTTTATGTTTCGTGTGCGTTTGTTTCACTTCAGACTCCTAAGTTTTTTTTGTCAATTTGGTCTCATATGTTTAAAAATTTATTTAAATATATTATGATTATTATATTTAATAATATATGATATGAATTTATATTTTATCATATACATTTATCTTATTCATGTTGTATATAAACTAACAAAAAAATATGACTTACTATTCTATATATATAATTGTTATTGCTTATATAAATAAGTGATATAATGGTTTAGTAGTTGTTTTTTTATCCATTAGGTCCTGGGTTTTCAACCAAACATCCGGTTCCTCACCTACCCAACAATTCATCATAATTATTACCATACACTATCATTTAATTTAATACAATTACATTACCTCAAATGTAATCAACCGCATCAATATACACTGTAAGCTGTCCAACAACATTTAAATCATAATATTTATATGCAAATACATATGCATGAGGATCTGACTCTAATGATGGGAAGTGTACAATTTTTCACAACATAATATCAAATTCCATTTTATCGGTACTGAACCGTTCGTCCATAATGTAACACCAGTCACTCTCAGTGACAACGACAACCCAACTAGGTGTTATAGACCGGCCTTGAACCCCATTCAATGCAGCTGTGGATCCCGAAGGAAACCACACAAGGTCTTTGTCTATCCAAATGTCGCTCTCCCATTTGGACCGACATCACAGGCCCCCTACAATCCTGTGTACATCTTTTAATGCAATGCTATGCAACACAAGCCCCCTACAACTATCAATTAGTATCATTGATCGCAATCAAATTTATCGTCAATTTAATATCATCAAAATCATTAATTTCATATCATCACAACCATTGCAATCCAATGCAAATCATCATCATAGTCACCATAACATATATGAACGACACCAAGACATCAATTCATATCAGAAACAACATCCAAAGGGGATATAGCACAATCAATCAATCATACAATCACAATCAATTCCAAGGATCATCAACCAATTTATAAATCAAACTATATCTCTTTATCCATTCATAATCTATACATTTAAAATATAATGCTCCCCTACCTGGAATCGACGATCCCAAAGTTTGAAACACCCGAACGCTCCGATTCAATTACCGATTTCTAGTTTCCAAAGCCAAAAATTCCTAAATTAACAATAACGATTTTTAACAATCCACATGCTAATTTAAAATTATATTTCAACTTTTAAATGACCAATCCATATAGATTTCGATGATCCAAATAAATTTTAAATTTTAATAATAATTATTTTTTATACTTCATAATTTCTATATCTTATAGCGACATTTTTATTTAATAAATCTTTCTCAATATAATTCATCTGTTACCAAAATGACACCAAGGTACAAATTTTTTCTAAAATACTTTTTGCCTAGTTACTTCTAAAAACTTCAATTATAACATATAATATATTTATAATGTAAAACTTTATTTAAATAATTTAAATATGGTATAATAATTTAATTCCTTAAATAAAATATATTATAAATCAGTATTATTTTTAACTAAATCATATTGTTTAAATATAATCTTTATTTGCTCATAAAATACTATTTTTCACTTAATAATAAAATTTCAAAAAACTCAAAATAATTATTTTAATTATTCCAAACCATGTAACAAAGCATTTAACAGTTTAAAAAATATCAATCTGACATATTTCAAATGTTTTCCGTCTTACCAAAAAGTGGTGCGCTACTTGTCAGCACACCAAACAGCTTCTGAAATGACGAAACCTCGTTGATTCCCCTTCCAAAATAATTTTTGAGATACTCCGACTTTACCTAAACACCTCTGACATGTCGGACCCTTGTTGTTTACCTCTGAACCTTGTTTCAAGGTACCGCCCTACGCCGATCACACATGCATGTCGGTTTAGAGGTGACGGGCGCCATGTACACCATCTCCTAGAAAGAGATCACGCCGAGAAAGTAACATGCAAAGAGAAGAGTGATGCATGCACAATCAATATCCATGCACACCATGTGTTGATGAATTGAAATTTTAATTTTTCCTTTCCTTAGCAATTGCATGCACAGAAAGCGAGAGAGAAAAATTAGAAGAAAAAATGAAATTAGCTCTTTCCTTTTTTGCTAGGTACACAAACACACACAGAGAGAGAATGGTATGAGAGAAGAATTGAGAAAGAGTGAAATTTATAACTAAAGGTATTAGGCGCTTAGAGGTTATTTTACACGTTTAGTTAATTTCAGAAACCAAACAGGTAACTTTCGGTTACCCGTAGAGTACCCAAATTAATTCCAAAAATTAACTCAACCGCCTTAAATTAATAAGACACTCTTAATTTAATTATTTGATCAATAAAATTAAACAATAATCAAATCCAAGATGTTATAGAAGTAAATAGTAACAACCAACAAAGATCATTTGGTTAATGAAGTTTAATTAATTTTCGATGATGTATAAGGATCTATGATTGTTTCCAAAACCATATTTTCACACCTACTTACCAAATAAGCATATCCACAAATTGACCTTTACTATATAACGACTTAAGAAACCTTTAAAAATGAGATCTTTTAAGTTAACCAAAATATTTTATTAAAATTATCAAACTTTTATTTAAAATTTATTTTTTTGAATATTTTTAAATATAAAATTATTTATTAATGTATCATAACTAATTTCATTTAACATTTCTTTCTTAATTAACAATAAAACTAATTCATCTCATTTTTGTTTAAATATGAAAGATTGTTTAATATCTAACTCTCTCAAGTGAACTAAATTATATTAGATTTAGTGAGGAAAAAGATAAGAAAAGTTATTTAATCTCTAACTCTTTCAAGTTAAATAATAAATAAGCATAAAAAATAGTAAAAGATAAATAAAAAGGTATAAAATGGTAGTTGTATCTTTAATTAAAAATAAACTCAAACCAAAAAATTCATAATAAATTTAATTTATTTTTAATTCATAATTTTTATGAATTTTATGTTTTAAAAATAAATTGGGCCTTTTTTTTAAAGTCCCAAAGGGAAAGGCCTTACTTATCTTAGGGATGAGTCAGGCCTGAGCAAAAGACATTGGAGTGCAGGAGTGTTCATCATCCAATTCAGGCCGAACAAAATCATTAAACCAATTCAAAATAATTGAAAACCGATCAAACTAAAATCATAAAAAATCGTATTATGTGTGTGGTTCGAATTAGAATTCAAATATACCTCTGAAGACCGAACCAAGTTCAAAAACAATCTTTAATATATTAGCCATATATTTATATTATCTTACTTTATTACATATACTAGAGTGATCTTTAAAAGACTCTAGGTAAAATTTTAACATCGGTTTCTTAGAAATCAACCACTATCAACCACAACCTTTCCCTTATCTAAGGCCGGTTTCTTAGAAATTCTTCCTTTATCCGCTTTCGGAGTATGTTCCCTTCTCCGGGGTTTAACCTTCTCTGACTCGTTAAACACGTTCTGCTTATAAAGATATTACTTTAACTTCCCCTCATAGATTAACACCTAAATAGCATCCTTCAACTGCCTACACTCGACGTGTTATAGTCGGTCTGCTCATGAAATTTACAATACTTACTCGTATTTCTCGGGCGCTTCATGGATGTTGGCTTTTTAACCCCATATACCATCAGTCCTGGTATTCCAATTTCCCGAAGTATCTGCCCAGATCAAACTGTTAAGGGCACATAATTCATGAAATTAACACCTTTACGCTCTTTTTATCGTGGTGCTAGATCTCTATTGTGTCTTCATGAGTCATGCTTTGAACCCCTCCGCTCTTGGGCCAGTGTCTTCTCTTCTGAAGGTGCAACTATGCTTTTTACGACAGCGAGGTGCATTTCTCTCCCGACGTACTTTGCCACCTTTTGCGGAATTCCTCAAAGGTTTGAAAGGATCCTTTGGCTAGAGACAAAGCAAAAGGTGACTGCGGTTGTAAAGCTCCAATCGCAATATGCAATTAGATAGGTTCCGTCAACCCTGGTATAAAAGTCGCTTCCTTAGAAAACCTTTTTGAGAAATCTTTTAGGCTTTCGTCTTCCCCCTACTTAATATGAGCTAAGGTATGTGACATCCTCGGTATGTCTCGTGATATGACGAAGTGCTCCATAAACGCCTGTGCCATATCTTCCCATGAATCAATTGACCTCGGTGAAGCACCTTAAACCATCATAGGGCCTCTGCCGATAGAGTTCGGGGGAACATTTTTCACATTACGTCTTCTTTTGCTCCTAGAAATAACTTATTCCTATAAACATCTAGGTGCCATCCCGGATCTGTTTCACCGATATACTTTCCAATTGAGAGCGGTTATGGCATCTGCAAGTGCCTTGGTATTGGGACATTTATTAATCTCCTGGTAAATAGAATATTGAACCGATATTCTCCACTACCTCCTTCTTACTGCAAACCCCTCATTTGTCCTCTGGGGCTTCCCATCCTAAACGTTGACTCCTGCTCTTTATAAGTTTGGATGCGTGAGTACTCCAGCGTGGGCGAAGGTTCTACTTGTTGTCTCGGGTTAACAGCCGTTGTTTCTTTAACTTCCTTAACCTTTCTGAGTTCCTGCAATTCCATTTGAAGCTTCTTGATTAACTCATCTTTGGGATCGGGGTGTGTTACTACTGCCGCCTTCCTTGGTTCTGATCGGTTCCAGGGGTTTCAACAATTCTTAAGGCGTACTCTAAAACTGGAGGTTCCACTCTTTGAGCCAAACTTTGTACATGACTCTCTAGAGTGGAATTCCTTCTAGGTTGCTCCATAGCTTAATTTTTTTTAGGTATGTGGGACTTAATTTATGGGTCGCACCGGGCGTGCCAATGTTCTAGCCGATATGTGGGGGGTAAAGTCTACCACTGACAACTGATGTTGAACCTCACTAACACTAAATATTACATTGGCTCAGTGGGAGTTCGGTATTATAAAACATAGGTTTAGTGGAAACCTTGTGCCCTTCAATCTCTGCTTGAACTGTCTGAATCAGAATGAACTGTGCAAACTGGTGTTGTACCTAGAAAAGGGACTCTGATGCTTAAGTTAGTAAAAAACCATAACGGATTAATAATGAGTGATCAGATGAGTAATAAATCATGTGTGCTTATTAATGAATGCTTCTTATTTATAGATCTTATCATGGCACAACTTGTGATTTGAACTCTGTCAGAACCGCAGACTTGGTTCAAAAGCAGGTTGGCCACTTGCCTCTGGCTCTGGCATGATGTTAGATTTTCTGACCAGGGTCGGGTCTCAAGGGATACCGCTTATTATAGCGATCCGACCCTTGTTTTCTTGAACATTATTTGCTTTTGAGCTACCTGGTGTTACCTACTGGTGGGGGCTGATATAGACACCAGATCAAGTGCCTTATTAGTAAATATACATCTAGTTCTAAACATAAACAAAAGTAACTATTTTTACATATATTAAGAATAATAGTTGGAAGTAATTATGTGCATCAATGTTATCAAATATTTGATGTAATATCCTAAAATATTCTATAATATCATTTATTACCTAAAACATTAGTTGTTTTTGGAACATATATAAAGAATATATATTTGGTAGACAAACATTTAATAACATTGAAAAACTATAATTTTGCTTATATTATAGAACCAAAAAATTTCACTAAAATTATAATTAAATTATTATTAATTAATATAACATTAATAATTTAATGGTTAAAATGACAATTTCTTATGAGTTTTGTTAACCTTGGACCGTAGACTTTAGAGTTTAGTTCAAGGTCTTTTTTTAGGAAAACTTAATTTAAGTTAAGCCACTCAAAATGTGAATTTTTTTTTATTGGAAAGAGTAGAATTATTCGATTAAAAAAAAGTATAATATATATATTTATTCTCAATAAAAGTTACTATCTTAAATGATTTAAACTCAGCTCAACATAACCTTTTTTTATTAAACGAAATTAGTAGAGATTTTGTTTTATAAAACTTATTACTTATCACTCCTTCCAGTCCTTTTTATCAAGTTATGTTTTAGATTTTTTTTCATATAATGAGTCTATTTGGTAAAATAGTGAATAAACTAATTGAAAGTTGATAAATTAACTAATTGAATTAAAATGTGTTTAGTAAAATTAGAATTTAATTGTAAAAAGACATAAAGGATATGTTTTCTCTTAAAATAGATAAGAGTGATTCTCTTTAAAAATATCAATAAAGACAAAAGTGTAAAAAAATAAAATAAACAAAATTTATAAACTCAAATACTACTTCAACTAACATATAAAAAAATGCAACAATTTTTAAAACAAACTCATTTACCAAACAACTCTTATTCTAATATGTTGTTATTTTATCCTATCATATTTACTTATTTTATCATTTAATTTTTTATCATGTCCACCTTAATTATCCGAAAAACTTATGATGTGGAATGGAGTAGTTTGCAGACAAAGCTGGAAATGCAAAGAAAAGAGAAGGTGAAGATTTACGACCCTTCATGATTGATCAAATGTAACTAAAACGACTTCAGACATATAAATACTTTTAATTTTTGGTTTTGAAGAGATGAGAATTGAGAAAACTTGATGACGTGTATACAAGGTCAGAATTCGTAGTCTTCGAAATTGCCGTGAAGATTGGATCTAAGTCTTTATTTAAAATTTAAAAAGTGAGTGTTGCAGATATGGGAGAAGACATTCTTGGATCCAACTAAGCTGTTTAGACTTTACAACGCATGCAAAGCCGATTTTATGCATGCGTAAATTACAAGAAAAGAAATATTATAAAGAAAATTCAAAGTCCCAGACCCCAATACCACAATTGACAATGGAAAAATTACCAACAGATAATATTTAATTTAACATTTCAATGAGAAAAAGAAAAGTAGAAATTATCAATGTTTAAGAATCCAATCTGGAAAAATATTGATTTACAATTTATTCATTTACTCTTAGTTGAATTACAATTAGTTATAATAAAATAGATATCTTAAATATAATATATTTTAAGATATATGTATAAATATATAAATTAAGTTAAAAATAGGATAATAGTCATGTTACATATATGAACATTTTATTTGGGAGAGATATTTTGTAAAAAAAAATAATACAAAAATAGAAGTTTAAAATTTTTAAAACAGACCACCTCAATCCTGATTTTCTGGGTTGGTTTTGGTCAGTTTTGATCGTTTCTAAATTTGTTAATTTTTTATATTCGTATGTCTAGCTAGTTCTTGATCCAACGTAATAGAACCAATCAGTTGAGTCAAATTTTTACAACCATGGAAATTATTTACTATAGTAATATATATTTGTTTTACAATTTTTTTTATAATCCGAATATATGAAATGAAAACATAAATATTAATATTTTTCTATGTCAAAATATTGAAAAAATGTTGAAATGCTTGTGCATTCATTTTTTTTATTCTTACACATTTTTGTATTTATTTTTTATTGTTAGAATTGTACACTTTTTGGATTAATTATATTTTTTTATCTCATTTTTTTTATGTGCCTATACTCAAAATTATCATAAAAATTCCTTATCATAAAAAATCATATATAATTTTTATATCTAAATATTTAATTCAACTTCATAAAATATATTCTATAATTTTATATCAAAATAATAAATTTACATCATAATCAATAATACAGTTTATTAAAAAAATCATATTTTACTATTAGCGACGACCACAAGATCCGTCGCTACCTTGGGTGTAAAATAACGACAAGAGTCATTGCTATCTTGGTCATAAAATAACGATGGCCACATCGACGACTATGACCAAGTACTTAGCTACGGATAGGTGTTGTCGCTACATTGGTTGTCATTTAGCGACTGCGTTAGCAACGCGTTTTTGTCAATAGTATAGCTACGGCGGTCAAGTCGTCAATAATGTTGCTGTGATTTAGCAACGGAGTCAACGACGACCATACTACAATTCAACAGCTACGACTTTCTGTTGTTGCTATTTTGCGACTCAAACAACAACAAACGTAATGACAAATGGGACCACCACTTTGTCACCGTTTAGCGACGACTATAGGCCAACATCTCCATCACAAAGTCTACGACGGCGTTCACTTGCCGTCGTTGCTAAGTTGGCAACCAACATTTCAACGACGAATGTTTTCGTGGCTGTCTCCATCGCTGATACTAGTTAGCAACAGAGTCCTCCTTGTTAGTGACAAATTTTTTTCGTCGCTATACGAACTTTTTTTAGTAGTGTTCCTTAAACTCAAACACTTGTCGAAGGTCTTTATTGATGATGCAGCCTCTTTCCATGGCCACTGGTGTTTCATCAACCCACATAGATTTAAAGGTGACGTAACATCAAACTAAGTTGGAGGAGGTCAGAGGTCAGCTAGTGCAGTACAACTAGTTGTAGGCCAGATTTGACCATATGCAGACCTAGATGGGCAACATTTAACGAGCACAACAGGAATAATGCCCGCTAGTGTCATTTATCCTTGTCACAAAAGTTGTCATCATCATGCCCAACCTCAACAGAGGCCACCCTAGACCCAGCAACCCCCGAACTCAACAACGCCTCCAAAACCTATCAATGACTCCACTAGCATTATATGTATTTATTGGTTTTTGGTATATATTTTTTTAATTTCTCATGTGATCATACTAATAATAATAATATATTTAAAAGGTGTGATTTGGGGAAGGATTTGGTATGAGATAGTTCTACACCAAGTTTTAACGTAAGATAAAATATTTAATGTGGTTTTTACATGAAAGAGCATAACATGAGAAAACCACACTATTTGATTTCAACATGAGACATTCCGGTAGTCTCACGCTAAACCAAAGATTTTTTATAATATTTAAAGAAAACATTAACTTTTGAAAGAAAGAAAAAAACCAGCAATGAAGAACAAAAATATGGTAAAAAATGAGCATGCTATTGACATTTTTCATATACTAATCTATTGGATAAGTGATTGCCATTCGGAACGTATAATAGCTATTGCTATCAACAAAACTTATTGCAATTAGTATGTAATTATATTCTTAAAGTTATTGATATAAAGGTTCCGTCATGAACATGTGCATAAAAAATATTTTCTTGAGAAGCATTCAATGATCTATTTGATTTTTTTGGTAAATCTCCTTTTTTAAATAATATTCTCTTTGGTTACCCTTAAAAGGGATTAACTTTATTATAAAAAGGATTAACTTTCATTACTATTTGCCAAGAAACAGCAGTAATAATACTATATTAGTAAGCAACAATAGTGGACAATGAGCAATAACAATTCATACAAACCATCAAGTTAATTATACATTGTTAAATAATAAATGAAAGTGGATTATGGCCATGCATGGACAACAAAGATATTTTAACAAAATTTAATTTGAGACTCTTTCTCTAGCATATATATATATATATATATATATATATATATATATATATAAAAGCTCAGTTATATAACCAATAAATATAAATTAATATAAAAAGACATCCTTAATTATTTAAGTAAATATTATATATTTTTATTTACAACTTCTAACTTTTCTTAAATATTTTAAAATAAAGTAATGTTTAAGTTTGTTTTTCTTTATAACAAAAGAGTTCATAAAATGGATAAATATAAAAAAATATAATTCAAATATCATAATTCATATTATTCATAAAAGTGAGAAGTTTTATAATATATATGTCTAAATTTTTCAATAATAATAATAATAATATCAAATAAAATAAAATTTTAACTTTTTTAAAAAATAAAATAAAGCATATATATAGAATTAAAAATTATTAAAAACATGAAAAGGTAATAAAATAAAAAGGAATTTCACCTAATAGTTGAAATTGAAAAACATTAATTAAAGTAGTGTTTGGAAAACACTACCAATTAGCTAAAAATGTTACCTGTTAAAAAAATTTCTAAAATTTCAAGTGACATTTTTCATCTACTGATTCTAGTTTTTCTGAAATATGTTGTCAAATATATACTTTAAGAGTTTTTTGTTTCATTAACCCCAGCCCACAATTTAAACAACTAAAACCAAAGTATGACGTAATTTTTTATTGGAATAAACACAATTATTATATTATAAATATAATAAATACATTATTCCCAATAGAAAATTACAATTTTAATAATTTAAACCCAGGATGTTAGCAAAATTCATAAATTAAACATCTATGTCTGCAAACAAAAGAATCAAATCTAAAAGCAATACCAAAAAAATAAATTAAAAGGAACAGTCTCTGCAATATCGATCTGAGAACAATTTAATATTATATATACACGTATACGTACATCATCAAAATCAATTTATTCTCTCCTATGATCCAAACCGATTTATATTTATATTTACAAAAATACACATGCATATAATGCAATACAAGATCTCTATTTTTGCTCTCTACTAATTTGTAGAAAATAAATTACAAAGATGATAAACTAATTTTCAATACAATCCACCAAAAATTTAGAGGAGAAAAATGAAAGAAATTAAGATTCACTAGTTAATTAATTAGAGATGAATTATAAATGATCATGATGGATAACTATGTCATGGTTTCTAAGAGAGACCTAGTATGGACCAACCTAGTAGCCTTGTCTTCCATTTTCTTGCGTTTAGGATGAAGCAACTTGAACCAAAACCCGTGTTTCTTAACACTTTTCTTCACATGACCATCAACATCACCTTCATCACCTTCTTTTCTTCTCCTTGGAAAAACAGCCACTGACCTACTCTTGACGAGTCCACCATGCTTGGCATTATTATTCAAGAGAAAGATGGAAACGAAAGAGGTGGAGGGAAAAGGGTGTGAATTAGGAGAAGCACAAGAGGAGTTAGCGGAAGAGGAGCAATAAGAGGACAAAGAATTAGAGGAAACGGAAGAAGAATCACAAGAGAGGGTATTGGTTTTGGTTGAAGAATTAGAGGAAGATGATGGTAGTTGAGAAAGCTTGTCCCTCAAACAAAGGGAACACACCCCAGGTGATTGCCTATGTTTGGGATGCTTCTTGCAATAACCATTGGGATTGAACCTTCCAACTATGATGTCTTTGTCCTTAGGATTAGAAGGTTTTGTTATTAGGGTTGCCATTAGTTGTCGTTTGCAAAGTGGGAATGGTTGTTGGTTGATATATAGAGGAACTACTAGGACGAGGGTGTGTTTGAGTTTCCATGATAGTTCATGGGTGTTTCCTAAAAATTGGTCTTTTTGACGGTTTTTGTGCAAGTTGAAAAATGAGACTTGGGAAGGTTGAAATGGACGACTGTGATGGAGCCATGTGGTGTGATGGGTTCTTCAGTCTGTGGAAAAGCCCAATGCTTTTCTATGGGGCGGCGTAGAAGTTGGCGTGGACAAAATCAAAGCAACAACTGTGGAAAACGATTAAACGTGGCCGTTTTGTATTGCTATTTTCTATTCAAAAAGAGAAACTACATTTCTTTTATGACTGTAATTTTTAAGTGGTTTCTTATTTTTTTAAATTATTTTTAGAGTGATGGGTAACCAATGTTTTACTAACTCTATTTTAAAAAATCAAAAGAAAACTTTTTATAAGAAATAATAGTATGATTGTAAGAACTAGAGAATTACATCATCGAAGTTTCTATTATATTAAGAGAAAATCATACAAATGAACTATTAGTATAGAATACTATCAATAAACCAAAATCTTAAAACATTAAATTATGTTTACTATTTCTATTTCTTGTGGGACTAACACTTGATCTTTTAAAAAAGGATTCTATTGAAAATTAAGGAAAACAACATTAATAACAATTTTAAATGAAGACATTTTAAAGAGGGAAATGGGGTTGACACACGGAGAAGAGAGAAAAATAGGAGGTGACAACTTTAAATGAAGATATCTTATAAAGGGAGATGAGAGAGACAAGGAGACAAGGACTGGAAAGAAAAATAGAATGGGGATGAGAGATAAGATAGACATAAAATTTTATAAATTATATTAAAATAATATTTATAAGCATAAAAAGAAAAAATATTTTTCTCTCTAGTAGAAGAAGGAGATATAAACTCTGGTATGCAACTAAGTTTGTTCCCGCCGTGGTAATAGATATGGACTTTTAAACTCGATTTCCAACCGAGTTTGTAGATGTTCTTTAACATTAGTCTTGAAATGAGTTTATAAGTACTGACATTTAAACTCGTTATGGTCCTAACCAAATTTAAATGTAAGTATTTTTTTGGTTTAAATGCAAATTCTGTTTTATTGATTTTTCAAACCTGTAATTTTACACAACCAAATACAGTATATCCTAGACAGTTCATTTCATGCACATTATTCACCAATTAATGAACGCAAATGAGATAATGTTAATATGTTATAAATAATAGGCTAAATACACTTTTTGGTCCTCTATCTCTTAAGTTATTTCCAGATTGGTCCCCTATCATTTTTTAATTCAAAATGGTCCTCTAACTTTTTAAAAAGGTATCAGTTTGGTCCTTTTTTTGATTCAAAATGGTCCCCTAACTTTTTTTAAAAGGACCAAATTGACACATTTTTAGAAAGTTAAGGGACTATTTTGAAATAAAAAAATAATAAAGGACCAATCTAAAAATAACTTAAGAGATAGGGGACCAAAAGGTGTATTTAGCCTAAATAATATAATGAAGAAAATGATCTATATATAATGAATATTATGCACATGAATGAAATAAAATAAAATCATAAACCCTAGGTATAATCCTACACTAGGTACAATGAATGAAAAAAAAATCCCACACTAGGTACAATGAATGATATAAAATAAAAAATATCTATCGGAGTCCGCCCTTCACTTCATGAAAGTGTGGCCGATTGCTTTTTAACATCATCTACGTTTGTCGGAGGGAAGTATGACCAGTCTTGAAAGTGTTGCAAACAAGACATAAAACAAGTAGCTATTGAAGACCAAAAACTTAATTACTATGTGAATACAAATTTATAGAATGTAGATAAGAGAACACTTAAATTTGCTATCCATCTACTATATGGTTTTGGACAATAGTTAGCATGGTCTTCATCACATAATACACACACTCATAGCTACCTTGCTGCTTATGAGACTATAAGGTACATCAAATAAAAAATTCGATAATGTTATTTCAAATTACAAGAATTTAATAAATAACATTGCTTCTTATTCGAAGTACTTACTTTTTTTGGCTTGACCTACTGCACTTTTTTCTTTCTGATGCTTCCCTGAAGTCGAGTATATTCGGCTCCTATGTAAGAATAAAACACACGATGGGTGAAAATCATAGAAAAACAGAACGATGCAATTGAATATGTAAAGTTATTTAATTTTTAAATGAACTTACGCCGCTACTATTTGTTTAAAGTCTATAGAAGCAGTCCCATGTTATGAATCAAAGCATACAACAATGGAATCCTTGGGACAAATAACCATCATCTGCCAATAAGGGTTGTAATAAAACCTAATAAGTGACAATGCAAGATGATTAAATTAATAGATAATAATTATACAAGAGACTCTTACTCTCTGTGATATGAGGCTAAGTAGACACTCTTTCTTGACTCATGCATCCAATTTTGGATGTATGCCTGAGTCTCCTCTCTGGTGTTCCCGTTCTTTTGTATGCATTAGGGCTCTAAGAACCCATATGTTCCTTAGAAACCCTTATTCATACAAAATTTATGCAGAAATCTAAGAAAATTTACACACAGTTAGTGACAAATAACATGTGAACTGAAATAATTAAACATAGAACAATATACTTACATCTCCCAAAATTGAATGACAGAGATATTCAGTGTCATCTGCCCAATCATGATTTCGCACAAGTCACTCCGCGTAATATAAAGCAATAGTGGACTCATGCAGCCGAATACATCTGCCTGCCATGGGACCTGAATGACGTCCTTGCCCAACTCAGCCCCGATAGTCCATAGACTCTATATCAGATCTATGGCGGCCTCCCTCTTCCCAGATGTTGGGTCAACACACTGCTGAATAATTAAAACATTCAAATAAATATGTTAGAATACAAATCGTAAACTTATAATTTATTTGAAGTTTGTTTCAGGAACATACCTAGGTAGCAGTAACTGTCAGAAGTCTATTGAGCCACATGAGGAAGTATCCCAGTGTTTGCTGATGACCTGTACCTCCGTAGTTGGCACTAGGACAGTGGCATCCGCTAGTATGATCTCCACAATAACCCTTGACATACTATTAGACAATGGTTGATGGTGAACCAAAGGGCCTAAGTCGTGCATCATGCTAGTGGCCATAACCTCGTCCAACCCATCAATGAACAAGTCACACTGACAAGTGGCCTCAGTATCAACCCTGTCATCGTCACCGTCAGGTGCAACACAAGACCCCTTTGTGTTGACCAGTCCTACATGCATTTTTACATAGCAAACAATCCATAAACAGTACAGTCAAGGCAATAATTAGTCAATAATTAATGGAACCAAATTACATTTAATGAAATAAAATTATGTATTAATATATTTATGTATAATCCTACAACTAATCCAACTTGTGGGTCCACCATCTGTGCAGTAGGCTCTCGCTGCTGGTTGATGGGCTGCATCACCTCCCGGAAGGTTGCTATCTCCTACTGCAGCCGTTGGAAATTCTTCGCGTACTTTGCCTCCACTACAGCTGCCCTCAATCCACCAAGTTTTCCATCGATGACGTCGAATATGCAGGAGAACCATAAAAGCTCCGGAGGCTTGTAGTGAAGAATGATTAGAAACTAATAACTTATTAGAAAACAAAAGAAAACGAAATAGAGTTAAACTTACCATGACCTCGACCGATAACACGAACTTTACCAGGGTACTATAGTCTTCCAATGGTGGCAGTGAATATGTCTTGACTACCATGGGCAACGAATGACCCTTGGGTTGATTGCTCAACTGAGGAATCCTGTAACCGAAACCCAGTGAATCTTGTTAGGAACAATAGGGAAATGAAAAAAATCCTAAACCTTTTAAGAAGTTGAATACTTACAATTCTCTGGGTGACCTCCTTAGTTTGCGCTGAAGTGTATTCCCTGGTCTTCTTTACCCTGACACACTTTCATTTCTCATGGCGCGTAGGTGGGGAAGGGGGATCCACAACAATGGTGTCGATGCTGGGTAGCCTTCTTTAGGCCATCTACTGCTCTAGCAATCTGTAACCCACAAGTGACAACCTGTGAGGGCATTGATTCTTCGCATGCATAGCTTGTGCTTTCATGCGTTTGGCCTATGACAAAAATAACATGGTTAGGGTTACATTAGAAATATAATTTTCAAAATCATATTAAATATAATTATTAGTGTACATCAGAAATATAATTGAATGAATCATATTAAATACAAATGTACCATAAACTCTTTAGTGTGCTTGGATGCAACAAATGCATCCCAAGTCTCTTGGTCAATAGAGGTGTATTTATCATCACCTTGAAACTTTCCTTGCAACTTTCTGAAGACATGCTTATAATTCACAGTTAAAAATCAAGATTTGTAGGATTTTTAGGATTTAAATTGAGATTTTAACTACCATGCATACCTGCTGGTAAGTGAGGTCTTGAATGCCCTCAATCGCTCAGCGAATGCCCCAAGGACCTTCCTCCTCAGTATGTCAACTACAAGTATGTCCCAAGCAACCTACAATTGCCAAATAAGATATAAGAGTTTATTAAGACCAAAACCCAAAATACACTAAATAAACAAACTCAAATGATAATTTATTACTGTAATATTAACCTAAATGTGGTTCTTCACCACCTCCTCAATATTATCCCAATCAGGGATAAGAATGGAAACCTTTGACCATGCCAGAACACCCAAGTAACTGATAAACTTGGCGGCATGGTCCCCTAAAGGTATTTTAATGTTGACATCAATGTTAACATGACACCTCTCTCCCTGATGGCGCTTGAGTATGACACTGGTCATCCGTGTCACACCTCTACTCCTTTTGGTAGAGGAATTTGTAACCTATGAGTTGGACCTCGTAGATGGATCCTGGTCAGCCATATGTATTTGTTCAAACAAGAAAAAGAACGTTAGTGAATATCACAAACATTAAATATAATTTTAGTTAATATGACTAAACATTAAATATAATGAATCATAGTCAATCATACCCTAGTCAATCATACCCTATTTTTATCATAACTATAAAGTTAGAATATTTTTCCACAAGTCTTCATGGTGTTCATGACGAGTGGTAACTACATCATCTATGTCATGTTCCGCAATGGATATCGCCATACGTGTTGTTAGAGAAGGAGTTTCCAAGACATCAACACTGGGATCTCCAATATTGTGTCTACCTTGAATAACAACTGACCACCTTTTGTCAGATGGGTCGGTAACATAAAAAACTTACTTCACTTGAGTTACCATGATGAAATGCTCCTTTTTATGACCTATCTTGTTGAGGTCCACCAATGTAAATTCAAGTACATCAGTTTTAACATCGTTCTTATTATCAACTCATTTGCATTTAAACACAAGAACTATGAAAAAACCATAATTGACCTCCTATATGTCTTCAATCACACAAAAATAGCACAACTCAACCATGACAAGGTTGTTATCCTTTGAAGTTGAGAAATGCATTGATTGAGCCATAATCATAACTCCATTATTCTGTATTGTACTCTTGTCATCTTGTATCTTTGTATAAAATGAATAGTCATTTATGTCATATCCATAATAGGTGAAGGCATCAAAGTTGGGTCCCTGTGCTAATCGATGTAATGTCTCAAAAGCATATGTATCTTTGGCAATAGTCATTTTGAACCACTACATAAACGTCTTATTATGTTCATTCAACACCCACTTTCAGCCATTCCTGGGTTATTTCTTTTGACTAACTCTTTGTGAGTGGTTAAATATGGGAGTACCTTATCCGTGTTGTTCAAAATATACAAGTGTGCTTAAAGGACTTTATTGCGTGACATGCTCTTCATTTTTTTTACTAATCATACCTTTCCCATTAAATCATCCATCATGACGAGTCTTTGAAATGCCAATGCTTTTAGCATGTGACATATAATCAGTGTAAAACTCAATTGCTTCCTCTACAAATGTATCTTTCAACAATGGATGTTTCAAGGCGGTGTTGGTTCTTCATATACCCTTTCAATATTTTCATGTATTGCTCAACAAGATACATCCACCTCAAGAATATTAGACCATACAACCAGACCTCCCTCATCAAATAGATGATTAAGTAGACTATTATGTCAAAAAATGAAGGTGGGAAATACATTTTCAAATAACATAGTATAAGAATTCATTCATGTTCAAATGCATCCAATTCATAGTATAAGAATTAATTCATGTTCAACCATATCCAATTCCTTAAGGGTGATTACTTTGCAACATATGGCATTGAAAAACAAACACAACCTTGTTATAACATGTCTCATATTTTTAAGGAGAATGTCACGAATAGCGATAGGTAAAAACTATTGCATCAACATATAACAATCGTGAGAGTTTAACCCAATTAACTTCAGATCCTTCATGGAAACATAAGTCTTGATGTTTGAACTGTAACCAAACAGAACTTTCACACTACGTAACAATTCACAAAAACTCCGCTTCTCTTTTCTGGGCAAGGTATGACATGCTGGGTGAAAATATGTTCGTTTGCCTTTTCATTGTGCATGCAATTCCTGACATATACTCATCAATTCCAAGTTAAGATACAAATTGAGGCCATCCTTCATTTTGTCGGTATGTTCAGGAGGATTCTAACCAAACTGTCACATATTTTTCTCCACATGCATCGCATCAATGCAATGTCTTACATCAAGTTCCTTCCAATATGGTAGATCAAAAAATATTAACCTTTTCTTCCAATTGTTTTTTTAAGGTGGATTACTTTTCAAACTTACCAAAAACCACATTGACATGTCTTTTAACTTTTCATATACTTGACCAATTAATAGTGGATGAGTCATTTACTTTTATGCACCGTTGAAAGACTTCTTTAACCTACGATATGCATGATTAGCTTTAAGAAACCTTCGATGTCGAAGATAAATAGTTTTCTTTCATGATGAAATCAATCAAAACAAGTTCCCTCCTCACATATAGAACACACTTTATGCCCTTTCACGCCATACCTTGATAAGTTTCCATACGTTAGAAAATTGTTGATCGTACAGAATAACATGGCATGCAAATTGCACGATCGTCCTGCAAACCCGTCAAACACATTAACTCCGTCTTCTCATAACATTTTTAACTCTTCAACTAATGAAGTTAAGTATACATCAATGTCGTTTCCTGATTTTCATGGACCAGAAATCATCATTGATAGTATAACACATTTCTACTTCATGCACAACTATGGCGGCAAGTTGTAAACAAACAACAAAACAGGCCATGAACTATGGTTTGTGGCATCCCACACCTAGGACAGTGATGCAACATTTCATACTCATCGTGATATAATACATAATCATTTGAGTATGCGTGTATCTTCTTATACTCTGACCCATAGGACACAAAACCTTTTTAGCTTCATAGTTACGATTTGGCAAGGCGTTACCAGCTGAGAGCATTTCTTTCAACAATTTAAGCATCTCAGTGAAGCTTTTATCAGTCCATCCATTTATCACCTTCAGATTAAACAATCATAAAACTGTTGACAATCTCATGAAATTATTGCAGTTCAGATACAAGGGATTCTCAGAATCCTCAATAGAGTTACGTATACGTGAGCTCTCTTAAAACTTTCTAGCCTTACATCACGAATCATATCCTCAAGTCAGACATCCATGTCCACATCAACGTCATGCACAAACCTTTGGCTTTCTGTTTAAAAAATGCTACCTGGTATGACAACATCTTCATCGTGCCATATCCAACGTGTATAACACATAAGAAAACCATTACACAATAGATGTTCTCGCACCACTTCCAATTCTATTCACCGCATATTCAAGCATTTAATACAATGACAAAAATATCTTTTATTCACCTCCTCGGCATTTCGTACTATCAATTCTATGAATGATTCAACTTCACTCTCATACTCTTTACTTATGCGTGATGCATTTATTTAACTTCAATCCATACTAACTGTTTACAATACACATAAATATAATGCTGCTATGAATCTCACTTTTTTTATAAAGGTGATGGTCTTACCCATTCAGGATGAATTTTTTTTTATATTTCATCATTACATATAAGGATGTACTCTTTTAAAATTTGATAAAATTTTGGTAGCATTCTCCATTGGTCTCTAAGTACATAATCAAATATGCGCCTAAAGAACAATACAAAATGCAAGTAACTAAAACTTAATCAAAATTTAAAATAAGTCCTAACTTGTACATAGCAATGACATATAGAAAAACTTTTCATCCTAAACTGTCCAAATAGATAATTCAAGATTCAATACAAATGATGAAATTAATGAATTTAATTACCTTTTGTGTCAAATCTCAAATGGGAAACTATGATTCACTCATTCAAAGCAGAAAAATTTTAAATTACTTATGGCAATTAGTGAAAATAATACAACATATATTCATGTGGGAGAAACTCGAAGCAATGTCAAAATATCCCCAAACAAATGGAAAAAATCGATTGTACAAGATTAGGAAAAAATCCTGACTACTATGATCCAATCAACTAGTTTATGACTTGAATAGTATGCTTGTTTCTAGTAATATTCAACATGTATTTTGTTTTTTTAAAAAATTATATAATGGGTTGATTGTCATTAAATTTTATTTTCTTTTGCTAATTTTTGTGTTTTATTTTTCTTAAATTTCAATTTTCAACTACTTATATGTTTAATTATTTTTAAAAAAATTTTAAAAATATTTTCTGTTAAACATATATTTTTAATTCCTAGTATAATAAATATACTCTAAACTATATGTAACTTTATAGTCAATTTTTTTAAAAAAATAAATTAACCTAAGGGCTTATATGCAAGTAAATGATACACCAAGAAGCGTATAAGTTGATTTATATACACTTATAAGCAAAGTATGAATTTAAAAAGGTTTTTTAATATTTAAAACCTGAATATATTTTAAAAAATAAAGCTTTTAAAAAACTACTTATTTAATAAGGGAAAACATAACTTAGGCTAAACTTGAGTGATAGCATGGTTACAGATATATTCAAATGGTACCCAATCTCTTGCTTTTATCATTTTCTTTTGATAGGAATAAAATATGTGTCATATAGTTCATAACAATTCACACATACTCAATCAACTGAGTTTCCCTTGACACTACCTAATCTGTATAACATCAAACTCGTGGCTTTGAATGGACTCCTCTAAGATCAGTCCTTTTAGTATCAAATAAATTTCTAAATAATACCTGGTTTTGATTTTCAAAGTGCCTAAGTTGCTTTTCATGCCAAAGGATCATTCTGTCATACATGTTAACCAACAAGTGAACCTAATAATCTAATATCTCATCATTCTCAACATATTTCCAAATCATTGTTTACCTCTATATATCGTTAGTTATAAGGAGCTACTCCAACTTTGTCAACATGTTATATATTAGTAAGCACTTCATCACATTTTTCTTCTTTCATTTTGTCTATAAGTTCCAAAGGCTTAAAATACTTTTACAGCTACTCTAACAGGTATAGCTTACTAAATAGTTTACTAAACAGGTATAAAAGATAGAAATAAAAACCAAGAAATAGAAGCGCCCCATTGATAATTGCAAACAGAGGTATGTGTGAGTACCTATAATAGTGCACATAAATGTGAAAGTGACTCGTCAGAGGCTGAAACGATGACGTTCAAACTGAACCAACAGTGTGCATGATAGGAAGTGAAGACACGGGCCTAAGAACGGAGAGACAGATAAGCACTGAAGAGAATGAGATATAGAAGAATAGACATGGGGCTGAGAATAGAGAAGAGCAATACCCCAATGGAAAATTGATGAAAGGCAATCATAGTCCTCATGGAAGAGAGAACTTGAGAACGAGAGACACAAGCAGAGAAACATGAGGAGAGGAAAGCTGAGAGAGACAGAGAGTTTGAATGATAAGGCACGACGTAATGAAAAAATGAAATGAACAAGGTTTTAAGTTATAAAGATATAAACTCAATTGCTTATAAAACCATGTTTATATTAGAGATATAAACTCGATTGGAATGGTAACCAAGTTTAAATATTTATCAAAATAAATAAATACAAAATTTATAAACCATATAAACAAGGTTACCCATATAACTAAGTTTATATCTGTACAATTATAAACTTGGTTGGAATGGTAACCGAATTTAAATATCTACCAAAATAAATAAATACAAAATTTATAAACCATATAAACATGGTTACCTGTATAACCGGGTTTATATCTTTTTTTAAACTCGGTTGCCATGTAACCGTGTTTATATTGTTTTGTTTAAAATTTCAAAAATATCACCGTGCATATATTAACCCTGTTCCCTTATAACCAAGTTAATATCCTGTTTATATCTACATTTTACACTAGTGTCCATTTAACCTTTCTCTCTGCACCACCCAAATATGACCAATAAACATATATCCTTTAGCAATACTATTGGTTCAACATATATGACAGGAGAGAAAGAGATTTTAATTTTGTGCAATCTTATTTAAGATAATAAATTAAAAATACAATCTACTTATTACTATCTTACCTATTTTATCTTTCAATAGTACATGGTCCAGATTATTTGTTCAAATTAATCATAGTGACACATGTTAATAAATATAATATTATATATTTTATCTTTTTAAATCTTTATCAATTTAAATATTATCAAATATTCATTGAATAAGACCATAAATAATGTGTATTTCTGGACCATATAATATTTTATGGGGTAGATGGACATGAGGTTTTTAAATGAAACTTTTCTATTTTTAATTTATTATCTTACATAAAATTATGCGTGATAAATAAATAAATTTTCATTATGTTGTCTTTTTGGTTAAAAAAATTAACATAGGAGAATAGATGAGACAAAGTTAATGAAAGTTGAAATTTTTCTGTCCTTCAAAAGTGAGAGTCTCACGCACAACAGAAAAACACCTCAATCAGCTAAATTATTTTCAAATTGTACCTTTCAATAACTAATTTTAGAAATACTATTAATTTAATTTAATTTTTTCCTATAGTCTCCTATATACGATTTCTGTAATACTTGGGTTGGTATATAGTAGTTCAGCATATTGTCCGTTAAACAAATGATAAAGGGGTTTGATTTTTGATTTTTGTGAATAATTTTTTTTGTGATCAGTTTTCTATCGTTAAGTGTGTTGATCGATAGAATGAAACTGATTTCCTAAATAAAACATACCATGTTTGTTGAGACAAATTAATTGATGTATGGTATAAACATAAAATATCAAACCTAGATCCAAACTTTGATTCTTTTATCTCTTGACATTCATCCTCATTTTATAGTGTGTTTTGTTTCTTTGCAACTGTGAGAAAATTTTCTCAGAGAAAAAAAAGTTGACATAGTGATTATTTTTTCTTATCCGACTACTTTTGTCTTTTTTTTTTAGTGGCAAAATATTCTTTGTGGGATCATTAGTTAATTTTTTTTTAACCATAGTGGGCGAGAAAATTTTCTGATCAAGTCATCTTCTCTCACATTTACTTTTTTACCCATATTTTTATATTAAATAATAATAATGACGCTAATGTAATAGGATTAATATAATACAAATAATCATCAAATAACTACAATAAAAATAATGATATATAACAATATAGTAGTTAAAAATATTAGTAGCAGTAATATAAATAATAAAATAATCATAATATATTAGTGATATTTTAGTAATGATGCAATCTTAACAATTTTTATAACTCTTTTGTTTTACTTTTCTAATGAATTAATTATAAAAATTAATCTTATAATTTCTCCTAATCAATTAAACAACACCTATTTTATCAAGGGACTAAGTTAGTGCTTGAGTTATTGTGAATCTGTAATAGAAATTTTATTTCCAATAAAATAAAAAAAACACTTATTTACTTATATTTTTTTCTTCATAATCTTTTCGACCACTAAAAAAACGAGGAAGCATGGCATAATGGTTTGGCGAGTATTTGAGTACAACCAATTGTACGTTACCAATTTCCGTAACTCCATCTATGACAGCTGTACTTTTCTCAATGGTCAATGGTCAATGCTCACTGTGTTTCTGCCATTCCATCGTAAAAGACCTGTTTGTTTTTTTGCCCTGCATGAAAAGAGGAAAAATACATTAAAATATTAAAATATAGAACATTCCTTCCAATCCTTATCAAATTTCACATAAATTAAAACAAATGTCGTTAATTTAATTAATAATATAAATTTGTTAATGACTCGATTTTTTAATCCTTAAAGTTACATTTCATTTGGATGAAGATATAAAATATGAAGATATAAAATGAGATTTTTAAAAAAATAAGAATGAAAAAATAAAAAAGAGAAAAAATAGGATGGGGATGGGAATAAGTGGAAAAACATTGAAAAAAATGCAAAAATATAACTTCTGAATAAATAGAAATTGAAAAGAAATAAGTGAAAATTAATTTTTTTTTCTTATTTAGCTTGATAAAAACAAGATATAAAAAAATAAATCTATTACATAAGAGTTAAATTAAATTATATATAAAAAATATTTTTATTGTAATAAAATTTAATATATGAAAAAATATTTTTATAATTTTCAATAATGTTTATTATTTTTTTGTTATTTCCTTATATTTTTTTTTATCAAAAATAGGTATTAAACATTAGTGTTAAGTATAAAGAATAATTCAAAATCTTATGCTATTAAGTTGTGAATCTTTTTTTTTTTTAGAAAAAGTTATGAATCCTTAAACTTAAATATTATTTAATCTACCTATTTCTATCTGATGAGACTTTTTCTCTTACATTTTATCTTTCAGAAAGCATAATTTGATTCTCTCAATAAGAGGAAGAAACATTATGCTTGTTATTACTTCAAATTCTAACAAGGTTTCCTTTTCTCTAGGTTGGTTTGCTTGCTATTAATTTTTGATATTATATTTATGTCGTTACGTACCCTTTAATGACTAATGTTTCAAATTCCATTTTAATGATTCTTTAGTGTTCCAATAGATTGGTCTCTTCCTTCCATGTTATGTATAGTTAATGTGACGTCCTACGTCAATTTCACATTTATTTACATTCGTTTAATTATTTTTCA
The DNA here is from genome assembly GCA_037962975.1 of Clitoria ternatea. NCBI lineage: Eukaryota > Viridiplantae > Streptophyta > Magnoliopsida > Fabales > Fabaceae > Clitoria > Clitoria ternatea. The sequence continues at coordinate 286,939,472 of CM075670.1, forward strand.
CAATAAATTTTTCACGTTTACTGATAGTTAATTAGATCCTAATGTAAAACAACATTTATTTTCCTCAAGCACACTCAGAATAATAAACGATAGCAAATAAATTAAATAATAAAATGGAATTATTTAGAATCAGCAGAAGAAGAAAATGAAGACAGGGTCATTCGCCTGAGCGAGACCCTGATTCGCTTAGGCGAAACCCGTGAAGGTCGCTTAGGCGAGTTCCGACTTGCTTGGACGAATTCTACATTTTAAACTTGAGCGAACTACGAGACTTACAAGGAAAATTAACAATTCGGTTTTTACTCGGAAATGGGTCCACTCAGTCATATCTCACTCAGAACCTCTTAACCTTCCTTCACACGGAAAAGGTTCTCTCGTTCATACCTCATTCAGAAACATTCTAACTTTCACTCAGAAGAGGTTCTCTCGGGCATACCTCACTCGGAAACATCCTAACCTTCCTTCACTCAGAAGTGGATCTCTCGGTCATACTTCACTCGGAATCATTCTAGCCTTCCTTCACTCGGAAGTGGATGAGGGATACTCGCTTGAGCGAAATAAGCACAGAATCAACCGGCCCTCGCTCGGACAAGACTGAATCCGCTCGGGCGAGATTCGTCCAGTAATCAACTATACTACAGCAGACACAATTCATTCATGACCCACAATTGTTCACAAAACCTGCCCATAGCAATTTATCATATACACTTACTATTGGCTCCGTGCCAATATATATATATATATATATATATATATATATATATATATATATCTACTCATAAAAATCAACACCGACCACATTAACATCATTACCATACTACTTCAGCACCATGAATTCATATCCGATTAATCAACATACCAATTCTAAATTAGTTCAACACACAAGCAACATAATATATCATCACATACACGGAAAACTCATTATGCATTACACACATAATTCATTTCATAATCACTCAGTTCCTTGGCATCAGTCCTCCGCTTGGCGCACCTCCAGGGCTCCGACCTCTTCCCTGTCACTGGTTACTAAATTGAAAGAAAACCACAGCAAGAGTGAGTGTTTGACATCATAATTAATCTAGAACAAAAATTAAATAACAAAACGCATGAGTATAAACTCCATCTGATTACTTTATCCATAAATTGCAAATCACACTCGGCAAATATAACAAATCACACTCGGCAAATATAGTAAATCACACTCGGCAAATATAATTAGGTACATACACATCATCACACAATACTAATAATTCATCAATTATCACCACTGACTCACACAAAATCGACGCCTAGTATCCGGATACTAAAGGATCGGCCTTCAGCTGGGGGTCCTACTTGACACCCCGTGAACCCTGCTTGGTTCACCGAGTCCTGCTTGACTCTCCACCTCAACCACTGGGTCCTACTTGACCACTGGGTAGCTCAACTGGGCATAAAAACCACGGGAGCCAGAAACGAGGGGCTATACATACCGTCGGCCGTCCCACATCACATAATCATACATATATCATTCACGTTCATCATATTATATAACAAGTGGCCATCAACAACAACACATACTCATCAAATAGGCGACCTACTTGTCAAGCCCGCCATCACATTGTCACTGGGCGACCTACTTGTCAAGCCCGTCATCACAACGCCACTATACACATCGAATCATCACCATGCAAAACACTTCAATCTCACACTCATCATAAACCATACACAATTCACATGCAATTATTATCCACAATCTTTCTTACCGTTTTAATACTTAGTTCGGTGACCCAAACCCAAAATACGCTCCTATTCTAATTAATTACAACCCGAACACCCCCTTACCTCGATTCCAAGCTTCAATGATTTGTTCTTGATGCCGATTGCGTCCTCTAAGTGCTGGGCTCAAGGTTCCACCTCTGAATTCAACACCCGCTTCGTCACTCGGTCCTCTGACGTTCGTTTTGCTACCTATGGAGGTCGAACGCAAAACCCATTAACATTATACTACTCTAATTGTTCTAATTACCATTTTCAAGCTCCCATGCACTGGAGGAGTGGAAAATAGAAGCTTCTCCCACCATGCATGTCCATCGGCTAGAGAGAGAAAGTGAAGAGGGAAGACATAACTCAACTCTAATGGGTCCATTGTACTCACCTCAAAGTCACGATCTCATAAATGAGGTTATTTCAAAGTTTTGACGCGAACAAAGTCTTCCCTTGGAGCATGCAACTCTCGGCAATGAGGGAGGAGAAGAGGAAGAGAAAGAGAAGAAGAAGAAGAAGGCTCGCGTGGATAATGAGGAAGAAGAAAGGAAATCCTTATTATTTAAGACTCAGGGGCAAAACTATCTTTTCCCCATTTCTTTTATATTTTCTTTGAAAGTTTTAATTAAACTTTTACCTCCTTCTAATTTCATCTCATTTAACCTTTTTGTAATTAATCAATCAATAAATTTATTTATTTCCACACTAGTTGATTATTTATAGTTGCCTAATAATTCATAAAAATATCAAATAAATCTCTAAAACAATTATTAATATTTTCCGCTCATCATAATTTTACTAAAAGATCAGGGATGTTACAGTTAATTATTACTCTTTAGGATTTGGACCTAGGTACTAATTAAATTGAAACATATGATGAAACTTTGATATTTGAATATATTTCTTTCTCTGAAATAAAAATAAAAAATGAAATTAGTAGAGACATTTGCATTCATCGCAATGTTAGACCTAATTTATATTTTTCTTTTTCTACCTCTGCTATGGAGGTTGAAGGTTTATGGTGAAAAAAATGAAGAAAATCACTTTTCCTATGGTGAAATGTTTTCAGTCTTTTAGTCTTTGTTAATTTTGGTTTAAATTCCTATGTTTTTAATTGAGTTTACTTCTTATGGGATATTTGTAAGTTGGTTTTTGAAGGAGAATGAAGGGAGGTGAAACACTAATTAAAAGTTCTTTCTCCCTTATATTTTGGAGTTTCATTTTTTATGTATCATATAAAATAATTTCATTCCTCTCTTCCTCTCCCTTCTCACTTAAAAGTCACCTTCCCCTTCCCCTTCCCTTCTCTACAAACTCCAAACCTACCATAAATTTTTGAAATGGAATGTGTTTTTTCTTCCAAACTTAATGTTTATAGTAAAATACATCAAGTCATCTAATGATGGATATATCATAAGAACTAAAACTAATAGAAAAACATACAAATACTAAAATCAATGAAAAAGAATACAGAAAGAAAATATTCATCAAAATTATGAGACTAAAAATATATTTGACTCAAAATTTAACAATATTAATACACTTAAAATCATATGAGTAGATTCCTATATTCTTAATATTAGAAAAGTTGTTCTACATAGAACACAACTACTAACGCATGTAATCTTCAATTCCACCAAAGAGACCCTTATCAAGCAACAAGTGCTTAATAGATGCTAATATAGAGCACCACTCCTATAAGCCAGTATGCTTAAATAAAAGTTTCTCATTTCAATTGAATTAGATCATCTGTAATATCCTATATTGTGAAATTTGTTCTCTTCGTGTCCTTCTATTTCATCTTTGTACATATACGATATTTACAAATGGTACAAGGAGACAGAAATAGGAATGATAGAAATAGAAAGGAAAGAAGTAAAATATAAAATGAAAAAAAAATATGTTATTTACATAGATACAGTGAAAGGAGAAATAAGTGGAAAACAATGTTTTTTTAAACAAATTTTTAAAATAAGGATATAAATAAATAATTATATAAAAATAAATTAGATTTTACATAAGAATTTATTTTTATTAAAATAAATTTTAATATATATAACTATTTTTTATTTTTAATAATATTTATTAAACAAAAATCTCACCATATTCCTTTTATTTCTTTCCATGCAAAGAAAGATCTCCGTCAAACATTATTTTTTTTGTCTTATTTCTCCTATTTTCTTCTAAACAAATAAAAAAAATTCCTTTTCCATTCTAACGTTTACAAAACATTGTCCCCTCGAGAATTAATACAGATGTCAGAACAGAAAAAAAAATCATAAAAAAAAACAAAGGGCGTGCTGAAGTGTGCAGACAAGCATTAAAGCATAGAAAAGACCAACCCCCAACCTTCAAAAATAAAAATAAAAACAAGCACATAGCATATATTTAATTAAATTTATTTTAAAGAAATGATGTATTTTCAACTTCCTAATAGGTTTTTTTTTTAAAAAAGTAAAATAACAGAAGACGTAAATGAGGTTGTAAATTTTCATCTAACTTGTTCCCCAATCCAGCACTTGCCTATTGCACTACGGGGATATTTAGTTTGTAGTTAGGAAAACAAAGTTGAGTTGAAATGAAAAATTTAAAAGTTAATATTAATTTTTCACACCATTCGAGATAATCAAAACTCTATTTACCTGTAGGATCAAAAAGCTCTCACAGATTAACGGAGGTTTTCTCCGTTCAACTAGTGCTCCAAACGTGCTCTAAAATGGTGACGAGATTTTATCAAAGGAGTATGTCAGATCATAATAGAATGACTTTCAAACGAGAATTGAGAGAAGAAAATAGAAAATATTACTTTCGTTTGGAAATTATTGAGGAAGTTGTTCCCTGTCATTTGAAAGTCACAGTAGTAACTTCATAAAGTAGAATAAATTACAGATTGAAGCACTTTAATTTATTACAAATTTGTGCAAGTATGTGATGCCCATTTTTCAGAATGAGTATGTTACATTTATAACCTTTGATTCGTTAAATAAAAGGATAGGAATTTTCGTTCCACCCTCCTCTCAATCTCTTTTCACTAATGTACTCCCAAATAATGGTTTAAGGTGTTCTCTACCTTTTACCATTCCACTCGACTATAATAACTCTCCTCTATCCATTCAAACATGACCTAAACAATCAGGGAAAAAATTATTAATCTTAATAGTACTAAATCATTAATCGCATTACACATGAGTGATACTGATAGATCAATATCTGATCAGAATATCAAATATTTGTGCCGATCAAAAGTTATCCAAGATGTTATATATAATTAGAGGTGAGAACAAAGTAACAAACAATAAAAACAAAGGGCTTGCTAAGTCCCCTTCACGGAAAAACATATGCAGTTATGAAGAAAGTATCTTATACTACTCAATTTGGTTATTTGGCCGTTTGGGAAGCCTCAGAAGTCTTGATTTCTCTAGGACACTGAGATACATATGGTTTGAGCTGCACGAGAGAAGGAATCATAAGAATCAGCAATCACTATCAATGCATGAGGAAAACTATATTCAGCAGTGTTGGATTTACAGAAAATTTTGACCCCTAGTCATTCATGAAGAGGAATCTTGCTTATAGCTTATGGTCATTTTTTTAAAAGATGCAATCATCCTTTGCTGGCCCCTCTAATATGGTGCAGAGTAGTGTAGGATGGTGAGGCTAAAAACAACGACTCCATTTTCAGATGAGTATTTCAGTAATTAAGATATAGACCATGTCTACAGAACTAAACACAAATACTAGCAAGACAGAAGAGAGAACATGCGTGGAAGGAAAACAGTTGAATAACAAAAGACAAGATAATGATGAAATGCAAACCTTGAAATCAGTCAAATCAGGAACTACATAATTTGGCAATTTTTCTTGAACCACTACATATCCACCTGCAACAGAATGCAAATTTACATGTATTTGACAATATAAAAATATGTTAATAAAACATGTATGTAGCTTGGCAAATCTTTTGACTACAATACCTGAAATGTGATCCATGGATAAATAAAAACTGCGACAATCAAGCCCATAAATGCAGTTTTTGGTAATGAAATTAGAGTTTTATAAAGCCACATTTACTAACTCTAGACATCTAGGAAAAGAGACAGCCCAGATTATAACTGAGATGGCCACAACTTTTCAAAGTTGGATACTGATGCAGGTAATTTCAGTCAATCAAACCAAAAATAGACATGAACGAAGGACTATCTACCCTTAGTAAAGATTAAGTAAAAAACAAGTGAGGTTCTATAATACTGAGCGGTCCTTGCCAATCAAAGTATAGCAAAACTGGACAAAGATTTATGAAGTCACAAACTTCACTGGATGTCGGGATACATGAAACATAATATTTTTCATACAGCAGACACCTTAAATATGAAGTCACAACAACTAAGAAGATGTAGTCAGCTGGTCCAGAACTCATCAATCTCTATAACTGTAGCTTTTAAAACTGTAACCACTAGTCAATAATTCAGCCAGCGTAGTCACCAAATATAGTAACCAGAGTCAAACACTGATAAATATGTCCCATTTGTACCTCAAAACAAAATATAACATGCAATCAAGTAGTCCATGAGGCCCAAAAACATCGTAACCAGAGAGTCAAACCAGTGTAAAAACAAAACTGTATTCAAGATTTCTTGTTCAATTTAAGCATTCCTTAAACAAACATATACATCAACCACAATTTCAACTTCAATTAAAGAAACAAACCTTTGCGAGTGTGGAAACCAGTAGGCTTGCAATTCTTGCCCTTGTAATAACCAACTGGAGCACGTTTTGATGATAGAATGTCAAGTGAAGATGCGCGCTTTCTTCGAAATGCCCTTCCTATGCCCAAAATGAGCCCTAGAGCCATCTTTTTCTGCAGGAGACACAACAAACCGATAATCACTAAAACCAGGCATGTAGATACTGCAATAATGAACAATGCATATAAACATAAATTATAACTGTAGCAATAATACATAACAAAAAATATGAACATTTCTGCATAAAAACTACATTGTGCACTCACCCTTGCCAATTATGAAGGTAAAACAGAAAGACTGCTGCTACCGAGAATTCAAGGAAAGGGATTTGTCTGAGGCTATGTTGCACAGGTACGGGTGTGGTATGGGGTACGAAAACAGGTATGGGATATGATATTTTTCCAAAATCAAGGGTCTGGTAATAATATATAAAATTAGTGCATATTGTTTGAGATGATGGCGAAAATTTACACGCACATTTCAATTCAATTACAAATACAGAATCAGTTTCAATCCAAAATAAGTAAAAAAGAAGACTATAAAACTCACTGTCTTGTACTCTCTCTCTCTCTCTCTCTCTCTCTCTTTTGTGAGTGTCTTGTGCATTATATTCGGGGGGACTGAATTGTATAGCAAAAATTAACAAAAACAAAGATTTAAACAGTTGGTCGAATACATTGGATGCACTATCGAGACTCGAGAGTCATAAACATAGAAACAGAATCTGAATCACAAGGAAAGAAGAAGTACCGGAAAGTTGCAGAGAGAAAACAAAACGGGGTTGGGAGCGTCAATAACCGGTTGGGTAAGCGCTGCTATCTGTGTTGAGAGGAAAATGTTAGGTGTCACAGCAAGCACGTCGCAACAATGGCGGAAGGGTCTAGGTTTAATGAATTAAAATGTAAAAAAAAAAGAAGAAAAGTTTACATTATAGTACTTTTAAATAATCAAAAATAATTTTTGATTATTTAAAATAATATATAATATATTAGTATGTCATTAATTTTTACCAAAAAATATGTGTTTATTAAATTAGGTATGTCAAATTATATGATCCGGTCTCAATACCGGTATCCGATCTGCTATATACATTTCAACGTCTTTGATGAGACATCTACGTGTAACCGATGTCATCGGTATACATCCGAACTGTAATTCCGTATCAGGCGTTCTCCCTATACCGGTTGTTCAGGATAACACCATGACATCGGACAATACACACGTCACTGTGCTAATGACAAGGATTGTTGCTACAGGGATCGATCAATAATTCCCTGCACTACGAGCCAAATTCTGCTCACGGGAATGGTCAACTTGTTCCCTAATCCTAGTCTATATTCTCTATGCTCAATATAAAATAGCCACTTGACCCAATCATGCAGGTAAGTGCGCAATATAATAATGCTAATGGGAGTTGGTGGTTCCCCACCAACGAATCCTCGTTAATCGAGCCAATCAGGTATATGAACTAACTTCATGATTGAAGTGGGGGATCTTCTTCCTCAGCTCTTTTACGACTGATTCCTCTCTAAATACATTCCTGACTTGGAATATAATCACTGACTTGAGCATCGGAGAATCTTGGCAGGTGACACCACCATTCGCCCACTTCAACGCGATAGGTCGGTGTGAAGGATCTCCAGAACGCCCAATCCGCTCTCCTCATTCAAGGACAACGGATACCTACATCGGATACACACACATCCGGTCTACTAGACGGTATTGACATACTATTCGTGACTGGCTTGAGATCGGATCTCTTGACCCCGGTTCAGGACAGATCATTGGCACGCCCAGTGGGACTCGATAAAGTTATTCCCATATCCTTTGACAGAGCAGGTAATCCACCATGGAAGGCGAAGCACAAGACTTCGTGGAGAATCAAGCTGAAGGCAGAACCAATCCTAACGCCTTCAGAAAACTCAACTTTGATTCTCATGGGGGCAGCTCAAAGAAGATAGTAACAGTGTCTGATCCTGATCCTCGTGATGAGTTGATCAAACAACTTCAGAGGGAACTCGCTGAATTGCGAAGAGAAAAAAGGCAAAGCGAGGATAAAGAGTCATCTCGCACGCGAAACACTCCCCACACAACTGACGGTGAAAAGTCCACCACTCTTCAGTACTCAAAGATCCCAACGTTTGAGGAGGGGGAACAAACTCGCGATTCTGAGGATGCAGCTTCCCGAAGGAAGAGAGATTCAACAACAGCACCCCCATTGTCTTACACTCTGAAGGTTCCTTTCTCAAGGAGACTTATGGGCATCAGCATCCCCAAGCACCTTCAAACCACTCAACCACTTTCCATCGGAAAGTATAATGGTGAAACTGATCCAACTAAGCACCTTGATGCTTATGTGTTTGAAGCCATGTACTTGGGGGCTGATGAAGACGTGATGTGCCGAATGTTCCCTCGAACATTGTCTGAGGAAGCCCTCGGGTGGTTTAAAGGCCTGCCTTCTGGATCCATAGATTCTTGGACGGAAATGGCAGCTGCCTTTGAAACCCACTTTGTCATCTCCAGAGACGTACCCAAGACGTCTCATACCTTGGCTCAGATTAAGCAAAGTGAAACTGAGGGCTTAAAAGATTTTTTGAAGAGGTTTTATAAGGAAGCAGCCCTGGTTCCTAACCTCACAGAATCTATCAAGCTGCATATCGTAATTGAGGCATTGCAGCCAGGATCAGCTTTCGCTCTTTCATTAGCAAAGAGCCCCCCAGCAACTTTTGAGGAGTTCAGGAAAAAAGCCTCAAAGTATGTGAGCATAGAGATGCACTTGGAGGCAATGGCTGCAAAGAAAAAGCCACCAACACCATCTCCCCAAACCCAGAAGGGTAAGGAAAGGACGAGGTCAGAACGCATGGAGAGGCCATTCACCAATCCTAAGGTGGATAACCACCCTCCTCGACCTCGAGAAAGGCATGTCAATTCCTTCAGCCATTATGCACAGTTATCTGCCAGACCATCTCAGATTTTGAGAGAGGTCGGATGGCCAGTTTTCAGCACATATGGCATCAGGAGACCAGCCCCTATGAAAAGACCAGGAAATTCACGAAAGTACTGTGATTTTCATGAGCAAAATGGTCATTCCACTGATGAATGCCAAGCTCTAAAGAACGCGGTTGAGACGCTAATTAGAGAAGGCAAATTGAAGCAATACCTGTTCAAAGAAAAATCCTTTGACAGAGCAGAACGGAATGAGAAAAGAGAAAGAGATCCCGACGATGGGGATGACAACAACCCCAGTCCGGTTCGAAAGTTCTCTGCTGCAGAGAAGCAAAAAGGTGTAATGACCGATAATACAGCACAGAAAGACAGCATGCCCCAGCAACAACGTCAGGGCCGACGTGAAGTCATTGACATGATTGCTGGAGGGTTCGCTGGAGGAGGAGCTTCAATTACAGCCCGTAAGAATCATCACAGAATGATTCTATCTGTGCAAGGGAAAGTCAAAGACAATCGCCCTTACAGAGGAGGGAATGAGGCTCCCATAATCTCTTTCTCTGACGAGGATTTTGGCCCAACCGTTCCTGGTGGTGACGATGCTGTAGTCATCACAGCTGTGATCGCCAACAAGGACGTCCGAAGAATCCTTGTTGACCAGGGAAGTTCCTGCGATGTTATTTTTTATAATTGCTTTGAAAGAATGGGTTTTAAAGACTCAGACTTACAGCCTTACACGCAGGAACTAACAGCTTTCAATGGCGCAAAGCAACTAACTAGAGGGTATCTTGATACCCTTATCTCGTTTGAAGGCGAGCCAGGAGCCAGGACGGTTAGGTCTCGGGTGCTAGTGATTGATGTCAAATCACCATTTAATGGCATCATAGGCCGTCCTACTCTGAATGCAATGGAGGCAGTTGTATCAACCCCACATCTCCTTATCAAGTTCATTGACAAGGATAATGCTGTGTCATCTATCCGGGGTGATCAAGAGATGGCTAGGTACTGCTACAACCTTAGCCTCAACATGACAAAGCTGGACGCCTCCAATAAAAAGAGGAAACTTAATGATGCTGGAACATCGGCTGGATCTGTAAGTCTTGTCGACCTGGATCCTAGAGCGGATTTGAACATTGATCCGTTCAACCCATCAAAGCCCACACCGGATGGAAGTTCCAGGGACATTGTCTTGGGAGATTCTCCAGAAAAGATCACCCATATCAATGACAAGCTAGATGCTGAAATAGAGCAGCGACTGCTGGCTCTCTTACAAGAGTTTAAAGACCTCTTTGCATGGACTGCAGCCGATATGCCAGGCATAGACCCTGAATTCTGCTGTCATAAACTTTCTGTCTATCCAGAGACGAAACCTGTGGCCCAAAAGAAAAGACGATTAGGCCCAGAGAAACAGAAGGCAGCTTGTCAGCAAACTGAGGAATTGCTGAAGGCCGGATTTATCAAGGAAATCCGATATTCCTCTTGGCTTTCGAATGTGGTGATGGTCCCTAAATCCAATGGTAAATGGAGAATGTGCATTGACTACGTGGACCTCAACCGCTGCTGTCCAAAAGATCCTTATCCTCTTCCTAATATAGATCGGATGGTAGATGATTCCTCTGGTTACCAATACCTGAGCTTCATGGACGCTTATTCTGGTTACAACCAAATTCCGATGTGCGAAGAGGATCAAGAGAAGACAGCTTTTATAAATGATCGTGGTGTCTTTTGCTATACAGTCATGCCCTTTGGCCTGAAAAACGCTGGGGCGACATATCAGCGCATGATCAACAAGGTTTTCGAAGGTATGCACACCAAACTTGTTGAAGTATACATTGACGACATAATAGCAAAGACACCGGTTGGTGGCGATCATATTGAAGACCTGCGCCAAGTATTCACCCGTTTGAGACAATTTAACATGAGGCTAAACCCAATGAAGTGCACATTTGCTGTCCCTGCTGGGAAATTTTTGGGTTTCATGTTAACTCAACGTGGTATAGAAGCCAATCCAGGGAAGTGCCAAACGATTCTAGACATGCAAAGTCCTAAGAATCTCAAAGAAGTCCAATCCCTGAATGGCAAGGTAGCAGCTTTGGCACGATTCATGCCGAAGATGGCTCACAGGTCACTCCCCCTGTACAAAATACTGAAAAAGTCCAAGAAATTCGAGTGGGGACAGGAACAAGAAAAAGCTTTCCAAGAGCTTAAGGAGGTGTTGTCCAAACCTCCCATTCTCACAAAGCCTGACCCCGAAGACACACTCATTCTGTACTTGGCTATTTCAGATGAAGCTTTGGGCGTTGCCTTGATAAAAGAAACTCCTGATGGACAAAGACCGGTCTATTTCACTAGCAAGACCTTGCAAGGTGCTGAGATCCGGTATCAGAAAATTGAAAAGGCCGCCCTCGCTGTTGTTTGGGCCTCACGACGGTTGCGTCCGTACTTTCACGCCCATCCAATCATAGTGAGAACGGATTTGCCACTCCGTTCTGTCTTAATCAAGCCCGATCTCGCTGGGAGGATGATCAAATGGTCTATTGAACTCTCTGAGTTTGATATATCCTACGAACCCCGCAACGCTATTAAAGCTCAAGTCCTGGCTGACTTTATTGTGGAAATGACAGGGACTGATCCGGATTACCCTCGAGTCCATTGGACCATTTACGTTGACGGTTCATCAAACCAAAGAGGCTCTGGAGCAGGTGTAGTTCTCGAGAGTGATGACGGAGTACACCTGGAGATCTCCCTTCGTTTCAATTTCAAAACATCCAACAACCAGGCTGAGTACGAAGCTTGCTTGGTCGGGCTAAGAGCTGCAATTGACATCGGAGCTTCTGAGGTGACACTCTGTAGCGATTCACAGCTGGTGATTTCGCAGATCTTAGGAGAATATCAAGCTCGCGAACCTCAACTCCAATTATACTTAAACTGTGTCAAGGAGTTGACTGAGAAATTCTCAAAGGTGGAGTTCAAGCATGTTCCACGTGAAGAGAATACGAGAGCGGATATACTCTCCAGGTTAGCAAGCACTAAACGACCGGGTAGCACCACTACTCTGGTTCAAAGCACGCTAACGTCGCCCAGCATCCCTCTTTTCCCTTCTCTAAACGCCATAATGACTGACTCCCTTTACGGAGATACATGGATGGCTCCTTACATCCGTTATTTGGCTGATGGACAGCTACCCACAGATGAGAAGGAAAAGACGAGGTTAAGGAGAGAATTACCGTATTTCACCATGATTGATGGTAATCTCTACAGAAGGGCACTCTCTGTGCCCTATTTAATTTGTCTCAAAGAGGATGAGGTGCAAGGTGTAATGGAGGAAGTGCATGGAGGACAGAGTGGACACCACGCCGGAGGAAGAAGCTTAATGCGAAAAATCCTCAGAGCTGGATACTGGTGGCCCACAATGAAGCAAGACTCCATTGACTTCGTCAAAAAATGCGACGCTTGCCAAAAATTCTCTAACCTACACCACACACCGGCGGAAGAACTCTTCACATCCGCTGTTCCATGGCCTTTCTACCAATGGGGATTGGATATTCTGGGCCCCTTTCCAACTGCTCCTGGGGGCATCAAATATCTCATTGTAGGGGTCGATTATTTCACTAAGTGGATAGAAGCAGAGCCGGTGGTGCATATTACTTCAGCCCGAACTCGTCGTTTCATGTATGAAAACATCATAACACGGTTCGGGGTCCCAGCACGGATTGTCACAGACAATGGCACCCAGTTCACGGATAGAAAATTCACAGATTTGCTTGAAGGGTTAGGAATAACCCAAATATTTTCATCCGTCGAACATCCCCAAACTAATGGTCAAGCTGAAGTGGCCAACAGGGAGGTGCTTAATGGACTAAAGAAGCGCCTTGGTGAAGCCAAGGGCGGATGGACAGACCAGCTGTGTCATGTCCTATGGGCATATCGGACAACGCCTCATTCATCCACCAATGAATCCCCATATCGCCTAACATACGGGGTCGAGGCAATGATACCTGTGGAACTGCAAATTGCTTCCACAAGAGTTAAGTACTTCTCTGAAGAAACCAACAATGCTAACTTGGCATCTGAAATGGATGTCATACAAGAACTCAGAGAAGACGCTTTCATCAGAGATCAAGCCATCAAAGCCAAGGTTGCTCTCCGGTACAACAAACGAGTCCAATCAAGGACTTTCAACGTTGGAGATTTGGTTTTGAGGAAAGCAAGTATAGGGAACAAATTCGCCCATCAAGGCAAATTAGCCCCAAACTGGGAAGGCCCATACAGGGTATCCGAGGTCACTGGCAAAGGCTCTTATCGCCTAGAAAACCTTGATGGCACTCCAATCCGAAACAAATGGAACACCCAAAACTTGCGCATCTACTATAGCTAGCTGTTTCTACACTCTCCTATCCTTATCTTGGATTGAATACTGGAGAATTTATTTTCACAGCTACGCTCTCCTTGTAATTCTTATTTTTGATTTAATAAGAATCTCTCATAATAATTTAACTCTTTCGAGTTTTTCTCATGCTGTGATTTTCAGTTTATCCGGTGTACAAAAGCATATTCAGGACGGATGATCTCAGCTACTTATTCTGTAGTTGACGATGTAACTCTTCGAATATGCGCAACGCACAAGAACATACTCAGGACGGATGATCTCAATTACCCATTCTGTAATTGACGATGTAACTCCTCGAGTGTGTATATATTGAAGGCCCAGATTGTAGGATTAAACCGAACTCTGGGTACGGTTAGTAAGTTTGGCTGAACACCGGTGAAGGCTCAGATTGTAGGATTAAACCGAACTCTGAGTACGACTAGTAGGATTAACCGAACGTCGGTGAAGACCTGAGTTGTAGGATTAAACCGAACCTCAGGATATGGGTTGTAGGGCTGGCACTTTTTTAAGGCCACAAACCGAACCCCATTCAGAGATTACATGGGTTGTAGGGCTGGTCCTTCTTCAAGGCCACAAACCGAACCCCATTCGAAGACTACATGGGTTGTAGGGCTGATCCTCTTTCGAGGCCACAAACCGAACCCCATGCGAAGGCTTGGGCGCAGTAAGCTGGTTCTTCTTCAAGACCACGCTGAACCCCAAGTGACGGGCGCAGTAGGTTCAGGATTAACCCTGATCTGAACCCCGTATCGAAGGCTCGGATTGTAGGATTAAACCGAACTCTGAGTATGACTAGTAGGATTAACCGAACGTCGGTAAAGAATCGTCATTGGGTAAAACCAAAGACCAATTGAAGAACGGCTAGTAGGATTCAACCGAACACCAAATATGACATGGACAGTAGGATCAAACCGAACTCCAAACACAACAAGTAAGTTATACTGAACTCCAAATTAATACTCTCGTGAAGTTCTTTATTTGGGAGTTTTATAGCTTATAATTCTGAGTCATCAATTCTTCAATTGAGATCTGACTCATAAACTCCGACACAAACAATTCACTCGGGTAGGCCACAATCTAAGGCATTTTCACCCGAAATTCCTCAGTCGGAAATATTTGAAGAGGAATTTCTATTTTAAATCCTCATTCTCAAGATCTCTCACGTGAAAATCTCACTCAGAGTTTGTTCAAAGTGATAATCACCCAATGATACTGGGGGACAACATAAACGGTTTAACGAATATCTTGAGGAATGAACTCTCGTCTAAACGATCTCACAATCATTCCCCTTAAACCGTTCTTGTAACAATAATGTATTCCCTCATCAGCGGTGACCTTATTATGAAATTCATTTCGCATGTATATGTCCGGTATGGAGATTTTGTTTTCGATCCGATCTTCATTACTTAAATCCGGAATAATACAATACACATACAGTCCCTCTATTAAAGTTGTTTTTCACTAAACAAGAATGGAGGTAAAAAACTCTTTTATTGATTCAATAAGAATTACAATTCGTGTAATAATCCGGAGCTGATCCCGGAACACAGCGAATTCGAATCAATAAAACGAAAAAGGAAATAAGGAAGGCGCTATTCTTTTTGGCTTGAGTCTCCCTCCTTCCCTTTACCTTTGTCTCCGGTCTTGCCTCCTTCAGTGCGAGAGCTCGATCCTGTACTTATGGGTTTCAGGAGGGAAGGTCTCATTGATTGACCTTTAGGTAAAGGAGCAAACTTATAAGGAGTTCTAGGCGGACTCTCTTGACGATTGTCAACGATGGCCACCAGTTTCCCTTGGTGAAACTCATAGAACGGATCAATACCGTTCAAATTAAGTGACACCTTGGGATTCCGGTATAACACCTGACGAATTGCCAACCCGAAAGCCTCCTTGACTGCTTGATCACACATGTTTACAGCATCGTCCAAGTCTGCTTTCAGGGTCTTGACTTCGCCATTCAAATCCTCCAGCTTTAATAGCAGCTCCTTTTCCTTACGAGACCAATCATCCGCTTCTTGGGAATAGACGACCTTAGCCTCCTTCAACCGCTCATCTAGCTTCGAAGAGCGTTCCTTCTCCACACAAAAATTGGCATGGAGGTCAGCGTTGATTTTCTTCTGATCAAGAACCTGACCCTCCAGCTCCTTGGCAAGCTTCTTCAACTTGGCAATTTCTTCATCCTTCTTCTGAGTTTCCTCTTCGGAAGTTTTTAATTTTCCTTCTAATTGGAGGATGATTGCCTTGTCCTTGCCAACCATCGAGGTGAGCCTCTCGTTTTCTTCTGTGAGCTCGCGAACCGACTTGAGGAGCTTGGATAAATCAGCCAAGTGCTTCTGTCCGTCGTCGCAAGCTCTCATCATTTCTTCACTCTTTAACGAGGGCTTCACCTTGGGTGAGGATTCAGGAACGCCCTCAGGAACGGAGCCCTCGTACACCGGATGTTGAATAAGACCGGAATTACCTTCAAGAGAGCAGGGGGCTTTGGGCGCGAAATAAGTCGTTATTGGCTTCGCCCCACAAGTGATTACACTGCCGGGGGCATCCGGAGTGGGTTCTTCCGCTCTCTTCTCTTTAGAGGGCACAAGCTCAGCAGCCCCTCTTGAAGTTTTTGGCTTTTTGGGTGAGGATTGACGGTCTGAGGTCTTCGGAGGATCACGCTTTGTCCTCTTCTTTTTCTCGACCACCTTCTCAGATCCGCCCTCGATCAGAGGAATATCGTCACCAGCAGATGAAGTTAATATTATTGTCTCAGCAGTGGCCTTCTTAGAATTCCGCTTTGCCTGAATGTCATTTTCAGCCGCAACGGAAGTCTCTCTGGCCTTGAGTCCTTTTAGCCTATTCATCTCTGGTGACTCGCCCTTAATTTCACCTGCACAATCAAAAGACACAGTCAGAGACGTAAAATTTTCAAGGCAAATGACATAATAACGCATGAAGAATGGCAGGGAAATTACGTAAATACTCCTCGCGAGTAGACTTTGGTCCTAACAAACGCCTGCAGGAGAAAAATTGGTGTGAGGCTGTGTAGGACTGCAGAGCCGAAAGAACAGAGATCGAAGTTGGGCTCAGTTCGTCCTCCTCGGTATAGTACGCTTGGGAGGTCAACAAAAAATGTTCGTGCGTCCAAGTCACTGGGAATTTTGGAATCCCATCTTCAGTTAACCAAAAAATTGATTCATTCGGATGGACGCTAATCTTCGTGAAATAGGACTTGAATGAACGCCCATCAACTTTGGCGGAGTCAGTGTACGCCTCGAAGTTGATGATCTTGGAGATAGTCCGGAGGGATATCAAGCTCACTCCTCCTTTCTCCTTATTCGCACGACGGACCACTTGAGTGAAGTAGAAAAGCATGGCCACCGTCGGTTTAAAGTTGAAGTGCTCCCCAAGCACTTCAAGAGAGCGGACCAATCCCCATCCATTAGGGTGAAGTTGCGAGGGGGCGCAGTCCAAAAATCTCAGGACTCCCATCTCAAACTTCGTCAAGGGGAAACGCACACCCAAGTTCAGAAATATAAAATCATACATGAACAGGGACCTCTCGTCCGGTGTGTGGCATATCCGTACCGATGGAAGGGGAGCGAATACATTAAAACACCATTTGTATTTGTCCTTCTTCCAAACGGTGAACCGCGGCTCCAGCTCCCCTTCATCCTCCCGAGCGTGGACGGACGGTGTCTCACGAAATTCCTCAGCCACCCAGCTGAATGGGCGTTTCTGTTGGAATTTCACCCAGTCTATCCGGTGTGCAACCACATTGCAGAGGCCGGATTGGGTCTTCAAGATATACTTCTCGGAAGGGGATTCCCCTTCAGATGATTTTCTCCCAGTGGCTTTCTTTGTCACCATTGTGAAAGCTTTGATGCTGCGATAAAATTTCACATCATCAGAGAGATACAAATCTCCACTTTCGACACTCTCACTGGAGGAGGAAGACTCTGAAGAGGGTATAATCACCCTTCGCCTTTGATATTGCGACTCCTCCCCCCCTGTATACTGTGGCCTCGATTGGAAGATCACTGGGATCCTCCCACCACGAACATTAGGGTTTTGAGCCAAAGCCCTTCCTCCTCTTCCTCTAGGGCTAACGTCACTGAAGCTAACACCCTTCCTAGCCATTCTCAAATATTGAAAAGAGATGCAAAAAACGAAGGGAAAGTGGTTACCTAAGGATAGTGAATTGAAATTCACAGAGGCGGACACGAAGAACTTCTTGGGACTTTTGCAGAGGTTCGTCGAGGAAGCAAGAAGAAATGGTAACTGAGATTGCCAAATATGCCTGTATCAGGGCACAAAAATTTTTCAAATACCCACTAAACACAATCTGTCGTTTACCCCCAAACGACCCCCCGTTTAGTGGACCAAAATTGTCGTTTAGTACCTCATGGCGCGAAAATGCCATCATTTTGTCACAGAGCCATCGAAATGGGCCTATTAAAACCAAATATTAGGCCCAACAAAACTATGCGTGACAGTTACTAAGACATGCGCACTTAATGCAATAATGGCGCACCCACGTGAATTAAGGCATTAAATGTCCAATCATTAGAAACGTGGCCACCATTACTCGAATACCAAGGGTTGCGAAATTCGATAAACTTCTGATATTCTCATTGTCGAATCCGCCCTTAGGAGATTCATTACTACGGAACCTTATTCCCAGAGCGGACATATACACTTCGATGTAGTCCCGAAATCCAGACATACTATGATCAATATAGCTCATATGAGCAAGACAACTGCTTCCTCACATCAGCTAGGGGGCTAGTAGAGGTAATACTCGGATTTCGTCTCGGATTTCGGACGGAGCGAAAATTGGAAATTGAATCCGCACTCCCTTGATTGGAAAGATTCACCAGGACGGATGATCTCAATCACTTATTCAGTGATTCGATGATGTAACTCCTGGTACGAAGGACTCCAATAATCACACCAGGACGGATGATCTCAATCACTTATTCAGTGATTCGATGATGTAACTCCTGGTACGAAGAGCTCCACTAATCATTCCAGGACGGATGATCTCAATCACATATTTTGTGATTCGACGATGTAACTCCTGGTATGAACAATTCTCATCATCATTCTTACGATGAAAGTATTCACTCAATCCGTACTCCTACGATTGAAAAATGTCCCCAGGATGGATTATCTAAATTACTTAATCTGTGATCTGACGATGTAACTCTTGACGATGTGTACTTTTCCAGAACGGATAACCTCAGTCACCCATTATGTGATATGACGATGTAACTCCTAACGCGGTGTACCTGCCCAGGACGGATGATCTCAATCACCCATGCTGTGATCTGACGATGTAACTCCTGGCGCCATACACACCCAAAGGACGGATGATCTCAATCACCTAATATGCGACCTGATGATGTAGTTGCTGGTATCGTACACATCCCCAAGACGGATGATCTCAATCACTTATGAAGTGATTTAATGATAAAACACCTGGCATGATCAATACTCATAATCATCTTTATGATGGAAAATTCCGAAAGTCAGTCCGCACTTTCGCTTTCTAGTGGTATTCTCCCAGGACGGATACTCTTTATCACCTATTCTGTGATACAACGACGTAACTCCTGGTGTAGAAAAAACTCCCATCATCATCCTTATGATAAAGGACTCAAACACCACTTCCTTGCAGTTCCCTAAACTTGGAACAATATTATCATCTCCTGTAAGAATATTACGGATTAGAAGCAGTCATCCGTCCTGTTACACTACTTTGCTAAACAGCGGATCGACCCATCTTTCCCCAAAAGAATTAAGGATCATACCCCAGAGACAGGCACCTTCTTCTTAATACGCACTTGGGGACATGTATATATTTATCCGTTCTAAATTTTATTTGTTATTTAATCTTCCGAGGCTATTATTTCAATCCGGCCTTAAGATTAATTACACTGAACGGATTAGTAACGATTTATATATACATGAAACAATGAAGACAAATTTCTTCAACCAAAATTCATTCATTGAAATGAAATTACATACAATAGTTCAAAATCCGGAGTTGATCCCGGTACACAACTATACATGTAAATGAAAACAAAATTACGGAGGAGGAATCTGTTCTTCAGTTTTTTGCGCCTCCTCAGCACAAGGCTCTTGTCCCCCTTCCTTTGGAACCTCCGCAGGAGTCTCACCTCCAGGAGCCTCAGCCCTTTCTTCAGAAGAGGGAACCTCGGGCACAGGAAAGACGTAATCAGGTCCCATAGATTGACCCTCAGGAAGAGGAGCCAAACCATACAAGGACGTCGGTGGATCCTCGTGACGACCATCCACCACTGCGACTAACTTTCCCCCATGGAATTCATAGTACGGATCCATTCCATAAAGGTTAAGTTTCGCAGTGGGGTTGCGGTAGAAGACTTGGCGTATGGCTAGGCCGAAGGACTCTTCAACAGCCCGACTACATATGTCAACAGCTTCTTCTCTCTCAGCTTTCGCTGTAGCCAATTCTCCCCGCAACTTGGACAGCTCCTCACTAGACACCTCGAACTCCGCATTCCTAGCCTTCAGTCCCTCTATCTCAAGAAGGAGCTTCTTCTCCCTTTGAGACCACTCCTCAGCATCAGCTTTATGTTTATCCTGGCTGCTACGGAGTTCTTCCTCCTTCTCTGCCACCTTGCCTTCCAAGTTTTTAAGATCGCCTTTGAGCTTGAGATTCTCTTTAGTTACGAGATCCCCAAACTCCTTAGACTTGTTAAGACGATCTTCCATTAACTTCATGGCGGCTTTGTCCTTGTCTGAGGAAAGGTTGAGCTCTTCTAATTTTTCACTTAGCTCCTCAACCTTGTCGACGTTCTTAGCCAACTCGCTGACGGAAGATAGCAATCCAGCAAGTTCGGCTAGCTGCCACCTTCCGGCCTCACACGCTTCTTCAATTTCTTTAACACTAAGCGTAGGCCGGAGTTTGTACATCGGTGGTGGAAGAGTGGCAGGAGTAGAACCTTCGTAGGAGAGGAAGGGGGTGAGAAATGAGGTCGTTGGGAAGGAGGTCGGATTTGATCCAGAAGCCCCAGCAGCAGTTTCTTTGTTAAGACTAGAGGGAGCACCAGCTGCTTCCGAGGTTTCAACAAGCTTACCCTCCGAAGTTTTGCGCTTTTTGGACGGGCCTCCCACTGAGTCATTCTTGATTTTTCTTCTCCTCTCAGAAACTGGAGGATGACCCGTGGATTCATCAGCGGCAGAAGAACCGCCCTCAACCAACGGAACGTCCCCTTCAGCATCCGAGGTCAGTATTATTAACTCAGGACGATCCTTGGTTGAGGGCCTGGGCTTCACTTCATTCTCACGGGAAACGGATTTACCAGCCGCCTTGAATTTCTTTAATTTGTCCATCTCCGGAGTCTCTTGTTCTATTTCACCTACATGAACAAACACAAGATGTCAGCAACTACAAATATTCTATATATATTTGGCAAAGGAGGAAAGATGAAATAAAACGAGAAGTACGCAAATATTCCTCCCGGACTCCGCTTGAGCTACTTAGCAAACGCCTGCACGAGAAGACGTGACGGCCTGTAGTGTGCGATTCAAGTGCGAACAACACTCTCGACGTCTCTCGAGACAGATCAGATTGATCAGTGTAGTACGCGTGTGAGCTCAAGAGGAAATGTTTGTGTGTCCAACTCAGGGGAAATTTGTCAACATCCTCTTCGTCCTTCCAAAATTTCGGTTTGCCCTTCTTAATGGAGATGCGAGTGAAGTAGGTCTTAAACGATTTCCCATCAACCTTGGCCGAATCAGTATAAGACTCAAAGTTCACAAAAGAACAGAGAGTCCGGAGTGTCACCAAACCAACTCCGCCCTGCTTATTCGCCCTTCGAACTACCTGAGTGTAGTAGAACAGCATCGCTACAGTTGGCGTGAAATTGAAGTGCTCCCCAAGCACTTCGAGAGCTCGGATGAGGCCCCAACCGTTGGGATGAAGTTGGGAGGGTGCACAGTTCAAAAACCTCAAAACACCCATCTGGAGTTCGGTTAATGGGAAGCGGACACCCAAATAATGAAAGATGAAGTCGTACATGTACACTGAACGATCGTTGGGGACGACATGACATATCCGCTCTGTCGGAAGTGGTGCGTAAACCCTATACCACTTTTTTGTCTCTTCATCCGTACTCAGCGTGAACCTCGGTTGAATCCGAGATCCCTCCTCATCCGCATGACAAGAGGCCAAGTCCTTAAATTCGCTGGACACCCAACAGAAAGGCCATTTAGCCTGAACCTCCTCCCAATTCAGCCTCGAAGCAACTACGCTAAAGAGACCTTCAGCTGTCTTCAAAATGGCACTATCTCCAGAAGATCCTTCTCCAGTTGCCATTGGAAATATCTAGACCGAACTCCTTAATCCATGATAAGAAATAAAATGTCGTCAGAAGGTTGCAATCATTACTCACTGCATTTTAAAAGCAATTACAATCAGAGGGCGACTCTGAGAAGGGAAAGGTCACTTCCCGCAGTGAGTAAGATCCCCTTTCTGAGCGACGCGGTTCAGTCTTAGGAAGAATCACAAGGATTCTTCCCCACGACTATTAGGGTTGAGGGAAACTGATTCCCCCCCTTTTTTGATGAAGCCTACTTTCTATAACTACGAGTAGCAAGTCAAAGCGAAACTAAAGCGACAAGGAAAAGATAGTTACCTCAGATGACAGTGATGAATTTGAGGAACGATAAGACCCTCGCAATGTAGGCGATAAACTTCCTTGCAAAATTTCTGCAGAGTTTCGTTGAGAAAGCAAAAGCAAGTGGAACCCAGAATCCACTAAGTATTCCTTTTATAGGAAACAAAGAGGATCGGTTACCTCCTCTTGAAGTTGTGTCGTTCTCGATAAAACGCACCCGTTCACAAGCGAAACGACACAACCGTTCCAAATTCTTGGGCGCCAAAACGATAGCGACTCAGCAAAGGGCTATCCACTAGGCCCAAAAGTTTCGAAAATTTCAGGCCCATTAAGCCCAAAACGACGGTTAATGAGATTTTCATCTCAGGCGCAATAATTGCTTGCCCACGTGATTAAAAGTATTAATGTCTAATCATGCAACGCAATTCACGCTTTACGGCCGTTACACGAACTTCAAGAGCTTTCAATTCCAATAAACTCTTGAAGTTCTCACACACAACGAATCTTTGTCTGAATTCGTTGTGACCGCACCGACAGGTCGGATCTATTAATTTGAGAACGGTTCTTTACGAATGACAACAGATGCTAAGGAACTGTTACACACGTAAGCTTACCGATATTAAGACCTCTCGCAGGTTGAGTAGCATATGTGAACAACCATTTGGTCCCTCACACAAGCTAGGGGACATATGATCCGGTCTCAATACCGGTATCCGATCTGCTATATACATTTCAACGTCTTTGATGAGACATCTACGTGTAACCGATGTCATCGGTATACATCCGAACTGTAATTCCGTATCAGGCGTTCTCCCTATACCGGTTGTTCAGGATAACACCATGACATCGGACAATACACACGTCACTGTGCTAATGACAAGGATTGTTGCTACAGGGATCGATCAATAATTCCCTGCACTACGAGCCAAATTCTGCTCACGGGAATGGTCAACTTGTTCCCTAATCCTAGTCTATATTCTCTATGCTCAATATAAAATAGCCACTTGACCCAATCATGCAGGTAAGTGCGCAATATAATAATGCTAATGGGAGTTGGTGGTTCCCCACCAACGAATCCTCGTTAATCGAGCCAATCAGGTATATGAACTAACTTCATGATTGAAGTGGGGGATCTTCTTCCTCAGCTCTTTTACGACTGATTCCTCTCTAAATACATTCCTGACTTGGAATATAATCACTGACTTGAGCATCGGAGAATCTTGGCAGGTGACACCACCATTCGCCCACTTCAACGCGATAGGTCGGTGTGAAGGATCTCCAGAACGCCCAATCCGCTCTCCTCATTCAAGGACAACGGATACCTACATCGGATACACACACATCCGGTCTACTAGACGGTATTGACATACTATTCGTGACTGGCTTGAGATCGGATCTCTTGACCCCGGTCCAGGACAGATCAATATATATATATATATATATATATATATAAAGGTATATTAAAAGTTCCCTTTATAAAGGTTTTTGGAAATTATGTTTCTATAATTTTAAATTTTTTTATTTGATATCCCATATTCAGAAATTAAAGCTACACAAGACTAGACTAATATAAGTGGCAAACCGAAAGTGTATTTCTAACAATTATATCAATATGATTAAAATTTGCTGGATAGTTCGAATTCAAACTTTTATTTGCTGGATATGCATTTTTCATTTTTCTAGATAAAAAGCTCAAGAAAAAGACAGTAAATTGATAAAACAATTTTATTTTTACGTTTCTCGTAGTGACCGGTAAAGAAGTGAAATAGTGAATTGTGCTTCATATATACTTATTGAGATATAAGAGAGAAAATTAATATATGAAAAAATGATGTAATTTGTAATATAAGGTTTGGTATAAAATTCACTTCAACTTTTAATTATATTTGTAGGGATTTGATTATTATTAATAAAAATGAAATAATATTTTATGATTATTTAATAATTATTTTATACAAACTTAGTTTTAAGGAGAGATTAATTATCATTTCAATAAATACTCAAAAAAACATGAAAAAATGATGATACAAGGAATGATGAGAATATTTACTAATCAAATTATAACAAAAAAGAAATCACGTCCATAAATCACTAATATATTTTTTAATAACAAAAAAATCACTTAACTAAACTAAAAGTACATGCATCCCCTGCTTTTCATTTTCTTGTACATACCAAGAGTAAATCTCCCCATTAATTCTCAAAATTATACTGTTGTTTTGTTCTACAAAACTTTATCCATTCTTTATTTCAAGTTTCTATCTCTTTAATTATAGCATATCACCCACTGTTTTAAATGATTTATGCAATAGATATAAAAAATACATCTTTTCTTTTTTGTTTTCACAGTAATATTTTATAATTAAAAATAGAAAAAAAAACAAAAAAAATTCTCAAACTAAACTATCCGATTCCTAATTTATAAAAAAGGTGTTCAATTTAATATTTTTAAGAATAAAATAATAGTAAAAAACGAAGTAGGGAACAGACTAGGGTCAATAATTTTTGAAGTTAAATTAAAAATTTCACAAACTATAATGATATACCTGTAAAATCTTGAAAACTAAAATTACCCCACATACTAAAGCATACGAGTTCTAAGAAAAGGTTTTGTGCAGGAAAAATAGTAGCCTCAAGTTATCCTTCAGAAGCATACATCTCTTGCAATAAATAAAATTCACAGATTAAAATTCTAAAATGAAAACATAAATGATTTTCATGAAAAGCGAATTACACTTTGCATCGTCACCATTAATTCTCTTTTCGCAGAAAATCACCGGTCAAGGTAAAAATAAAAAATACGGAAAACATAAAGCAAAGTCAAACATGAATAATTGTAGAACCCAAATAGAGTATACACAAATATGCAGCAAGAATTCCTGCTGATGCTTCTGAGGAATAGAACAAATGATGTACTGTTTTTGCATACACATTTAAGCATAAATGCTGCATTACTCTGAGTTTAAACACCTGAATTTAAAAGGGATCATACATCTACTGTTGTGCAAAATTGTACTTCACAAAAACAATACCCTACCTACTCATTGTTTCAGCTTCTTCTAGTATACAAGACAAATGTTCAGATGCGTGTGATATATGAGAACCGAAAGGAACCAAAAAATACTACTAACGTTACTTAATTTTCAATGAAGCAGCATAAGCATGATACAAAATTTATGCCGCAATAAATCATAGTCTAAACTACCCTGTGTGTTCTTTTCTTCTTTTTTGGTCTGGTACTTTGTGTATCTCTAATGTTACTTTCATGCGAGTCAGTCCATATGCATCATTTTTACCTCATTATATTAAATTCTTCTGAAATACTTTTGGAATCATATTCTTGGCAAGTTGAAAATGGAGCACAGCAGGAAGAAATGTCGATTCCAGCCACCTCCATAGCATCGCAGACCCATTCAGGAACATCACCTTTCGGGAACTGCAGTATGAAGATACAAGTCTATTAATCACTTGAATAGGAAACTGATAATGTTAGTAGAAATATAGAGTTTTTAATTCCAAAACAAAATGAATATCCTAAGTTTCCTTCAATTAAATGATATCATGTTTTTAATTCAAAAATATTGGCCAGGAATTAAACTAAGGGCATGACTGAAATAGGCTAGAAAGGTCTGACAGAACTTGTAAGGCTGACTTAAATATGGGCACCTTTTGAACAACTCCTTCGGCCCTTTAAATGGTGACAGTCTGGGCCTGGAGCCTCAAAAGTTACCCCAAAGGCCAAAGGTGCCAAAAAACAGAAGGAAAAGAATGTTCACCCTTCAGCAAGTAGCAACTCTACCAGCGTTTTACCATCAGCTATCAGTATAAAAAGGTATTAACTTGGAAAATTAGTAGGAGATATAACAGACAATAATCACAAAGGGGAAGGTGAAATGCTCCCTAATAACTTGAACATGAACATGTATACTGTTGAAAGTCTCATATCATCTGTCTCATATTATATCGTATGGTTTAAATACTTGTTAAATTACTTCTCTTTTTGTCAATTGGTTTTGTGATGGAATCTTAACATGGTATCAGAGTCAGAATCTAACTTCTTTCTGGTTGTCATGGGTCAAGAGTTGCTCTTTTGTTATGGGTCAAAAGTTATCATTTGCCTGGTTTGACAAGCTTCATGGGAGAGAGTGTGTTGGAGGTCCTCTATCGTTTGCCTCATAATATGTGGTATGGTTTAAATACCTGTTAGGCTACTCCTCCCATTGTCAATTGATTTTTGGATGAAACCCTCAACATGGTATCAAAGCCAGAGCCTAACTTCTCTCTGATTGTTATGGGCCAAGAGTTGTCTTTCCATTATGGGTCAAAAGTTACCATTTGTCTGGTCTGGCAGACTTCGTTGGAGGGCCTACTCCTCTTATTGTCAATTCGTTTTTGGATGAAACCTAGAATCAGGCGAATCCCTTTTATGTTCATCCCAATGAGAGCCCAAGATTGGTTCGCTCTAAAATTCTTTTGATTGAGCCTTTGCCTCCTTTGAACAAAGCGTCAATCAAATTTCACTAATGAGGAACCTAAATTGGTTATTAATGTTGCGGATAGTCATGCTATTCGAAAAGGTAAAGGTGAAAACTACTCAGGAGCAGGTCGTGGCTTTGGTAAGGCTTGTAGCTTCTGCAGTCGTAATGGCCATACCGTGGAAATATGTTATAAAAAGCATGGGTATCCCTTGAATTTCTCTTTAAAGTTCTGCTATTGCTAATAATACTTAAGCTGAAGGATCAAAGGCACAGGAAGATGATCAAACCCCGTGTAAGGGTGCATCCACTGAATCTAATCCTGTTTTCACTCTGGAGCAGTATGAAGTCTTCTAGCTCTGATTCAAAATTCAAATAACTCACATGCCTCAAATTTGATTACTTCCTCTCATTCTGTTAATTCTACCCGAGGTAATATTTTTACCATTTCTTGTCCTAATCATAATTCATCCTCTCCTTGGATTTTAGACTCGAGTGCCACCGATCACATATGTTCCTCATTTGCATTGTTCAAATCTCAGAAAAATTCCTCCTCTCCCTGTGGAAATTGCCCAATGATACTACTGTCATGGCTGAATTTGTTGGTGATGTTTCTTTCACTAGTGCCATTCATCTTTCTATTGTTCTCTGCTTGCCGCAATTCAAATTCAATCTCATTTCTATCATTAAGCTCACAACTGATCTAAATTGTTTTCTCACTTTCTATCCTCATCATTGTATTGTTCAGGTTCGTAATTCCTTGAAGATGATTGGTTTGGGGTGAGCAAGTGGGTGCCTTTATTACCTATCTGTGAAGCAACCATTGCCTTTGGCCTTGGACAAACACCAAGCACATACATCAACTACAGATTCCATTTCCTATTCTACTTTTTCAGCCTTGTGGCATTTTCGCCTTGGTCATTTATCCCATGATAGGCTTTCAATTCTGGCACATACATACTCTTATATTACTAATAATAATTTTGGTGTTTGTGATATTTGTTATTTTGCTAAACAGAAAAATTACCATTCTCTCTTAGCAATAATAATGCCAATAGACCTTTTGAGTTGATCCATTTTCTTGGGCTCTTCCTTGATCTCTTGATCTCTTTCGAAGTTGAGTATCCTGCCTTAGCTAGTGCTACTTGTGAGCTCCAACGGCTCTCTTACCTTTTTGATGATTTAAAAGTTACTTGGTCACGCTCTGTTGTGCTTTACTATGAAAATCAGAGTGCTCTCTATATTGCTGTCAATCCAGTAGTTCACGAACACACAAAACACTTGGTTATCAACTGCCACATTGTGCGGGAGAAGAGTCAGGCTGGTCTTATGAAGCTTCTTCCTGTTTCTTCTCAGCATCAGCTTGCAGATGTCTTTACTAAAGCTCTTCTTCCTCGTGATTTTCATGCCTATGTTTTCAAGTTGGGAATAGTTGACATTTATCATTCTCCAACTTGTGGGGGCCTCTTAGCTAATAATACAGTGTCATTAGAGTAATTTTGATATATTATCTTGTAGATATCTTTATTTTCCTTTAGCCTGTTATAGAGTCTATTATGCCAGCTGGTATTTGGCTATTATTCCATAATCTCTAGCCTAATATAGTATCTTTGCACCCTTTTCTTTTCTGATGTATATAAAGGCAACCTTTATGTACTTTCTTTTTCTATAAATGAATGAATTCATCATCTTTTATATTTACTATGAATTTAAGAGCAGATTTAGCTTATCAATCAACTAAAAGTAAAATTGAATTTTATTAATTGAACAATTTTTCAAATGAGTGTAGTGTCTTAAGAAGATTATAGGAAAAAACAAGTAAAAATCAATCTAACGTGCACAAAAATTCAAGGCTGATGTAATTTTCTCTAGCATACCATTTTGCGTAGAAAGTCACGTACAAACCTACAAAATGCAAAAAAGAAAATATGGTTATTGGCATATATAACAGGAAGGAATTTGTTGAACAGAGAATAATTCAAATCAAAAGGTAGAAAAATTGAGGGAACAGAATAATTAAATATAAAGGTAAACATACTCTGGGAACCTTCCTTCAACTATTGACGAGTGTAGATTCCTGCTAAGCTGCAAATTTTCGAAGGGCAATGACTTTAATCACACATTAATTAAACTACATATATTGTAATAATAGTCTTTTTATCAGATGATGTTGTTTATACCTGCATCATGTAGTATAAGTTATGATATGACAAAAGCTGAGACCCCATAGCATCTTTTGTTACAAGGCAATGGATGTATGCCCTGGTGTATTTCTTGCAAACCTGTGAAAGAAAAAATAAACTAAACCACTTGCTGATTTCTGCAAACAGATTATCAAATAAAAAATCTCTTACAAATATATACCATGCAAGTGCAAGTAGGATCAATTGGACGGGTGTCATCAGCCATTTCTCTGTGTTTTAGTTTCAAGACTCCCTGCAAAATTATTGAAAAAATTAATTTCAAAATGAAATTGATGCATGAATGGGTGGAATTTATCAATTTTTTTTACATTTGGATTATCCATACATATTCAGATGAGTCAAGTTAAAAAAATTGAATAACTAAACCCCAATTGAGAGAAAACGTCATCAGCAACTAAAGTTAAGCCTTTTCAGTTTCATCAGAGACACAATGCTTGCACGGTTGCACCTTTCTTACCAATGCCATAGCCTAGTTCAATTATTAGGAACATCTCTGTACAGGTATGATAAGCACAATCCTATCATAGAAATATCATATGCATATGAATGTTATGCATGTGAGAAAAGAGAATGGTAGATTACAATAAAATGATAAAAGTGATCACCTCAGGAATGAGAGCGGTGCCAAAGCGTGCAGTACGGGTAGGATAAACACAGTCATACATGTCAGCACCCAAAGCACTACAAACAACAATATCAAGTGGATAACCAACTCCCTGAAAGAAGTGCATGCAAATGTCAAGATATTACAATGAGATGTTTCTGAAAAATGGTAGCTAGGATGAATGTCACTTAAACTCGGTGTTATTAAAACTGATCTAGTGATCGACCCAGTCAAGATACTGGGTTAATGGGTTAATAGTTGAATCAGTGAGTCACTTGTTGATTGAACTGGTTGTTAAGAAAACGCTTCAGGACTGAAACATGTCCACATTCTAATTATGTTTCTTGTTGCTTTCCTAGTTTTAAGGAGTCAGTTAGGAAGTTTTAGATGCTTTGTTATTCCTGTTTGCTTTTTATGGCTTATTCCTAGGACCATGTTGTTAGTGGGTAGTTATTCTTTAAACTTTATAAATTGTAATGTTTCTGGAATTAAGTATGTAATTCCATCTTTCTCCTTTACTATATGTTTTTGTTCTCTGTTAAGCAAAATCTTTTTTTCTTTTCTCTTGAAAATTCTGACACTTGGTATCTAGAGCCCTTTTTTCTTACGGGATCTATAGAATGAATTCTGAAACAAGTTTTTCCCAAGCAGCTCTTCCAGTTTTCAATGGGGAAAGCTATGATCTTTGAGCTATCAAAATGGAGGCTAACCTAGAGGCTTTGGATCTTAGGCAAGTTGTAGGAAAGGATTATGAAGTCCTTCTGCTGCCGGACAGTCCAACCATGACCCAGGAATCATACGGAGAAAAAAAAAACCCCGAAAAGCAAAGGCAAAATCATGCTTATTTGCTGATGTCTATACAACCATCTTTACTTGGATCATGACTCTCAAGTCAGAAAAATCAATTTGGGATTATCTAAAGGCGGAATATGCTAGAGATGAAAGAATTAGAAGCTTGCAGGTGCTTAACTTAATGAGGGAATTTGAATTTCAAAGGATGAAAGAGCTTGAGACAATCAAGGAATACTCAAAAAAATTGTTGGGTATTGCCAAAAAGATAAAGTTGTTGGGCCATGATTTTACAAATTCCAGAACTGTTGAGAAAACTATGGTAACAGTACCAGAGAGGTATAAAGCATCTATTGCTTCATTGGAGAACACAAAGGATCTGTCTAAGACCACTTTTGCAGAAGTGCTACATGCCTTGCAGGCCCAAGAGCAACGAAGATTGATGAGGGAAGATACTATTGAAGATGCTGTTCTAGCTAAGAGCTAGCAAGGTAAAAACTACAAGAAGAATCATCCAGCCAGGAGTCAGGGCAGTGCAAATAAATACAACAAAGGAAAAGGTGAAAAGAAAAGTTACCCACCTTGTCAGCATTGTGACAAAATGGGTCACCCTCCATTCAGATGTCCGAAGAGACCTGATGCTAAATGCATCAAGTGCAACCAAATGGGACATGAAGCAGTCATATGCAAGAGCAAAAATCAGCAGTAAGAGGAAGAGGAAGAAGCTAAGGTTGTTGATCAAGAGGAGGAGGAGGATCAACTTTTTATGGCCCGTGTTTTGCAAGTAGTGAAGAGAGTAAGAGTTGGCTGATTGATAGTGGTTGCACAAATCATATGACCAATCACAGGGATCTTTTCAAAGATTTAAAGCCAACCAACATCACCAAAGTCAAAATAGGCAATGGAGATTATATTTCAGTCAACGGAAAAAGGACTGTTGCAATAGCAAGCTTCTCAAGTACAAAGTTTATTCCTGATGTCCTTTTTGTACCCGAAATTCAACAAAATGTGTTAGTGTTGGCCAAATGATTGAGAGAGGCTTCAAAGTTGCTTTTGAAGACAATTTTTGCCTGATTAGAGATACAGCTAACCAGGATATCTTTAAAGTAAAAATGAAAGGGAAAAGTTTTGCTCTAAATCCATTGGAGGAAGAGCAAACTGCTTTTCCAATCAAGGAGAACATCACAGAAGTTTGGCACAAGAGACTCAAGCATTATCACCACCAAGGGCTACTGCAAATGAAGTCCAAGAGAATGGCAGCTGATCTTCCAGAACTTGATGATCACATACCAACATGCAAGGCTTGTCTATTTGGAAAGGAAAAAAGGAAGCCATTTCCGAAGTCAGCAAAAGGAGCCACTTGTAGGGTGCAGTTAGTTACACAGATAAATGTGGACCTCAAAGAACTTCATTAGCAAGTAATCGATATTATGTAGCCTTTATTGATGATTTCACAAGAATGTGTTGGATTTTCTTTTTAAAAATTCAAGTCAGAAGTGGCTGGAGCATTTTGGAAATTTAAAAAATTAGTAGAAAATCAAAGTGGCAACCAAATTCAGATTCTAAGATCTGATAATGAGTACACCTCAGAAAACTTCAATCGGTTTTGTGAGGAAGCTAGCATTGAGCATCAATTAACCACTCCCTATTCTCCACAACAGGATGGGGTGAGTGAAAGGAGAAACAAATACATCTTGGATGACTAGATTTATGTTGCATGAGAAGAATCTACCCAAAAAGTTTTAGGCAGAAGCAGCCCATACGGCTGCTTTCTTGCAAAATAGACTCCTCACAAAAGTAGTCAAGGATCAGACACCATATGAGGCTTGATATGGTTATAAACCATCTCTAAATTTTTTCAAAATATTTGAATGTTTGTGTTTCACTCATGTTCCACAGAGCAAGCGTGACAGGCTTGATAAAAGAGCATCACCAGGTACTTTTATAGGCTACAGCACTGTTAGCAAAGCCTATAAAATTTTTCAGCCACAAACTGGAAGCATTGTTGTTAGCAAAGATGTCCACTTCATAGAAGATGAAGACTTGAACTGGGATGAGGCAAAGAAGAAGGACCAAACTATGGCAGACCTACAATTTAAGTCTCCTACTTCAAGAACCGAAGAAAAAAAAAGATTGGCATAATGAATTGATAGATGATGCTTCTATAAGAGGTGCTAGATCACTCTCTAACATTTATGAGAGGTGCAATATTGTTGCTTGTGAACCTGCAGATTTTGGAGCAGCAGAGAAAGATCAAAATTGGATGGCTGCAATGAAGAAGGAATTGTCTATGATTGAGAAGAACAAAACATGAGAACTCGTTGATCAACCCCAAGATAGGAAGGTGATTGGAGTCAAATGGGTGTACAAAACCAAGTTATATACTGATGGTTCTATCAACAAACACAAAGCAAGACTTGTTGTGAAAGACTCTGCTCAAATATTTGGCATGGATTACTCAGACACCTCTGCACCAATTGCTCATTTGGACACCATAAGGCTTTTGCTTGCAGTAGTTGCTCAAATGAATTGGAAAATGTATCAACTTTATGTAAAATCAGCATTTTTAAATAGTGTTTTACATGAAGAAATTTATGTTGAATAGCCTAAAGGTTTTGTGAAGAATGAAGAAAAGGACAAGGTGTATCTTCTCAAAAAGGCTCTTTATGGGATAAAACAAACTCCAAGAGCTTGGTACAGCAGGATAGATGACCATTTGGTGAGCATCGATTTTGAAAATGTTTGTCTAAAGCCACTCTTTATGTTAAACATCAGAGCAATGATGTTCTTATGCACTTTATGTTGGTGATCTTTTGGTGACAAGAAATAATGGATGGATGGTTCAAGAATTCAAAAAAGAAATGATGAAGGTTTTTGAGATGACAGATCTTAGGTTAATGGCCTTTCTTGGAATGGAAGTTAAGCAAGCTGAGTATGAAGTCTCATCTGCCAAAAGAAGTATGCCAAGGAGATTCCGAAGAAGTTTAAGTTTGAAGAATGCAAGAAAGTAAGCACTCGTGAATCAAAAGGAGAAGCTAGGAAAGGAAGATGGAGGTGATAAAGTTGATGAGGGATACTTCAGAAGTTTGATTAGTTGTTTGATGTATCTTACTACAATACGTCCTAATATTTTAAATGTTGTAAGCATTTTGTCTAGATTTATACACTGTGCAAGCAAATTACATCTCAGAGCTGCCAAGAGAATAAGTCAATATGTCAAAGGCACAAGTGATTTTGGTGTTAAGTTCACAAGGAGTAAAGAATTTAAGCTGGTTGGTTTCCCTAACAGTGATTGAAGAGGTTCCATCTATCACGAGTACTATAGGCTACTGTTTTACTCTAGGATCTAGTGTTTTCTCATGGAGCTCGAAGAAACAAGAAATCGTGGCTCAATCAACTGCTGAAGAAGAATTTATTGCGGCAACAACAGTTGTCAATCAAGCTTTGTGGCTGAGGAAGATTTTATGGATCTGAATCAGGAGCACAGAGAAAGCACCAAGATTTTTGTTGACAACCAAGCTGCTATTGCTATTTCCCATAATCCCGTGTTTCATGGGAAAGCTAAACATTTTAACATTAAGTTGTTTTTCCTAAGAGAAACGTAGAAAGAAGAATTTGTGACTTTAGTTTACTACAAGTCTGAAAATCAACTCGCAGATCTATTTACAGAGTCACTTTCAGTCAATAGGTTCAAGCTTCTAAGGCAAAAAATTGGCATTTGCAGCTCCTAAAGCAAGGAGGAGTGTTAGGAAAATGCTTCAGGACTGAAACATGTCCACATTCTGATTATGTTTGTTGTTGCTTTCCTAGTTTTAAGGAGTCAGTTAGGAAGTTCTAGATGCTTTGTTATCCCTGTTTGTTTCTTATGGCTTATTCCTAGGACCATGTTGTTAGCGGGTAGTTATTCTTTAAGCTTTATACACTGTAATGTTTCTAGTATTAAGTATGTAAGTTCTGTCTTTCTCCTTTAACATATATCTTTGTTCTCTGTTAAGCAGAATCTGTTTTTCTTTTCTCTTGAAAATTTTGACATTGGTTAAATTGGATAAATAAAATAATATTTATTGTCAAAACTTTTTTATAATGGTAAAATATGTTAAATTTCGTATATATTTATTAATTGGTACAATATTACCAATGAATATGTGCTAGTCTAGTGATTTGTGACTTGTTTTGTGTCTTAGTGGGGCAGGGATTGAATCCATGCTGCACCAAATTCAAACCTTCTTAATAACCCAGTCTAACCATATCGCTGATCCAATAACTAGATCGGACCGGTCATGATTTCGATTACTAACCCAATCAGCCGGTCCGATCCAGTTTTAATAACAGTGCTCGTACCATAACATATCGTGGTTTATCCTCCGGCAAAGCAGCAGTGCACTGAGCAACAACTCGCCAAAATGAATTTTTATCTTCACCGCCTGAAAGACCACCAATAGCATAGCTGCGACAAAAAAAAAATTATATTTAACATCACATCATTACGGAAAAATGACTAATTTAAAGACTCCTCAAGGCTGCTGGTGTCTATTCATGTAGACTGATATCAAAACAACTTAAGTCTATATGAAAAGTTGCATTATTTGCCAGAAGGAGAAAAAACATATGCAGGTAAAAATATCCGACATGACCATATAAAAAATTTATGCTCCCTAATGCAGATTCTGAGAGATAGTCTATTAACTTTTATTTTAATTTGTATAGATTTATGAAAGAAAAACTTTATGCACATTTTCAAAATATTTTATATACTTGTTCAAATTAACATATACGTCATAGAGATGTAACATCATTAAATTGTTCAAATTAGCAAAAGGAAAAATGTATAAAATATTTAAATAAAAATAAAATATATAAAAGGTAACAAAAGTCCCATTTATTTAAATACTTACATACTTTTTTAGAGAATTTATACAAAACTACAAATTAATGCTAGATCACACTTCTAGTATGATACAAGGAACTTACAGTTAATAAACTACAAAGACCAAATTTGAACAATTAAAACTAAGGGAACAAAATTGCACAAAGGTTTAAGTATGAGGAACAAAAGTACATTTAAACCTAATTTTTAAGCTTTAAACGTATCGTTTTTAAAGGGGGAAATAGAGACATTGCATATGTATGATTTATGAATAATTTCACTGTGTCAGTTTTGGATGGTAACTGTAGCCAAAGCTAAGCCAGCCAAACTGTTCTACAGGCCCGGTACAGCCTACTATTCTCAAAGCAGAGCACAAAAATGTAAAAACATTGGAAAAACCATGAATAGTTTATACGCCAACAATAATTTACACCTACCCAGGCAAATTGCGCTTCACCATACCTTTGACACAGATATCCCTGATTACAAAAGATCATAATTTATAAGCAATATACAACTTCCACATTGGTAAAGTGATAAGTAGGAAACTGAATATAATATGGCCCAGTTTTGATAAACTTCTCCATAAGCACTTATAAGAGAAGAAAGTACAATTAATGAAGTAAAAAGAATGAAACTCCTGCCATAAGTTAAAATCAACTTATGTAACGCAACTTACAAGATTGGAGAATACAGAGAGCTTCTAAAAATGTTGAGGTGCATAAATTGATTTTAACTTATGGGAGAAATTTCATTCACTCTGCTTCCTTAATTAATGATATTTTCTTCTCCTATAAGTGCTACGAAGAAATTTACCAAAACTGGGCCCGTATAACAAATAGCAAGGTTACGCTATGTTGGGAATTCACCTCAATATAGGATCTAAACCACCTTGCACAATACCAAACAAGTTCTGGTCATGTGGTCTCTTGTGAGCTGTCAACACAAGGCAATTTAAATCAAATATTCGGCAAGCAAAAACAATATTAGCAGTGCTAAAGAAAATATTAGTAGGATTAAAAAATATGGCATTAATGTTTGAGATGAACATCTT
The DNA here is from genome assembly GCA_037962975.1 of Clitoria ternatea. Lineage (NCBI taxonomy): Eukaryota > Viridiplantae > Streptophyta > Magnoliopsida > Fabales > Fabaceae > Clitoria > Clitoria ternatea. The sequence continues at coordinate 286,975,934 of CM075670.1, forward strand.
TGAAATGGAACAGACATCTGATTTTTGTGAAATACAAGTCAAATGGATTGACTGATATGGTTTAATGGTTAATGGTGGCTCCATAAGCTCGACTCAAATAATGATATACAACTCAAATACCCACCACAAAGTAAATGAAAAACAATAAAAATATCAGGTCAATCCATTTTTTTCTTTGGCTTTTCAGACGGTATTTCAGTGATTTTTGTGCCAAGGAAAAAATGGATTGACTGATATGGTAAATGGTGGCTCCCAGGTAAGCTTGAACAATGCTTAAATCTAAAACTCAGAAAGATCTTCAGGGGCATTTGCATTATTGAGAATCAAAGGAATATTTTCTTCTAAAAACAGAAGTCTAGATAACATCTCAAGTTGGCTTGCTTTAAAGGTAATTTCAAAAATATGTTCATGAATAAATTAGTATAGTTCAAGAATTTATCTGCAATAAATTGATTAAACAATCAGATAAAATGAGAGAGAAGGGGAACAATAATCAGACTCATACAAGATATATTGCTATGATCTATCATCATTCCTCAAATTCCTACCTGCTGCTTTTTTTGGCAACTATTTTAACTCAGATATTACCAAAGCCTTATGCCATAGAATTCATAATTCCCAACTTCATCCTTAAGTTATATCCAGTTTTATATATATATATATATATATATATATATATATATATATATATAAAAGGAAAAACCATTATGAAAAATGGAAGATGAACATAAAATACGAAGATAGGAGAGCAAACAAAAGTATCAATGAAAGCTACTCAGTCTGTTATCAATTCTAAGGGGTTGTTTGGGAAAGGGTTTTGGAGGAAAGTGAAGAGGAGGAATGACTTTTTATTTTAATAAACATGTTTAAAAATAAAGTCACACTCATAGCATCAGCTAAGAGTGAAGAGGAAATAAAGTCAAGAACAAAATCAAATATCCTATCATTAGCAATATCTAAACCAAACTTTGCTAAGGAGTCCGCTACTTGGTTAGCTTCCTAAGACAGTGGAACCACTTTATATTCAAGCCTTCAGATTTCAAGATGATTTGTTCAACCAAATTGGCACTAGGGTGGGACGAGGTAATGCCTTCTGGGATGAATCTTACAGCAGCAAGGGAGTCAGACCCCGCACAAATCTGCCTAAAGTCTCTCCTCTTTGCACTGTGATCCTCTAGAACACAAATTGGGTTGTTTGTAGATGTTTAGAGATAGGAATCCCTATCAACCTTCTGGAGAAGGGTACATTTAGTCTGTCTGTGTTAAGGGACCGAGGGCCTGTGGCTTCCAACAACAGGGAGAATGCGGTGGTGGACATCTCGTGGTGAGATACCTCTGAGCGGGATCTTGTGGGGAAAGCTTGGCGTTGCACAATTGCACGCTGCTCTGGCTGTTAATGCTCCTTTCTCAATTCTACTAACTCCGCCCTAAGCTGGTGGATGACCTTGTTGCGTTGCACTCTGGTTGGCAAATGCTAGAGTCTCAGCCAAACTAACGTCATAGGTTAGCACCTAGGTTCCAAATGCGTAACATCATGCACATGGCTATCCGGGGTTGGGGATCGCCAATGTGTTGCACCCACACTTGTGAATGCGGTTTGTTGGAATACCTTTAACGAGTTCTACTATGCGTGCCAATGAACTGTCAAGTATAAGGATAGAGCCTTCAGTATCGATACCGAATGTAGGTTTCTCTCACTTACATCTTACATTAGTCCAATGAGGATGCGGTAATGTGCCTCTAGTCTAGTGGGGAACAAAAAGTCTTGCAGTAGTCCGTCTAGCCAACACACTGATCTCATGCGTTGTGAGGCGAAAGGGGGTGTCACTTACAAAGACACTTTGATGCTCAAGTCAGTTTCAGACAAGTTGATATCAGAGTTCAAGCGAGGGTTGGTGAATGTACCTTAATAGGGAGTAAACGTGTGGTATTTATAGATTTTGATGGTGAGGATGTCCCTATGTGGCGTGTGTCAGTATGGAATACGTAAAAAAATGGATACAGTTGTCATAGTTACAGACATTCCTAAAACTTTCTGTAGGTTAACCGCCGATGTGTCCCTAACGGATCTTTCATGCTCTACTTGACTCAGGTCCTTAAGGACTCTGGCCGGGGGATTAAGATCACATGGGGATCTATCGATGCCTTGGAATGCTCGCATGAGTCATTTGTGCGTCACAGGACACCATTCCGGTGTCCATAACATCTAGGCCGGTATGAAGCCCAGATCATAGAGTATTACTGGTAACTGAAACATGATACTTGTCGGTAGTGTTAATTGGATATTGGTCACAGTTGCTAAATGCTTATAAGCAATTTCTCTATCATCTGGAATCAACCAACAATTTACCCAGTCAAAGATTCACTGCAACCTAAAGTTAGAGTGATTTACATGCATTGAACATCACCATAGAGGCATAAACTAAAGCCACTCTCACTTGTTTACCTGCTATACATCTGTCTATCCATCTAAGTGTTCGATACATAGCTTCCGTAATTCGTGGACCAGTAATGGTGGTCTTTACAACATCATCAAGAGCCATAATGATATCAGCTCCAATTCTATTCTGCACAATTTATGACAAAAATACAAAAGCACATGAATTTCGGAAGCATCAAATGATTTAGATTTTTCAAAAAATTGTAAAAAAAACAATAAATGAAATTCTTATCTAAATTCAAATTTTCATCGAGTTTTTTGTTGCTGTTTGCTAGCTTTAAGATCAAGCAACAAAGCAGAAACACATTTTTCTTTTTTAGGCATAAAGCAGCCAGAAAATACAAGTATTAAATATCAATTAAGATTTAAGGGCTTCTTATCTAAGACTAAAAGTCTGATGACATATTCAAATGATTTTATTTACAAAATGAAATTGGAAAAAATTCTTAATCACATCTGTTGTAGAAAAAAAAGTATTGATACACACTTCATTCTAGACTATACATTTCCCAACATTTAGTGCATAAAACTGAGTTTCTAAAAATGGTTAATCATAATCCATTGCTTATATAGACTGCAGGGAACTACAGTTTGTCTTGCATTGCCATTTGCAATTGTTATGTATAAATAGATTAATAGGGACAAAATTGCATGCTGAGAATCTGAAAAGAATCAAGAATAGGCTATTTCAAAATATGCAATAAGGGGGTAAATGGAAAGAAAAGATGAAGGCTAAGAACTAAATTTTATAAGGGAATAATTCCAAATGCAGACAGAAGTTCTAAAGAAAGATCAGCCCTCATATCCCTCAGTTTGAAAATACTGTAGAAAATAACTGTTTTAAAATAAGTAGTATTTCATTTCAAAGTAAATCACCTCATGCAGATGCATGCCCATTATTTCCTATATACCTGTTAAATACAACATATATAAATACAATGAAAAAGAAAGCACCCTGGTAACATAAAAAGGAAAACATAGAGAAAACATTAATCAATTTACTTGGATTTGAATTGATTCCTCAGGTGTCAGAAGCATTGGTTTCCCATCTACGGGTGACTGGAGCAAGAGAAGAAATTTTTGTTACAAATAAATGAAATAACAAAAGATGGCATTATAGTTCATTACAGTAATTCCATAAATCTTTACTGAATACGAAGTCTTCCATCCAACAAGTAAATAAGCACAAAATCATTTTACTATAAAATGACAGCCATTATACCATCACCACCTCTAATATAATGCAAAATGCAAGGGGGGAAAGCACTGAACAACCCCCATAAAACATTATCTGTTACCAAATGATCCTTTCCATTTATTTTTTATTATTTTCCCACTAGATCCCCCATTCCCCCTAAAATATCATGAGTTTCCATTTGGTAAGGGGACCAAATGGGAAACTGCTGTTTGGATTGCGAAAATGTTTCCTGTTTTTTAGTTTTAATTACAGAACTGTCATTCTGTTTCATGTTTCCAAAATTTTGCAGAAGAAACACTGAAAACAATTTTTTTTATTTCCTGTTTTCACTTCTTTTTTTTTTCAGTACAAATTTTTGAAAACGGGAAAAATGATGATGACAGTAATTAAAACTGAAAATGAGAAATGTTTTCACAATCCAAATTGGCCCTTGTGATTTTAGAGGGACCCCAACCCAAGGACAATTCCTGATATTTAAATGGAATACACGGGGAAGCAAAAAGTACAGAGGGAACATTTGGTTCACGCAGCAGAACACGCCTTTCAAACTTGATCTGTATCTTGAAAGTAACAGAACATACCTGAAATGTCACACCTTTTTCGGTTATATCAGCAAGATGCAACAGTGAAACCTAAAACATTAGCAAAACAGAAAAGATTTCATTTAACAAGGATCCTGAATATTATCATCAATCAACAAAAGTATAATTTTGGTTTACTTCACATAACATATTTTTATTGTCAAGTGTCTCAAGTCTACTCTCAAATTCTGCCAATTTGGGTTACTCTCAGTACTTCTCATGAAGAGTTAAATATGATTCAGGTTAAACAATATATGATGTAAAATAGGATACCGCTTTGTTAAGTATTAAAAAAAGTACAGCAGCACTTCTTCAAAGCTTGAAGATACGGATTTTGCATGGAAGAAAAATTGGAAACAGTGAAACACTAACAAATTTATTGACTTTCTGCTTTCCTCGTTATTGTGTAATTTTCATGTAGTATATCAAATTATTAAGAATAAAAGAATAAAATTAATTTTTAAAAAAGCATTTCTGGCATAATCTTCTTGGCAGGAGCCATTCTCTTGGGTGAAAATAAAATTAGTGTAAAAATGTATTCACATTTCACAGGAAGAAAGATAATAGCACAATTGCTACAAATCACAACAGTGTATGCATTGTTAATGAAAATAAAAATCAAGTACACATAGAGTCATGAACAACCATTTGAAAGCCACCAGAATCAGTAAGCAATGCCCGCGGCCAATTCATAAAATTATGAAGCCCACCAACTTCATCAAGAAGCTCAGAAGTCGGTCGCAGGGCCAAGTGATATGTATTTCCAAGTATTATCTGGCAACCAATATCCTCAAGCTGGCTATTTGTCAATCCTTTGATTGTTCCTGAGATCATTTAAAATTCACATTCATAAGACCATAGCAATCAATCTCAAATCGCGTCACGTTGGGGCCGACCCCTAAATTGGGATCATGGCATCGTGGAGCAAATCGCAAGACGCTATTTGATTGTATCACGGGGAAAACACATAAACATTTATATATGTAGAATCATTTAAAAAAACAGAGAAATATAACCTAAAACACTCCAAACTTATAGTAGATAATTAAAAACCAACATTATCCCAAGAAAAACATAACAAGAAAAGAAACATAATAAGCTATAAAGTGAATTGGTGAACTAGGAATCTATAAATCAATAATCATATTCATCAGGTGGTTGGAGGCTGTGGGAGAAGGCAGCAAGTGGTTGGAGGCTTTCTGGAGGTGGCAGCAGCTGGTTGGAGGTGGCAGTGCGGAGACGCCGGAGGGCTGTGTAGGGTCGTCGGAGTCTTAGGTCGTGGGTGTAGTTACCGGAGGGTGGGTGAGCAAAGAAGAGAGTAGGAGAATTTAGATTAAGAAGTGGATTTTTGATGAAGGGGAGGGTTATGTTTGACAAAACTTAAAGGAAAATGAGGCAAGAGGCAAGTTACATTTTTACCCTTAAAAACAAGGCAAAACGACGCAATTTTGGAGAGGTGGTGAATCACGACCACCGCAATGGGCTGCGAAACGCAATGACGCAATTTCAGCATGTCACCCATGATCAAAACCTCCCCTCAGTGTGTCACCCGTGATCACTTTGCAGATTGCTTCCCAACACGCGATTGTATAAGTCAACTTTGACTATCCGGTGTTGAGAGAATAGCTCACACTGGGATCATGTCATGAGTCTCATATGCGGTGTTAGGAGCCGATGTTAAGCTTCAATACTTTCAGCGATGCCGGTTTTGCACAACGGCTTTTAAGTCAAATGACCTTTTTGTCTAGGGGCCGGAATCGAGACCGGATCACTATGCATAAGACAAACTGCAGCATCTCAAATACAACACAAACTATTATGCAATCCACCTAAAGCCTAACCATCCCAAACATCGCAGCTATCGACATGAAGTATCAAGCAATAACCAATGTCAATAGGAAACTAATTCACTTCAAAATGCAAAGTATCTTTTCAATCATTAGCTCCAACAATAACAAAAACAATTTGGCAATCATTTAAAAAGTAGACTTTATTCGCCTATCACACATCAAGTTCCAAGCAGGAAAATGAAAAGTATTAGTCAAATAAATTGCATTTGTTGCGTCAACCAAATCAGTAAGAATCAAGTTCAAACCCTAACCTTGTGTCCCTACAGGCATGAACAAAGGCGTTTGGCATACATAATGTGGAAGTGTTAACCGAGCAGCGCGAGCACGGTTGAACCTACCAAGTACCTGAGAAAGGTAACAAACAACAGAGTACATTTCTAAGAATAACTGAAAGGCAGTTACAAAACCGTCAAAAATTCATATCCTGACATGAGAAAAACACTTGGACAACGCTTCTCAGTCATCACTCATCACCTACACCTATCAAAAGTATTATTATGATGCATCCACATAAAGTTCATTCAGACATTTAAACTAACCAAAATAATAAGAAGAAGAAGACAAGCTAAAAACTCAATTAACAAATTTCGGATTGATTTAACTAGGAATGGAATAAGGTACAGGCAATTAATGCAATGAAATATACGACAATGTGACAGTAGAAGTAGCGTTGGAATTAGAATGTGAACCTCAAAAGTAAGCGCCATGACGTTTGTCTCTGGAGCAGGACACGGCACACTCGTAATAGTGTTAGTAATAGTAGAAAAATATCCTGCCAAGGAAGTACCATAAGCATTGGGAAGCAAGGAAAAGAGAAAGCTTTGAATTGTGAGAGACAGAGAAAGAGAAAGAACTTATGGTAACATAGAGAGACAAATGAGCCCTAGGAGGAGAGGTACCTTGGCGGCTGTGTGCCGGCCACACCTTATATTGAGTAATTGTTTTGGGTTTTGCTTTGAAACAGAGAAACCAATTCATGGGAACCCCAATGCTCGTCCCTCCAAACATGGCAAATTCCATGACAAAAAAAACACATGGCAAATTCGCAACGACCTCGCTTTGACCCAAACTTCTTTTTTAAAAGTATAATAATACATACCATACTAGGTGTTCTATTTTGGTAATTTCCACATACCGTTCACCACATTTTACCATAAATAGATGGATTAGTTATTTGGTTGTATTGGGGACACGTCTTCAATATACCCTTTAAGATGGGTATTTTGAATAATACATTCCGATAGTCACCTGTTATTGAAGGTGGCAGTAAATTATTATATCATAGTTCTATCCAAACTACTTTGTATAATACGAAGGGTAGAGAGCTAATGTTGGAAATTAAGATCATACCATTTTATTGCTGATGTGGAATAATTTAAGTTTGGGATTTTATTACTTTTGAGTCAAGCCTTTATCTTAAAACATCATTAATGTATTTACATTGATTTTCAAACAATTTATACACAAATTTTAATAAATTATTTTTATTTTTTATCTTTTATTTTATATAAGATTACATAGATTATACAAACTTTTACAATACTAATTAATAATTATGATAAATTAATATATTTTTCTAGCTCTTAAGTTTATCATTTTTTAAAAAAATTATGACTATTTTTAAATATTTTTTAATTATAATGTATTTGATATATATCGTTTTTATTAATATATATATATATATATATATTACTAAAATTAATAAACAATTAAAAATATAGTAAACTATGAAACTTGTAGATTTCCTCGAACTCGATGGGGACCCGTAGGAATGAGTTTGAATTGCATATTTTCTAATCTGTTTCTTTTAAACATGAATTCACTTCGACTTTCATGAAGTTATGGTAAGGAAGACTTAAACGACTTAAACTAGAAACTGACCTGCCTCGTTGTCATGACAGAACACCCCAGTTAGTCCCTGTCTCCAACAAAGTCAGACATTTAGGTCCTCGACTTAGTAAGTTGGACCCATAAATCCCTCACGTCCAGTATCTTCGGACACATAGGTCCCTACCGTTAGGCGTCGTTATGTGCCAACTAGGACTGCCAGGTACGCACCAAACGACAACGTTTTGGCTACACACGTCAGAGCCTTCAATGGTGATTAAACGACACTGTTTTAGGGGTTAACCCTAACTAAGTTGTCTTCCCATATTCGATCTACAGCTCTGATCACTATCCCATTTCCTTCTCCACTTTAGTGTCTCACGTTATCTTCTCCCTCACCATCTGCGAATTGTCGAGGCTTCAGCGAATCCACCATGAGTCAAAACCCAAGCCAGGGATCGTTATCCTCTTCATCCAGCCAAGGTCGACGGCGGCTCCGTTGCCGTTGTGGCGAACCACCAGCATTGCGCGTGTCCCACACAATGAACAACCCAAATCGACAATTCTGGAGATGCGCACAACTCCGTGGAGGACAATATGATTTTTTTGCCTGGGTCCAGGAAGGGGACAATGTGCTTCACGAGGAGGAAATGAGGAATACAGTGTTATGCAAGCTAACAGAGATGAAGGAAGTGATTGAAGGGCATAAAAGTGATGTGCATAGGGATGTCTATGAAGCTATGGCCCAAGTTATACGTAAGGAGGAAGGTAAGTGGCAAATGCAAATGGAATCATTGGTGAAGAAAGGATGCATGGAAATCCATCAGGATTTGCATAAGTTGAAGATGATTTTGGTTGTGCAGAGTGTAATAATTTTGACTTTGGTTTTGGTTTTGGTTACGGGTCCTGGTTCTTAGGGTAGTATAACACAAGAATATGTCCAAGCATTTGTAATGAGAATCCTGATTTTAGGTTATATTCCCAAGGATGTGTATTCCTCTGTATTATACAACCATGACAATAAGAAAGTGTATTCCTTTGCACTTGACAATGAGAATGTAGTATTCATTGAATTGCCATAATTGTTTGTTTAAAAATTGATTTAATTGTCTGCATGATTCAAAAACCGAGTTTTGTATTTGAAGCAAGGAATGGAGTGACTGAAAATATAGTAAATGGTTCACCAACCATGTTTTTAGTTTTCACTTGTGATAAATTTTAAGTTGTCACCAATAAGCATTTTAAGTTTTCACCTGTGATTGATTTTAAGTTTTCACCAATCAGCATTCTCAGTTTTCACTCAAAAAGCATTTTCAGTTGAATCCTATTAGCATTTTCAAAAACCATTAGTTTTCACTTAAAAATCATTTTCAATTGAATCCCATTAGCATTTTCAAAAACCATTAGTTTTCACCAATCACCACAGCTCTTTAAGTTGCAGGACAAATGGTGACTAGACCAACATATTTACAAGTAGTAATATGAACCAAGTTATTTGTATCAGTTTTCACCTATGAATTGCTTGTCTAATTTGCACCAGAAATAACACATAACCAAAAATTGTTTCAGAATAAACATAAAAATAGAGTTACATGAAACCATCAAATTGTCAAATTTGGTAGCAGCAGGCTAAACCAAGATTACATGAAACCAGAATTACATGAAACCAATTAAATTGTCATATAAAAACAATGGTTGTGAGCCTTGACATCAAATTTGCAATCACTTCCTTGATCCTGGTGTGTCTATGAAAACCATGTCTCCAGCCTTTTTGGTAGGCAACTTCCTCCTTAGACTCCTCCTAGGTGGTGAATTTGTGTCAAGGGGTGGAGCTGCCAACCTTGGACTCCTCCTTACAGGGGTTGTTTGAGACAGTGGCTGTGAGGTAGACACTGAAATTACATCTTGGGTTTGTTGAGGTATTGGGTTATTGTGTAGGGTTTGTTGAGGTATTGGGTTGGTATGTTGGGTCTCCTTTGGTTGAATGATTTGGTTGCTTTCCTGGGTTTGTGTTTCCTTAGCCCTTCTTCTGTTGTCTTTAGCCACTGAACATGAGCCCTTCCTATGTCCAGTCTAACCACACACACTGCATCTCCCTGGCTGCAACTTCCTCTTCATCCTCTTTGTATGGTTGTCCTCTTCATTGTTATTTTTTGGGTTCTCCCTTGAATCAGTGTTATTCTGAGTTTGTTCTTTCTCTGCTTCTTGGGCCTCCCAATTGTCTTTTGAACTGTTGGTGGAATTGGTGGTACAAATCCTGTCTTCTCCCAAAACTCTGAGCCTGGGACAGATTCAATATGGTGCTCATAGGTTGCAGTCCAAGCTGCCATGGTGACCCCTACATGGCAATGATCTTCTAGTCTTTCTCCTTTGTGGGCTATGGCTGCACAGGCATGCTTGCATGGCAGTCTTGCAGTCAACCATTTCCAATTATCAGTCAACCATTTCCAATTAAATAAAACATTACACACTAAACAATACAAACCTGTCAGCTGCCATACTCTACAACTGCACTTTTATGCCCCTAGATTAACAGATACCTTGTTTGGAAAATAGGTTACCTCATATCTCTCAACTCCACCATCACCTACATAAAATGTATAACAAGTCAATCTCCAACAATTGAAATGTTAAGCAAAAGAACAATAAAGCAAACAGGACATAGCTGTCCACACCACTGTGTAGTTGTTACTTGCAGTCTTGGCCTTCTCCAATCTACTCTGTTGAATTGGGGGCAACATCCCAGAATGGCCTGTTAACTTCAACTTGTGATTGCCTATAGATACCATGATATAGGTCCTGACCTCCTCAAGCATTGTTAAAATAGGTTTGCACCTGGCATGTAGAAGCTTGGAGTTGAGCACCTCACAGTTGTTATTGGTGATGTTGTCCACCTTGCAATTTTCATCAAAGAAAGCCTTACTCCATGCCACCTTGCAATTTTCATCAAAGAAAGCCTTACTCCACACCTTACAATAATCCCACAGCATCCCAAATTGTTGCTTTTCACTGCCCTCAATCACTTCCCTGGCCCTCTTCATTGATCTATATATCATCTTATGCTCTAACTTCACTTTGTACCTTTCCCTAAATAATTCATACACTCCTGAGTGTGTAATATTGTGATGCCTCCTCATATGCTTCACCAATTTCCCTGTAACCCACTGCTGGTCACAGGCTGAATTTTTTAGAACCCTCACACATGTTTGATGATCATTGAAGGTTTTGATCTGGCAGGATTGCCTTGTTGGATTCAAACTACAAAAAATCTCCCAACCACAGTGCTTGTCCTTGCACCTTGCCCTGGCTCTATGCTTATCATTCTTCACCTATTTAAACTCTCTGCCTAGATGTACATTGTAATCTTTAACAGCATGTTTAAAGATGTTCAGTGTAGAAAACTCCATCTCACGCTCCAGCACTACATGCCCAAAAGTAGCTGTCTCATTGAATCGAGGGTACACTTCTCTACCCACTTCCTCTTCATCTGATCCTTCAGGAGTTTTAAACTCTTCTGAAACCCAAGAGTTTTCAAAACCTCCATCAATGCCTCCACCACCCAACCCATATCTAGCTACATCTTCAATGTCAGAATCACTGTCAATTATAGTAGGAATAGCCGACTTCCTATTCTCTTGCACCTTCCTCTTATGTTTCTTGTTTTTCTCATCACTATCCTCTAGCCCTTCATCACTGGTCTCATTAACTTCATCACATGTACCTACATCTCCATCACTGATCTAGAAGTTCCCATAACATCTTCCCTGATCAAAGAACTGCCCCCTACATCCTCCTCCCTAGTCTCAGGACTAACACACCCAACTTCATCATCCACACTCACAAGCACCTTCACCCTCACCTTATCAGCTGCAACAGGGTCACTCTCATCCACATCCATCAATACTGTGTCATCAACTGGATACTCAAAATATACATCTATTACCCCTAGGTTATCCTTAGCACACTTGACCATATCCAATATATCAGTGTCCCCCTTCACTACATTCAACCCTTCATTCATCTCCAACTTCGGGTTATACCAATACACATTTTCTATCTTAAAGAACCCACGATTTTCTGCAAACCTAATGAAAGCAAGAAAGTCTAAATAATCAGGGTCCAACTCCTTCCACCCTTCCACCTTACCCCCTTTATATCCCTTTTTTCCATGCCCATCAACCACAAACCTACCGCCTATGTGAAGCCTAATCTGAGTATTAAACCTAAAATACATAACAACACAATCAATACTGTGTCATAAATAATAAACAGAATGATAACACTAAACATAACACATTCATAAACATAATTAACATGACACTAAACAAAATGATGACAGTAAACAAAACACACCATAACAAGTCAATGGCTACAGGGGGAATTACCACATGTTTGAAATAGGGTTACTCAACAAGTCACTGGCTACAGGGGGGATTGACATGACACATTCTACCCTGACCAACACTAGCATCTTCATTCACAGAACAACAACAAACATTTTCCCACAACATTTGCTCATAACATTTTCGAAAACATTAACAAAAAAAAATTTGAACAAAATAAACCATATAGTGCAAGACTACCAATACACAAATATAGAACTAATACACAAACACAGAACCAATACATACGCAAAAACAGAAACAATACGCAAACACAGAACCAATACACAAATATAGAACCAATGTAGGTGTCTACGGGTTTACTAACCTCAACGCGATCTCCCATCACTGATGAAACTGCCCAATACGACCCCCGTCCAACACGATCACTGACGACGCTGACCAATTTAGGGTCTCGGTTTACAAGAGAAAGTTCCGAGCGTTGGTGAAATTGAGGGGATTACGTTTAGGGTTACCAGAGATGAAATTGAGAGAATTGAGGGGAATTAAAGGGATTACGTTTAGGGTTACCAAAGACAAAATTGAGAGAATTGAGGGGAATCGAAGGGATTACGTTTAGGGTTACAAGAGAGAGAATTGAGAGATTGAAGAGGCTACTGTGTCGTCGTCCATTGTTTAAGCCTAAACGACGTCGTATACTTTCTAATGTAAACGACGTCGTTCGGTGCGTACCTGGCAGTCCTAGTTGGCACATAACGACCCACGTCACCCTAAACCAACGGACGCCTAACGGTAGGGACCTATGTGTCCGACGATACTGGACGTGAGGGATTTATGGGTCCAACTTACTAAGTTGAGGACCTAAATGTCCGACTCTGTTGGAGACAGAGACTAATTGGGGTGTTCTGTCTCGTTGTCATCACTATTCCTAAGAAGTATAATGACATAGGTCTGAGATGTATCGTCCAAGAGTGCATCTCTCCCAAAAATGTCTTGCGTTAGTCTAGATCTAGGTCAATATAGGTTTTAGCTAACATATTTAGATGAACACGTCTCACATGTTGCAAGTATAGATAAGTTTATTTATGTTTGTTGTTGGTGGTGTGCATGTATTTATAGATTTTTTAGAAGTTTATATATATATATATATATATTTCACAAAGGTTATCCTTTATTCATTATTTATTTAGCCACACATACGCAACAAAATAATACTCAACTAAGAAATAAGGAGGCCATCAAATTAAAGGTCATCTGACCTAATATCAAGTTTTGGCCCGGCCCATAATAAAACTACAAACAAAAAATAATGTTTAATAAACATCACTTACATTGTTCACAAAAAAAAAAAAAACACATTACTCACATGTTATTGGACTACAACATTAATTTCCCTCTTAAATCAGGACCGAACATGATATGTAAGAACTTGTCAAGCTGACCTAAACATCGGGTACCTCAATCAAATCATAACGATACATATTAAACAAATATATCAATGACTTTAAGTTTGTGAAACTTTAAAGTTTCAAAACTATCCTATATTGAAGAAAAATCCTTTTATTCTTTGTTTCTTTTTTTCTAACTATCTCTTTCTTAATTTGAAATAGATAAATTTTGTATCGGTTATGGTATAATTAATTAGTTACTAAAGTAATAATAACAATGTTACTTTTTTTTCCATTAACATGGTAGAAGCCTAAAACAGTAGAAAGCTACACAGAGATCATCTTAAGAACTAAAGCTGCCATAACACAACTTTAATTCAGAGTTAAATTTTTTTTTCGAGTAAATTTTTCGCTTTTTCGAAAGATCATTTTAAAAATTCATCAATTTAATTCAGAGTTCATGTAACGATTAATAACAGCGGAAAAATTATCATACATACTAGTCGTGAATAATTAAATTCAAGAAAATATTAAAGTAACGGAAACAATTGAGAAGATAATGGTACATGACATATTATATTTATTACAACCCATAAAATCAAAGTTCAGGTAATAATTCAAATAGACATCCATCATGGCATCACTCTGCATTCTGCGTGTCATTCACTGTAAAAATTAATGTAAGAGTGAGACAGAATATAGAATAGATATAAAATAGATAAAATTGCACAAACACAATTAACAATTCATAATGATATGATGAATATGCCAAACAAGTCCATTAATAGATCTTTAATTAGTCAAATGATGTCATGCTGGATCCATTTGGTCTTGGTGGGAATACTGCAGTAAAAGTCTCATAGAGACACAAATAGGGCTTTAGCATATACCATGAATCCCTATACTTCATGGCACTTAAGTACCGAAGTACACAATATCATAAGTAGGACTTTTGCATAAACCATGAATCCCTACACTCCTTGGCACACAACAAAATAGGGCTTAACTCATCATAGAGTAACCCCCCACCAGGGTAGGCAATCATGGAACCCCTAAATTCCATGGTGCGTCTGAATGCTTATGATGCATGAATGCCTTTAATTCTTTTAACATACCATGATATCCACATTTCCAAAACCTCTTGGATAATACAAGTCCTCAAGAGACACAATACACATAGTAATTCACAAAATCATGGATTTACTGTTTCAACCACATATGTCAGTAACCACAAGGCATTCATGTACATATATATTAATTATGACATTCATAACTATTCACCATCACAATATACAGACTGTGTAATATTCATCAACATTTATAATAATTCATAATCACTCAATAATTTAATAAATAATTTCTATCCATAGAGAAAATATCATTTTCTTTCAAAATAGTCATTTTAAGTGACTTTTAGCATCCCCAACAGCAACATACATTAGCAAAACAGTCATAACATGGGCAAATCAACTCCTTTTTAGATGATTCTACTTTCTATAGCTCAATAATACAATTATCTACAACTTTCATGAAGAACACAGTTTCAAATTCCGAACAGAAATATTACTTATTCACGAAATACCACACTGCCTCAAGGTGAGTTTTTCAAAACGTACATATGTTAGTAATTTCAGTGTTTCTGGAGTTACAAAAATGATTTTTGCATGAAACCAGTTCTAAATTAATCTTAACACAAATATCTACAATTTTCATGAAGATCATAAATTCAAATTCTAAGCAGAAATACCATTCATCCACAAAATACAACACTGCCTCTAGGTGAGTTTTCAAAACGTACATATATTAGTATTTTCAATGTTTTTAAAGCTACACAGATGATTTTAACATGAAACCAGTTCTAAACTACTATTAACATAATTATCTACAACTTTCATGAAGACATAAACAACTAATTCATACCACAAAATTCCCAGTATTGAAAACAAGATTCGGATTTCCAAAATTCCAGAATTTCAGAATTTCAACTTGCACATACTTCAGTAATTTGAGCATAACTTGAGCTAAAAAAATTATTTTGATGTGAAACCACTTTCTAAAAATCTACAACTTAATTATCTACAACTTTCATGAAGACATCCAAGGCTGATTATGCATGTATAATTCCCAGCATATCAAAATATGCACTAAACATGAAACAAATCTTTCACTCGGACATACAGTAGTATTTTGGCTATAACTTTTGCTACACATACTCAAAGCAATCGGTTCAGGTCTCAAAATTCATGTAACAAAAAGATTTACAACTTTCATGAAGACACTGATCACTAATTCTTACCACAAAATGCCCAGTTTTAACAATAAGATACGGATTTCAAGTTCATAGATTTACAGCTTGTACATACTTCAGTATTATGAGCATAACTTGAGCTACAAAAATTATTTTAATGTGAAACTACTTTCTAAAGATCCACAACTTAATTATCTACAACTTTCATGAAGACATCCAAGGCTGATTATGCACATACAGTTCCCAGTAAATCAATATATACACAAAACAAAGGATAAATCTTCCACACGAACATGCTGTAGTATTTTGGCTATAACTTTTGCTATACTTATTCAAATTACTTGATTCAGGTCTCAAAATTCAGATATCAAAAAGATCTACAACTTTCATGAAGAAGTCAGAGTCAAATTCACAAGTTTTCAATTTCAAAAATGAGCAACAAGTTACGAAGTTAATTCTAGAATCCTAGAACAGCATACAATTCTACCCATTTCACAAATATTCACAACCCTGTCCCCTCTTACTTGATTTGATGATCTTTGGCTGACTGGAAAAGAGTCCCCTGGCTGTCCTGGTTCTATACGAAGGTGTGTTGATGGAGGAGAGTAATTGGGAGTTTCAGAATCAGTGGTATGTTTAATAATGCAAGGTGGGAGACAACTTTCCGTAAGTGGGTTTCTAGTGGGCTTTTAGTGGGAATTAAGAGTGGTTTAGGTTGAAAGCAAGCTCCACTTCTGTAGCCCACCCACTGGAGTGCGCATAATGGAAGATGACTTATTAAAAAAATGCATGAAGGGACAAAACAGAAGTCAACGTCGATCTGGCAGTGAATTCCGAGTGAAATTTCACTCGGTCAGCCTCTTGGCCGACTGGAATTCCACTCGGTCCATGTATATACCGACTGGTAGTGGTCGGTATTGTGAAGAGAGGGAAATCCGAGTCCTTCTCGCTCAAGCGGATACCGACTCGCTTGAGCGAGTTCCATACAATGCGCTGGCAGAGGGGTTTCGCTCAAGCGAAAACCGACTTTCATTCACTCGGTTTTCACTTAAACAGCTTAATCCACTTGGTAGAACATCCTGAAACTGAGTCCTCACTTATCACTCACTCGGAATTGATTCCTCATTAAACAGTCGGTCTGATTTCTCTTCCTTGGAGGTGACTCAGTCGGTATATTCTCCTAAAACCGAGTCATCTCAATTAGTCTTTCACTCGGGTATATCTTTCCAATTCCGAGTCATCTCTTGCTAGCCTTCCACTCGGCAATTACACTAAAACCGACCCATCACTCTATTGATTTTCCACTCGGAGTTTCATCCCAGAGACTGACACATCTGAGTAATAATAAACCGTGTGTCTCCAGTCAGAATTTTGCCACTCAGAAATGCATTTTTCTATGTAATTCACTCAGAATGAAGGCACTCAGTGATTCTTCATTCGGAATTACAATGTCTGATCAAGATCGACTCGGAAACGAGCCTCTGGAAGACACTTGACTCGGAAATGAGTCTTTCTGTGGTGTTTGACTCGGAAACGAGTCCTTCAGGAGTAATTGACTCGGAATTGAGTCATTCGATGGCATTTGACTCGGAAACGAGTCTTTCTAAGTAAATTAACTCGGCAGTGAGTCACCCCAAGGTGAGTCACTCGGATTCTCTCACCCAGAAGTGGTTCTATCAGTTCCACTTCACACATAAGTGTCTCGGGTGTAGGAATTTCACTCGGCTATATTCCACTCGGCAAACACAACCTTCACTCGGAATTTATAAGTCTTTCCTCTCGGAAGTGAAGCTTTTGGGCAAATTTTATTCATAGATAGAAATGCCTAGCAATGTATGACTCAGAATTGAGTCATTGGACAATATCTGACTCGGCATTGAGTCTTTCTGACATGTTTGACTCAGCAGTGAGTCTGTGAGACAATATCTCACTCAGAATAAGTCCTCCTGACCATGTTCCACTCGGAAAACATCATTTTGCACTCGGTATTTCCATTTTCCACTCGGAATTCCTCTTGGTCACTCAGAATTTTCATTCTTCACTCAGACAGAGCCCCTTTTTCACTCGGAAATTCATTTCTAAGGCATATTTTACCCGGAGAATGGATCTTATCAATACAGGTATATGTAGTTTCTATAATTATACCCAAAAATGGAATTTTTGGAGTATTATAAACCATCCATAAAGTGTTTTATTCATTGATTAACACTTACAGACCTTCCATGCTTCATAAATTACATAATTGAACTATTATTAAAGCAGGATGTTACATCTAAGGTGATTGGTGTTGGTGATTTCTGTCTACAAACCAACATGGGAATGCAGTTGTTTCTTAAAGGAGTCAAACATGCTCCAGATGTTTGTTTTAATCTGATATTTATACTATTGCTTGATGATTATGGTTATGATAATCACTTTGGTTCTGGTAAATGGAGACTCACTAAAGGTAACTTGGTTATGGCTAGAGGGGAGAAAATTTCTAAACTGTATTGGACTAAAGCTTTGGTTGCTAGAGACAGTGTGAATAATGTGTATATGGAAGCATCCTTGTGGCATCGAAGGCTTGGTCATATCAGTGAAAAAGGGCTTAACTGCTTAGCTAAAAAGGATGTTCTTTTGGGATTGGAGAGTGCAGAGTTGGAGAAATGTTCTCATTGCATGGCTGGTAAACAAACCAGAGTATCCTTCAAGAAGCATTCTCCCTCTAGAAAGTCAGAGTTGCTTGAATTGGTGCATTCTGATGTTTGTGGCCCGTTGAAGGTAAAGTCATTCAGTGGCGCACTTTACTTTGTTACCTTTATTGATGACTGTTCTAGGAAGTTGTGGGTCTATACACTGCAAAGAAAGGACCAAGTGCTTGAAAAGTTCAAAGAGTTTCATGCTTTGGTGGAGAGGCAGTCAGGCAAGAAGCTGAAATGCATTCGTACTGACAATGGTGGTGAGTACTGTGGACCCTTTGATGTCTATTGCAAGCAGCAGAGTATCAGACATGAAAAGACTCCTCCTAAAACTCCTCAGTTGAATGGTCTAGCAGAGAGGATGAACAGGACTTTGGTTGAAAGAGTTAGGTGTATGCTTTCTGAAGCAAAGTTGCCTAAACATTTCTGGGGTGAGGCATTGCTTACAACAATACATGTTATTAATCTCAGTCCTACAGTTGTTTTGAATACTGAGGTGCCAGACAAGATTTGGTTTGGCAAGAATTCTAGCTATGGTCATTTGCGTGTCTTTGGTTGCAAGGCGTATGTTCATGTTCCAAAGGATGAAAGATCCAAGTTGGATGTGAAGACAAGACAGTGTATCTTTATTGGTTATGGTCAAGATAAATTTGGCTACAGGTTGTATGATCCTGTTGAGAAGAAGCTTGTTAGAAGCCGTGATGTGCAGTTCATGGAGGACCAAACCATTGAAGATATTGACAAAGTGCCTGATAAAGATAGTGATCTGACTGATGGTAATCCGATGTGGTTGCCTGTTCACAATCTGGAGAATACCGATACTGATGCTCAGAATGATGAGCAACATGGTGATGTTGATGATCAGCATGTTGGAGATGGATTTGACATACCTGTTGATGATGTTCAAGAGGAACATGATATGGTACCCGATGATAACCTTGATGAAATACCACAAGTTCAACCCAGGAGATCCAGTAGGCCGAGACAACCTTCTACAAGGTATAATTCAAGAGATTATGTGTTGTTGACTGACGAGGGAGAACCTGAGTGTTTTGAAGAGGCCATTGAAAGTGAAGAAAAGCAAAAGTGGCTGGATGCAATGCGGGATAAGATGAAATCCTTGCATGATAATCACACTTATGACTTGGTGAAGTTGCCTAAGGGCAAGAGGGCCTTAGAGAACAAGTGGATCTTCAAGGTGAAACAAGAGAGTAATTCTACATCTCCGAGGTACAAAGCTAGATTAGTGGTGAAAGGCTTCAGGCAGAGAAAGGGTGTTGACTTCAATGAGATTTTCTCACCAGTAGTGAAAATGTCATCCATCAGAATTGTGCTGAGTTTAGTTGCTACTCTTGATTTGGAGGTTGAGCAGATGGATGTGAAGACAACTTTCCTTCATGGTAATTTGGAGGAAGAGATTTATATGAAGCAACCTGATGGTTTTCTTATTGAAGGCAAGGAAGACTATGTGTGTAGGCTGAGAAATAGCTTATATAGTTTGAAGCAGGCTCCTAGACAATGGTATAAGAAGTTTAAGTCCTTTATGCATGATCAAGGCTATAAGAAGACTACTTCTGACCATTGTGTCTTTGTCAAAAAGTTTTCTGATGATGACTTCATTATTATGTTGTTGTATGTTGATGACATACTTATTGTAGGGAAAAATATTTCCAGAATTGACAGGTTAAAGAAGGACCTGGGCGAGTCATTTGCCATGAAAGACATGGGAGCTGCTAAGAAGATTCTTGGTATAAGCATCACCCGTGACAGAAAAGAGAAGAAGCTTTGGCTATCTCAGGAGCACTACATTGAAAAGGTGTTGGAGCGTTTCAACATGGAAAATGCTAAAGCAGTGAGTACTCCTCTTGCAGCTCATTTTAAACTGAGTGTTAATCAGAGTCCTTCAGATGAAGCTGAGAAGACATATATGAGCAGAGTTCCTTATGCATCTACGGTGGGTAGTTTGATGTATGCAATGGTATGTACAAGACCTGATATTGCACATGCTGTTGGTACAGTCAGCAGATTTTTATCAAATCCAGGTAGAGAGCATTGGAATACTGTGAAATGGATTTTAAGGTATCTTCGTGGTACTAGTGGTTTGAAGCTTTGTTTTGGAGGTGATAAGCCTACTTTGGTGGGTTACTCTGACTCAGATATGGCTGGAAACATTGATTCCAGAAAGTCCACTTCAGGCTATTTGATTAAGTTTGCAGAGGGAGCTGTGGCTTGGCAATCAAGGTTGCAAAAGTGTGTAGCGTTGTCTACTATGGAGGCAGAGTTCATTGCACTTACTGAAGCGTGCAAGGAGTTGCTATGGGTGAAGAAATTCTTGTGGGAGCTTGGTTTTGTGCAGGACAAGTACTTGTTGCTCTGTGATAATCAAAGTGCTATCCATCTTGGTAAGAATCCAACATTCCATTCTAGATCCAAACATATTGATGTGCGGTATCATTGGATACGTGATGTTTTGGATGCTAAGTTGTTGGAGTTGGCTAAAGTTTATACTGATGATAATGGTGCTGATATGATGACTAAGGCACTACAAAGAGGAAAATTTGAGTATTGTTGCGAGATCGCCGGATTGGCGGTCACCTCCACATAGTTGTGAGGGGGGAGATGTGTTGGGTTGGGCTCCTAACTATGTATCCAAAGGCCCAAAGCCCACATAGTGACCTAAAGAGGGAAGAAAGGAGTCAGAAAATTGAGAGGGAGAGGCCTCATTTTTGCTAAGAAACCCGCAGCCATAGAGAGAGAGAGAGAAAAGAAGAGAGAAAAGAGTGCAGAGTTTCAAGACCAGCCCACTTCCGTCAACGATCTATGTCAATCCCACCGTTGGATCGGCCTGAAACTTTTATAGTGTGTTCTCAACATTCTCCTCTACATTATCACCGTTAAGATTTTCAGTTTAACATCTGTAGGTGGAGAAATCGTGTTCAGACCGAGACCCTGTTTCAGTTCACAGGAATTCTGACCAGCTTCGGGAAAACTACCATTGCCAATTCTTTAACCGTTGGATCGGGCTGAAATTTTGGTATGATGTTCCTGAGATGTGGTTCTAGGAACTGACCGTCGGGATCGTGGTTTTAAGGTCCAGTCTGGGAGATATTATGCTTTAACAATAGCACGAGTTTGTGAGTTTTCAGCTTCTTGTTCTCTATTTGAAAGCCTAGTTGGTTTGTTGTATTGGTTGGTAGTATGCACGAATTTATGCAGCATTTTGAGACTGTTTTGTACCCTTAATTTTGATCATAGTGGAGCTTGATTACTGACTTGTGCCCATGAGTTTTTATCTCTCAAATTAAGAGGGTTTTCTCACGTAAATAATTGTTGTGTCTCTTGTGGTGATTATTATTGTGTTGCTGCCATATTGTTGTTGCTCCTCACAGATCCTTACAAGTTTGGGAAAATTATATCCGCTGCGTACTTTGGCACTTTAGTTGTGTATTGTTGTTTTTCCCATCAATTTTAACTCATTACAGTCACATCACAATGTATAAATAATTAGTTACTTATATCAATAATTAACGAATTTAAATTTAAAATGGGAATTTTAAATAAAATATTTAATATGAGAATAATGTAAAAGAATAGAAACCGAAACCTAAAATTCTTTATTTTATCAATAACAAAAGCATATTTAAACCCTAAACTAAAATATTGTTTATGTCATATTTTTTTTTTACCAATATGACTTGGTTGAAATGCGACTCGGGAAGAGTGTTGGGTTTATTGTGATCCCCATAAATACATTTTGCTAGGGGAATAATGAGTTTTAATTTATTGAACATTATTATTTTCAATTGTATGGAGATATATCTTATTAATAAAAATGAATATTTATAATTTTTTAATTTAGTCATTATCATCGTTTTTCTAAGAAAATTGTATTGTTAATGAGTTTCATAATATTTTTATTTCTTATTTTTATTGTATTATATATATATATATAATTTGAACTATGTTGTCGTAATCAAATACTTGAAGCTACATATGAATATTTTTTTTAATGTGTAACTCATAAAACATTGTATAAAATTGGAAACTTTTTATCGGAAGTTATTTATTGTGTAGTTCTCCATAGATTTTAATCCAACAAGTCTTTTGATAAAATCTTTCTATTTTTGTATTGTTCAAAATAAATTTTAGGAAACACATTAGGAAAATTGATAAACTTGTTCCCTTTCGAATCAAAAGGGGCCCTACAGTACCTATTCATCCCCTTATTTTATGAGATAAAGATTCTCTATAATCCACCAGTAAACGGTTATCTCTCCCCTCTCTACCTGTTTGGACTTAGGCCGGATTTCCCCCTTCCTCATGATTAACCATTGTATAAATGTAGTTTATAGACTCACGTTGTAGACTAAGTGACACATTTATTAAGAGAGAAATAGTAATCTTAATTTCCTAGAGTAATTATCTAGGGTTTTGTGCACTACGCTTTTTTTATGAATATTTTGGCACCCACCGTGAGGTATGGTAAAATGGATCCCACACCTCAATCTCAACAAAACTCTAAGCAACACAGATGGTGACCATACGTAACACTCGTCGTGAAGAAAACGTTGGACAGTGGCCAGAATCCAATCACGGAGACTAGATCTAACAGTTCCGAGGCATCGTCAAGGCACTCCAACATACTGTGGCGAATCTACAGCAAGAAAACACGGAGTTACGTGGAGGGAGAGAGGAAGAACGCG
Organism: Clitoria ternatea; assembly: GCA_037962975.1. Taxonomy (NCBI): domain Eukaryota; kingdom Viridiplantae; phylum Streptophyta; class Magnoliopsida; order Fabales; family Fabaceae; genus Clitoria; species Clitoria ternatea. Next base: position 286,999,190 of record CM075670.1, read on the forward strand.
AGGCTTCGAGTTATAATGGTACCCAGTCCACTCAACAGAGGGCCGATGGTCATGCCTCCCAACAAACGCAAGAGACAACCAAGTATTAGTTCTCGCGCCCTTACGCAGCCTACCCATTCATGGGACAGGTGATGGATGCCCCAACTCGACCAAATTACAAACCCCCCGACCATGGAGAAGTATGATAGTAGAGAAAACCCCGAGGAACATCTCACGATGTTCACCACCACCACGTTGGTCACAGGGGCTTCCAATTCCCTCTTTTGTCGAACCTTACCGACCATGCTGACCAAATCTGCACTGTGTTGGTTCTCGTACCTTCCACTAAACAACATAACAAATTTTTTGAGCTGATGAAGAAATTCCTAAGCCAATTCGCCACTAGCAGAGTGGTCTAACAAACCTCCCATAGCCTGGTAAACCTACGACAGCTACCCAACGAAACCTTGAAACAATACATGGATCACTTTTTTTAAGCAGACCATCCAGATACGCAACCTGAGCTCTGAGGTTGCTTTGTATACTGTGCAAACAGGCTTTCGCCCAAGTCAGTTTTCTGACTTCCTAGCCAAGAAACCACCTATCGACAATGGACGACTTCAGGTAAAGGGCAGCAAGGTACATTAACATAGAAGAAAGGGAAGTAGATCGCGTAGAGCACTCGAAGCGAGCTACCTACCGAGTGGAACCCAAGCGAATGAGCCCCAAGTCAAGTTGAGACAAGTGTCTTGACACCTACACCGCCTTCAAGTACAGCCGGTTCACTCTGTTGAACGACAGGCGTAATTGGATTATGCAAGAGGTCTACAGCATGGGCCTCCCCACGCTCCCCCATCCGGAAGAAGGTCTAAAGGTACAAATAGGTCAAAGTTTTGCGAATTCCACTAAGCCCCAGAACACGGAATAAAGGACTACAGATCCCTTTGGAACCAGATTGAATACCTGATCCGTCAGGGATACTTAGGGAGATTTATCGACTGCATAAATGACACAACATGCGAAGGAAACTAGAAGAGAGAACCATCCGACCAGGTTAAGCTCCAAACCCAAGACCGCCCCTGCACGGTGCGTCCTCGATTGCAAAAACCAGAAGAAGAAAGGGATATGGGAGGTGGATTATCCACACGATCTCAGGAGGATTCCCTTGAACCCAGACCCACTGCCGGTAGTAAATGGGGCAGGTAAACTTATTGCAAGGAAGTATAGGGAGAAAGGTCATAACTTTTGATGGGTCAGATTTTCTCAAATGAGGTCCCAATAGGGACGAGCCAATGATGGTTACCATGGAAGTCGCCAACTGCATAGTAAAATAGGTATTTATGGACCAAGGGAGCTCGATGGACATTCTACACTGGAAGGTGTATACGAAAATGCGTCTACCCCTTCAGTGGTTGACAAGGTATGATGGTGACTTACTTAATTTTTTTAGTGACTCTGTGCAGGTTTTGGGCTACGTGGAGTTAAAGACTACTTTCAGAAACAGAGTAAGTAGCAAAGCCATCATGGTCAAATTCCTAGTCATTGATTTCCCTAGTGATCTGTCCTGAACTGGATCTAGAGATCCAGTGTCAAGTCAATCATAAATAGTATGAAGATTCAGTGCAGAAGACCGAATGTATGAGTATCCGGTGTAAATATCCGTTGTCCTTGTATAAGGAGGGCGGATTGGGCGTTTTGGAGGTCCTTCACACCGGCCTAACGCGTTGGTGTAGGTGAAAAGTGGTGTCACCTGCAAAGATTCTCCGACGCTCAAGTCAGTGATAATATTCCAAGTGAGGAATGTTTTTTAGAGAGTAATCGTAAGTAGATTTTGTCAAAAGAATCCCTCCCCTCATTGATGAAGAGAGTTCATATACCTGACTGGCTCGAAATACGAGGACATATTAGTGGGGAACCACTAACTTCCAATAGCACTATATATTATTATTTTATTGTGCACTTGCCAGCATGATTGGGTCAAGTGGCTATATTATATTGAGCGTAGAGTGTATAGACTAGAATCAGGGGACAAGTTGATCATTCCCGTGAGCAGACTTTGGCTCGTAGTGCAGGGAATTATTGATCGGTCCCTGTAGCAATGCCTTTTGTCTTCTGTATAGTAACGTGTGAGTTATCCGGTGTCATGGTGTTATCCTGGACAACCGGTATAGGGAGAGTGCCTGATACGGAATTAGAGCCCGGATGTATACCGATGACACCGGTCATACACTGGTGAATTGACAAAGACGTTGAAATATGTCTTGTAGGATGGATACCGGTATTGAGACCGGATCATATGTCCCCTAGCTTGTGTGAGGGACTGAGTAGTTGTTCACATGAGCTATTCAACCTGCGAGAGGTCTGAATATCGGTATGCTTATGCGCATAATAGTTTCTTCACATGTACTATCATATTGCAAAGAACCGTTCTTTAATCGAAAGATCCGACGTCTTGATGTCGTCACAATGGATTCGTACAAAGATTTGCTGTATGAGAATTTCAAGAGTTTGTTGGAATTGAAGACTCTTGAAGTTCGCGTAACGGTTGTAAAGCGTGAATTGCGTTACATGATTAGACATTAAATGCTTTTAATCACGTGGTCGAGCAATTATTACGTCTAAGATGGAAATCTCAGTAACCGTCGTTTAGGGCTTAATGGGCCTACAATTTTTGAAACTTCTGGGCCCAGTGGATAGGCCCTTCGTCGAATTGATATTGTTTTGGCGCGCATGAATTTGGAACGACTGTGTCGTTTCACTTGTGAACCAACGCGTTTAGTCATGGATGACACAACCTCAAGAGTTGGTAACCGAACCCTTTCGTTTCCTATTAAAGAAACACTTAGTGGATTCTGGGTTCCACTCGTTTCTGATTTCTTAGCAAAACGCTGCAAAGATTTTGCAAGGACGCTTGTCGCTTGTTTTACTAAGCTTTTCTCAGTCTTCATCCTCCTTATCATCCGAGGTAACTATTTTTCTTTCCCCTGTTATTTTCATCTTCTTTTGCCCTGTTGTTTCTGTTCAAAAAGAATGTACTTTATTTAGGGGGAGATTAACTTCTCGCAACCCTAATTGTCATGGGGGAAGAATCCTTATGATTCTTCCGAGGGCTGAGTCATGTCGCTCAGAAAGGGGATCTTACTCACTATGGAAAGTGACTTTTCCCTTCTCAGAGTCGTCCTCTGATTGTAGTCGCTCTGAAAAGTAAAATGAGTAATGATTGTCACCCTTCTGACGATGTGACTTTTTATCGTAGATCAGAGATTTTAGTCTAGGCGACTCAAATGGCGACTGGAGAAGGAACCTCCGGAGATCACACCGTTCTGAAGACAGCAGAAGGTCTCTACAGCGTTGCTGTCTCTAGGCTGAACTGGGAAGAACTTCAGGCTAAGTGGCCTTTCTGTTGGGTAGCTGATGAGTTTAAGAACTTGGCTTCCCGTCATGCAAATGAGGATGGATCTCGAATTCAACCAAGATTCATACTTCATGCAGAGGAAGAAATGAAAAAGTGGTTCAGGGTGTTTGCACCACTCCCTACAGAACGGATATGCCACGTCGTGCCAAATGACCGTTCCGTATACATGCATGATTTCGTATTTCATTACCTCGGAGTTCGTTTTCCCCTATCCGAGCTTCAGATGGGTGTGTTAAAGTTCTTAAATTGCGCACCCTCTCAACTTCATCCCAACGGTTGGGGCCTCATCCGTGCTCTAGAGGTTCTGGGCGATTATTTCAACTTTACACCTACTGTAGCGATGTTGTTCTATTACACTCAGGTTGTTCGGAGGGCTAACAAGCAGGGCGGTGTTGGTCTAGTAACACTCCGGACCCTATGTTCCTTTGTGAACTTCGAATCCTACACCGATTCAGCTAAAGTTGATGGAAAATCGTTCAAATCCTACTTTACCCGGATATCTGTTAAGAAGAAGAAACCCGTATTTTGGAGGGATGAAGAGGGTCTTAATAAATTTCCTCTGAGCTGGACTCATAAGCATTTTCTTTTAAACTTCCAAGCATATTATGCTGATCAATCCGAGCTATCCCCCGAATCGTCGAAAGTGTTATTCGCACTTGAAGCACACACTACACGTTCTAAAGTATTTTCGTGTAGGCGTCTTTTAAGCAGTTCAAGCGGAGTCCGGGACGAATATCTACGTAATTCTCGTTTTATTTCTCTTTTTCTCCTTTGTTAAATGTGTCAAGTATTTCGTAGTTGCTAATATCTTATGTTTGTGTATGCAGGTGAAATAGAGCAGGCATCTCCGAAGATGAATAAGTTGAAGGGGTTTAAAGCGGTAGGTAAATCCGTAGCTAGTGAGAATGAAATTCAGGCTAAGACTTCTGTAAAGGATCGTCCTGAATTGATTATTCTGACCTCGGATGTAGAAGGGGAGATTCCGCTGGTCGAGGGCGGCTCGACTGGTGTTGGCGCAACTACGAGTCAGCCCCAAATAACCGAGAGGAGGAGAAAGATCAAGAATGATTCTTCCGGAGGACCGTCGAAGAAACATAAACCTTCGAGGAGTCCAAAAAGGGGAAGGGCTTCAGAAGGTAAAGCTGTAGAGACCTCGGATGCAGCTGATGTTTCTTCCGGACTCCATAAGGGCATTCCTGCCGGGGTTTCTGGATCTAGTCCGATCTCCTACCCAACAACTTCATTCCTTACCCCCTTCCTCTGATATCGGGGAACAACTCCAGTGATTCTTCCTCAGCCGCTGTATGAACTCTGGCCCACGCTTAAAACTAAAGAAATCAAGGAGGCGTGTGAGGCCGGAAAATGGCAGTTAGCAGAACTGACTGGGATGCTTCACTCATTCAGTTTGTTAGCCGACGATGTTGACAAGGTTGATGAGCTGAGTGATAAAATAGAACAGCTCAACCTCTCGTCGGGGAAGGACAAAGCCACTCTAAAATTAATGGAAGACCGCCTTGCCAAGTCTAAAGAGTTCGGGGATATTATGAATAAGGAGAACCTTAAGCTTAAAGGCATGCTCAAAGACTTAGAGGATAAACTAGCGGAGAGGGAGGAAATGCTTGGTAAATCAAAGGAAGAACTCCGTAGCAGCCAGGCTAAGCAAGTTGAGCTCAAAGATAAAAGTAAAGCTGTTGCGGAGGATTACTTTAAACAAGCCGAGGAGTGGTCTCAAAAGGAGAAGAAGTTCCTCCTTGAGATCGAGGGACTGAAGGCTGGGAGCACAGAATCTGAAGGATCGAGTGGGGAACTATCGAGGTTGCGAGAAGAATTGGCTGTAGCAAAAGCTGAGAAGCAGAAAGCTATTGACATATGCACTCAGGCGGTTGAAGAATCCTTCGGCCTGGCTATACGCCAAGTTTTCTACCGCAACCCCACTGCGAAACTTAGCCTCTATGGCATGGATCTGTTCTATGAATTCCATGGAGGAAGGTTAGTCACAGTGGTTGATGGTCGACGTGAAGATCCTCCGAAGTCCTTGTACGGTTTGCCTCCCCTTCCTGAGGGTCAAAGTATGGGACCGGATTTTGTCTTTCCTACGTCTGAGGTTGCCTCATCTGTAGAAGGTACTGAAACTCCCGAGGGGAAGACTCCTGAGGAAATCCCAAAGGAAGGGACACAAGAGCTTGGAGCAGGGGAAGAGCAGAAAGAGACTGAAGAGCAAATTCCCCCTCCGTAGTCTTGTTTTTGCTTATATGTAAAGTTGTGTACCGAGATCAACTCCGGTTTTGAACCGTTACATGTAATTTTGTTTTTTGTTTTCCTTCTCAATGAATAAATGAAATCCTATTCAGATATTTGTCTTGGATGTATATATCATCTCAGTACCTGATAGTCCGTTCTGTATGACTAACCGTTGAGGTCGAATCGAAATAATTACCTTAGAAAATTAGGTAATTTTAGAACAGAAAGACATATACATGAATACTGTCCCCAAGTATAGGCGTGTTAAGGAATAGGTACCTGTTGTAGGGTGTCATCCTTAATTCTTTTGGGGAGAAAAGGAGTCGATCCGTTATTCACAGAAGCGGTGTCACAAGACGGATGACTGATATTAATTTCTATTATTCTCACAGGACGGTTCACAGAGTAACCCGTTGTTCAATGTGAGAGCATTGTTCCGAGCTCAGGGAACTGCACAGATACATAAAAATGATGGCTGATTGATGGGAATTTGTTCACGCCAGAAGTTACATCGTCAAATTACGGATTAGGTGATTGAGATCATCTGTCCTGGGAACATATGTTATGCCAAGAGTTACATCATCGAATCACAGAATAGGTGATTGAGATCATCCGTCCTGGTGGCATATGTTACGCCAAGAGTTACATCATCGAATCACAGAATAGGTGATTGAGATGATCCGTCCTGGGAAATGCTTCTCAATCATAGGAGTACGAATTGAGTCTTCAATTTCATATCCGAATCCGAGTATGGATTCATATTCATAATCAAATCCGGTATCGAAATAAGATTATCACTCTACTAGCCCCCTAGCTTATGTGAGGGATTAGTAGATTTGCTCATATAAGCTGTATCGATTGTAATATGTCTGGATACCGGCTTGTCTGTTAGAGGAGTATTTATCTAACACGTGTTAGATTTCGAAATTGTGCTGTCGTGTAAATGTCCGTTCTTGGAAAAGGATTCTGTTGTGATGGAATTCTTTAGGACGGATTATGGACAGATTCTCTACGAGAATCCCAAAAGTGTTTGGAACTCGCGACCTTTGGTATTCGAGCAACAGTTTTAATATCTCCCATGATTGGACATTTAATGCCTTTAATCACGTGGGCGAGCCATTATTGCGTTAAATGCGCATGTCTTTATAACCGTCATACGGGAGCTTGGTGGGCCTAAAATTTGAATTTAATAGGCCCATTTAGAAGGCCCTGTAACGAATCGATGGCATTTTCGTGCCTATTTTGATCCACCAAAAGGGAGAGTCGTTTGAGAGTAAACGACAGGTTGTTTGAGTCGGTATTTGAGACTCTTCGTGCCCTGAAAAAAGACATATTTGGTAATTTCAGAAATCACTTCATCTTGCTTCCCTGACGAGCCTCTGCAAAAAATTTTGAGAAGACATTCCTGTTTGCCCCTGTGAATTTTGATTCACTATCCTCCTTCATTCCTAGGTAACCCTTCTCCTTCGTCTTTTTGTGTCTTCTTTTAGTTTCTCTGAATGTCTAGGAGAGGTTTTAGCTCGGGCCGTGTTAACCCTAGGGGAAGAGGAGGAAGGGTCTTAACTCGAAACCCCTCAAGTCATGGTGGGAGGATCCCTGTGATCTTCCAATCAAAGCCACCTTATTCAGAGAGGGAGGCGTCGCCGTATCCAAGGCGAAGGGTGATAATACCCTCTTCAGAATCCTCCTCTAGTGAGAGTGTTGAGAGTGCTGATTTATACCTCTCTGATGATGTGGATTTTTACCGCAGCGTAAAAGCTTTTAAGATGGCAGTAAAGAAGACAACCGGAGGAAGAACTTCTGGTGGTGAAACACCCTCTAAATGGTACATCATGAAGACAGCTTCCGGATTGTGCAATGTAGTTGCACACCGGATTGATTGGGTGAAGTTCCAACGGAAACGTCCATTCAGCTGGGTGGCTGAGGAATTTCGTGATACACCGTCCATTCATGCTCGGGAGGACGGAGCCGAGTTGGAACCGCACTTTACTGTTTTCAAGAAGGAAAAGCATAGGGGGCGTTTTATGGTGTTGGCTCCACTTCCAACAGAACAGATATGTCATACACCGGACAAAAGGTCCATATATATGTATGACTTCCTATTTCTGAATCTGAGTGTGCGCCTCCATTTCACAAAGTTTCATATGGGGGTTCTGAGGTTTTTGGACTGCGCCCCTTCACAGCTTCACTCCAACGGATGGGGGTTGATCCATTCTCTTGAAGTGCTTGGGGAGCACTTCAATTTCACACCGACGGTGGCTATGCTTTTTTATTTCTCATAAGTAGTCCGTCGTGCAAATAAAGAGAAGGGAGGAGTAAGTTTGATAACCCTCCGGACTCTCTCCAAGATCATCAACTTTGAGTCCTATACTGACTCCGCCAAAGTTGATGGTCGTTCCTTCAAATCTTATTTTACCAAGATCAGCGTTAGGCCTGAAGATCCAATTTTTTGGTTAAATGAAGATGGGATTCAAGAATTTCCTGTGGCCTGGACGCATGAGCATTTTTTGTTAACCTCCCAGGCCTATTATACTGATGAAGATGAATTGAGCCCAACTTCGAGGGGAAGTGATTGTGAGAATATTTCACTAAGAGTTCATCCCTCGAAATATTCGTTAGACTATTGATACTGTCCCCCAGTATTGTTGGGTGATCAGTTCTGAGCGAATATTTGATTGAACAAATTCCGAGTGAAACTTCCGAGTGGAAGTTCTTCTAAGTGAGAATTTCCGAGTGAAAATTCTGCTGAGTGAAGATTTCCGAGTGGAATTTTTGTTGAGTGAAGATTTCCGAGTGGAAGGTTCTGAGTGATTTTTCAGTCGCATTTGGTTTTATTGTACTCATTACACTCGGAGTTCAATTCTGCCGTGGAAGACGTCCGATTTCCACGTGATGTATCACCGAGTGGATAATTTCTGAATGGGAAATCACAGAGTGAATTATTTTCCGACTCGGGGAACGGATGAGAAAAATTCCGAATGAAATATCTCCGATTCCCGCTTGATGTTGAACCGAGTGGAAGTTTTCCGAACAGGGGATCACCGAATGAGGGATTTCCGAACGGGAAGTCAGCGAGTGACTTATCTCTGACTTTTGCGTTGCACGCACCGAGTGGAGAATTTCCGAATGAAATGTTTCGGATGAAAATGTCTGAGAGGCATACCCGAGGGTGATACTCTAGGGTAAGATTTCACCGAGTGAAATTTCTCCGACTGCTGCCCGGCATGGTATCGAATGGAGAATTTTCGAATACTTCGGATGAATATGCTTCAGATAAGGGCGTACCCGAACAAATTATTCTTGAGTCGGAATTCATGAGTCGGGCTTCGAATAAATAATGCCGACTGGAGAATTGATGACCCGGACTTTGAAATCATGAAGTTCCCAAATAAGGGACTTCGAAAGAGAATGTTATCCGGAGTTCAGAATAACTTACTTGTTGTGCTTGGAATTCGGTTCGATCCTACAATCCAAAATTCTGATTAGGGTTCGGTTTTGATCCTACAGCCTATGTCGTATTTGGCGTTCGGTTTGGTCCTACTAACCGTTCTTTAGTCGGTCTTTGGTTTTATCCATTGACGATTCTTCACCGATGTTCGGCCGGACCTACTAGTCGTACTCGGGGTTCGGTTTAATCCTACAATCCGAGCCTTCAACACGGGGTTCAGATCAGGGCTAATCCTGAACCTACTGCGCCCGTTACTTGGGGTTCAGCGTGGTTTGGACAAGAACCAGCTTACTGCGCCCAAGCCTTCTCCGGTGTTCAGCCATACCTACTAACCGTACTTGGAGTTCGGTTTGATCCTACAATCCAAGCCTTCGACGGTGTTCAGCCAAACTTACTAACCGTACCCAGAGTTTGGTTTAATCCTACAATCTGGGCCTTTGAAAGGGGTTCGGTACAGCCTTGTGAAAAAGGTCTAATCCTACTGCGCCCTTTTCCTGGGATTCAGTATGATCCTTGCAAGAGGATCAATCCTACTATGCCCAGGTCTTCAATTGTTCAAGCACATTCGAGGAGTTACATCGTCAACTACAGAATGGGTAGTTGAGATCATCCGTCCTGAATATGTTTATGCACGCCGGATAGACTGAAAATGACAGCATAAGAAAAACTCGAAAGAGTTAAGTTGATATATAAGATTCTTATTGAGCAAAAATATGAATTACAATAAAAGCGTAGCTGGGATAATAATATTGGTTTCTCCGTCGAACACTCTCAAGTGAGGAGAGAAGAGTGCATGTTGCTTCAGCAGCTAGTTGTAATAAATGCGCAAGTTCTGGGTATTCATTTGTTTCAGATTGGTGTGCCATCAAGGTTTTCAAGGCGGTAAGAGCCTTTACCAGCGACCTCGGATACCCTGTAAGGGCCCTCCCAGTTCAGGGCTAATTTGCCTTGATGAGCAAATTTGTTTCCCACACTTGCTTTCCTCAAAACCAAATCCCCGATGTTGAAAGTCCTTGATTGGACTCGTTTGTTATATCGAAGGGCAGCTTTGGCTTTGATGGCTTGATCTCTAATGATGCAACCTCTCTAAGCTCTTGTATGACATCCATTTCTGATGCCAAGTTAGCGTTGTTGCTTTCTTCAGAGAAATACTTGACCCTAGTAGAAGCAATTTGCAGTTCTACAGGTATCATTGCCTCCACCCCGTAGGTCAGGCGATACGGGGATTCATTGGTGGAAGAATGAGGCGTTGTTCGATATGCCCAGAGGACGTGGCACAACTGATCCGTCCATCCGCCCTTGGCCTCGCCTAGACGTTTCTTTAGTCCTTTCAACACCTCCCTGTTGGCCATTTCAGCTTGGCCATTGGTTTGGGGATGTTCAACAGAGGAAAATATTTGGGCTATTCCTAACCCTTCGAGTAAATCTGTGAATTTCCTGTCCGTGAATTGAGTGCCATTGTCTGTGATAACCCGTGCTGGGACTCCGAATTGTGTTATAATATTTTCATACATAAAACGATGAGTTCGGGCTAAAGTTATGTGCACCACTGGCTCTGCTTCAATCCACTTAGTGAAATAATCAACCCCTACAATGAGGTATTTGATGCCTCCGGGGGCAGTTGGGAAAGGGCCCAAAATATTCAAACCCCATTGGTAGAACGGCCATGGAACAGCGGATGTGAAGAGTTCTTCTGCCGGTGTGTGGTGGAGATTAGAGAATTTTTGGCAGGCATCGCATTTCTTGACAAAGTCAATGGAATCCTGCTTTATCGTGGGCCACCAGTACCCCGCCCTGAGGATTTTTCTCATCAGACTTCTTCCTCTGGCGTGGTGCCCACATTGTCCTTCGTGCACTTCTTCCATCACTCCTTGTACCTCGTCCTCTTTTAGACAGATTAAGTAAGGTACTGAAAGTGCCCTTCTGTAAAGGTTGCCATCAATCATAGTAAAGTATGGCAATTCTCTTCTTATTCTTTTCTTTTCCTTCTCATCGGTGGGCAACTGCCCATCGGCCAAATAACGGATGTAGGGGGCCATCCATGTGTCACCGTAAAGGGAATTGGTTATTATGGCGTTTAGAGAAGGGAAAAGAGGAATGCTGGGCGATGTCAGAGTGCTTTGGACCAATGTTGTGGTGTTACCAGGTCGTTTGGTGCTTGCCAGCCTGGAGAGTATATCCGCTCTTGTATTCTCTTCGCGTGGAACATGCTTAAATTCCATCTTTGAGAATTTTTCTCTCAACTCGTTGACGCAGTTTAAGTATAATTGGAGTTGAGGCTCACGGGCTTGATAATCTCCCAAGATCTGTGAAATCACAAGCTGTGAGTCACTGCAGAGCGTTGCCTCAGAGGCTCTGATGTCGATCGCAGCTCGTAGTCTGGCCAAGCAAGCTTCATATTCAGCTTGGTTGTTGGAAGTTTTGAAATTAAAATGAAAGGAGATCTCCAAGTGTACTCCATCGTCACTTTCAAGAACTACCCCTGCACCAGAGCCCTTCTGATTTGATGAACCATCAACGTAGATGGTCCAGTGAATGCGAGGTGTAGCTGGATCTATCCCTGTCATTTCCATAATAAAATCTGCTAGGATCTGAGCTTTAATAGCGCCGTGAGGTTCATAGGATACATCAAATTCTGAGAGTTCAATGGACCACTTGATCATCCTACCAGCGAGGTCAGGTTTGGTTAACACAGAGCGGAGTGGAAGGTCCGTTCTTACCAAGATTGGATGTGCGTGAAAGTACGGTCGTAACTGTCGAGAGGCCCAAACAACAGCGAGGGCGGCCTTTTCAATTTTTTGATACCGGATCTCAGCACCTTGTAAGGTTTTGCTGGTGAAATAGACCGGTCTCTGTCCATTAGGAGTTTCCTTTACTAAGGCTACGCCTAAAGCTTCATCTGAAATAGCTAAGTATAGGATGAACGTGTCTTCGGGGTCAGGCTTTGCTAGAATAGGAGGTTTGGACAACACTTCTTTAAGCTCTTGAAATGCTTGTTCTTGTTCCTGTCCCCACTTGAATTTCTTGGACTTTTTCAGCACTTTGTATAGAGGAAGTGACCTGTGAGCCATCTTTGGCATGAACCGTGCCAAGGCTGCTACTTTGCCATTCAGGGATTGGACTTCCCTCAGATTTTTAGGGCTCTACATGTTAAGAATTATTTGGCATTTCCCTGGATTGGCTTCAATACCGCGTTGAGTCAACATGAAACCCAAAAACTTCCCAGCTGGGACAGCGAAGGTGTATTTCAATGGGTTTAACCTCATGTTAAATTCTCTCAAGTGGGTAAACACTTGGCGTAGGTCGTCAATATGATCACCACCAACTGGTGTTTTGGCTATGATGTCGTCGATGTACACTTCGACAACCTTGGTGTGCATGCCCTCAAATACCTTGTTGATCATGCGCTGGTATGTGGCCCCAGCATTTTTCAGGCCAAAAGGCATAACTGTGTAGCAAAAGACACCGCGATCATTGACAAAAGCTGTCTTCTCCTGATCCTCTTCGCACATCGGAATTTGGTTGTAACCTGAGTATGCATCCATAAAGCTCAGGTATTGATAACCAGAGGAATCGTCTACCATCCGATCTATATTGGGAAGAGGATAAGGATCCTTCGGACAGCAACGGTTAAGGTCCACATAGTCAATGCACATTCTCCATTTGCCATTGGCTTTCCGGACCATTACTACATTAGAGAGCCAAGAGGAATAACGTATTTCCCTGATAAATCCGGCCTTCAGTAATTCCTTGGTTTGTTGGCAAGTTGCTTTCTGCTTCTCTGGTCCCAATCTTCTCTTCTTTTGGGCAACCGGTCTCGTCTCTGGGTAGACGGATAATTTATGACAACAGAAAGCAGGGTCAATACCAGGCATATCGGCTGCGATCCAAGCAAAGAGGTCTTTGAACTCATGTAGGAGCATCAATAGTCACTGCTCCATTTCTGTATCTAGCTTGTCATTAATATGGGTGACCTTTTCTGGAGAATCTCCCAAAACGATGTCCCTGGAACTTCCATCCGGTGTAGGCTTTGATGGGTTGGACGGATCAATGTGCAAATCCGCCCTAGGGTCCAAGTCGACAAGGCTCACAGAACCAGCAGCTGCTCCAGAATCATTGAGTTTCCTCTTTTTGTTGGATGCTTCCAACTTTGTCATATTCAGGCTCAGGTTGTAGCAATACCTGGCCATCTCCTGGTCACCTCGGATGGATGAGACAGCATTGTCTTTTTCAATAAACTTGATAAGGAGGTGTGGAGTTGAAACGACTGCCTCCATAGCATTCAGGGTGGGGCGTCCTATGATGCCGTTAAATGGTGACTCGACATCGATTACCAGCACTCGGGATTTAACCATTCTGGCTCCTGGCTCGCCTTCAAAAGAGATAAGGGTGTCAAGGTATCCTTTTGTTGGTTGCTTTGCACCATTGAAAGCTGTTAGTTCCTGTGTGTAAGGCTGTAAGTCTGAGTCATTTAAAACCCATCTTTTTAAAGCAGTTATAAAAAATAACATCACAGGAACTTCCCTGGTCAACAAGGATTCTTCGGACGTCCTTGTTGGCTATGACTGCAATGATGACTACAGCATCATCTCCACCAGGAATGGTAGGGCCAAAATCCTCATCAGAGAATGAAATTATTAGAGCTTCAACCCCTCCTCTGTAAGGACGATTGTCTTTAACCTTTCCTTGTATAGACAGAATCATTCTATGATGATTCTTCCGGGCTGTAATTGAAACTCCTCCCCTAGCGAACCCTCCGGCGATCATATCAATGACTTCACGCCGGCCTTGATGCTGTTGCTGAGGTATGTTATCTCTATGTGCTGTTTCATCAATCATTACACCTTTTTGTTTCTCCATAGCAGAGAATTTTCTAACCAGATTACGGTTATCGTCATCCCCGTCATCTGGATCTCTTTCTCTTTTCTCATTCCGATCTGCCCTGTCAAAGGATTTTTCTTTGAACAGGTATTGCTTTAATTTACCTTCTCTAATTAGCGTTTCAACTGCGTTCTTTAGAGCTTGGCATTCATCAGTGGAATGACCATTCTGTTCATGAAAATCACAATACTTACGGGGGTTCCCTGGTCTCTTCATAGGGGCTGGCCTTCTAATGCCATAGATGCTGAAAGCTGGCCATCCGACCTCTCTCAAAATCTGAGATGGCTTGGCTGATAGAGGTGCATAATGGCTGAAGGAATTAACACGCCTTTCTCAAGGTCGAGGAGAGGGGTTATTAGCTTTGTGATTGGTGAATGGCCTCTCCATGCGTTCTGACCTCGTTTTCTCCTTACCCTTCTGGGGTTGGGAAGGTGGTGTTGGTGGCTTTTTCTTTGCAGCCATAGCTTCTAGGTGCATCTCTATACTCACGTACTTTAAGGCCTTTTTCCTGAACTCCTCAAATGTTACTGGTGGGCTCTTTGCTAATGAGAGAGCAAAAGCTGATCCTAGCTGCAACGCCTCGATAACGATATGCAGCTTAATGGATTCTGTGAGGTTAGGAACCAGGGATGCTTCCTTGTAGAACCTCTTCAGGAAATCTTTTAAGCCTTCGTTTTCGCCTTGCTTAATTTGAGCCAAAGTATGAGATGTCCTGGGTATATCTCTAGAGATGACAAAGTGAGTTTTAAAAGTAGCTGCCATTTCAGCCCAAGAATCTATAGATCCAGAAGGTAGACCTTTAAACCAACCGAGGGCCTCTTCTGATAATGTCCGTGGGAACATTCGACACATCACATCTTCATCAGCCCCTAAGTACATGGCTTCAAATACGTAAGCATCAAGATGCTTAGTAGGATCAGTTTCGCCATTATACTTTCCAATAGAGAGTGGCTGAGTGGTTTGAAGATGTTTGGGGATATGGATGCTCATAAGCCTCCTTGAAAAAGGAACTTTGAGTTTGTAAGTTATCGGGGGTGCTGTAGTTAGCTCCCTCTTCCCTCGAGTAGCTTCATCATCAGAAACATGGGTCTGTCCTCTTCCCTCAAACGTGGGGATGTTTGAGTATTGGAGAGTTGTGGATTTTTCCCCGTCGGTTGTATGGTGTGTCCCACCAGTTTGGGATGTTGATTTCTCTCCCAAGTTCTGTCTTTCGCGTTTTAATTCTACTAACTCCTCCATCAATTTCTGTATCATCTCATCTCTTGGATCGGGTGCAGATACTTGCACCATTCTTCTTGAACTTTCAACAGGTGACTCAAAAACCAAGCGTCTGTTTGTTGGTTGTTCTTGGGCTGTCACATCTTCTACATGCCCATCAGATATGTTTCTTCCATTGCCTTCCATGACGCAAGGTCAGACTTTGTAAACGAGAGGTGGGAATAACTTTATCGTGTCCCACCGGGCGTGCCAATGATCTGTCCTGAACCGGGGTCTAGAGATCCGGTGTCAAGTCAATCATAAATAGTATGAAGATTCAGTGCAGAAGACCGAATGTATGAGTATCCGGTGTAAATATCTGTTGTCCTTGTATAAGGAGGGCGGATTGGGTGTTCTGGAGGTCCTTCACACCGGCCTAACGCGTTGGTGTGGGTGAAAGGTGGTGTCACCTGCAAAGATTCTCCGACGCTCAAGTCAGTGATAATATTCCAAGTGAGGAATGTTTTTTAGAGAGTAATCGTAAGTAGATTTTGTCAAAAGAATCCCTCCCCTCATTGATGAAGAGAGTTCATATACCTGACTGGCTCGAAATACGAGGACATATTAGTGGGGAACCACTAACTTCCAATAGCACTATATATTATTATTTTATTGTGCACTTGCCAGCATGATTGGGTCAAGTGGCTATATTATATTGAGCGTAGAGTGTATAGACTAGAATCAGGGGACAAGTTGATCATTCCCGTGAGCAGACTTTGGCTCGTAGTGCAGGGAATTATTGATCGGTCCCTGTAGCAATGCCTTTTGTCTTCTGCATAGTAATGTGTGAGTTATCCGGTGTCATGGTGTTATCCTGGACAACCGGTATAGGGAGAGCGCCTGATACAGAATTAGAGCCCGGATGTATACCGATGACACCGGTCACACACTGGTGAATTGACAAAGATGTTGAAATATGTCTTGTAGGACGGATACCGGTATTGAGACCGAATCACCTAGCTCTTACAATGCATTGTTGGGTCACCCATCCCTCAACGCCCTCAGAGTAGTATATCCATGATGCATCTAACTATGAAATTTCCTTTGGGGGACGGAAGAATCAGAGTGGTGAGAGTAGACCCAGAAGTTGCACAAGAATGTTATTATGAAAGTCTACGGCCGAAATGGACTGTGAGGAAGTAAAGAACATCGTTCAAGCTGCTCATTAGCATATGTCGAAGGTCGATGGCTTGCTAGAGTCCTTTATAGAAATTGCGAATCAGGTCGGGGAGAACAGCTTATACTTCGACCAGACTAAAAAGCTCATGACTAAGGTGGAAACTCTCTGTTAGGAAAATAAAAATTATCAAGGCCAATGATAAGAAAGATGAGGAAATCGCCGCCCTCCTAAAAGAAAATAAACGACTCCGTGTTGAGAGAAGTATAATTAAGACTCTGAGGAAGAAGAATGAGGAACTGACCATGTTAAACGACAAGTGGAAGATCTAGGTCGACATAACCCGTCAGATTTCTGAACATTATAGGAAGAAGAAGGCATGGAGGAAGGAAAGATTTTCATTTCAGGCCAAGATGGAAGAGCTTAAGAAGAAAGCCTCAGAGGCCGTCATTTCAAACCTATTGCTTGAAAGCCTGAAGAATCGGACTATTGAAAACGAGAAAAGGTGGTCGAGAAGTCTTTTAGCATGGCCATTAGGCAAGTGCTATACAGGAACCCGAGGTTGACCTCACACTTTATGGCATCAACCCTTACTAGACGATGGTAAACTTGTTGTTGTGGTAGGCAAGGTGTAACGCCCCGACCGCTTTTCAGGAATGAACGACTCTCCCCACAGACCAACACGAGACCTTTCCAATGTGCTTTTGTCCCCACTCACATATTTCTTGAGAACTTCCCAGGAGGTCACCCATCCCAGAATTACTTCAAGTTAAGCACGCTTAACTTTAGAGTTCTTAAGTGATAGGCTACCGAAAATGCTAATGCACTTGTTGGTATAGGTAGTACGAATTCATTTCTTTAAGCTATTCTCGACTGTATAGTCCCATACCTATACAGTCTTTGGATCCCCCTCATTCTGGTATGTATTCGGTTCGTTCATGTGTCCCTCTCACTAGAAGCCTGTCAGGAGCCGCTCCTTGTCTCTGTCTATGCACCGGCGATCACTCCCCGCCCTCAACAGTGCCCGGGATGTCACATTCCCCGCTGGAAGCCTGCCAGGAGCCGCTCCTTGTCCGTGCCCATATACCGGTGATCACTCCCCGCCCTTAACAGCACTGGGATGTCACACAAGGAGTGCCAGGATCCCGATGACATTCTTTATGAGCTGGTGGCCCTTCTCGAGTCCCAGTCTATGAAAGAGAAGCCAAGCCAGAATGCCAAAGAGAAGGCCGACACCCTGGAAAACGAAGACGTCTTACCTCTTCCCTCAAATGATCAAGCTCAACCTTTCAATGAAGAGAATACAATTGTCTTGTGACTACCTCTGGTCTTGGTGAATTCTCCTTTTTGTCTAATGTTGTTATTACTTTTAAAATTTTAATAGTCTTATTCCAGGATAGGCTATGGTTTTGTTCTTTTGCTTTACTATAAATGAGAACTTGTTGTGGGTCTTCAATAGTACTTTTTACTGCTCTGTCCTTTACAAATTATGATAAATATAATAAACGTGTACACATCTCGTTGTAAAAATATCGCACTTCATCTATTAATAAATGATCTAGGGCATTAGCCTATAGATAGGATCTCAATTTTTTATTAATAACTTACATGAATTTGGACATCATCGTACAACTTAGGTAAACTCCTAAGTAGCTTGACTTATGCTTTGAATTTTACTTGCACCACTTATTGGGGCTCAGTACGGTTTTAATAGAGACCGATCTTTACCATTTGTCAGGATCAAGCAACCAATTATCGGTTGGGGTTCGGTATAGCCTCGTTCGAGGTCCAATCCTCGCCACTCATTGGGGCTTTTTATAATTCTACTTACACCGCTCGTCGAGGTCTGATACGACGTCAAAGAGGTCTGATCCTTTCCACTCATTAGGGCCAAGTAGCCAATCTTTGTTTGAGGGACTAGGGTGCCGCTTGTCGGGCTCCGGTACGGCCTCAAAGAGGTCCAATCCTTGCCGCTTGTTAAGGTGGAAAAAAAATTTCATTGAGAACATAAATGAGATGAAGAATTGATAAATAAACATTTTATTGATTCAGAGTATACATTAGAGCTAAATTGGGACATGCCTCATTAAAACCTTCTTAAGGAAAATCCAGTAGGAAAAACCTAAAGTTAGGGGAAAAAAGTACATATCATAGAATCCAACTAGCTATAATAAATGCGGAAATTTAAAATATTCCACTTGTTTCTTATTGGCATCCCATCTAGAAATCTGAGACGGTAAGTGCCCTTACCAAACACTTCAGACGCGGTAGAGACCTTCCCATGACAGAGCGAGTTTGCCTTGATAGGCAAATTTGTTACCTATGCTGGCTCAATGTAACACTTAATCTCCAACTTTAAAACGCCACTGTGAGACCCGCTTGTTGTATTGCAGGGTGGCCTTTGCCTGATCCCTTACAAAAGCCTCCTCATGTAGCTTACCAATCATATCTAGCTCATTTCGAAGGTTGGATTTGTTATATTCTGTTGAAAAGTGTTAAACCTTCGTAGAAAAAATATGGAGCTTGACCGATATGAGGGCTTCGACTCCATAGGTCAATTGACTCATTAGTCGTTAAGTGCGGTGTAGTTTGGTATGCCTAGGATACATGGCAGAGATAATTGGTCCAATCTCCCTTTGCTTCTCATAGTCACTTCTTGAGGCCCTTGAGGATTTCACAGTTCGCTATCCCAACCTGCCTATTAGTTTAGGGGTGCTCGGTAGAGGAGAATACTTGCACAATTTTCAACCCTTCAAACAACTTGATAAATTTACGATTTGTGAACTGGGTGCCATTATCCGTAACAATTCACCTTGGGACCCCGAACCAAGCAATGGTGTTCTCATAAACAAAGTGTTGGGTCATCACAGATGTAATGTGTACCACAAGTTCAGCTCCAATCTACTTTGTGAAGTAATCCACCCCTATAATTAAGTACTTTATGCCCTCAGGTGCCATAGGGAAAGGACCCATAATATCCAATCCTGAACGACCAAGGGACCACAGATATTGATAACTCCTCAGTCAGTGTGTAGTGTAAATTGGCAAATCTCTAGCAGGGGTCATATTTCTCAACGTATTCTGTAGTGTCCTTGTTCATTTTTAGCCATCAATAACCAGCCTAGATAATTTTCCTCATGAGAATGCGTGACCTAAAATGGCATTTGCATTGTCCTTCATGGACCTCCTCTATAACCCCTTGAATCTTATTTTTATTCAAGCATAAGAGATAGGGACAAAAAACCTCATCAAAACAGTATCACATCAACCATAATGAAAAAAGGTAACTCCTTCTTGACTCACCTTCACTCAACCTCGTCGGTGAGGAGTTGGTCATTCACCATGTATGAAATAAAGGGAACAATCGATGAATCTTCACTAAATACGCATAATCGTATGATATTCATGGAGAGCATGTGAGAAATGTTGGGTTCCATGGGCGTGTTTTATGCCACTGACGTCGTGCTCCCAACCTTATTTGTGCTAGCTAATCTTGAAAGGATATCAGCATGTATGTTTTTCTTCCTTGGGACATGCTTGAAGGTAATGAACTGAAACTGCTATTTCAAGTCATCAATACAAGCCAAATATTGCTGAAGCAGGGGCTCCTTAGCTTGGTATTCACCAAGAATTTATGAGATGACTAGCCGGGATTCACTACACAAAGTGACAGTCTTGGCGCCGATGTTGAGAGCCACTTTTAAATTTGTAATACAAGCTTCGTACTCTGCTTGATTGTTGGAGGTGGTGGAGCTAAAATGGAGGGAGATCTCAAGGTGCACCCCATCATCACTTTTTACTATAATTTCAGCTCCGCACCCTTTATTGTTAGAAGATCCACTGACATACACTGTCCAATGGGAACAAGATTCCTCTGTGTCTAAACCTGAAAGCTCCACAATGAAATCTGCCAACATCTGAGCCTTGATAGCACTCTACGGTTCATACGTAATGTCGAATTCGGATAACTCCACTGTTCACTTGATCATCCTTGCTGCTAAATTAGGTTTGAAGAGGATAGTTTAGAGTGGGAGGTCAGTCTGAACCACGATAAGATGTGCATGGAAATAAGATCGTAGTCATCTTGAGGCCCAAACAACTTCTAAAGCTGCCTTCTCTATCTTTTAATATCGGTATTTTGCTCATTGTATTGTTTTCCCAATGAAATACACTGACCTTTGTCCCTCTGGGGTCTCTTTAACTAGGGCAACTTGTAACACCCCTAATTTCGTTATTTCTTATTTAAAATAAAATTTCAAAGGAATTTGATTATAGTTCTTTAGAACTTTTTGATTGTTATATAATTTATAATTTTTTAGAATTTTCTTATTTTTTTTATTATTTTTTTTTATTATTTATTTTTTAAGAATGACAAAAATACCCTTAACCTTTCATCTAATAACCAAAATGCCATTACCGACATCATCGCTTACATCATCATCGCTTACATCATGAATAGTAAAATAAATAATTAAATAATCTTAAATAGTGAAATTTTCTTCCTATAAATAGATGGCTCATTTACAACATTTTCACACAAGAATTAGAGAGAGAATCTAGAGAGATAGTGCGTAAGAAATTAGTGGAGAGTAAATTCTTTTGGTAAAAATAAGTTCTGCCGGAGGTGTGAGGTAATAACTTTCTTCTATATTATTTTTATAATTTTAGTTTATTTTTTTTAGCACTCTTAAACCATTGATATACTAATACTATTATGAATAAGTTACTATAGTAAAAATAAATTATCACTATGTTATTTTTACTATTTACTATTACTATTCAAAATTTACTATTTACCGTTACTATTCAAAATTTACTATTCACTATTATTGTTCATGATTTACCATTTACCACTACTATTCAAAAAGTTATTATTCACAATTTACTATTTACTGTTACTATTCAAAATTTACTATTTACTGTTACTATTCAAAATTTACTATTTACTGTTATTGTTCATGATTTACCGTTTACCACTACTATTCAAAAAGTTACTATTCACAATTTACTATTTACTATTACTATTCAAAAATTACTATTTACCATTACTATTAATGACTTACCATTTACTGTTACTATTTATTATTACTATGCATATTTACTATTTATCATTCTGATAGCAATCTTAATTTTCATCTTAAGCTTATACTGAAATAAGTTAGTATTAATATTTTGTTAGAACTTGGAGGCGCAGAGCGAATTCACTTTTGGTAGCAAATCAAGGTAAGGGGGGTGAGATTAAGGATATAATATGAAATTACATAAGAATATTGGGAGGAGTCCCCTACTCCTTTTAAACATAACAATATTATTATTTTAAAATAATAACTTTTAACTTAAAATTTATAATAATTGTTATTAATAAATTAAGCATCTTGTGTAACTTAATATCTAAAATATTTAAGAACTTGAACTATTATGACCTATGCGGACTGGATTGAACCTATGCAAGGACTTGAACTATTACGAACTTGACTGAACCTATGCAAAGACTTGGATTATTTATGACCTATATGGACTGAACTAGACCTATGCAAGGACTGTACTATCTTGGATTTACATAGACCTGTGCGAGGAATTGACCATAGAACTTAAAACAAAATTTATTAATTTAAATAATTATTGAATTTTAAATTATTATATTTATAACTAATGTTTAATTATTTGATTTGATTATGATTGTTAATATTTATTTATGCTTTATGATGTTTGATTGTGATTGATAATGTTTGATTATAATTGATAATCTTGTATTGTGGAGTTTGAGCATATAGCAAGCATGACGGAAAGCTAAAATTCAGTAAGAATTTACTTATCTCCTACTTCTTTATTTACTTTTTCATATTTATTCAAATTACTTTTAAGAAATTTCTTAGATTTCAATAAAACTACATAAGTTTTCAGAAATCTCTTTTTATCTTTTAATATATATGTATATATCTTTACTAAAATTTAGATTTTTAGTTAGTTTATCAGAAAGAAAAAGAAAGAGAATTTATTTTATAAAAATAAATTTTTCTTAATATATATATACATATTATTTAAATGTATAAAAATATTATACAAAATTTTCAAGTACTAAGGTTTTAAATATTGATAATTCCAAATTTAAGTTTTTAGAAATTAATTTTGAATTGACAGGTTATGAAATATATTTAAGGCTTTGAAACTCAAATTTATAAGGAGATTTGATTTGTGATTTAAAAAGGAACTGTACTAAAATTCTATGTGCGTATTTGAGAAGTTAAAAAAGTACAGTTTACTGGGGTGGCTATGTCGTGATCCATAGGCCCTGAAAATATAATTGAGTTTCTAAAAGCCTTAACCAACTAAATACGCGAGTAGTTCATGCATCATGAATCATCGAAGAGAAACAAAATGATATTGTCTGGGGACGGATTATAGAAACCGAGGATACATTAGAGGAGGCTTAATTGTGAGCCTTGGGATGAGAGGGTGTGAAAGGGTGCTTCAGGGGACCTGGGGTAGCTCCCTAGTGTCGGGTACTTTCACAACAAAAACCTTTTCAATCTGACTAGTCTCTAAGTGTTTCCATACCAGTTGAGCTGTTCATGTTATTATTATCCGCAATTATGGAACAGTGTAAACTCCTGGTTGGCCCAGTGCAAATTAAAATTTAAGGGGCCCACATATATAGATAAGTTATGATGAAGATATGGCATATCATTCATACATTCATAAATTGATTGTGCTTGTGATTGTGATTGATATTATTATACTAGTTTGTGAAAACCCTTTATTGCTTATGTCCCATTTGGGAATATTATATTCTGCTTCTCACTCCTTTCTCTATGTTTTTGTTTCATATGTTTTAAATTAATGGTTCGTACAGAGGGAAGGATCGAAGAACATTGACAGTATATATAGCACGTTCTAGAAAAGGAGCTCGGTATGAATACCGTGGTCCAATGAATAAATAATGTCACTAGGCAACTGCTCTTGGGCCATGGAGTTTCCTCTCTTTCTTATAATGTTTAATGTTTATTTTCTTTGGATGAATGTACAAATACTTTATAAAGTTTTAATAATATTGAGGTATTTCAGAAATAATGTATATAATTTATTCCGATAGTTTCTTTTTAACAAACATATCTTTAGTAAAAAAAAATTATTACGAATTTTTCTAGAATTTATTAAGGTGTAACAGAGGGTGTTACACAGTGGTATCAGAGCAGTTAATCCAATAGGCCTGGGGAAAAGGTCTATCTTGCTTTGTCTGTAAACTCTGTATAGGTGATAGAAAATAGAATATCCGACTTGGTAGTAACTGTGATTGATGTGACAAATCTCAGTTACTGTGAAACAGGAAACTAATGGCTGGAAACGATCTTGCTGGAGTTGTAGAACGCTTAATCAATGCAATGGGAGCACGTGAAGGTCAAGGTAACGATGCCTTGAGAAGACTGGACCTATTCGAAAAGCGCAATCCACCTCGTTTCAAGGGAGGATATAACCCTGATGGAGCACAAATCTGGATTCGAGTGATAGAGAAGATCTTTCGAGCATTGCAATGTAATAAAGCTGATAAGGTAGTCTTCGCTACTTATGCCTTATTTGAGGATGCCGAACATTGGTGGGATAGCACGCGTAGACAATTCGAAGTCAACGACGTGGAGATCACTTGGGATTATTTCAAGGATATGTTTTTGGAGAAATACTTTCCAGCTGATGTTAAAGAGAAAAGACAATTCGAATTCCTGTCGCTGACCCAAGGAAATATGACTGTTAGAGAGTACGCATCCAAGTTTGAAGAGCTATCTCGTTTTCATTCTCATTATAATGATGCTACTAATGAAAGAGATCGGTGTGCAAAGTTTGTAAATGGATTGCGGCCAAAAATTAAGGAAGCTATACGAATGCAGGAAATCCGTGAATTTTCTGTATTGGTAAATCGCTGCAGGATCTTTGAAGAAGATCATAAGGATAGAATGACCAAAAGTCGTGAGCCCATTCACAAGGTAGGAGAAATGAGAAGTGGAGGACCTCACCATCACCAAAGAAGAGACTTCAGGAGAAATAAGCCTTACCAAGCGCCATTTCGCCGGTTTGGAGCAGCATCTGTTCCTAACAGACCCCAAGCTTCAACTGGAAGCTATTACCCAACATCTGCACCAAATTTTAAATGTTTTGTCTGTGGAGGACCCCATTTGAAAAGGGATTGTCCTAAAAACACTTATGTTTGTTTTAAGTGTAACAAACCAGGTCATCATATCAAGGATTGCCCAGAGATGAAGAGGGAAAACTCTGAAGGTGCAAGTACAAGCATAAATACTCAAGGAGGCGCGCACAGTGCAGTCGGAAGGCCGAAGGCAAAAGGAAAGGTTTTTGCAATCACTGGAGAAGAAGCATCTCATTCTGATTCCATGGTGGAAGGTAAGTGTATCATTAATAAGATTCCTTTAACTGTTATGTATGACTCAGGTGCATCACATTCCTTTATTGCCAATGACTGTGTAGAAAAACTAAAATTACCTGTGATAGAACTGCCATTTGACTTATCTGTACATACTCCTGGAAATAATCCCATTGTCACTTCTAAAGCCTGTTGGAAATGCCCTATTGTCATAGATGGTAGGGACTTTAAGGCCAATCTTTTCTGTTTACCCCTTTCTGGCTTAGAAGTTATTATTGGGCTAGATTGGTTGTCTGACAATCATGTTCTAATAGATTGTCATAATAAAACCATAATGTTTAAAGAACCAATGAATTTGAATCCTGAGGATTCGAGATTTCTAACCGCCAACCAAGTGAGTGCCTCTTTAAAAGGAGGGGCTCAAGGATTCATGCTATTGCTTTCAACGAAAGGAGAGCAAGAATCAAAAATCAAAAATCTGCCGGTTGTATGTGAATTTTCCTGACGTTTTTCCTGAAGATATCCCTGGTTTACCCCCAGAAAGAGATGTGGAATTTGCCATTGATCTAGTACCTGGAGTTGGACCCATTTCAATTGCACCATACCGAATGTCACCTCTAGAATTAGCAGAGTTGAAGAAACAACTTGAAGAGATGATAGAGAAACAATTTATACGACCCAGTGTATCCCCCTGGGGTGCGCCAGTGTTGTTGGTTAAGAAAAAGGATGGTAGCATGAGGTTGTGTGTAGATTATCGACAACTGAATAAGGTGACGATCAAGAACAAATATCCTCTACCAAGAATTGATGACTTGATGGATCAGCTGCGTGGTGCCACAGTGTTCTCCAAGATTGATTTGAGGTCTGGATACCATCAAATAAGGGTGAAGAAAGAAGATGTACCAAAAACTGCTTTTAGAACACGCTATGGCCATTACGAATATCTAGTAATGCCTTTTGGTGTAACTAATGCACCAGCCGTATTCATGGATTACATGAATAGGATTTTTCATCCATATCTAGATAAATTTGTAGTGGTGTTCATTGATGATATATTAGTGTACTCTAAAAGCAAAGAAGAACATGTTGAACACTTAAAGGTTGTGTTGGAAATTCTGAAAAAGAAACAACTGTATGCAAAGTTGTCAAAGTGTGAATTCTGGTTGGAAGAAGTGAACTTTTTAGGACATGTAATTTGTCAAGGAGGAATAGCTGTAGACCCTTCCAAGGTGGAGGCAGTTTTAAAATGGGAGAGACTAACCACAATCACTGAGATCAGAAGTTTCTTGGGCTTGGCTGGATACTATAGGAGATTCATCGAAGGATTTTCAAAGTTAGCATACCCACTGACCAAGCTAACACGGAAAGGACAACCTTTTGTATGGACGACACAATGTGAGAATAGTTTCCAAGAGCTGAAAGATCGACTTACTTCTTCGCCGGTGTTAGTACTACCTGATCCACATCGAAGTTTTGAAGTTTACTGTGATGCGTCTAAACAAGGACTAGGAAGTGTACTCATGCAAGACAAGAAGGTTGTAGCCTATGCGTCGCGCCAATTAAGGCAACATGAGATTAACTACCCTACCCATGACTTAGAATTAGCCGCTGTAGTTTTTGACTTAAAGATTTGGAGGCATTATCTATACGGTGCAACATTCGATGTGTTTAGTGATCATAAGAGTCTCAAGTATTTATTCGACCAAAAGGAGTTAAACATAAGGCAACGGAGATGGATGGAGTTCTTAAAGGATTACGACTTTGAGTTACAGTACCATCCTGGAAAAGCGAACGTAGTAGCTGATGCTTTAAGTCGAAAGTCTCTGCATGCGTCCACAATGATGATTAAAGAGCTGGAATTGATAGAAAACTTCAGAGATCTTAACCTAGCAGTAAAGGTTAATGCTAATAGCTACAGATTAGGAGCGTTGCAAGTGACAAGTGAATTCCTGAGGCAAGTTTTAGAGGCTCAAAGAGATGATGAATTCCTGCAAGAAAAGAAAGAACTCTTGAAACAAGGAAAAGAAGTCGAGTTCAATGTAAGAAGTGACCAATTGCTGAGGTATAAGGATCGAGTGTGTATCCCTAATCAAGAGGAGTTGAGGAAAGCAATTCTGGAAGAAGGCCATAAAAGTTATATGAGCATTCATCCCGGAGATACTAAAATGTATCAAGATTTGAAGAAGTTATTTTGGTGGCCTGGAATGAAGAAAGCAGTGGCAGAGTACGTAGCTGCATGTCTAATTTGCCAGAAGGTTAAAGTGGAACATAAAAAACCCCTGGAATGCTACAATCAATGGAAATACCAGAATGGAAATGGGATAGCATTACCATGGATTTTGTGACTTCTCTACCTAAAACTCCATTAGGACATGATTCAATATGGGTAATAGTTGATAGACTAACAAAGTCTTCCCACTTTATTCCCATCAATATTCGTTACTCTATGGAGAGGCTGGCAAAATTATACATTGAGGAGATTGTAAGATTGCATGGAATTCCTTCAAGTATCATTTCTAATCGGGACCCTCGTTTTACATCACAATTCTGGAAGAGCTTGCACAAGGCTTTGGGAACAAGACTGCGTCTAAGTTCAGCATATCATCCTCAGACGGATGGACAATCAGAAAGAACAATCCAATCTCTAGAGGACTTGTTACGAGCTTGTGTGTTAGAGCATAAAGGAAGTTGGAATCAATTCTTACCATATGTGGAGTTTACTTACAACAACAGTTTCCATGCTAGCATTGGCATGGCACCTTTTGAAGCATTATATGGAAGAAAATGTAGGACTCCGCTATGTTGGTTTGAGACTGGTGAAAACTTGATACTAGGACCAGAGTTGGTACAACAAACCACGGATAAAATCAAAATAGTTCAGGAAAAGATGAAGGCAACACAAAGCAGGCAGAAAAGTTACTATGACAAAAGAAGAAAGCCGCTCGAATTTCAAGAAGGTGATCATGTATTCTTGAAAGTCACACCTACGATTGGGGTCGGTCGGGCAATGAAATCTCGAAAACTAACTCCTAGATTTATTGGTCCATATCAAATAATTCATAAAGTTAGTCCTCTTGCCTACCAAATAGCATTACCACCTTTTCTTTCTAATATCCATAATGTTTTTCATGTGTCAAACTTACGAAAGTATATATTGGATCCTACACATATTATTGAACCTGATGTCATACAAGTTAAAGATAATCTTACATATGATGCACCACCTATCAGAATAGCTGACAAAAGAATAAAGAAGCTAAGAGATAAGGAAATTCCACTCGTGAAGGTCATTTGGAGTGAAACGAGAGGGGAAGATGCTACATGGGAACTAGAAAATGAGATGAAAGAGTCTCATCCCCAATTGTTTTACTAAAAAAAATGTAAATTTCGAGGACGAAATTTTTTTTAGGGGAGTAGAGTTGTAACACCCCTAATTTCGTTATTTCTTATTTAAAATAAAATTTCAAAGGAATTTGATTATAGTTCTTTAGAACTTTTTGATTGTTATATAATTTATAATTTTTTAGAATTTTCTTATTTTTTTTATTATTATTTTTTTATTATTATTTATTTTTTAAGAATGACAAAAATACCCTTAACCTTTCATCTAATAACCAAAATGTCATTACCGACATCATCGCTTACATCATCATCGCTTACATCATCGCTTACATCATGAATAGTAAAATAAATAATTAAATAATCTTAAATAGTGAAATTTTCTTCCTATAAATAGATGGCTTATTTACAACATTTTCACACAAGAATTAGAGAGAGAATCTAGAGAGATAGTGCGTAAGAAATTAGTGGAGAGTAAATTCTTTTGGTAAAAAGAAGTTCTGTCGGAGGTGTAAGGTAATAACTTTCTTCTATATTATTTTTATAATTTTAGTTTATTTTTTTTAGCACTCTTAAACTATTGATATACTAATACTATTATGAATAAGTTACTATAGTAAAAATAAATTATCACTATGCTATTTTTACTATTTACTGTTACTATTCAAAATTTACTATTTACCATTACTATTCAAAATTTACTATTCACTATTATTGTTCATGATTTACCATTTACCACTACTATTCAAAAAGTTACTATTCACAATTTACTATTTACTGTTACTATTCAAAATTTACTATTTACCATTACTATTCAAAATTTACTATTCACTGTTATTGTTCATGATTTACCGTTTACCACTACTATTCAAAAAGTTACTATTCACAATTTACTATTTACTATTACTATTCAAAAATTACTATTTACCATTACTATTAATGACTTACCATTTACCGTTACTATTTATTATTACTATGCATATTTACTATTTATCATTCTGATAGCAATCTTAATTTTCGTCTTAAGCTTATACTGAAATAAGTTAGTATTAATATTTTGTTAGAACTTGGAGGCGCAGAGCGAATTCACTTTTGGTAGCAAATCAAGGTAAGGGGGGTGAGATTAAGGATATAATATGAAATTACATAAGAATATTGGGAGGAGTCCCCTACTCCTTTTAAACATAACAATATTATTATTTTAAAATAATAACTTTTAACTTAAAATTTATAATAATTGTTATTAATAAATTAAGCATCTTGTGTAACTTAATATCTAAAATATTTAAGAACTTGAACTATTATGACCTATGCGGACTGGATTGAACCTATGCAAGGACTTGAACTATTACGAACTTGACTGAACCTATGCAAAGACTTGGATTATTTATGACCTATATGGACTGAACTAGACCTATGTAAGGACTATACTATCTTGGATTTACATAGACCTGTGCGAGGAATTGACCATAGAACTTAAAACAAAATTTATTAATTTAAATAATTATTGAATTTTAAATTATCATATTTATAACTAATGTTTAATTATTTGATTTGATTATGATTGTTAATATTTATTTATGCTTTATGATGTTTGATTGTGATTGATAATGTTTGATTATAATTGATAATCTTGTATTGTGGAGTTTGAGCATATAGCAAGCATGACGGAAAGCTAAAATTCAGTAAGAATTTACTTATCTCCTACTTCTTTATTTACTTTTTCATATTTATTCAAATTACTTTTAAGAAATTTCTTAGATTTCAATAAAATTACATAAGTTTTCAGAAATCTCTTTTTATCTTTTAATATATATGTATATATCTTTACTAAAATTTAGATTTTTAGTTAGTTTATCAGAAAGAAAAAGAAAGAGAATTTATTTTATAAAAATAAATTTTTTTAATATATATACGTATTATTTAAATGTATAAAAATATTATACAAAATTTTCAAGTACTAAGGTTTTAAATATTGATAATTCCAAATTTAAGTTTTTAGAAATTAATTTTGAATTGACAGGTTATGAAATATATTTAAGGCTTTGAAACTCAAATTTATAAGGAGATTTGATTTGTGATTTAAAAAGGAACTGTACTAAAATTCTATGTGCGTATTTGAGAAGTTGAAAAAGTACAGTTTACTGGGGTGGCTATGTCGTGATCCATAGGCCCTGAAAATATAATTGAGTTTCTAAAAGCCTTAACCAACTAAATACGCGAGTAGTTCATGCATCATGAATCATCGAAGAGAAACAAAATGATATTGTCTGGGGACGGATTATAGAAACCGAGGATACATTAGAGGAGGCTTAATTGTGAGCCTTGGGATGAGAGGGTGTGAAAGGGTGCTTCAGGGGACCTGGGGTAGCTCCCTAGTGTCGGGTACTTTCACAATAAAAACCTTTTCAATCTGACTAGTCTCTAAGTGTTTCCATGCCAATTGAGCTGTTCATGTTATTATTATCCGCAATTATGGAACAGTGTAAACTCCTGGTTGGCCCAGTGCAAATTAAAATTTAAGGGGCCCACATATATAGATAAGTTATGATGAAGATATGGCATATCATTCATACACTCATAAATTGATTGTGCTTGTGATTGTGATTGATATTATTATACTAGTTTGTGAAAACCCTTTATTGCTTATGTCCCATTTGGGAATATTATATTCTGTTTCTCACTCGTTTCTCTATGTTTTTGTTTCATATATTTTAAATTAATGGTTCGTACAGAGGGAAGGATCGAAGAACATTGACAGTATATATAGCACGTTCTAGAAAGAGAGCTCGGTATGAATACCGTGGTCCAATGAATAAATAATGTCACTAGGCAACTGCTCTTGGGCCATGGAGTTTCCTCTCTTTCTTATAATGTTTAATGTTTATTTTCTTCGGATGAATGTACAAATACTTTATAAAGTTTTAATAATATTGAGGTATTTCAGAAATAATGTATATAATTTATTCCGATAGTTTCTTTTTAACAAACATATCTTTAGTAAAAAAAAATTATTATGAATTTTTCTAGAATTTATTAAGGTGTAACAGAGGGTGTTACACAACTTCTAGTGCTTCATTTGAAACAGACATATAAAGAATTAGTTGTTCACTAAGGTCAAGCTTTACTAGTATGGGAGGTTTGGATAAGACTTCCTTTAGGTTCTGGAATGCCACCTCCTGCTCTGGCCCTCAGTTAAACTTCTTACTTTTCTTCAGAATCTTGTAGAGGGGAAGAGACTGGTGGGCCATCTTGGGCATGAATCGTGCCAAGGCTACGATCTTGGGATTGCACCTCCCGTAGGTTCTTTGGGTCTGAAGCTCCTGAATCACCTTGCACTTGTATGGATTGGGTTCGATACCTCTCTGGATCAACATGAAACCTAAAAATATTCTACCAGGGACTGTAAAGGTGCACTTGAGAGGATTCAAACACATGTTGTACTGTCAGAGTTGTTGGAAAATCTTACGGAGGTCTTCCACGCAGTCACCTCTAGTCGGTGTCTTGGCAATAATGTCGTCAATGTACACTTCTACGAGCTTTATATGCGTGCCTTCAAACACCTTGTTAATCATATGCTGGTAAGTGGCTCTAGCGTTTTTCAAGCCGAAGGGCATTCACGAATGTCATCTTCTCCTGACCGCCCTTCCATACTGGTATCTGGTTATAACCAGAATAAGCATCCATAAATGACAAGAACTAGTGTCTCAAAGAATTATCCATCATTTTGTAGATATTGGCAAGGGATAAGGATCCTTGGGGTAGCACTTATTCAAGTTCAGGTAATCTGTACACATGCGCTACTTCTCGTTTGACTTTTGCACCATTACGACATTCGACAACACGAAGAATATCACATTTCTTTGATGAAGCCGGCCTTAAGGAGCTCACCTGTTTGCTTACACACAACTTTTTATTTTTCTAGACCTAGCGTCTTTTCTTTTGGACCACCAATCTTGTCTCTAGGTAGACAGACAACTTGTGATAACAAAAATCAGGATCCATGCCTGACATATCAGTAGCGGTTTAAGCAAACAATTCTTTAAATTCCCTAAGTAGTGTTATCAAGTGTTTCTCCATCTTGGGCTCATGTTTCTCATTAATCTGAGTCACCTTCTCTAGGGTATCTTCCAACATGATTGCCTTAGATCCCTCATCCGGGGTTGGCTTTGAAGGGTTGAGGGGATCTATCTTCAACTCATCCCTAGGGTCTAGTTCTACAAGGTTGACAGAAGTTGCTGTAGGGCCTCCATCTAACTTCACCATATTGGGGCTGAAGTTGTAGCAATACCTCGCCATCCTGATCACCCTGTATAGAGGACACCTTGTCCTTATTGATGAATTTGATGATATATAAAGGGTTGATACGATAGCCTTCATGGCATTCAATGTGAGATGGCCTATGATGCTGTTATAAAGGGACTGTACATCGATAACCAAGATCCTTATCTTTATAGTCCGGCCTCCAAGCCCCCATCAAAAGTAATATAGGTATCGGGGGTCCCCTTTCGTGGGCTGCTTAGCCCCATTGAAGGTTGTGAGGTCCTGCATATACGGCTGTAAATCAGCGCCAGTGAGACCTATCTTCTTGAAATAATCATAGAAGAGGACGTCGCAAGTGTAACATCCCGGATAATTGTAGAAAATTTTTGGAAGTGGAAATATTTAAAAAAAAATTAGGAATTTATTTAATATTTTTATGAATTGTTGGTTAATTATAAAGAGTGTGATTAGGAGAAGAGAAGTTAAATTAAATCTTTAAGGAAATTGTAAAGAAAAGGGAGAGATGACCGGTTGAAGAGGTTACCGGTTGGAAGTGACCGGTTGAGAGGGTAACCGGTTGCCATGAGTTAAATAATGGATTCCTTCTCTTTCTTCAATCATTTGCACAATCATTCACTCTCTTTCACGTGAAGAGCTTCTGTTGCCTTTTCTTCTTCTTCCTCCATTGATTGAGAGCTGTAAGCTTTGAAGGAGGTCCATCTTTGCATCAAAGCTTGAGATAATTGCGTAGCTGTGGTGGTAGTTTCAAGGTAAGTCCTCTAAACTGTGTGAAATTGTCACCTCATCCCTTCGTTTCTTTTTGGACGAATAGCCATGTGAGGAGGAGTACTGTTCCAATTCCACTCCTCCTGGCAGTAAGCCTGTAAATGGCCCTTGACAGAGTGGATTCTGGATGATGGTGGGATGTTAATGAACTTCACGTTCCAAACCTGTAGGTAGTGGAACAAACGCTGGTAGAACGATTGAAGGAGTCGCTGCTGGAACGGTGGTGGAACGGTGGTGGAACGGTGAACCCAGACACTGTTGAGGCGTGGAACAGAGGTAAGGGGGTGTTCGGGTTATAATTAATTAGAATTGGACACTGTCTGAGTCATTGTAGTGACTGTGAACCGAGTGAAAATTGATGTTGAATGAAAACCGTGTGAATGTGCACACCGATCGGTTTATGATCGTGTGTGTGTATGACAAGAAATGAGATGTTGAATGAAAGTTGTGAATGTGTATGCATGTATTTATGTGCACATCGATCGGTTTAGGATCGTGTGAATATTTGTTATGAATGTATATGGATGAATGAGAACAGTAATCAGTTTCTGATCGTGTGTGTGGTATATTCCGAGTGTGGAATATTTCGAGTGAGATTCAATTATTTGATGCTGTGATGAAATGAGGCTGTGAAAATGTATGTATATGTATGTGGACACCGATCGGTTGAGGATCGGGTGTGTGTATGTATAAATCCGATTGAAATTAAAATGATGCTGTGACAATCGGTATTTTGTGGCAATGTGGAGTCGGGATTGACAAGCAGGCACTAGTGCAGAAATTAGTTACGAAGACGGGCTATGAGAACGGTTCCAGCAAAACCGTGTTTAAAAAAACACAGTGGTAATTTTGTAAATACGAGGAACTTAAAACGCTAACATATAAGCACGGTTATTCAAGAACCGTCTTTATAGGGACTATACAAACATGGTTACACAAGAACCGTCCTTAAAACGTATAGAAACAAAGACGGTTGGTGGGAACCGTCCTAATAGGGTACTTTTTAAAGACGGTTAAATGGGAACCGTCCTAATAGGCTGAAGAAACCAAGACGGGTATCTGGGAACCGTGTTTATAGACTACCTATAAACACGGTTAAGTGGCAACCGTGCTTAAAAGCCTGGACTCTTTAGTTCTTTTTCGTCTTTCCTCCTCGTCTCTCGCGCTATATTGTTTCCTTGTTCCCTCCCTCCTTCCATTTTCACGAAGCCCCATTTTGTTCTTGTCCCCTTCCATTTCCCGAACGTCTTCCTTCTTATACATTTCCCGAACGTCTTCCTTCTTATACATTTCCCGAACGTAACCAAAAAACACTGTCTCTCTGTTTTCTTTTCCTTTATCTTTTCTTTCTCTGGGGTGGCAAAGTCAACTTGTAATTCCTCATTTTTCATCTGGGTTCTTCTTTGGATATCTTGTTAATGGCATCTGTGAGGTAGGTGTTTGATAATACGTCATACATGCCCTATTTTTTTTCTCTCTTGTTTCTTATTTTTTTCTTTTTTTTTTGGTTTTGTTAAATGTAATCTTTGTGGTTTACAATTTCTGCTAATTGTTTACAGAAATACGGGCAATCAAAAGTCCAAGATTTTGTCTTTCTTTCGTTATTCTTTCTGGATATCTGGTTGGAACCTTGGCTTCAAATTTTCATTTTGTTTTTATATTTGAGTTTGAATTATCTGGTTGGAACCTTCGAGAGCTCCGAATCCTTCTTCACCGACGAGAGCTCTGAATCCTTCTTCACAGACATATACGAAGCATGGAACTAACCTGAGAAAGAACAAGACGAGATCTGAATTTGAAAGAAAGGCAATGAATGAAAGAAAAGAGTCTGTTAGATACGAGCACGGTTCCTTAAAATGGTCAGCTACGAAGACGGTTAAAAATAACCGTGCTTAAAAGGCACATTCAAGCACGGTTCAAAACCGTCCTTAAAAGTTCCTATCTACAAGCACAGTGGGAACAACCGTGCTTAAAGGTCCAACAGAACCGTGCTTAAAACCCCTTTCTCCACTAATGAGGTCACCCGAGTGATATTATTAATGAGTCGGGTTTGACAAGCAGGTCACCCAAGTGATGTTATTAATGGCCACTTGTGAAATATGAATGTGATTGTGGTATGGGACGACCGACGGTATATGTTGTAACACCCCTAATTTCGTTATTTCTTATTTAAAATAAAATTTCAAAGGAATTTGATTATAGTTCTTTAGAACTTTTTGATTGTTATATAATTTATAATTTTTTAGAAATTTTTTATTTTTTTATTTTATTTTTTTTGAGAATGACAAAAATACTCTTAACCTTTCATCTAATAACCAAAATGCCACTGCCGACATCATCGCTTACATCATAGCTTACATCATCACTTACATCATCGCTTACATCATCGCTTACATCATCGTTTACATCATGAATAGTAAAATAAATAATTAAATAATCTTAAATAGTAAAATTTTCTTCCTATAAATAGATGGCTCATTTACAACATTTCCACACAAAAAATTAGAGAGAGAATCTAGAGAGATAGTGCGTAAGAAATTAGTGGAGAGTAAATTCTTTTGATAAAAAGAAGTTCTGCTGAAGGTGTAAGGTAATAACTTTCTTCTATATTCTTTTTATAATTTTAGTTTATTTTTTGGCACTCTTAAACCATTAATATACTAGTACTATTATGAATAAGTTACTATAGTAAAAATAAATTACCACTGTGTTATTTTTACTATTTATAGTTACTATTCAAAATTTACTATTTATTATCACTATTCATAATTTACCATTTACTGTTATTATTCAAATTTATCATTTACCATTATTATTCAAAATTTATTAGTTGTTGTTATTATTCAAAATTTACTATTTACCATTACTATTCAAAATTTACTATTTACTATTTACCATTACTATTCAAAATTTACTATTTACTGTTACTATTCAAAATTTACTATTTACTGTTATTGTTCATGATTTACCATTTACGACTACTATTCAAAAAATTACTATTTACCATTACTATTGATGACTTACCATTTACCGTTACTATTTATTATTACTATGCACATTTACTATTTATCATTCTGATAGTAATCTTAATTTTTATCTTAAGCTTATACTGAAATAAATTAGTATTAATATTTTGTTAGAACTTGGAGGCGCAGAGCAAATTCACTTTTGGTAGCAAATCAAGGTAAGGGGGGTGAGATTAAGGATATAATATGAAAATACATAAGAATATTGGGAGGAGTCCCCTACTCCTTTTAAACATAACAATATTATTATTTTAAAATAATAACTTTTAACTTAAAATCTATAATAATTGTTATATCTAAAATATTTAAGAACTTGAACTATTATGACCTATGCGGACTGGATTGAACCTATGCAAGGACTTGAACTATTATGAACTTGACTGAACCTATGCAAGGATTTGGACTGTTATGACATATATGGACTGAACTAGACCTATGCAAGGATTGGACTATCTTGGATTTACATAGACCTGTGCGAGGAATTGACCATAGAACTTAAAACAAAATTTATTAATTTAAATAATCATTAAATTTTAAACTATCATATTTATAACTGATGTTTAATTATTTGATTTGATTATGATTGTTAATATTTATTTATGTTTTATGATGTTTGATTGTGATTGACAATGTTTGATTATGATTGATAATCCTATACTGTGGAGTTTAAGCATATAGCAAGCATGACGGAAAGTTAAAATTCAGTAAGAATTTACTTATCTCCTACTTCTTTATTTACTTATTCATCTTTATTACTTTTAAGAAATTTCTTAGATTTCAATAAAACTACATAATTTTTTAGAAATCTCTTTTTATATTTTAATATATATGTATATATCTTTACTAAAATTTAGATTTTTTTAATTAGTTTATCAAAAATAAAAAAGAAAGAGAAATTATTTTATAAAAATAATTTTTTTACTAATATTTTAATATATACATATATATACATAATATTTAAATGTATAAGAATATTGATCCGGTCTGGATACCGGTCCCCTAGGTTATGACGTCAGAATGACTTCATAAGAAGGAAACCGGTGTCACCGTTCAGGCAGAGCCACACCGGATATCCGATATCCCTTCATCCGCTCTTATCTCATCAGACGTTCTATTCATTCTCACTACAACGGATACTCCCCTCGTTCTCACTGCACGTTTATATAGCCGTTTGCCTCAGAATTGTTGTGAGATAAGAGTTCCTTATAACTTATCAGCGAAGATACCCTGCATAGCGGAGTATGTCAATGTCAATTACCTCAGAGAGTAAGTACATGTGTCAGCGAAATATGCGGAAAGGTGATTATCCTCCATGCTTATCACAGGATCGTACTCTGATAATTGACCTACCCTCCTGACACATTCTGAGTACTGAGCCATTTTGATTGACACACTTTACACACTATCAGAGCCAATGGGCCCACTTGCATCCAACGATTCATTTCCTACGTTCAACTATAAATAGCATGACCTAAAACACATGCAAGGTTACGTTGTCCTAACTCACCCTTTACTATTGTATTGCTTGAGCATTTACCGAGTTCATACACTCTTCTGACTTGAGCGTCGGAGAATCTTCGCAGGTGGCACCACCTTTCGCCCTCTCTCAACGCGAATCGCTGGTGTGAAGGATCTCCAGGACAACAAGACCGGTTTCTCCCACTGAGAGGCCGGACTACCACATCGGATACCCACTGTACCAGTGTGTGAACCTTAGAACACCTGAACTCTTGTGGCTGGTCCCACACCGGATCCTAGACCCCGGTTTAGACCAGTTCATTGGCACGCCCAGTGGGACTCGTTAGAGTTATTCCCACTTTTCGTAGAAGTTTGGTGGTCA
This sequence comes from Clitoria ternatea, assembly GCA_037962975.1. Lineage (NCBI taxonomy): Eukaryota > Viridiplantae > Streptophyta > Magnoliopsida > Fabales > Fabaceae > Clitoria > Clitoria ternatea. The sequence goes on from CM075670.1 coordinate 287,037,156, forward strand.
GAATGGAAGGCGATGGACGTGATTTTGTTGATGGTCATGTGGAGGATGTGACCCACCAACAGACTGGAAAGAGACTGGTCTTTGAGTCTCCTGCTACCAACGCTTGAAAGATGGTACCAGTAGTGACTCCTGACCCTCGTGATGAGGTTATTAGACAGCTCAGGGAGGAGCTGATGGAGTTGAGGTGGGAGAGAAGAGGAGCTGGGGACAGGGTAACATCCCATGCAGAGGATGCTCACCATGCATCAGCGAGGGATAGGTCTACAACCCTCCAGTATTCAAAAATCCCCACGTACGAGGAGAGAGAGCAGACCCAAGACTCTAGTAATAGAGTCAGTACCCGGAGAAGGGAGTAGACAGTGGTAACTTCTGGGACTTACAAGCTCAGCGTTCCTTTCTCAAGGAGACTCATGAGTGTTGTCATCCCAAAGCATTTGCAGATGACTCAGCCACTGTCGATAGGAAAATACAATGGAGAAACTGACCCCACTAAGCATCTAGATGCTTATGTTTATGAAGCCATGTATCTGGGGGCAGATGAAGACGTCATGTGTAGGATGTTCCCAAGAACACTGACGGAGGAGGCCCTCAGCTGGTTCAAGAGCCTACCCTCAGGATCCATAGATTCTTGGGAAGAAATGGCAGCTGCGTTTGAAAGCCATTTCGTTATCTCCAGGGACATTCCAAGAACTTCTCACACCTTGGCCCAGATAAGGTAAGGAGAGACTGAAACTCTTAAGGAGTTCTTAAAGAGGTTTTACAAGGAGGCTGCTTTGGTCCCTAACCTCACGGAGGCCATACAGCTCTATATCATAGTGGAAGCTTTGCAACCTGGATCCGCTTTTGCCCTATCTTTGGTAAAGAGCCCCCCAATAACCTTCGAGGAGTTTCGGAGGAAAGCTTCAAAGTATGTGGGCATAGAAATGCATTTGGAGGCTACAGCAGCAAGAATGAAGCCCCCTGTACCCCCTCAGCAGCCACGGAGGGAGAAGGAGAGGGCGAGACCAGAAAAACATACCTTCCGAGAAGACTTTGTGAGCATTCAACCTCATCAACGAGATAGGCACGTCTCATCTTTCAGCAACTATGCTCCTCTGAACGCCAGACATTCCCAGATCATGAGGGAGGTTGGTTGGCCAACGCTCAATGTTTTTGGTATTCAGAAGCCACCCCCAGTTAAGAGGATTGGTAACCCACGGAAGTATTGTGCCTTTCATGAACAAACGGGTCATCATACAGATGAGTGCAAAGCGCTGAAAAACACTGTGGAGACTCTCATTAGAGAGGGAAAGTTGAAGTAATATCTGTTCAGGGAAAAGTCTTTGGATGAGCCTAATCGAATGGACAAAAGGGGGAGAGATCCAGATGATGAGGGTGATAATAGTCGTAACCCGACGAGGAGATTTACTGTGGCTGAGAAGCAAAAAGGAGTGGTGATTGCTGAAGGAGCCCAGCAGGACAATATGCCACAACAGCAGAGGCAAGGTAGACGCGAGGTGATTGAGATGATAGCTAGAGGATTCGCTGGAGGAGGAGCGTCGATAACAGCCAGGAAGAATCACCATCGTATGATTCTATCAGTACAGGGCAAACCAAGAAATAACCGCCCTTTCAGGGACGGTGTGACATCCCCAATGGTGACATTTACTGATGATGAGTTTGGCCCAACGATCCCAGGAGGAGACGATACAGTGGTGATCATTGCTGTCATTGCCAACAAGGATGTGAAGAGGATCCTCGTTGACTAGGGAAGTTCTTGTGATGTAATTTTTTATAACTGTTTCAAAAGAATGGGTTTTAATGATGCAGACCTGCAGCCTTACACGCAAGAGCTCACAACGTTTAATGGGGCCAAGCAACCCACTAAAGGGTACCTTGACACCCTGATTTCTTTTGAAGGAGAGCCTGCTGCAAGAACGGTCAAATCAAGAATTCTAGTGATTGATGTGGAATCTCCCTACAACGGGATTATAGGCCGCCCTACCCTGAATGCAATGGAGGCGATTGTATCCACTCCTCACCTCTTGATCAAATTCATTGACAAAGACAACTGTGTGTCTTCCCTCTGCGGTGATCAAGAGATGACTCGCTATTGTTACAACCTGAGCCTCAACATGGTTAAATTAGATGCATTCAATAAGAAGAGGAAGCTGAACGACAGAGGAACAGCGGCTGGGTCTGTCAGTCTGATTAACTTAGACCCAAGGGCGGAATTGAAGATCGACCCTCTCAACCTTTCAAAGCCCACACTGGATGGTGGTTCCAAGGACGTCGTCTTAGGGGATTCCCCAGAGAAGGTCACGCATATTAATGATAATTTGGAGCCAGGCATGGAGCAACGTTTGTTGGCTCTTTTGCAAGAATTTAAAGATCTTTTCGCATGAACAGTAGCAGACATGCCTGGGATGGACCCTGATTTTTGTTGTCACAAACTCGCTGTGTACCCAGAAACGAGACCGGTGGCCCAGAAGAAGAGGAGGTTGGGACCGGAGAAGCAAAAGGCAGCGTGTGAACAGATTGAGGAACTGTTGAAAGCTGGCTTTATAAAGGAGATTCGCTATTCATCCTGGCTTTCCAACGTTGTGATGGTGCAGAAAGCTAATGGCAAATGGAGGATGTGCACGGATTATGTGGATCTCAACTGATGTTATCCCAAGGATCCGTATCCTCTCCCGAATATTGATCGTATGGTGGACGACTCTTCTGGTTATCAGTACCTCAGTTTCATGGATGCTTACTTAGGGTACAATCAAATTTCGATGTGGGAGGGTGATCAAGAGAAGACAGCTTTTGTCAATGACCACGGTGTCTTCTGCTACACCGTCATGCCATTTGGACTGAAGAATACTGGTGCTACCTATCAGCGCATGATCAACAAAGTTTTTGAAGGGATGCACACCAGGCTGGTTGAAGTGTACATCGATGATATCATCGCAAAGACTCCTACTGGAGGAGATCATATTGATGATCTACGTCAAGTTTTCGCCCGACTTCGACAGTATAATATGAGGTTGAATCTGTTGAAGTGCACTTTTACCGTTCCAGCAGGGAAATTCTTGGGGTTCATGTTGACCCAACGAGGCATTGAGGCCAACCCTGGGAAGTGTCAAGCAATTCTAGACATGCAGAGCCCTAGGAGTCTGAGGGAGGTCCAATCGCTGAATGGGAAGGTGGCCGCTCTAGCCCGATTCATGCCCAAGATGGCTCACAGATCCCTTCCCCTATATAAGGCATTGAAGAAACACAAGAATTTTGAGTGGGGAGAGGAGTAAGAACAAGCTTTCCAGCAGCTTAAGGCCGTACTTTCAAGTCCACCAATTTTGGTGAAGCCTGACCCTGGTGAGACTCTGATTTTATACTTAGCGATTTCCGATAAGGCCTTAGGTGTGGATCTGGTTAAAGAAACTCCAGGGGGTCAGAGGCTGATATATTTTACCAGCAAGACGTTCCAAGGGGCAGAAGGAAGGTATCAGAAGATAGAGAAGGCCGCTCTAGTAGTGGTGTGGGCCTCACAACGGTTGAGGCCATATTTTCATGCGTACCCAATATTGGTGAGAACGGATCTGCCTCTCCGTTCAGTGCTCAGCAAACCAGATCTTGCTGGAAGAATGATCAAGTGGTCCATAGAGCTGTCTGATTTCGAGATCTCTTATGAGCCTCGAGGAGCCATTAAGGCGCAGGTATTGGCGGATTTTGTAGTAGAGATGATAGGGTCGGATCCAGCCACACCTCGAGCGCATTAGATCATTTATGTGGACGGATCGTCAAATAGTAAAGGCTGTAGAGCTGGTGTTGTGGTAGAAAGTGATGATGGTGTGCACTTAGAGATTTCCCTCCGGTTTAATTTCAAGACCTCCAATAATCAAGCTGAATATGAAGCATGCTTGGCCGGCCTCTGAGCGGCAATTGACATCGGAGCGTCCGCAGTCACATTGTGTAACGATTCCCAGCTGGTGATTTCGCAGATTCCGGGGGAATATCAAGTCCGAGAGCCACAGCTTCAACTCTATCTGAATTGCGTGAATGAATTGAAGGGGAGATTCGACATTCTAGAGTTCAAGCATGTACCTAGAGAGGAAAATACCAGAGCGGACATCTTGTCAAGGCTTGCGAGTACAAAGCAGCCTGGTAGCACTACGACGGTGGTTCAAAGTACTTTGACATCACCTAGCATCCGTCTGTTCCTTCTCTGAATGCTATAATGGTAAGCTATCCTTATGAGAATTCTTGGGTCATCCCTTATATCCGCTATCTGGCAGATGGACAACTCCCTACTGATGAGAAGGAGAGGAGACAAGTGAAAAGGGAGTTGCCGTACTTCACCATGGTTGATGGTGTTCTCTACAAAAGGGGATTCTCTGTCCCATACCTTCTGTGTTTAAGAGAAGATGAGGTTCAAGCAGTGTTGGAGGAAGTACATGAGGGGCAATGTGGGCACCATGCTGGGGGTCAGAGCTTAATGAGAAAGGTCCTCAGGGCTGGATATTGGTGGCCCACTGTGAAGCAAGACTCAGTAGATTTTATGAAGAAGTGTGACGCTTGTCAAAGATTCTCCAATCTTCATCATACACCGGCCCAAGAACTTTCTTCATCTGCTGTGCCCTGGCCGTTCCACCAGTGGGACCTCGATATCCTTGGCCCGTTTCCCACTGCTCCAGGAGGTATCAAGTATCTGATTGTGGGGGTAGACTACTTCACCAAGTGGATTGAGGCTGAGCCAGTAGTGCATATCACTTCTGCGCGGACAAGGCATTTCGTATATGAAAGCATTATAGCTAGATTCGGCGTCCCAGGGCGGATTGTAACCGACAACGGCACCCAGTTCACTGACTTGCTCGAGGGACTGGGGATTGTCCAAATATTTTCATCTGTGGAGCATCCCCAAACGAATGGCCAAGCTGACGTGGCCAATCGAGAGGTACTGAAGGGATTGAAGAAGCGTCTTGGTGAAGCGAAGGGAGGTTGGACTGATCAATTATGCCATGTTCTATGGGCATACCGCACTACACCACACTCCTCCACTAATGAATCCCCATACCGGTTGACCTACGGGGTCGAGGCGATGATCCCAGTAGAGTTACAGACCAGATCGGCTCGAGTGGAGTATTTCTCAGCTGAGGACAACAATGCCAATTTGGCATCAGAGCTGGACGTTCTCCATGAATTAAGGGAAGGAGCTTTTGTTAGAGATTAGGCAATAAAGGTGAAGGCAGCCCTCCGGTATAACAAGCGCGTCCAATACAGAGCGTTCAATACTGGTGATCTTGTGTTAAGAAAGGCAAGTGTTGGGAATAAATTCGCGCATCAAGGAAAGCTAGCGCCAACTTGGGAGGGCCCCTACAGAGTCTCTGAGGTGACTGGAAAGGGATCATACCGGCTGGAGGAACTCGATGGGACTCCAATCCGTAATAAATGGAACACCCAGAACTTACGTATTTATTACAGCTAGTTGGTAAGACGGCATGTACTCTTTTTCCTTACTTGAGTTTTTTCCCATTGGGTTTTCTCAAGAAGGTTTTAACGAGGCATGACCCCAGCTACGCTATCTTTGTAATATACTTTTAATCTTAATGAGAATGCAGTTCCATAACTCTCTCGCTCTCACTTTTCCTATAGGATGTGATTTATAGCTATAGTCTATTACGCATATTCCCCAGGACGGGTGATCTCAGTCACTTATTCTGTAGTTCGACGATACAACTCCTGGCGTGGACAATTCCCATCATTATCCTTATAATGGAAGTCTTTGAAGACTCAATCCGTACTCTTATGATTGGGATGAAGATCCTTCAGGACGGATGATCTTAATTACCTATTCTGTAATTGACGATGTAAATCCTCGAGGGACGAAGTGAAGACCCTCAGGACGGATGATCTTAATCACATATTTTATGTATTGACGACGTAACTCCTTGAGGGGGAACATGGGATGTAGGGCTGGACCTTTCTCAAGGCCACAAACCAAACCCCATTTGAATAAAACATGGGTTGTAGGGCTGGACCTTTCTTAAGGCCATAAACTGAACCCCATTTGAATAAAACATAGGTTGTAGGGCTGGTCCTTTTTCAAGGCCACAAACCGAACCCCATTTGACTGGAACATGGGTTGTAGGGCTAGACCTTTCTCAAGGCCACAAACCGAACCCCATTCGACTGGAACATGGGTTGTAGGGCTGGACCTTTCTCAAGGCCACAAACCGAACCCCATTTGAATAAAACATAGGTTGTAGGGCTGGTCCTTTTTCAAGGCCACAAACCGAACCCCATTCGACTGGAGCGTGGGTTGTAGGGCTGGTCCTTTCTCAAGGCCACAAACCGAACCCCACCTGAAGGCCCGGATTGTAGGATTGCACCGAACTCTGGGTACGGTTAGTAGGATCGAACCAAACACCGTGTGAAGACTTGAGTTGTAGGATTAAACTGAACCTCAAGAGAAAGGTGTAAAACTTAACCCTTTTCAAGGTTGTACCGGACACCAAGTATAATTTCCATCCTCAACTCTAAAGTATTCATTACAGAGCGACTAAACGATAATATAGCCGTTCTACGTCTTCGAGGTCGGATGAACTTTTCAAACTTTCAAAGAAGTTAAAGGTAACTTTTACAACGAAATTTCCCTTCCCAATATACTTATACTTGGGGACAGGGCATACTTTAACTTAATTGTTGCTTGTCTGTTACAATCTGTTATCTTAATCCGAGGTGATAGGAATGCTTTAAACAGCAATATAGCTAAACAGAGTAAAGTATTGAGCATACCACTAAGTTATCTAACAATCATATACTTGTCATAAGCAGTTGAAGAGAAACAAAGTAAATTTTATTTCTGGAAGTGAGAAATTATACAGGTCTCAAAGTGTTAAAAGCTGGAGTTGATCCCAGTACACAACTATAAATGAAAACATAAATCAAGGAGTAGGTGGTTGATTCTCCGAAGTGGGTACCTCCGTCCTCTCCTCTTCGGCTCCATCAGTTTGAACCCTTTCCGAGCCGGCCTCTGTTTCAGTTTGAGCACCTCCTTGCGTCTCAGCTTCAGGGCCAGGAGTGGACGGTGTTGGCTCCATACTTTGACCCTCTAGAAGTGGAGGCAGTTCATAAAGAGCCTCGCGAGGATCCTGGTGCGAGTCGTCCTTCTTCACTTCGACAAGTTTTCCCCCATGAAATTCATAGAACAGATCTAATCCGTACAAATTCAGCTTCACATCAGGGTTGCGGTAAAAAACTTGACGAAGTGCCAGGCCGAAGGATTCGTAAGCCACATTTTTGCATATCTCCAAGGCTTTGGCAGCCTTGGCCTTAGCAGCAGATAATTTCTTCTGGAGCTTGGCAAAATCCTCCTCCGACGGCCCAGTGCTCGTACTCCCCTTCCTCAGCTCTTCAATTTGGGCCTGCATCTCCTTCCGAAGGATTTCCCACTCTCCAAGGCTTTTGTTGTGTCTGTCCTCCATTATTTTGAGATCGTCAGCAAGCTTGGCCGATCTCTTTTTCTCCAATTGTAGCTCTTCTTCAAGGAGGGGAATGGACTTATTCTGCTGTTGAAGCTTGGCAACCTGCCGCTCTAAAGCTTTATTGGCAAAATGAAGTTGGCTTATTTCTTCTATCTTCTTCTGAAGTGTTTCCTTGGCCTTCTTCAGTTCAGCCTCCACACCTCTGTGAATCTCAGTTTGTTTGGCTGCCCATTTTTCCTTCACAGCGAGTTCAGTTTCAAGCTTTTCAACCTGCTCTATATAATCCGCCTTTTCGCTCAAGGATTCCAAGAGGCCGGACAGCTCGTCCAGCTGCCAGCGGCCGGCCTTACAAGCACCTCAAACTTCAGCAGCGTCGAGCGAGGGGCGGAGACAGTACCTGGCCTTTGGAAGAGTGGGGGGCATGGACCCTTGAAACCATAAGTATGGCGAAAGAAAGGAATCGCGAGGAGGGTCAAACGCTGGAGGAGGACCACTCTCAGAGTCCGGCCTAGAAGTGGCATGTGAAGGAGGAGCAGAGAAGTCAAGGACAGGTTCCTTCCCCTTGTCCTTTTTAAGCCCAGATTCCTCAAGCGTCTTTTGGCATTTCTTTGTTGGGTCACCAGAGGGAGGCTTCTCCAGGTTCGCTGTCTTGACCAGGTGCCTCTTCTTCTTTTTCTTTTCTGGGACGGTCTCCTTATCGCCCTGCCCAGTGGCCTCAGTTTGTTTCTCTGGTTCCTCCTCATCAAGCAGAGGAACCTCATCTCCAACGACGGAAGTCAGAGGAATGGTTGGAGCCTTGGTGGCGTTCCTCTTCGCTTGAATCTCATTCTCCTCAGAGGAGGAGTCATCATCAGCCATCATAATCCTTAGAGACAACATCTCTGGACAGGCTTTTTCGATTTGTTCTGCAAAACAAGGAAAATTGAATCAACACATGAGAAGAAAATAATCAGAACGGAATAAATGATTAGCATAACTACAACAGGAATGGATATTATAGAGGTAGGTAGTGCGGACATCGTCATCCGCCAGGAGGAGCCTGCAAGAAAATCCTTTGAGGGTCTTCGAGGCCGTCTGTATGGCGCTCAGCACCTCAACGAAGTAAGAGGAAAGCTCACCCTCATCAGTGTAGTAAGCACGGCTCAGCAGTAGAAAGTGCTCGTGCGTCCAACTGAGAGGAAACTTGGGGAATCCTTCCTTATTGCACCAGAAGACCGGCTTATTAGGCTGAATACGGACCCGTGTGTAGTAATGTTTAAAAGAACGTCCGTCCACCTTCGCAGATTCCGTGTAGGACTTGAAGTTTACCACCCTTGAGTCACAATGGAGTGTTATGAACCCAAGGCCGCCCTTCTTGTTAGCACGGCGGACCACCTGGCAGTAATAGAATAATTTGGCCACGGTGGTAGTGAAGTTGAAGTGCTCTCCCAGAATTTCAAGAGCACGAACCAGGCCCCAGCCGTTGGGGTATAGTTGAGTCGGGGCGCAGTCAAGGAAACACAGGACGGCCATCTGAAATTCCGCCATGGGGAAACGCACCCCCAGCTTCTGGAACACGAAGTCGAACATGTAGACTGACCTCTCATCAGGGATGATGTGGCAAACTCTCTCGGATAGACGTGGTGCAAGCGCAACATAGCGTGCTTTATACTTCTTGTTCGAGTAAATCTTGCAGCAGAGAGAGACCGTCCCTTCCTCTTCACTTGTGTGATGCGAGGGGATTTCCAGAAATTCCTCTTCAACCCAGCAATACGGCCTCTCCCTGTTGAGTTTTTCCCAGTTCAGCCGGTGTGCCACGACATTGACACACCCTTCAGTAGTGCGAAGAATCAACGTTTTTCCAGACCCCGGAATCTCCATGGTCTTTAATGCACGATGGAAAGCGTACGTGTTGTGGTAGAAAGCAACATCGTCAGAGAGATAACCTTCGTTACTTGACCCTTCATCAGAGCTGCTGGTAGCCCTCGAGTCAAGGGGAACCTCAGAGCAGCGTTGATTAGAAGACGCTCGTGAGGAAGAAGTTTCAACTCTCTCTGAGCGACGAAGCCCAGCCACAGGAAGATTCACTGGAATCCTCCCACCACGGTGGCTAGAGGGGGCACGAGAGCTAAAACTCCCCCTGTTTGAGGTACCAGCATTGCCTATTCTAGGGCGCATGGTGGAAGTAGAATGAATAAAATTGTAGGGAGATAAAGGAAAGGGAGGTTACCTAAGGGAGAGAAGAACTTTGTGAAGGTTGAAAGCAGCAAAGAAATCTCCAGAAATTTGAGCAGGGGTTCACTAAGCTTGAAGACAGAGACAAATTCTAAAACTCGTTAAGTGCCCCTTTTATAGGTAACGAAGAAGCACAGTGCTCTGTTGAAAGTCACAATGTTTACTTCAAAACGCAACCTTTCGAATTCAAACGACTCCGTCGTTTCGTAACAATAAAGTGCGAAAATGGTAACGTTTCAGTAAATGTTTTACGAAATGGGCCTTCATCAGTTGAAATCCAGGCCCAATAAACCCAAGCGACGGTTACATCCCTGCAAAGTAATGGCTCGTGCGTAAAAAGACGCATTTAATGTCCAATCATTTCAGACGCATTTAATGCGTCCCAACCACTCTTCGAATACCAAGGGTTTTGATTTCCAAAAACTCTTGGGATTTCCCTCATTATGATACGCTGTCTGAATCCGTTGAATATAGCACGAGAAGAACGGTAACTCAGTTGGCAGAGCGGATATCAAAGAGTTTTTAGAAAGAATTTCCAGAACATTCCACCGGCATCCAGACTTCTCAAAGGCTGTATAGCTCATATGAGCAACTTAACAGTCCCTCATACAAGCTAGGGGACAAATGATCTGGTCTGGATACGGGTCCCCTAGGTTATGACGTCAGAATGACTTCATAAGAAGGAAACCGGTGTCACCGTTCAGGCAGAGCCACACCGGATATCCGATATCCCTTCATCCGCTCTTATCTCATCAGACGTTCTATTCATTCTCACTACAACGGATACTCCCCTCATTCTCACTGCACGTTTATATAGCCGTTTGCCTCAGAATTGTTATGAGATAAGAGTTCCTTATAACTTATCATCGAAGATACCCTGCATAGCGGAGTATGTCAATGTCAATTACCTCAGAGAGTAAGTACATGTGTCAGCGAAATATGCAGAAAGGTGATTATCCTCCATCCTTATCACAGGATCGTACTCTGATAATTGACCTACCCTCCTGACACATTCTGAGTACTGAGCCACTTTGATTGACACACTTTACACGCTATCAGAGCCAATGGGCCCACTTGCATCCAACGATTCATTTCCTACGTTCAACTATAAATAGCATGACCTAAAACACATGCAAGGTTACGTTGTCCTAACTCACCCTTTACTATTGTATTGCTTGAGCATTTACCGAGTTCATACACTCTTCTGACTTGAGCGTCGGAAAATCTTCGCAGGTGGCACCACCTTTTGCCCTCTCTCAACGCGAATCGCTGGTGTGAAGGATCTCCAGGACAACAAGACCGGTTTCTCCCACTGAGAGGCCAGACTACCACATCGGATACCCACTGTACCGGTGTGCGAACCTTAAAACACCTGAACTCTTGTGGCTAGTCCCACACCGGATCCTAGACCCCGGTTCAGACCAGTTCAAATATTATACAAAATTTTCAAGTACTAAGGTTTTAAAGATTGATAATTCCAAATTTGAGTTTTTAGAAATTGATTATGAATCGACCTATAAAATTTTCTAAAGAAGGTTGTGAAATATATTTAAGGCTTTGAAACTCAAATTTATAAGGAGATTTGATTTGTGATTTGAAAAGGAACTGTACTAAAATTCTATGTGCGTATTTGAGAAGTTGAAAAAGTACAGTTTACTGGGGTGGCTATGCCGTGACTCATAGGCCCTGATAATATAATTGAGTTTCTAAAAGCCTTAACCAATTAAATACGTGAGTAGTTCATGCATCATGAATCATCGAAGAGAAACAAAATGATATTGTCTGGGGACGGATTATAGAAACCGAGGATACATTAGAGGAGGCTTAATTGTGAGCCTTGGGATGAGAGGGTGTGAAAGGGTGCTTCAAGGGACCAGGGGTAGCTTCCTAGTGTCGGGTACTTTCACAATAAAAACCTTCTCAATCTGATTAGTCTCTAAGTGTTTCCATGCCAGTTGAGCTGTTCATGTTATTATTATCCGGAATTATGGAACAGTGTAAACTCCTAGTTGGCCCAGTACAAATTAAAATTTAAGGGGCCCACATATATAGATAAGTTATGATATGGCATATCATTCATAGATTCATAAATTGATTGTGCATGTGATTGTGATTGATATTATTATACTAGTTTGTGAAAATCCTTTATTGCTTATGTCCCATTTGGGAATATTATATTCTATTTCTCACTCCTTTCTTCGTGTTTTTGTTTTATATGTTTTAAATTGATGGTTCAGAGGGAAGAATCGAAGAACCTCGGCAGTGAATATAGCACGTTCTAGAAAGGGAGCTCGGTATGAATACCGTGGTCCAATGAATAAATAAAGTTATTAAGTAACTGCTTCTGGGCCATGGAGTTTCCTCTCTTTCTTAAAATGTTTAATGTTTATTTCTTCGGATGAATGTAAAATTACTTTATAAAGTTTTAATAATACTTATGAGGTATTTCAGAAATGATGTATTTAATTTATTCTGATAGTTTCCTTTTAACAATCATATCTTTAAAAAAAAATTTTACGAATTTTCATAGAATTTATTAAGGTGTAACAGAGGGTGTTACAAAGTGGTATCAGAGCAGTTAATCCAATAGGCCTAGGGAAAAGGTCTATCTTGCTTTGTCTGTAAACTCTGTATAGGTGATAGAGAATAGAATATCTGACTTGGTAGTGACTGTGATTGATGTGACAAATCTCAGTTACTGTGAAACAGGAAACTAATGGCTGGAAACGATCTTGCTGGAGTTGTAGAACGCTTAATCAATGCAATGGGAGCACGTGAAGGTCAAGGTAACGATGCCTTGAGAAGGCTGGACCTATTCAAAAAGCACAATCCACCTCGTTTCAAGGGAGGATATAACCCTGATGGAGCACAAATCTGGATTCGAGAGATAGAGAAGATCTTTCGAGCATTGCAATGTAATGAAGCTGATAAGGTAGTCTTCGCTACTTATGCCATATCTGAGGATGCCAAACATTGGTGGGATAGCATGCGTAGACAATTCGAAGTCAACGACGTGGAGATCACTTGGGATTATTTCAAGGATATGTTTTTGGAGAAATACTTTCCAGCTGATGTTAAAGAGAAAAGACAATTCGAATTCCTGTCGCTGACCCAAGGAAATATGACCGTCGGAGAGTACGCATCCAGGTTTGAAGAACTATCTCGTTTTCATTCTCATTATAATGATGCTACTAATGAAAAAGATCGGTGTGCAAAGTTTGTAAATGGATTGCGGCCAGAAATTAAGGAAGCTATACGAATGCAGGAAATCCGTGAATTTTCTATATTGGTAAATCGCTGAAGGATCTTTGAAGAAGATCATAAGGATAAAATGACCAAAAGTCGTGAGCCCATTCACAAGGCAGGAGAAATGAGAAGTGGAGGACCTCACCATCACCAAAGAAGAGACTTCAGGAGAAATAAGCCTTACCAAGCGCCATTTCGTCGGTTTGGAGCAGCATCTGTTCCTAACAGACCCTAAGCTTCAACTGGAAGCTATTACCCAACATCTGCACCAAATTTTAAATGTTTTATCTGTGGAGGACCCCATTTGAAAATGGATTGTCCTAAAAACACTTATGTTTGCTTTAAGTGTAACAAACCAGGTCATCACATCAAGGATTGTCCAGAGATGAAGAGGGAAAACCCTGAAGGTGCAAGTACAAGCATAAATACTCAAGGAGGCGTACACAGTGCAGTCGGAAGGCCGAAGGCAAAAGGAAAGGTTTTTGCAATCACTGGAGAAGAAGCATCTCATTCTGATTCTATGGTGGAAGGTAAGTGTATCATTAATAAGATTCCTTTAACTGTTATGTATGACTCAGGTGCATCACATTCCTTTATTGCCAATGACTGTGTAGAAAAACTAAAATTACCTGTGATAGAACTGCCATTTGACTTATCTGTACATACTCCTGGAAACAATCTCATTGTCACTTCTAAAGCCTGTTGGAAATGCCCTATTGTCATGAATGGTAGGGACTTTAAGGCTAATCTTTTCTGTTTACCCCTTTCTGGCTTAGAAGTTATTATTGGGCTAGATTGGTTGTCTGACAATCATGTTCTAATAGATTGTCATAATAAAACCATAATGTTTAAAGAACCAGTGAATTTGAATCCTGAAGATTCGAGATTTCTAACCGCCAACCAAGTGAGTGCCTCTTTAAAAGGAGGGGCTCAAGGATTCATGCTATTGCTTTCAACGAAAGGAGAGCAAGAATCAAAAATTAAAAATCTGCCGGTTGTGTGTGAATTTCCTGACGTTTTTCCTAAAGATATCCCTGGTTTACCCCCAGAAAGAGATGTGGAATTTGCCATTGATCTAGTACCTGGAGTTGGACCCATTTCAATTGCACCATACCGAAGGTCACCTCTAGAATTAGCAGAGTTGGAGAAACAACTTGAAGAGATGATAGAGAAACAGTTTATACGACCCAGTGTATCCCCTTGGGGTGCACCAGTGTTGTTGGTTAAGAAGAAGGATGGTAGCATGAGGTTGTGTGTAGATTATCGACAACTAAACAAGGTGACGATCAAGAACAGATATCCTCTGCCAAGGATTGACGACTTGATGGATCAGCTGCATGGTGCCACGGTGTTCTCCAAAATTGATTTGAGGTCTGGATACCATCAGATAAGGGTGAAGAAAGAAGATGTACCAAAAACTGCTTTTAGAATACGCTATGGCCATTACGAATATCTAGTAATGCCTTTTGGTGTAACTAATGCACCAGCCGTATTCATGGATTACATGAATAGGATTTTTCATCCATATCTAGATAAATTTGTAGTGGTGTTCATTGATGATATATTAGTGTACTCTAAAAGCAGAGAAGAACATGTTGAACACTTGAAGGTTGTGTTGGAAATCCTGAAAAAGAAACAACTGTATGCAAAGCTGTCGAAGTGTGAATTCTGGTTGGAAGAAGTGAACTTTTTAGGACATGTAATTAGTCAAGGAGGAATAGTTGTATACCCTTCCAAGGTGGAGGCGGTTTTAAAATGGGAGAGACCAACCACGATCACTGAGATTAGAAGTTTCTTGGGTTTGGCTGGATACTATAGGAGATTCATTGAAGGATTTTCAAAGTTAGGATACCCACTGACCAAGCTAACACAGAAAGGAGAACCTTTTGTATGGACGACACAATGCGAGAATAGTTTTCAAGAGCTGAAAGATCGACTTACTTCTGCGCCGGTGTTAGTACTCCCCGATCCACATCGACGTTTTGAAGTTTACTGTGATGCGTCTAAACAAGGACTAGGAAGTGTACTCATGCAAGACAAGAAGGTTGTAGCCTATGCGTCGCGCCAATTAAGGCAATATGAGATTAACTACCCTACCCATGACTTAGAGTTAGCCGCTGTAGTTTTTGCCTTAAAGATTTGGAGGCATTATCTATACAGTGCAACATTCGATGTGTTTAGCGATCATAAGAGTCTCAAGTATTTATTCGACCAAAAAGAGTTAAACATGAGGCAACGGAGATGGATGGAGTTCTTAAAGGATTACGACTTTGAGTTACAGTACCATCCTGGAAAAGCGAATGTAGTAGCTGATGCTTTGAGTCGAAAGTCTCTACATGCGTCCACAATGATGATTAAAGAGCTGGAATTGATAGAGAACTTTAGAGATCTTAACCTAGCAGTAAAGATTAATGATAACAGCTATAGATTAGGAGGGTTGCAAGTGACAAGTGAATTCCTGAGGCAAGTCTTAGAAGCTCAACGAAAAGATGAATTCCTGCAAGAGAAGAAAGAACTCCTGAAACAAGGAAAAGAAGTCGAGTTCAATGTGGGAAACAACCAATTATTGAAGTACAAGGATCGAGTGTGTATCCCTGATCAAGAGGAGTTGAGGAAAGCTATTCTGGAAGAAGGCCACAAAAGTTACATGAGCATTCATCCCAGAGCTACTAAAATGTATCAAGATTTGAAGAAGTTATTTTGGTGGCCTGGAATGAAGAAAGCAGTGGCAGAGTACGTGGCTGCATGTCTAATTTGCCAGAAGGTTAAAGTAGAACATCAAAAACCCCCTGGAATGCTACAATCAATTGAAATACCAGAATGGAAATGGGATAGCATTACCATGGATTTTGTGACTTCTTTACCCAAAACTCCATTAGGACATGATTCAATATGGGTAATAGTTGATAGACTAACAAAGTCTGCCCACTTTATTCCCATCAATATTTGTTACTCTATGGAGAAGCTGGCAAAACTATACATCGAGGAGATTGTGAGATTGCATGGAATTCCTTCAAGTATCATTTCTGATCGGGACCCTCGTTTTACATCACAATTCTGGAAGAGCTTGCACAAGGTTTTGGGAACAAGACTGCGTCTGAGTTTAGCATATCATCCTCAGATGGATGGATAATCAGAAAGAACAATCCAATCTCTAGAGGACTTGTTACGAGCTTGTGTGTTAGAGCATAAAGGAAGTTGGAATCAATTCTTACCATATGTGGAGTTTACCTACAACAACAGTTTCCATGCTAGCATTGGCATGACACCTTTTGAAGCATTATATAGAAGAAAATGTAGGACCCCGCTATGTTGGTTTGAGACTGGTGAAAACTTGATGCTAGGACCAGAGTTGGTACAACAAACCACGGATAAAATCAAAATAGTTCAGGAAAAGATGAAGGCAACACAGAGCAGGCAGAAAAGTTACTATGACAAAAGAAGAAAGCCGCTCGAATTTCAAGAAGGCGATCATGTATTCTTGAAAGTCACACCTATAACTGGGGTCGGTCGGGCAATGAAATCTCGAAAACTAACTCCTAGATTTATTGGTCCATATCAAATAATTCATAAAGTTAGTCCTCTTGCCTACCAAATAGCATTACCACCTTTTCTTTCTAATATCCATAATGTTTTTCATGTGTCAAACTTACGAAAATATATATTTGATCCTACACATGTTATTGAACCTGATGTCATACAAGTTAAAGATAATCTTACATATGATGCACCACCTATCAGAATAGCTGACAGAAGAATAAAGAAGCTAAGAGACAAGGAAATTTCACTCGTGAAGGTCATTTGGAGTGAAACGAGAGGGGAAGATGCTACATGGGAACTAGAAAATGAGATGAAAGAGTCTCATCCCCAATTGTTTTACTAAAAAAGTGTAAATTTCGAGGACGAAATTTTTTTTAGGGGAGTAGAGTTATAACACCCCTAATTTCGTTATTTCTTATTTAAAATAAAATTTCAAAGGAATTTAATTATAGTTCTTTAGAACTTTTTGATTGTTATATAATTTATAATTTTTTAGAAATTTTTTATTTTTTTATTTTTTATTTTTATTTTTTTTGAGAATGACAAAAATACCCTTAACCTTTCATCTAATAACCAAAATGCCACTGTCGACATCATCGCTTACATCATAGCTTACATCGCTTACATCATTGCTTACATCATGAATAGTAAAATAAATAATTAAATAATCTTAAATAGTAAATTTTTCTTCCTATAAATAGATGGTTCATTTACAACATTTCCACACAAAAAATTAGAGAGAATCTAGAGAGATAGTGCGTAAGAAATTAGTGGAGAGTAAATTCTTTTGGTAAAAAGAAGTTCTGCCGGAGGTGTAAGGTAATAACTTTCTTCTATATTCTTTTTATAATTTTTAGTTTATTTTTTGGCACTCTTAAACCATTAATATACTAGTACTATTATGAATAAGTTACTATAGTAAAAATAAATTACCACTGTGTTATTTTTACTATTTACAGTTACTATTCAAAATTTACTATTTATTATCACTATTCATAATTTACCATTTACTGTTATTATTCAAATTTATCATTTACCGTTATTATTCAAAATTTATTAGTTGTTGTTGAAGTTGCATATGTAAGTATGCAAAGTAGTTTTGATGAATGACAAAGTATTCATGATGATGATGGAATGGCAAAGGTTCAGAAACAAGAAGGTTCAAGCACAAAGACAATGGCCAAGAATAAAAAGATGACGATGCCTCACAAAGAGTTAAAGAAACATGAGCTATGGAAGACAAGGTTGATGACATGAACTAAATCATGAAGAACAAGCTCATAAGTTGAAGAAGAATCAAGGAAACAAGCATGAGGATCAAAAGAATAAGCCATGGGTCAATACATATCAAGAACATATCAAAAACCTTGAAGAATTGTATCAGGTACATGTACTAATCGATTACCACAATGGCATAATCGATTACCATAACTCTGTTTATGGTACAATCGATTACAATAAGAAGGATAATCGATTACATAGGTTCTGGAATGAACATAATCGATTACAGATAAAAGGCTAATCGATTACCAGTTGAAAGTTTGAAGACTGAGCATCAGGTATTCACCATAATCGATTACCCAGTCAAGCATAATCGATTACGTAAGTTCTGTTTTGTCCCTAATCGATTACATGAAGTCCTAATCGATTACCATACTGCGAGACACAAATTAAGAGCATCAGGTATCAATCATAATCGATTACAAGGCAAGGAATAATCGATTAGAATGGTTCTGTTTCATAGCTAATCGATTACAGTAGAAATGCTAATCGATTACCTGCTGCATAATACTGAAGATTTCAAAAGCTAATCGATTACAGCTCGAAGGCTAATCGATTACCATAGTGTCAGAACGTGGGAAAATGCTTTTAAGTGGAACTCCAGCTCATTTCTTCACTCCCACTTTATGCCCATGCTAAGGTATCCGTTGGAGACAATGTGCAACGGCTGGAAACCCTAAAAATGGCTATAAATGAAGCATGGATTCAAGCAAGAGAAGGATGCACCAAGGAAGAGACCAAGGCTCAACACAAGGCAATCAACATCCTTCTTCTAGAGGTCTTCTAACTAAATTTCTCTTGTATATTCTGCAACTCTTGTTTCTAAACTTGCATATTGCTTAAGAGTTGTTAGATTGTGAGTTTCAATTTGCATATCCTCTCTTGTTGAGAGTTAGAATTTGTGAGAGCTTTTCATTTGTATATCTGCTCTATTAAGAGAGTATATTGATTGTAAACACAAACTCCAAACACAAAATATTCACTCTAGGTTGAGTGGTTGTTCACTCTAGGTTGAGTGGTCACAAAGGTTGGGGTTCAACCTTTGGGTATTGAGAGATTGTGAGATTGGGTGGGTTGCCCTTTGCTTGTGAGGATTGAGTTCTTGAGTGTGGGACACTAGGAAGCTGCAATTGCTCAAAGCTTGTATCTCAAATCTTCAATAGTGGAATCCTTCAAGTGGGTTGCTTGAAGGCGAGACGTACACCGGGTTGGTGGAACTCGTTAAATTTGGTTTGCATTTCTCTCTACCTTGAACTCTTTATACAACTGTGCATATAAACTGTTTGTTGAAATGCTTGAGCTGAATGTGTGAATCAAAGTTGTTGTTCAAGTAGAAAACTAACTCTGCATGCCAAGTGTTTGATAATTTGCTTCAATCAATATTTGGTGAAGTTCTTCAAAACTGGAAATTACTATAACTTACCAAATATCTAATACATTGTTTCCTATTAAGTCTTGTGTGATACTTACTTGATTGCTATTACTTCTCACATTCATAAGGTGTTTGATAACTTGAATGAGCTGAATCTTTATAGGAAACATCACATTATTGACAAATAAATCTGTGCACTCCAACTGTTTGATAAATTGTTTAAACCAATAACTTACCTTGTTTATCACACTTATAGCTAAATATTGTCATTGCACATCAAGTGTGTCATAGTGTGATATGTGCATAAAAGTTGTTGTCTCTTCATCATTGCATCATTTGTATATTACTAACCATTTCCAAGGGGATTCCGCGCGAAAATTTGAAACACTCAATTCACCCCCCCTCTTGAGCGTTGAGGCCTTGGCTAACAAGTGGTATCAGAGCTTGACTCTTGCCACAAGGCTTAACAGCTGCAGGAGATCAAGATGGCCTCCACTTCATATGATGCATTCTCGGAAAATGGCACACTAAATAGACCTCCAATCTTCAATGGCAAAGACTATGCTATTTGGAAAGAAAGGATGAAAATCTTTATCCAAGCCTATGATCTCAAGGTATGGAATGCTATTCAATTTGGTCCTTTCATTCCTAAGTATATTGTTAATAATATAGAGTGCATGAAGCCCATGAACTCATGGACTAGTGAAGAGGAAAGAAAGGTACAATTCAATCTTAAAGCAAGAATCCTTATCACATTAGCATTAGAACCTAATGATGTTTCTAGAGTTATTGCTTGTAACAATGCTAAAGAAATATGGGAAACTCTTGAAACAATATATGGAAATACTAATGATGATCAAGATGCAAGAATTGGTACTCTTTCTAGCAAACATGAAGAATTCAAAATAGATTCGGAAGAAGAGACCATGGAATCAAAAGTGGAATCTACCAACCTTTGCCTTATAACAAAGCACTCCGAAGATGATGAGGTAAGTTCTCTAAACGAATCTAGTGATGATGAAAGTGAATTTGATAAAGATGAATTGCTAGAAGCTTTTGAAGAATTGCATGAAACATTTGTCTTGTTATCAAAGAAATATGCATGCTCTAAACAAACCATTTTGACTCTTGAAAAAGAATTGCATGATGTTCACATAGAAAAAGAATATCTTAGAGTTCAAAATGATGAGTTAATAGCTTCAAATGTATCTCCTAGGACTTGTAATGATAATAATGAAGATTGTATGCTTATTGATAAATGTATGCTTCTTGAAAATGAGAATAAAGAACTAAAAGAAGCACTTAGTAAGCTCACATATAGTCAAACACTTCTAAGTGCACCTATTGAAAATCACAGGCATACACTTGATAGAAGAAAAATAGGTCATTACAAGAACCATTGTACATCATACAAAGAAAAATCCAAATCCTCTCTAAGATGCACAAACCATAAAAGAAAAGAGGACTCTATGTCAAATTGCTTTAAAAGGAAAGAACATAATAGGAACCATTACAATTCTACTATGACTTATTCTTTGGATACAACATGTTTTTATTGTGGAATGTATGGTCATATATCTTCTAGTTGTTTTATAAAGAAATCTCGTCAAAAACATACAAGAAAGGTATGGATTCCAAAACAATCTTGAAATCCCAAACTAACGAGGAAGGACCCAAATCTCAAAGGGTACCTCAAAATTTTGAAATCTTGTAGGCAAACTTTAAAGCAACAATTTCTCATTGATGGATGACCAAATCTCATGGCCTAAGGAGATATCAAGGATCTCAAAATCCATTCCAAAAGACAAAGGAGAAGATTAAAGCAAGCCAAGATTATGATGACTCATCATACATCTAAAAGGTACCATTCAAAACAAGGAAATGGACAAGAAGCTTCAATGTGACTCACACAAGATGGATTACACCGACAAAATCCAATGGACAACACTAAAGGTGGTACAACAAAAGGTGCAAGCAATTATCATATAATCAATGTTAACACTCATTCTTGATGAATCTTGATGTGTGAAAATCTAACTTTGATTTGATATATGATTGAGCATGAATAATATGAAATCTTGAGATGGATGAACAAATAATCTTAGAACCCCTTAAACTCATGAAATCCTAAGAATCAATGATGTATATGTATATAGTAATTGATGATTAGTAATAATTGATGATGAGTTTGATGAATGACTGTTTGAATAACATGGTACATGAAAATCTTGAGATTAAAGATGATTATGCATAAACACGTATGAATCTTTGATAATGTTTAAACCCTTGATGATACATGAACTCTTGGTGATATATCATGAATTCTTGGTTATTATTAATTCTTAATGATGCATGAATTTTTGATTGAATATGAATTCTTGATGATGTATCATTTATGTGTTGTTTAACTAGTGGTATCTAAATAACAAACATCTTCCTTTAACAATGGTATGAATTGAATTAGTAAGAGGAAGAGATCATGAGGACATAATCTTGATTATGTGCTTATCACTATGCCTTGATAATAAATACATATATTGCATGTACAAGTGTATCTATGCTTTGACAATCTATGCAATTATATTCCTAGAGAGAAAGCATGTATGTTACAACAAGTGATTGCCTAGATTTTAACTTCATGATTGTAACATCATAGGCATGAACATGATGATATGTTAAGAAACAATGCATGATATGATAAGTAATAATGCATGCTATGATCATATACCATGTATGTGCAAGTGGTATCTATCTCGATCAACATTATAATTCTTATCTATGTCGTATGTTTGATGATGCATGATCTTGACTGTGAAAAGAAGTTTGAAAAATATGCATCATTGAGATTGAAAAGAATTTTTGAATAACATTATGAACAATGATGATTGCTAAAAATCTTGTGTTGAATGCTTAAATGTTAGTAATTGATATCAAGAGCTTAAATTAGCAAATCCATCAAGTGGTATCATGCATAACATCTAGATAACAAATGGTATGACATAGATGAGAGTATGACTTGCATTACACACGATGACCATGATATGCTTTTGTGACTTGTCTATATGCGTTACTAATTATCTATGCAAAATGCTTTCTCCTACATATTTGACAAATGCCATATGTGAATGCTTGACTAGACCTATATGTAACATCATAGGCATAAGATAAGAAGAGATTATTTGAGATACAAAAGTCATATGGAAAACAGTGAATATTTGGCACATGTTCTAGCATAAATGCATGAGTAGTACAACAAAATTGTTTTAATCACTCCATCTTTGCTCTGATATCTAGACATAAATGAAATTGCATCAACTAGTGGTATCCATTGAAAGGGAAAGATTGTTACACTTGATTATTTGAAGTTAATGCTCACTCTACCACTATGCTCCGAATCATATGAATTATGTTAATCAATAAAGTGGTATCAACATCTATATTTATCCTTGTTAAATTACATGATTAAGGGGGAATTTCATAACATTTCTTTATAACAAGTGATATTTCTTGATGATATGTTATCTCTTTATCAAGTGGTATGGAAGTCTGAGTAAATCATTTTTATAATACTGCATCAAAGGCCCAAAAATTGGTACAAACTCTTGTGAACTCAATGCCACTAACAATATGCTTTGCAAAGAGTTTGTTAAGGTTATGTAGGATGACTCAAAATGGCAAATCAAACTACTAAACTGGGCGAACAAAGAATTGATCAAGGAATGCAACATGGATGAAGCAAAATGCCATACAAGGATGTGAAAAGGGGCATAAAACTTGCAAAATACCAAGGTATGATCGAATTGTTACTCTACCATTATGCTTTGTGAATTATACAAATCATATTAACAAATGGTATGAATAACAAATCTCACGAGCTGAATATATCACTCCATCCCTGCTCTGATACCTAGATATAAGCATACATTGTTGAAAATCCTTCTATATTACTGCTCTGATACCTAGAAATGCATCAAGCCATATTAATGAAATGATTAACAAGTGGATTGTTATATGCAATGGTATCTAACCTTTGAGTGATATTAATTCATATTATAGTATCTATTATTTCAACAATGGTATCTATTAAAAAGAGATCATATGCTTTAAAAAAGTAAACAAATGGTATCAGACTTGATTAAATTGACCTACAAGTGATATCAAACTTGATCAAATTGGTATAATTGATTTCACATGTTAATAAGTGGCATATTGTTTACAAGTGGTATCAATTACAGTAGTAAGGGGGAGTATACACATGAATGATTATCCTTGATTTCACTTCTCTGTAATTATATTTATGGCACTCATACTTTTACTCAATTGTATGCTTACTTGGAAAAATATTCTTGTGCATTTGATGATGCCAAAATAGGAGAAAACTATGTGCTTACTTGAAATGGTATGTGAAAGAATCATGTGACAATGATACTCACTACATGATTAGAATAAGTTAGCAATCAATCATATGCTTACTTGATGAATAAATTACGTGATTGCTTATTGACTCTAGATGCACTAAAATGGTATTTATCTTTGATCATGTTATGAGATTTGATTTGAAATCTCTCTTATGAAATGCTTAATTTCTCTTATTCAAATACATGAGTTTATATGTTGATGGCAAAGAATATATTAAGGTGATAATCTTTTTGATGATGCCAAAGGGGGAGAGATTAGTGGAAGGATCAATAAAAAGAATAGGATACCATTTATGCTAAAAAGGGGAGAGATATCATGTTTCCATCATTTGATACGTTTAAAACAATTGGCATAAGTTACAAGATTAAGGGGGAGGATAACCCTTAACTAGCATTCATTACATCATATAGGGGGAGAATACATATAACCATTGATTGTCATTATTCTGTGAAACTAACACCCCACGAGATGAACATTGGTTGTCATCATCAAAAAGGGGGAGGATATGTTTAAATGTTGAAACAGGTTTTGATAATGACAAACGTGAAGACTAAGGCAAAGACTCCTAAAGGAAGAAAGGATATTACCATGAAGCCAATATGATGAATTTGCAACACATGAATACAAGCCATATGGAACATTAATTATCATCATCAAAAAGGGGGAGAATGAAGTTGCATATGTAAGTATGCAAAGTAGTTTTGATGAATGACAAAGTATTCATGATGATGATGGAATGGCAAAGGTTCAGAAACAAGAAGGTTCAAGCACAAAGACAATGGCCAAGAATAAAAAGATGACGATGCCTCACAAAGAGTTAAAGAAACATGAGCTATGGAAGACAAGGTTGATGACATGAACTAAATCATGAAGAACAAGCTCATAAGTTGAAGAAGAATCAAGGAAACAAGCATGAGGATCAAAAGAATAAGCCATGGGTCAATACATATCAAGAACATATCAAAAACCTTGAAGAATTGTATCAGGTACATGTACTAATTGATTACCACAATGGCATAATCGATTACCATAACTCTGTTTATGGTACAATCGATTACAATAAGAAGGATAATCGATTACATAGGTTCTGGAATGAACATAATCGATTACAGATAAAAGGCTAATCGATTACCAGTTGAAAGTTTGAAGACTGAGCATCAGGTATTCACCATAATCGATTACCCAGTCAAGCATAATCGATTACGTAAGTTCTGTTTTGTCCCTAATCGATTACATGAAGTCCTAATCGATTACCATACTGCGAGACACAAATTAAGAGCATCAGGTATCAATCATAATCGATTACAAGGCAAGGAATAATCGATTAGAATGGTTCTGTTTCATAGCTAATCGATTACAGTAGAAATGCTAATCGATTACCTGCTGCATAATACTGAAGATTTCAAAAGCTAATCGATTACAGCTCGAAGGCTAATCGATTACCATAGTGTCAGAACGTGGGAAAATGCTTTTAAGTGGAACTCCAGCTCATTTCTTCACTCCCACTTTATGCCCATGCTAAGGTATCCGTTGGAGACAATGTGCAACGGCTGGAAACCCTAAAAATGGCTATAAATGAAGCATGGATTCAAGCAAGAGAAGGATGCACCAAGGAAGAGACCAAGGCTCAACACAAGGAAATCAACATCCTTCTTCTAGAGGTCTTCTAACTAAATTTCTCTTGTATATTCTGCAACTCTTGTTTCTAAACTTGCATATTGCTTAAGAGTTGTTAGATTGTGAGTTTCAATTTGCATATCCTCTCTTGTTGAGAGTTAGAATTTGTGAGAGCTTTTCATTTGTATATCTGCTCTATTAAGAGAGTATATTGATTGTAAACACAAACTCCAAACACAAAATATTCACTCTAGGTTGAGTGGTTGTTCACTCTAGGTTGAGTGGTCACAAAGGTTGGGGTTCAACCTTTGGGTATTGAGAGATTGTGAGATTGGGTGGGTTGCCCTTTGCTTGTGAGGATTGAGTTCTTGAGTGTGGGACACTAGGAAGCTGCAATTGCTCAAAGCTTGTATCTCAAATCTTCAATAGTGGAATCCTTCAAGTGGGTTGCTTGAAGGCGAGACGTACACCGGGTTGGTGGAACTCGTTAAATTTGGTTTGCATTTCTCTCTACCTTGAACTCTTTATACAACTGTGCATATAAACTGTTTGTTGAAATGCTTGAGCTGAATGTGTGAATCAAAGTTGTTGTTCAAGTAGAAAACTAACTCTGCATGCCAAGTGTTTGATAACTTGCTTCAATCAATATTTGGTGAAGTTCTTCAAAACTGGAAATTACTATAACTTACCAAATATCTAATACATTGTTTCCTATTAAGTCTTGTGTGATACTTACTTGATTGCTATTACTTCTCACATTCATAAGGTGTTTGATAACTTGAATGAGCTGAATCTTTATAGGAAACATCACATTATTGACAAATAAATCTGTGCACTCCAACTGTTTGATAAATTGTTTAAACCAATAACTTACCTTGTTTATCACACTTATAGCTAAATATTGTCATTGCACATCAAGTGTGTCATAGTGTGATATGTGCATAAAAGTTGTTGTCTCTTCATCATTGCATCATTTGTATATTACTAACCATTTCCAAGGGGATTCCGCGCGAAAATTTGAAACACTCAATTCACCCCCCCTCTTGAGCGTTGAGGCCTTGGCTAACAGTTGTTATTATTCGAAATTTACTATTTACCATTACTATTCAAAATTTACTATTTACCGTTACTATTCAAAATTTACTATTTACTGTTATTGTTCATGATTTACCATTTACCACTACCATTCAAAAAATTACTATTCACGATTTACTATTTACTATTACTATTTAAAAAATTACTATTTACCGTTACTATTGATGACTTACCATTTACCGTTACTATTTATTATTACTATGCACATTTACTATTTATCATTCTGATAACAATCTTAATTTTTATCTTAAGCTTATACTGAAATAAATTAGTATTAATATTTTGTTAGAACTTGGAGGCGCAGAGGAAATTCACTTTTGGTAGCAAATCAAGGTAAGGGGGGTGAGATTAAGGATATAATATGAAAATGCATAAGAATATTGGGAGGAGTCCCCTACTCCTTTTAAACATAACAATATTATTATTTTAAAATAATAACTTTTAACTTAAAATCTATAATAATTGTTATATCTAAAATATTTAAGAACTTGAACTATTATGACCTATGCAGACTGGATTGAACCTATGCAAGGACTTGAACTATTATGAACTTGACTGAACCTATGCAAGGATTTGGATTGTTATGACATATATGGACTGAACTAGACCTATGCAAGGATTGGACTATCTTGGATTTACATAGACCTGTGCGAGGAATTGACCATAGAACTTAAAACAAAATTTATTAATTTAAATAATCATTAAATTTTAAACTATCATATTTATAACTGATGTTTAATTATTTGATTTGATTATGATTGTTAATATTTATTTATGTTTTATGATGTTTGATTGTGATTGACAATGTTTGATTATGATTGATAATCCTATACTGTGGAGTTTAAGCATATAGCAAGCATGACGGAAAGCTAAAATTCAGTAAGAATTTACTTATCTCCTACTTCTTTATTTACTTATTCATCTTTATTACTTTTAAGAAATTTCTTAGATTTCAATAAAACTACATAAGTTTTTAGAAATCTCTTTTTATATTTTAATATATATGTATATATCTTTACTAAAATTTAGATTTTTTTAATTAGTTTATCAAAAAGAAAAAAGAAAGAGAAATTATTTTATAAAAATAATTTTTTTACTAATATTTTAATATATACATATATATACATAATATTTAAATGTATAAGAATATTATACAAAATTTTCAAGTACTAAGGTTTTAAAGATTGATAATTCCAAATTTGAGTTTTTAGAAATTGATTATGAATTGACCTATAAACTTTTCTAAAGAAGGTTGTGAAATATATTTAAGGCTTTGAAACTCAAATTTATAAGGAGATTTGATTTGTGATTTGAAAAGGAACTGTACTAAAATTCTATATGCGTATTTGAGAAGTTGAAAAGGTACAGTTTACTGGGGTGGCTATGTCGTGACTCATAGGCCCTGATAATATAATTGAGTTTCTAAAAGCCTTAACCAATTAAATACGCGAGTAGTTCATGCATCATGAATCATCGAAGAGAAACAAAATGATATTGTCTGGGGACGAATTATAGAAACCGAGGATACATTAGAGGAGGCTTAATTGTGAGCCTTGGGATGAGAGGGTGTGAAAGGGTGCTTCAGGGGACCTGGGGTAGCTTCCTAGTGTCGGGTACTTTCACAATAAAAACCTTCTCAATCTGACTAGTCTCTAAGTGTTTCCATGCCAGTTGAGCTGTTCATGTTATTATTATCCGGAATTATGGAACAGTGTAAACTCCTAGTTGGCCCAGTACAAATTAAAATTTAAGGGGCCCACATATATAGATAAGTTATGATATGGCATATCATTTATACATTCATAAATTGATTGTGCATGTGATTGTGATTGATATTATTATACTAGTTTGTGAAAACCCTTTATTGCTTATGTCCTATTTGGGAATATTATATTCTGTTTCTCACTCTTTTCTTCGTGTTTTTGTTTTATATGTTTTAAATTGATGGTTCAGAGGGAAGAATCGAAGAACCTCGGCAGTGAATATAGCACGTTCTAGAAAGGGAGCTCGGTATGAATACCGTGGTCCAATGAATAAATAAAGTTATTAAGTAACTGCTTCTGGACCATGGAGTTTCCTCTCTTTCTTAAAATGTTTAATGTTTATTTCTTCGGATGAATGTAAAATTACTTTATAAAGTTTTAATAATACTTATGAGGTATTTCAGAAATGATGTATTTAATTTATTCTGATAGTTTCCTTTTAACAATCATATCTTTAAAAAAAAATTTTACAAATTTTCATAGAATTTATTAAGGTGTAACAGAGGGTGTTACATATGTTACCCTCGTTTTTGGCTTCAGTGGTCAAGCAGGACCCAGTTGAGCTACCCAGAGGTCTATGACCCAGTGGTTGAGGGGGAGTCAAGCAGGACTCGGTGAACCAAGCAGGGTTCACGGGGTGTCAAGTAGGACCCCCAGCTGAAGGTCGATCCTTTGAGTATCCGGATACTGTGTCAATTTTGACTGAGTCAGTGGTGATAAATGATGATTTGATAATTCCCGAGTATAATTGGTTTAATTGCCGAATGAGAATTGAAATAAATGTTGAGTATTTGATGTATTTACAGAGTGTAATTTTATATATTGCCGAGTGATTGTTTTAATTACCGAGTGGTAATTGTTATGTTTGCCGAGTGAATTGTTATATTTACCGAGTTTGATTACTATGATTTCCGAGTGTGAGTGTATTGCCGAGTGTGAGTTAATTACCGAGTGAAAGGCGTAAATTGAGGAGAAAAGGAATCAGACGGAGTTTGTACTTATATTTTATTTAAAATTCCGTTCTAGATTAATTATGATGCTAAACACTCACTCTTGCTGTGGTTTACATTTTTAGTAACCAGTGACAGGGAAGAGGTCGGAGCCATAGAGGTGCGCCAAGAGGAGAATTGATGCCAAGACACCGAGTGAATTAAATGAATTATGTAATATATGTATATTTTGAGTTTACCGAGTGTTTGATGCTACAATGTGTTGCCTGTATGATGAAATAAATTCTTGATGTTAAATGATTGGTGTTTATTTTATGAGTGAATTTGCATTGCTGTCGCAGAGTCGATTACCGGGTGAAGCTAGCCGAGTGGATTCCTTTTATCCGAGCAAGGGCCGATTGAATTGGTGCCCATTTTCTTTCAAGTAAATATCCCTCATTTCTTAGTGAAGAATAACCGAGAAACCCACTTCCGAGTGGAAAGGTTAGAGTGTTCCCGAGTGAGCTATTGGCCGAGTGAACTAATTTGAGGGAAACTTAAGATTGTATTCCGGGTGAGGTATACCTGAGAGAAACAGTTTCTGAGTGAATGAAAGCTAAGAGTTTTCCGAGTGATGAAACTGTAAGTTGTTGCCGAATGACACATAACCGAGTGGTCCTTTTTCAGAGTGAAACCCGACTCGTGAGTTTGGTTCGTCGTGTGGCATTCGCTCAAGCGAGTCGGTACTCGCTTAAGCGAATCAGGGCTTGCTCAGGCGAATACCCCTGACTCTGTTTTATTCCTTCCGCTGACTCAATCTTATTTTGTTAAAATATTTCCGATTGGTTATTGCTAATTTAAGTATAATTTTATTATTTTGAATATATTTAAGAAAAGTAATTATTATTTTATATTGAAACCGGATGGATTTTTATTAAAAGCGAAAAATCTATTGGGAAAAATAAGAAAATTGACGGGGGTCGTCACAACAAGAGCTGCCCTGGTCCACCAAAACCCTTTTAACATCCATATTGGCAATGACAACAATGATCACCACAACAACATCGCCCCCTGGGATAGTAGGACAAAATCATCGTCTGCAAAAGAGATTGGAGAAGTTTGCACACCGTTCCTGAAAGGTCGATTGTCTTGCTTCTTTCCTTGGACAAACAAGATCATGTGATGGTGATTCTTGCGCACTGTTATCAATGCATCTCCTCCTATGAAATCATTAGCAATCATATCAATCACCTCACGTCAGCCTTGTTGAGGTGGTGATGATATCCGTTCTTCCTCTTGTACTGCCTTCACCACGGGACCCTTCTGCATCTCTACCATGGTTAACTGCTTAGGACCACGGGTATCATCTGGGTCAGGAGAATGATCCCTGTGCCTTTTCTCAATTCAATCTGGCTCATCCGAAGACCTATTCTTAAAAAGATACTGCTTCAACTTACTCTCTCGAATTAAGACTTTGATAATGTCTTTTAGTTGTCTGCACTCATCAATAAAGTGAAATAGGCAAAGAAGGACCACAAGGCCACACCATCCTTAGAAAATACGACGAAACAAATTTTTGCCTTTTATTGTTACATGGTGGATGGTAGAAGACGATCAAGGTTTTGTAATGAGACTATTAGTGCCGTTCCAGTTATATACAACACTTATTGTCATCTAAATGTTACATAACTTACAGAGTCAAACACGCATGTTTATGTCAGAGACTTATGTTGCTTAAATTTGCTATGGCACATGTTGACACACTAATGAGTAAGAGTGAATCGTTTTGCACCCATGCGACTTCACTTTTAACATTTCGTTTAAAACTAGAACTATCCACACACGCGTTCTTTCCCTAGAGAGTCGCTCTGCACCCATATGATATTGAAGTTTTCTTAAATTTATGCGACACATAATTAAGAGCCTCACAAACAATATTTGTCCAAAAACAACTCAAAATGTGTAATTTGTTGTCAAAACCGTATTATTGATAAAAAAAATGTAAAAAAACAATTTCTTTTACATGGGAGAAATGCCGGTAAGATCCTAAGATATTGTAACTGTGATATTATAGAAAAAGATTCAGCCTCTTGAATAACGAAATATATAAGAGTGGACTCGATTTCCACTGTCACGTTCTCGTCTCAGCTCCCAAACTTAGCATTCACGTGGCAAGCATGAAACTCGCATTGCTTGCTTCCATGCTTCTCTAGAAATAACAACAAAGCTCAATCACTTCACATTCACATCTTAACTTCTCATTCTCGATACAATCAAACAATCCAATCTCGTTCATCTCTGTTTTCACTCATTTCTCCATCGAAGATGCTCCACCAGCCATTACTCTGCGGTTCAAAACTCTCCACTCGTTCCACACTCTTCGCTTCGGTTTTTCTCGGCAGCAACAACGCCGGACGCAGTTCATTCGCCGGCAATTCTTCCGTCC
This sequence comes from Clitoria ternatea, assembly GCA_037962975.1. Classification (NCBI taxonomy): domain Eukaryota; kingdom Viridiplantae; phylum Streptophyta; class Magnoliopsida; order Fabales; family Fabaceae; genus Clitoria; species Clitoria ternatea. The sequence goes on from CM075670.1 coordinate 287,068,526, forward strand.
GTGACGTAAGGTACTTCACTTTCAATTTTGCATCCACTCGTAAGAATCCCACTATTAGGTTGTTGTGAAGCGCGAGTACTTTCGGGAATTTATGTTTCCCTGTATTATTAGGTTGAAATTTATGAAGCAAGCATCAGGAATCCAATCGAACATTGGAACTAGAGTTTTTAGCGCGGTATGTAATTGTAAACATAATGCACTGGAATACTTGGAATGGTTTCTCGTTGTTATTTGAATTTTGGTTGAAATTTTTGGCATAGATAGACAAGGGACTGTGCCAAGCATAGGACAGCTAATGCTAGCGGTGGTCGTGCTCAAGAAGAGGTTCTTGAGGTATTTATGTCATTTGCTTGTCAATCACTGGGCCCTAAGTAACCTATTGTTCTTACGATTACGTTGAAAATGATTGAACAAGTGGAATAGGTACTGCAACTTGATATTGTATGTATATATATAATATTCACATAAAGAGGAAAAAAAATTAAGGTTGGCGGATAGGAAACTTTTTATTTTATTTTATGTTATTGAACGCACATCTATGATCCATCCCAAATGACAACAATTCAGAACGCCCCTTTTTGTTCCGTTGCGCCCCTTAGTCTTACAACTCTAACCACCTAACTAATTCTATAACTACAATATGCTTGGTCCTATCAATGATTTTGCAATTTACATTGAGTTTTTTAACATAGCTCTTAGCTGCAATATTCTTGCTTATGTGTGCTCTTTTACTGCTATGTTAACTGTTAAGTGCCATATTACTTATCTCCTGTTGAAGTGTATCAGTGTATAAAATACTTATATCTATCTGTGTTGTAGCTTGTAATGTCTTATTGTCTGCAGTTCCAGGAAGAAGCCTCCAAAGAGATAGAGAAAGGACCATCATGGAAAATTTTCCCAGGCCAGGCATTTCCGTTGGGTGTATCAGAAGTTGACAGTGGCATCAATTTTGCTATTTTCTCACAACATGCAACTGCTGTCAGTCTTTGTTTAGTCCTTCCTGATGGGTAAATCTAGATATTCTTTATTTAAATTTTAAAATCAGTTCAAACTTTAAAATATTTTGATGATGAAAAAGTGTATGTATTTGGAAGATGAATTTTTAGTTTATTTTTAGCCACTTTACGAGCATTCTTGTCATGGCTCATGAGTTTCTAACTTTGTGATCTTTTGATGATTTTTATATTTACTCAAAATTGCAATACATGAATTGAAAGCATTATTAGCAAGGATTCAATATTTGCATTGATTTTTTTTTTTGGTGAACAATATTTGCATTGATTTTGACTAAGTAATTTAGAAAGTTTCAAGCATTTGTGTTCAGGATATATATGTTGAGAGCTCACATGGTGATATAATTGGGTTTCTTTTGGTACGGCCACATAGTGCTGGTGCAACTTGAATAAACACTAAAAAAATTAAGATTTATTCATGATTGGGTTTCTTTTGCCATGACCATCTACTAATCTTTTATACTTTGACTCTTTTTCTTTTCCTGTTTTTTTAAAGGTTAATATAAACCCTAAGAATTATTCGTTTACTTTTGTTTTTCATGCTTATTGTCTTGTTATAATGTATTTTAGGGGAACTATTGATGCATTGGATGGTGGCATGATAGAACTGGCTTTGGATCCTGATATGAACAAAACTGGGGACATTTGGCACATATGTATTGAGGTATTGTCTGTCAGATTGCCTAAACTTTGGCCTTGCCTTGTTCTTTTGTTGAAATTGTTGTTACAGGTTATGTAACAGCTTTAAAAATACAACCCCTGCACAATTACTAGAGTAGATTTCCTAATTGCTAATGTTGAAAGTCCTACATTTTTGACTAAAGATATGAGCTAGTTTTTAGGATTGAGTTAGACCCAATACCCGAATTTAAGAGCTAAAATAACATTTATTTTGGTATTCAGGTATAACTTTTGTACTTTGTGTGCCATATCTTTCACTTAGTTAATCTGATTAGTGTCTCATTGAGCAGACAAGTAATGTTACTTTATTTAGCTACACCCTTCACAGAAGTGTTGTCAATATGGAGGGAAGTATATGATATATTTATTTGAATGATCTCCTCAGATTGGAATCCCACATGCTTTACTCTGGCTTTGAATGATCATGCCCTTTGTAAAAGATTTAATTGTAATTGGACTGAGTGTGTTAAATTTAATGCAGTACCATGATGACTCTGTAGATGCAAACATTTATTTAAAATTGTTAAGCCTTTTACTCAACCCCTCCTCATTTTAGGTAGGAGTGTTAATTTGATGGTTTGGATAAATTTTGAGTCTGTTTATAGTGGATGATTTTTAAAAAATCAATTAATCCATCTATGATTCATTAAAAATGCATTGAAAAGTATTCAACCTACCCACAACGTGTTTAATTTTAAAACCATCCAACCTATCCATTGATCATTTTAATGGATAGACATCCAATGTATCTGTTTAAAAAGTGTGCTATATTCTTAAAAAATATTTTCAATAGTTGCAATACTATTCTTGGTGAATCAAGCAATGATGGAAAAATTATGAGAAGAACGAATGGTAACTCAATAAGAACTGCTTGGTCCATTTTTAGATGTACTGAGTTGGATTTAAGTATGGATGGAATGATTGAATTGTGGATACATGGATAGTTCTGCCACCCCTACTTTTAAGTGGAAATGTGTTTGGCCATATGCATGGGAAATTTCATTGAGGGGAATAGCTTTTTGAAAGAAGAAAACATCTGTCAATAATGTTTTTCCTCATGGAGGATGACGTCTCTGTCTCTTGGATGCAACTTTCCTATTTTCTGTCTAGTAAAGATTCTATTTCTATTAAAATAAATCTGTCTATCAATACCCTCGTAGGAAACTAGATTGATTTGTTTGTGTTAGTTAACTTGGTTGATCTTGAAGAGATGGAACTCGTGTGGTGAATTTGAAACGTTAATTGGTAATTCTTGCTGCTTGACTGACTTTTTCTTTTCTAAAAAAATAGAGAATCACCTTTCTATAATATCATCAATCTGATTCGTGGTAGAGAAAAATGGTTTATGGCTGTATATACTTATTTGGTTAGATGCTGAAGTTCTCTGGCATAAATAAGTGTACATCAAACTGTTTTTAATTTACCTAGTACAAATTGTAGATGTTAAAAGTCCCACATTGACTAGAGATATGGCCAATCAAAAGTATATAAGGTGGAGGGTAAACCTCATCCTATGAGCTAGCTTTTAGGATTGAGTTAGGCCCAATACCCAAATTTAAGATGGTATCAGAGCCTATCCTAGATCTGTTGTTGGGTCACCCATGTTGTCCATGCTCTATTCCTGAGTGTGGGGGTGTTCTATAAGACCCACGGGCCATCCGTATTCATCCACACTCCATTCCTGAACGCGGAGGGGTGTGTTAATAAGTCTTACTAGCCACCCATAGTCATTCGCGTTCCATTCCTGAGTGTGAAGGGGTGTGTTAACAAGTCCCGTGGGCCACCCGTATTCATCCACGCTCCATTCCTGAGCGTGAGGGGGTGTGTTAAAAGTCCCACATTGACTAGAGATATGGCCAATCAAAAGTATATAAGGTGGAGGGTAAACCTCATCCTATGAGCTAGCTTTTAGGATTGAGTTAGGCCCAATACCCAAATTTAAGAGTAGATTATGCTGTTATGTTTTTCATTAAAGACTAGCATTGTAACCAATTGAGGTACAAGCTCATCTACATTTTATCCAAGTTCAATATTCCTCAGATTGCAGTTAGTGCATGTATATTTCACTTTTTTGTGTGTGTTATTTTTCTCCTAATTTGTTTGCTAGTTAGATATCTGTTAGTGAGGAAGTAAGAAATAATGTATGTTTAACAAGAGGGTTTGCGAGAGATTTGTCTTGTCTTGGAAAGGATTGCAACTCTGAAGAGTGGGGAGAGGTGAGGATCTCTTGATTACCAAGTACTACTGTCATTCATCTGTGGCTCTATTAGTTATTACTAGAGAGTTGTACTAAAGAATAATACGCATTTCATCACATCATCTTTTTTCTTTATTTTTGTTAAAGGTTCCATTCCAAAACCAATTGGTAGTAGCTCAACAAGTATTTAAATCATGCGAAATATTATGAGGTAGGCGAACGAAGCCTGCCGGACCAGGAAAAAAATAACTTTTGACCCATAACGAAAGGGCAACTCTTGCCTCATAAGAACCGGAAAGAATGATCTAGCTTTATACCATGTTAAAGGTTTGTTAAAAGTCCCACATTGACTAGAGATATGGCCAATCAAAAGTATATAAGGTGGAGGGTAATCCTCATCCTATGAGCTAGCTTTTAGGATTGAGTTAGGCCCAATACCCAAATTTAAGAGTTTTCTTATCTGTCCTGATCCAATTCTATCAGAAATCTACTGAAAGAAGTTCCTCCCTTTCCCTTAAGATAGCTTTTTGTAAATGTGGTCTCAGTAGCATTTAGTATATTTTCAATGTGCAGGATCTTCCTCGAAGCAATGTTCTGTATGGGTATCGAATAGATGGACCTCAAGACTGGGGTAAGGGACATCGATTTGACAGCAACATTGTGCTTGTTGATCCTTATGCAAAACTAGTAGAAGGTCGAAGATGTTTTGGGGATATTAGCATGAAGTTATCTAAGTTTCTTGGGACATATGATTTTGACAGCTTGCCTTTTGACTGGGGAGAAAATTACAAGCTTCCAAATATTCCTGAGGTATTTTACCTGCACAAATGGCTGTTGTTGGCTGTAACTGATATTTATCACAATATTTTTCCTAGATTGAGGTTTTGTACTAGCTGATTTATGCTAATAATTATTATATCAAAGGCTTGTATTCCACTTTGGTTTGTATGCTTTTGCAGCTTATGTCTAGTAGTCATCATTTGAGTGAGAACATGACTGCACATTGTATGTTTCCGGTTGAATGAAGTCTAATTTATGCTTCCATTTTCATTATTTCTGTTGCTGCAAATGCAGAAAGATCTTGTTATATATGAGATGAATGTACGTGCATTTACCATTGATGAATCTAGTGGTTTGGATAGCAACATTCGTGGAAGCTATCTTGGTGTGATTGAAAAGGTAATATATTGTGTTATAATTAAAATAAATATGATGCAACACTTACATGCATGAGTACAAGGTCTTAAAAGTTACATGTCCTTGTCAACTGATTGTTCAAACTCCAAAGTCTATCAGTTTGCTGCAGGTTTGATCCATAAAAACCTTGTGCTAAAATATTGTCAAAAGGATTGAAGCAAATTTGTTCCTTCGGGTCCAAAAGAAGTTAAATTACTACCTCCATCCTTGAGTATATGCATCAAAAAGAAAATTCTTGTCCTAGAATATAAGCAAACCTAACTAATTGTAACTCATTAAATGCAGAAGTATTCGTAAAATGCCTTTATTTAATATACACTTCAATTTTCAATGGAGAGAGTAAATCCCTTTAACAAGTTCTAATGAAGACATTATAGTAAAAAAAAAAACTTGAAGAAATTTTTTAGATGAAATCAATGACATTAAATGGAATTAACTACTTTTCTTAAAGGGTGTGAAGTAGTTGCTTTATGTGCCACACACCATCTTCAATTTTATGAAATTTAGCCATTTATTCATTATTATATGCTTCATACTTATTATTTGCTGTCTTTCTTAATTTAGACTAATTTTGTTGCTTGCCTATAAGATCCCACACCTTCTAGAGCTTGGTATCAACGCAGTAGAGTTGTTGCCAGTCTTTGAGTTTGATGAGTTGGAATTCCAGAGGCGTCCAAATCCCAGAGATCACATGGTAAACTTGAAAAGTATTATGCTTTGATTTTTGGTGTATTCCCAAAAATAAACAAACAAATAAATGTCTTCTTTCTAGCTGTAAACACATGAAATCTGAAGAAACTTTGTGCATGATAACTGAATACATGTAATAGCATAATGATATTTTCAGTTGGAGTTAATTTCAAGTACGAAAACACCAAGTACAGTTTGTGATATTGATATGTATTTTTCTTTGATGATTAAAGTGAGCAGAGTATGTAACTTTGGCTTATTAAGTGGCGTTATATGATACTAATGATCGTATTTTATTTCTTTCCAAGATTAATACATGGGGCTATTCAACAATAAATTTCTTTGCTCCAATGAGTCGCTATGCTAGTGCTGGTGGAGGATCAGTTAATGCTTCCCATGAGTTCAAGCAAATGGTTAAAGCCTTGCATTCTGCTGGTATAGAGGTAGTAATGTTAGTATGTCATGGAAGCGTGCTTTATATTTTGATTGCCTGGTTTCTTATTTTATATCATTTAAAGTCTTATGTACCTGTTGGTTCGTGCAATACATCTTATCTATGTACAGGTCATTTTGGATGTTGTCTACAATCATACTAATGAAGCTGATGATGTCAATCCTTACACCACTTCATTTCGTGGCATAGATAATAAGGTGATTTCAAATTTGCAATTCTATTTTGACCATGTTATTTGCATGTTGGAATACTTGTAGTATCATGGACGTTCTTACTTCTTATAGATTAGTTAGTTTTGTAATGTATTTACAGTTATATTATAGCCTACCCTACCCTGCCTTGTGCATGAAAAAGACTTTGTTAATGAAATTTAATTGATCAGACTCCACAATAACTTAACATAAGCTGTGTATGCAAGTTAAAAACCAAATGAGGTAAAAAAATCACAAGTAATCTAAAAGGAGAGATTATTCATATACCAATGAACATCTAAAATGGAGTCATCTTAAAGTAATAGATGAGTTCAGTCTCAGAAATTTTACACATATAACACCAACTTATGCTTATTTTATAATTCTATAACATTTAATAACAGTTCCTAGTGAGTTTCTCAAGTTGTTCACGTGTCGTTGGAAACAGTGTCATCTATTCCCTAACAATTTTTTCTGTCATGATAGTTTTATAGAATGTTGAAAAATGAATTGCTTTTTTCTCTATGAAAACTTCCTTCATTTCTACAGGTTTATTACATGCTTGACAGTAATGGGCAATTGCTGAACTTCTCCGGCTGTGGTAATTTTATCTTGGTCGTCTAACCATTGAGATTCTATCCTTGCTGCATAGACCTATCCTTAAGTTATACTGTATAAAGAATATATTTTGTTAAGTTTGTTTCTATATTAATTTGATATTGTATATGCATATGTTGGACTTGCTCTCCTTAACTGGGTATAAAGTCAGTCAACCGTGAATTTGAACTTTATTTTGCAATCAGAACAGGTAGCATTTATACATATATACATGCATACATGCACTGATACACGCACTCACTCACACACACACACTATCACAAGGTACATTGGTGGATAACATCTACAAGTGGGCAACAAAAATACTTGCTAGTAGGAGCAACAATAGCATGAGTAGCCAGAGAGCTTCAATAAATACCATGGAATGCTGTCCATGGTCTGTCAGGCTGGGCTCAGTCCAAGGTGCTTGAATCCAAATTTTCTTAAAGCACTTGCCAAGGGTCAGTCTTGGGCCTAAGCCCGTGCATGGTCTATGCCTAAACCCTTATGAAATCCACGTTTTGTTCAGGGGTAAAATTGAAGAAATTGGGTGCAAATTACAAATGAAGACTGCTTCTCTAAAGGGTAAAAATAGCAAGCAAATTGATGCATTTTGAATAAATATTTCTTTTATAAACAAGGGTGTTCTATCCTAATACTTTTTTTTTATTATACCTACTCTTATAGAAATAATATATTGAGAAAAAACTGACACATGGGATGATGGCTAAGAAAAAATGAAGAGAAGAAGACTATGGGATCATAAATATTTAAGAAGTTATGTGTGAATAACTAAAGATGTTAATGGACTGGGCTTTGAGTTGGCCTATGTCAAGCCTAGGCTCACCTCTAAAATGGTGTACGTCCAATTTTTGGGCTTGGACCAAGTTTGTTGATCCCAAAGCTACCTAGGCATGTCTGCCCAATGATGCTATGCAACCAGGTTACGAACTCTAGAATCCACACAGTTGTAACTTGTAAAGGCAAGAAATCAACATGTCAAAATGTTGGATGTACCTTTACTTCCATGGTTCCACCTACTCATTAACATGCTGAGAAGTCAGACCCTGAAGTTGTGTAGTATCTATGTTCTTATTAACTCTTAAATTTTGAGTAACTTGCAAACTGTTTCTTGATTTTAACAAGGCACACTAACAGAACCATTATGTGGAGATGTGCGTTTTTCCTCTCTTGAGGACATTTTAGTATTCAATACTTTCTTTTTGTGATTATTTTGAAAATTAAGAGCTCTTTCACTTGGAGTGAATGTTGATCATCAGGAAATACATTGAATTGCAACCATCCTGTGGTCATGGAGCTAATTCTTGACAGCCTAAGACACTGGTATGGACTACTTATGTTAATTTTATAATTGTGAATTCTGTATGCCTTCTTGATATGTCTTGATTTATTTTGTTGAAATTTGAATTCTTCTAATACCCCTTCTCCTTGTTCAATTATGTCACATAGAATTGATACAGCTGAATTTATAGTTTTTTTAGTTTCCTGGACTTGTAAATGTTAATGAAGCTCTCTCTATCAATAAGAATTCTGTTTCTGTCCTCCCCCATCTTCTGTGGTTCTTTCCTAATTTCTAGTCATCTGGTACTCAAATAAAAGCTGGTTTGTTTGCATGAGGGGCTAGTAATGTCAATTGCTATTATCATTTTTTTAAAATGGAATGAACTACATTTAGTGATAGCATTGGAAGTATTAACATGTCCAAACTAAAGTCATAATTTTCCTTTAAGTTCCTGACTATTGATCACTGTTTTGTGTTTTTTATTTTTTATTTTTTACACTTTCTTGTAGGGCCACTGAGTATCATGTGGATGGATTTCGATTTGATCTTGCGAGTGTTCTGTGTCGAGGAATGGATGGTTCCCCCCTTAATGCTCCCCCACTTATTAGGGTAAATAATTAATATGCACAACCTATGTTTAATGAGCTCAGCTGTCATTTTCTGGAATATTTGTTATGATATTAATCTGTCTGAGCCATTCTGGATCACAAATCATACAGAACAGAAATAGTGCCAAATATGTGCTCGACATTCATATTGGACGTTATTAGGAAATGGCAGACCTAATTCAACCAAAAAGCTAGCTCAAAAGTTAAGGGTTGTCTCAAGTTTTATAAGGTGTATATTGACTATATCCCTAGCCGATGTGGTACTTATCTTAACATCTTAACACCCCCCTCACACCTAGGACTGTATATCAGGTTTGGGATCGAACATTTACGGGTGTCTCAACATTCAATGCAGGTCAAACTCTGGTACCATATTAAAAAATGGCGAGCCTAACTCAACTCAAAAGCTTATATACTTTTAATATTGGCCACATTACTTGTCAATGTGGGACTTTCAACACACCTTCTCATGTTCGGGAATGAACATTTGAAGCATGGACAAATATAGGTGGGACCCACAACGCACTCCCTTACATGTAGCCGAATAACGGATTTAGGATAAGCTTTGATATCATATTAGAAAACGGCAGACTTAACTCAACTCAAAAGCTAGCTCATGAAACCTTATAAGAAGTATACTGACCATATTCCTAACCATTGTGAGATTTATCTCAACATCTTAACACACCTCCTCATGGCCAATTCAAAAGCTAACTCGTGAAGCCTTATAAGGAGTATACTGACCCTGGGTTTTAAATTGCGCATGAATGCAGTGCGTTTTCATGATGTGGCCCCTCCCCGCTCTCCCACGTCCGGCGCGGTTGCGTTTTTGGTTGTGGTTGGCACGGAGAGTTTGACGGTCAGCGGTCTGCAAGCCCTCCTACCCTGTTGCGGGTGCGATTGCGGTAGGGGTGGCCTTCTTTTTTTCCTTGCTTTTTTAGGGCACCAAAATAGTGCTGTTTTATTTTGCTTTTGCTTTGAAACCATGTGTTTAAGTTAGTGATTTTTTTTGGGTTTCAGGACACCATAACGGTGCCATTTAAGTAAGTAGTGAGGTGTTTTTTTTGAAGAAAAAAAAACTGAATATTTCAATAATTCTCCTATATTCATTCCCCCTGTTACGGAAACTTCACCACTCCAAATTCTGGAACGAACTGACCCTCTTCCTCTCTCAACTCAATGTTCACTTTGTTCCTCCCTCAACAGCGTCGTTCCCTTCCTGAGAAAGCAACGGCGCAGCTCCAGTGAGTTTGTGGCGACATCTCCGGCAGCAATGAAGCTCCCTAATGCTCTGTTTTGTGGCTGGATTTCCTGTGTTGGCCCTTCCAACACTCTGTTCACACTTCATAGCCTCTCCCATGTGGCTGTCTTGGCTCCAACAACTCTCCAACTCTCTGAAAGCTCCTCCGACAGCCCTCCAACAATCCTTTCGACACTCCAAAAGCCCCCTCCTAGTTTTTTCTGCCTTTTAAGGCTTTTTGCTACTTAGTTTCCCTTATTTTGGCCATTGGAACGTGTGTTATGACTGTTTTTATTTTGGACTTATGCAATTATATGTGTTTAATTTTCAGTTTTGATGTGTGTTTCCTTTTAAAAATTTTCATCATATATACATGTAGACATCATGTATTTTTAATTTTATTTTTTATCCCGCGATAGGATAAAATTTCACCCGTGATCCGCACTGCGATCGTGATTTCCCAGTTTTAGGTGCGATCCGGGATTAACAACCTAGTACTGACCATATTCCTAGTCATTGTGAGAGTTATTTCAACATCTAACACACCCCCTTACGGCCAAGACTGGTGCATGAAGTTTGCAAGACTAGAAAATGATGGGCCTAACTTAACTCGAAACCTAGCTCATAGGATGAAGATTACCCTAACCTTATACTTTTAATTGGCTATATCACTAGTCAATGTGAAACTTTCGACAAACATAATGCAACACTTTAAAGAAAAATTCTGCACATTTTAGATTCTCACCCCACTGTTTCTATGTCTGTCCATGATTCTTAGTTCTGAACTGATGTAATTAGTTTTACATTGGATTGAGGCCAATATACCTAGACTTCTATATTGTGTTAAACTAAACAAATTCAAATTGAAAGCAGTCAGTTTAAATCTCTGGTTTACTGAGTTTTGGACATACAAAGAGTTCTTACAGTTTTCAATAGTTTAAGACTCTAAAGAAATAAATGAGAGTAAATTTTATCACAGATGTTAACATTCCAAGCAATCATAATGGGGAGAAGGAGAACTTAATTTGGTATCTCTGCAGCTTTAGCTATTGATGATCTGCTATTGGGATTGTGTGGTGGCTTGATGAGCATTAGCTATACAGATACATAGCGGTAAAAGTAAGAAAGATAAAAGGGGTTAGCATAAAGATAAATGAGAGTAGGTTTCTGACATAAAAAGTAGACTATCAAGATGAATCATTTGATCAAACAGGAAAGAAGTAAAACTATATAACGCTGTGAAACTAATTGTTTGGTCAAATTGGCACACGTACGGGCAAATTAGTCCCTTTGCAAAATAGAGAAAGGAACTGATTTCAAATACACAGCTGGAACCAATAAAAGGATTTGAAAACAAGCCTATCTTACAAAATGGATAGAGGAAGAAAGTGCTGAAAAAATTCAGTGGAATCAAAAAGTGGATAAAATAAGACAAAACTATGGCATTTTTTTAAGAAAGAGGAGCCATGGCACTTCTTTTAGTCCCCCAAATCTTGAGAATGGGAAGGAAAGAGGACTTCCATATCAGATGGAAAACCAATGCTATCGAAATTACAAATTGCAAACAAAAATGAGCCAAGCCACTCAATAAAAATGAGAGCCTATAAAACCTTACTTTAGGTGAGTTTATTTGGTTTTGGATCAGTTTTGGTTAATTTTTTTAATCTAACTTGATTAGTTTTTAACACGCCTAAAATTGTGTTCTCTCCACCATTGAGTAGCATCTCTCTCCCAAAACTAGAAATTTGTGAATTTAAAAGTTTAACAACAAATATTTATTTACTTTTCAGGCAATTGCTAAAGATGCAGTATTATCAAGATGTAAAATTATTGCAGAGCCTTGGGACTGTGGAGGTCTGTATCTTGTTGGAGGTTTTCCAAATTGGGATCGGTAATTTTTTTGTTATTGATCTTTATTATTTTTGCTAGAATTATAAAAATATAGTAACATTATATTTTAGGAGTAAATATATTTGATTTATCTTTTATGTAAATTAAGAAACTGTATATTTTGTATTTATGTACAAATCCCTATAAACACAATAGCTCCGCTATGATCACAAAACACACGGAATTCGTATGTTCTCTTGTTATCGTATTTAGAGCCTAACGAGATTTCTCTCTTTTCCGTGATCTTCCGGTGAGCCACTGCTCACTATGTAATTTTTTCCCCCCCGATACCTTGTGTTTCGTCCGGTCCCGCCTCCTGAGTCAAATCTTCCCATTGCACTTCACAAAGGTATCCATTCTACTCGTAATCCTTCTCCTCACTATACTGCTTAGAGTTATCATCGTATATTTCCATCTTATTACTCTTGTCTTTCTTCTTTGTCCTCTATTTCTATTCCTAAGAATATCGTAGATGCTTTTACTCATCCAAGATGGAAAAAGCTATGATGGATGAAATGTGTGCTTTGTAAAGCAGTGGAACTTGGGATCTCGTTCCTCTACCACCAGGGAAGTCTGTTGTTGGTTTTCGATGGGTGTACACGGTGAAGGTTGGCCCCAACGGAATAGTTGACCGCCTAAGGCCTGTCTTGTCACCAAAGGTAATACTCAGATCTTCAGCTTGAATTACGGAGACACCTTCTCCCCTATTGTGAAAATGCTCTCAGTGCGCCTCTTCCTCTCCATTGCTGCCATTTGTCACTGGCCTCTATACCAGTTGGACATCAAAAATGTTTTCCTTCATGGTGACTTGCTTGAAGAGGTTTACATGGAGCAACCTTCCTGTTTTGTTGCTTAGGGGGAGTCTTTTGCACTTGTTTGTTGACTGCGGAAATCTCTCTATGGCCTCAAGCAGTCTCCCAGGGCATGGTTTGGTAGATTTAGTAATGTGATTCAGGAATTTGGCATGATCCAGAGTGAGGTCGATCACTTTGTCTTCTATCGTCATTCAGTTGTTGGTTGTATTTACTTGGTGGTTTATGTGGATGCCATTGTTATCATTGGCAGTGATCATCTTGGCATTACACAGGTAAAACAACATCTCTTTAAGCACTTTCACACGAAAGACCTTGGTAGACTCAAATATTTCTTAGGGATAGAGGTAGTGCAGTCCAAAAATGGAATCGTCATATCCCAAAGAAAGTATGCAATGGATATTTTGGAAGAAACAACTATGTTAAATTCCAAGTCAGTTGACACTCCTATGGATCCTAATGTCAAGCTCCTACCAAATCAGGGGGAGCCTTTTCCGGATCCAGAAAGATACAGACGTTTAGTTGGCAAATTAAACCATCTCACTGTCACTCGCCCAAATATCTCATTTGCAGTTAGTGTGGTAAGTCAGTTTCTGAATTCTCCTTATAAGGAACATTGAGATGCAGACACTCGAGTTGTGGGATACTCTGATGCTGATTAGGCAGACTCTCCCATAGATAGAAGGTCCACTTTCGGATATTGTATTTTTGTCAGAGATAATCTTGTTTCTTGGAAGAGTAAGAAGCAGAATGTTGTAGCCAAGTCCAATACAGAGGCAACGTACCGTCTATGACTATAGCCAGTCAAGAGCTCATATGGCTAAAACAGTTGCTTCGGAAACTTCAGTTTGGAGAGGTTGCGCAGATGACACTTATATGTGATAATCAGGTCGTTATGCATATTGCCTCGAATCCATTTTTCCATGAGAGGACGAATCATTTTGCAATTGACTGTTATTTTGTTAGAGAGAAAGTCTTGTCTGGTAAAATATCAACTAGTTTTGTTAGTTCTAACGATTAGTTGGCGGATGTTTTCACTAAATCTCTAAGGGGTCCTTGGATTAATTATATATGTAACAAGCTTTGTGCATATGACTTATATGCTCTAGCTTGAGGGGGAGTGTTAGAATTATAAAAATATAGTAACAATATATTTTAGGAGTAAATATATTTCTTTTATGTAAAATAGGAAACTATATATCTTGTATTTATGTACAAATCCTTATAAATACAATAGCTCCGCTATAATCATAAAACACACGAAATTCATATGTGATCGTTTCCTCTCTTTCAACAATTTTAAATAAACATTACCACTTTATGTATAGTCTTTGTTATAATCCTACATGTCATTAAAATTGATGAACTTTTATACCTGATCAAAAGCAAACAATTTCACCTATACAAGCTTCACACAATCTGTGATTTTATTATTGTGTATGGTTACTAGTTAAATTCTTGATCTCAGTGGCTTGGTATTTGACAAATTCTTATTCGGTTTTTAATTTTTTTGTGTGTCAAGGTTTGTATTGTACTCAAGGAACCTCAGGCCTTTTTTTAAAGCTTGGGCCTCTTTTTTTTTGCAAGTCTTAGAGGCCCTGTTTTTTTTGTTGTTGCTGGGATCGGTGCAACTAAGTACTTGGATTCTAATACCATGTTAGAGTTTTAGTGGTCCACATACCTAATATATTTGGAAGAGTTAAGGTGAGTTTATTAGGTGAGAGTAGCTTAATTCCTAAAGCCCTAAGGCATTTGGAGGAGTGCTCCCAACATTTATATACTTTTTAGATTTTTCTATTGTATTCAATGTGAGACTTCTTTATAAATGATCACTCCATAATCATGTGATCTATCTTTGCAAGTAGCCAATATCTTCTGAACTGCCTTTATATGATTTTCTCTTTAATGCTGATAAGATCATTTCAAGGATATCATCTCTGCATTGTCCTGCAAATCAATTCTGCTACAGAGAAGTTAATCTATTGTTAACATGGAAAACTTTATGTTCGATGTAGGTGGGCTGAATGGAATGGGAAATATCGTGATGATGTACGGAAATTTATTAAGGTAAATTCTAATTGTAAGAAGTTATAACAACAATAGCCTATCCCACTAGGTGAGGTTGGCTACTTGGATTACATGACGTTATTGGACTCGATCAAAAATCAAATTTTTGGGGTTATCATTCACCTTGACATCCCCTTTAGTATGTTCCTCCAAAGTCCTTCTTGGCCTACCTCTACCCCTTTTCACTTTTCACTTGTCTAAAAGTCATGTGATCTACTCTGCTTACCAGTACCAATAGTGGCCTTACACATGAACAAACCACCTTAGCTGATTCTTGGTCATAACGCTCTCGATAGGCACCCCACCAATATCTTCTCACACAATCATTCTGCACCTTGTTTTTTCTTGTTTAGCCATACATCCATCTTAACATTATCATTTCTGCTACTCCCACTTTTTCCTTATGTGGTCCCTTTATAACCTCCAACATGCACAACCATATAGTATAGGTGGTTGTATAGTTGTAAAATAAAACTTCCTTTGAATTTGGTAGGTATTTTGTGGTCATAAATAACTCCCATGCCTCTCTCCATTTTAACCACCCAGATTGTATCTTATGTGTAATGTGTAATATTCATTAATTTCCCCATTGTAGTAGTAAGAATTTACCAAATTTAAATTGGTCCAGATTATTTGACCTCCCTTTGGTCTGTTAGCCCGCATGCTAGTAAAAGGAAAGTAGAAATCAACTCTCTCCTACCTGTATGCTGTATAGGGAGTAAGAAAACTGTGTGGTTCTGCAATGTGCTATGATTTGACCAGTGACTTGTTTGATTTATTCCATCTTTGTTGCTTCCTTTCAAAAACATTTCCTAGGGCGATTCTGGGATGAAGGGGAGCTTTGCAACTCGCATTGCTGGGTCTTCAGATCTTTTCAGAGTAAGCTACTTATAGATCTTTATGTTAACTCAATGGTTTGATACTATATGCCAAAGACCAACTTTTCTAAAGCTTAAGCTGTTAAGTAGAAGCTTAAAAATGTTCTCAAGTCGCAGCATTTTAGTGTAAATATTCTCAGGTTGCAGCACGTTATCCTACACATCTAGCATAGATATTTATAATTTTTTTGCATGTATAATAATAATATTAGGATATCAGGTCTTTCTAGCACTCATGAAGCAAAATCCACCATTCATACTTCTTTTTTGTCACTGTAGGCCAAAAGGACTAAGTGGTACCTTCACTTAATTGCATCAGAAAGATTAAAGATGGGTTATTACTATACAGCTCTCCAGCTTCTAAGGATTTGTCATTGACTTGAGAGTTTTTCTTCTTTTTTCTTCGTTTAGGGTTTAGGGTTTGGTGATATTGAGAAACCTAGTCCAATATGGCTCTGATTGTATGATATGTTGGCTTTGTTTATCTTAATTTTTTCTTCCTTGTACTTTTTCAAGGCAATAGGCATGCTATACCTGTCCTACTCAACTAATGCGCTGAAATTAAGGGTCAAAGATTTATTATAGCTGATTTTTACAATTTTACAAGGTTTCATGAATTGTTATATTCTTCTGTGTAAAATTCTATAACAATGGCTTGCTTCCTTCAATTGTTTATCTTATTTCTTGCAGGTGAACAACCGTAGGCCATACCATAGTATTAACTTTGTTATTGCACATGATGGATTTACCTTGCATGATCTTGTTTCATACAATTTCAAGGTACCTCTTATTTTGTTCTTAAATTTGTCATTTATTTTTAAAACTTGGTATCAATCTTGATTCTTGGTTTTCTAGCACAATGAAGCCAATGGGGAAGGTGGCAATGATGGAAGCAATGATAATTTTAGTTGGAATTGTGGTTTTGAAGGTAGTTTCCAAATTGCAGTGCTTTATTTGCCATCTACTATTTAGCCATGCTTATTATTTGTTCAGCAATAACCTTTTCTCTTTTTAATTAATTCATCTGTATACCGACATTGATATATTTTGTAATAGCTATGATTCAAATGAAACTGCTATTTGGATATCTAAAGAACATGAATAAGTATTGCATACAACTGATATCTACTCTGTTCCATCTATTTCAAATGACCGCATCACTCAACACTAGTTTTTCCATCCGCACCATTAATGTCATCTAAAAGTTTTGCAAGCATTGGCAACGACTGTTGGAGTTGATTTATTGTTCATATATTCATTTTACAATGATAATTTGAGATCGCGCAACCAATTGTCTTATTGTGACATTGGTTACACCTCTCACTCACATAGTTATATTTTATATTTTCAATTGATTTTGTTAGTTTGATGCCAATGAATGTAGTTCTAAAATGTCATGGATTGAAAAATGAAATTTATCAACAACTGTAAACTCTGTACATGAGATTTTTTCTTTCTTTTCCTCACTATTCTTTTTCTCTTTCGGTGGAGATATTTTTTAGAATGAAATAAGTGGCGTTTCAGCAAGTCTCTATATTTGGTTTTGCTGTTTGGGAATGCAGACCTTACAACTTTATATCTGTGTTTAACATTCTGGGTAGTGACGAGCTACAAATCCAATTATCATCACCTTTTCCAATGTTTGTTTAACTGTGAAAGTTTGAAATTTATTCTCCTTTTACTAAAAACTGTTGATTATCTGTATTTGTTTGGCAGGGGAAACTGATGATGATACTATAAGAGCTTTGCGTTCACGGCAAATGAAAAATTTCCATTTGGCATTGATGATATCTCAGGTACACACATATTTGTCATACGTCTTGGCATGCTTCATTTGTTTGTTAGCAGAAAATTATGTTTGGAATCCAAACTCAATTTTATGTCTTTTCCAGGTTGCATTCATTGATTTTTGCTAGTATGGGGTTAATATGCAAATTCTCTTCAACTTTGACTCTAGCAAATAGCCCCGCATGGTTTCAGTTTGGCAATTAATGTGCTTAAACTTGCTGAAGTTTCAACATATGATAAAGGCAAATAACTTTTTCAATGAAAAACAGCACAAGTATAGAAATTTCAACTGAAATAAAGTTGCAAAGAGTCACAAGTAATCTAAGAACACCCTTTTTGAATCAGTTTTACCCCAATTATATGCTAAATTTATCCAATTTTTGCACTTCCTTTCACTTCTTAATGGTTGGTAGTTGTTGCTACTAGTACTGGCCATATATCAAAAGGCTAAGTAGATTAATTGACAACTTCGAAGTTAAAACCACATTGGAATATGTGCAAGGGTCAAAGTTGGAGGGGAAATATTTATATTTTAACCTAACCTACTTTTTATTTAACTATACATGCAGATTAGATATTTATACTCTATACTTTGTTTTTTCAATTAACTTTCCATTACAAGAAAACTAAAAGACACAAAAAATATGATTTTCATATGTTGGCATGCTGCTACGACTGAGACCAGAATAGTGATTGAAACTTTTGTAATGAATGACCAGGGTACACCAATGATGCTAATGGGGGATGAATATGGCCATACTCGCTACGGAAATAACAATAGTTATGGTCATGATAATGCCATTAATAATTTTTTGTGGGACCAGGCAAGTATATAACATCTCTTATGGCTGCTTCCTAGAGACTATTTTTTATTGTATTTTCTTTCTGCTTGATAGTTGGATGCACGGAAGAGTGTTCACTTCAGGTTTTTCGCGATGGTGATAAACTATCGGCTTGCACATGAAGTATTCAGTAATGAAAGTTTTCTCAGCAAGGTATTGTATCTTTTACTTCACACTTTCATAAGCTAATTTTGTAAATACACTCTCATTTTTCTATTAAGACAAGCATGCACAGGCATTTATGTTTATGCAACAAATTATTTTTGCAGAATGACATAACATGGCATGAAGACAACTGGGATAATTGTGACAGCAAATTTCTTGCATTCACGTAAGAGTATATACATATATTTAATTGGGAGTTGAGATAGAAAAGTCACATTGAGTAATATTTTCAGTAATGCTTTCACATATCGGTGCACCTAAACACTTATTTTAGTTTTGCTGCATTGAATCATTTTAATTAGGGGAATGGCTATTGCTCACTATCAGAGTTAACCGATACCGACTTGACAGAACTTTCTTTTTCCCTTGTGCTTGTGTTTGCGCATGTGCATGCAGGCTTCATGATAGGAGTGGGGGAGATATCTATTTGGCATTTAATGCTCACCATTACTTCATCAAAGTTCTGCTACCCACGCCTCCAACAAAGAGAAAGTGGTTCCGCGTGGTAAGTTTATTTCCTTTTCTTGGCACATCCAAAAATGCCTCGTACACAATTACATTTGGCACCCCACCCTTTCCTCAAATCCTTGGTACCTGTTCCACCCTTCAAATTGACTGACCGACTTAACAGAGCAAGAATGATGTCCTTATATGATTTCTAAATAAGAGTGGAAACGTACTAGTAACCCCGACCTAATTAGCCATTATTTAGCATTAGAGAGGTGACCGGTTTTTGGTTGAGGGAACAAAGGAACAGAGCCAAGATGAGACCCACGGGGAAAAATCTCATTGGGTCTCCAGAGTTAACGATTTCATTAGGAAATTAATAACCCTAAGCCGAAATGAAAAATCCTACCTTACTAGTGAAAGCCAGGCTCAGGATTCGTATATGCTGTGGAAGCCACTTGCTCTGTTCAAAACAGATTCTTACGGAGAAATGATTGTAAGGATTATCTGGGCATGCACAGCCCCTACCTGATGTATGCATACAGCATATGGTACGCCTATTTAACAACTTAAAGATGAAGTTTCATTCTGTGACACAGTGTTAGGTTCATGCAGCCCTTGAATAAGATCAATTAAATTGAATTCTTATTAGCTGCTTCTTGCTGCCTGTGTTTAAGACTTTTCCTGTTGTGGCCCTTCCCGTAAGGTCCTAGAAACATATTTGATAAAACTTTTTGAATCTTCATAACTTTTTGAGGCAGGGTTGAGTTTCACGGGATTTATTAAAATTTAAGGAAATGGAATTAAGTGAGTGTTTCTTTGTTGCCAAATCGAAAGTGTCATGGTATAGGTGGTTTAATTAATATCCATTTATTAGAAATCGGAATCGTAAGTGCCGAAAATATGTGATGTGTGAACAACTATGAGGCAGGGTATTTTTCTATTCGTCAGAAAATACTTTGAGGTAGGTTTTTTTTTTTAAGATTTGACGCAGTTTCAGGTAAAATCAGAATGGATATTTAATATCATTTAACTTTTATATTGGTCTAATTCCTGTCGTGGTTTTCCTTTTTTGTGTAATTGTAGCGTCTTGTTTCCCTGTGAGGAGAGTTTTAGCTTAGTTAAGGTGTCTTTCTTCGATTGGGGTCCTCGTTGCTATGTTGCTGTCTAGTGGTTTTTTTCTCTGTTGTGGATTGTACAAGCAGGCTCGCGTTTGTATTTCCTCTCATGCTGCCTTGTGTACTGTACTTGTGGGTTTGAATTGTTGTGTTTACCAAAAAAAAAAGATGATAAATAAAACTTTAGTTTGACATTACCACCACCTTTTAAATTTGTTGCAGAATGTTCTTTTAAAATTTTCTATTTGAATTCTGGACGCATATGCAGGTGGACACTAATCTCAAATCTCCAGATGATTTTGTCCTTGATGGTGTCCCTAGCATGGGAAGCACGTACAATATAGCTCCATACTCCTCCATTCTTCTTGAGGCGAAGTTTTGATTGCAGAAATGTTGTTTACACGTATCCATAAATAAATAAGAAAAGAAAAACTGTTATATACACGTCTCTCAGATGTAATGTTTATGCTTTTGAAGGCAGCGGTTCTGTATGGCCAGAAGTTACAGCGTAGCACTGGAAGACGCCCATGCATATATTCCAAACAGAACGTAACCGCATCCGCACGGAAATGTATTTATCGTAGTTCAGTTACCGGACGAGGTCGAGGGGGAACAAAAGCGGAAGATGAAAAATCTGAAATCAGATCATTTCCAGAATAGAGCAGCGCATACAGTAAGTTACGTGGGACCGGTCTTACGAATTTGAATAATCGTTAGTTCGTTACTATCTATATTTTTGTACTGTAAAATTTAATTTAATTTGAATGTAATAGATGTCATTGTCTATCTATATTCTACACTACGCATTGTTTATATTGTAAATTTGGCCTGAATTGTCATTAATTTATAAAATACTACTATAAATTATCTCTCTCTGGATGTTTGTGCTCTATTTCCATTTCTCCTTATATTCCCTTCTTTTAAAAGATAAATAAATATGTACTGTGTTTGAGTGAAAAAAGAACTTGTCTTTTTTATTTAATGCATAACCTCACCTTTTCTAGTTAATGTGTATTTTATATGATATTTTTTGTTTGATTTAAAAACAAAATAGAAGAAAAACTATGCAAACGTAATTATACCATCTCCAATTTTAAATATAAATAAATTTTAATAGAATTTTTTATCTTAAAATATAAACAAAATTATATTTTTTCAATGTAATTAAACATTTATGATTTGGGCCGTATACCGGTCTCAGCAATGACACTTGAGACATGTTTCGTGAAATACCAAATTCCTACTGAACCGTGTAATACATGAGAGAAAGGTAACATTGGTATTAACATCAATTGTGTTATCTCTGTACTTGTACTGTATAGTTCAATTTGTGTTTGTCTACTAAATATATTCTTATTATCTATAAATACTATAATTGAATATTTTTGTCCTATTCACATTCCCCTAAAATTTCCTATACTAAAATAATCACATCACATCTTATCTTACTATTTTACTTCTACCTCAATTACATGTTATATCTATCGTTACTTTATTATTTGTAATTTATTATCTTTTTATTACTTGTACTTTTTATATTATTTTATTATATTTAAAAAATTTTATGAACAAAAACTATTTTATTATTAATTATTATAAAAATTATTTTTAATTACAATTTGTTGAAAATTTTATAATAAAATTATATTAATTTCACTAATATTACTACTATACTTCCCATGTTATTAATTGTTATTATACTAATTATAAAATATTATTAATTATTACTATACTATTTACAAAATATTATTAATTATTACTATACTATCTATAAAATATTGAATAGTTTATATTAACATAAAGATAAATATTATCATATTATTTATATTCTATGAAAAGATTAACAATAAAAAAAACCGTGTTGTAATTACTATTTAAAAATTAAAGTAATGTAATATTCTTTCTAATAATAATGTTGTAGATATTATTATTACTATTATTATAATATATAATTATTATGAAATTATATTGTTATTAATGATTTAATACTATATAATAGTATATTTACTTTATATTCTATTACTATATTACTATTTTTATTACTGTTATATAATACTACTACTATTAATAATAATAATAATAATAATAATAATAATAATAATAATAATAATAATAATAATAATAATAATAATAATTATTATTATTATTATTATTATTATTATTATTATTATTATTATTATCATCATCTTCTTCATCATCATTATGATAAATAATATTTATTCTGATGAATGAAATTTTAAAAATCAATCAAAAATATTTTACTGTGACTATTCTTTTACATTCATTTGTATATTTCTTACCTATTTGAATATTTTGTGGTTAATTAATTTTATAGTTATTTTATTATAATTTTTATAATTATATTTTTATCATTTAATTTGTGAAATTACTTACATAAATTTTTAATTTAAAAATTTTAAACATAAATAAGTTATAGTTGTATATGTTTTCATTATTGTTATTTATAACACCTTTAATAATTTTTTATTGAAAAATTTAAAAAAATTAAAAAAATAAATTACACATAAACACAGAAATTATACTATTATATATATATATATATATATATATATATATATATATATATATTACTAAGACAACTAATGATTTATGTAATAAATGATATTATGAATATTTTAAAATATTACATCAAATACTATTTGATAATATTAATATGAGTTATTATTTCTAATTATTATTTTAATATAATACGTGTGAAAGTAGTTATATATTTAAGGTGGAATACGCTACTTTAACTTATCACATCAAATTGATAAAAAAAAGCACACTGAACTTTCCTTAACTATTGTGACATTATTCATTAATTGATCTCGAGATCAAAGTATAGAAGCAAGAGCGTATACAAAGCATACTCATGACCTCAAAAGAATCCTAGGGTATAGGTTGAAGCAGTTATTTTGTTGTCGGACAAGTAAATTATGGAGATAAAGCAATTAATTAACATAATTTCATTCTTAATTGTTGGTTTATCGTGTTTGATTTGCCAAGACCTGTCAAAAAAATTTCCCCTCCTAACATTATCACATCACATCTTATTTTACTATATAACTTCTACTTCAATTACTATAATATTATCACATCACATCTTATTTTACTATATGCTACGCGTGGGGCTCTCCTCGCAGCCCTAACGCTACGCGTTAGGCTGTCGCCCAATGTTAGCCTATCAGTGACAGCACCCAATGCTGTCACATATTTAGGTCATTTGGTCAACTTCTAACCTACCTAATCAATTCGTTTCAGGCCCGATTGCCACGAAACTTCATGGGCCATATGCTTTCCCTATTTTGGAGATGTTGGCGCAGTCCTCTTCCCAAAATTCAAATCTGGTAATGAGTTATGCATATAAATACTTTTTGGCCAACTAAAGGCCATCACATTACACCAAATCATCTCAAACCCAATTTAAACCTAAATGAATATGCAAGCAAGTTTCAAATGGTCATATAAACCTATTGGGTACTTTCAGGGATACTGAATCCCTCTCAATCTTCATTTCATTTATCCAGTTCTACTATTTTCCTTTTTAAACTCGTAATCTATTACTCATTTTCCTAACTTCGATCTTACTTCCACTCATTATTATTCTAATATACACATAATCATATCACATTCAAATACACAATTCCTACCAATAATGCATGAGCTCAACTATAATGGCTCTATGCCACAACTATGTCCATACAAGCAATTCTTGTTCATTATGCATGAATAACTATTTAATGGCTCAGTGCCATGTCACACTCTCAACATTCATGTTAGGAACATATCATACCAATATACATGCACACACACACACACACACACACACACACACACATATATATATATATATATATATATATATATATATATATATTCACCAATGGCTCAGTGCAATTAGTTACCAACCACACATCAGTCATCATAAGCAATCATAAACAAACATATACAACCATAAATCTATCAACTGATATATCTACGTATGAATACAATATATATACATATATATTACAAACTCTTCTGGCATTGCTCCACTGCTTATTTTGTACTGGTTTCCGAAGCATCCGTAATATCTCTTTGCTTGTTCACTGTAAAATAGTGTAAGGGTGAGTACTTTGCATTAAAGATTAATGCAAATAATTAAAACGAAAATTATATCACCTGGAGGATTTCACACACCTCCCTTGCTTTTTAATCCATTAATCTTTCCTCTTACTACATTGAAAAATTTGCATAATTTTCTCATAATCATCAAGGTTCTCAATCAATTTCAAATATCTTAAACATATCACAATCCAAGGATAATATCATAGTCAGCTACAACTGACTCTCACGGTCAAATCATATAAAGATACATCCAACATGGCCGTCAGTTCTTGGGCTCCCCATTCATGCCTTGTGAACTCAAGGTATGGAAACTCTCTCCAGAAGAGCACCTGTACGCATTGTGTTGAGAGCTTCTGAGAATCGTTGGTAGCCATTGCACCCTAGCTCTTGTGAAGCTTTATCTTAAGGGGTTTTAGCTTCGTCCTTCTTGATTGGTTTCAGCCCCATCATTAGGATGGGGTTCAACTATACGCTGTTTTGCCATCGTTAGAACAATGAGCCCATATTAATTTGACAAGCAGTGGCTAGTTAAAATTTATATACGTATATATGTGAAAACAAAAGAGAGAGAAGGGGAGAGAGAGTAATGTTATGCAATAAATTTGCATGCTAACTAATTCAGCGTCTTGCTCTGGATTGAGAGTTCAAGTTTGCTTTTGGCTCTTGGAAATAGTGATTGAATTGTGGAGTCTCCAACGAGATGGCCCTATTTGGTGCACCGCTCAAATGTTATCATAATAAAATTTAGTCAGCTGCAATGAAATCTGGTCAATTGATTTGCATTCATCCGTCTAACAATTTGTATACCGTGCCAAAAATTGAATTGGATGGGCATATTGCAAACACATAATCAAATTATTTTAAAGGTATATATAAGAGAGAGTAGCCTAATAAAATTTAAAGGCAACCATCGTGCGTATGCATGGATTTGCTCAGTAAAATTGACGTTGCGGAATGTGGACCAACACAGTATAGGTGGCAACCAATGTTTTCGAGCTCATTGAGGACCGCAGGGATATCTTCAGTTGGGCTGATATCAAGACTAATATATAGATCAT
The DNA here is from genome assembly GCA_037962975.1 of Clitoria ternatea. Classification (NCBI taxonomy): domain Eukaryota; kingdom Viridiplantae; phylum Streptophyta; class Magnoliopsida; order Fabales; family Fabaceae; genus Clitoria; species Clitoria ternatea. The sequence continues at coordinate 287,093,872 of CM075670.1, forward strand.
TTTGTATAATTTGCAAATCACACAACCAAGAAATTTAATCCATTTCAAGATTTATCAATACTAAATTGGCGATCATGCGAGAGAGATGAGATTATTTGTAATTAATTAAAACTAGTTATGATTGATGAATCAATAATGACAATCGATATTGCGAAAGTATCATTAATATGCTTGAGAGGGAAACCAAATCAACTCCGTGGAACCCTGTTAATTGCATAATGCCAGGAAAAAGAGATGGGAAAAAGAGATAAGCATTCACATGTTGCATATTTGCAATTTGACTGACATCCAGTCATGTTGGGGCAGCATTAGAGGATTTAACCGGAATTTGACTTGACAGTCTGTGGTTCAGAAGCTACATGGCATCTTCCAAGATTGATGGTTCAGTTAAAATTGAAAGCATCTCCTTGTTGTACGGCTTCTTGCTGGGTCTAAAAATCATCTTTTTTGAAAGCATCTCCTTCCTTTGATTCGTGGGACATGAATTAACATGCCCTTTGCACATAGCCTCCTGAATTAGATGGAACTAGATTAATCTTGAAAAGGTCACTGTTATGCAAAATCTACGCCTCCACTGTACTGCTAAGAATCACGTACAGGAATGGGAGCCGCGTTGTGGGAATGGCCGCCTATCTACTTTAATAGTACCACCGACACATATGCGTGTACACATCAAACCAACCAACTCAATCTGCGCTTCCCGTGCTCTCCTCACAACCACATGCATGACCTTGATCACACTGATTGGATTTCTCTAGTTAATTAGGTTTTTTTCTTTTTGTGCATATATATACTAGTTTGACTCAAAGATTATAAGTGTATCAGGTTTCGGATTTTATGCTGGCAGTGAGTGGGGGTTACTCGTGGGCTTATAGTTGCCTCTAGTAATTATATGGGATGCACTAAAGCCTGATGATATGAATAATGAGAAAATAGCATTGTAACTTCCAAAATCAGAATATTTCAGCCTTAATTTTGGAAGAAATTGTAACGCTCAACGGGGTGAAGTCATAGTTGTCAATAGTGCTAACGTGAAATTATTCCACTTTAAAGCAATGCCCAATAAATAGGCTTTATATACTTAATAAAATGCGGGATCAGAATATTGTCCAAAATATATGCCATGATAATAGTGCTTATAATAGATTATTATGCCTAAGAAATAGATTATCATGCACCACCTGCTATAGCAAAACATCGGTTTTCCGTTTCGAAATGGTTGCCTGGATGACAGGTCAATGCCTTGGGGTCAAAATTGAAACCCAAAAATTAACTCGATTATATTAACAAACCCAGAGTTTTGCTATTTTCAATTAATAAATTTCAATATGGGTTCATTTTAGCAGAGATAAAAATTTTCATAGATCGTTTGTCTGCCCTCTCCTTAACAGTGATATAATGGAAAATGTAGATATCGGATGTTTGAAAATTAAAAACACAAAGGCACTTATTGATAAAAGTAAAGGCACTTATCTGGCAAAAGTGCAAATCATAGGGTTCCACATTGTGATTCTTCAAGCTTCCAAATGCTGGTTGGTGATGAAGTGGATGATGACGGGAATGATGTGGGCGAAACCGATTAGTTCTTTGTCAGTTTTAGGATTTGTGAGTGGGAACCGTTTTACCGGGACCCACGGTGGGTGCCAAAATGTTCACACAAAGAGTAGTAGGCACAAAAACCCTAGAGAATTCCCCTAGGGATCAGGTTATTAATTCTCAAGATGTGTCACTTAGGTTACAATGTGAGCCTATAGGCCGTATTTATTCTCTAGTAAAGTAAAAAGGGAAATCCAAGCCCAAGTACAGTAAGGGAGATAACCGCTTCTGGTGGGATAATGGAGAATCATTATCTGCTAAATTAAAGGGATGAGGGGTACTGTGGGACCCCTCTGAACTGGGAGGGAACAATACTCAATATATATATATATATATATATATATATATATATATATATATATATATATATACCCTGAACTCGTCCATAAATCATATATTTAAAATGTAATAGCTCCCTTACCTGGAATGGATAATCCCAGAAGCTCTTAAAAGCCTCCCCATACGCTCTGAGCACTAACTCGTAACCTCAATAATCCCTATAAACCATTAAATATTCATTTTAATAACTCATAAGCTATTAAAATTACAATTTGGCACCGTAATTTATTAATCCATAGTTATTTGGTAATTTACCACTCACCGAAATGTGTCGACGATACCGATATACGTTTTCGATTACTCTCCGATCACCAACGAGTAACTCAAAAATTCCTATGACATTAATATTTAATCTTCAGTAACCCATACGCCATTAAAATCATATTCTGAAGCCAAAATAACCCATCAATAATTATTTTATTAATTAACGGCTTACCAATTCAAACCAACGACTCCGAAACTCTATTCTGGAAGAACCTTTACGCTGCCCGATACTTGAATCACCTCAAAAATGGTTCCTAAATTATAACTAACCCGATCAATACTCAAGTTTCACCGCACTAAGCCAAAATCAATCAATGGGTATCATGGAACTTACCACAAATGGCGAAAACTCAAAGCCCAATGGTTCCGACACACTTCACGTTACCCACAACCAACCAAGCTCCAAGATGCCTATAATTTCAAGAAATTGGAAGAATTAAGGGTCGGGTTTAAAGATACCCACCCAAAACGAAAATGGCTCATAGATTTTACCTTAATTCATCAACAATGGAAGCTTCCCCCAAGAGGCCATGGCTGCCCAACAAAGGAAGGAGAAGATGAAGATGAATCTTTGCTCTTGATTAAAGAAATTAGAAAAGCAATGGTGAGAGTGGAAGAAGTTCTCGCGGATGGAAGAAAAAGAAGAGAAGAAATTTTAATTTTTCCCTTTTCCCTGCATGCGTGAAATAGAAGAGAGAAAATGAAGTTTATATTTTATTTTACCCCTTAACTTAAGTTTTCTCCATTTTATAACAAACAGGATCTCAGTTCGGGCTAAATACTTTATCTAAAAATTATTCTGAATACATATTCGGATTCACAATAATATTCTCAACAGCCCTGACCAACAGTACCTCAATTGAAGATACTTACTCCGACCCATATCTCAATTGGTATAGTTTCAACTTATTAAGTTTTAATAAATTATGAATAGTCTTTATAAATCTCAATTTAATTATTTTCAACATTTTTGAAACATTTATTAACCCATATGTAATTATTTGATATTTATTCCCCTTAATTACTAATTTATATAAATTTCAGGATGTTACAATATAAGTATAAATAAGTTAGTTATAGTTGTATATGTTTTTCATTACTATTATTTATAGCACCTTTTGTAATTTTTTATTTACATTTCTCATTGAAAATTTCTAACAAAATAAAATGAAAAAATAAATTACACATAAACACAGGAATTATACTATTATATATATTTCTAAGACAATTATTAATTTATGTAATCAATAATATTATGAATATTTTAAAATATTACATCAAATACTATTTGATAATATTAATGTAAGTAATTATTTCTAATTATTATTTTTAATATAATACTTGTGAAAGTAGTTATATATTTAAGGTGGAATATACTACATCACATCAAATTGAAGAAGAAAACACATTAAACTTTCCTTAATTATTGTGACATTATTCGTTAATGGATCTCGAGATCAAATTACAGAAGCAAGAATCGTTACAAAACATACCCATGACCTCAAAAGAAATCCTAGGTTATAGGTTGAAGCAGTTAATTTGTTGTGGGGATAATAAATTACGGAGATAAAACAATTAATTAATATAGTTTCATTCCTAATCGTTGATTTAATATGGTTGATTTGGCAACACCGATCAAGAAAATTTCTCCTCCTATAACTATCACATCACATCTTATTTTACTATATTAATTCTATTTTAATTACTATAATACTATTATATTTTAACTACTATATAATTATCATTACTATATTATTTTTAATTTTTTTACCTTTTTATTACTTATACTTTTTTATATTATTTTATTATGTTTAAAAATTTTTGTCAACAAAAACTATTTTATTATTAATTATTATAAAAAACTATTTTTAACTACAATTTGTTTAAAAATTTATAATAATATTATATTAATTCCACAAATATTACTACTATACTTCTCATGTTATTAATTATTACTATACTATTTATAAAATATTATTAATTATTACTATACTATTTATAAATTATTATATAGTATATATTAACATAAAGATAAATATTATCATATTATTTATATTCTATGAAAAAATTAAAAATAATAAAATATTATTTCTAATAATAATGTTGTTGATATTATTAAACTATTATTATATTATATAACTATTATGTAATTATTACTGTATTATGGTTATGTTATTAATAATAACTTAATACTATTTTTATTTACTTTATATTTATATAAATTTTAAAAATAAAAAATTTATATCATTTATATAAATAATATCTTAAATATTTATTTTATATTATTATATTATTTCTAATTTTATATTACTATTATATTATTAACATTCTTATTGTTATATACTAATTGTAATTATTATTATTATTACTATTATTATCTTCTTCAATATTATGATAAATAATATGTATTTCCATGAATAAAATTATAAAAATCAAACAAAAATAATTGTGACTATTCTTTTATATTCATTTACATATTACCTATTTAAATATATTGTGGTTAATTATTTCTATAGTTATTGTTCCGGGTTCGATATTAACCCCTATTTTCAAGGGTCGATATCGGTCCTAATCTTCCCCTCAGCCGATGTGGACCCCTCAGAGGACAGCACAATGTCTAAACACCCAATTACACCGCATGGCCATAGCCCCACTTCGACCGGTGTCAGAGTCCCTTTGAGTGGCCATACGACCGGAGTCATGAGAGGGCTAAGCAGCCTATACTGGTCATAACCTGCGTAAGCCCACGTGTATGGACCTGAGCACACAGAACGAGGCACTACAGTGACACTCCATATGCCCTCATAAGTGGCAAGCTCCCTAGTACCCATCACATAGACCCTGATATAACTATGGTGTTAGAATCCGAACTAACTTGAGCGTCAAAGTGTCTTTACAGGTACAACCCTCTTTCGCCCCTTAACGCGTTAGGCCGGTGTGAGGAGCTCATGGCATTACCCCATGACAACGGTCTGGCCCAGAGACTGTCTAATTCATCAACCAATCAAGCATATATTATGGATCGTGGAACGAACTCATTCCTCTACACCTAGGTTATCCATTACTACGGACCCCGGACCAGAACAATTATTTTATTATAATTTTTATAATTATATTTTTCTCATTTAATTTGTGAAATTACTTACATAAATTTTTAAATTGAAAATTTTAAGCATATAAGTATAAATAAATAAGTTATAGTTGTATATGTTTTCATAACACCTTTTATAATTTTTTATTTACATTTGTCATTCTAAATTTTTAATAAAATAAATTAAAAAAATTAAATTACACATAAACACGGGGATTATACTATATTATATATATATATATATATATATATGTGTATATATTAGACTAATGATTTATATAATAAATGACATTATGAATATTTTAAAATATTATATCAAATACTATTTGATAATATTAATGTAAGTAATTACTTCTAATTATTATTTTTAATATAATATGTGTGAAAGTAGTTATATATTTAAAATGGGATATACTATTTTAACTGTTCACATCAAATTGATAAAAAAAACCCACTAAACTTTCCTTAATTATTGTAACATTATTTATTAATTGACCTCAAGATCAAATTAGAGAAACAAGAGTTGTTACAAAACATAGTCATGACCTCAAAAGAAATCCTAGATTATAGGTTGAAGTGGTTAATTTGTTGTGGAGAGAGTAAATTAGGGAGATAAAACAATTAATTAACATAATTTCATTCTTAATCGTTGGTTTAACGCGTTTGATTCGGGAAGACCCGTAAAGAAAATATTCACCCTCAACTCATCTCTTTTCCTTCACATATATAAACAAACCCCAACCCTTTCTCTTTCCAATTCACCCTCTTCTTCTTCTTCATCCTTTTTCTATAACAATAATAAAATAACATTTCTCTTAAAAAAATAACCATGGCCAAAACTGCATTGCTCCTTTTCTGCACTTTACTGGCTACCGGCGCTCTCGGTCAAGCTCCCTCTGGTTCTCCCACCGCCTCTCCCACAAGATCACCGGTTTCTTCCCCGACAGCCATTCCTCCATCCTCCACGGCTTCGCCTCCTACAACCATCACCACACCACCAGCTTCCTCTCCCGTTTCTAAATCTGCTCCTTCACCTCAGGTGTCTTCTCGGCGTTCTGGAGCCCCCGCTCCCGCCCCAACCACTGTATCAACGTCTGGTTCTCCCACCGACTCCCCTCCCGCTCCCACCGCCCCCACCGGCTCTCCTCCCGCTCCCAACGCTCCCACTGGCGCTCCCTCCATCTCCCCCATCGCTTTGGGACCCACCGTCGTCGAGGATGCGCCCGTGGAAGCTCCCTACACTGACGATCCTTTCAGCCGCGCCTCCCTCCACAGAGTCGCCGGCGGCGGATCTGTGGCCGCCGTTACTTTCGCCGTCGCTGCCGCATTGATGATATAGAAGGTGGCATTTGGGTAGCTGTTTATGGTTTAGGGCTTAATTAATTAATTATTAGTAGTACATTGGGTACAAGAATGTGTCTGGAGATTGAAAATTTGTTTATTGTGTTTAGTAGACTACGATCATGTTGATAGTGACTTCTGAGAGCTCCTTTTGTTGTTTTGGGATGATAGCTTCACTATCAATATTATTATTATTACTATTATTATTTGCCATCGTTTATTCCCTCTCAATTGGTTACTTTCATTTGGTTTTGTATAGCATGCAATGTCGAATCAGCGATGAGTTTACTTTCATTTTATATCGTTGGTGGTTCATGCCTGTAATGTAATCATAGTCAACATGAAGCGTTATTTTACTTCATCTACTCTTTATTTATTTTCAAAGCTATAACTTTTTTATTGATAACTTTCATCATATTCATAATTAAACGTGAAAAGAACACATTTTAAACGTGAAAAGTTTATTGTTTTTAATTTTTTTTATAAAATTTCATTTATTTTAAAAAGTTTTAAAATAAAAATGTTTATTTAATTAAATTTAATAATAACATATAATCCTTATTTTTTTTATCGTCGATCATCCTAACTCTTGGTCACTTTGATAGGTGAGATAATGGGGTTTTTTTATTATTAGTGTCCTTCGTAAAATAAATTACGAATCTGGGGCACTTTTTGAACAATTTACATGTCTAGGGTTGTATTGTATGTCGTAGTAAGGGAGTGCGCCACTGGAGTCGTAGAACCAGCCGACGACACATTCAAGAGTGGCTGTGTCGTTGCCTTGAGGTGCGACACACCTATGGTGCCTTATGAATGTGCGACACCCACCACGCCGTAAGAAAGAAAGAAAAGATGGGTCAGATGCTTAAGAGAGAAAAGAGATTAGAGAATTGAGAGATAGAGAAAATTGACAATTAAACTTGTATGTGGTGTGATGGTATGGAACGTGTGGCAAGCAGGGGAGGTATAAGATGATATGCATATGTAAGGAAATTGAACAAAATAAGAAAAAGAAAAAGGGAAGCAGCTTGTTGTGCAAGGAGATTAGAGAGAATGAAAGCTATAATAATAATAATAATAATAATAATAATAATAATAATAATAATAATAATAATAATAATTAAAAAAAAAAAGAAAAAGAGGAGTACTGTAAGAAGGGTCTATTGCGCATATGAGAAGGAAATATATATAATAAAAAAATTGGCTGTTACAATACACATATAGATATTATATATTAAATATATATTAATGTTAATATATATTTTAATGTTAACTTTAATTTTAATATTAACATTAATATATATTAACTATTTAACTAATAAATTTTTTTAAAATATTAACTATTTATAAAATAATAACAATTTATTAAAAAGTAACAGTTTATAATATAATAACAATTTATTAAATAATACCAAATTATAATATAAATCCATTTTATTAACTAAGAAAGAATTTTTTAAACATTAACTATTTATAAAATAATAACAATTTATTACATAAAAACAGTTTATAATATAATAACATTTTATACTATAATAACAACTTATTAAATATGTATTATTTAATAAAATTTTATTATTTAAAAAAATTCATTAAACGTATATATCAACATTAATATATATATTTAATACTATTATATAATATCTATAATGTATATTAATGTATAATTTTAATATATAATGTACATTAAATAGTTAATATATATTAATGTTTAATATTAAAATTAAAGTTAACATTAAAATATATATTAACATTAATATATATTTAATATATAATATCTATATAATGTGTATTGTAACAACCCATTTTTTTATTATATATTTCCTTCTCATATGCGCAATAGACCCCTCTTACAGTACTCATCTTTATTATTATTATTATTATTATTATTATTATTATTATTATTATTATTATTATTATTATTATTATTATTATTATTATTATTATTATTATTATAGCTTTCATTCTCTCTAATCTCCTTGCACAACAAGCTGCTTCCCTTTTTCTTTTTCTTATTTTGTTCAATTTCCTTACATATGCATGTCACCTTATACCTCCCCTGCTTGCCACATGTTCCATACCATCACACCACATACAAGTTTAATTATCAATTTTCTCTATCTCTCAATTCTCTAATCTCTTTTCTCTCTTAAGCATCTGACCCATCTTTTCTTTCTTTCTTACGGCGTGGTGGGTGTCGCACATTCATAAGGCACCATAGGTGTGTCGCACCTCAAGGCAACGACACAGCCACTCTTGAGTGTGTTGTCTGCTGGTTCTACGACTCCAGTGGCACACTCCCTTACTACGACATACAATACAACCCTAGACATGTAAATTGTTCAAAAAGTGCCCCAGATTCGTAATTTATTTTACGAAGGGCACTAATAATAAAAAAACCCGAGACAATGGGTAGAGTTTTAAATTTCCCCTAAGAGATTGAATTCCTTAACAACACTCTATAAGGTATATAAATTTATTATAATATATCATTTCTTTTGCATATCTTATTTTTACCATTGATGTTTGTATTTTTATATAAAAATTAAGTTTTACTTAGGAGATTTATATATCATCTTTTAATATTTTTAAAATATTCTGAGTTTTCAAATTTATAAAAACTATTTTATTTTATTTGTATTGTCGTGTTACGTTAAATATTACTATTAATTTTTTATAAGAAATATTACTATTAAATTTAACTTTATTTTATCAAATGTTTTCAAATGTCAAAAGAATATAATATTTTATCAATATAATGTTTAATTAGAGGTTTAAACCTCAATTTACAACATGAAGAAATTTGTCAACAAATTTTCAGGATATATTTTTTTTGCATATCGTTTAGTATCTTACGTCTAACGGGAGCTATAAAACTCATATCGAGGTGAATCCAACTGGTACACCTTCACAACTTAATTATTTACAATTGTTATGAAGGGGTTGAGGACCAATTATGCCCCTGAGAATATAAAACTGTTATGCATAATTATACAGATTTTGGCCTATGGGCCAACTTCCGCACCCTTAATACTGCCCGTTTTAACTCCAAATGCTAAGAAACTTTATGACCACTATCTAGGACTCATTTCGGATCTACAAGCGTAGTCCATGCTTAAAATTTCTTCCAAGTCGTGGAGTTATGCATAAAAATGTAATTGGTTCCATTTCAACCAACTACCTCACCAAAATTACCTTAAATGCTAATCAATTGCCAATTTCTTTGCATACACAAATTCTAAATATGCCTAAGGTGTACCTTCTGAGACTCTGGATCCCTCTAGAACTTAAAATTGCCCTCTCAGTTGGCTTAATTAGTCATTTCCTCTTGTAAACCGTGTCTTTTACTCATGACATCCATTTCATCTCACTAATGCACTTACTCATATCAAGCTTTAAATAACTTGCCACACCTATATACATCATTCAATTTATAATCACCGCCATCCAATGCTACCTTAGTATTCCACTCTATTTCTTATCAACATTTGCAATGTTATAATTGACATTCATATGTAAGTAGCTCAGCAATATTCATTCACAACATACACATACACATATACATATATACTACCACAATACTTGCCTATAAACACATAATCATCAATTCAATTGCTTCGTGTCATATCATAGTTCCTGGTTATCCGATATCATATTTATCATTATCGTATATATACCAATATAATCAATCATAATCACTAACCAGATCATCAAGAGATTCCTCAAGCATCCTTGTAACATCCCATTTTCAACACAAATAGAAAATAGATATTAATATATCTTTCTTGAGAAATACTTACTATAAGTTAGTTTATTATTATCATTTTTTTTGTGAAATTTTGGTATTTATATTTAATTATTTGTTTTTTTAAAATAATAATAATAAAAAATGAAAATATTTCTGAATGAGAATTTTAAAATGACTTAATTAGTATTCACTAATTAAGAAAATTGTATTAAGAATTTTTAATATCTTTATTATTCACCATTTTTCTTTTATGTTCTTATATTTATGCTTTTACATATTTAAGATTTAACTCTTATTAGAATTTTAAAATAAAATTTTGAAGGTATTAGACTATGGTTCTTTAGAACTTTTTGATCTACATAATATTTATGGTTTTTTGGAATTTTTTGAAAATTTTGAAATATTTTAATAAAATAATATATTTTAAATAATTTTAAATTCATATAAAAATACTTAAAATTTAAAATATTTACAAGAATGTAAAGTTAAATTATAAGAAAATTTTCTGAAATCCATTTCAAGTAGACTTATCTAAAAATTATCGGTTTGAGTAAAATCTTAATTTTTACCAATCATAAAAAAATTGAAAACGTACTAATAAATTTTTATTAACAGAAAATTTTAGATTTTTAAAATTTAAACTTTATATTACTTATCATAAAATTAGTGAGAACTGATATAATATCGCTAAATTTCAAAAAGGATTAATTTTAAATATTTAAAATATATCGAGTAAAAGGTTACTATTTGGCTTAATAATTCTGCCGACATTTACTATGCAAAACATTGTGCATGTATGAAATTTTCAAAAGGTACACAGTAACCAGGTTTTTAATTTCAAAAAATGCACAGTACTTTTATATTAAAATAATGGAATACATAGTAATTTTTTTCCTATAAATACCGAAGGGATTCTTCTTTAGAATTCACAGTTTCAGATTAAGTTTTCTTAATATAGTAGTGCTAGTGAGATAGTGGTGGAAGTAAGAGAGAGAAATAAATTTTTTTAGAAGAAGATTCAACTAAAATTCTAAGGTACGAATACATCTCTTTTATATTTTTAGGGTTATTTTTATATCGTTTTTAAAAATCTATTATTATATTAGAAATTATATTATTTTAAGTTACTATTTTGCATAGCCAAACACTATTTTAATAGTAAATTACTATTTTAATAGTAAATTACTATTCAAATAGTAAATTACTATTTACTATTACTATTTACCTTTACTATTTATGTTTTACTATTTATCGTTACTATTCACGATTTACTATTTACCATTACTATTCACGATTTACTATTTATCATTACTATTCATATTTTACTATTTACTGTTACTATTCAATTCATTATTCACTATTCAAAATTTACCATTTCTGCTTTAAGTAGTGATCTTAATTTTCATCTTGTAGCTATATTAAAATAAAATTGGTATGTTTTAGAACTCGGAGACGAGGCATGCACAGATTTACAATAACGAATCAGTATACAAGAGGTAAGAGGGAGTGAGATAAGAGTATAATATGAAAAGACATAAGAATAATGGGAGGAGTCCCCTACTCCTTTTAAATTTGAAAATATTATTATTTTAAATATTAACTTTTTAACTTAAAATTTTTAATAAATTTTAAATTAAATATCTGGTTTAACTAACTCTAACATACCTATGCAAGAACTTGGATTTTTATAACCTATACGAACTGGACAATACCTATGCGAGGACTTGGACCACTATGACCCATATGGACTGAACTATACCTATGCAAGGACTGGATTATATGGACTTACATAGACCTATGCAAGGTATAACACCCCTGATTTTCTGTACTCGAATCCCGATGTAATCGTCATAATTAACAGAAATGTGAATAAATTTTTCACGTTTGAGAATATTTCCAAGACACCACCATGATCACATCAAGACCCGAATCACAGAAAACCAAAGAGTGAGATTTAGAAACCTATAACTGGATCGATAAATAGTTTGCCCATTCGGTATACAAAAATAACAGAGTTTACAACGGAAGAAGAATGTGTATACCGGGCACACGCCTAGTCCCATATATGAAGATATGAGAAAAGGCTCAGTAAGAATGCAATGGCATATCATAAGCCTAATATACAACCATCATCATTTTACATAATCACATAAGCATACAATGCCTAAGATATAAGTATATACTTATCTATATGGTCATGCGTCATACATCTCCAATATTCATATTTATGATAGACCATAACCAGCCAAACCTCAATTCATATATCTCCGCTATTAGTATATCCTCCAAGTGTATACATATTCACAATTCGTCCATCAATATCAATAATTACAACATCATACTATTCATCATATACATAACACGTTAAATTACAATGCTGCCGGCCAAGGCATTCCTCTACAACTATTTACCTTCCCAAAAGCTTTACTTTAAAAACGTCCTCTTCCCATGGCATTCCTGCATCAATACTAAAAAGTAGACCACATGGGAGAGTGAGTTATACATTTTAAATGACGATATGAATACAATTGAAATTATGTGCATATGCATATCAACATCATGTATGCTTTGCTAAACACATCAACAATCATCATAGATTATTAATTCAACAATATATATATATTCATTTCATTCTTATTCATCAAATCATAGCAAAGCAAGCATTTACACATTTGTCACACCGCCACAATGGGCCAACACATATCTATCACATCGCCACAATGGACAAACACATCAATATAGACCATTCTGGTCTTTCATCAAAGCCACCATGGGCTAACATCATCATTATCAATCATAAACAAATACTCCCTTCATTACATTGGGCCATATCATACATATCGTCATATCCACATCATTTCATTCATTCATATTATTTATTACTTTTATGTGGTCTTTCAGGATATTAATTACCCTTCTCATCAACACCATCTCACCATCTCAATCACCATCAATCATCATCAATCATCATCATATTTTGGCATATCTCCATGCTATATGCAAATGCTCTTATGGCTAATGCATATGCACAATGGAATAGACAACAAATACGGATCCGACTGTGGGAATAAACACCAAGTTGTGGCTCAAGCATAGGTGTGCTACTATGCCCCTACTGTAGTAGTAAAATGTATACACATATCTCAAAGCATGCATGCATCTCAACAACATCTTTTACTGGTACCAAACCGCTATCGCCCATCTGTAGCACTAGTCACCCCGTGACTTGCGGATCAACAATATGGCCTCACTTGCCAAAAGTGCTGCGGGCCCCTCCCGAACACACATCGAGAGAGTCGTGCCCCGTCGGACACCGAGGTAACTCGCTCACCATAGAGTCGCCCGCCCATTGGGCCCGCCACATAGGGTGCCTCGTCACCAAACTATGGACAGCTTCGTGACTCACACACCGAGCCACAGGGGAAAACAACAATACGCTCATGCACTGAGCCGCCCTCCCACTAGGCCCGCCTAGTGGAACCCCCTAATATTCCACATAGACAGCGATCGATATGCCATGGATGCAATGCAATGCAAATCAAATGCATTCTCACTCTGTGCATCCTAAATGCCACTCATCAAACATCATCATCATCATAATCACCAACACCACCATACACCTTAGTGGATTTCATCATTGTTTGTTTCTTAGTCATAGCTTTCAAGTTTTAATGTGGCATTTTCATCTCAACATATTTTCACATACATTCCACATCATATACGCAAGTCAACACTTGCAATCAACCATAACGGCATTACAATATTATATAATATTCATCAATAATACCTCACTTTCATTTAGTGGGTTTTCATCTCATTATTCATTACCATTTCTCAAGTATACTTTATATGTATATATAATTGTGTGACATTCATAACATTTTCAATTTCGTAATTCATACCACACATACAAGACTATGCTTGTATCACACACAATGGCACACAACAATTTATCACTATCAACATGCACCTCTTTGCGCAAGAGAGTGCTCAACCTCATCATTTAACACTATTTAATATTACATTTTCTCTAATGTATCTACTTATAATTCATACTATGTCATTTATTTATCCCTTCATACATTTCAAATTCATTTGATGGTATATCTCATAATCCTGCCCTCACAATCTCATTATCATCCTCTATAATTTAACTCGTTCATTCATAAATTTTCACCATCATTAGTTCACGTCTGACCAAGGGACCATCAACCACTTATCATCAATATGATATAAATACATACATTTTTATAACATTCAACATAAGCCAAGCCATCATTCATCACTTCATCAAATTAATCATATAAAACATTCATGGCAAGGCATTGCATGAGTTTAACATATACATAATTAACAATGAATTCACTCATGCGATTTGAAATGCAAACTCCCCTCCTACCTCGAGAGAAGAACCACCACGCGATTACATCGATATTTCCACATCACCGTCCGGAATACAATCCTATCAACAATTATACATACACATGTAAATCAATAAATCATCACAAAACATCACTTCTCTTAACTTATGATCAAGTCCTAGACTTGTCTATACCCCAAATTCATATGCCTATGTTAGGCTTCGGGAATTCCTTTCCCCAAAGCTAAGATTCTCCAAGTCTTAAGGGTTAAACAAATCCAACAACATCAACACTTAAGATTAATCCCTCAAATCAACATACCTATATACATGCATATATCTTCATTTGCAACTCATGACTTAGTTCACCATCTTATCAACATCAATATTCAACTCCTATCCTTTAAATATTCATTCCTATGTATAACATCATTCCAAGGTACCAAAATCATCAAAATCATCAAGTGGGTCAAAATCCCCAAATTATTAATACTTAGGGTTCCCTTTCCAAACATTCAAGCATAGGGTTTCCATTTTCACCCACATGCAAGGTTTCTAACATCATCATCTTCAACCCAATACCCCAAAATCATAATGAGATAAGGAAGGGGTGAAAGATCTTTACCTCAAATCCAAGCTCCACCAAAAATGAAAATGAAAGTGAAGAAGAAAAAGGAGATGACCCCACAAGCTTCCAATGCTCCATAGACGCCATTCAAGCCTCACAAATCTGTGGAAACCATTTAATTTTTAAGTGGAGTGGCAAGGGGGAGGGGTGGCCATGGTTTGGGCAAGAGAAGAATGGAGGAGAAGAAGAGGTCTCCACCGAAAATGAGAAAGAGGAAAGAGGAATTTTTGTGCAATTATGATACATTGTCCAATGGGCCATTTAATCTATTAACCATTGTATAATAGAGTGTAAAGTGAGTGGGGAGAGAGAGAAGAAGAAGTGGACGGCTGAAACATGGAGGGAAGAAAGGGAATTCTCATTTTCTTTTTAATCCAATTTGGTTCGTAATTTTCCCGTTTTATATCCTACATTGAGTCCAATTAATTAGTCTCTTAATACTAAAAATTATTCCAAATACACCATCTCAACCATAATAATTTTCTAAACATTCTAGACCCATCAAATACTCAATTTGACCAAGTGGGTCCCACATCATCTGTTAATTCACCCAGTTCCGGTAAATCTTAGTTTACCGATAATTCACCTCTAATATCTAACAACGTCTCCCATAATTATTTGACCATAAATAATTTAATTATCATTATCCAATAAATTTATTTTCCTTAAAATCCAGGATGTTACACAAGGAATGGACTATAAGAACTCAAAATCAATTTTAATAATTTAAATAACCATTAAAATTTGAATTATATTTAATTGATTTGTTTATAATTATTATTGATGATATTTAATTGTGATCGATATTATTTGATCGTGATTGACATTATTTGATTATGATTGATGATATTGCGATTGATAATATTATGATTGATGACCTTGTGATATGGAGTTTGAGCATATAGTAAGCATGACGGAAAGTTAAAATTCAGTAAGAATTTTCTTACCTTACTCTTTAAATTTTTATTCTAAGAGAAAGTATTTTATCATTATTCTAGTCTTTTATTTCTTCTTAGAAATAATTTTCATTAACTTTATTTTTAATCTTTAGAATAGAATCTAGTATTAGAAAGAAGCTATTTTATGAAAATCAAAGGTTGAGATAATTAATTCATGAATTAAAGAAAATTTTTATAGTTTTAAGTATTCTTAATTAATGATTTAAAAATATATATATATATTCTTTTAGAAATCAAAAATTTAAATTGGTTTTCCCTAATGAAATAACTAAAGGATATTTTATAGTCGAGATTTCTAAACTCAATCTAGTTAAGATTCAAATTTGGAAAAATTATGTAAATATGTGAAGTTTTTTAAGAGAAAGTTTTGAGATATTTAAGGATTGGAAACTAAATTTTGGTGAGATCTGAATTTGAAGACTGTACTAAATTTGTTTCTGTATAATAGAAGTTCAAAGAAGAACTTATGGGAATGTACAGTTTATTGAGATGATTTTGTGAACCTTTATGGTATTTAATAATTGAGTTTCTAAAAGTCTTAACCAACTAAATATGCGAGTAGTTCATGCATCATGAATCATTAAAGAGAAATGAGATGTGATATTGCCTAGGGACGGATTATAGAAACCGAGGATACATTAGAGGAGGCTTAATTACGAGCCTTGGGATGAGAGGGTGTGAAAGGGTGCTTCAGGTGACCTGGGGTCGCTCCCTAGTGTCGGGTACTTTCACAATAAAAACTTTCTCAGTCTGGCTAGTCTCTAAGTGTTTCCACGTCAGTTGAGCTATTTATATGCCATGAAGGCATTTATGTTATTATTATCCAGAATTTATGGAACAGTGTAAACTCCTGGTTGACCCAGTGCAAACTAAAACTTTAAGGGCCCACATGCATAGGATGAATGAGATGATAGTATTAAAAACATTGCATGACATTCATGTGATTGTGACATTCTATGTGGGTGGTTGTGAATGAAAATATAATTGTCATGTTATGAAAACTCTACATTCATAATTGATTATGTATATGATTGTGATTGAAATTATTATATTAGATTGTGAAAACCCTTATGCTTATGTCTGATCTGTAAAGTATTATATTCTGTTTCTCACTCATTCTTGTTTGAATTTTGTATCCAAAATTTATGTTATATGATATATAGCTAGCAGTTCAAGATGAAAGGATGAAATTACAAAAGGGTAAATTGATCTCATCCTCAATCAGATAGGAGAAGAGATGTGACAAGAATAGGATTCAAAATTACATGGTTTCAAGATAAGGAAATAATTTGTTACAGTCGAAGTAGAGGTATTAAATCTTTAGTTTTAGTTTACCTTAATACAATATTAAGTTGGATGATTGTAAATCAATGTAAATGTTAAACTTTAATAAACCTTATTCTTTGGATATGATACTATAATCTTTGATCACTTATGATTTTCTGAAAGTTCATTTTATCATTATGAATAATTTGAAACTTTTTACTTTCAAAATTCAAAGAAAATCAGATGTATATACGTCCTTGTATACACGAGATAAGAAGTGATAAATAGGTATATCTTTCAAAAAAAAAGTAAGAAGAATAGATATATGTCTCGTGTATATAAGGGGGTGTTACAAAGTGGTATCAGAGCAGTTCAATCCAAATCGGCTTGGCGTATGGTCTTACTAGCGTGTTAGTGTACTCTGATGGTTAAGTTTGTCAAGAGATTTTATGGTTGACAATGGAGGAAATTTTATTGGAGTAGATGGTAAGAAGTAAGTGAAAAAAAATTAGGAATATAGAAAGAAGGAACTAATTTTAAGTTCATAAGAAGTATAAGTTAGAACTCTATAGTCTGTTACTTGAAAAATGTTATTACAGGGATTATCAGAAACTGGCCATTCTGAAGTCTTTCTTGACATTGTTTAAGTACGGGTGTTAATGTATGGTGAAATGATAAGGTAAATTAACTAATGCAGTTATTTCATTTTATTCCAAATGTATTGTATGGTGTTTGATTCTCTGATTAATATGTGATAATGAAATATTCTAACATTTGCCTGTTTTACAATATGGTATGAGACAACAAGGGAGATAAGACAATAGAAAATTCTTAGAAATATTTTGGTATGAATTCTAGACTGGAGCTGTCATGGCTTTGACTACTTAGTTATAAACTACCGGGACTGATCACCCTGAATGATTTACACTAAGTAGTGAAAGACATGTCAGATGAAGGATGTTAAGATCAATGAATTTAACCCTAGGTTAATATGGGATATGGAGAAATGGAGATAAACTCAATAAATTCTATTAGGATATTCCTTACCATGTCCTTGAAGTTGTAGAGATACTTGTGTGAATTAGAATTCCAATGGTAGATAACTGTTGTAATCCCAAACTAGTATAACAAATTGTTTAAGATAGAATCATAGTTTTTCCTTTGGTGATATATTTTGAAAAGAAAAATGTGTGGATTTATTCTTCATGAAAGAAATATGATAATTTGTTCACTAACTTGTTTGGTATAACAAATAATCATATTAGGAATTGTATCTCTAGCTATTTGTATTAATTCTTCTTTTGTATGACATATAAGATATGTTAATTATTGTTTGATTTGATGAAGTTTTCATTTATGATGTCTACAATTGAATAATATATATGATGGTTATGTGTATAAATATATGAATTAATGAAACTTTTATGGTTGTGACATTGAATGTAATTAACCATATATTTTTGAATTTTTTTAAGTGATTTATTGTGATAAATATGTCAATGAATGACCTAAAATAAGTATTATAGATCTTTGGAAGACATCGATATTGGTTTAATATTTAGAAATTGTGACATAAAATATTTTTGTGATTCCTAACAATATGATACATGCTTATCAAGTCATTTTCTTTTAGTCATCGATTTTGTTCGATGAATATATATACCTAATATAAATCATTGTTATGTAATGAACATTGTAGATTTAAAATAAAAAAATGTGTTAGTAAACCATGAGGAAGTAGATATGAACCTTTACTTATTGATTTTCCTACGAAGAAAATTACATAAATCTTAGTTATCCATGAAAAAAAATTCAAGTGAGTATTTCTAAGTCAACGTAGTGATTTGTGATCATTTAAGATTGGAGAATTTATCAAATCTATGTAATGGTTGTAGTCAATTATGATGGAATGTGCAATCACTTAGTTAAGGAATATTTTATTCATTGTAGAAGACAATAAGAAATGATTACATACCCTGGATTGTCATGAAGCAAAGAACACAAGGATTTAACTAGATAAATAAGTACAACATGGACTAAGACATATTTATCCTTTCTTATTAGGATAATTTATTATACACGATTACATTAAGGAAAATAAAATAGAACATCTAGTACATCATAGATAAAGGTCTAAGAGTCTTGGCAATACAAAAATTATCCAAACTAGAGAAATCACCATAATGATTATAAGAAGTGAGGCACTTGTTACCACGATCTGTAGTCCATCTCGCCTTCGTTCTTCGTCGCTTCTAGGGAGGTTGGCCATCGAGTAGTACAATATTACTTGAGGGAAAAGATTGAAGAAATTGGATAGAAGAGAGAAACTAAGAAACCTTGAAGTTGTGATAGGAAGTGAGAATGGAATGAGAATTTATAAGCAAACAAGGGAGAAAGAGTTACAACGGTCCTAAACGGCTAGTCCAACGGCTAGTTGCTAACGGCTAGTTGTCTAGTAATTAATTCTTAGCAGTCTATTTTACTATGTTACGAGTAGGAATTTTAATTAATGAATATTATGGATTATATTAAGTAAGGTTTTAATAGATTGAGAAACATAATTATTGAGGTGTTTAGAGTTAACCATCAATTTATGATGAGCATGGTTGATAAAATTAAGACGGGTAATATTTTTGAATTAAGGAAAAAAAATACTGATAAGATTAAAAGAAGATAAATGGAAATGTTAAGGAAAATGTACATAATTATCAAGGAAACTAGAAATATATTTTAGAACAGTTCAGTTAGTTTAGCTGTGGTAAGATTTATTAACAATATTAAATTTTGAGGACGAAATTTCTTTTAGGGGAGTAGAGTTGTAACATCCCATTTTCAACACAAATAGAAAATAGATATTAATATATCTTTCTTGAGAAATACTTACTATAAGTTAGTTTATTATTATCATTTTTTTTGAAATTTTGGTATTTATATTTAATTATTTGTTTTTTTTAAATAATAATAAAAAAATGAAAATATTTTTGAATAAGAATTTTAAAATGACTTAATAAATTATATTAAGAATTTTTAATATCTTTATTATTCACCATTTTTATTTTATGTTCTTATATTTATGTTTTTACATATTTAAGATTTAACTCTTATTAGAATTTTAAAATAACATTTTGAAGGAATTAGACTATGGTTCTTTAGAACTTTTTTGTCTATATAATATTTATGATTTTCTGGAATTTTTTGAAAATTTTGAAATATTTTAATAAAATAATATATTTTAAATAATTTTAAATTCATATAAAGTTACTTAAATTTAAAAATATTTACAAGAATGTAAATTTAAATTATAAGAAAATTTTCTAAAATCCATTTCAAGTAGACTTATTTAAAAATTATCGGTTTGAGTAAAATCTTGATTTTTACCAATCGTAAAAAAATTGAAAATGTATTAATAAATTTTTATTGACAGAAAATTTTAGATTTTTAAAATTTAAACTTTATATTACTTATCATAAAATTAGTGAGAACTGATATAATATCGCTAAATTTCAAAAAGGATTAATTTTAAATATTTAAAATATACCGAGTGAAAGGTTACTATTTGACTTAATAATTCTGCCGACATTTACTATGTAAAACATTGTGCATGTATGAAATTTTCAAAAGGTGCACAGTAATCAGGTTTTAAATTTCAAAAAACGCACAGTACTTTTATATTAAAATAATAGAATGCATAGTAATTTTTTTCCTATAAATACCGAAGGAATTCTTCTTTAGAATTCACAGTTTCAGATTAAGTTTTCTTAATATAGTAGTGCTAGTGAGATAGTGGTGGAAGTAAGAGAAAGAAATAAATTTTTTTGGAAGAAGGTTCTGCTAAAATTCTAAGGTACGAATACATCTCTTTTATATTTTTAGGGTTATTTTTATATCGTTTTTAGAAATCTATTGTTATACTGGAAATTATATTATTTTAAGTTACTATTCTGCATAGTAAAACACTATTTTAATAGTAAATTACTATTTCAATAGTAAATTACTATTCAAATAGTAAATTACTATTTACTATTACTATTTACCTTTACTATTCACGTTTTACTATTTACCATTACTATTTATGATTTACTATTTACTGTTACTATTCATGATTTACTATTTACCATTACTATTCACGTTTTACTATTTACTGTTACTATTCACTATTTACTATTTAAAATTTACCATTTCTGCTTTAAGTAGTGATCTTAATTTTCATCTTGTAACTATATTAAAATGAAATTGGTATGTTTTAGAACTCAGAGACGAGGCATGCACAGATTTACAATAACGAATCAGTATACAAGAGGTAAGGGGGAGTGAGATAAGAGTATAATATGAAAAGACATAAGAATAATGGGAGGAGTCTCCTACTCCTTTTAAATTTAAAAATATTATTATTTTAAATATTAACTTTTTAACTTAAAATTTTTAATAAATTTTAAATTAAATATCTGGTTTAACTAACTCTAACATACCTATGCAAGGACTTAGATTTTTATAACCTATACGAACTGGACTATACCTATGTAAGGACTTGGACCACTATGACCCATATGGACTGAACTATACCTATGCAAGGACTGGATTATATGGACTTACATAGACCTATGCAAGGAATAGACTATAAAGACTCAAAATCAATTTTAATAATTTAAATAAGCATTAAAATTTGAATTATATTTAATTGATTTGTTTACAATTATTATTGATGATATTTAATTGTGATCGATATTATTTGATCGCGATTGACATTATTTGATTATGATTGATGATATTACGATTGATAATATTATGATTGATGACCTTGTGATATGGAGTTTGAGCATATAGTAAGCATGACGGAAAGTTAAAATTCAGTAAGAATTTTCTTACCTTACTCTTTAAATTTTTATTCTAAGAGAAAGTATTTTATCATTATTCTAGTCTTTTATTTCTTCTTAGAAATAATTTTTATTAACTTTATTTTTAATCTTTAGAATAGAATCTAGTATTAGAAAGAAGCTATTTTATGAAAATCAAAGGTTGAGATAATTAATTCTTGAATTAAAGAAAATTTTTACAGTTTTAAGTATTCTTAATTAATGATTTAAAAAATATATATATATTCTTTTAGAAATCACAAATTTAAATTGGTTTTCCCTAATGAAATAACTAAAGGATATTTTATAGTCGAGATTTCTAAACTCAATCTAGTTAAGATTCAAATTTGGAAAGATTATGTAAATATGTGAAGTTTTTTAAGAGAAAGTTTTGAGATATTTAAGGCTTGGAAACTCAATTTTGGTGAGATCTGAATTTGAAGACTGTACTAAATTTGTTTTTGTATAACAGAAGTTCAAAGAAGAACTTATGGGAATGTACAGTTTATTGAGATGATTTTGTGAACCTTTATGGTATTTAATAATTGAGTTTCTAAAAGTCTTAACCAACTAAATATGCGAGTAGTTCATGCATCATGAATCATTAAAGAGAAATGAGATGTGATATTGCCTGGGGACGGATTATAGAAACCGAGAATACATTAGAGGAGGCTTAATTGCGAGCCTTGGGATGAGAGGGTGTGAAAGAGTGCTTCAGGTGACCTGGGGTCGCTCCCTAGTGTCGGGTACTTTCACAATAAAAACTTTCTCAGTCTGACTAGTCTCTAAGTGTTTCCACGCCAGTTGAGCTGTTCATATGCCATGAAGGCATTTATGTTATTATTATCCAGAATTTATGGAACAGTGTAAACTCCTGGTTGGACCAGTGCAAACTAAAACTTTAAGGGCCCACATGCATAGGATGAATAAGATGATAGTATTAAAAACTGAACTGGTCTAAACCGGGGTCTAGGATCTGGTGTGGGACCAGCCACAAGAATGCAGGTGTTTTAGGGTTTGTACACCGGTACAGTGGGTATCCGGTATTGTAATCCGGTCTCTCAGTGGGAGAAACCAGTCTTGCTGTCCTGGAGATCCTTCACACCAGTGTTTCGTGTTGAAGGGGGGCGAAAGGTGATGCCACCTGCGAAGATTCTCCGACGCTCAAGTTAGAAGAGTGTATGAACTCAATGAATACTCAAGCAATGCAATAGTAAAGATGTAAGATAGAACAACGTAACCTTGCATGTATATTGGAATATGCTATTTATAGTTGAACGTAGGAAATGAATCGTTGGATGCAAGTGGGCCCCTTGGTTCTGATAGCGTGTTGATCATGTCAATCAATATGACTCAGTGCTCAGAGTATGTCAGGGGGGTAGGTCAATTATCAGAGTACGATCCTGTAACAGGGATGGAGGATAATCACCTTTCCGCATATTTTGCTGACAGTTGTACTTACTCTCAGAGATAATTGACATAGACACATTCCGCTATGCAGGGTATCTTCGTTGATAAGTTATAATGAACTCTTATCTCACAGTGATCCTGAGGCAAACGGTTATTCACGTCGTGGAAATAAGATCGGATGAAACCCCCATCGTAGCGAGGACGGATGGAGCATTCGATGAAGTGAGAACGGATGAAGTGAGGGCGGATAACCGATGTAGCTTTGTCTTCTTATAATACTGGTTACTCCTTTAAGATGTCATTCTGACGTCATAACTTTGGAGACCGGTATCCAGACCGGATCAAAAACATTGCATGACATTCATGTGATTGTGACATTCTATGTGGGTGGTTGTGAATGAAAATATAATTGTTATGTTATGAAAACTCTACATTCATAATTGATTATGTATATGATTGTGATTGAAATTATTATATTAGATTGTGAAAACCCTTATGCTTATGTCTTATCTGTAAAGTATTATATTCTGTTTCTCACTCCTTATTTTTGAAATTTGTGTCCAAAATTTATGTTATATGATATATAGCTAGCAGTTCAAGATGAAAGGATGAAATTACAAAAGGGTAAATTGGTCTCATCCTCAATCAGATAGGAGAAGAGATGTGACAAGAATAGGATTCAAAATCACATGGTTTGAAGATAAGAAAATAATTTGTTACAGTCGAGTAGAGGTATTAAATCTTTAGTTTTAGTTTACCTTAATATAATATTAAGTTGGATGATTGTAAATCAATGTAAAGGTTAAACTTTAATAAACCTTATTCTTTGGATATGATACTATAATCTTTGATCACTTATGATTTTCTGAAAGTTCATTTTATCATTATGAATAATTTGAAACTTTTTACTTTCAAAATTCAAAGAAAATCAGATGTATATATGTCCTTGTATACCTTTCAAAAAAAATCAGATAAGAAGTGATAAATATGTATATCTTTCAAAAAAAAATCAAGAAGAATAGATATATGTCTCGTGTATATAAGGGGGTGTTACAATCCTTTCCATATCTTTGCAGATATCATGATAGTTATAATTATCAGCAGTACACATCATAGATGCAAGCCACACATATATTGACATCAACCAGCCTCGTAACATTAAATTCTAAAAACACATAACACACATACACACATATAGACACATTTACATCAAAGCTTAAGTCTTCTTGGCATTGTTTCACCATCTCATCTGGTATTGGTCTCCATGGCGTCAATAGTGTCCCAGTTTTTAGTCACTAAAACAATAGTAAGGGTGAGTGACTAACAATACAAATTAATGCAAATAATTCAAGAATGTATAAGAAAAGCATAACATAGTTAAATTTCATTTAATTATATAACCAATTCACTCATTCAATTTTCAATGTAACTTAAGATCATCGACCTCATCAACCTCATACTTAGCAAATCAAATCCTTAGCATCACATTCAATTCACCAGATATCATAATCAGTTCACATAATTACACGATTGACTCTCAATTAAGGTAATATGCGACTTTCTAGTATCAGAATATTAAATTGGATCGGTCGCCGGCTAGGGGTCCTACCCGACCACCCATGAACCTTGCCTAGTCTATCGAGCTCTACTTTGCTCCCCACCTCATCACTTGATCCTACCTAACCACTGGGTAGATCAACTGGGTCATGTTTGACCACAAGAGCCAAAAGCGAGGGGTAAATTATATCGATCGACCGTCCACACCACACAACAATCACATATATCAATATATCTCAATATCATTCAATTTAATTCATAATGCACTATCTTGACACAACAACCATCACCTTGGGACCACATATAAGCTACTCAAACATATTCTTTTTTTTAATCTTATTTCACAATGTCTTTCAATTCATCAATTATAAACAATTCATCATTTCATTTCTTCATCTCACATTAACATGTCATTCATCATTATAATAAGATTCCCACGCATACAACATATAATTTCTTACTCATATTATGATCATTATCAAACAAACATATTTACATAACTAATCATCACATAATTAATTCTCTTTATCATCACGCACTTAAAATTTCAAATTATTATCCACATGGTTCAAGACTCATTTTCATAGCATCAATTATATTCACATTACCTAACCAATTCATTACTCATCAATACCATTCATTTAAGCATGTCTATCATCATATATACATACATACACATTTATATAGGATTTAATATTCTTAGTCTATCCTACCCTTTCCCACACGTTGAAATTTTTGCTAATATTATTTTCATTAATTCATACACCAAGTACACCTCCCTTACTTCGCTTCCAAGCTTCTAAGCTTTCCTTCACAACGCCAAGTATCTCAAGTGTCTAAAATTAAGAATTTACAAAGTGGGTTTAGCGTTTCAACTTCTGGAACCGTAAC
This sequence comes from Clitoria ternatea, assembly GCA_037962975.1. Taxonomy (NCBI): domain Eukaryota; kingdom Viridiplantae; phylum Streptophyta; class Magnoliopsida; order Fabales; family Fabaceae; genus Clitoria; species Clitoria ternatea. Next base: position 287,120,175 of record CM075670.1, read on the forward strand.
CCGTTTTACCAAAATAATTCTAATTTCATTTCAAAGGTTTTGAAGCTTACCTTTTTCACTTTTGACATTCGTTTCCAAGCTCTACTTTGCCTAGCATCTTTCTGGCACTTAGTCCATCACCTAACGACACCGAAACAAAAACCCATTATCATCGGAAGTCATTTTTAGGTTCTAAAAGGTTAATTTATCCATTTACGAACCAATTTCTCAAGGATTCAAAGAAACCAAAACTACTCCGACCCGTGGTGTACTTGCGGTTTAGAGAAGAAGAAAAGGAAATGTGAAATTGAAAACACTTACTATATCAAGTTTCATTTTCAAGCTTCAAAACGCAAGAATCAATGAAAACCAAGAACCCCCCCCCCCCCACCCCACCCCACCCCATGGATTATGCCATTTTTTAGTTTTAGAGAAGTTAGTCAAAACCAAAAATTGAAGCTACCATGTTACTCACCTCATTTCCACGATTCTGAAAATGCATTTCAATTTTAGTTTTTGGTGCGAAATCGGATGTCAATTAGGCATGATCACCTCATAGCCATGGAAGACCTTCTCTATTTCTTTCTCTCTCTCTTGTTCTCACGTGTATGATGAGGAAGAAGAAAAGGGATTGAAAATTACTCCAAGGACATTTTTGTCTTTTCACTAATTCTTTTCTATTTTTTATTTCTTTTAAATAAAAACTTACCTCAAGTAATTAATCATTTCACTTCCATCACACGATAATTAATATTTTACCATCACAATTTAATTTAAATCTAATTTCATAATTAATCACCCTTAATTTATTATTCAAATTTTATTACCACTTAAGATTTTAAAATTAATTTAATTTCATGCTCAATAATATCTAAATAATTCATTAATTAAAACTATCATGATCGGTTGTATGTGTTTTCTTCCATGATCGGTTGCACAATTAATAGAATTAAAGATGAAATGAGCGCGTTTTCGTGCATTGGAATTGAAAAATACTTTCCTGAATGATGGAATGGAACAGTGAACTTGCTGCTAGAGAAAAAAGTGTTAGGGGATCAATCAACACTTTATAGTGATTCTTTGTACTGCGGGCGGCACCTGTTTTAGATAGTGATTCTCCATTATCAATGCGCATTGTTTGTTTGGCATTTTGGTAGATGTTGCATTTACTAGTCAAAGAAAAATAAAATTTCAAAGTCGATTGATCTATGGGAAATGTTGCATTCAGATCAAGTTGAGGAACTTAGAAAATATTGCAAAAGAAGTATGAAATAAAAGGGTGATGAATCATGCAATGCAAAAGCAAACGAATCACGTTAGGTTCTGTAAAGTTGACGGAGGTGAAATTACCACAAAAAAAAAACCTTTTTAACACTAGCGACAGATTCTTCTTGTAAAAATTTTACAAGTACAAAAACCTTTCTATAAGCTTATTTCAATTATAAAGACTCCTAAATAATTTAGTTTATTTTGATTATTTTTTTTTTAAAAAGAGGTTACCTAGGTTATCTCTATTGTCAAAAATTACAAGACTTATTTTTTATGTGAACAGTTAGTAGTCATGATATTTTTTCCATTCATAAATATTAAAATTGAATCTCCCCCCAGGAAATCATCGTGCATGCAGGGGGGCAAATCATCAGATTTGCACACGAAACAGATATTTTGGCCCAAACTAACTTGCGTATGAGCCCACTTCCTTTCTATATATAAATTCTTAAAAAAAATGTTGTCCAAGCAATGTGAGACTAGAAACTTTTGAAATAAGTAAATTTTCTAACACTTCAATGGGTCTATTGTAAAAAAATTGAAGTTGAAAATTTCACTATTGAATTTAGTTTTAATAATTTTTTTCCAATGTTTACTCAAATCACTTAGGTTGGTGATTCATTCCGACTTTAAAATAAGAGGTGTTGTTTCCCTTTACCACAAGCCTTTATCCATTAAAAAGAAAAGCACATATAGAGTTTGTAAGATGTTAGGGGAAAAAAGTCATACTAAGCAAATAATCACATTCACTCTAACAATAAAAAAAAAAGTAAAAGAAAAACATGGGAGATTTCAGATTTCCTATAAAACTAATACCTGGATTAGTACTCGTAGAAAATTAGAAATAAATAAATCAAACAGGAAAACAAAGTGACAATAATCTTAGTAATAATAATAATTATTATAATATAAGAAGCAGCGAAATGATGAAAAGCACTGTCTCTGTCCTGGCTGTCTTCATAGGAGACGCAAAACATAGTAAGAGATCCATGAAACAATCAAGACAGCAACAATTGGTAAGTGTGAGAGAGTATTTGCTGAAGAAGAATTTGATTTAGGAGCAGTAGTAGTGGCAGAAGGTGAAGAAGGCTTGCCAGTTGCAGAAGTAGAAGTGGGTTTGACAGTAACAGCAAGTTTCATGCCACCAGCACAGTGTCCAGGAATACTACATATGAAGTAATGAGTGCCAGCAGTTTTAAGGGCAATTTTTGTGGCACCACTGCTATCTGTACTAATTGAATTCCCTACTGTGCATGACTTGTAGTCACTCTCTTTAACTTCATCTACTGTGTGCCCACCTCCGTAGTTGAACACTGTCACCATATAAATATATGCCACATCCAAGTCAGAAATGTCATGCTCAAATTATGTGTCTATTTCTCTCCTCAGTAAACATGTTATTTCCAACAACACCTTATTTCTACGACTAGATTATCAAATATAGACTTAAACAACTTGTTTTGTTATATTATTTGGGAAAACAAGATTAGAAAGGACGACAAAACTCTCTATCTCACATTTAATATAATTATACTCTTCAAGTAAGTTAAAACAATCTTTCCTAACTAATGTATATCGTAGGTGATTCGAAAGTTAGGCTTTTGTAATTTCGGTTACATCTCCATGTAAGGTAATGCTAATTAAATATTAACAAAGATGAGTATAGCTTTTAAAACTAGAAGGGTATTATATGTAATTGGACTAAACATTATGCAAGATTGATGTAATATTTTCTAAAATTGAATGTAAGAAGGACCATTACCAAGAGTATCACCGACTGCAAAGGTCTTGTCACTAGTCCATGTGCTATAATCAGCACCAACTGCCCAACCTGAAGTATCTCCGACGGTGTAAACAGTGGCCAAGGTAGGCAGAGCCATGTTGATAGCTAGCAATACGCCCAAAACCAGTGCATTGGAGGATGCCATGATTTGGTGAGGGAAAGAAGAAAAACAGAGGAGGCTCTGGAGTTGATGTTGGAGAATGGGTTTGCTTTATACTATCATTGTAAGAAGGGAATGGGACTTGGGGGTTGTTAGAGTTAGGCCCAGTTTGTCGCATCTTGCATGAGGATGACTTGAGATGCACTTCATACCTAACAATGGTCCTCACAAAATAATGTGTTATGTGTTCTTTCTTAATTCCCATTATGAGATATGAATTAGTGGTTGAGTGGAATTATTCTATTTCATTCATCATGTCATTTGACCCAACATGCCAAGAGGAACTCACCTTAAGTGTAGTCAAATAACATGATCGGTTATGATGGATTGCCAATGAAGAAAAATGAAGGGGAGATTAGCTTCATAAATATCTCTTTTATTGTAATGCAAATGCATAATTTTTTTCCCAATTAGACACTCTAATTTCAAGAGTTGTTATGTATAATTTACAAAAATAAAATAAATTTTTTATAAAATTAAGAGTCTGAAACGTATGTAAATAATGTCTACTATGACACTTAATAGAAATAAGAATAGTTCAGATTGCTCGTCAAGGCCTAAGACCTAATTTATTTAAGGGCCCAGTTTGACTCAACTCATTTAATAATAAAATTTCTAAAACTTTTATAAAAGTATATTTAATTAAAGAAACTAAATTGAGTTGTTAAAAAAATTCCTTTCAACATGTATGTCAAGTCAGCTTTTTTTTAAACTCTAGCATGATTTTATACAATAAATTATAACTTATTTATATTATAATTTTTAAATACAATGATATTTTCTATATATAAAATAAATTTTATAATACTAAAATATGTTAAAATTAACTTTAATTTAAAAATTTTAAATATATAATTATAGGTTGTTAACTTTTTTAGAGGTACGTTTATTTATTTAAGATAAACTCATTGATATTTAATATATATTTGTTGACAATTTTATTAGTTTTTAATATAAATCAAACTTTTATCGGGATAATCCAACCTTCTAAACAAGGTAAAAAATACGTAAAGATACAATTTACGTTAAGTAACAAGATAGATTCAGACATTATAAATAAGTACCAAATTAAGTTCAAGTCTTATAAATCTTAACTTGATTCACTCTATTTTTGTCATTAGCACTTAGAATAGAAAGCAAAAAAGGGTAAGACAAGATAGAGATATCGATGAACAAGTTTACTGACAACAACATTGTAGCATAATGGAATTATTGCTACATTTTTAATGATTTTATAATAGTATAATTATTATTATTAGAGTCTGGAGTTTATAGTCATATATTTTAAAGGTTTTAGATTTGAAGTAATATAAATATTTAATTTAAATTATCAAACTGTTTTATTTGACAATAAAAAATTATTTTTTTATTTTTTTATAAAATCCTTTATAATGACTATGTTGTGGATCTCAAAAGATAAAAATAGGCTTTGGAAAGTTATGTGCTTAAGTTATGTCTGGAAGGAACGTTTGTCAACTACATTGGATGAGGGTCCCTCAATACCCTGCATAATTATGTAAGCATGATCAAGCTTGCTTGCAACCTACTCATTCAAAGCAACTCCTAACACCTTTTATAACCTTAACCATTGCACCCTCTAATAATATCAGTAATGTTATTATCAATTAATTTTTCCTAATAACTTCTACTTGAAGGATAGAGAAATATGAAATAGTAATAAAAATAATAAGATTAATGAAGTAACGAGACATAGAAAAAAATGTATAATGAAAAAGTATATGGTAGAAGTTGTAAGTGAAAATGATACTATTCAAGGTGTCTTCCCTCTCATCTGAGACATGGAAATCATCAAAACAAATAATTAAAGCAGGCTTTTCCTTTTCAAATAAAATATCTTTTATACCCATAAGATTTAAACTGTAACAACATATTTAAATGATATTTAATAATTATAAAGTACTGGGAAAAACTAGAAAGGTACAATTAATAATTATAAAGTTATATATATCAACATGTGCATGAAGGATTCATTGCGTTCTCCTCTGTTGTCATCCAAAGCTTCTTGTAAGTGGATTGAAACGTTCCACAAAAGATAAAGTTAATTAGTATCTACTAGAAAATGTAGTTTTATAAGGAATATATATAACAATCATTTGGAAATAAACATTATTAAAAAATAACATCTAAAAATTAATTTATAAATTAAGGGTTACTCAAAGTTTTATAAGAGATATATTAATCATATTTTTAACCCATATAAAACCTATTTCAACATATTAATAATAACCACATGAGATAATTCAAATCTTGTATAATCTTAAAAAAAATCACAACATTTAAGGAAGAGATTAATTTGGCACTGTGCATTGAAGCTCTCAAAAGGGTGAGTAATTTGCATTTTAATATTGGAATATAATCTTACATATCACATTTGGATGAACTAGCGGGACTATTTGCAAAAAAATAAAAATAAAAAAATCACTAAAATATGAAGGCATGCAATGGAAGGTTTCCTTTGCAGGGAAGTAAAAGAGATTGAAAAATATGGTAAACGTGGCAACGGAGAATAGAATTTGTGTTGTGACGTTTGGGGAAGAATGTGACATCCAAAATCGTGATCCTAACTGCTTACCAACCACCATCACCATTTAAGTTGACTACCTCCTTCAATTAGTCTTTGAAATCACGTTAACTTAATCCTTCAAAATGTCAATCTATCATTTTAACCTTTAAAATTACACATTTTAATTTTGGGTTATTAAATACTAATTCATTTATCAACAAGCTCAAAACATGGATAGATATAATAAGTCTTCTAAATATGTTAATAAGAGAAAGAGCATGTTATATGTGAACAATTTTCAATGATCCTCTTTACATTATCCTTAAATCAACTAATTTCATTTGACTTTTTTAATATGCACTTTAGATTTCTCCACCATCTTGAACATTTTTCAAAAACCTTTCATTCACCAAAATGAACGCCACACTTATATTTAGACTCTAAGACTTTTCCCCATAAACTATCTCTATTAACTAACAATCTCCACACTTATTTCCTTAACAAAACAGAGTTAAATTTGCCTACGTCTTTCACATTGAAATCACTTGCCTCCTTCTCTAATTAGCGTCTCAACCGCGTTCTTTAGAGCTTGGCATTCATCAGTGGAATGACCATTCTGTTCGTGAAAATCACAATACTTACGGGGATTTCCTGGTCTTTTCATAGGGGCTGGCCTTCTAACGCCATAGATGCTAAAAGCTGGCCATCCGACCTCTCTCAAAATCTGAGATGGCTTGGCAGATAGTTGTGCATAATGGCTGAAGGAATTAACCTGCCTTTCTCGAGGTCGAGGAGAGTGGTTATTAACTTTAGGATTGGTGAATGGCCTCTCCATGCGTTCTGACCTTGTTTTCTCCTTACCCTTCTGAGTTTGGGAAGGTGGTGTTGATGGCTTTTTCTTTGCAGCTATAGCTTCTAAGTGCATCTCTATACTCACGTACTTTGAGGCTTTTTTCCTGAACTCCTCAAACGTTACTGGAGGGCTCTTTGCTAATGAGAGAGCAAAAGCTGATCCTGGCTGCAATGCCTCAATGACGATATGCAGCTTAATGGACTCTGTGAGGTTAGGAACTAGGGAAGCTTCCTTGTAGAACCTCTTCAGGAAATCTTTTAAGCCTTCGTTTTCGCCTTGTTTAATCTGAGCCAGGGTATGTGATGTCCTGGGCACATCTCTAGAGATGACAAAGTGAGTTTCAAAAATAGCTGCCATTTCAGCCCAAGAATCTATGGATCCAGAAGGTAGACCTTTAAACCAACCGAGGGCCTCTTCTGATAATGTCCGTGGGAACATTCGACACATTACATCCTCATCAGCCCCCAAGTACATAGCTTCAAATACATAAGCATCAAGGTGCTTGGTTGGATCGGTTTCGTCATTGTATTTTCCAATGGAAAATGGCTGAGTAGTTTGAAGGTGCTTGGGGATGTGGATGCTCATGAGTCTCCTTGAAAAAGGAACTTGTAACTTGTAAGTTATTGGGGGTGCTGTCGTTGACTCCCGCTTCCTTCGGGAAGCTTCAATTTCAGAGTCATGAGTCTGTTCTCTTCCCTCAAACGTAGGGATGTTCGAGTATTGGAGAGTGGTAGACTTTTCTCCGTCGGTTGTATGGGGAGTGTTTCATGTGCGAGATGATTCTTTATCCTCGCTTTGCCTTCTTTCTCTTCGCAATTCAGCGAGTTCCCTCTAAAGTTGACTGATCAACTCATCACGAGGATCAGGATTAGACACTGTTACTATCTTCTTTGAGCTGCCCCCATGAGAATCAAAGTTGAGCTTCCTGAAGACGTTGGGGTTGGTTCTGCCTTCAGGCTGATTCTCCACGAAATCTTGTGCTTCACCTTCCATCGAGGATTACTTGTTCTTTCAATGGATATGGGAATAACTTTATCGGGTCCCACCGGGCGTGCCAATGATCTGTCCTGAACCGGGGTCAAGAGATCCGGAGTCAAGTCAATCACAAATAGTATATGAATACTGTATAGAAGACCGGATGTATGAGTATCCGATATAGATATCCGTTGTCCTTGTGTGAGGAGAGCGGATTGGTCGTTCTGGAGATCCACTACACCGACCTAATGCGTTGATGTGGGTGAATGATGGTGTCACCTGCAAAGATTCTCCGACGCTCAAGTCAGTGATATATTCCAAGTAAGGAATGTATTTCAGAGAGTAATCGTAAAATAGTTTCAGTTGAGGATCCTCTCTTCATTGATGAAAAGAGTTCATATACCTGATTGGCTCGATTTACGAGGACTCGTTAGTGGGGAACCACTAACTTCCACTAGCATTATTTTATTGCGCACTTACCAGCATGATTGGGTCAAGTGGCTATTTTATATTGAGCATGGAGAGTATAGGCTAGGATTAGGGAGCAAGTTGACCATCCCCTGAGCAGAATTTGGCTCGTAGTGCAGGGGATTATTGATTGTTCCCTGTAGCCATGATTTTTGTCTTTTGCACAGTGACGTGTATGTTATCCGGTGTCATGGTGTTATCCTGAACAACCGGTATAGGGAGAGCGCTTGATACGGAATTACAGTCCGGATGTATACCGATGACACCGGTTACACGTTGAAGTCTTGACAAAGACGTTAAAATTTGTCTTGCAGATCGGATACCGGTATTGAGACCGGATCAATACTCTTATCTCACTCCCCCTTACCTTGAATTGTTACCCCAAAGAGATTTGCTTTGCGCCTCCGATTTCTAGAAATATTAATACCAATCTTATTTCAGTATAAGCATAAGATGAAGATTAAGATTACTACTTAAAACAGAAATGGTAAATTTTGAATAGTGAATAGTGAATAGTAAATTGTGAATAGTAACAGTAAATAAAACATGAATAGTAACGGTAAATAGTAAAACATGAATAGTAACGGTAAATAGTAAAACGTGAATAGTAACGGTAAATAGTAAAATGTGAATAGTAACAGTAAATAGTAAATCGTGAATAGTAATGATAAATAGTAAATCGTGAATAGTAACGGTAAATAGTAAAACATGAATAGTAAAGGTAAATAGTAATAGTAAATAGTAATTTACTATTTAAATAGTAATTTACTATTGAAATAGTATTTTACTATGCAGAATAGTAACTTAAAATAATATTATTTCTAGTATAATAACAGATTTCTAAAAACGATATGAAAATAACCCAAAAAATATAAAAGAGAAGTATTCTTACCTTGGGATTTTGGCAGAACCTTCTCCCAAAAAATTTACTTCTCTCTCTCACTTTCACCACTATCTCACTAGCACTACTATATTAAGAAAACTTAATCTGAAATTGTAAATTCTAAAGAAGAAATCCTTCGGTATTTATAGGAAAAATTTTTACTATGCATTCCATTATTTTAATATAAAAATACTATGCATTTTTGAATTTTTTATTCCTGGTTACTGTGCATCTTTTGAAAATTTCATACATGCACAGTGTTTTGCATAGTAACTGTCGGCAAAATTATTAAGTCAAATAGTAACCCTTCACTCGGTATATTTTAAATATTCAAAATGAGTCCTTTTTGAAATTTAGCGATATTATATTAGTCCTTACTAATTTTATAACAAGTAATATAAAGTTTAAGTTTTAAAAATCTAAAATTTTTTGTTAATAAAAATTTATTGATACGTTCCCAATTTTTTAACGATTGGAAAAAATCAAGATTTTTCTCAAACCGATAATTTTTAGATAAGTCTACTTGAAACGGATTTTAGAAAATTTTCTTATAATTTAAATTCACTTTCTTATAAATATTTTTAATTTAAGTCACTTATATGAATTTAAAATTATTTTTAAAAAATATTATTTTTAAAAAAAATTCCAAAATTCCAAAAAATTCTAAAAAAAATCATAAATAATACGTAGATTAAAAAGTTCTAAAGAACCATAATTTAATTCCTTCAAAATTCTAATATAAAAATAAAAATAGGGGTGTTACACACTTCCCCAAAGAAGATAGTATTGTTTGCAAACTATAAATGTCAAATGTAGATTCAACTATTCCCCAGAGATACACCTTAAACAAACTTTGCTTCTCAACCTCCTGCATCAACTCAATGATACCCTCAGTGACAATTAGAAATAAAAAGGGTATCATGGGATCACCTTGATGAATACCCCTTCTCATACGAAATCCTAATGTTGGATACCCATTAACAATAACAGACATGCAGGAGGACATCAAACATCCTCTAATCCACCGCACCTATCTATTTGGGAATTTCATGCGTTTTATCATAGATAACAGGAAATCACAACAAACTGAGTTATACACCTTCTCAAAATCAACCTTAAAAATGAAGTATGATTTACACCTTATTTTCACCTCGTGAATCAGCTCATTTATAACAACTACCCCATCTAATATATTTCTAACCCCTACACATATTGATTGGTTCTCACAAATTAATTCTCCAATAACATCAATCAAACATCTTACCAGAACTTTTTAACCATAATTTTATAAAGAAAATCAATTTGTCATTTTGAGGTTTGAAATTACAATACAATAATCATTTTAATCTTTGGAGGTATAAAACACCAATTAATTTGTCAACAAAAGTCAGAGAATCAATAAATACAAATCTTCTAAACATGTTATAGAAATTTGAAGCTTCAAATTATACACGGTAACGGTTCAAATTTTGGCTTTAGAATCAAAATTAAAACTCTACTTCTGAGTTATAAATGCATATTAAATAGCACTTTTACTGATTTTGATTAGTCTTTGTGCTCAACAATTATTGTACTATATATAGAAGTAATCATTGTGCTTTAAGTTAATGTCATGGGAACAATCATCACACACTTTCCAGCTATCCAAATGAACTTTACCGGCAACAGAAACAATGTCAATTGTACAAGTTAAGCACTCCCTTGAAACTCGACATGCAGATAAAACGTATTTAATTTATCAGATCTTATAACTAACTAAAATCAACACGGTATTATTATAATCTTGTAAATTTCCTCACCATATAAAAGCTGATAAAATAAAAGAACAAAACACAAAGAAAAAGGGCTGGGATAGGGCAATAGCACATCATCAGCGGATGTTGGTAGAAAATTAGAAATGCTAGAGAAGTTTGTTCTTCCCCTTATTGTCTTCTGTTTCAATTTGCTATAGGAAGAAAACCAATGTGTATATATATATATATATATATATATATATATATATATATATATATATATATATATATATATATATATTTACAGGAATAGGATCATAGAGAAAAAGTTTAATCGACATCAATAACTCTTCATAGTTTAAACTTAAAAGAGCTATTAAGGGAATCCATAGAACTAGAGATATTTTGATAATTTATTTCAATTTTAGATAAATAAATATTATTGTAGCTAAAATATTATGTAATATTTATAAATATAACCACCCCTTCCAAGCCTCTATTTTTAAAGATACACAGTTTTAAAAGAGTAACTATGTTTTGATTTTATAAAAAGTAATTTTATTTTTTAGTTTTACCCTCATTTAAAGTCAAACTTCACCATCCTATTTAATTATACAAGTTTGAAAGCGTTAAATTCTTAAAGATAAATTAGAAAAAAATACAATAAATATTTCTAATTTTTTTAAGGACTTATAAAAAATAATGCGACTTTTTTATATTAGGGGTTTATAAAAAGTAACCGATAGAGTAATTTTAATTTAATACTTTGAATAAATTCTTGTTATCTTTAATTTTCAAAAAATTTAGAAATTCCTAAAACAATTTTTATCATTACCTTGCAGTGGTGAGATGTACATATTATTAGATCACATTACCTTTTTTATAAACTATATATTTATATTTTGTTAAAATAAATCTCATATTAATTAAGAATATCATATAAATATTTCTTATAAGACTTAAGATAAATCTTAATTTATAAATTAAGTTTTAGAATAAATTTGCTTCATTATTTTTAATGTATTTCATTTTGACTAACGGATAACCTAAGGTGACATTAGATGGATATGTTTGTTTAAATGTTTGTGTGAAGTCTCAAATAGAGTTGGATTAAAGGCAAGATAAAATCTCATCCATCCAACCTGGTTTGGAATTTGTGCCAACGAAGTTGGAGGCCTTTCAACGACAAGTAATGGGTGCAAAACAGGCTATTTATAAATCATGTATTTCCTGAGGGAAATGTGTGTAGATTTTGCAGAGGATGGGTGTAGCCTAGGACAACTTTTGTTGTTCTTTTTGTCTACTCCTCAAGAGTTGGAACTTCTTTTGCTCTCTGACGGATCAAGGTGTTGGTGATTTGAATAGGTAGTTATTTTCTTTAACAGGCATCTATCACACAAACTAAATAATATTTATGATTTAATTAAAGTTAAGGTTTCTAAACACTTCAAAAAATATGTTTGGTGAAAATCAAACCCGAAATTTTTTATTCAATCTCAGTCTTTATTATCAACTCAACTACAACTTAAAACATCAATTCAAAACATCTTATGAGACGAGTGTTCTACAACCAGAATTTATTCCTCACCACACATTCCAAATACAAAATCTTTGGTTAGATAATTTAAACACATTACAAATACATTCGAATTCAAAAATACAAGAAAGCATGAACTTAGTTAACATTATTTTAAAGCCAAAGGACTTACTATTTAGTTTACATTACAAAGTGAAAGCATAAAACTTCAAATAGACTAAGATTTAAGTCACACTCACAATGACAGAAAAAGAAAGAGAGAAAAAACAGTAACGGCACAATTCAGCAGCACATTCCCTAATTTAGTGGCTAAAACGATTCACAGGGCGATTCTAATAAATTGGTGGCAATATGGGTGCTTCAAATTGTGGTTCAGCACCAAAAATGATTTTGGATCTGTTCTGAATAACTGCACCCTAAAATCAAATCCAATTGCACAAATCATATTATGATTCATACGATTCTGATAACATTGCAGTACTTAATGAATACTACAGTAGGGATTTACATGCATTGTCATTGTTCCCCTTTTGCTGACAATATAACACAAATTTAGTGAATTCAGTAACAATACACTTGAGGATATGAACAAGCAATTCCACTTAAATCTTAATGATAGCAGTAATAACTGCATATTTCAAGCCAACCTTCAAGCCTCAATCACAGTTTATGGTCAAGCTTTGGTTTCCCCTTCGAATGGTTTAATTTTGTTTCATCCTGGGAGATTTCAAACCAGACCAACGTTCTTAAAAGCTACTCAACAAATTAAAGGTAAATAAGAAAAAATATCAGAACGCATCCACTACTAACCAGTGAAGATGAAAACAACATCACTAATACACATGTTCCTCCCTTACTTAACATATAGTAGCATGCCACCAATTGTTAAATTATGCAATGAAGATATCTCGATTCCATGAAAATGTGATCATTCATTAAAAATAACTATTCATTGTTCATTCAAAGAAAAGCTTGTGCTTACAACTATTCATTCCTTGTATCTCTTGAGCCTATGGTCTATAAAGGTGCAAACCACCTGTAGAACATATAATCTACAAATCTAAACCAATCAAAGGACTCTACTGATATGTAGCAGCGGAAAAAACGATATCAATCAGCTTGGTCAGCTTCTGCCCCATTCACACTCAACTCAGAAGAAGTATCTACAGATGTTGCACTCCCCTCTACTGGTTGTTGAGCAAATCGCCGACTCCTTGCCACCCTGATTGGCCTTCCCATCAAATCCTGCAGAAGAACAATTTTCCTCTCATTAGTTCAACTAACATTAGTGTTCCAAACACTAAGACATTGCAAAGAAATTCTGTGAGGAAGACATTACCCACACTCAAGAATCCAAATTCAAACACATAAAATGATGTAAGAAACCCCAAGTTACCTTTCCTTGGAACTCAGTAAGAGCACCATCAGCTTCTTTCTTGGACTTGAAGGACACAAATCCATAACCAGACGACCTTCTAGGATTCTCATGAAACACAACCTCAGCAGAAACAACTTCACCACTTCCTGAATCAAAAAACTCCTTGAGATCTTTCGACCTCACTTCATAGTGCAAGTTTGCAACAAACAAGTTAAAAGTCACCACTGGCTTTGGCTTCACAGGAGGCAGTGTCTTCTTCTTTTTGAGCCGAGCATAATTGACTTTTATTACACGACCCTCATACTCCTAAGCAACATTCAGATAAAGGAAAAACATATCAAATACCATCAAGGTGTGCAATCACAAATAATAAAACATTAAAACTCTTAAATTTGTTCTTAAGAAGTATATGACACTTTTGCCCAGTGATTTTATAAAATGTGACATTCACTTTAAAAATATAATATCTTCTTAGCAATCTTTGAAATACTTCACAAAGAACCAAACAAAAACTGAATGCATATTTCTCTTGAAAACATTCAAATTCATACTTTGATTACTTTTTTTTATAAGCCAAAATTAATTGTTAATTTGTTAGTGTTTGGTTGGCAGGAGTCAAATTCACGACCTACTTTCTTCGATTACTACTTAGGAAGCTTTTTTTTTTCTTTTTAATATACTTTATTCGAGCTCAAACCTAACATTATTACTATCCCAACCAAAGTTCTCCCTACCAATGAAATTTCCCAAGACTTGAAACTGGGACTATAGATTAAGCTAAAACAAACTCTATCAACTGATATACCTGCTTTGCGATACTAAGTAGGAACATTTGTAGTGAGATAAACAATAATTTTTCTAATATGCAATACATCAATTTTAATGCAAAATGGCAGTGAAAAAAAAACTAAAAAAGGGTATAAATAAAATGAGGGGAGAAGGTGAAAAGGCGGTGATTTAGGCTTACATACGATTCGAGATTGTTGAGAGCAGTAAGAGCCTCTTCTGGAGAACCCATTTCGACAAAGGCCAGACCCCTGTTTCTGTTCTTGTTATACATAGAGAGCTTAAGCAAAAAAAAAAAAAAAAAAAACAGATAGAGGAAAACCCTTGAGAAAAAGAGAACACAAAAACCCAAAACAAAAATGGGTAAAAAGAATAAGGAGAAAAACCTCGACTTGGAGGACTTTTCCATGTTTTTCGAACAAAGAACGAATGTCTTCAGGGGTGCTTGTCCAAGGGACATTCTGTGCGAGCAACCTGGTACGGGAGAATTCTTCTTCTTCATCTTGGGTGTGTGTTTGTTGTTGTTGTTGGGAAGTGGTGGCGAGTGTGAGAGTATGTTTGGTTGAAGAAAGGGATAAACGTAGATGGTGAAAGGAAGAAGAGGGAATGGAAAAGTTGATGGATTGGGATTGGGAAAGAGGAATGTTGTGGGAATGGTGTTGTTGTAACGGTAACTGAGATGTCGAAGTTAAGCAGAGAACACGTAATAGCGCCATTCACACACAAGGATTCTTCAAATACTAGCAGAGACGGGTTGGCAATTGTATTTGTTTGGGGTGCGAGAAGGGCCAAGGAAATGGATAAGGGCATTTTGATAGTAAAACGACACCGTTTGTCTTGAGTCTGTTGCTCACTTATCCACTCCACTTTTTTTTTTCTTTTCATGTTTTTTAATAAAAACTTTTATGTTCCTTTTTTTCATTTTTCATTTAGCAAAAATACATTTTTCATCTATTACATTCTTTAATTTTTTATTTCACCTTTAAACTTTTTTATCAACTTAGTCTTTTACATTTATATTTTTTTTAAAAGTTTTTATTTTTTGTTAACTTTTTTAGCACATCAATTTTATCTTTATATACTTCTACTAATTCCACGATTGTTAAGTATCAATCTCTCACATTTTTCATTCTAATCACCGAACCATCATAGACATCATGTCACTAGCTACCTATCCAATATTCATATCCATTATCCTCCAAAATAACATCAAATTTTTCATGTTAAATCCACAGTAGCATATGAAGGAAGAGGGGATCCACAATAGCATCGAATACTTCATGTTAAATCCATCAAATCTCTAAATGATTGTGAGAAGTGTTTGTCACCATTAGATTAGAGAAAAAGATTATGATAACATTAGGAGGAGGAAGATGACAACTATTAGAGAATAAAAAAAGAAGATGATAATAAAAACATTAATAGTATTAATGAATTATCAAAAATAAAAATATTACAAACATTTAAAATATATATAAAAAAGGAGGAGGAGGAAGATCCACAATAACATCAAATTCTCCATGTTAAATCTACCAAATCTCCAAATGATTATGAGAAGTGTTTGTAACCATTAGATCAAAGAAATTATGATAGTGTTAGGAGAAGGAGGATGGCGACCATTGGAGGAGAGAAGGAAGAAGACAATGATAAAAACATTAATAGTATTAATGAATTATCAAAAAGGAAAATATTACAAAAATTTAAAAATAATAAATTGATTTAAAAAAATAATATACGAAGTCATGAATTAAAAAACATCACATCAGCCTAAACCATAAGATTTGTTTATAAAAATATTATTACAAGAATCAATGTCTCAGGTTGAATAATCACTAACGACACTTAGTTTATCGGTAGAAATTTTTCAAATTTGTTTGAAGGATTGCAAATAAAATAAATGTTCTCCTTGATATAACATCCTAAACAAATGGCCAAGCTGAGGTGGTCATCTGAGATATTCTCAAATGCTCGAAGAAAAGACTTAGTGAAGGCAAGGGAGAATGGACTAATCAGCTTTGCCATGTGTGATTAGTACCTTAATCCCAATGAGTAGTAAAATTAATTACTTAATATGAGTATAACTAGTTAAACCTTAATGAGCGAGAAAACTAGTCATCCCATATGAGTATGATTAGTACCTAAACTCCAACGAGTATTGTAACTAATTACCCTATATGAGTATAGCTAGTTAAACTCCAACGATCAACAAAATTAGTCACTTGATATGAGTGAAACAGGTAACCTAAAGCCCTAGGAAGTAGCACTAATCAACCATGTTACCTAAAATGTCTAATATGAGTATGCTTAACTAAGGTTTGTTAGTATGATATGAGATTAATAAATCCAAAATGTAACAATTATATAACTTAGTTAGATTACTCTTTCAAAAGATATCTTTGTTATATGAATTGTGAGACCAATTCCCAATTTACAAAATATTCCAAAAAGAACGACATAACAACCATGGTAATTCAAGCAACATCAAAAAGAAAGTATCAATTAGAAAATTCAAAGAATATTCATCTTGCTAGAGCCTATCCTACCACAAACCATAAAAAAAACAAGTCAAAATATCTTAGATCACAGAACGGAGTAATATTGTCATCATGAGCTTGGCTGACTTCATGCTTTTCTCCATCCTCTTATTCATTCAACTTAGTGCCTCATCATCAAATTATTTTTCTTCCGACATCGGTTGAACCTCCATAGACTAATCGGAAGGTATGGGTAAAAGCTAAAAGGGCTTTACAAAGAGTTTCAGGTACTAATCACGACACATGTCATATAAAACCTCGTTGTGAAACTTGTGGAACAACCCAATTCCACTACTATCCAGCTCTCCATCAAGTTCTAAATCACCTTCTCCACAGTCAAGTCCTTCTTCATTTGAAATGGAATGTTGTACACTGATCATTCTTGGTCTTTGACTCCAAGAATTGAGAAATTCTCAAGGAAAGGAATTCTAGTTTTAGAGTGGAGTTCCCCTTTTACTCATCAAAATTACCAGGGTGAATGTTGTCATCTAACATCGGCGTACCAAACCCCTCAGCCCCATCAACTTCCTTACTTTGATCATGGCCTTTCTTTGGCCACTTAAGGACTTCTTCTTTCGCTGGACCTTTACCATGCCAACGTTTCTTCTTCTTACCGAAACGAGGAACCACATTCATCTTTTGGTTAAGCATTGTTGCCACCTCAACCGGTATATTCACAGTTCCAATTGCCATGGGCTCGGGCTGAGCCTAGTTCTCTTTATCTGTCATTTTAGAATTTTTAGCTTCATCTTCTTGACACATCTTCCTAAGGATGTCCTTTGTGCTCTCCAAAGGATTAATATACTAATTCCACCATAAAATAACTTAGAAATAATTCATTGAAAAGGAAGAGAGTTTAACCAAGATAGTATTTGTAGCTTAAGTGTGAATCCCAAAATAAGGAAAAGGATCCCAATGGTGAATGAGGAGGGTGGTGTTAGAACTGATGAGACATCAATTTGTGATACATACTAGCGATGGCCTTCACCAGACAGTCTGGTGGAATTTGATGAAGGGGCTGATATTAGAGCTAAAAATTTATCCTAATCCATGTATATATTGGCGTACGTCGAACTGTGAAACACGTGATTTACATTAGAATCCCAAAGACGATTATGGCGGTGGCCCAAATAAAATCTTCATAGATATGTCCCTCGTGTGGTCAACCCCCATATCCTAGTTTTTAAAAAAATGTTGACTACACAAATTTTACAAAAGAAAACAATATATGAGGATACCTATGGAGACAATACAGATAGTTCTCTCGTATGAGTTAGAGGTGCAAAGCATGGATGCCAGAAATTTTAATACTAGAGCATTTTTTAGTAAGGAGGAAATGGAAATGACAGAATCTATCTCATCTTTTTAGAGTTGAGCCTAAGGGCAAAACGGTACGAAAACATAGACGTCATTATGAGAGCATGCACACATGACTCTTCGCATATTGAACGATTACACATAAATTGAAACACCATAGTCACATGTACACTTCAAACTCAACCACAAAAGAGATCTCACCCCGAAACAACAGAAAGTCACTTTGGTGAAGATTTTTTTTTTAAAAATGTAGTACATTGGTGCCCCTCAAAATGATACTAAGCCTATGTATATCAGCCAATCGAAGCAACTCTAAGTTGCTTCAATAGGCTATGAACAAATAATTTGGGCTTAATACCAATGCTGATATCCGCAGGCATATACCAATAGCTACAGACAACATCTGCTATCAATATAAGCACCACAGTATCGTTAACCGTAGAACCCATGATAACCGATATAGCCAACTAGTCGATATCAGATAAAGGTTGAAAGGCATACTAGGGGCATCCTGGTCAACATTTGTAAATGTTCACAGCTTGACTTCTATAAATAACACTTGTTTATTATAGGTATATTCAATCTAACCCAAACGTTTGAGTTCTGATGTTGATATCGTACTAACTTAAGCATCTACCAGAGTGTCTTTATAAGTGATATCATATTTCATCCCTCAATGCGATATACCAATATGTGTTGGATGAAATACTACTTAACCTTAAGCTCTACATTGGACTTGAGGAGATAGTATCGGATCCTCATTGGACTAGTGTAAAAGATTATAAACTGAAGTTTGGTACCTCATACCGGACAAATGAATTTTTGTCCTTTTATTTTAAACAAAGTTCAAGTATATTATTGTCACGTTTTTGTAGTTTCCCATTGAAAAAAACAAATAGCCTAGATCATTCCTTATCAATTTTAACTTTATTCACTATCTTTTTATTTTAATTCTATTTTCATTTTTTCAATTATACCTACAAGTTATTGTGATGATAATTTTAAATGTTGTATATGATGAGGGTATGCATGACTAAGAAAGTGTGAGGGATGAGAAAAAGATGGTAAGGAGGGTGGGGGATGGGATAAGGGGGAAATGTCATGATAGGAGTGAGAAATGAGAGAAAATGATATGGTTGGTGAGAGATGACAAAGGGTATGTTGAGGTCATGCTAAAGAAAAATAATGAATGATTGAAGTTTTCAACCATGGTTGTTGGTTATTGATAGGTGAAAAATTGCACCTAATTAAACCATGCATTTGAAGCATTCACATTGCTTTTGGGTACTATAAATAGAGGCCTTTGAAAAGGGTGAAAGTGCGTAAGGAGTAGAAGCAATAAGTAGCTTCTTGATTGGAAGAGAGAGCTCTTAAGAGTGAGAGAAAATAGAGTTTTGAGTAAATCCTGGTCTTAGATAAATACATTCTTTGGTTTTAAAGTTTTCTATGTTAAATTCTTAGGAGTTGAGTGTGCTCTTTGCATATTTTATTTCTTTGTTTTAATGAAAATTCTCACGAGCTTCTAATTTCCTGATTACCAGAGCGTCATGGTTCGTTTGGGATATAAATTTTTAGTATGTTATCTGGTTGCAGCTTTGTTTGATCTTCGTCATCAAAACATATTTATTCCTTATGCGGTTAAGAATTTTCTTAATTAATGAAAAATGTGTTACTGTAAGAGTTGGCAGTGTTGGAAAGGTGATAAAACTTTGTTTAAAGCCCCACATTACTTACCTTATCATATTTCACATAGTTTAAATACTTGTTAGGCAACTCCAACTATAGTCAATTGGTTTTGAGATAGAACTTTTAACGGTATTTAAACGTGTTTGTTGTGACCATGGATGTTTGAATATTGTCTCTAAGTTAGAAATTATTAGTGTCTAAGATTGATAATGAATAATTTTTCCTATGTAATTTAAGATTTAGAGAATCCCAAAAATCAATTATGAGAATTTCAGTTTGATATAAAAAAAATGAGTCTAAGACCCACGAAAATACAAGAAACCTTCACACTCTCAAATCACCATATCACCTATTTGTAAGTGTCAAATATTGTCAGAGACTAATGTGAAATATTTCTCGGACTTTAGGAACAAACTTAACCCAAATCAAAGTAAAAATTAGATGAATAAGATATTCTTTCTATTTAGTATGATATCCATTCGCTAGTAATACGATCGCACTTCAACAAAAAGAGTTCGGTTAATTATTATATATCCAAATTGAATCAGACATCACAAAGAAAAAAATAGAACAAAAAAAATGTTATGCATAATACTCGCAAAATATATACCTATTCAAACAATTTTCTGGATCGCCCTGATAATAAACAACCGTACAAGGAAAATAAGCTTGAGTACCAAGGTAAAATGTTTAAATAATTTATTTTTTTATAAATGACATTTTTTATATAAAAAGTCTTAAATATACACTAACAAATGATGGAAAAAAAAATCTTTGTTAGTTGAATTAGTTGAACATGATTGTCTTCGGTGAATGATACTTGTGGTTAAACAAATCCTAAAAAAATACAAATACACCAAAAATGATTTCTTCTCCTTGAATGGGGTTGTGTTGGACACTAGTTGTTAACTTATTTATTAACCCTTTTTAGTAAAATCATTCAATTCTAAGAAAAGGTGCTTAAAGTAAATTACAATAAAATAAACTCAATTCTTTTTTCTATGTTCTAAACACAAAAATTGATTGATAAGAACAACTCATTTTTTTATGATCAATTTTAAATATTAAAATTAAAGAGTTGATTAATGATTGACCAATAGAGATTTTTAGGAGCAACAGATAGAAGATAGATTACTGTGATTAATGAACTCATCTATAAAGCCGGAAACAATGTCAGAACTCAGCATCTTGTACATGATCAAAACTCATTGTCCATTAGTACACATTAGTCCGTCACCTTACTTCTTATGCATTCTACAGTCTGGGGAATTATATTGTAAGGGCGATAGTGGTTCTCTTGCTGAATCTACATCCTCAAAATCAATCTTCCTCTCCATTGGGCTACTTGTTCTGGGACTGGACTTCCTCTTGTTTGACTGCAAAAGCAAAAGTAAATGTAAATATGCAAACATTAAGAGGGGTTGAAGCAGAGATGTTTATTAACTAGTATTAGGCAACCTACAAAAATAATTTTTGAAAGATCACGTCACTTGATTTCAAAATAAATGTAAATACGCAAACATTTAGAGGGGTTGAAGCAGAGAAGATGCTTATTAACTAGTATTAGGCAACCTAGACAAGTAATTTTTGAAAGATCACATGACTTGATTTTCTTTAAAATCTTAAAACACACTTACCTTGGCTGATGAGCTGTTGGTATGTTTCCCCCCAGAACCAGAATGGTTTCTTTCCTTGTATAGCTTCAATAGTCTTTTGTTCTTCTCTTCCAATATGATGTTTTCATCAAACAGTAATTTGACCTACGCATGCTGAATTAGATACTTATCATCCAAAGCAAATGAAATGGTCCAATAAATTAAGTAAAAATCAAACTTTACCTCCGCCTCAGCTTTGTCAAGGTTAATTCTTAGATGCTCCTTATCATTCTCAAGTGACTTGATTTCAGCAACAAGCGACAAAACTCTCCGAGTTGAAGGCTTTATGCTACCATATCCATAATAAAAAATTTGGGCTTATCAAAATGAATTGACAAAACTAAAATGCTGATATAAATTGAAATTCACTTTAATGGTCATAAAGAACACATGAAAATTGGCCAAATGAGAATAATGCCTGAAGAATGAAGTTATACATGTCTCATTCTCAACAGGCCAAGAAAATGAGGAGAGGTTGCTAGCTCACCAGTTCCATGCACTCAGAAACTTTATACATGTCTCATTCTCACTGTTTACTTGCAAAAATGTATAGGTAGAGTCATCATCTTTAGTGGGAAGTGTTTCCAAAAAAGAATCAAGTAATTTTTTTTCCTCAAGTGAGCAGGCAGAAGAAGAATCAACCTTCACAGATAAAGCAGATATCTAGGGTCAACACTGACAACAAAGGAACTAGATCATGCGCAAGAGGTTACCATTTCATGAGTAGAGCAAAAAAAGGGGGAAAATTGAAAGATTGAAAAAGAACAACATTTGGTAGTAGAAATTGATTATTCAGTAATATAGATAGGTGACAAGCAAGATTTCTTACTACTAGACTAGTACTACAACTTCTTCAATATAAAACACTCATTGAAGTTGTCAATTCAACAACACACAAGAGTTAATATCGAACATCATTAATAAAAAGAACTCATTGAATTTATCAATTGATAAATTCAACAGCAGATAAGAGTTCATTATGGTTCTGGAGATAACAGAATCAACATGCATTATCCTTATAAGGAGGGAGAACACTAAATAATCTCAATTTCTTAAATTTCCAATGGATACCAAATTAAATTATAATAGTAACTTGCTGGGATGAAAGAAACAAACATCATCCTAAGGTTACTACTCTCTGCATCTATTGATTTAAAGCAAAACCCCATCACACCGGGAATCCACCCAACTTATGGTGAGTGAATTAAATTCCATAGTCCCTCTGGGTGACACTTCCAAAGATATCATCGGTAACAAATCTATTCCCGAAAAATCAAAGGAAGAGGCCCTCTTGCATTTTCAAGTTTCCATAATCAAATTCCAACAGTTCCACCAAACCATTCTATTCTCACAATTTTAAAGCTGAATAAAAGTTCATAATGATGCCTTTGAACACATAGACTCCTTCACGCCCCTCTTTACCAAGCGTTGCAAATTGCAAAATACTTTCAATTCACAAATTACAATCCACTAATCTACAAGGCCAATTAGAAAAGAAAGAAATTTTGATTGTTAAAAGGGAGGGGAAATACTCTTAATTTTTTAAAAAAGAAAAAATATCGTTACCAAATCCCTTTGGTGCTTGTATTTCTTCAATTCAGTCTCCCTCGACAGCAAATCCCGTTCCAAATCGAGAACACGCGATTGAGCCTCTCGCGCCCGTTCATCAGCATCATTCCCGAATTCCATCAACGCTTCTCTATCCTTATCATAAAGCGCGCATTCCTTTTCCAGAAGTTGACACTGCTCAAACAACTTCTCACACTCCTTCGCCACTCTCTGATTCTCCTCAACGAATTTCTTCAGCGCTCGCGCGTTCATACCCGCTTCAGACTGCTCAAAAACAACGCCCAAAAATCAGAAGCACAAACTTTTAACCATTAATTTCGCAAAAATAAAATAAAATAAACTCAGAGAAATATCGGGGGGAAATTGAAAAGGCATCGAAACCTTGAGGCACTCGATGAGTTGGTCTTTCTGCTTCAATTTGGGGACAAGAGAATGGAGCTGTTCGCGGAGGCGCAATTGTGATTCTTCAGAGGCTCGAAGTTTGGCCTCTAGGATTTGGGAAGATACCGGAAGCCCTAATGAATAATCGATGGTTTGTTTGATGCAGTCGTCAATGTCTCCGGGAAGATCCATTGGTGTCTTCGAACCACGATCTCAAATTCTGTGTTCCAATCAGAAGAATTGAAGGGAAAGTAAAAGCCCCAAATTGTAGGGTTTAGAAGTGAGAGTGAAGAAATTGGAAGCAACGGATGAGTGTGTGGTTTGGCACTGGTTTTGGTTGGAAAATTGAATTTGAGTGTCTATACGTGTCTCCTCGGTTTGAATTCAATGGGTTTGGTAGCCGTTGGGATTTTATAGGGTGCTTTTTCCTTTTTATTTCACTTGAAAAAAATGGTTCATTCGTCTGTTACAACAAGGCCCAGTGGGTTGGGTTGAAGCCCAATACAAAAGCCTAAGAAATAAGCCTTAGTTAATTTGTTTTTATTCCACCTCCATTTCTTCTATCTACACTACAAAAATGGGGTGCAGATTAGCTATATCCATATTAAACAAGAAAATACTTTTTTCAAGGGTTTCCAGTCTGTGTTCATGAACACATCATAAATAGTTAAAAGTAAATTTTCTTTAAAAAAATATGTTAAATATCTTTTATAATTTTGAGATGATAAGTTCTTTTTTTTTGTTTACTTTCTTTTCTTTAAATATTTTCAATACTTTTAACTTCTTTTTATAGTTCTTCGTATCCCCTTGTTGTATATGTTTTATATTAAAAGATAATTTGAACGTTCCAAAATTAAACTCTAAAATTATTTATATGATTTGCATATAGTTAACTAGACTATCAGCCAATTAGAAATTATCCCATACACGATTTTTAAAATATTTATTAAAAAATAATTTTTTGGTTTCATTAAAATGCATGATTGAGTGACTGTATATAAACAAATTTATAGTGATGATATATTCCGAATAAATTCAAAATTTTATTCAATTAAGGTGACTTGTTTTATTTTAATTCATTTAAACTGGGTAATAATTATATCGGTACTTCACATACAACTTTACATTTAATTTAAAGGGTTCTTTTTTCCTCAAAAGCCTGAGTTGCAATTGATGAAAATATTACATCATTATATATTTGATTTTCTGACTAAAAACATAAATATATTACTCTTTAATAAGCTATTAAGAAAGAGTCAGAATTTCAAAAAACAAAACAAAACAAAGAATCAGACAATGTTTTTTACTAAATTTTGTATAAGTTTTCCTTACATACAAACAGATAACTTAAAGTATATGTAAATCCTTAATGTCTCTATTTTATTTTATTTTGGTCGTCATTTGATTTTCACTCTCACAAGACCTATTTATTAACTAGTAACACTCAAAGGCCAACACAAAGGGGATTATTTGTTGACATATTTAGCGTAAATGGAAGAGAGGAGATTATATTCACACCTCGATTAATGTTATTTTTACCGATATTTGCTCCAATATTATGAAATGTCTAAAATAATTTTTTATTTGAAATTGTACAATGTCCCTCTCTTTCCTAAATTAACAAGGTAAAATCTAATGATGTAATGTTTATCTTTTTGGGTAAAGATTATTATTAAATACTAAACAATTTATTGTAATCTTTTGTATTTAGAATTGATGAATCAAATTTGAAAGTGTTTCATTCATTAGTCGTTTTGTTCACAAGTGTTTTTTGTTTATTCAATTTGTTCCTCTAGATCTTGTAATTCAGAAAGATGAGTATGTTTTTTCGGATCTCATAATCTGAAAAATTTAGATGTATGAATATGTTTTACTGAATCTCAACTTAAAAAGTTTAAATATCAGACAATAGTAGAGGAGACACATTTATTACTCGTCACATAAAAAACCCACCAGACGAAGGAGAAAGTTGATTGTGGCGAGTGACAAATGTGAGAAATAAGGATATCACGGAACAAGAGAAAAAGAAGACAAGAAAGCATGTCATAAGAGCATGAGGAAAAGAATGAAATGATAAGAAATACATAGATTAAGATGAAAGTTTAGGAAAAATTAAAAAGAAGAAATAGTTTACTTCTAAAAATAAAAGACTAAATTAGACATTTTATATTTCAAAAATTGTAGTTAGCGGTGGGAATAAACAAAATTGTGGTGTTAAAATAATCCCCCATAAAAATAACATATCCACGACACAAATCAACCAATTATGAGCCTTTAAAAGAAATTATTTTAAAGATATTAAAACATGCCAATGTTATTAACACTCATCTTCTTAAATTAAAGGCTAAATTACACTTTTGGTCCCCTAACTTGCATTTTTTTTTCAATTTGGTCCCTCATTACAATTTTAAATCAATTTGGTCCCCTAACTTGTTAAATAATATCAAGTTGGTCCTTCCGTCAATCCTATGTTAACGTCGTGTGTGAGTCCTGCTTACGTGGCATTAGTTACTGACATGTATGCTGATGTGTCACTCATTTAC
Organism: Clitoria ternatea; assembly: GCA_037962975.1. Classification (NCBI taxonomy): domain Eukaryota; kingdom Viridiplantae; phylum Streptophyta; class Magnoliopsida; order Fabales; family Fabaceae; genus Clitoria; species Clitoria ternatea. The sequence continues at coordinate 287,146,188 of CM075670.1, forward strand.
TTGGGAGGTGGTTGGCATATGCAAAACGACGACGTTTGAAAAGATGAACCAACACATGTTTTCGAATTGGTCCCATCGTCTTCTTCGTGTGTTCCGTAGTGTAACGTGCGTGAAGGGTGACCTAAGCTACAAGCAAAGGAGTTGGAAGGGTGACCTAGGCAAAGGGAGTTCTTGCGTTGTCGTGGTATTGCTCAACACTGGGTTTCTAAAGGTATGCAATCTTACTTCATTTTCAGTATGAATGTCAATGTTGTTGGTTGAACATGGTCGTAGCAAGTTCGTAGTGTGAGTTGTTGGAAAATATTTTGTAGGGTTGAGTATGGGGTTTACATTAACATGTGGGTTTCCATAATTTTGTAGGGTTTTTGAGATTCTAAAATTAGTATGCTTTTACGTAGTTTTTGTAGGATGAATTCGCGTTTCAAGGTGGAGATTTTTCATGGTGGGAGCTTTGTTGAAGATAATGGAAAGAAGGTGGGGTATATTGGTGGTGCAGATTCTGAATGGGATATTGATGAAGACCGATGGAGTTATTTTGAGGTTATAGGAATATTAAAAGAAATGGGGTACGTGAACATTGAACAGTTATGGTACAAAATTGGAGGCAAGGATTTTGATGTTGGCTTGAAACGTTTGGTGGATGATCAAGGCTGTTTAGAAATGGCAAGAGTTGCACACTGTCAAGGGAAAGTTCAGCTGTTTGTTGTGCACCCTCTTGATGTGCCAGAGGTTGTTCTGGACTTAACTGGACCACAACAACCAAATGATGATGATGTTGATGATGATCTAGTAGATGTGGAGGGTGTTCATATGGAGGATGATCAAGTAGATGTTGAAGGTGTTCAAGTAGATGAAGATTATGTTAAAGGTGTTGATGTTGAGGAGGGTGTTCAAGTAGACATTGAAGATGTTGATGTTGATCAAAGGCATGGTGAAACAGTTGAAGGTGAATATGTTGAGGGTGATCAAAGGCATGGTGAAACAGTTGAAGGTGATCATGTTGAGGGTGATCAAAGGCATGGTGAAACAGAGGATAGTGCTATGGAAATACATTTTCAAGACTCAGATGATGAAGGGGTTGATGAAGAAGATGTGATGAGTGGTTGTCAACAAAGCCATGTGATGCCTACAGGTACTGACCATGCAGATGTTGAAGGTGCTGATGAGCCTGTTGTTGGTGATGAATATGTTGGAGGTGGTTCTGTTACTGAGGAGAAAAATGCAAACCCTGTTGAGAAGAAAAAATGGAAGAGGAAGAAAATCCCAAGGACGGTTAACCCAAGGACATACATGAAGGGTGAGGGGTCCAGTTCTAACAGAAACAAAGGCAAGGGCAAATGCAAAGAGGTTGAGTCTGACTTTGAATTAGAAAGTGAAGCTGATGAACTGCATAGTGGTAACTCCGAAGACAGTGAAGATGGATTATTTCCAACTTTCAAGATGCCCACAAATATGGAGGGTTTTCATTGGGAGAAAGGAACCAAGTTTCTGTCAAAGGAGTAGTTTAAGGAAGCCATTGTGGCATATGCCATTGCCAATGGGAAAGATTTAAGGTTTGAAAAGAATGATAAGAAGAGGGTGAGGGTGAGGTGCATTGAAGGATGCGAGTTCTATGCATATTGTGGGAAGTTATCATGTCAGGAAACATGGCAACTAAGGACCATAATTGACACTCATACTTGTGGGAGGCAGCATAACATTAAGATGTTGAGTTCAAAATGGTTATCTAAAACTTTAGTGAGTGGTGTTATTGAGAACCCAAAAATGAAACTACAGGATATATGTAACAGGGCCAAAGAAACATGGCATGCAAAAGTGAGCAAGTCCAAGGCATATAGGGCCAAAAAAGCAGCCATGGATATTGTGGATGGGGACTACAGTCAACAATACACTGAGTTATGAAACTACTGCAATGCCTTACTAAAGTCCAATCCTGGTTCAACAGTCAAGTTGAATGTGCAACCAACTACAGAGGGTAACAGAGAAGGTGATCATGTTCCAGGAGAAGGTCCCTCAACTTTTCACAGGTTGTATGTCTGTCTGAAGGCTTGCAAGGAGAGTTTTAAGCATTGTAGGAAAATTATGGGTTTAGATGGTTGTTTTCTGAAGGGACCATTTGGTGGGCAACTCCTCAGTGCAGTGGGTAGAGATCCAAATGACCAAATGTTACCAATTGCAGTTGGTGTGGTAGAAGTTGAAAACACTGACTCATGGAGATGGTTTTTGGAGTTACTGGTTGCTGACTTGGGAGGCTCAGAGGTCTGCAGTGGCATTACATGGATATCTGACCAACAGAAGGTATGTGTTTCAAAATGTAATTTATGATTTACATACTGCATACTGGCCTGACCTATACCTGACCTGCATACTGCATAATATTACACACTGCATAATATTACATACTGCATAATGTTGAAACACATATACACACTGCATAATGTTGCATACTGCATACTGCATTACCCTGTATCAGAGTATATACATACTGTATAATGTTGCATACTGCATACTGCATTACCCTGTATTAGAGTCTATACATACTGCATACTGCATTACCCTGTATCAGAGTGGCCTGACCTGAAACATGCAATTTCATCTTGGTCCCTCATCTTTTTGAAAACATCACTTTGGTCCTCTAATGTACTAAGATGTTACACTTTCAGGGACTGCAACATGCATTGGAAGAGATCATCCCCGGTGTTGATCAAAGGTTCTGTGTAAGACATTTGTACAACAACTTCAGAAAGAGGCACCCAGGGAAACAGTTGAAGGACTTATTGTGGAGGGCAGCTAAGTCCACATACACACAGGCATGGGAGAGGACAATGTTGGAAATGAAGGAGATAAATGATGCTGCCTACAAGGAGTTGATTAGGCTACCTCCCAGACACTGGAGCAAGTCAAGGTTTTCATATACCCCTAAGTGTGATGTTTTAGTCAATAATATGTCTGAAACATTCAATTCAATCATTGTTGGAGCAAGGGAGAAACCAATCATTACCATGCTAGAGGATATTAAGACTTATTTGATGGAAAGATGGGCCAATAACAGGACAAAAATGTTGCAGTTCACTGATGATATCCTTCCAAGGATCAAACGTAGGATTGATCAGTCAAAATCACATGCAAATGTGTACCAAGTCAGGTTAATCATGTTTTCATTTTTGTACTTTCATAATCTTGATGATCAGGTGGCTGTTTGCAATTAAAGAATGATATTTTCATGTGCAGGTGGTCAGGGAATAGTGTATATGAAGTGAACCACATTAGGCATGATGATAAATTCATTGTGGATTTAAGAGCTAGGGAATGCAACTGCAGGAGATGGGCACTAACAGGAATACCTTGCAACCACGCAGTTGCATGTATGATACAGGTCAATGAAAGTCCAGACACCTACATCCCTGCAATATACAGAAAACAAGCATATGGAAACTGCTATAATCCAATAATCTTTCCTACTTGTGGGAAAAATATGTGGGAGATCGTCCAGACAAACCCTCTACAACCTCCACCATTCAAGAGACAACCTGGAAGGCCTAAAAAGTGTAGAAGGAAGGACCCAAGTGAGAAAGATGACATAAGGATGTCTAGGAAGGGATTGAAATGCAAATGCAGCGTATGTGGAGCAACGGGCCACAAGAAGACTACCTGTCCATCCAAACCACCACAAGAGGAAACCCAAACCCAACAAACCCCCAACAGTCAAAGCACAACTGCCTCTAAAGCCAGGCCAAAGTTAAGATCAAGGAGGCAGCACACCTGAAACATTTCACAGCTTATTTCTTTCGAGACTGTTGGCCATGTTTTGAATTAGACAATTGTAATGTTGTTGACTTAGGCCGTCGTACTGTTTTGATATCGGCCAAGTGCATGTTTGAACAATGTTTGATATAGTACTCTTTTGTACATGTTGATGTTTGGCAATTATATTTAATAGCTCAATTAACAACTTACTTGAATTACAAACTCCAATTTAACATTAATTTAACAGCTTTTGTTAACATCTCAATTAACAACATTAAATTACAAACTCCAACTTAATAGCTCAATTAAGAACTTACTTGTAGCTCAATTAAGAACTTACTTGAATTACAAACTCCAATTTAACATCTCAATTGAGAACTTATATTACAAACTTCAATTTAACATCTCAATTGAGAACTTATATTACAAACTTCAATTTAACAACTCGATTAACATACTTAAGATACAAACTTGAGTCTCACTCGAACTAACAAGTGAAAATTAACAAGGACCAAAGGTCACACTAAACCCACTATCTTGTCCAACATACAAGGATCACACACACATTACATATGGCTGATAAAACACAAACACAGTACATCCACTTGTTGCGTCTTCTGGACTCCATGAGAGATTTTTGCAACGTAATTATTTTTTTCCTTTGTCTAACAATCAAAAAATCCTTCTCAGCTTCAGCAACATCAGTAACCCATTGGAAAAAATTACAACTCCCATCACCTGCCACACCCTACAACAACACCATTCAGAGCATTAAGGACTGTGAATCCTGTTTTAACTTGTCAAAGGTAGCAAAACGCATGACCAACAAATAATTACTTTACCCGGTACTTTCTACACCCCCAGAACTGTCTTCCATAGTTGATTGTCGTTTTTGAGGTTCGAAGCACAGCTTTATGATGCCCCATACATTCACAGTAAGGAGAATCTGCCCGGGTCATGTTGCTTCCATTGCTGAACATAGAACCACTAGAGTAGGCCATCATGGATGAGGGGAAGCAGGAACGCAGGTTCTTCAAATTCTCTCCCAATTTCAACTTCAAATTATGAAACCCTAGACCTTCACTCGGGCTTTAATGGAGGAAACCTGGATACCTCCAACGTCTCTTTGCCATGTAAGCAAGACTCACACACGGCGTTAACATCAGGATTGACGGAAGGACCAACTTGACATTATTTAACAAGTTAGGGGACCAAATTGATTTAAAATTGTAATGAGGGACCAAATTAAAAAAAAATTGCAAGTTAGGGGACCCAAAGTGTAATTTAGCCTAAATTAAACACCCTTTTAATTTTGCTGAATAATTTATTCTTAAAATACTCTTAATTATTTCAACTCCTTTCTTCCTCTTCCTTCCTTCTTTCTTCCCTTTCCTTTTTTAATCATCACATGCTTCATTTTACCCCCTTCACGAACATAAGGCAACGTTCTCTAGAAGGTTTTTGATATGCTCTCTCTTAAGGAAGCTTCTAGAAGAATAGCTTATTGCAAGACTTCATCGGTGATCACATTATTATTAGTAGTAGTATTACTTCATCGGTGATCCCATCACCACTACCATTGGTAATTCATAAACGTTCTCTAATTTCTTTCTCTTTTTTCAATTGCGTAACTTGTAATGTTTTTGGTTTGTAGCCATAAATAATACTGAAAGTTTGAAATATTTTGATTGTGATACGTGGTTTTAAATTATGATTTTACTGAGTTGTGTTATGTGGTGAAGGGGTAAGATGAAATGTATAGTGGTTTAGGAGGTGAGGATTGGGAGAGGAAAGCGGAGAAGGTGACAGACAGAGAAAAAAAAAAGTGAGATAATCAGATGCATTTTAAAAATAAATTATTCAAAAATTAAAAGAGTCTATTTTTTATAGAAAAAAGAGTGTTAATAACACTTGGCTAAAACTAGACAATCAATAAGAATGAGGACAAAAAAAAGATCAATAAGAATGTTGGGCGGTTTTAAAGAGAGGATCACAATTCAAGTTTTACAGTGCATGAGTTAAAAATAAATAAATGTATCTACATTTAAAGATAAATAGTAGAAACATATCATATAATAACTACTATTAAGTCATGAGATTAAGATAAAGTGATGTGTGATACCCTTATAAATGTCTCTGAAGTTTTCGGATTCCACTGTGTAAATCTTTGTACTTAGCGTTTGTTTTTCATTGATAGAATTACGGAAAGTAATGGATGTTGGCGTATTATATTAAGAAAAATTTCATAGAACATTCTGTTCTGAAAGGAATTTACTTTGAGTCACTTCAGGAGCAAAATGAAAGTGGGGGATAGTTTTATTCGTTTTCAAAATCAAAATGATTTGGAATTTCCATCATTACGCTTGCGAAACTTCTTTGATGTTGGCCAAAAAGCTGTAGTCACCTCCACTTTAAAGGAAAAGAATCTCCCAGTCCCTTCAAGCACATAACTTTTCACACATACATGCATGACAAATACATTTTTTTTTTTATTCATCTCTATACTGTTATTCCATCCATTTAAGTTGGACATTACGAACAAGCAATGAATAAGATGATTTACATAAATTATGGGACCCTAAAGAAGAGCACCGAGAAATGCATTAACAGTGCTGTGTTGTTGATGAGCAAAAAAAGGTCCCCATAATTATTAAATTCGAATGGATAATTAATTAATTAATTAATGCGATGTGAGATCACCCTTTGGAAAGCTTCTTAAGGCAAGCTAGGCGTGCCTTTATAGCTCTTTCTTTTTTCCCTAAAGTGACAACAAAATATAATGGATCATTCATGACTTGGATGTGAAAGTTTATCAATTTGCCTATAAACATCATCATTGGACACTTGTGTGTTTTTTGGCGGATAAAGTATATGCATAAAGAACGTAAAGACAATAAGGGTTTGTATATGATCCTCTTCAGAGACTTATTGACCATCATTTGTCTACACATACCCATATTGTCCGCAGCAATGATCGAGGACACATTCCCTGCATATCACAATAGCATTACAAATGTACAGTATTCTACATAGCTTTATATCACACTGAAAATGAAAGAAAACGATCCTAAATCTTATTTTTTATGTTCCGATACATTCTATCCTTAGCAAAACATGCAAATACCAATCCGTCACAAATTGACGCCATATTTCGCATATGGTAGATTTCATGGCACGCTGGAACATATCATATACCACCCTTCTATTCAAAGAATCATAGCTTGGTCCCTAAATATTATTGCAACCAACCAGAACATGTTATTATTAAACATCTTAATGAATAAAACATGTTAGAATTGACCATATATGAACTACAAAATGTGTGCACTGAACGATAAACTATACATTTAGAAAGAAATAAAAGATATATATATTTAAAATATAGATATAAATAATTTTTTAAAATATATATCAATAAAAATAAAAGTGTAAAAAATAAAAAAATTCAAAGCTTATAAACTTAAAAGTTACTTTAAGTAGTTTTTTTAAAAGAAATTATATGCCACTAAAATAAGCTAATTTACTAAACATAGTTATTTTATCTAATACTTTTTAAGCTAGTAAAATAAACTACTAACTAACTTAAATTGGTACTTTTAATCTTATTAAACATAATCTCAAAAACATCATCAAATGGTCAATGTTAATATTGTACATCATTTAAGATATTATCAAATTCTATTTTGTCAACAAATAAAAAACTGGTTTCTAACCGATCCTAATTAAGTAATCACCAAACTAGGAATCAACTTTGTTACGTTATAAAAATTGAGTTACATGAAATTTTATTTGACTAACAATCTGAATGTGACTTGAAAGAACGAAACCGTAGTTTGTAGTGGGAGGTTAAAGTGGTTTACAAATTGATGGTAAAAGTAGAAAGATGTGTGTGTGGCATGTAGTGCTGGTTGAAACTTATACGGTGGTGGATGGTACAAAACACAAGACAATGATAAGAAACGTTGAATCTTTGGTAAAGGGATGTTTCTTTGATGGCTATGTCCTATTACTTTCACTGGATGTGAAGGGATGTTGATGAAGGAAAAGATCATTAGTTTGTACTATTATTGCAAGCACAGAGAGCCCTCCCATTCTGTTTTTCACAATTCCAAACGATGGCATCATTAGACATGTTGCGCAATTGTGATGCAGACAAAGGGCAAAAGTGCTGTGAAGAATATTCACACGTGAATGACAATGTGGAAGGTGTCTATTTAATTACCATTCCATTTAATGAATAGCTGAGAAAGTTGAAATTTTTCTTTCAACTGTTTGTGATGATTTTGCAGGGTACTTGATTATATAGAAATTTATAACCCAATATAGATCTGAATCTTATTTAGGTCCCATTTTCCTTCCTGTCCTTTTTAAAGTAAAGGGCCCGAGAGGAAGTGCTTGCGTAACAAAGTGACCCAACTTATTGCAGCCTAGGAATTTAGCAAATAGCAAGGTTAATGCATGTCATCTACTTCGCTTTCTCTGCCAATGAAATCACCTCACCCATGTTTTATACTTTAGTAACACATTTTTCTTTCCACCTTTTTACACTTGCTTTATAGTCCCTCAATAAAGATTTTTTTTACCTCGGAAATACACTAGATCAATCATGAATATGATGTAAATGTGAAAAGTAGTCTAATAATGTAAATATTTTCTGCTTTAATATGATTTCTTTCGATAAAAAAATCATGATAAACCAATTTTTATTTTGTTTTGCCATGAAGGTGAGCACAACCCACCCAACCAACTAGGACATGAAAAAGTCGAAGGGAAAAAGAGTGTTTGGTCAGGTGTCCGTTCGGTTTCCAGTCGGGGAAATAAGAAATTTAAGGGTTAATATTGATTCTTTAGACCGTTCAAGACAGTCAAAACTCTGTTTGACCGTGGGATCTATTTTGGGACTAAGTTAGGTAACCAAACGAATCCTTAGTTGGGTCAACAAGTGACTAAGCTAAATAAATGGTTAAGTTCAATTAAGTACGAACGGGTCTTTAGAATTGTCATCGAATTAACTAAACCCGACTGTAACATTATAAAACTTGAACTTCTTATATTTTCATTATTGTTAACGTTGTTTCCTCTTAACCTTCCATTCATTCTTTTATTTTTGTGTGGCTACTTGTCTAATATTATTTTATTCTTTAGTTAATTTCTATAAGGAGTAGCTAAATTTTTTATTTATCTTATCCTTTGGTTTTTTTTAATAAAAAATCTTTTATTTATGTAATTATGTGATTATATATTTGTTTGAACTAGTTAACACTACTAGAATAGAGAATATCTTAAATCATTTTTTCTATAGATATTAAATAAGAAAAAAATATAAAAAAAGTTTAAAAAATAAATTTAGGTCACAAATAGATTAACACAACATAGGTCTAAACTAAAATTACCTATTCACACTTAACTAAAAATGATCACTAGTAAAACCATATTAATTTTTAGTTGAAGTTAGTTAAAAATAAACTATGTTTGGTTAATTTTAAGTGAACTATTTATCATCCCAAATCTGCTAAATCCAAAGAATGAGCACCCCTACCCTGATGCTTGTCATGTACACAAATCAACAATGATTTAAACCATGGATTCCCGATGGACCGGGCAGATCAACATTTTGCCTTATAGATTTTTGTACCACTTAATTAATCATTGATGCTTCCATCTTTTTATAAATAACCCATCACTGTATCTGGTTTTTTCTTTTTCCAGTAGCTCGAGCTAGAACAAATTGTTTTACTTTTTCAATTACTATTTTTTAAAATTTAAATATTAATTCTTCCACTTTAATATTAATAATATTTTAAAACAAAAACATTATTTTTTAGAATATGTAAAATTGCATAGCTAAATAAGCTCTTTTAGTATATTTAATATGGACAATACAATCATTAATCTAAACCAGTAAAGAGGGAGAGCATGAATTTTTGAAGTCTGTATGTGGTTCTGAAAGTGGAAGATATAGCTGTACATATATACAAGTTGTTGCTATTTCGAGAAATGCATCGAACCCACAACACAAGAGTAAATTGACCCAAGTTAATCAAGTGCTATAAACATGAGCTTTACACATCGCGGTCATTCTCTTTTTTATTCTAATCTAAGATCATAGAGCCATATAGACCGTGGGAGGAGTCAGTTTTAGATGAGAGTTACCTTAATTAAAATATTAGATTTTATGAAAGAAATAATGTTAAGAAATCAACACACACTAACAATAACAAGGTACCCATATATAGCTTATTGAAATATATTTCACTGAAACTTGTTAGGCAAATGGATGTACATACGCATATCAACTAGGATAGAAGAGGGCAGAGTAGGACAAAATTAAGATCAGCAACAACATTAATTGACAACCCCCTCCAATATTGCAATGGGCACAATCTCATCAAGATATCCCAAATTACTACTCATCGAAAACTCTTGCAAAATTAAAACAAAATTAATTCAGTTCAAATAACTTCTTCTTGGACTGTTCGTAATAGTTGATTCACTGCACCTGCGATTTCATCCACGGTGTTCAGGTCACATCCGTCCTCTACCTGCTCCAATCAATTCGTATAAAAAGACGAAACTTAAAAAATTAATTGAATACCCAAAAACATATTTTAAACAAAACTGTTTAATTATAAAAAGTTAATTGAAATTCCATAATTAGAAAGTTGATAGGGAAAGGGTAACTAAATTACCTTTATACTAACCGAGTAAAGTACCATATCTAGGAGAGTGGTAACATTAAGGTGGAGGATGGTGAACCTAAGATTTTGAAGGCCAACAACAATCTTTAAAAGCTGGCCTGGTTGTTTCTTTGAAAGGATCTTTAGATTTGCATGACTATCCACCATGGTAACTTCAATATCTGCCACACCCCACTGGTTCGGCTGCATCGTACAATTGCTCTTTATTGCACTTTCACGCGTCGTGTATTGAGGAAACGTGAAGAATTCCGTAAAGGGAAGTGACCCATTTAAACCAATGTTACTCTCGTTTGGTTGCTTCGTTCTCTTTTGACCCTCCATGGATTGCAAAACCTGTTCTAACTCCTTCACAAAGTTAATCGCACCTCCAATAATAGAAGCTTGGTCACCCTGTTCATATTTTGTATAATCAGTAATCAATCACCAACCAGCCCTAATTAAATTATAACACAAGTTTGATTGATTAGTTGAGAACTTTTCTCATGCCATGTCATGGTTTTTTTGGTAATCAATTCCGTTAACACAGTTAAAAAGAAGGAATTGGAAATTAACTGACCCTTTGAACATAAGAAGAAGGCATCAAGGATCGGAGAACAGCCAAGTACTCATTCATCTGTTTTCGGCGGTTTCGTTCAACAGCAATGTGGGTCATCCTCTGGTTCTCTATTTCCTCTTTGTTCTTCGCGGTCTTGGTACGGCGTCGTTTACGACGACCCGTGGTGGGTTCCACGTTGGGGGAAGTTAGAGGAGGGAAAGGGGGTGTGGTGAGAGAATATTGATCAACGGTGCAGCAGGCTTCAGGGGAGGAGTGAGAATCCCATCGGTGGTCTGTAACATTTTGCATCAGCGAAGTCGAATTAAAAGAATCCCAATTCGCATGTTGTTCTATGTTGTTGCCGTCGTCGTTGTTGATGATTCCTAGGAGGAGTTTCTCTTGTTCCTCTGTTTGGAAACCGTAGTTATGGTTCCACCCTCCACCAGCTACTAAGGAGTATAAATAATCCTTATTATTGAAACCATACGTGAATGGATCTTGTGGGAAAACCACAGCGTCTAGTGCCATGGTGTTGCTTGAAAAGGAGACACTAACACTAGTTTGGTGGAAGAGAAAGGGAAAAAGTTGAGAGAGTGGAAAGAGCTATGAAGGAGAAAGAGAGAGAAGCAGAAGAAGCACTACATACATTCCCAAAAGACCAAACAAACTGGGCCTTTTATCATTGCACAATGGAAGAAACCGCAAGGGCTTTTAAAGCGAAGATTATTATTCAAACAAACAAAATGCTACAGTACCCTGCACGTGAGGTTTCATTCTAGTTGTAGACCACATGAACTCACCTCACACACGCTCACACTAGTACAATACAAACGGATTCTCTTCCCGCTTTCTTTATTCTCTTAACTTCTTCCAATGAATCACCGCTTTTGCAATACTTCATTCTCTAGGTTCAACAATCACAAAATACAGTTCTCTTAAATTCCCATAAAAAAAACTTTACATTTTATAATAGTCTCGTATGATTCTTTGAATAGTGTTTATACTTAGCATTATTAATTATGTTTTTGGTTAATAAAAATTAACCCTTATATTGCCTTCAAGCCAAATATCATTCCTAATTTTTTAAACTAATATTCATTTTATGCTTTAAAGAGAGAATGGAACGTGGGAGTTAATGACGTTTGAAGATGGATAATTGTCGGTATGGCTATTATATAATCGAACTTCAATCTCTTTCGTGAACAACGTAATCTTATTCCACCATATATTAAATTGTGCAAGAAAAAGAAGAATCAAACTATATATAGCTGATTCCTGAATATAGCATATAATCCAATACCCTAATGCTAATTGTGAAACAGAAAAGTGGTTGGTTGCAGACAAGCCAAAGCATGGAGGAAAAATTATGTATATGTCTAATGTGCTTCTCTCTCTTTATGTATTATTATGTGTCTGTTTAATATATAATTAAAAAATTAAAAATTTAAAAATTAACAACAATTTTTTATATAATTTAAAATAATTAAAACCTTATTTAGATGGTTCAACTGGGTACATGAGTCAACAGTGTGGCGTTCCACTATGAGGAGGGTCATCTCCTTTGTCCATATCTATAAACCCGGTCAAGCTGAAAGACAAGGTTGTCCTTTTAATTAGTGGACACTAACCCTTGTTTTTCTTTTTCTGCGTACACTACCTCTGGCTTTAATAAACTGCTTCATGCTGCATATATATATATATATATATATATATATATATATATATATATATATATATATATATATATATACACACACACACATATAAATCTCCTTTATGATCATTCACTATTCTTATGAATTCTTAATTTCAGTACTCTCTTAAAACTTAAAAGTGAACCTCTTAGAATATACTATTTGCTAGTTAATTTTTTTAGAAACATAAGGAAAATAAAAAGCTTATTAGAAGACATTTACTTATTTTTTGTTTAGGAAAATGATTTGCATGTATATCTTACATAGCTATCCCCTCCTCTCTAAACTCTGAAGTAGAATAATCTTAACGAATTCACTTGACATGGCTGTGTTGATCATCATTCTCTCTCAAAAGAGCAATATATATGTATACTACTTTTCAACTTTCCAAATTTTATAGTTTAAATTTCAATTTTTAATTTTTCTAATCAATTATGCTGAATTTATTTGAAAACATTACAATAAATCAAAGTGAAACACCAAATTAAATCTTAGGCAGCATGTATAGGGGTGTGAAGCAACTATTTTCAATATTAATAAAACCCATGTTGAACGAAGCGAATTAAAATTTGATCATTATGAAATGAATATTCATCATTAAACTTTTTTATATTTATAATTTTATGAGCATAATTATAAAGAAAATGTTGGTAGCATATTTTTGGTTGGTGTGTTTAATGGGTGTGCGGTTTCATTTGGTAATGATGTGGTCGGATACTATAGGACATGAAAAAGAGAAAAGGTGACGAAAAGGTAGTGATGACTCAGAAGAGATTCGGAGAAAGATCCATAAACAGGGGAGAAAAAAGAGAAAATAAAAAATAAAAACAAGGTCCAGAGTTCAGAGGAATCCATGTGACCACACAACACAAACAAAGGGCCATTCTGTAATCATCTCATCCCTTCCCGAGGAACCACTACTCTATTGTTTTCTAAGTATCAATCAAATCAATCTTCAATTTTAAAATTACTTACTTTAATCCATCGTTTTACAAAAATTATTCTTTTTTAAAGATTTTTATAATTTATTTTTTGTTAGATTATTGATGCTTACAAAGTTAAAACCAACCTAAAGGTTTCATGCACTAGGATTTATAAGACTAATTAAATGGTTTTGCTTTGTCTAGATTAACTTTGGAGTCATCCATCATTGACGTCTAACGATTTCGATTTGTTGTTGATTCTCGATGAATTCCTGAAAACTCCAATGGCAAGGAATCTAAAGACATGCATTACAAATATAAAAGAATTAAATGAGACAAAATGATTAAGAAATATCGTAAAAGTTAGATGAAATTATTGAAGCCTGTTATATTGACAATATAAACGTGACTAATAATTAGAAAATAGGCGTAAGATGAGAGGTTGTCCAAACAGTGAAAAATTGTACAAATAAAAGAAAGTGTGTAAGATTATACAAATTCGTTTATGAGTTGGATTGGTGAGAGAATTAGACACTTTTATTTAATGGAGTGAGTTCGTCTCTGAACACAAAGAGAAGTATCACCCAACTACGTTCTATTTATGGTGCTAGAATCAAACACATATGGATTATGAGTTACGTCTCATACCCTTAAATTGTTGTTGGGCTCAACTTTTATTCTAGAAGGCCAAAACTCTGTTAAAAAGAATTGTGTGAAGCCAATGTGTAAAAAATGGAGCCATTAAGATTCGCTTAAACAACCATAGATGATCTTAGAATACAATTTTGAAAAAATATAACCTAAAAATTGACGTAAAAAGAATGAAATCATACAAGTTTTTTTTATGGCACGCTAGTTAGCGTACTAGCTCATTTTTTTTATTCATGTCATCTTTTATTCTAAATTTGTACTCTTTTAAGCTTTTTTTAAAAAAAAACTTTAAATATAAAAATCAGATTTCATCTTTTTTAAACTAATTTTTTATAATCAACCCAATTTGTTTCATTAAAAGTTTAAATAAATTATATTTGCATTAATGGAAACACAATTTTATTATTTACATTTTATAATATTATATTATTATAATAACATAAAATACAAGTTATACAACAATTATCAAAAATCCAAATCAAATAATCAATTAATATTTAAAACAAAAATCAAATTTATTTATTTTAATATTTTATTATCAGTTTGATGGGCCAACCCAGCCCGACCTGCCAAGACCTATTTTTTGACAGGATAAAATTGGCCAGACTTATTTTGAAAAATGGATTTGAATCTTAGACCAAGCCTGCCTTTTTTTAGCAGGCTAAACGGGTTGACCCACAGACCAGACTCAAATTACCACCCCTAAGTAAAATCCAACAAATTAACAACTCTAAACGTAATAACACAAATTCTGGGCTCAGATGAAATCATTTAGTGTTATTAAACTACTAAATTACACATTTATTTTCTGTACTCCTTAATAGATTTAATCTTATGTTTCTTCTTCTCTACATCTGCATTAGATAAACTTATCATAGGAATCAGATCAATTATCATCAAGAATACAGTTTGTTCCTGTTCACAATAAAATTGGGGAACACACAAAACCTAATGAATCTCCCTAGGGATTAGTGTTTACTAGCCTTGTAATGTGTTACACTTGAATTGCAATGGGGGAGCTTCAAGGCCATTTATACAATTAGTGGGGTAAAGGGAAAACAGGGTTTTGAATCCGAGCCCGTTATCAAAAGGTGTAACCGCCCAAAATTTGTGTGTGATAGGGGGTTGGATTTTCCTATATTTTTGCCTAAGATAAAGGGATAAGGGGAACTCGTGTGCCCCCTTATCCCGGGGAGGAAATGAGTCCCCTAGTCATGAGTGTCGAGCGTAAGTTCGAGCTAATGAATCAGAGTCCGAGTAGTTTGAGATGTAAGTCAGGTCCAAGCGAACAAGAGTTTGAGCCGAGTAGTTGGGGATCCGAGTAATGTGACCTTTAGCTTTGACCCAAGTAGGAGCTTTTTACGATGGGTCCGGGTTAAATAGGAGTTTAAAGGGCCTGTTATACCTTATCAGGCTGCGTTAGAGAAACCTTTTACGAGTACCTACTGGCCACGTAAATGAGGATTAGTAACCGTCATTTTTGTTTCCCATAAAGGTATCTGTGCGCAGCCTTAACGATTGCAACGTTCTTGTAGCCCAAGGCTATTAATTGTGCTTTTTGGGGATACGGTGCATCGCATCATTAATAGGGCGTTTGGACATAGATTATGCCGTTTGAGAAATTGTGGCCCTAGCTTGCAACTCGTGATCTCTAACCATTGGATTTTCTGAACTGAAAGGTCATGACCTATCCCTCTAAATTTGTTTTCCTTCTTCATTTGTCTCTTTTACTTCTGCTTCTACTACTTTTGCTTCTAATACTTCTGTTTTGCGAGGAGCTTTCATTTTCTCTCTAATTTCCATCAAACCACCACAGGGGGCGTTTGCCGAGGCTCGTCTTCCTTCCCTCCTCCTAGCTTTCTGTTCCCTTCTAGCCTATTTTACTTAACAGGTTAATGTCTTTCTCTTATGCTCTTTTTCATTTTCTTCTTCTAGGGTTTTATGGCTACTTCTGTTAGGGCTTCATATGCTTGGGTTAGGGACAAGGTTTTGTCCATCCCTTCGTCTCTTTAAAGTAAAGAGTCTATTGCTAAGCTGTGGGAAGGGGGAGCATTTAACCACTCTGCTCTGGCACGCCTCTGATGAGTTTGTCACGAGTGTACAGATCCTAGTAAGCTAGATTTTACTTTTATTTATGAGACTTTCTTCACTTGTCTTTCTCTTTCACCGAGTTCAAATTTAGAGTTTTGAGTGCTCTGAACATCGCCCCTACCCAACTTTACCCCAATGGGTGGGCATTTGTAAAAGCTTTTAAAGTGTTGTGCGATCACTTTGGTCGCCCCTCTCCATGCCACTATTTCTTTTTTACTTTTTCAGTGCCAAGGTTCCTAAGACTGGGGTGTCAGTTGGTTGTTTTCTCTAAATGGGATCGCGCATGGCAACTTGATACAGGGTTTGGATCAATCATATAAGAATTTCAAAACTGATTACTTCAAAATGCGTGTGGGGTTTGATTTATCCGGGGAGGATTTTCTTCACTATCCTAATGGCCGTCCCAAGTTTCCCATGGACCCATGTGCCGGTTCAGTTCCAAGTGTTTTGGGAAGACTTGTCACTTGCTAAGTAGGCGGATGTTAGGTTCCTCCTCGAGGATGTGGGGCTATATTTCAGCTCCCAGGCATTGGTTGCCTTGTCACCTCATCCAAGCACCCTAGACAACTAGATACATAAGTGGGATTCTCTTTGTAACATTTTGTCAATTTATATAACTTTATTTTACTAATTCTGTTTTTGTGTGCAGATGATATAGCTCCTCATGAGATGTCTCTGAAGGACCACAAGAAGCACTACCAACAGGCCGAGTCTACTATTATCGTTCAGAGTGACGACTCAAAGAAAAGTGGTTCATCTTCCGCCCCTCCCTCTGGTACAACTCTGACTGGAGTCCTTATTTCTACTGTTACCCTAATAACTATGGTCCTGTTAGGGTCGTATTTGGAAAAAGAAACTAGTCATCCATTCAAGAAACAATACACAGAAAGAGATCCAGTAATGCAAGAACGTGTAAAAATATCGACAGTGCCACACCGTGCTTAGAAAGAGCTAATAGGCTCTGCTCAAACTTCCACCAAGACTTCCACTCAACCCATTGTCCATAGTACTTGTGTTCCTCCGACCAACGTGATCATGGTATCCAAGAGCCTTGAATCGATGGATGCTTCATTCACTCATCGGAATAAGCATTCCAGTGGTCTTATTACTGCTTAGAGGATTGTTGCTCTATTGCCGAGTGAGGTAGAAGACTCCGAGCGCTTATGAGAGGCATTCATGAATGGGAGTCTGGCCTCGAACCACAACCCCGCCCGCTCGTTTTGGGACGCTCGCTTCGTAATTCCCTAGTTTGTGGATCGAGTGCTACCGTTTAACGACGATGAGAAAAGTTCTCAACATCAACTCCCACGGTGATGTGTGGTGTCATGGAAATGTTTAGCCTCCGAGTGGCCTCCATAGGTCAGCAATTAGGCAAGCGTTACAGTGCTCGGGAGGAGTCCCTAAAAGCTTTAAAGGAGGAAAATAAGACTTTAAAAGAGGAGAATAGAGTTATAGCCACACAACTCCGTGAAGCTCGGAAGGTGATAAAAGAAGTGTTGGTGTTGAAAAAGCATTTTAGGTAAGCAGAAAAGGACTTGGACATTGCTCGGTCTTGGAGGGCCCTTGCCGAGTCCAAGCATGCTACTTCCAATGAAAGATGTATCTATAGGGAGAGACATCTTAATGCGGTGGAGGAGTCCTACCACTCTTTATGTTTGAAGAATATGGATACAGAAACCAGTCTCCAAAAGGCTTGAGAGGCTCTTATCTCTGCCTAGCAGAAGTTAAAAATGGTGAAATCGAGGCACCAATAAAAGATGGCTGAGTCTCGTGCTTATATAGTCGTGCTGAAAGGGAAGGTTTCTAAGAAATATATTGTCGTCTTTAAGCTATCAGTAAGCAAGTTGCTGCGTTGAACCCATCTACTTCAATCTCTTAGGAAGGGCTCGACCTATTTAAAATGGTGGTTGATGGTCAATTTATTGACCTCCCTGACTCTGACGGTGATGTTACTGATCCTCCTCGCTTCCCTACCCCCTGGGGGAAAAGATGAAGTAATTGTTGAGCAGGCTTTAGGCGAGGCTGGTGCCGCTACTCTTGGCGGTAACACAGAGCAAGCTTCAAGGGAAACTAGTTTTATTGCTTTTGACACAAATAGGGGGTAGGCCCCAGGTAAAGTTATCCCTGAAGGCGGAGTTGTTGGCGCTGACAAAGGACCTTCTGATGCTGTTGTCTGACTTTGTGTGTTTTTCTTGAAAAAGTTATGCTATTATAATAATGCTAGTGTAATTTTATAGTAAGTAAAAAGATACCTTGTGTTATTTTGTATGTGTGCCTTTTCTTGGTTTTGTTGAGTTATGTGTAAGCATCTTTTATCTGGGTTCTTATGGATTAGTTCCCCGGATGAACGTATTTTACCCGGGTTCCTTGCGATTATTTCCTCCGAGTGAGCGTGTTTGGCTTAAGCTTTATCGACTTTAACATATGTTTGAGAGGGTTTCATTTTCCCCAAATGAACATATTTCATCCAGGTTCCCTCAGATCGTTTCCCCTGAGTGAGCGTGTCTCGCTCAGGTTTTCTTGACTTAACTTATGTTTGAGAGAGTTTTGTTTTCTCTAGATGAATGTATTTCATCAGGGTTCCCTCAGATCATTTCCCCTGAGTAAGCGTGTCTTGCTTAGGTTTTCTTGACTTAACATATGTTTAAAAGGGTTTCGTTTTCCCTGGATGAATATATTTCATTCGGGTTCCCTCGGATTGTTCCCTTGAGTGAGCGTGTCTCGCTCGAGTTTTCTTGACTTAACGTATATTTAAGAGGGTTTCATTTCCCTGGATGAACATATTTCATCCAAGTTCCCTCAGATCGTTTCCCTTGAGTGGGCGTGTCTTGCTCGGGTTTTCTTAACTTAACGTATATTTGATAGGGTTACATTTTCCCCAGATGAACATATTTTATCCGGGTTCCCTCAAATCGTTTCCCCCGATTAAGCATGTCTTACTCAGGTTTTCTTGACTTAACTTATATTTAGGAGGCATATTGGAGAGTAACAATTTGATTGATTGTGGAACGAAGGCCTCGTTAAAACCTTCTAGGAGAAAAACCCTATGGGAAAACCTCCTAGGTAGGAAAAAGAGTGCCCAATATCTTACATCAAATATGATACATTTTCAAATGTGTGGTGTTCCAAGTTCAAGAATGCTCTTCCCTATTAATTCTTCTAATCGATACATGTTATTCCATTCGACTTCTCTAACTCGGTATGGGCCCTCCCAATTAGCTACAAATTTCCCATCTTCCCTTACCCTTCAATTATTATCAACAACTCATAGGACCAGGTCCCCTTGCCGGAAGGGTCAGGGTCTCAGCATAGAGTTCTATTTCTGGGCTGACTTCTGCTTGGAGGCTTGGATTTTCACAAAAGCTATTACATTCTTCTAGGCTAAAATCTAGCTCTTCTCATCTTCCTCTATTATCCTCCTCCTCGTCATAGGCTGTTCTCTGACGGGATGGTTCTCTGAGCTCAACTAGGGTCGTATGGTAAGCCCACAAAGCCCCTGGTAGTTCTTCCTTCCATCTTTCATTTGCCTGTCCCATCCTGTATTTCAATTCTTGGAGAATCACCTTATTAGCCACCTCTGCTTGACCATTCGTCTACTGGTGCTCGATATTTGTGAATCTTCTTTTGATGCCCAAGTTCCCACAAAATCGGACAAAGCCTTTATCAGTAAATTGTCGCCTGTTTTCAGAAATTATAGTGTGGGGAAGCCTGTGTTTGTAGATTATGTGTTTTCATGTAAAGGTTTGGACTTTAGCCACGGTAAGGGTAACGAGGGGTTCTGCTTTGATCCACTTTATGAAGAAATCTATTGCAACCAAGAGATAGTTTACTTAGTCTTTTCCAGACGGGAAAGGTCCAAGGATATCCACACCCCAAGTGTTAAAGGGCCAGGGTAAAAATATTCTATATAATGGCTCCGGGTGACTGTTGATCCGATTAGCATTTTTTTGACATGGTCATACTTTTTGATGAACTCAAAATAATCTGCACGTAGTGTTGGCCAGAAGTACCCCAATTACTTGGGAAACGAGAGGGTGGACTCCCCTGTGAAGGCCGTAAATTCCCGAGTGTAACTCTCTCATTACATACTCAGCTTGTTCTACACTTAGGCATTTTAGGAGGGGCGATGTGAACCCTCTTTTGTAGAGTTACCTATTTAATAAAGTGTAGTTTATTGCGTGCACCTAAAGCTTTTAAGACTACAAGGGATCTGCCAGGAGGTTTTCGTGGATGAGGAAGTCCATGATTAGAGTTATCCACGTCTCCTCTTTTGTAGCTGTGGTGACCTGGGATATTTGCTCCGGCTCATGTATAATGGGTTCCTCCAGAGTAACCTGTATAATTCTTTTCAAGTTTCCTGCTTTTACGGTGCTTGTAAACTTGGTAAGTAGGTCAGCTTGTTCGTTTTCTGCCCTCGACACAACGACAATCCTAAAAAGCTTAAACTTCTTTGTTAACTATTTTATGTGTGCCAGGTATTTGGCCAGAGTTAGGGCTTTTGCTAGGTAAGAGCCATTGACTTGTCCTTCCACTAATTAGGAATCAGTCTTTATTTGTATACATTTATCCCTTAGGTCGAGTATTGTTTGCAACCCTACAATTAGGGCTTCATATTCTGCCTGGTTGTTATTGGCTTTGAACAAGAACCTTAAAGACTCTTCCACTACCAGACTGATGGGGATTCCAATATAATTCCTACTCCACTGCCTTTAATGTTAGATGACCCATCTACCGAGACAGTCCATAGGCCGTGCTTGGAATCATACACTTCCTTGTCGTCCCCAAACTCCACTAAGAGGTTTGCTAAAACCTATGCTTTGATGGGGCCCCTCGGTTCGTAACAAATTCCATACTTGGAGAGCTCCACCACCAAGGTCACCATTCACCCCCGCAAGCTCGGGTTTCTAGAGTATCTTGCTTAATGGCTGATGAATTTTGACCACTACCTGGTGACAATGAAAATAAGGTCGTAACTGGTGGGTGGCAATCACCAAGCTATATGTAAATTTTTCTACCTTCTGATATCATGTTTTTACGCCTTGTAGGGTTTTACTAGTAAAGTATACTAGGCGCTAAACGGGGCCCTCCTCTTGAAAAAGGGTAGAGCTAATTGCGTCTCCTCCAACTGCCAAATAGAGTATTAGTTATGCTCCTAGACTGGGTCTAGTCAGGATGGGTGGGGACGCCAGTAGGCCTTTAGTTTTTGGAAAGCTTTTTCGCTTTCCTTAGACCAGGCGAATGCATCTGTCTTCTTCAGCACTTTGTAAAAAGGCATGGATTTCTCAACAAATTTAGAGAGGAAGCGAGATAAGGTGGCGATCCTGCCAGTAAGATGTTGAACTTCCTTGACGTTCTCAGGGCTCTTCATTTTTAGTATGGCACGACACTAGTCGGGATTTGCTTCTATCCCTCGGTATGTTAGCATGTAGCCTACAAACTTGCCTCCCTGGACCTCGAAAGAACACTTTTAAGGGTTCAGGCGCATGTTATGCTTTTGAAGGTCGCAAATGTTTCCCTCAGGTCTTTAGTGTGTGCCTCTGTCTCTTTTGTTTTTAGTACCAAGTTGTCCATATAAACTTCTATGTTTCTGCCGATTTGGTTTGCAAAGATTTTATCTATAAACCGCTGGTAAATGGCTTCGGTGTTTCTTAACCTGAAGGGCATGACCCGGTAAAAAAAATTAGCTCCTCCTATAATGAATGTTGTCTTTTCCTTATGTTTCGGATCCATGTAAATTTGATTGTAACTCGAGTAGCCGTCCATAAAGCTCAGAATCCTATACCCTAAAGTACCATCTACCAGTCGGTCAATGTTAGGTAAGGGATAAGGGTCCTTGGGACATACCTTGTTTAAATCAGTGAAGTCGACACACATTCTCCACTTGCCACTTACTTCTTTAACTATAACAACATTTGCTAGCCAAGTCGGGTGTCTGACTTCCCGAATGAAATTCGCTGCCACCAACTTATGTGTCTCCTTCTTGATTGCCCCTCTTATCGAATCCCAATTTCCTAGTTAGGAATTAGGAAAATCCCAACCCAGTAGTGCATTGTCGGAATTAGGAAAATCTACCACCAGGTATTTGACCAATCTTACTTTTTTGTCTGTTTCTGCCCTGAAGGTGGTCTCCAATTCTACATAACTTAAAACCTGCATAAAATCACCAGTGAAACTGAGTAATACACCATTATACCTCTTTATCCAACTGAACAATAAACATAGCTTCTGGTAGGCCTTCCAGTGTAAAAGGTCCGCTAAGCTCCCTTGATCCATGAGTAGTCTCTCCATGATGCATTCGACTATGCCCATGGTTACCAACATCTGCTCATCTATGTTCCCCCCTAGGGAAGTTTGAGCTATTGAAGGCTATAACTTTTGTCCTAGTCCTCCTTGTAGAGTGTTCACCTTCCCTATATATCGATAAGGATTCAAGCGGGTCCGGGGGAACCCTCCAGAGATTGTATGGATGACTCGCCTTCCATTATCTTTTCATCTCCCGGTATTTATGATCGAGAATGATCCCTTTCCATCTGTGGTTAGTCCCTTGTTTGTAACTCCACCTGGCCCGAGGCTTTCTCTCTATTTTTCGACTGCCTTCTTGTGGTGCCTCGTTCCTGTGGTCGACGAATCTTCCCATATGTCCTTGGTGGATCAAATGTTCAATTTAATTTCGAAGGCAACGATAATCCTGCGTCCCGTGCCCGGGAGCCCAATGGAAATCACAGAATTTCATCATATCCATGTCTTTGGGTCCTTCCTCCAATGGGGGAAGTTTAAGCAGGCCAATGTTGTAAATTTCATGCATGATTTTGTCTCTGCTCTTATTTAGAGGGGTAAAGTGACTGTACTTGGGAGCTGCATAGGCCTTTAAGCGTTTTTCTTTTTTTGGCCTAGGGCTTCTCCACCTTGGTTCCGTTCAATTAATGCTTTGTTTCCCTTGTGCTACGTGTTCGATCCCTCTTCTCCATACTATGTACCACGTGGCTCTCTACCTAAGATCTTTATGTCCAAGGGCGGTTTCTTAGCAAGAGAGTCTGAAAATCTGCTCAGGGGTAGGCTAATCTGTATTGTATGCAGGGTGACTTCGAAGCTAAGATCACATATTTGAATGGCCTGCTTATTGAAGCAGGCCATGCACTGTTTGAGAGTTTCATCTGGATGTTGCCTCAAATTTATCAAGCTGTGAGAAGTCTGTTGTACTGCTCAGCTGGTAGCAAATTGACTCAGGAATGTTTTGGTTAACTTTGAAAATTTGCCATACTCCTTGAGGGTAAATAAGAGAACTACGTAGTGCAGATTTTATCAACGTTGTGGGAAAGGTTCGACAAAATAAGGCGTCGAACGCACCAGTGATCAACATAGTTGTGGTGAACATCGTGAGATGCTCTTCCGGGTCTCCCTCCCACCGTACTTCTCCATCGTTGGAGGTTTGGGTTTGGTGGAGTCGACGTACCCATTATCTCTTTTGTGGATGGATGGGCAGCATAAGGGTACACAAGTTCGTGCTTCTCCGTGCCTCTAGTGTATTGTGTGTCACGACCATCTGCCCCGTGTAACATTCCTGTTTTTAGAAACAGTTTCAATATTGTAATTTTGAAGTATGGAAGGTTTGTAAGAGAAAATTAATGAATAAATACCCTGTAGATGGTTTATAATATCCAAAAATTTCATTTTTGTGTATAATTATGAAGTTTACATAGACCATTGATGATATTTTGCAAATTCCGAGTGAAAAGGGCTCTGTTCCAAGTAACAGAAAGAAATTCCGAGTGAAGGAAGAAATTCCAAGTGAAGGTTATGTTTTCCGAGTAAAACATGACCGAGAGGACTACTACCGAGTGACATCATGGCCTCGAAGACATTTGGAGAGAAGTGTGTTCAAGAAAACCACTTCTGGGTGAAAAGTCCGAGTGAAAAAACCCTAGAATGACTCGTTTCCAAGTCAAACCTCGCCAAATGCTTCCTTTTCCGAAGGAAACTTCTCTGATTGTAGTATTCCGAGTGAATGAATACATATATACATATGTTTTATGTTGATTTGATGCTTCCTACTGACTGAAATGTGTTGTTGAATTATTTGGGAAGTGCTGATGGATGAAATAGTGTTAAGTTAAGGATTCCGAATGGTTTCATATGTGTATGATTAGGACATTATTCGGCTGGTAATGCTAAGCGAATAGATACCAAGCGGAAAATGGTAGTGGGAGCCCATTCCGAGTGAAATGTAGGAGGCTGAACCATTTCCGAGTGAGTTTATGGGTATGACTCCTCTTCCGAGTGAGATATACTCTACGAGACTACTTCCGAGTGGAGATTAGTTTAATTGTGGTTGAGAACCTTTACTGAGTGTCTTAAGTATATAAGCCAATTTCGAGTGAGACTCGTATGTGTGGGCTTTTTCCGAGAGGTGATGACCTTAATGAACTCTGAGTGAAATGTAGTTGAAAAAGTTGTCCTAACCTTGGCTAAGTGATGATTAGCCGAGTGAACCCGAGTGGGGAAAGACTTTATTATCCGAGTGTTGATTTCCGAATGAAGGATGTTAAAATTATTCTGAGTAAAAGCTATATATATGTTCCGAGTAAACATGAGTACTTATTCCGAGTGAACAGGGTGTTATGTATCCTGAGTGAGTAAGTAATGACTATGTCCGAGTGAGACTGACTGAGATGACTCGGATTTGGTTTGAAATTACCGAGTGAGACTGGCTAAGAGTAGACACGGTTTTAGGATGACTTAACCGAGTGGGAATCTGAGAGACTTTGAATCGGCTTGAATCAGACCGGATTAAGTCCCTCCAAGGAAAGGAAACAGTAGAAATTGCTAAGTTCTCCTCAGCCGGACTCGGAAATAGAATTCCAGTCAGCTTAGAGGCTAACCGAGTGGAATTTCACTCGGTATTCAGTGTCAGAATTGACGTGTTGACTCCAATTTTGTCTCTTAGTGCCTATTTTAATTTATCTAATCCAACCATGCGCCCTATAACTTGTAGGCGGCTAGTAATGGGCACTAAGATAGCCTACCTCTTTATTTAAATCTCCATTATCTCCACTAACAGCCCACCAACAACCCACTCACAAAAAGTTGTCTCCCATTTGTAACACCCTCTGTTACACCTTAATAAATTCTAGAAAAACTCATAATTTTTTTTTTAAAGATATGATTGTTAAAAAGAAACTATCGAAATAAATTAAATACATTATTTCTGAAATACCTCACAAATATTATTAAAACTTTATAAAGTATTTGTACATTCAACCGAAGAAAATAAACATTAAACATTATAAGAAAGAGAGGAAACTCCATGGCCCAGAAGCAGTTATTTATTAACATTATTTATTCATTGGACCACGGTATTTATACCGAGCTCCCTTTCTAGAACGTGCTATATTTACTGCCGATATTCTTCAATCCTTCCCTCTGAACCATCAATTTAAAACATGTGAAACAAAAACATGGAGAAAGGAGTGAGAAACAGAATATAATATTCTCGATTAAGACATAAGCAACAAAGGGTTTTTACAAACCAATACATAATAATATCAATCACAATCACATACACAATCAATTATGGATGCATGAATGTTATGCAATATCTTCATCATAACTTACCTATATATGTGGGCCCTTAAATTTTAATTTGCACTGGGCCAACCAGGAGTTTACACTGTTCCATAAGTCCGGATAATAATAATATGAACAGCTCAACTGGCATGGAAACACTTAGAGACTAGTCAGATTGAGAAAGTTTTTATTGTGAAAGTACCCGACACTAGGGAGCTACCCCAGGTCCCCTGAAGCACCCTTTCACACCCTCTCATCCCAAGGCTCGTAATTAAGCCTCCTCTAATGTATCCTCGGTTTCTATAACCCGTCCCCAGACAATATTATTTCATTTCACTTTAATGATCCATGATGCATGAACTACTCGAGTATTGAGTTGGTTAAGGCTTTTAGAAACTCAATTATTAAATCCCTTAAAGGTTTACAACATCATTTCAATAAACTGTATATTTTCTCTGAATTTCTGTCCCACAGAAATAAATTTGGTACAGTTTTTAAATCTCACTGAAATTGAGTTTCTAAGCCTTAAATATCTAAAAACTTTATATAAAACTTTACATAATCTTTCTCAAATTAAATCTTAACAAAATCAAATTTAGGAATCTCAATTATTTCCAAATATCTTTAGTTATTAAGTTGGAAAAAATAAAATAATTTTCTTTTAAAAAATTTTGTTTTATTAAAAGAGAATAATTATTAACCAAAAATACTTAAAATTACAAAATTTTTCTTTAACTCAAGATTTAATTAAATAAATTCTCATAAAATGTTTTCTTTCTAAAATAAATACTAATTTTTTTATTCTAAATATTGAAAATAAAGTTAATAAAAATAATTTCTAAGAAGGAATAAAAGATAATAAAATTTAAAGAGTAAGGTAAGAAATTCTTACTGAATTTTAGTTTTCCGTCATGCTCGCTATATGCTCAAACTCCACATTACAATATCATCAATCAAAATCAAGCAATATCAATCATAACTAAATATCATCAATCAATCAATCATAATCAAATCATAATCAAATCAATTAAATATCATTAATACATATCATAATACAAAATTTAATGATTATTAATATAGTCAATTTGAGTCATTTTGGTCAATCCCTCGCATAGGTATATGTAAGTCCATATAATTCAGTCCTTGCATAGGTATAGTTCAGTTCATATGGGTCATAATGGCCCAAGTCCTTGCATAGGTATAGTCCAGTCCATATAGGTCATAATGGTCCAAGTCCTTGCATATGTATGTTAGAGTTAGTTAAACCGGATATTTAATTTAAAATTTATTAAAATTGTTAAGTTAAAAAGTTAATATTTTAAAATAATAATATTATTAAATTTAAAAGGAGTAGGGGACTCATCCCATTATTCTTATGTCTTTTCATATTATATTCTTATCTCACTCCCCCTTACCTTGAATTGTTACCCAAAATGGATTTGCTTTGCGCCTCCGATTTCTAGAAATATTAATACCAATCTTATTTCAGTATAAGCATAAGACGAAGATTAAGATTACTACTTAAAACAGAAATGGTAAATAATAAATAGTGAATAGTGAATAGTGAATAGTAAATTATGAATAGTAACAGTAAATAGTAAAACATAAATAGTAACAGTAAATAGTAAATCGTAAATAGTAACGGTAAATAATAATTTACTATTTAAATAGTAATTTACTATTGAAATAGTAATTTACTATTGAAATAGTGTTTACTATGCAGAATAGTAACGTAAAATAATATTATTTCCAGTATAATAACATATTTCTAAAAACGATATAAAAATAACCTAAAAAATATAAAAGAGAAGTATTCTTACCTTAGGATTTTTGCAGAACCTTCTCTCCAAAAACTTTTCTTCTCTCTCTCACTTCCACCACTATCTCACTAGCACTACTATATTAAGAAAACTTAATCTGAAATTATGAATTCTAAAGAAGAAATCCTTCGGTATTTATAGGAAAAAAATTTACTATGCATTCCATTATTTTAATATAAAAGTACTATGCATTTTTGAATTTTTTATTCTAGATTACTGTGCATCTTTTGAAAATTTCATACATACACAGTGATTTGCATAGTAATTGTCGGCAAAATTATTAAGTCAAATAGTAACCCTTCACTCGGTATATTTTAAATATTCAAAATGAGTCCTTTTCGAAATTTAGCGATATTATATCAGTCCTCACTAATTTTATAATAAGTAATATAAAACTGAAATTTTAAAAATCTAAAATTTTCTGTTAATAAAAATTTATTGATACGTTTCCAATTTTTTAACGATTGGAAAAAATCAAGATTTTTCTCAAACCGATAATTTTTAGATAAGTCTACTTGAAACAGATTTTAAAAAATTTTCTTATAATTTAAATTCACTTTCTTATAAATATTTTTAATTTAACTCACTTATATGAATTTAAAATTATTTAAAAAAATATTATTTAAAAAATTCCAAAATTCCAAAAAATTCAAAAAAATCATAAATAATACGTAGATTAAAAAGTTCTAAAGAACCATAATTTAATTCCTTCAAAATTTTAATATAAAAATAAAAATAGGGGTGTTACAACTCTACTCCCCTTAGAAAATTTCGTCCTCGAAATTTATATTAATCAGTAAAACAAATGAGGATGAGACTCTTTCATCTCAGTTTGTAGTTCCCATGTAGCATCTTCTCCTCTCGTTTCACTCCAAATAACCTTTACAAGCGGAATTGTCTTGTCTCTTAATTGTTTTATTCTTCTGTCACCTATTCTAACAGGTGGTGCATCATATGTAAGATTATCTTTAACTTGTATGACATCAGGTTCAATAACATGTGTAGGATCAGATATATACTTTCGTAAGTTTGACACATGAAAAACATTGTGGATATTAGAAAGAAAAGTTGGTAATGCTATTTGGTAGGCAAGGGGACTAACTTTATGAATTATTTGGTATGGACCGATAAATCTAGGAGTTAGTTTTCAAGATTTCATTGCCCGACCGACCCCAGTCATAGGTGTGACTTTCAAGAATACATGATCGCCTTCTTGAAATTCGAGCGGCTTTCTTCTTTTGTCATAGTAACTTTTCTGCCTGCTCTGTGTTGCCTTCATCTTTTCCTGAACTATTTTGATTTTATCCGTGGTTTGTTGTACCAACTCTGGTCCTAACATCAAGTTTTCACCAGTCTCAAACCAACATAGCGGGGTCCTACATTTTCTTCCATATAATGCTTCAAAAGGTGCCATGCCAATGCTAGAATGGAAACTGTTGTTGTAGGTAAACTCCACATATGGTAAGAATTGATTCCAACTTCCTTTATGCTCTAACACACAAGCTCGTAACAAGTCCTCTAGAGATTGGATTGTTCTTTCTGATTGTCCATCCGTCTGAGGATGATATGCTGAACTTAGACGCAGTCTTGTTCCCAAAGCCTTGTGTAAGCTCTTCCAGAATTATGATGTAAAACGAGGGTCCCGATCAGAAATGATACTTGAAGAAATTCCATGCAATCTCACAATCTCCTCGATGTATAATTTTGTCAGCTTCTCCATAGAGTAACGGATATTGATGGGAATAAAGTGGGCAGACTTTGTTAGTCTATCAACTATTACCCATATTGAATCATGTCCTAATGGAGTTTTGGGTAAAGAAGTCACAAAATCCATGGTAATGCTATCCCATTTCCATTCTGGAATTTCTATTGATTGTAGCATTCCAGGGGGTTTTTGATGTTCCACTTTAACCTTCTGGTAAATTAGACATGCAGCCACGTACTCTGCCACTGCTTTCTTTATTCCAGGCCACCAAAATAACTTCTTCAAATCTTGATACATTTTAGTAGCTCCGGGATGAATGCTCATATAACTTTTATGGCCTTCTTCCAGAATTGCTTTCCTCAACTCCTCTTGATCAGGGATACACACTCGATCCTTATACCTCAGCAATTGGTCACTTCTTACATTGAACTCGACTTCTTTTCCTTGTTTCAAGAGTTCTTTCTTCTCTTGCAGGAATTTATCCTCTCTTTGAGCCTCTAAAACTTGTCTTAGGAATTCACTTGTCACTTGCAACGCTCCTAATCTGTAGCTGTTAGCATTAACCTTTACTGCTAGGTTAAGATCTCTAAAGTTCTCTATTAATTCCAGCTCTTTAATCATCATTGTGGACGCATGTAGAGACTTTCGACTTAAAGCATCAGCTACTACGTTCGCTTTTCCAGGATGGTATTGCAACTCAAAGTCGTAGTCCTTTAAGAACTCCATCCATCTCCGTTGCCTCATGTTTAACTCCTTTTGGTCGAATAAATACTTGAGACTCTTATGATCGCTAAACACATCGAATGTTGCACCGTATAGATAATGCCTCCAAATCTTTAAGGCAAAAACTACAGCGGCTAACTCTAAGTCATGGGTAGGGTAGTTAATCTCATGTTGTCTTAATTGGCGCGACGCATAGGCTACAACCTTCTTGTCTTACATGAGTACACTTCCTAGTCCTTGTTTAGACGCATCAAAGTAAACTTCAAAACTTCGATATGGATCGGGGAGTACTAACACCGGCACAGAAGTAAGTCGATCTTTCAGCTCTTGAAAACTATTCTCACATTGTGTCGTCCACACAAAAGGTTGTCCTTTCCGTGTTAACTTGGTCAATGGGTATCCTAGCTTTGAAAATCCTTCAATGAATCTCCTATAGTATCCAGCCAAGCCCAAGAAACTTCTAATCTCAGTGATCGTGGTTGGTCTCTCCCATTTTAAAACTGCTTCCACCTTGGAAGGGTCTACAGCTATTCCTCCTTGACTAATTACATGTCCTAAAAAGTTCACTTCTTCCAACCAGAATTCACACTTCGACAGCTTTGTAAACAGTTGTTTCTTTTTCAGGATTTCTAACACGACCTTCAAATGTTCAACATGTTCTTCTCTGCTTTTAGAGTACACTAATATATCATCAATGAACACCACTACAAATTTATCTAGATATGGATGAAAAATCCTATTCATGTAATCCATGAATACGGCTGGTGCATTAGTTACACCAAAAGGCATTACTAGATATTCGTAATGGCCATAGCGTGTTCTAAAAGTAGTTTTTGATACATCTTCTTTCTTCACCCTTATTTGATGGTATCCAGACCTCAAATCAATTTTGGAGAACACCGTGGCACCACGCAGCTAATCCATCAAGTCGTCAATCCTTGGCAGAGGGTATCTGTTCTTGATCGTCACCTTGTTCAGTTGCCGATAATCTACACACAATCTCATGCTACCATCTTTTTTCTTAACCAACAACACTGGTGCACCCCAGGGGGATACACTGGGTCGTATAAACTGCTTCTCTATCATCTCTTCAAGTTGTTTCTTCAACTCTGCTAATTCTAGAGGTGACATTCGGTATGGTGCAATTGAAATAGGTCCAACTCCAGGTACTAGATCAATGGAAAATTCTACATCTCTTTCTGGGGGTAAACTAGGGATATCTTTAGGAAAAAGTCAGGAAATTCACACACAACCGGCATATTTTTTATTTTTGATTCTTGCTCTCCTTTCGTTGAAAGCAATAGCATGAATCCTTGAGCCCCTCCTTTTAAAGAGGCACTCACTTGGTTGGCGGTTAGAAATCTCGAATCCTCAGGATTCAAATTCACTAGTTCTTTAAACATTATGGTTTTATTATGACAATCTATTAGAACATGATTGTCAGACAACCAATCTAGCCCAATAATAACTTCTAAGCCAAAAAGGGGTAAACAGAAAAGATTAGCTTTAAAGTCCCTACCATTTATGACAATAGGGCATTTCCAACAGGCTTTAGAAGTGACAATGGGATTGTTTCCAGGAGTATGTACAGATAAGTCAAATGGCAGTTCTATCACAGGTAATTTTAGTTTTTCTACACAGTCATTGGCAATAAAGGAATGTGATGCACCTGAGTCATACATAACAGTTAAAGAAATCTTATTAATGATACACTTACCTTCTACCATGGAATCAGCATGAGATGCTTCTTCTCCAGTGATTGCAAAAACCTTTCCTTTTGCCTTCGGCCTTCCGACTGCACTGTGCGCGCCTCCTTGAGTATTTATGCTTGTACTTGCACCTTCAGGGTTTTCTCTCTTCATCCCTGGGCAATCCTTGATGTGATGACCTGGTTTGTTACACTTAAAACAAACATAAGTGTTTTTAGGACAATCCATTTTCAAATGGGGTCCTCCACAAATAAAACATTTAAAATTTGGTGCAGATGTTGGGTAATAGCTTCCAGTTGAAGCTTGGGGTCTGTTAGGAATAGATGCTGCTCCAAACCGGCGAAATGGCGCTTGGTAAGGCTTATTCCTTCTGAAGTCTCTTCTTTGGTGATGGTGAGGTCCTCCACTTCTCATTTCTCCTGCCTTGTGAATGGGCTCACGACTTTTGGTCATTCTATCCTTATGATCTTCTTCAAAGATCCTGCAGCGATTTACCAATACAGAAAATTCACGGATTTCCTGCATTCATATAGCTTCCTTAAGTTCTGGCTGCAATCCATTTACAAACTTTGCACACCGATCTCTTTCATTAGTAGCATCATTATAATGAGAATGAAAACGAGATAGCTCTTCAAACTTGGATGCGTACTCTCCAACGGTCATATTTCCTTGGGTCAGCGACAGGAATTCGAATTGTCTTTTCTCTTTAACATCAGCTGGAAAGTATTTCTCCAGAAACATATCCTTGAAATAATCCCAAGTGATCTCCACGTCATTGACTTCAAATTGTCTACGCATGCTATCCCACCAATGTTCGGCATCCTCAGATAAGGCATAAGTAGCGAAGACTACCTTATCAGCTTCATTACATTGTAATGCTCGAAAAATCTTCTCTATCTCTCGAATCTAGATTTGTGCTCCATCAGGGTTATATCCTCCTTTGAAACGAGGTGGATTGCGCTTTTTGAATAGGTCCAGCCTTCTCAAGGCATCGTTACCTTGACCTTCACGTGCTCCCATTGCATTGATTAAGCGTTCTACAACTCCAGCAAGATCGTTTCCAGCCATTAGTTTCCTGTTTCACAGTAACTGAGATTTGTCACATCAATCACAGTTACTACCAAGTCAGATATTCTATTTTCTATTACCTATACAGAGTTTACAGACAAAGCAAGATAGACCTTTTCCCCAGGCCTATTGGATTAACTGCTCTGATACCACTTTGTAACACCCTCTGTTACACCTTAATAAATTCTAGAAAAACTCATAATTTTTTTCTAAAGATATGATTGTTAAAAAGAAACTATCGGAATAAATTAAATACATTATTTCTGAAATACCTCACAAATATTATTAAAACTTTATAAAGTATTTGTACATTCATCCGAAGAAAATAAACATTAAACATTATAAGAAAGAGAGGAAACTCCATGGCCCAAAAGCAGTTATTTATTAACATTATTTATTCATTGGACCACGGTATTTATACCGAGCTCCCTTTCTAGAACGTACTATATTTACTGCCGATATTCTTCGATCCTTCCCTCTGAACCATCAATTTAAAACATGTGAAACATAAACACGGAGAAAGGAGTGAGAAACAGAATATAATATTCTCGATTAAGACATAAGCAACAAAGGGTTTTTACAAACCAATACATAATAATATCAATCACAATCACATACACAATCAATTATGGATGCATGAATGTTATGCAATATCTTCATCATAACTTACCTATATATGTGGGCCCTTAAATTTTAATTTGCACTGGGTCAACCAGGAGTTTACACTGTTCCATAAGTCTGGATAATAATAATATGAACAGCTCAACTGGCATGGAAACACTTAGAAACTAGTCAGATTGAGAAAGTTTTTATTGTGAAAGTACCCGACACTAGGGAGCTACCCCAGGTCCCCTGAAGTACCCTTTCACACCCTCTCATCCAAAGGCTCGTAATTAAGCCTCCTCTAATGTATCCTCGGTTTCTATAATCCGTCCCCAGACAATATTATTTCATTTCACTTTAATGATCCATGATGCATGAACTACTCGCGTATTGAGTTGGTTAAGGCTTTTAGAAACTCAATTATTAAATCCCTTAAAGGTTTACAACATCATTTCAATAAACTGTACATTTTCTCTGAATTTCTGTCCCACAGAAATAAATTTGGTACAGTTTTTAAATCTCACTGAAATTGAGTTTCTAAGCCTTAAATATCTAAAAACTTTATATAAAACTTTACATAATCTTTCTCAAATTAAATCTTAACAAAATCAAATTTAGGAATCTCAATTATTTCCAAATATCTTTAGTTATTAAGTTGGAAAAAATAAAATAATTTTCTTTTAAAAAATTTTGTTTTATTAAAAGAGAATAATTATTAACCAAAAATACTTAAAATTACAAAATTTTTCTTTAACTCAAGATTTAATTAAATAAATTCTCATAAAATGTTTTCTTTCTAAAATAAATACTAATTTTTTTATTCTAAATATTGAAAATAAAGTTAATAAAAATAATTTCTAAGAAGGAATAAAAGATAATAAAATTTAAAGAGTAAGGTAAGAAATTCTTACTGAATTTTAGTTTTCCGTCATGCTCGCTATATGCTCAAACTCCACATTACAATATCATCAATCAAAATCAAGCAATATCAATCATAACTAAATATCATCAATCAATCAATCATAATCAAATCAATTAAATATCATTAATACATATCATAATACAAAATTTAATGATTATTAATATAGTCAATTTGAGTCATTTTGGTCAATTCCTCGCATAGGTATATGTAAGTCCATATAATCCAGTCCTTGCATAGGTATAGTTCAGTCCATATGGGTCATAATGGTCCAGGTCCTTGCATAGGTATAGTCCAGTCCATATAGGTCATAATGGTCCAAGTCCTTGCATAGGTATGTTAGAGTTAGTTAAACCGGATATTTAATTTAAAATTTATTAGAATTGTTAAGTTAAAAAGTTAATATTTTAAAATAATAATATTATTAAGATTTAAAAGGAGTAGGGGACTCCTCCCATTATTCTTATGTCTTTTCATATTATACTCTTATCTCACTCCCCCTTACCTTGAATTGTTACCCAAAATGGATTTGCTTTGCGCCTCCGATTTCTAGAAAATATTAATACCAATCTTATTTCAGTATAAGCATAAGACGAAGATTAAGATTACTACTTAAAACAGAATGGTAAATAGTGAATAGTGAATAGTGAATAGTGAATAGTGAATAGTAAATATAAGTGAATAGTAATAGTAAATAGTAAAATGTAAATAGTAACAGTAAATAGTAAATCGTGAATAGTAAAGGTAAATAGTAAAATAGTAATTTACTATTTGAATAGTAATTTACTATTGAAATAGTAATTTACTATTGAAATAGTGTTTACTATGCAGAATAGTAACTTAAAATAATATTATTTCCAGTATAATAACATATTTCTAAAACGATATAAAAATAACCCAAAAAATATAAAAGAGAAGTATTCTTACCTTAGGATTTTGGCAGAACCTTCTCTCCAAAAACTTTTCTTCTCTCTCTCACTTCCACCACTATCTCACTAGCACTAATATATTAAGAAAACTTAATCTGAAATTGTGAATTCTAAAGAAGAAATCCTTCAGTATTTATAGGAAAAAATTTACTATGCATTCCATTATTTTAATATAAAAGTACTATGCATTTTTGAATTTTTTATTCCAGATTACTGTGCATCTTTTGAAAATTTCATATATGCACAGTGATTTGCATAGTAATTGTCGGTAAAATTATTAAGTCAAATAGTAACCATTCACTCGGTATATTTTAAATATTCAAAATGAGTCCTTTTTGAAATTTAGCGATATTATATCAGTCCTCACTAATTTTATAATAAGTAATATAAAGCTGAAATTTTAAAAATCTAAAATTTTTTGTTAATAAAAATTTATTGATACGTTTCCAATTTTTTAACGATTGGAAAAAATCAAGATTTTTCTCAAACCGATAATTTTTAGATAAGTCTACTTGAAACAGATTTTAGAAAATTTTCTTATAATTTAAATTCACTTTCTTATAAATATTTTTAATTTAAGTCACTTATATGAATTTAAAATTATTTAAAAAAATATTATTTAAAAAAAATTCCAAAATTCCAAAAAATTCCAAAAAATCATGAATAATACGTAGATTAAAAAGTTCTAAAGAACCATAATTTAATTCCTTCAAAATTTTAATATAAAATAAAAATAGGGGTGTTACACCACTTGTCCTTTTTCATTATTAAATCGACAGCAGAACTCATTCCAAGTCTGAAATTTTCAGACCCAAGAGAACTTAGCAAAAACGCTCTCTATTTCTTCTTCTACGTACAAACTTCTTCTTCTCTCAATTTCTTTTCCTCCTCACTGTGAGCTGAAGTAAGGGCAGTGAAAGGAACGTCTCCTTCTCATCAAAGAACTTACATTAAGGTAAGGGGGTATATTCTCGGGTATTCTGGGGAAAACCGAGTGTTAGGAAAGGGTTAAGGTACCTTTGGTCCTCACCTTTCCAGGACAGGTTCGGGAGTTATTTGAATTTAAATGCTTTATTTGTTATATATCTTTATTGCTATGAATATGTTCAATTGGCCATGTTGCTTATTAATGACTATGATGTTTCAGTGAATATGTTCGATTGACTGTATTGATTAATTTTGATGATTAAATGGATATGATCGGTGTTGAACTGTGAAAATACTAAGAATCATGGGTATCTAAGTGAATTCCAGTGAAGAATTATGAACAGAAAACGGATTCAATGATAACAAGCTCGGTTTTACTTCACTCCAGTTGGTTTTACATCAATCCGATCAGTTTTACACTAATCCGACCGGTTTTTGTGTTAATCCGACCAGGTTTACATTAATCCAACCGGTTTTACATCAATAGTTATTTCAATTAGATCTTGAATTAAATATCTGATTTGCAATAACCGACCGGATCTTTTGCAACATAAAAATACATAATTTAACTCAATAAACTATCCACCCAGACATAATTTTACTCGGTATTCTCGTAAACTGACCAAGCCTTACACTAAAATGCAATTTGAACTGCTGAACAACTTCACATATCGTGGTCGGGTCTTTCATTCACTGAAACGTTCCCAGGATAATTATTCTTGTCGGAATTATTCACTCAGAAATACCTTCAATCGGAATTAGAGTCCTTTAACCAGAAACACCATTCCTGGAAAGACTTACTCGGAATGCTTTACTTGGAAATGACACAGAGACACTTCCCTCGGTACACCATCCACCTTGATAAATTTCACTCAAACATTTACTTTATCAGAAATATCAATCCGAGAGGTATTTCTACATCTCTCGGAAATAACTCATTCGGAAACATTTCACTCGGAGATGTTTCCGTTTCACTCGGATATTAACTTACTTGAATGTGTTCCATTCTGACAGAACGATTCCTCACTCAGAAAACTCTTTTCAATCATGCTTCACTCGGAAAACATCTTAATTTCACTCAGAAAACTCTTCCCAGTCTGATTCCACTCGGAATCATGGTTATTTCACTCGGATTCATATTCATTCTACTCAGAAACTCATCTCATCCTGATTTTATTTGGAATCCTACTCATTCCACTCGGAATCCTATTAATTACACTCGGGATCTAACTCCTTTTACTCAGAAAATTTATTTTCACTCGGAAATAGACTTATTTTACTCGGATAATTCAATTTCGCTTGGCATTCACCTAATTTCACTCGGCAAACTCATTTTTCACTAAGTAATTAACTCTTTTACTCAGAAAAGTTGGTTTTAATGTTTTTCACTTGGATTTTTCATTCAGAAACTCTTCTTTATTCCTTTTTGAATTATTGGAGCGTTATAATTTTCATTATTGTTCTTATTTCCATTATTATCATTATTCTTATTATTATTATACTTATTATTATTATTATTGTTTCTATCAACTAGTATTATTGTTATTGTTATTATTATTAAATTTAATTATGAGTAATAAAATAAGGAATATATCATTTTACTCTTTATATAAAGTATAATTTTGAACCAAAATATAACCGATATATTTGCTCGAATAAGATAATAAAATGACTTGTAACGGCTGAACAAGTTGATGGGATTCAAGAGCTTGTGAATATTATGAGACTGGAAACACATAGATACCCAAGAATCAAAAGATAAAAAGAATGCATTTCGCATCATGAAAATATTTTGAAAGGAGGAGAAAATCTAGAGCATACACCTGGTACGCTGGAGGACATTCACGTTCGATCTCCATGAGGATCTTGGGAGTACAACCGGAACGGAAACCCAATGGCATCAGTGTCGCGCCTGATAGCCGGGTGAGACGATGCAATTCTGGTGTACTTTGACTAAATGACGGAGTGTAACTATGATCGTAGGGATCCAAGTCCCAAAAATATATAAATTAATAATGAGAACCGATGAGTTCATTTGTACCTTATGAAAATGGGAGCTTGGGCGGACCCTGATCGCTCTAGAATGGAATGGAGAAATTCCAAAGAATGAGATGAAGATGAATTGATTTATTGGGCCCACATGCATCATGAGACTTAATTAAGATAAATCATAATAAAACGAACTCATGCATTCCATGACAGCATATTTGATTGTTATAGTTATGAATATGTAATTGTATGATTTATGTGATATTATCTGATAACTGGATTATGTCCGCACTGGGTAACCTTCAGGGTCTTGGGTTATACTCACCCTTACTGTTGATATTTCAGAGGAATTAGGAAATCAAGAACCAGAATACGAAGAACAGCAATACGCTGAACCGACGGAGAATGCTCCTTTAAAATAGAATATAAGTAGTTGAATATTTATGGATGACTGTATAATATTTAAGGGTGCCTGCGTGCCCCATTCTGTTAAGAGTACAATTACTTACAGTTTGTGAATGACTATGTGAATTACATACTATTTGCTTCCACTGATCTGCCATCTCTTTATTTAAAAAAAAAATATTCACTCTTTCTGAAAATTTGTGACCTCTCGGTTAAATAGGATGATCTCATAAAAGGGTTTGTTTTATCTAACCGAGGTGTTACACCCCGTACCTGGTGGTTTAACTCGAGGCCTCTCGTTCTTCCATCCTTCGTGTATACAGGTCATCGTTTTCCTTCTATAGGTCTATTACTGTGTGTTGTAATGCTTCCACGACGCTCATGAGTTTTTGGATCTAGTCATCCTTATTTAATTCCTATTGTTAGGCGTCACCCTCCTCATGACGGCTGTGGTTACTACAGGTTGTCACCATCCTTGCCTTACTAGCTTTTTTAGGATTTTGTGAGTGGGAACCATTTTATCAAGCCCTACGGTGAGCGTCAAAATGTTCATAATAAAGCTGGGGAATACACAAAACCTAAGGAATTTCCCTTGGGATTAGCTTTTACTAGCATTGTAATGTGTTACACTTAAATTACAATTGAGGGCTTCAAGACTATTCATACAATTAATGGGGTAGAGGGAAAATGGGGTTTTAAATCTGATCCCATTATCACAGAGTGTAACCGCCCAGGATACGTGTGTGATGGGCTCGAATTCGTGTGTAATGGGGGGTTGGATTTTCCTATGTATTTCCCTAAGATAAAGCAATGAGGGGCACAGGGATCATTCCTATTTATAAGTGTTTTATAGATATACTTTATCCAATATTTGAATCTATAAAAACAAATACTTAATCCATGGAAATTAAGAGGTGTAATTGATTATTTATTCTTATTAAAAATTAAACTATAATTTTTAAATTACTCTCATCATTAATTATTAAAATAATAATTTCTCTCTTTATTCCAAAAGTTAATTTAGTTATCATCTCTATTATTTTTTAGTGACAATTTTTATCTATTACATAATTAAAATATTATGTCTTTTAAAGTTATTTAACATAATTTAAGCTACTTTTACTAAACAACTCTATTTCAATAAACTTTCTAAAAAAATTATCAACTATAAGTTACTTAAAAAGTCATAAGTTGTAAGTTCGTTTTATCAAACAAACCCTAATTACTTAGTGTCCATTTGGTGCAATGAGTTTATAGTTTTTTAAAAGCTACTAAAGCTATAAGCTCCTAAAAAATTATGAGTTTTAATAGTTTTTAAAAAGTCATAAGTTTCTCAAGAAGTTATAAGCTTATTATATAAACGGACACAATATCATTATTTATCTTCATTTACAATAACGATAATTTTCTAGAATCATATTTTATTTAGATTAAAACATTCTAAATTTTAGTTGCATATAATCCATATTCCTCCATCTTTTATTATCTTCATCAACAGCTCTAGCAACATCATAAAATAAAACAACGTTCAAGCTAATGTAGTGACCTAAATTGGCTAAAAAACTCATATCCATTAGACTCTCCATAAATATGACTGATGCTAACAAAACGAAAGGGCGAAAGGAAATTCCAAATCTCCTTGACAATATTGTGACGATGATGTCGTATATGACATCATTGAAACAAAAATCAACTACCATCTTTTAGTCCACTTCCACCTTTAGCACCAAAATACTAAGATCAATATTCATTTTGATGCCCTTTAAAACACCCTAGAGTTATGTTTTTACTGTTATGCATAGGCATGAACAGATTTGTTTCTAAATATATCTTTTTAACTTTTTAAGACAAAATTAAATGTTTTTCGCTAATTATATTTATTGTTGTTTAAATTAAGAAAACGAAAGTAATATTAAGTGAAGGAAGTAATTGTCAATTGATCATAATGTAATAATAACTTTCTCCATCCTAAAACTATTATTGATTTAATCATTTTTATACAGCTTAAGAAATTATTAAATATGTAGTTATTTGATGCTACATTGGCTAAAATATCTTTTATTTAATTCAATTATTTTATTAATAATAAATAATACCTCAACTTTTTAAATCTTATTTATTTTTCAAATAAAAGATGATAGAAAAAAGATACATTAATTATAAAAAAAATACAATTGAAAAATATAAATTGATTACACCTTAAAGTCTTAAAATAATAATAATTTTGAGAAAAAAATTAAAACAATAATAATTATTTTTATCTAATAAAGGAGGATATAATCCAAATTAGTTTATTTTTTATTAGTGTTCCCCCGGAGTTTAGGGGGTGGTCCCCACATTCCCCCTAAAACCGCTTCACATCGTTTAGTGGTAGATTGGCTTAGATTATAACTTAATATGTCAAGATCCACTTTGTAACTTAGATATAAAAGTATCTGCTATACGTATGTTGTAACTAAGAGACACATTACAGAGATTAACATACCTAATTTCTTAGAGGATTTACCTAGGATTTTGTTCTAAACTCTACGTGTGAACAATTAGAAAATGTATAGGTAGAAGTATATAATTTATTTCACTTACTGGAATGATGTATACTACTCCCAAGAAAGTATTTATAAACCATTCATTTGACGACATTTCGATAAGACATTCTCTAGGTTTTCTTCCCTTTTTTCTGGGTTCTCTCATCGCTAACACCATAGTATTTGTTTATTCCCGTTCTAATCAGATTTTGAGTCATTCCATACTGCTAATTAATCTTTGATATACGACTGCAAATTGATTAATCTAATAAACAAAAATCCAAACCCAACTGGCATTCCTTTGAATGAATCACTTCTTAAATCTTAACTATCTAACAACTAGACTAATTAAGATCTACTGCTGCTGGCATTACGTACAATTATTATTATTAATTTTCTTTATTTAACTAACACCCTACAAAATTATTGTTGGTACTTATTACTATGTAATCAATATATCATATTGTGCTAGCCAGCTTATCATGTCCTTCATCATTCTTATTTAATTCCTAATCTGAACTATGTGCCTCTCCTTTCTTCAAACGAGTACATATTTATATTTAACTAATATGAGATGTGTTGTTAATTAGTTATTATTACATAATTAACTTTCCAACAAATTCATGTTAGGTACGTACATAATAGGCTCATAATTATTCCTGTATAATTCTCTGTCCTCGCCAACCAAATAGCTCATAACAGAAAACCTTTTTTTTTCTTGGTCAAGAGAAAATTGTCTCTGTGGATATATACACGTAATAAGTTTTTAGCTTTGGATTATGACCTTTCATAATTATTATATCATGATTGAGTTTTTGTCCCTATTTTTATAATTAAAATACATCACGATACTGAAATATTGCTAAATTGAAAAATTAGTATTTATCATATTCTTAATTAATTATTTTCCTTTTTGTTGAATCATCAATTTGAGATAAAATACAGACTAAATTTTTTAATTAAAGAATGCTTTAACATTATAATATAGTTTAATTTCAAATTAATAAATAAGAATTTTTTAAAACATATATAAGATCATGATGAAATGATGATAAACTTGTTGAACCATCATTTAGGGAAATCCAAGTTTTCATCACAGATGTTAGGTTTAATTTGCAAATCCCATTCAAAGATTATATGAATTTCTTCTTCGTGAAAATATATTCCCGCATCAAGTTTCTTATTACAAGTATCACATGCAATGATTCGTTCAGTATACTTCAATCTCGTATGATTAACAAATGCCATGAAATCTATTGTTGAATGGTTAATTTGCGCGTGTATCTCTATATATGAATTAATGTGTCTAATGTCTATAATAACTATTTATGTATTTTTAAATTTGGATAAAAACATTGTTATCAAAACCAAACCGGTTTAGCCGATTTTACCGGTTGAACCGTGAACCGTTTAGGTGACCGGTCCAAGTCAATTCTTTAACACTATCGGTTCAATCATGGTTAAACCTTAGTTTTAACACGGTTTTTATGAACTGGTACGATTCTAAAAACATTTACCAAAAAAATATGAACTTAAACATGTGCATGTGTCTATATGTCAGAAAATTAATTTTAAAGATAGTACTAATTAAAAGTGGCATAGTTTATTATATATTCTCGGAAAATAAACCAAAAGATTAATTTATTTCGTTGAAAGTGTGTACGTAAGATAACTTTTCTCATATGATACATCCTCTATATATATATATATATATATATATATATATATATATATATATATATATACTTTATTTTAAAGTTTAAGAATATATATCATAATAATTAAATTCACGTTTCAAAGAAAATTTAATAATATTATAACAGATTTCTCTTATTTCGAAAGACAAGTATTTGATTTTATCATCTAAAATAGGAAAATGATAATTGGTATCGTGATGACTATTGATCAAGGAAGTTAAACATAATTAAAATTTATTCATCATATTTTCTAAATAATTCACATACAATTTTCAATACAAAAATTTTATTTCTCATTTCTTAGAGTATGTTTGGTTTATAGTTCGGGAAAAGAAGTTGGGAAATAGAAAAATTTAAGGATTGATATTGATCCTTCACGCCGTTTAAGACAGCTAAAACTCTATTTGACGTTAGGATTTATTTTTGAGGTTTAACCAACCAAGTTGGATATCCAAACATACCTTTAAACATTGCTATTAAAAGGTTTAAGTCAAGTAAAAATCTAATACTATAATGGGTGGAGTGAGACTTTTAAAATGATTTTGAGAATCAAGTTATAAAATTGATTATTCATACAAATAACTGATTTTAATGAGATGTGTCGTTTCCTAATTTGGGTGGTGACATCCAAGATTTTTGTCTTGTTTGGAAGAGAGGGTAATGAGAAGAAGGTGTGATAATCCAGATTGGTGTCCAATCAAAAACGCAAGATGTCGCAGTTGCTTATTGCATGTGCTTCAACCACAAAACACGCAACCAGAATTCAGAAACTCCAACCGCGTCATCCGGTGCCAATAAT
This sequence comes from Clitoria ternatea, assembly GCA_037962975.1. Lineage (NCBI taxonomy): Eukaryota > Viridiplantae > Streptophyta > Magnoliopsida > Fabales > Fabaceae > Clitoria > Clitoria ternatea. The sequence continues at coordinate 287,189,909 of CM075670.1, forward strand.
TAATCCCAAATTGCCAAGTGGTGTTGAGAAAATTAAACTGATTTGGTAAGCGATTTGCTTTAATTTAAAGGGCTAAGACCCCTAGGCATGTTGACTCGTTTGAGAAACCAAGCCATGTAGGGTACCTCAAATTCTGGGAACCCGCGTCATTGTTTTACGCTATGGTTTTTTTTACTGCACAGATTCTCCTGCTCAGGTTTCTTCTATCCTATCCTACCTATGCCCTATACATAATGCATGCTTTCACCGCCAACCAACCTGAACCATTGCCCCCCACCTCCACGTACTTCTTTTTAATTTGCCCTTAACTCGTTGTTAGACGTATATATAAATATATTGCTCTTGTTTTTAGGATGATCGCGAGTTGGGTTTGTACGAGTTCAGTTGATTAATACTTCAATTAATGTTAACTAAAAGTAACTTATTTTCAACTAAAACCGACTAAATAACCTCACGGTTTGATCGGGTTTCAATTGAACAATTTCAGTTAAGTTAGGATGGTTAATTTTGATTTAATATTGTAATGAATTTGAATTCTTTTATGGTTAACATTTATTTTTTAAACTTTTTTACACATTTTCTTTATCGATTCAATAGAAAAATGATTTAATGTCCATTAATATATATATATACACACAATACTAAAAAAACCACTAACAGCTTCTTAGGAATAGCGACGACCAGTTAATATAAAATACTTAAAATATAATTAAAATAAAATAAACATATAGGTTTAAACATAACATCATTGTATAAATTTACATCAAATTACTCTCACATAAATATTACAAAAAGTACAAATAGTTTTATATGTGACATTCATACAAACAAATTTATATTTGAAATTGGCTGTAAAATGTTGCCCAATTGATGAAGCCAATTTAAGTACCTATGATTGGAAAAACAATTTCTATTAATTAGAATTTAATGAATTACTAAAGATAAAATAAAAAACAATTATTGTTAACATACTTGAATTTGCTTGGAAACAAATTAAGTAGAGAGATTCCTTCAAAGTTTAATAATATGATTCAGGTGCAGAAGTTAAACTTGTCAAAAAAACATTTCTGGATCAATACCCCTCCTTAATGTCAAATTGCGAAGTCTTGAATCTCTTCTTATGTGTGATAATGCTTTGACAGGTAGCATTCCAAGTAACTTCTATCTCAAAGAACTCACAGGTGACAGCCCTTCACTGGATAAACTTGCGGAGTTAAACAAAATCAAACACAAATTTCAGGCAAGAGACAACATTTCACCTTTAATCACCCAGGAACACCCACTAAAAATTTCACTGCCTGGTTTAGATTAAAATATACTTTTATCTAAGATAAATTAATGAATCCATTGCAAGTAAGATACTGTATACAAATTAATTAATCCATTGCAAGTCAGGCAATTTGAAATTTTGATAGTAAAAAAGACACAGACATTTAAAGTGAAGTAATAACATCAGAAACATTTATAACGTCATGAGATCTTACCATCATGCAAGTGAACTTGTTGCTCCATGGTTTGCAACCACAGCTTCAACTCACTATTCTCAGAATTCAAGCCATTTGTATCTCTCTGCTCATAATTGACCAAAATGCATTAACTATCCTCGTGTTATCTTTTCAATTAAAAGTTGATATGTTCTGGAATTATAGTAGCACATCAATTATTTAAATAACAAGACAAAGTACCTACAATAGAGTTAATTGTGTAGATAAAGATGTTGTTACTGTTTGCAAGGTTTGAACTTTCCTTTCAAGCTCAACAATGTATTGCATCTTCTCTCTTTCGACCTCGTAGTAGACTGCCTGTTCGCCCATATCCTATTACACAATCAAAAGCAGAGTTTTTCATTGTTAACATTTTCCTTTTAGTAGACTTCAACACACTTGAAGCTCATGTTTTATCATGCCTTTTTGTGATGTATTTTCTAATTTCATTAGGGAAACAATTTCATATAATAAATGAGTCTTCAAGAATTAAACCATAATTACATTTCTCAAGGAAGTTGTGTAAAGCCAAAATGCATTCCATTCCAAAGTTGTAATATTTTATGTGTTGGGGTCATTGTCGATGGCGTGTTTTGCACGAAAAATTTTCCCCCATTCTTCATTCATTATTTATACATTAGGATATTTTTTAAATCGAGCCTACATTCTGTGTTTTGAGGAGATCTCAAAAATTTCTATGTTGCATGAAACACTTATGTGAAAAGCCTTGAAAATTTTATGCTTTCTTAATGGTGGTTTGGTATATTTTGTGATGGTTATTGACATGATACATTCCATGTCTTTGCTATTGGAATGATGAATATTTTGAGTATTTAAAATTTTAGTTTTGTGGCTAGTTGGTTGATTAAAGAAATATCCCAAGTGACGATGTGGGTTCTTGGTCAAAAATGTTAAAAAAATGTATTTTTAAGAAGGTACAAGGGTGGATGACATCAAAACGTTTGGATTGTGGTTTTTAGCCATGAAATACGTGTGATGATGTTGGAAGAAGGGCTGGTACCTACATTGAAAATGTAACACCCCTATTTTTATTTTTATATTAAAATTTTGAAGGAATTAAATTATGGTTCTTTAGAACTTTTTAACCTACATATTATTTATGATTTTTTGAAAATTTTTGGAATTTTGGAATTTTTTAATAAAATAATATTTTTTAAATAATTTTAAATTCATATAAGTGACTTAAATTAAAAATATTTATAAGAAAGTGAATTTAAATTATAAGAAAATTTTCTAAAATCCGTTTCAAGTAGACTTATCTAAAAATTATCGGTTTGAGAAAAATCTTGATTTTTTCCAATTGTTAAAAAATTTGAAACGTATCAATAAATTTTTATTAACAGAAAATTTTAGATTTTTAAAATTTCAGCTTTATATTACTTATTATAAAATTAGTGAGGACTGATATAATATCGCTAAATTTCAAAAAGGACTCATTTTGAATATTTAAAATATACCGAGTGAAGGGTTACTATTTGACTTAATAATTTTGCCGACAATTACTATGCAAATCACTGTGCATGTATGAAATTTTCAAAAGATGCACAGTAACCTGGAATAAAAAATTCAAAAATGCATAGTACTTTTATATTAAAATAATGGAATGTATAGTAAATTTTTTTCCTATAAATACCGAAGGATTTCTTCTTTAGAATTCACAATTTCAGATTAAGTTTTCTTAATATAGTAGTGCTAGTGAGATAGTGGTGGAAGTGAGAGAGAAGAAAAGTTTTTGGAGAGAAGGTTCTGTCAAAATTCTAAGGTAAGAATACTTCTATTTTATATTTTTTTGGGTTATTTTCATATCGTTTTTAAAAATCTGTTATTATACTGAAAATAATATTATTTTAAGTTACTATTCTGCATAGTAAACACTATTTCAATAGTAAATTACTATTTCAATAGTAAATTACTATTCAAATAGTAAATTACTATTTATTGTTACTATTTACTATTACTATTCACGATTTACTATTTACCGTTACTATTCACGTTTTACTATTTACCTTTACTATTCACGTTTTACTATTTACTATTACTATTCACGTTTTACTATTTACTATTACTATTCATGGTTTACTATTTATGATTTACTATTCACTATTCAAAATTTACCATTTCTGTTTTAAGTAGTAATCTTAATCTTCGTCTTATGCTTATACTGAAATAAGATTGGTATTAATATTTTTAGAAATCGGAGGCGCAAAGCAAATCCATTTTGGGTAACAATTCAAGGTAAGGGGGAGTGAGATAAGAGTATAATATGAAAAGACATAAGAATAATGGGAAGAGTCCCCTACTCCTTTTAAATCTGATAATATTATTATTTTAAAATATTAACTTTTTAACTTAACAATTCTAATAAATTTTAAATTAAATATCCGGTTTAACTAACTCTAACATACCTATGCAAGGACTTGGACCATTATGACCTATATGGACTGGACTATACCTATGCAAGGACTTGGACCATTATGACCCATATAGACTGAACTATACCTATGCAAGGACTGGATTATATGGACTTACATATACCTATGCGAGGAATTGACCAAAATGACTAAAATTAACTATATTAATAATCATTAAATTTTGTATTATGATATGTATTAATGATATTTAATTGATTTGATTATGATTTGATTATGATTGATTGATTGATGTTATTTAGTTATGATTGATATTGCTTGATTTTGATTGATGATATTGTAATGTGGAGTTTGAGCATATAGCGAGCATGACAGAAAGCTAAAATTCAGTAAGAATTTCTTACCTTACTCTTTAAATTTTATTATCTTTTATTCCTTCTTATAAATTTTTTTTATTAACTTTATTTTAGAAAGAAAACATTTTATGAGAATTTATTTAATTAAATCTTTAGTTAAAGAAAAATTTTGTAATTTTAAGTATTTTTGGTTAATAATTATTCTCTTTTAATAAAAAAAAATTTTTCAAAAGAAAATTATTTTATTTTTTCCAACTTAATAACTAAAGATATTTGGAAATAATTGAGATTCCTAAATTTGATTTTGTTAAGATTTAACTTGAGAAAGATTATGTAAAGTTTTATATGATAAAGTTTTTAGATGTTTAAGGCTTAGAAACTCAATTTCAGTGAGATTTGAAAACTGTACCAAATTTATTTCCGTGGGACAGAAATTCAGAGAATTGAGAAAATGTACAGTTTATTGAAATGATATTGTAAACCTTTAAGGGATTTAATAATTGAGTTTCTAAAAGCCTTAACCAACTCAATACGCGAGTAGTTCATGCATCATGGATAATGAAAGTGAAATGAAGTAATATTGTCTGGGGACGGATTATAGAAACCGAGGATACATTAGAGGAGGCTTAATTACGAGCCTTGGGATGAGAGGGTGTGAAAGGGTGCTTCAGAGGACCTGGGGTAGCTCCCTAGTGTCGGGTACTTTCACAATAAAAACTTTCTCAATCTGACTAGTCTCTAAGTGTTTCCATGCCAGTTGAGCTGTTCATATTATTATTATCCGGACTTATGGAACAGTGTAAACTCTTGGTTGGCCCAGTGCAAATTAAAATTTAAGGGCCTACATATATAGGTAAGTTATGATGAAGATATTGCATAACATTCATGCATTCATAATTGATTGTGTATGTGATTGTGATTGATATTATTATGTATTGGTTGTGAAAACCCTTTGTTGCTTATGTCTTATTCGGAAATATTATATTCTGTTTCTCACTCCTTTCTCCGTGTTTTTGTTTCACATGTTTTAAATTGATGGTTCAGAGGGAAGGATCGAAGAATATCGGCAGTAAATATAGCACGTTCTAGAAAGGGAGCTCGGTATGAATACTGTGGTCCAATGAATAAATAATGTTAATAAGTAACTGCTTCTGGGCCATGGAGTTTCCTCTCTTTCTTATAATGTTTAATATTTATTTCCGTTGGATGAATGTAAAATTACTTTATAAAGTTTTAATAATATTTATGAGGTATTTCAGAAATAATGTATATAATTTATTCTGATAGATTCTTTTTAACAATCATATCTTTAGTAAAAAAAATACGAATTTTTCTAGAATTTATTAACACGTAACAGAGGGTGTTATAGAAAAAAACTTGGTTAAAAAGTACGATAATCGGTGACTTTGTCCTTAAATGCGATTAGTAACGTTTTAACTGTAAAAATGGGATTTTTGAAAAAGAAATAAGGGGTACAAGGGTAATTCAAATTCTAGGTTAAATTTTGAAATTTTTTGTGTTAAAAATATAGGATTTTAAAAGTTATTCATTTTATGTCCTAGGTCTAAGCCATAGTATTTTCATCTAATGAAGTAAGGAATTAAGATTTTTCTTTTATGTAAATTCTTTCGAAAATTGTAAATGGCTATGGTAAGGTGCAGCAACTCCAATCGCCCATGATGAATATCTACCTTCGACGGGCACGCACACTATCATTTAGCCCATACTTGTTTCCCACGTTGATTAAATATATATGCCCACTCTCTGACAGGACAAAATGGATATTCTCCACTCCCAAGTCTTGTTATTCGAGGAGAGTCAGATTCGTTCCCTAGGACAATCAGACCCATCATTCTCCTCCATCTAGAAATACAACAAGAACACAAACAGGAAAGGACTCTGGACTCTAAGATCTTTATCTTACATTATCTTATTATATACTTGCAGACTTAGGCATTGGAGAATTTTCGCAGGTGACAGCACCTTTCACCCCCCCCTTTCAATGTGAATGACTGGTGTGTAGGACCTCGAGGACGGCAAGACCGGTCTTCTCCCACCGAGAGATCGGATTATGATACTAAATACTCATTGTACCGGTGTGCAAACATCCAAAACCTTTGACTTATGTGGCTGGCCCCAGACCAGATCTCTTGACCCCGGTCCAGGACAGTTCAAATACAATCCAAACATAACAAATTATCTAAATAATATGTTTTTCATAATCACATCAAAATATTAAAATAGATTCTAATATAACTGATTTGAGTATTGAAATAAATATTTATCTTAATAAAATACTTTCATATGATTACCTATAATTAGACTGGAATTGTTAAATATGTTATTGTATTGATATTTAAAGAATATGTTCTTAATTATGTTTTGGTAGGTTGGGATTTCCTATGGTCCAGTTTGTTTGATTTTCAGTTAGTTATCGTTTAATGGGCATAAATTCAAAATTAATGTGAGAATTTTGAATTACATGACAAAGGTAAGCAATTTTTATAATGATTTGTAAACAATTAATTCCGTGGACATATTCAATGACCACCGACATTGCAAGTAATACAAAGCCTGAACCTGATAATATTTATTGTGTAACATCCCATTTTCAATACAAATAGAAAATAGATATTAATATATCTTTAATGAGAAATACTTACTATTAGTTAGTTTATTATTATCATTTTTTATGAAATTTTGGTATTTATATTTAATTATTTGTTTTTTAAAATAAAATAAAGTAAATAATAATAATAATAATATTTATGTATTTTGAATGAGAATTTTAAAATGACTTAATTAGTATTCATTGATTAATGAAATGATATTAAGAATTTTAAATATATTTATTATTCACAACTTTTATTTTACGTTTTTATATTTATGTTTTTACATATTTGTGATTTAACTCTTATTAGAATTTTAAAATAAAATTTTGAAGGAATTAGACTATGGTTATTTGGAACTTTTTGATCTACATAATATTTATGATTTTCTGGAATTTTTTGAATTTTTTTAAATATTTTATTAAAATAATATATTTTTAATAATTTTAAATTTATATAAAGTTTCTTAAAATTAAAAATATTTACAAGAAAGTGAATTTAAATTATAAGAAAATTTTCTAAAATCCATTTCAAGTAGACTTATCTTAAAATTATCGGTTTGAATAAAATCTTCATTTTTACCAATTGTAAAAAAAAATCAAAAACATACGAATAAATTTTTATTAACAGAAAATTTTAGATTTTTAAAAATTTAAACTTTATATTAATTATCATAAAATTAGTGAGAATTGATATAATATCGCTAAATTTCAAAAAGGACTAATTTTGAATATTTAAAATATACCGAGTAAAAAGTTACTATTTGGCTTAATAATTCAGCCGACATTTACTATGCAAAACACTGTGCATGTATGAAATTTTCAAAAGGTGCACAGTAACCAGGATTGAATTTTTAAAAAATGCACAGTACTTTTATATTAAAATAATGGAATGTATAGTAATTTTCCTTCCTATAAATACCGAAGGAATTCTTCTTTAGAATTCATAATTTCAGATTAAGTTTTCTTAATATAGTAGTGCTAGTGAGATAATGGTGGAAGTAAGAGAGAGAAATAAATTTTTTTGGAAGAAGATTCTGTTAAAATCCTAAGGTAAGAATACCTCTCTTTTATATTTTTTAGGGTTATTTTCATATCATTTTTAGAAATCTATTATTATACTAGAAATAATATTATTTTAATTTACTATTCTGAATAGTAAAATACTATTTCAATAGTAAATTATCAAATAGTGAATTACTATTTACTGTTACTATTTACCTTTACTATTCACGTTTTACTATTTACTGTTACTATTCACGATTTACTATTTACCGTTACTATTCACGTTTTACTATTTACTGTTACTATTCACTATTCACTATTCAAAATTTACCATTTCTGCTTTAAGTAATAATCTTAATTTTCATCTTGTAACTATATTAAAATGAAATTGGTACATTTTAGAACTCGAAAACGAGACGCGCACGGATTTTCAATAACGAATCAGTATACAAGAGGTGAGGGGAGTGAGATAGGAATATAATATGAAAAGATATAAGAATAATGGGAGGAGTCCCTTACTCCTTTAAATTTTAATATATTATTATTTTAAATAATAACTGTTTAACTTAAAAAAATTTATAATAAATTTTAAATTGAGTATCTTGTGTAACTTGATCTGAATACTTATGCAAATACCTGGATAACCTATGCGAACTAGACTGAACCTATGCAAAGACTTGGACTATTATGATCTGTATGGACTAAACTATACTTATGCGAAGACTGGATTATATATATAGACTTATATAAACCTGTGCGAGGAATAGACTATAAGGACTTAAAATCAACTCTACTAATTTAAATAACCATTAAAATTTGAATTATATTTATGAGTGATATTTAGTTGATTTGACTTAATTATAATTAACTATATTTGATTTTGATTAATGATATTGTGATTTATAATATTAGACTGTAATTGATGATATGTAATTATGATTGATAATATTTATGATTGATGATATTTGATTGTGATTGATGACATTACAATACTTGATTGTGGTTGATGAATGATTGATGACCTTGTGATATGAAGTTTGAGCATATAGCAAGCATGACGGAAAGTTAAAACTCAGTAAGAATTTTCTTACCTTACTCTTTAAAGTTTTAAGAGAAAGTATTTTATAATTATTTTAGTCTTTTATTTCTTCTTAGAAATTATTTTCATTAACTTTATTTTTAATCTCTATAATAAAATCTAGTATTAGAAAGAAGCTATTTTATGAAAATTAAAGGTTAAGATAATTAATTCTTGAATTAAAGAAAATTTTTATAGTTTTAAGTATTCTTAGTTAATGATTCTAAGAAAAATTATTTTCTTTTAGTAATCAGAAGTTTAAATTAAATTATTTTAGTTTTCCCTAATGAAATAACTAAAAGATATTTTATTATAGTTGAGATTTCTAAACTCAATCTAGTTAGGATTCAAATTGAGAAAGATTATGTAAATATGTGAAGTTTTTTTAAAAGAAAGTTTTGAGATATTTAAGACTTGGAAACTCAATTTTAGTGAGATCTGAATTCAGAAACTGTACTAAATTTATTTCTGCATAACAGAAGTTCAAAGAAGAACTTATGAGAATGTACAGTTTATTAAGATGATTTTATGAACCTTTATGGTATTTAATAATTGAGTTTCTAAAAGTCTTAACCAACTAAATATGCGAGTAGTTCATGCATCATGAATCATTAAAGAGAAATGAGATATGATATTACCTGGGGACGGATTATAGAAACCGATGATACATTAGAGGAGGCTTAATTGTGAGCCTTGGGATGAGAGGGTGTGAAAGGGTGCTTCACGTGGCCTGCGGTCGCTCCCTAGTGTCGGGTACTTTCACAATAAAAACTTTCTCAGTCTGACTAGTCTCTAAGTGTTTCCACGCCAGTTGAGCTGTTCATATGCTATGAAGGCATTTATGTTATTATCTGAAATTATGAAACAGTGTAAACTCCTGGTTGGCCAGTGTAAACTAAAACTTTAAGGGCCCACATGCATAAACTGAATGAGACAGTATTAAAAACATTACATGTCATACATGTGATTGTGATATTCTGTGTGAATGGTTGTGAATGAAAGTATGATTGTTATGCATTTAAAAACCCTACAATTATAATTAATTATATATGAGATTATGAATGATATTATTTTATTAGATTGTGAAAACCCTTATGCTTATGTCTTATTTGTAAAGTATTATATTCTGTTTCTCACTCCTTCTTGTTTGAATTTTGTGTCCAAAATATATGTTATATGATATATAGTTAGCAGTTCAAGATGAAAGGATGAAATTACAAGAGGGTAAATTGGTCTCATCCTCAATCGGATAGGAGAAGAGATGTGACAAGAGTAGGATTCAAAATCACATGGTTTGAAGATAAGGAAATGATTGGTTACAGTTGAAGTAGAGGTATTAAATCTTTAGTTTTAGTTTACCTTAATACAATATTAAGTTGGATGATTGTAATTCAAGGTAAAGGTTAAACTTTAATAAACCTTATTCTTTGGATATGATATTGTAATCTTTGATCACTTATGATTTTCTGAAAGTTCATTTTATCATTCTAAATAATTTGAAACTTTTTACTTTCAAAATTCAAAGAAAATGAGACGTATATACATCCTTGTATACGCAAGATAGGAAGTGATAAATATGTATATCTTTCTAAAAATTTTAAAAGCAAGAAGTATATATATATATATATATATATCTCGTGTATATAAGGAGGTGTTACATATTGCATGAAAATTGTTATGTTAAGATAAATCTCATATTGGTTAGAAATTATAAGATTTGAGATATCTCTTAATTTATGAGCTAGTATGTTAAGTGTAGATGTTTAGTTCGACAAACTGTACATTCTAGATGTCAAGTCCTTGGTGTGAGCGGAGTGTATTAAGATGTTTAGATAGGACCCGTAACAGGTAGGAATGTGGTATCTAGTTTATAAGGTTTGAAACATTTAACTCTTGAATAACTTTTAGGGGACCTTTCATTTTCTAATATGATCAGTATTCTAAATGTATTGGTTAAAATGGATGTCAATTATTGTAAACTTCTTGTTACATGTGTTTGAATCCTATAAAGAAAACAAACCTATAAAATATGCAATAGGAAACAATACACTCTTTATAGTAAAATAAAATAACAGCAAATATTAAATTTAAATATTAGATTTAATTCAATCATAAAAATTAGCCTATGCATAACACTCTCTCGTAAATGACATAATGACATATTATTTAACTAACTTTTAATATCATCTGATCTTGACGTATCGTCTGAGCCCATGCCGTATCTACAGGATAAATCAGACCATAGATAATGAGGAAGTTTATCCCCATATTTGGATGAGGATGCCAGACTCTCGCCATGAAGACATTGTCCATGCCCATGGATACATCAGCAACCATGTCACCAAAAAACTTGTAAAAGTACTTGACAATCACATCATTACCATTGTATAATAGTCTTACTATAAATACCCTCCTTGAAACAATAAAGGTACGTGTTCACTCTTTTAAAATACTAAACCCTAAAGAATACTTTTGGAAAATAGGTTATTATTTTTTAAAGAATGTCAATTGAAATATTAAGAGACTCAAGTGGTCCTTTTATACATTATGGAGAAGGCTTCATTTGAGGCCCAAAAGCTAACAGATAAGACTTAGATTTAAGTCTAATACCAGCCCCAACCTAAAGATATAACACTGGTACCCATTTTGGCGACACGATATCGGCAGCAAGAAGTATCGGTATGTCCATCAAAGCATGTTAACTCGTAGCTTTCCCATCCAAGTCACCAAAAACTAATGTAGAAAAGAGGATCCTGAGATTGCTAGGGACATACCAGGCCTAAAGCTACATGTGTGGCAGAAAGGACTAAGCCCATAACAACCTTTTCCTTACTGAGTGAATAGGTGATGACATACTTCACATCAGGTCTTGCCCCAATAGATGCTTATAAATATCCATATTCAATATACACAGGGTACAACATTTAATACTTATAGTGTTCCAAAATTAAAATATTTACTAACTTAAGCTTCAAAGTGTTCTTGCAATAAGTAACATCTAAATTTGTCCATCAATGTGAATCATGGTGTATAAATCGGAATAGGACACGAAGACTTTGAGCTCCTACTAAACTCAGAGGTACATAATATTGAATCCTATTAGACCGACATAATACCCAAGAGAGAGATTTCAGACCAGACATTTACTAGAAGAACTTGTCCCTCACATCAGATGTTTCAAGACCAATCTTAATATCTCTAGTATAATATTATTTGGTCTTTTATCTCTAAGAATGATTTGGTTTCAATGTCATAGATGACTATTTGACTTGATCGACTATAAGATCGGCCGAACTGAATTATGAAAGGAACAATACATATTAATTACACATTTATATTTAGATTCATGATATCGTCCCACTTATTTTGACTTCACTCCCTGATTTAGACATAAAAAATGTGTTTCATGACATACATCCTTTTAATTAATCTTGTTGTAACATTTGTAAAGGTATTTACGAATTTGAAAATATATATCCTTAACATCCAACTTACCGTATAAAATATTATCTTATACAATGTTATATCTCTGATCACATTTTAAATTTAAACATTAAATGTAACTTAATCATAAATTAAGTCGACATTATATATCTTATCAATGTAGCAGTCGGAGTCGACAAGGGTATGTGAATCCGAAAATTTGCACAAAGCAGGAAGTGAATGTAGTACTTGTAGGTGACAAGACAAAATAGTCGACAAATAGTTTTTCAGTTTTTTCAATCGATTCCCTTTTTGTCTTGGCGGCCCCATGAAACTGCTTTCCCCGGTAACCAAAACCATGGGCTGCGACGTGGATGATCTTCATGCACGCATCGAAGGAAAGGAAGAGTCTTCTAAATTGAATTGAATTCGGTTTCTAGTAGATTTATACCATTGGTTATTTTTTGCTACTCAATAGTTTTTATCATTAGATTAAGGGGAAATGTTGTAAGTAAATTAACAATAAAGTATCAATCAATATAAAATAAATATAACCTAAAATGATTTAAAATAAAAATATTATCTCAAGAAATCATAATGAACTGAATTCATATTTATATACCAATATACATAAATCATAGTTTGAAAAATCAGTTCAATGAACTAGACACCAATCTAATTAGTTTAAATCAATAATATATGATTGAACTGGTTAAACTAATAACTACCAGTCAAACTAGTGAACCACCAATTTTGAGCAATTAAAAAAAAGTTTTTGGGGTTTTTTGGTTTAGATTTATTGTTGCATTATAAATAGTGTATTATTATAAGATATGATTTTTATTATAAAAATATTAATTTATCAATGTTATTTTAAGTATAATATTTTTTTTATTAATATTGGTTCAATTGTGATTTAACTACAATTCAACAACTGAATCATGAATTGGTAGTTTGTTTGGTTCAATAATCATTCGATTCTTAAAATATTGGTATGAGTCATAAACTTAGGTTTAAATATAATAAAAATATTTAGGTTTAAATATAAAATTAGCTTGAAAAAGACTTTAAATTTAGGCTCAATCCTTTAAAATAAAGATTATTATTTGACCTTGAAATAAAATTGTTAGCTCAAGACCCTTGTCGTTATTCACCTTAATAAGTTATCGATAAGGGTTTAATCCTTACATAAAAAAAATTCAAGGGCCAAATCTTATACCAATACCTTATTTCATATTATAAGTCTTTATTTATATTGACACACAATTTTAGGAGAATGGTTATTGTTTTGATATTATAAAACACAATTTTATTTCTTCAAAGTCAAATTCAACTATTAAACATTAATTGCACAAATGTAAACTCATTAAATGCTTAAGGGTAAACTAAAAATGTAATAAATACTTCTATCTTTTTTTAGGGGCTTATAAAATGAAATTTTTTTTAGGGGCTTATAATGGGTCAATTTATTTAAGCTTATTTTTAAGTGTTCTTTAATAAAATATTTTATTTATAAATACTTTATTTAATAAATAGGACAAAGTTGCTTTTTAAAATAAATAGAAATCTGTTTATTTTTTATTTCTGTTTATTTTAAAAACTTTAAACAAACACATAAAAATTTAAAATAAATACTTTTTAATTAAAAAAACACTTATATCTTAAAATAAATTTAAACAAATGAGCTCAATATTAAACAGAGAAAATATGTTTTAGAAGGTTGAACCTAATTTTAAACATTTTTAACTATCAATATTAATTTTATATTTAGACCTTGTTTTTATTTTTCTGTTTCAAAGAACTTGTTTTTAAAAAGTGTTTTAAAATGTGATTTTAAAACAATTTTAAAATATGAAATAATATTAATTTATTTATTGTTAATATTATTTATCTTTGAAATGTTAAAATTATAATATTTAAACTTATTAGTTTGTAATTTTGGAAATGAAACGTAAATAATGAATAAACTAAATGTCTCTTTGTTTTAAATATATCAAATACAAGCATCTTATATGATACAATCGGAAATACATATAATTAGCAACCAAGATTGGAATAATAAATAATTTTGAAACGACAGATGGAAATAATATTCTTTATTATATTTATTATAGTTTGTGTAGTTAAAGTTAAAGTTGTTTTTAAAATTATTAGAAAACAAACTGCTGAAATTTTAATGACCAAAAATCATAGTTTAACTTGTTAATATCACATATTAACAGCTGGTCATATCTAAATTATTTGGACAAGTTAACATGTAATTTAATTACTTATATCAACAATTAAGGAATTCAAATAAGAAAAAATATTTTATTGTGGCATTTGATGAAAATGATTTGTTTTTTGTTTTGTGTGAATCTTACATTACATTCTCATATTTGTTATGACTTTCTTATAAAACATGTCTAAGAATCCAGTTCGCTATTTGAAATTATTTTTAGGTTTATATAAAATTAGCTCATGAAAGACTAAAATTAGAATCAACCCCTGAAAAATTTAGCATTTAGCCCATCGAAAAAAAAATTATTAGTTTCAGGCCTTACTGTTAACTACCTCAATATTCAATTGATAGAATTCAATGGCAAAATTTTTTTAAAAAAATTCTTAAAATGACGATTAATTTTAAATTTAAATCAAATATTTATTAAAGAACCACAGAGTGTGTTAGGAGTCTCAAGATACTGGGCAAATCACATAGCTCTTCCATTGAGCAAACCACATAGTGTGAGGTTGAAAAATGTTGTGTTAATATCCTTTCTCTTATTTCAAAATCGTTATTTTGATATCACATGGGAAACTTGTAAGATATGATAAATCTTTAAATTATTAATTTATTATCATGTTATTTTTAAATCTAAACAAATATATTAATATCACAAAACATAAATGTTACTTGTTTTATAAGCCACGTATAAGTATTTAAAAAAAGGGGTATCAAATCAAAATTATTACACATATTGATTTTTATTTTTATTTTGCTTTTTTTGGTTAATTTTATTTTGCTTCTTACACTCCATTTTCGGAACTTGTTTGGATTTTGGCCCAAAGAAGGGCCCATGGACACACCGAACCTGGACGCCCTTTTTATTGGGTTTTTTTAGAAGCAAAACATCTTTTGGGCGGTTTAGTGCTGGGCAAACAGTGTGGATCATCTTTATAATTTATTTATTGGAAATTCATTTTTTGTCCTAATATATAAGCATTATTAAGACTTAATTGTATTTTATTCTTGCATGTTTACGTGTAATTTTAATTACTTATATTTAGAGGTCAAAAGTTATTAATCATTCATTGGGAGAAGAATGTATATTAAGTGGTTTTTTTTTAATGCTTAGTTTATAATCATTCATTTTTTTCTTAATCATTATATTTAGATTATGATGTAAATGTTTTAATAGATTTTTGTTAATTGGTATAAAATGTCTATTATGTATTTAACAAGCATGTGACTAGCATATAGATTTTGACACCCATTGTAACTTTTTAATGCATGGTTTTCTTCCTTGTTGGTAAAAGAACATGTGTTTTTTAATAGAATTCAAAGAAATTGGGATGGTCAAACAGGTTAAATGTCCGTTTGGTTTTCAGTTGGGGAAACAGAGTTTGAGAAATAGAGAAATTTAAGGGTTGATATTGATATTTTACATTGTTTAAGACAGTAAAAACTTTGTTTGACTAAAGGATCTATTTTTGGGTGGTTTGACCAATCAAGTTGGATAATCAAATGGGCAGTAAGTGATTGAAAATATTATCAAGAATGTAAAAGATATATGTGCAGGAAAATTCTTCTTGCAAATATTTAATATCATTGGAGTCTCTTAAATCCAAATACAATAGAACGTACAAGACTATATATTAAGTTAAAATGATTTATAAATATATTGAAGAGATAGAAGAAGTACCATAATTTATATACACATTTTAGAAGAATTGATTTATGTATTCTTTGTTGGTCCTTTGTCCTGGGGTTGATGTTTAATTCATTTTGACATTGGCATATGAATGGATGAATCAACAAGTTCGCGATTCACAATAAGACGAGCCCAACATTGTTGCTTGTCGCCTCTCCAAACTCATGAGAAGTCCAACCAATATAACTTCTAAATTCTTAAAAGAGTAACCATCTTTTCGCCCTTTACAAGTGTCAACCCAATGCAAGGGAGAGGGACAAATTAAGTAACTTATTATAATACTCAAAACTTAATATATTTTTTTTAAAATATGAAATAACTATTAAGTTTATTCTTTTCTTAGTTTTTTAAGATATATTTTTAAATATTACTTCAATTAGAATTAGAATGCGTTAAATATATATATATATATATGTTATTAAAATTAATAAAAATAAAAATTATAATAAAGATATAAAACCTGTAATTTTTTGAATCCGATAGGTAGTCACAGGAATAGGGTTATATATGTTATATAGTTTTAAACTCTTCTCTTTAAAATTTGTTACCAAACCCATCTTATATTAATAATTAGTGTATTGAAGGAGAAAAGAGAGTTAAAAAACCAGAATAAAATAAATAATGTGATAAGCACGGTTTTAAAAAGACTATACAATACCTATATATCAACTTATATATATTAAGTAAATATATATCGTAAAGTCCCACATAAGAGAAGGAAAATATAATGAAGTGAAACTAGGAAAAGAATAAATTGGTTTGGTAATTAATTTGTTGAGTGAAATGAGGGTGGTTTTGTTAAAACCATGGAGCACATAGAGTTTAAAAGCATCAACACTAACAGAGGCATGGGAACATTTTCAGTCTCTCACTCCATGATTTTCATGATCCTCACCTTCCCTTCTTCTTTCTCTTCACTTACTGAGGTTTCACCAACACCTTCTCCTTCAATTCAATACGACAAAAAAACAACCGTATGGGTGGTGTCCATCGTGGTCGTTTTATTCCTCATCACGTGTTTCCTTTCCTTCTACACTCGCCAGCGTGGCAACCAAAGAGGAACCCAGGAAGAGCCACGTGGCCTCAACCCTGAACTCATCAAGACCTTCCCCACTCTACTCTACTCCACCGCCAAACACCTCATGCTCGAAACAACCACCTTGGCGTGCGCCGTGTGTTTGGACGAGTACCACGACAACGACAACCTTCGCTTCATCCCCAAATGCAACCACGTTTTCCACCTCGATTGCATCGACACGTGGTTGGACTCTCATTCCACGTGTCCTGTTTGCCGCGCCAACCTCAACCATTTGTCTCCTTCGGTGGCCATTCAAATCACAGAGGAATCAATGGAATCTCCGAAGATTAGTTTACTTCGTCGATGTCGTACGATGAATGAGAACCCAACAGGTCGATCACGGTCCACAGGGTTTTTATTTGATGTTCTGTTTCCACGGTGTAACTCAACAGGGCGCGTAAACTTGGAGCGCTTCACTCTGCGGTTACCGGAAGAGGTACGAAGGGAACTAGTAATGAAGAGAACAAGAAGTAGCGTGAGTTTCAGAAGAATGAGGAGTGGAAGAAGAGGTTACACTTACAGGACAAGAAGCCTAGGTAGTCGACAAGTGACCAACTTTTCGCAACGGTTTCACGGTGAAGATTTCATATCTATGCCACACTCTCTCTTTGGAAATACTTGCAACAATCATTTACATAGTTAGTTAACTAAACGGATATGTTTCTTTCTAATTAACCCTGAAAAATTATTGCACAATTTTGGAGCATGAACTAGATGTAATAAAAAAAAAACTTATGTTAATTTAACTTTCTAAAGTGCATATTATTATTAGTTAAATAATTAATAGTATTAAATGTAAGTATTATCAATAAATACTTAATTGAAGAATCAGTTAGATTAATTTGATTTGATATTTATTTTTAAAAAATATATTAAAAGAAATAAGTTTAGCAACATTTCTAGAGTCAATAGATGTCTCATTTTATTTATAAATACATGTAGAATTGTTAACATAAAGGAAAAATAATTTATGGTACCAAGTGCTTCAAAAGTGCATGCATGCACACTTATAATTAGTTTAATGTTGTGATGGCTGAATTAATTTTAGATTATAGTGTGTTTGATTTTGTAATGGTGAATTGATATTACATTAATGTAGTTCTGTAAAACTGATTTGGCATAAAATTGATATTTTTTTTTAGAAAATAGATATGGCAGCTTTGAATAGTTTTTTTAAAATAAAATCATTCTGACAAAACTTTCAAATATTTTTGAATAAATTTAAGCACGTGAAAATTGTATAATTTGGATTGTTATAAGGGAATCATGTTCTATATCAATCTGGATTCATAAACGGTCAGAATTGAAAGTCCTTGCTGTATCCGTAAAGACAAAATGCAGAAGCGGTACTTGACGAAAACAATTTCAGAAGTTATCAAAAGGCAATGTTCATAAAAAATTTGATTTTGTATCACAAAGTCGCTCTCAAATCGCAATCGATAGCTGTGCGTAGCCTTCTCGCTGTCCTACATGTGTATAATACACAACAATTGGGTTGCTAACAATATTTCATTATCTTCATTCATTCTACCTCAATTTAAAATCTCAAATTAATTCAATTATCTATTACGTATTTCATCTATTCATATATAACTCATCCGATCCATATATTTATAAAATAAAAAAAATAATAGATTTAATAGATTTCACTTTATATTTTAATGGACGGATCTATCGTAATTTTTATCCCATTAAATTTTACTTTTATTTCTTTTAAAAAACCCATTGAAATTTTTAAGTTAAAAAAACAAAAAAAAATCTTTCCCTCCTCAATCTTCTTGTTTCATTGCTACTACTTCTTGCTCTTAGATATAGTTGTCAATACAGGCTACTCAACTCGGCCCTACTCAGGTGTGGGCTTTAACGGGCTAGGCTAAAAAAGTCCTAGGAAAACTTGAACTTTTAATATTGTTGTCCAAACCTAACTTGTTTCAGTCCTCAAACTTGACGGGCTACCCATATTATTTTACAACATCCATAATTTATAAATTGCTTTTATATATATTAGTTTAGTAGGTTACCTGAATTTGGTCGAGCTTTTTATATTCAAGCTCGGGTTTTAACGGGTCAAATTGAATAAGCTTGATTTTTTTAGGCTTCCATTTTTAATAACCAAACTCATATATTTTATGGGTAAATTCAGGCAGTAAGATAAAACCCAACCTATTTTGACAACTCTATTCTAAGACTTACTCTCTCTCACCTTTTCACGGTTGTTGTTATTGTCTTTTTTCACTGTTATATTAATTAGATGAATAACTAAATTTATGTTTTGGTTATTGTTTTCAACCATACATAATTCACATTTCACTTAAGTAATTTGTTTGATAGAAATTAACAAATTATTGTAATAAAATTTTAATTTTAATTTAAAAAATTGATGTAATTAAAAAACACTTTGAACGAATTGAAATAAAATTATAAAATTCATCCTGTTGTATATATTATGCCAAAAATATTATTACTCAAGTAGTGGATTTAAATTAAATATCCCTATCAGTTCAAATTAAAATTTGATCCTCTATTTTATAATATAATCTAAGTATAATTAGCAATTTGTGAAAGCGTGTAATTGAAAAAAACTGTGAGATAAAAATAGAGAAAAATTAAAATATAAAAATATGGAGCAAGAAAATAAAGAAAAGAAAAGAAAAAATGAAGAGAAAAAAAAGAGATTAAAATATAAAAATGTGGAGAGAAATTAAAACAAAAAAATTAAAAAAAATTAAAAAAAAAGGAGATTAAATATAAAGATGTGAAACGAGAAAGTAAAGAAAAACATTAAAAAAATTGGGAGGGGGGATTACAGACAAAAAAAAGAATAACATTATTTTTTAAATTGGATGACATAAATATTTTAAAATTTTTAAATAAATCATAAATAAATTAATGAATGAATTTTTTCTATCCATTAAAATTTAACTAAAATATTATCTATCCATTTAACACCCTTAACTTGCCCAATCCTCCCAAGTCAAAAAGTGTAATTAAGTTGTTGAAGTTTATCCTCTCTTAACCAAAAATTAAAGGTTTTGGTTATCTTTTTGGATATATAGCAACATTATAACCATAAGTTAATTATCTCATTCATTAAGGTATCAATAAACTAATAAAAATGCTAGTGATTATCATTGACAACAACAGTGAAGGTTTCATTTACTAAAAATAATTTAACTTGCGTAAAAGTTTATTTAAAAATTTGTTACGTAATAAGAACAACTTTTTTCTTTTAACTACTAGTAAGAGCAATTAAATAAAATTATAACTTTATAATTAAAAATAACTGTAAATATGATTTTAAATTTTAAATGTAATTATCATGAATGCTAGAAATTTATTATATAATAATTTATGATTGAATGAGGATGTAAAAAACATTTACACTAACTGTCTATTTTAATTAAATCATTTAAAAATACCTTAGCTTTCTTAAAATCTTACACCCTCTGTTTCTATTAAAGCTTTTTTTTCTTTCATCCGCTCAACTTTTATTAATATTTCCATTTATTTTCTTGCAATCGACGTATCTTATTCCTCTTTTCTTGTTTTTCTATAAGCCAAAAAATATATTAAAAAGAGAGATAGAAGGAGTGTCCTAAACCATATTCAAAAGAAGGATATTTGCCTAACTAGATAAAGAAGTGGATTTGAATATCAATCTACAAATAAATATGAAAAAACCTTCAACCTATTAATCATCCAATTCCACCTTTTAAGTTTAATGAGTTCCATGACAATCTGAGTACAAATATTTGTCCCTCTTAAAATAATCTCATTTCTTAGATATCAAATAGATCAAACAACACCAAACCAAATAACTATCAAACTCTATTACTCTTGTCCCTCTGAAAATTTCCATAAAACTGATTGAAATTAATTTTCTATAGCAAAATCTGGCCCCAAGATAGTAGAATTGGTTCGTCTATCCCATCAAAGTTCACCAATAAACAGATCAGGTTAACTTGTTCCGTCAAGACATATAGGTTAAAAAATATAGTCTATTTTATCTTATTCGAGGTAATAGACTGATCTGTCAACATTAAAATCTTAAAAAATATTTTAAAAAATGGTGGAAATGTATCTTATTTAGCAAGCTAGTGAGTTGGCCTACCTAATCGGTAAAAAAATCAAATAGGAAGTCAATCTAGTTCGGCTTGACTCTAGTTTGAGTGGACTGAGCAAGTCATGTCCACCTCTAGTTTGCCCGACATTTTTCATGGGCTTGACTCATTTTGCAATCCCTAGTCCCGAGATAGAAATAAGTGAAGTCATCCATTGGGGCCTATAACCTAGCCTATGTAAGACCTAGTTTTGCTCATTCTATTTAACATAAAGATCGGTCTAAGACTTTTTAAAAAACCTATTTAATTAAACAAGTTAGGTTTGAGTTTACAAAAAAAATTGTAATATATTATAATTTATAAATACACATAATATTTTCTATAAAATATAGTTAAATTTGTTAAAATCATCTTCAACAAATTTGATAATAAAATATATATTGTATGGAAGTTGTTAGCCTCTCAGAGACATATAAATTTGTTTAAAATAAATTTATTGATCTATTTAATATACGTTTATTTGTCTTTTCATTGACAATAATTTAAATCAAACTTTTATACAAGCTATCAGATTAAAACAGATTTTCAAATAGGCAAACCAAACCTAAAAATATGGTTTGGGTCAAATTACAAACCGAGTTAGGGTGTTAAAATTAAGTATAAGATCATACCCAAATCATATAAATCTAACTTAACCCAAGTTATTCTCGCTTCCATCCACCCTGCCCCTTTATCATACCTAGTTAGATCTGTTAATAATTTCAAAACGAAGCATGTATATTTTTAATGTTTTTTTCCCTCCATAAGTATCTCTCTTCAACAGCACTACTGTTTTGCGTAATAAATAAGACTCTCAACGAATAAAAATATCCTAAACAATCCGAATCAACCATTAGTCCCTTCGACTGGAGTGAATTAAAATAATAGCATTACAAAGCTAAAAATTGGAATCATTTGTGGCTTAAGATAACATAATCAATCATGCGTTTGTAGACTTTTGTTGATAAACATTAGGTCATCTTCAGATAAGTGGATAGATATCTTTGCATGACCAACATGCCTTGCTGAATAGTTTGGTACTTATCCAAGGACTTCAGAGTTTTTAAAGAATATTGCCTTAAAACTGACAAATAAATTACACTATTCAAAGTTTTGGTAAGAACACCCTTTGCATACTGCTTGTTATGATTCCGGGTTAAAAACATTTAAGAGTCTGTAACTGGATCATGATTTTTTTTTTAACAATTCCAGTTTTTCTTTATTTCTGTTTCAACATGTAACTGATTATAGTTTTTTCAATTGCATTCTCGTAATATTATATTAATTATAATTTTCTCAATATTAGGAAAAAGCTAATTATAATAACAATGTTACAAAAATAAATAAGAAATACCTGATAAGAGAAATAAAAGTACTAATTTATTATATTAATTTCTTTATATATATACACACACTAATTGAAAACACAAAACAAAAGCAATTTTATCAGCAGGAAAAAATAGTGGCACCTATGATTGATTATTGACAATCAAAATTGTCAGTATCTGCAGGAAAAAAAAATTGTTAGTATCATTTTCCTGTAGCGACAATAAAGTGAAGTTAATATTCGGTATTTGGTGGTGAGATTTTTAAAATTTGTTGAGAATGTTATTTAAAATATTTTCATACTCATATTTGGTATAAGATAAAAAAATATTTTTAAGAATATGAGATTTTCAGGAAATTTAATTATAAATAAATTAAAAATTTACTTTCTCATTTCAATAAATGGGTATCCTATATGTTCTTGAGAATAAAAAAATTTAAAACAAAAATACCTTCATTTTCTTCCCAAATCCTCATTAAACAAAAAGATCCTCAAGTAAGTTTTTTTAATATCAAACATGGGAATGAGAGAAACTAAAAAGATTCCTGAATAAATTTTTTTAATACCAAACATGAAAGATAAGTTATCTATAAAATATATTACTAGAAATCTCACTTAAAAAAATCTTTCATACCAAACACCACCTTAAGGAGAATTTTGGTTTTAGATAATGTTTTTTTAATTTCAATTTTAATTGTAAAACTATTATTTTGTTTTTTCATTTGTATAAGTTTGGATAGAAGCAAAATGTAAGGAAACATTTTATAGGTTACCGGTTCTTCAGGTCTTCGGTCACTCATATAAGGCGTCCATTTTGCTTTTTTCAATCTAACTAACGCTGATTACACTTCTTGTGTACTGGTACCGGAAGTGGAGTATTCATGGTCTCATCGGTTTAGGGTTTAAAAAAATATATATTTTATTTCGATTATTTTATTAAGTTGTGATTTGGTTTGGTTTAGTTAAAATGAATAACACCATTCGATCCAATTCAATCTGGTCAAATACAGTTCGGATTTGATTGATTTATTC
Source organism: Clitoria ternatea (assembly GCA_037962975.1). Classification (NCBI taxonomy): domain Eukaryota; kingdom Viridiplantae; phylum Streptophyta; class Magnoliopsida; order Fabales; family Fabaceae; genus Clitoria; species Clitoria ternatea. The sequence goes on from CM075670.1 coordinate 287,213,701, forward strand.
ATTTTTTCAATTTATATATTTTATAAAATAAAATTATAATTATAATTATAGCAATTTAAAAAATATTTTAGGTTCTCAACAATGACAATGACATAATCATTAATAAATAAAACATTTCAAGTTTTCAACAATTCAACCCAAACCTAAAATAAATAAAGTGGTGCTTAAATAAGGTTCAATATAAAATACAACATAAATAATAAAAACTAAGAGTTAATGCCAAGATTTTAGTCTTTTAGTTCTTCCTATAAGTTATTATATAGTTTAGATAAACTTACAAAATAATACACAAATGTGCGGTTCCGTTTAGTTTCCACGAGTGGAATCAAAAACCAAACCGAAGTAATTGTGAAAAACGATTTTTTTACGGTTTCAATTTTTTTATTTTCAATCTGATCAATTTTAGTTGTTTTTAAAATCGATTGGACAGTTTTTAATGATTCAAATCGGTTAATAAACACCTTAGCTTACCTGCGAGTTATTATACCTTGGACGACACCAAAACATAATGTATGATATTTTTTTAATTGTAGGTTTCAATATTTATATGTTTGCTCTTTTAACTAGTTTTCTCATTGCAGTGATGACCTCACCTGTTTCATAGCTTCCCTCTTTTCGTGACAACGTTAAAGAATGCGAAACAATGCAAGACGCATGGAAGTTGTGACCTGCGTACAAGACAATAAAATAAAATAAAATATTCACTTACGTACTTGTCCCAATATAATTTATTTTTGAATTTGCGTATGGGATGTTCCTTTGTGCTACGGTTATTTGTATTATTCCGTGTTAATTAATGTAAGACACATTAAAAACAAATAAATTATATGGAGCATAATTCATTATGACATGAGTTTTAATATTATTATTGAATGAAAATGATAATTTTTCATTTCTTCTAATACTCTTGGTATTCAAGGGAAACCACACTAAAGAAACGGTTTTGTTACAAATTTCAAAGTGTTGAATCCTTGAGGGAGACGTGCATACTAATCATTTCCAATTAAATTTTATTCCATAACTTGCTGGCTTCAATTTCATCCTCCATCTTAAAAAACAAAACACACGTTTAATTATTTGATAACAGACCCGAATTCAAATTATTTTACACTAACTTTAGTAATTAGTTTGACATTTTCTTTTGTCAGTTACGCTTAAGAAAGCAATTCAACTACTCCGCTCCAAGAACAAATATGTTTCCTTTCGTTATGCACAATGTTGCCATTTCTTTTCTCTTCTTTATCCATTCATATTTTTCTATCTACCATACTTATTTTAAAAACATTAAATATATATGTTGGTACAATGTTGCCATTTGTATGCTTTCGTTATGCTTTTCTATTTTTTTTAAGATTAAAAAAATAATTTCTCTGTTGGCAATAGTACTGACGTTGATGCTTATTTTGATTTTTCTAATTTCTTTTCTTCATCTTTTTAAAACAAGTAAATAATCGATTCTTAAAAGAAAACAATATATGCCACATGCCGTCATTGTTATCTAAACCGATTTAATCAAAATTTAGTTTTAATAAATAATGTATAAAATTAATATTAAGTAGTTTTATTTTTAAAACTCTATTTCATTACCCAACAAACATTAAATCAATCAAGCTAACTAATAAAGTTGTGAACTGACTATTACTAATTGATTCAAAACACAACTCAATTATAATTATTCAAACAAAGGTAACTAGGCGGTTTATTACCACTGTTTTAAGGTGCAATTTGAATCCAAAAATCATAAAACCCCAAACCTTGACATACATTAAATCATTCGTGGAGGTTTTGTTAGGTCTTTGGGTTTGGTGGGGGAAGTAGATTAGCAGAGTAACAAACTTTGATTTTAAAATCTAGAAAATCATAAGACATTCATAATTAAAAGGTTAAAACAAAATGTTACATAATTTTAAGTTTATAGGACAGCTACTTAAAATAATAGTGTGACCCTCAGAATAGTAGACTCCTTCAAAATAGCATAAAAGAAGTTGAATAGTAGTAGCAAATTAACACTCTCATAACTCTAATTCATCTTTTATCCCTTTGCGTGGCCTTTTAGCCACAACAAAATCATTAATTATCAGAGCAAAAAGAGAATAAACGAGGTCCAGTATTAATTACAACCAAAACCTTTGCTTGTAAATGCAGCAAATCAATTTCACCTGAACCCTAATGACCAAACAACACTCCCACCATGCCTTTCCCCTTTTCTTCTTCCTTCTTTCTCTTTTTCTTCTCACAATTTTTCCGCCGCCGGCAACCGCGCAGCTCCCGAACACGCTCACACCTCCGCCGCCGGACCGCTTCACACGGCTCAGGTTCGACAAATCCATGGCCATAGTTCTCGTGATCCTCGTCGTCGTCTTCTTCATCTTAGGCTTTCTTTCTGTTTACACTCGTCACTGTGCGGAGCGAAGAATAAGAGGGAGGTTCGACCTCGCGATTCCGATCATCGGCAGCCACCGTCGACAGCGCGGGCTTGACCGAGAAATCGTGGAAACGTTTCCCACGTTTGTTTACTCCACGGTGAAGAGTCTTAAAATTGGGCGCGCGACGCTAGAATGCGCCGTGTGCTTGAACGAGTTCGAGGATGATGAAACGCTGCGTTTGATCCCCAAGTGTAGCCATGTGTTCCATCCCGAATGCATCGACGCTTGGTTGGTGAATCACTCCACTTGCCCTGTTTGTAGAGCCAACCTTGTTCCGAAACCGGGCGACCCATCTTTTGTCGTTATTCAGATTCCAGATCCGAATGAGCAAACCCGACCCGAATTCGGTGAAGATAACGGTGACGGTGGTGACGTAACGGAACAAGTGGCGGATTCTCCTAAGGTGAATAATAGTAATAATAATAATTTAATTAATCAGAACCGTTCACCTTGGTCACGGTCAACGGGTTTTAGGATCGGAAGTTGGTTTCCACGGTCTCACTCGACCGGTCACTCGCTGGTTCAACCGGGGGAGAATCATGACCGGTTCACGCTGAGGTTACCCAATGAAGTGCGGAACCAGCTTGTGAGTTCCACACTGAGCCGAACCAAGAGTTGTGGCGTGGGCGTGACATTTACGCGCCAGAGCAGTGCGAGGAGGGGTTACAGGACAAGGAGCGTGGGCAACAGCAGCTATGATCGGCCTGACCGGAGAGGGTTTTCTTGGACCCCACCTTTTACGAGTGGGAGCGGTTCGAACCGGTCACCAAAGAAGTCTCCCAGGGTAAAGAATGATGTGGGAGAGCGATCTTCGGATCGGTTATTTACGGATGGAGAGGATGTTGATGGTTGCCGTTTAGATTAGGTGGGTAAAAGGTTAAAGATTATGATTAGTTTGATAGTGGGTTTACTTTTACCAATTTGTGTTCGTGTAATTATCACTCTTTTTACACTGTATCACAGAAAGGAAATTACTCTTTTTGTATGTACATATTTATTTGTTTATTAGAGATTTGGAATTCTTTTTGAGTGTTCAGGGTGGAACAAAGGAGATAGGTTTCTGTAAACGTTTATCAAATTAATTAAAAATCTGAAACGATTACTTCTTTTTGTTTGCTTCTTAATTATCATTTGTTGTGGTACTATGTTGAAGATTGAATCTTTTCATTTGTTTAGGATCATCCCTTTTGTGTCAACTTAATTACCGAAACTTATAATTCGTAAGGTATTTAGCCTAAGATGCCATGCATGCTATATCTTTTCTTGATATACGTTTTTTTATATAACCCTATTTTCTCTATAATTAATATTTTCTTATTTTAGACAAAATTATGGTATAATTGGAAAATAAATATTTGAGTTTATCTTAGAGTTTTAAAAGGACATATATTATTATTTTGATTTTAAAAAGTTATTCACTCATAAAAATTTTAAGTCATAATATAATTAATACACTATATAAATTTAAAACGCCAAGTTGATAAATATCCTAAGGAAGTGAAAATAGTTTTTTTATTATAAAAATTATGAGGGAAAAGTATGATTGAGTGAATTTTAATGATATTTTTAAATATTTTTTTATTTTTCTTTTTTATTTAACAAATACTTAAAGTATTTATTAACGACGACTCATTAGCATTTTCTAAATTTAAAAGATGATCTCATGATCATATAAAAAGTGAAACAAATTTCTAAATTTAAATTATATCTATATGTCCGTTTATAAATCTTTGATTGTCTTATGTTAGAGTTCTAGAGCAAAGATATACAACCCTAGCTATTTTGTGTCAAAAGGGAGTTACAGCAGGGGGAAGAATATATATATATGGGATAATTGAGAAGTATTCATGTTATCAAATATAGGAATTTTAATAAAACTATTGTTTTGAAAATGATAATAGACAAAAGAGTTTCTTTTAGAATTCATAAAGGGCTAAAATATGTAGAATTCAACAAGAAACAAGATATTGAAAGCAAGGGTTTATTATAAGAAAACTTACACAAAAAATAAGAGAAATGCTACACATGGAGAGGATTCAGTAGACGGGCTTATTCTGATCTTCGCTTTTCTTTGAACTGAAGTCCTGACCTCTTATTTATACATAAAAGATCACACTATTGGCGATAATATTATATTACTCTATATAAGATTACATTGTCCTTTATAGATAAAGGATAAGATTACATTGTCCTATTTTATTGTTGAGAGATCCTCGTTATCCTTTACTGACAGTATCCTTTATTGAGGGATGTCTTGTCGTGCAAACTAATAAGGAATCTTGCTTTAATTTTGTCGAATTTTGCCAACTCTCTTAATCAAACATATCGAAACACATGTCTTCATTTGGTTGTTCAAGGTCTTGAGAAAAATCTAAATTATCTAAGTCTTTGAGGGATGGGGAAGAAAGGGATTCTGAAGAAAGAGTTTTTATTTTGTCTAACTTTTTATGTCATTCTTCCTCGAAGGACATGGCAGCTAACTCGACCATTATTTATTGTTTTTCTGCTAGGAATAATAAAGTCTTGTGAGTTATTGCAGGATCTTGATGAATGGTTCTAACACCTGTTGTTGTTTCACTTATTGGTCTATTATTGCTTTTGAAATCAAATCATTATTAAATTTATTCCACCACTTAATTCTGCTGGTTCTTTAAGAGTGAAGTTTAAGAGTCTCATGGGTAGGACTAACTGAATAATCCCAAGCTAATATCCAAGTAATTGATTGGCTAACAGTAAAAGAGATCAAATGGTATCCAGATACAAAAGTAGTATTCTCTTTGAAATAAAGATACAAGTCTTGAACTATTTTGGAAACAATTGAGTGACTGTTCCCATTTCATAAAACCAATGGATGAACCATTTAGGAAACTTTAAAGAAATCTCTCTCCGAAACCAAATGAGCCAAGATTAGGTATATGGTCTTAGATACAACATATTATATCATGCCTTCATAGGTTTGCTTAGATCTGCTTCTACTAATACAGTTCCATCTTTTGGGGAAGACCTAAGAGCTCTAAAATTATAATTTAATTTAGTAATTTTGTAATATATTCTACAAATAATATTATAAGGACTTGCATCTTCCTTGATTGTATTCGTTGACTTTAGATAAAGTTTTATAGCTCTAGGGGTATGTTTATTTCTAATGTCCATAGAAAAATTTGGATAACAATTAAAGAAAGCTGGACCATCATGAAGGTTACTTTCTAAAACTGATATAATGGATTCTTCAAAGTTTTTAATCCTAATATCCTTTGATATCATCAGTATAGGAGAGTTTATCCCTAACATTTGGGTTTAGCTGTTACTTAGATCAATCCTAAATGTATAAGATTAAATCCTTTTGCAATATACTTTTCTATCATGTCTTGATCTAAAATATTAATTTCTCTATTAGCTCTTGATTTGGATAGCTATATTCAAGTATATGTATTTCTTCATTGAAGTTAGACCTCCATAAAAATTGTTGTTTATAAACTTGATCCTTTTTTACTATAGGAATTGACCAATTCTGAAAGGCGTTCTCTATTTTGGCTAGTTCTAAATCTTTTGAAGTTGTATTACAATATTTTGAAGAGGAAGTACTGGCTTGTACTGGGGTTTGCCTTACAATAACCTTATCTTTCTTTTTTAAACTAAGACCACTGAAAGATTTTAATAAACTAGCTATTTATCTTTTCGTCAAGCTCTACTACTTCTCTAACCAACGGGCTTACTGTAACATCCCAAAAATTTCATTCTCATGTATAATCATTTTGATTTAGACCATTAATGATATTATCTATTTTATCTCAACTTTCTACATAAATTTAGTTAGGAAAACATTTTTGTGAACACTTCTTTTGGTCCGGCCCAAATACCAAAGATTTAATGCCAAGCTTGAGCTCGAGTGTATCAAGCTTCAAGCTTAAATGACCCCCCTTAGCAGCTCAAGTGGTAAAGAGCATGTGAGGGTCACCTAAATCAGCAGGGTTCGAGCCCTGCCTCCCTTTTCCCCCTCCCCAGATTGCCTAAGTCAAGGATCGGTGGAGTTTTTTTTTAATTAAAAAAAAAGGTCAGACATCCGTTGCCCAAATCAGGGATTAGTGAAGAATTTCCGAGTCTGACTTTGGACGAGTGCTTTTCTCGGAAAGGAATATTCCCAAGTGAATTGATTCTGAACGAAAAGGGACTCTGACTTCGAATGAACAACTTTCGGGCAAAGACACTTCCAAGTTCCATATTTCCGAGTGCGTCGTTTCTGAGAGAAGTACTTCCGAGCGAAGAAAAGCTTTGATTTCAAATGAGTACTTCTCGGGCCGAGATATTTCCGAGTGGTGAACCCCTTCATTCCATACTTCTGAGTGCGTCGTTTCCAAGAGAAGTACTTCCGAGCGAAGAAAAGCTTTGATTTCGAATGAGTACTTCTCGGGTCGAGATATTTTCGAGTGGTGAACCCCTTCATTCTATTCGTGCTCGGGTGTCTTGAAGATTGCCTAGAGCTTGTGCTCGGGCCCATATTCAAAGTTGCCGAGAGCTTGTACTCGGGTTCGTCTTCGAGATTGCCTTCGACTCCGAGTGATATTCCCAAGTGGAAAGATTTCCGAGAGAGGACTAAACTTCGACTCCGAATGATCCTTTCGGTTGTAAGATTTCCGAGTGACGCACTTCCGAGAGAAATATTTTCGAGTGAAGAAAGGCTTTGACTTTGAATAAGTACTTTTCGGACAGAGATATATCCGAGTGGAGAATTCCCGAGTGAATCAATTTTGAATGAAAAGTGGCTCTGACTTTGAAAGAGCACTTTTCAGGCAGAGATATATATTCGAGTGAGATATTTTTGAATGGGGTATCTCCGGGTGAGACATTTCTGAGTGGGTCACTTCCGAGAAAAGATAAGCTATGACTAAGTGTTTCAAGCAGAAACATTTCTGAGCGAATCCCCTTCGAGTGAAGTAATTCTGAACGAAAAGAGGCTTTGATGAATCTTTCTCGGAACGAGATATGCCCAAAATTCCAAAACAGTGTCAGAATCGATAATTTACTTCAATCATATCATTTTGTACATATTTTAATTCCTAGTTAAAGTCTGAATTTGAAAAAGTGGTAAACTAAAAAGTTGTTCCTCGTTGTCTTAGCTTTCCAACAAGACCAAATTTATTAAAATCCATTAAGATATGAGAGAGATATGTTTAAAATACCTAAACAGTGTCAGAATTGATATTTACTTCAATCATACAAGCTCCATTATGTAGGCTGTGAAAATGGTCAACAATACAGCTCATTTTTCTTATCTAAAACCTCCATTATCACCACAATTAATGCACCTAACATCCCACTACAATCCCATTATGAAAAGCTTGTCCCCCACTTGTCATTTGCATCATTAAATCAACACTACATCTTGTCCCAAGTCTGAATTCTTAGAACAAGCTAAAGTTAGTGAAGTCTCTCTCTCATTTTCTTTCATCTTCTCCGTCAAAATACCCTTGATCTGAAGCTAGGACAATAAGAGAACATTTTCAACCACTCTAGGATCCTCCATCAAGGTAAGAGGGGATAGGGTTGTGAATAAATATGGAATGGGTAGAATTGTATGCTGGTCAAGGATTTTCTAGATTTATTTTTGTAACTTGTTACTTAATTTTAAAGCTAAGAACGTGTGAATTTAACTCTGACTTCTTCATCAAAGTTGTAGATCTTTTCGTTATGTGAATTTTGAGACTTAAACCAACTGATTTGGATATGTATAGCATGAGTTATAGTCAAAATACTACAGTATGTCTGTTCTGGAATATGTACCTTCTATTTTGTGTAAATATTAATATTCTGGGAATTATACATACATATTTAGACTTTGATGTCTTCATAAAAGTTGTAGATATTTATGTTATGGATCTAAAGAAAGTGGAATTACTTAAAAAGGATTTGATTTACTCACGTTATGGTTGTTTTACTAAAATATGTTGCTGTTGTAAAATTCTGAAATTTACCTATAATGATTATTATGGATGAAAATGATATTTTCCATATGGGTAATGGTTTATTTATGAATTATTGAGGGATTATTGATTATTATGGATGTTATTGAGTGTTCTATGAATGTCATACTGTATGTATATCTTTGTGATAAATAATTATGAATGACTAAATTAATGTATACATGAAGGTCTTGTGGTTTATTGAGATATGTTGTTGAACTGCAAATTCATGATTTTGAGACTTAATATATGTTATGTGTCCTTTGAGGACTTGTGGTTTTCCAAGTGATTATGGAAGTATTGATATAATGGTATGTTAAATCGATAAAGGGAATTAAAGGAATTCATGCATCATAAGCATTTGGACGCACCATGGAATTTAAGGGTTCCATGATTGCCGGCCCTGGTGAAGGGTTACTCTATGACGAGTTAAAGCCTTAATTTTGATGAGCGCCATGAAGTGTAGGGATTCATGGTTTATGCTAAGTCCTACTTATGTAATTCGGTACTTGAGCGCCATGAAGTGTAGGGATTCATGGTTTATGCTAAGTCCTACTTGTGTCTCTATGAGACTTTTTACTGCAGTATTCGCACTAAATCAAAATGGATCCAGCATGACATCATTTGGCTAAGTTAAAGATTATTAAATGTAAATGACCTTGTTTGGCATACTCATCATATCATAATTATTTGTTGATTGTGATTGTGTAATTTTACTTATTTTATATTTATTCTATATTTTATCTTACTCTTACATTATTTTTACAGTGCACGCTTCACAGAATGACGAGTGGTACAATTAATGAAGTTTTTTTATGTTTTATTGCTTGGACTTTGATTTCATTTGAGATTTAATGTGTTATAATAATATTATGTATCTCGTACTGCAATCTTATTTATCATTTTCGCTATGTAAATGTATTATGTTTTATTTGTTTACGACTAGTATGCATGATAATATTCCCCATTTATCAATTTTTACATGACCTCAGAATTTAAATTACGAATTTCAAAATGATTCTTTAAACGTGGAAAATTTATTTCAAAAATTTGGGTTAATTAATTGGAATTTGTAATTTGGGTTTTGGGCATCACACTTACTACCTCCCTGGGTTTTACTACCGAGACCACGAAGACCAAAAGAACTTTGACCAAAGATAAATAAACTACTTTATTAAACCTTTTAAGTTTTATTTGTTTTAAGAAAGATTAGATTATGTTTAGACTTCCTTTAAACAAGTTAATATTAGCTCTTGCTCAATAATTCTTAGTCTAATATTATCTTTTATACTCTGAATTTCTTGTCTTTGTTTTTGATTTTGTTTAGTCACATACATATTTCCTAATTTGATAAGTTCCTTTCTATAAGTATGTCTTAAAACGACTAAATAGTTTTTACACTCTTTATACTATGATAAAACTTTAGAAGTCATTTATGAATAGGACAAACACCTTATTCTACTTTTTATAGTAAATATGTTTTTATAATTTTCTCTAAGTCTTCTTTTACTATTTCTACATATCGAGATCCTGGGAAGTCTCTAATTTTTTGTATGTTCATTTTTGCACCCCTTACCTCTCCATGATATTCGTTTACCAGAACTTTAAAAGGTTTATTAACATATCTTTTATCCTTAATTTTAAGTATTCTAATGATTTCGGGACCTCCGTAATCATTTGTATATGAACCCATTTCATTTTTGTTAATTCTCATACAATTCTTATATTTTTGTCTAGCATGATTTTCATAAGGGTTAATCCTAGATTGAACCTCTATAGCTTTACCTCTACTGGGTCCTAGCTTTGATACTAGGTTCTGCAGCTGAGATAACTGAGAAGTATTCATGTTATCAAATATAGGAATTTCAATAACAAGTCTTTGAACGCAAGTTGTGCTTGGAATGACTCTCGGCAATATATATCTTAGCTCTTACGTCGACAAAGAACGTAGCAAAATGCGATACTTGGTGTGAATTGTAAAATCCTGTGAACCATCGAGTTTTTGAATGCAAGTTGCGCCTGAAGCCATTAGGTTGAAGGCATGTCTACCTGGGTGTCACACTAGATGCTGCAATATTATTAATTCAAGAGTTTATTGGTCAACTAAAAGGATGGTGGGATAATTTATTAACTCCCCCAGAAAGACTTGATAGTGTAAAAAGTGAAAGCAATGAGTCAGATGTTGTAGTTATACTAGCTTATTCCATTATTAAAAGTTTTATAGGAGATCCACATATATTTAAAGATAGACTTTCAACTCAATTAACAAATCTACACTGTCTAATTATGTCTGATTATCGATGGTATAAGGATAATTTTCTAGTAAAGGTAACCATGAGAGAAGATGGTAATGAAAGTTTTTGGAAAAAAAAATTATAGCAGGATTGCCAAGACTGTTTTCTAAAAAGGTAAAATTAATTTTTAAAAAACTTATGATCCTGAAATTAATTATAGAAATTTAACTTATGGATAGTTACATGATTGTATAGTGGATACTGGAATAAATGTTTGTACTGATTATAAATTGGAAAACGGGATAAGAAAAAAAAGCATTGTAGATAAAAGAGAAGTAAGAACATTTTGTGCTCAATGTGGAATAGAAAACATAGCAGCTCCTGGCACACAGAGAAAAAGAAGGAAAAAGAAAGAACAACAAACACAAAGAATTAATAGATATGTAAAAACTAACAATAGTAGTATAAAAAATAAAATCAAGAAACTAACCCCACAAAATCAACCAACTACAATTACAGCCCCTAAAAACACAGTTACTTGTTGGAAATGTGGGAGAAAGGGTCATATAGCTGAAAACTATAGAGTACAAAAAAATGCCTTAGAAGTAGATGAAAACTAAAAGAAAGTCTACTAAATGTTCTAATTAACTATGAACCCGAAAAAGACCGGATCAGAAGAACACATAAAGTTTGGAAATGAAATATATTAACCATATCAAACTTCTTTTTTTGAAGAAGAATTAGAAAAAGAAGAATATGATGATTTTTGTTTAGGACTAGGATTATGTTGTTTAATTTTTTTAACAACCAATATGATAATATTCTTGTTCAAATTGTTTAACAATCAATATGATAACTAAAGGTCAAACATCTGCATTAATACCAACAATAAATAAGATGAAAGATTCTCCATTAAAAATAAATTTTTACATCAATTAAATGACTTAATTGTAAAATAAGAACAAAATAGAAACCAGACTATAGAAATAATAGAAGTAAAAGATATTCTAAAACGATTTAAACAACCCACTAATTCAATAACTATTAATGTAACACCCCCTTATATACACGAGATAAAAAAAACTTTTAGAAAGATATACATATTTATCACTCTTTATCTCGTGTATACAAGGACATATATACATCTGATTTCCTTTGAATATTGAAAGTAAAAAAAATTGTCTTTCAATATTTATCCATAATGACAAAATAATTTATAGAAATCATAGGTGATAAATCATTACAATATTATATCCGAATGAAAGAGTTTATCAAAGTTTAACCTTGACCTTGTTACAATTATCTACTTGATATTGTAATAAGGCAAAATAAAACTTAACTATACCTCTACTATAAATATGAACAAACATTTCCTAGTCCTTGAACCATCGAGTTTTTGAATCCTACCCTTGTCATATCTCTTCATCTAATCGATTGAGGATGAGACCACTTTATCCTCTTGTAATTACATATCCTTCCATCTTGGACTGCTAGCTATATATCATATAACATATATTTTGGACACAAAAATTCAAACAAGAAGGAGTGAGAAACAAAATATAATTTATTACAGATAAGACATAAGCATAAGGGTTTTCACAAACTAATATAGTAATATCAGTCATATTCTCATATACAATCAATTATGAATATAGGGTTTCCACATACATAACACTTATATTTTCCTTCATAACCATCCATATAGAATGTCACAATCACATGAATGTTATGTAATGCTTATGCTACTATCTCATTCAGTTTATGCATGTGGGCCCTTAAAGTTTTAGTTTGCACTGGGCCAACCAGGAGTTTACACTGTTTCATAAATTCTGGATAATAATAACATAAATGCCTTCATGGCATATGAACAGCTCAACTGGCGTGGAAACACTTAGAGACTAGTCAGACTGAGAAAGTTTTTATTGTGAAAGTACCCGACACCAGGGAGCGACCCCAGGTCACCTGAAGCACCCTTTCACACTCTCTCATCCCAAGGCTCGCAATTAAGCCTCCTCTAATGTATCCTCGGTTTCTATAATCCGTCCCCAGGCAATATCACATCTCATTTCTCTTTAATGATTCATGATGCATGAACTACTCGTATATTTAGTTGGTTAAGGCTTTTAGAAACTCAATTATTAAATACCATAAAGGTTCACAAAATCATCACAATAAACTGTACATTTCCATAAGTTCTTCTTTGAACTTCTGTTATACTGAAATAATTTAGTACAGTCTTCAAATTCAGATCTTACCAAAATTGAGTTTCCAAGCCTTAAATATCTCAAAGTTTTCTCTTAAAAATCTTCATATATTTACATAATCTTTCTCAATTTGAATCTTAACTAGATTGAGTTTTTGAAATCTCCACAAAATATTCTTTAGTTATTTCGTTGGGGAAAACCAAAATAATTTACTTTAAACTTCTAATTTCTAAGAAAATAATTTAAAATCATTAACTAAGAATACTTAAAACTATAAAAATTTTCTTTAATTCAAGAATTAATTATCTCAACCTCTGATTTTCATAAAATAGCTTCTTTCTAATACTAGATTTTATTATAGAGATTAAAAATAAAGTTAATAAAAATTATTTATAAGAAGAAATAAAAGACTAAAATAATTACAAAATACTTTCTCTTGGAATAAAAATTTAAAGAGTAAGGTAAGAAAATTCTTACTGAGTTTTAACTTTCCGTCATGTTTGCTATATGCTCAAACTTCATATCACAAGATCATCAATCATTCATCAACCACAATCAAGTATAGTAATCTCATCAATCACAATCAAATATCATCAATCATAATTGCATATTATTAATCACAGTCTAATATTATAAATCACAATATCATTAATCGAAATCAAATATAATTAATTATAATCAAGTCAAATCAACTAAATATCGCTTATAAATATAATTCAAATTTTTAATGGTTATTTAAATTAGTAGATTTGATTTTGAGTCCTTATAGTCCAATCCTCGCACAGGTCTATATAAGTCCATATATCCAGTCTTCGCATAGGTATAGTTCAGTCTAGACAGGTCATAATAGTCCAAGTCCTTGCATAGGTTTAGTTCGATCCATATAGGATATAAAAATCCAAGTCCTTGCATAGGCTTAGTTCAGTCCGTATAAGTTATAATAATTCAGATCTATGTATAGATATTTCAGAATAAGTTACACAATATATATTAAATTTATTATAAATTTTAAGTTGAGAAGTTATTACTTTAAAATAATAATATTATTAAATTTAAAAGGAGTAGGGGACTCCTCCCTTTATTCTTATGTCTTTCATATTATATTCTTATCTCACTCCCCCTTACCTCTTGTATACCGATTCGTTATTGAAAATCCATGCGCGCCTCGTCTCCGAGTTCTAAAACATACCAATTTCATTTTAATATAATTACAAGATGAAAATTAAGATTACAACTTAAAATAAAAAATGGTAAATTTTGAATAGTGAATAGTAAATCGTGAATAGTAATAGTAAATAGTAAAACATGAATAGTAACAATAAATAGTAAAATGTGAATAGTAACAGTAAATAGTAAAACGTGAATAGTAACAGTAAATAGTAACAGTAAATAGTAATTTACTATTTGAATAGTAATTTACTATTGAAATAGTAATTTACTATTGAAATAGTAATTTACTATTGAAATAGTATTTACTATGCAGAATAGTAACTTAAAATAATATTATTTCTAGTATAATAACAGATTTCTAAAAACGATATAAAAATAACCCAAAAAATATAAAAGAGAAGTATTCTTACCTTAGGATTTTGGCACAACCTTCTCTCCAAAAACTTTTCTTCTCTCTCTCACTTCCACCACTATCTCACTAGCACTACTATATTAAGAAAACTTAATCTGAAATTGTGAATTCTAAAGAAGAAATCCTTCGGTATTTATAGGAAAAAATTTTACTATGCATTCCATTATTTTAATATAAAAGTACTATGCATTTTTGAATTTTTTATTCCAGGTTACTGTGCATCTTTTGAAAATTTCATACATGCACAGTGATTTGTATAGTAATTGTCGGCAAAATTATTAAGTCAAATAGTAACCCTTCATTCGGTATATTTTAAATATTCAAAATGAGTCCTTTTTGAAATTTAGCGATATTATATCAGTCCTCACTAATTTTATAATAAGTAATATAAAGCTGAAATTTTAAAAATCTAAAATTTTCTGTTAATAAAAATTTATTGATACGTTTTTAATTTTTTAACGATTAGAAAAAATCAAGATTTTTCTCAAACCGATAATTTTTAGATAAGTCTACTTGAAATGGATTTTAGAAAATTTTCTTATAATTTAACATTACATTCTTGTAAATATTTTTAATTTTAAGCAACTTTATATGAATTTAAAATATATTATTTTATTAAAATAATTCAAAATTTTCAAAAAATTCTAGAAAATCATAAATATTATGTAGATCAAAAAGTTCAAAAGAACCATAGTCTAATTCCTTCAAAATTTTATTTTAAAATTCTAATAAGAGTTAAATCTTAAATATGTAAAAAAATAAAAATATAACAACATAAAATAAAAATGGTGAATAATAAAGATATTAAAAATTCTTAATATAATTTTCTTAATTAGTGAATACTAATTAAGTTACTTTAAAATTCTCATTTAGAAATATTTTTATTTTTTTTTATTATTTTAAAAAAACAAATAATAAAAATATAAATACCAAAATTAAAAAAATGATAATAATAAACTAACTTATAGTAAGTATTTCTCAAGAAATATATATTAATATCTATTTCCTATTTGTGATGAAAATAGGATGTTACAATTAAAGATTTAAAAAAAATAAAAGAATTAAAAAGAGAAATTCAAGAACTAAAGCAAAAAGAAATAAAATATATAAAAGAATGATTAGAATAAATATATAAAAGAACTATGGAAGATTCAAGAAATAAAAAATATATATAAAAGAAACACATCTAATGAAAAAATAATATTAGAATTAACAACACAAACATCATAATGAAACTCAGCCCTTAAAATTGTATGTCATTTTAAATTATTTATACTTGATGTAACCTTAAATTTGTATTTTTTTAAACAAAACTTAATTATCCAAACCTAGCTGAAAGCATTAGATAAGTGAATCCCTAAATTTAAAATCATTTGTGATTGTTGAAATTACTCACCATTACCATTGGTTAGTTACGTCTATAGTGTTATTTCTGATAATAAAATTTAATGTCCTTTTAATGCAAGAGATTAACCTAGTAAAATGGTTCTGTAATTTTAGGAATTAAAATGATTGATTTTAAAATTTAAAAATTGACTATATCGATACTTTCAATTTTAGGGACCAAAATAAGAGTTTATTCGTTAGAATTTGATTTGTGATAATACTCAAGATACTTATTTAAGTAATCACAACTTTTAGGGGTTTGAAGGGTTATATTCAGAGCATCCTATAGTAATTTTAGCCTACTAAATGATTTTGAAAAACTCTGTAAAATCAGTCCTCAACCATCACCACCATTTTTCCTCACATTTACTATATAAACATCCCTCTATCCACAAAACCACTATATTTACGTTCTCCTTTCCTTTTTATGGTCACAACTTATGAGAGGATGTATTGTAAGTTTCACATTAATAAACTATTTGTATATGGTCACACACTGTAAGTTTATTCATAAACATGATATAATATGTTAAAAGTCTCACATTAACTAATTAGTGATATGACCAGTTATGCTGTTCATCCGTGTAAAGTTACTATCCTCTATTCATTTTAGCAGTAAAACTAAAACGAAAATTGAGACTAAAAAAAGAGATGGAAATTTAAAAGAAAAATAGGAAAGTATAAAAATTTTAAAAAAATGTTAAAAAGTAGAAGTAAAAAAATTATGCAAGGATTTTTTTATATATAAAAAAATCACCATGTTTCATGGTGTAATTGGTGCTTGTGTGGTCGAGGTTTGGTTTTGACTAAACTTTCTACATTTTTTGTAATCCCAATTCCCAATCAAGTCATTTTCATTTGCATTAATAATTCCTGGGACAAATGATCTAATGGTTTTGCTTGTGTATTTTTCTTTAGGTCCACTCTACTGAAATCTTTCATTATCCTTTATTTGTTCTCACCAATAAGGTATTGGTCAACCATCATATATACCCTTTTTATCTTATGAAAAAGAATTGTTACTTTTAATTTATTATTTTAAGAGTTTTAAAAAATATTTATTATTTAGTTTTTTACTATACCCTTTCTCTTTTAAAAAAAGACTATTTAAGTTTTATCCATCTCGATAATAAAGTAAAAATCTGTTTGGTTTCTAGTTGGGGAAATGTAGTTGAAAAAATAAAAAAATTTAAAGGTTGATATTAATCATTTATATAGTTCAAGACAATCAAAATTTCGTTTGAGTATAAGATCTATTTTTGGGGTTGGTCACCAACCAAGTCATGTCTTGGAGGTGGTGATGGCTTGCTTTGCAATGTCATTAGAATTGTTTGTATTTATATTAACGTATTTAATAATAAATACACCTGGTCAATATACGTATTCGTATGTGTCTGTGTGATGGAAACGGAGAATCTCCTATTGTAGGTCAACTAGCTTATCTATTCATGGTCACGTAATAACATTAAAAACAGTTTATTTGGTACTTCTGATTCTGTGGTTTTAATTTAAAAAACATATATAATGTGTCAAATTCCAAAATCAGTGATAGATTTCTTTCTAAATTAAAAACGTAACATGTACGCATAGTAGGGTACGCAGTTTCCAGCTATCAATTAGGCTTAATTTAGAGCAGTAATAGATTTTTTTATGAGAATTAATTAGACTAGTAATAGATGACAGCTGCTACCAATTTAATTTAATTATTTAATTAAAAACCTATATGTGCTCCCTTTTTTCAATCACTTGCTAGCAAATCTTTAAAAAGTAGGAGCAAAACCACATGTAATAAATTCAATCACTTTGAGAAATAAGAACAGGAACTTTTTTTTTTTCTCTCAATATTCTAAGGTTAGAAACATATTTTCCATCTAATTTTCTTTGATGAAATTATACCGAGTTCAAATGTCATAATTATTACTAGCAGTGGATGGTGGAAAAGAGACAGGAGCATATTAAAAAACTAAAATTCTAAAAGTATTTGTATGTAACAAGTACTCTAATCTTTTATAAATTTATATTTTAAATCATATAATTTTAAAAGAGTAATTATTATTTTGATTTTATAATAAATAATTTTATTTTTTTAATTATATCTTTATTTAAGGTTAAATTTCATCATTCTATATTAATTATATATAAATTTAAAATTATTAAATTCTTAAGAATAAATTAAAAATATATAATAAATACTTTTTTATAGAAACTTATAAAAAATAATACCATTTTTGTTATTTTAAAAGCTTATAAAAATTAACAGAGAAAATATGAAATTGTATAGTAAGATATATTGTTTGTATGTATTTCCGCCACATTGTGAGCATATGGCAAGACCCACACATATTGTCATATTCAAAATGTTGACTTTATGCAACGCCAAGGGATAGAACAAATTCCAACAGAGTAGTACGAAATGACAGATTTTTGTGGGTATAAAGTATACTATAGTGTGGTACAAGAAAAAAAGGAAATTATTTACTTATTAAACAAGCAAGAAAAAAACTAAAGAAGGTTCCATTTTGCAGTTTCATAATATTATGGAAAAAGAGCTAGATTGAAAACCATACCAGTAAACAAGCTTATGCAATTAGGCGGGTTTTTGGCAAAAATAGGTTATGTTTAAAAGAAATATGCGTCAAAGGAGTCTAGTTCAAAAATATTTTTGGTATGGGGTCTAAAACATCAAATCAATTATTAGAAATCGCCCCATCGTAAAACAATTTGTAATCCGTAGGTCAAGGGGACGAGTTTCTGCATGTTAACAGTAACATCCATACATAAAAACTGTCCCCTGAAAAAACGGTTTTGGGTTGAGAGTCGTACAGGCATCAAAAATCCTCATGGATGGTGTGCGACTTCAGTTTCTCGCGTTTTTCATTGCATTTCCAGTGCAGCCTACATTTATTGTGGTAACATTTTCATTTTTAAAATAAAATTTCAAACATTGAATTTATATAAATATGCATATTATTCATATCACGAAGAATATTTCCGATGACATCTAGACAGGGAAGTTATACATAGGAGAAAGGTAATTAAGCCCTATTTGTTTTACTTTAATTTATTTAAAAAGATTTTTTTAAAATTTTCTACTAAAATTACAAGATTTTTATTAATTTAATTTTAAAAATTTAAAAAACACTTCGTGAATATATTTATATAGAATGTACTTTAATATCAAATGTATTGTTGACATCCCTTCCAAATCAGGTATATTATAAGAGTTTTAAAATCTTAGAGTGTCGCGACCGGGATCGTGACGGGATGACCGACCCTTAAAAATAAAATGGATTTCGAAATCCTTTCGAAAAGAAAACAGGGAGTCGCCACCAATATTTTTTAGGATAAAAATATCGGGAAAAACCTCTTTTAAAACACTGGTTATGAAAAATGAAATTCTAAGTTCGGAAGTCGAATTACAGGTGAGGAAGGTATTAGCACCTCACAACTGTCCGTTATAAAACGGTTACCTCAAATTGATAGCGCTTATTTCAAAATAATCTAGAAATTATTTTAACTTCTTTTATGAAAAGAAACAGCGACAGTAAGAAAGAAGAAAACAGTAATGATAAAAGACTAAACAGTGACAGTAAGAAAACAAATAATGACAGTAGAAGGTTTAAAACAGTAACAGTAAGAGATGACAAAACAATGACAGTAAGGAACTCGACAAAACGACAAATATAAGAAAAAAAAACTGAAACAGAGTGAAAGAAAGGTTAACAGGACGTCTCATCCAAATTAACCTTAATTTATACATAAATTTAAATATTAAAATAAATAAATAAAGTAAAAAATAAAATTGATTAAGAAAATATTATTGTTTAATAAAAATATTAAAAGTATGAGATTAACAAGACGTCACGTCTAAATTAACCTTACTTTAAAGAAAATAACACTCTAATAAAATATTTAAAAAAACATAAGATTAACAAAACGTCTCGTCTAAATTAACCTCATTTTAAGAAAATATTATTTTAATAAAAATATTTAAACACAAGATTAACAAGACGTCTTGTCTAAATTAACCTCCTTACGACAATAAAATTTTAAAACATTAATTATATAAAATTAATCAAAATCATAACAGAGACATAAAAAATTATAACGAGAAAGTGGGTCCGACAGGAAGTGACTCCCGCTCCTACGTATTCTCAAATGTATTGAGAAATCAGGGTTACGTAGTTCTTTAGGGAAAATCTGAGAAAATATTTAAATTATTTTCGATCAATTTTGGTTTTTAATAATAAAGAAGATTCATGAAGAAGGAGAAATATAATGCGAAGTAAGATCGCACGTGCATAAACCTTCGAGACCTAATAACAACGATGTAGGCAAAAGTAATTTTGCACGACATCGCCCATAAAGTTTTAAAATAATTTTTATAAAAGAAAATATATATATATATATATATATAACAGAAATTAACATGAAACTGTCTATTTTAATTTTTACAAAAGAAATTAAGTTTTTTTTTAATATTTCATTATTTTCACCATAAAATACTATAAAAAATATTTTTTGAGTTTTGTGATTTTTATTTTTACTCTTAGTATCAAATTTACTAAATTTAAGAATAATCTTATTTTAATTTAACTAAAACTGAAAATTTATTTTTATTTCCTTTAAATATATATGTTAGTATATTATTATTATTATTTTCATTCACATAAAAAAAATAATTAAAATTAGGCTTTAAGAGTCCATTACTCTAAAAAAAGAAAAAGGTGGTTATAGAAATGGGCCTCACTAGCTGAGGCCCAAAACCTAAACCTAAAAACTAAACAAAATAAAGAAACGAAACAAAAGAAGAAGAAAGGAGAAACAGGGGAGGGCGGCGGCAGCCAAGAAAAGAGGGAAAAGGGAAGAGAGAGAAAGAGAGAAGGGGAAGGAGAAGAGAAGGAGGGTGGATCGCCGGTGAGGGGGAGAAGAAAAAAGAACCAGCGGAGACAAGAAGAAGAACCGGCGGCGGTGGAGGGAGAGTGAACGAGAGAGAAGGGCGTTCCGAGAGAGGGAGAGAGTGGGGGAGGTCGCCGATGAGGGGGAAAAGAGCGCAGAGGAGAGGGAGAGGGAGAGTGAGAGCGACAGAGGAGGAGGGTGAGAGAGGGCCGGAGATGGGGCGGCCGACGAGAGGGAGAGGAGGAAGGGCGAACGGAGGGGGAGAGGGAGAGAAGAAGGAGATCAGCGGAGAGAGATAGAGATCCGAGAGGGGAGGAGGTGGAGAGAAGAGGAAGAGGGAGAGGAGAAGGAGAGGGAGAGGGATCGGAGAAAGGGAGAAGGAGAGAAAGGGAGAGACCCGAGAGGGGGAGAGGCGAGAGAGAGAGATCCGAGAGGGGGAGAGGAGAACGACAGTGGGGAGGAGGATACCGAAAGGGTGGCGGTCAGCGGCGGTCCGACGGTGGTCCGGCGGTTCGGCAGGTGGCAGTGTCTTCTTCCTCTTCTTTCTTTTTTTTTATTTTCTGTTATTTATTTGTTGTTGATTTTTTTTGTTTTCTGTGTTGTGATTGTTCTTGGTAAGTTGGGTTTTTTGGAAGGGGTTGTGTGTTCTTTGTTGTTGGAGGTTGGTCTTGAAAGGGGTTGTGTGTTGAAGGGATGAAGTTTTGATGGTGGGTGAGTGAGGGAGGATCCAGGAGATGCTGTCTGTTCGTGGTGTTGGTGGGGTGCTCCGATGTTCGTTCTGGTGAAGGAGATGATCATGGATCAAGAAGATGAAGAAGGTTCCCTTGTGGGGTGTTTAGAAAGATCAGGATGATGGAGTTGCAGAAGGTAAAAGTGGGATGAAAGTGGGGAACCCATTTTCGGATTCCTAACGGGATTTTCGGAATGGGGGACAAGGAAATTATTATTTAAAATTTTATTATTAATAATTAAAAAGAAAGGACAGAATTTGGTGTTTACAGCTGCCCCTCTTTACTTTCTTTTCATGAAAGTGTGAATGATTCATTCATATCGTGAAAAGGAAGTAAAGACGTAAACACCATCTTAACACTAACATCCTCAATGAGGTGACGACCTTGACAAATGAAGGACTCAAATAACACCAGTTTTGGCAATAAGAAAGACTTAAAAGTACCAACTTTGGTGATGATGACTTAAAGAAGAACCAACTTCGACAAATAGAAAGCTTAAGAGGTACGATGAAGACCTGAAAAGGTGTCAATTTTGGGAATAAGAAAACCTAAAGTATGTTATGGAAACCTTTTGAAGTACCAATTTTGACTTTGAGAATCCTAAGAGTCCTAGAGAAACCTGAAGAGTTGCCAACTTTGACAATTGGGGAAGATGAACAAGGTTCCAAGTTTGACGACTGAAGTTAGAGCTTCGCCCAAAACATGAACGAATCAGAGGATACTTCCTTGATATTGAAAATGAAGTAGCCTAGAAAGGGATACTTAAAGCTTTAAAGAATAATGAATAAGGGGAATTGTCCCAATGTGTTTGGATTGAAGGACTAAGAATGGATATCTGAAGCTTTTTGATAGAAAACAAATGACTAGGGGATGCTCCTGTCTCAAATTGAGAAGTGGGATAGCCTAGGAATGGGGTGCTTAAGGCCTTTTGATAGAAACTAAATGACTTAGAGGGATGCCCCTGGCTCAAATTGAGAAATGAGAGAGCCTAGGAGTGGGTTCCTGAAGCTTTTAGACAGAAAACAAATGACTTAGGGGGATGCCCTTGGCTCAGATTGAAAAAAATGAGATAGCCTAGGAGTGGGTTCCTGAAGCTTTTTTTGACAGAAAACAAAAGACTTGGTGGGATGCGCCTGGTTTAAAGGAGATATGAGATAGCCTAGGCATGAGTCCATGAGGCTTTAGCTGGGAAATAAAAGACTTGGGGCGATACCCTAGTTCAACAGGAAATGAAAGGAATGGGGGTGCTCCCCCTTGGTTGACAGGAAGTAAAAGGATTGGGGGTTGATCCTCGGTCGAGTGGGAATAAAAGGATTGAGGGTTGACTCTCGGTTAACAGAAAATGAAATGATTGGGGGTGTTACCCCTCGGTTGACTTAAAATAAAAGGATTGGGTGTTGACCCTCGGTTAACAGGAAAGTAAAAGATTGGGGTTGACCCTCGGTGACAGGAAAATAAAAGATTGGGGTTGACCCTCGGTTGACAGAAAAGTAAAAGTTGGGGTTGACCCTCGATTGACAGAAAAATAAAAGGTGGAGGTTGACCCTCGGTTGACAAGAAAGTAAAATGTGGGGTGATGCTCTAGATTTAGAGATTTGGGGTGATGGCCCAGGTTGACAGGAAAATAAAATGTGGGGGTTGACCCTCGGTTGACACAAAAGTAAAAGTTGGGGTTGACCCTTGATTGACAGAAAAGTAAAAGGTGGGGGTTGACCCTCGGTTGACAGGAAAGTAAAATATGGGGGTTGACCCTCGATTGACAAGAAAGTAAAATGTGGGGTGATACTCCAGATTTGGGGTGATGGCCCAGGTAGACAGGAAAGTAAAATGTAGGGGTTGACCCTCGGTTAACAGAAAAGTAAAAGTTGGGGTTGACCCTTGATTGACAGAAAAGTAAAAGGTGGGGGTTGACCCTCGGTTGACAGGAAAGTAAAATATGGGGGTTGACCCTCGGTTGACAGGAAAGTAAAATGTGGGGTGATGCTCCAGATTTGGGGTGATGGCCCAGGTAGACAGGAAAGTAAAATGTGGGGGTTGACCCTCGGTTGACAGAAAAATAAAAGTTGGGGTTGACCCTTGATTGACAGAAAAGTAAAAGGTGGGGGTTGACCCTTGGTTGACAGAAAAGTAAAAGGTGGGGGTTGACCCTCGGTTGACAAGAAAGTAAAATGTGGGGGTTGACGCTCGGTTGACAGAAAAGTAAAAGATTGGGGTATTGCCCCAGGTTTGAGAGTGTGGGGAATTGCCCCAGATTTAAGAGATTTGGGGTAATGCCCCAAGTTCAGAAAAGAATGAGAGACTAGGGGTAATGCCCCAGGTTTTAAACACTTGGGGTAATGCCCCAAGTTTGGAAAGGAATAAGGGACTCGGGTAATATCCCAGATTTGGAGATTTAGGTTGATGCCCGAGGTTTGAAGATTTGGGGTGATGCCCCAAGTTTGGAGATTTAGGGTGATGCCCCAGTTTTGGAGATTCAGGATGATGCCCTAAGTTTGGAGATCTAGGGTGATGCCCCAGTTTTTGGAAATACTGAAAAAGTTAGGGGTGCTGCTCTTTGACTGGAAGAGAGTAGACATTTGGGGAGATGCCCCAGTTTGAGAGTATGATGGGTGCTAGTTTAGTGATGATGAAATTATTGGGGAAGAAAAGCCGATTGTAGCCCCCTTTTTTTTTGGTGTAGTTCCACTGGGGATGAAAGGTATGGATGGCCCTTGTCTAGTGGTTATCTTAGTTTCACCGGGAAGAGGATTCAGTGATTCTGTTTGGGGAGAGTTTTGCTTGAAGCGGTCCTTTGGAGGATTTTACCAGAGGAGGAATTTTTGATTATATCGGGTAGATTTATTGGAAACGTGACCCCTAAGATGCCTCATGAATAAAACAGAAACCTTGGGAAGGTGCCAACTCTGACAATGAGAAAACTTGAAAGGGTCATGGAAACTTGAAGAAGTACCAGTTTTTGTTAAACGAGGTACTGATTTTGACTTTGTGGAAACCTCAAAGTGCAATGAAGTTTAAAGAGATGCCACTTGGAACTGTGGAAACCTGGAAAGGTACCGTGTTTAGCAATGGGAAGGAAAAGGTGTTATTCGGTGACTGGAAGGTGAGGGATGCCTCGTTCGATAACCAGAAGATGAAGGGTGCCTTGTTTGGCAACTAGAAAGTGAAGAGTGCCTTGTTCAGCGACTAGAAGGTAAGAAGTGCCTCGTTCGGTGACCAGAAGATGAAGGGTGCCTCGTTCGGCGACCAGAAGATGAAGGGTGCTTTATTCGGCAACTAGGAGGTGAAGGGTGCCTCGTTCGGCGACTAGAAGGTAAAGGGTGCCTCGTTCGGCAACTAAGAGGTGAAGGGTGCCTCGTTCGGCGACAGGACATTAAGAGATGCCAATTTTTAGGGGAAGAAACTTGAAAGACACCAACTTGAGAGAAGCCAGTTTTGATGACTGAGGAGGAGGGTTTAGGAAGTGCCCACCTTGGCAGTTGAAGAAGAGATTTTGAGAAGTGCCAGCTTTGGCAATTGAGGAAAAGTCCTGAGGAGTGCTAACTTTGGCGATCGAGGAAGGGATTCTGAGAAGTGCCAACTTTGGCGAAAGAGACTCTAAAAGGTGTCAGTTTTGGCGATTGAGGCAGAGTCTTTAAGAAGTGTCAGCTTTGGCGATGGATGAGGCTTTGAGAAGTGCCAACTTTGGCGATGGAGGAAGAATCTTTGAGAAGTGCCTGCTTTGGCAATAGTGATTCTACTGGGGAAAAGAACTTGATCGGGTTATCGAAACTCGATATGATTGTCTGTTACAATAACCTGCAAAAAAAAGGTTAGTAGTACAAAGTAACATAAATAGGAGTCTGAGGAGGCTTCCCACAGAACCATGATCCCTATAGATTTGAGGCGACTCATGACTGAAACAGAACAAATAAGGTAAACCTAGCTTCAGGGAACATATCCGGCCCAGTCTTCATAATGATCGCTTGAGGTGAGATCAAGTAACAGGAGCGTCTTGTCCTTACGACTTTAAATAGTCACTACTTTCTCACTTTATGTATTAAGAGAAAATACACATCCATCATATCAATGAGACTCAACGTGAATACGTGTCGAAAAAGATGAAATTTTATTTGAGTTGGATAAGTATAGAGGGAGAAAAGCATAGAAAGAAAAATAAACAAGCATGGTTAAATAGGAAATATTGATAATTGGGTGAAATAAGAAGGGTTTTACAGATCTTCCAGTGAATTTCTGAGAACAGTGTATATCTCAATCCCACATCACGACCTCGAGTACACCGTTCGACCTCGCCTCTGAGAGGGTAGTTTGACCATGGTCCACGTGCCTCAGCTTGGAGTTATACATTTTGTGTTGGAGGTTTCAGTCATATTATCAGAATTTAGACGCTAATTTCTTGCCTGAGTCACCTTTTTATTTTTTTTGACTCACCGAGTTGCTCTAACTTTTGCCTAGGCCGCCCTTTCAGGTTTTCAGCATAGCGAGCTTTTCTCACTAACGACATGTTCTTTTTGTCTTTGCCTCTAAGAAGGTAGTTCAACCATGATTCATGTGCCCCAGTTTGGACTAACACGTTTTGCATTGGGAAACTTTAGTTACTTGGCCGAAATCTTGATCCTAATTTTTGCCTGAGCTGCCTTTTCGGGTTTTCGACTCACCGGGTTGCTCTAACTTTTGCCTAGGCCGCCCTTTCAGGTTTTCAGCCTAGCGAGCTTTCCATTTTCTTTATAATGTCTTTTTCTTTTCTTGTTTATTTTTGGCTACATCCTTTACAGTAAAAGGTTGAAGCTGATTATACTCTAGTTGAGCCTGCCCAGCCTTTTCAAATGTAGTTTGATCCTTTGGGGAACTGATGTCACTTTAAATAGGAGACTCTACTCCTATGCCATATACCTAAGGAAATAGGGGTGGGTCTTTTCACATCAATGAGAGGGAATTACTCGCAGTCATCATTTTGGCCTTTATTTTCTTATTTTTTGTTCATTTTTCACTTTTTGGATTTTTTCCTTTTTCCTTTTTTTGATTTTTTCTTTTGTTTGCCTCTTTTTTTTTTGTTTTGTTCTGTTTTTTATCCCCTCAATGATGTAATGACTCAATCTAACAGACTATTTCCTTGATTACATAGGCATGAGGAGTAGCCCTCTTTAAGGCTAAGGTATTGATGACGACAAGGATGAAATATTATTTTCGTCAAATTCCTGGCCTAATGACATCCGTGTCCCTTATACAGAAAGATGACAACTTGCTTGATGATCCAGACGTAATCAACTTGCCCTATTTGGCATGTGCATAGGACGTCAAACCTGATTTTGTTGTTTTTTTTTTTCGAATCAGCTTCTAACGCAATGACTCAGCATGGTAGACCATTTCCTTGGTTACATTGGCATGAGAAGTAATTATGCCCCAGGGATGAAATATTGTCATTTGTTGCATTCTTGTCTTGATGACATCTGTGCCCCCATATAGTCTGGTGACAGCTTCCTTGATAATCTGGACATAATCAGCTTGCCCTATTTTGCACGTGCATCGGACACCAAGCCTGATTCATTTTTTTATTTTTTTATTTGATTATTTTTTCTTCTTTTTTTTCTCTTTTTTTTTCGACAAAGCTTCCCTCGATTGTGTCTGTATTTATAGGCATCAGCAATTTACCCCTATCCATGTTGGTGACTGTTGAAGCTTCCTTAAACGATTGGCCTGCCCCTTGTCCATTTTCAGTACTTGGTCGTGTTGTCATTCACATAGACTCCTATCACGTCATGAAACAAGGTTACTAACGCCCTCTGATAGATTGCCCCTGTGTTTTTCAAACTAAAGGACATTAATAACTTAATCGATTCTTTCGATTGTTCTTAACTCAGGGGATACCCATCTTGACCCGTTTATCTGCTTCATTTGATGATTTCGCCTAACTCTTGATGGCTGAATCTCTTTAGACCCTTCTTATTCAAACATCTTGGCCCACTCAGACAGGGGACCATAATATTTCTACCCTCTTTGTCAGCGTGATCGACCAGGTAATTGAAGTTGTAAAACTGGACTGTGACCTCACTGTTCTCCGGAGAATCATTTTTGGACCTGCATTTATTTGGTTTGTCATGGTGAATGAGAAAAAGAAGCAAATAAAGGGAAAAGGATTCAAGGTGGCGATAAGGAAAGCAAAAAAGGCATTTTGAAATTCGACACGTATTTATTGAGAAACTTAAAATGATAAAAACATGTTTTTGCCCTTATTACATAAACATCCCCAAAGCCTTAGGCATAGCTATCAGGTTGAAAAGTCATTAAAACATCTTTTCGATTGAAAATTTAAAGTCGCATGGAGTTTGACAGTCTCTTAGTCATAAAGATCTCCGCCTAGCGGGCAATCATAAAGTTTGCATCATGCATCATCACGGGGGCCATGTTCAATGGTGACGACATCCCTTCCATACTCCTAACCCTCTTTTATTGCAGTAACCCCAGAACTCCCATGGTTAGGCAAGGGGTTTATGGTAACATTGGGTCTTCCTTCTTGGAAACTTATCCACTTGGCTTTGATTAGATCCCTCACTTTGCATTTTAGGGCCTGACAATCCTCAGTAGAATGCCCTGGGGCTCCAGCATGGTAATCACATTGGGCATTAGGATTATACCATTTAGGGTAAGGGGGAACCACCGGTTTCAATGGACAGGGTACCGCAAGGGAGTTGTAGATAAGGTAAGGTAAAAGTTTTGTGTAGGTTATGGGAATGGGGTCAAATTGAATTGGTGTTTGATTATTGACGTGTTTTCTTGTGCTTCTGATGGGATTAGGAGGCCGAGTCTGTCGTTGTGGAGGATAGTATGGCATGGGCTGTGGACTAGGGGGTTTGAAAACAGGCAAATGAAAGTGGGTAGGTGTTCGAGCAATAGATGGATGGAAGTGGGGTCGTAGTGAGGTAGGATAAGGGTTTTGGTTAGTGGCGGCCATATATGGATAAGGTGCACGAAGATTGGCAGGCTGAAAGGTAGTAGGGCCTATTGGTCTTGCTTGGGCCATCTGGATAGCTTGAGCTTGGGTGGATTGTGGTTTAGGGATTTGTTGGTTTGGCTGAGGATTAGCAAAAATGATCATCAGATGGGCAGGGTTTGAAACATGGGGATCCATCGTTTAAAAATCATGGCCATCTTGTTGGTTATGGAATGTGGGAGAGTATCCTGGGGGTATCCCATAAGGTGGGAAAGGTACAGGATTACCATCTAGGCCAACAAATGTGTGTTGTGATGTATAACCACAGGGCATTCCACGAGGTAGTCGGGGGTCAATCACTTGCTTTGCTTTCCCAGTGTTAACAGTGAGGGGGGTGGTCATGGGGTGAGTAACTTGAGCCTGTGTCAGACCAAGGCCCGAGGAATGCAGTGGGGTTAACAGTTGTTGTTGGGCATCCTCGATAACTGCAGAAGAGTCCCCTCCTGTGATTCTCTTCTCTAAAAGTTTGGCCATCTTCGCAATTTGCTCCTTTAGCTGATTGACCTCATTCCTGAGGTTTTCATTTTCTTGTTCTATTTTAGCCATGAGTCTCTCCTGAAGTCGGGTTCCGTAAGGGTGTTTCCCCATGATATCTTTTGAAAAAGACAAAAATGTCAGGTGGAAATAAAGGAAATAAAACAGTAGGACAGCAAAATACAATGACGCATGAAGCAATCACAGGTCTTAACGAGCATCCTTTGACTATTCTTTAGAACGACTTGTTCAAAAGTACTAAGTAGGATAAACATGGAAATTAATATGGGATAGTTGTGAAGAAAGAAGAATCCTCCATTCTGAGATACGACAAGGGCCTTAAGTTTAGCCATTTCGAGCTCGGGCAACCATGACCCTCCTTTTAAAGTTTGATCCCATGTTAGTTTCCATACCTTGCTCAAGGATATTCGTTAAGCCCTAAATAACTTCCGGCGAGAACAGAAAGAAAAGAGAGAATGAGCCATCGGGAATTGACGTGTTTTATAAATCGCTACTCCTTTGGTAACATCTTGGAAAACATCTTTACATTCGGGGAAGTAATGATTGACAAAACTTATGACAAATCGAGAGCCACATGAGTTACGAACCTTCCAATCGTCTTCAACGCTTTTTTATTTTTTTGGTTTTTTTTATTATTTTGTTTTGACGACTTAGAAAATTCATAACTCAGGACCCAAAGATTAAAGTAAATACGCATAAAAGGAAAGGATTGTTTGCCTATTAAAGGATCACCAATTTAAAAGTGTCATTTTTGGAAAGAAGTAATCTGTTTAACGAGCAAGTGGTCCACCAATTTGGATTAAAAGGGAAAGTGAGAATAAGAGAAGGTAGAGGGAAAGTCTGCCCCTTTGTGCCCTAAGTCAGGTATTTCTGAAAGTCTTTTTCTGGGACCTATAGCCTGTCTAATAGTGACTCCTCACATTGGGTAGCTTGCACTAGACTTCTAAAAGGTCACTAGAGCCAAGATCCTACTCATGATGTGACCACAACAGTAGGGAATCTACTAGGTGCGTACATCATGAAAGGTCGAACTCTAGTTGAGGTTCTTACGATCGCCGGATGGGAAGTACATCCCAAACGACACCGCTACCAACCTCCCCTAACTTAAGCTTCATTTGGGGCCCGGGTATATGACACCACTCATAAGTGTGTGTAAATGGTGAGTGTAGTGTGTGAAAGGGCATTCAATACCTGTACCTTATCCTATCCTACACAGAGAACAAATACAAAATGATAACACAAAGTCGTCTACCCTAGGGTTCAACAATCACACAGACATTAACAGAACATAAATAACAAAATACATACAAAACAGAAATCACATACAAATGTTGATATAAAATAAAATAAAGGAAGACGTTAAATAATTAACAGACTATTTAAAAACATGCGCTATCAACTTGTTGGCTTGACTCTCTAAATTGTCCCCAGCGGAGTCGCCATCTGTCGTGACCGGGATCGTGACGGGATGGCCGACCCTTACAAATAAAATGGATTTCGAAATCTTTTCGAAAAGAAAACAGGAAGTCGCCACCAATATTTTTTAGGATAAAAATATTGGGAAAAACCTCTTTTAAAACACTGGTTATGAAAAATGAAATTCTATGTTCGGGAGTTGAATTACAGGTGAGGAAGGTATTAGCACCTCACAACTGTCCGTTATAAAACGGTTACCTTAAATTGATAGCGCTTATTTCAAAATAATCTAGAAATTATTTTAACTTCTTTTATGAAAAGAAACAACGACAGTAAGAAAGAAGAAAACAGTAATGATAAAAGACTAAACAGTGACAGTAAGAAAACAAATAATGACAGTAGAAGGTTTAAAACAGTAACAGTAAGAGATGACAAAACAATGACAGTAAGGAACTCGACAAAACGACAAATATAAGAAAAAAAAACTGAAACAGAGTGAAAGAAGGTTAACAAGACGTCTCATCCAAATTAACCTTAATTTATACATAAATTTAAACATTAAAATAAATAAATAAAGTAAAAAATAAAATTGATTAAGAAAATATTATTGTTTAATAAAAATATTAAAAGTATGAGATTAACAAGACGTCACGTCTAAATTAACCTCACTTTAAAGAAAATAACACTCTAATAAAATATTTAAAAAAACATGAGATTAACAAAACGTCTCATCTAAATTAACCTCATTTTAAGAAAATATTATTTTAATAGAAATATTAAAACACAAGATTAACAAGACGTCTCGTCTAAATTAACCTCCTTACGACAATAAAATTTTAAAACATTAATTATATAAAATTAATCAAAATCATAACAGAGACATAAAAAATTATAACGAGAAAGTGGGCCCGACAGGAAGTGACTCCCGCTCCTACGTATTCTCAAATGTATTGAGAAATCAGGGTTACGTAGTTCTTTAGGGAAAATCTGAGAAAATATTTAAATTATTTTCGATCAATTTTGATTTTTAATAATAAAGAAGATTCATGAAGAAGGAGAAATATAATGCGAAGTAAGATCGCACGTGCATAAACCTTCGAGACCTAATAACAACGATGTAGGCAAAAGTAATTTTGCACGACATCGCCCATAAAATTTTGAAATAATTTTTATAAAAGAAAATATATATATATATATATATATATATATATATAACAAAAATTAACATGAAACTGTCTATTTTAATTTTTACAAAAGAAATTAAGTTTTTTTAATATTTCATTATTTTCACCATAAAATACTATAAAAAATATTTTTTGAGTTTTGTGATTTTTATTTTTACTCTTAGTATCAAATTTACTAAATTTAAGAATAATCTTATTTGAATTTAACTAAAACTAAAAATTTATTTTTATTTCCTTTAAATATATATGTTAGTATATTATTATTATTATTTTCATTCACATAAAAAAATAATTAAAATTAGGCTTTAAGAGCCCATTACTCTAAAAAAAGAAAAGGGTGGTTATAGAAATGGGCCTCACTAGCTGAGGCCCAAAACCTAAACCTAAAAACTAAACAAAATAAAGAAACGAAACAAAAGAAGAAGAAAGGAGAAACAGGGGAGGGCGGCGGCAGCCAAGAAAAGAGGGAAAAGGGAAGAGAGAGAAAGAGAGAAGGGGAAGGAGAAGAGAAGGAGGGTGGATCGCCGGTGAGGGGGAGAAGAGAAAAGAACCAGCGGAGACAAGAAGAAGAACCGGCGGCGGTGGAGGGAGAGTGAACGAGAGAGAAGGGCGTTCCGAGAGAGGGAGAGAGTGGGGGAGGTCGCCGATGAGGGGGAAAAGAGCGCAGAGGAGAGGGAGAGGGAGAGTGAGAGCGACAGAGGAGGAGGGTGAGAGAGGGCCGGAGATGGGGCGGCCGACGAGAGGGAGAGGAGGAAGGGCGAACGGAGGGGGAGAGGGAGAGAAGAAGGAGATCAGCGGAGAGAGATAGAGATCCGAGAGGGGAGGAGGTGGAGAGAAGAGGAAGAGGGAGAGGAGAAGGAGAGGGAGAGGGATCGGAGAAAGGGAGAAGGAGAGAAAGGGAGAGACCCGAGAGGGGGAGAGGCGAGAGAGAGAGAGATCCGAGAGGGGGAGAGGAGAACGACAGTGGGGAGGAGGATACCGAAAGGGTGGCGGTTAGCGACGGTCCGACGGTGGTCCAGCGGTTCGGCAGGTGGCAGTGTCTTCTTCCTCTTCTTTCTTTTTTTTTATTTTCTGTTATTTATTTGTTGTTGATTTTTTTTGTTTTCTGTGTTGTGATTGTTCTTGGTGAGTTGGGTTTTTTTGGAAGGGGTTGTGTGTTCTTTGCTGTTGGAGGTTGGTCTTGAAAGGGGTTGTGTGTTGAAGGGATGAAGTTTTGATGGTGGGTGAGTGAGGGAGGATCCAGGAGATGCTGTCTGTTCGTGGTGTTGGTGGGGTGCTCCGATGTTCGTTCTGGTGAAGGAGATGATCATGGATCAAGAAGATGAATAAGGTTCCCTTGTGGGGTGTTCAGAAAGATCAGGATGATGGAGTTGAAGAAGGTAAAAGTGGGATGAAAGTGGGGAACCCATTTCCGGATTCCTAACGGGATTTTCGGAATGGGGGACAAGGAAATTATTATTTAAAATTTTATTATTAATAATTAAAAAGAAAGGACAAAATTTGGTGTTTACATAGAGCAGTTATTTTATTTTATCCACTAAGATGCTTATAAATTTATGATGATATTAATTAATATTATCCTCCTAAATTTTACTTACACCTTAAAAAAGTTATGTACATAATAATTAAATCATTTTTAAGTGGACATCATATGAGCTACTATAGTAATTTTTTTTCTCTCTTGGCGTAAAATTAACTGGAATGATAATAAGATAGATAGAAGAAACAGCTTTGTCTGACAAGTTATGCATATCTGGGCCAAAATATTCTAAAACTAATCTCTAAAAGACACTGAAATCGCACTCCCATGAGAATTTTTGAAGCACGAGGTTTGACCATTAAACCGTCCAATGCCCGTGCGAGTCTCAGTTCAAAACCGTCTTTTTAGGGGACAGTTTTCATGTATGGATGCCACATGTCTGACATGTAGAAACTCATCCCCTTAACCTACGGATTGTAGAAATCGTTTTATGATGGGACGGTTTCTAATGACTGATTTGATGTTTTAGACCCCAGACCAAAAATATTTTTGGACTAGACCCCTTTGGCACATATTGTTTTTAAACATAACCCATTTCTGTCAAAGACCCGCAATTAGGCAGCAAATCAAGATATTGAAAACCATACTAGGTAACAAGCAAATCACCAAACCAAACTAATCTAATAAAGTTTCACATCATAGCTTTTACAATTTGGCATCAAATCAATAAAATATGATTACCCATTACACTCAAAATGACATACCGATAAAAAAACACAATTAGAGCACACTGTAGATATATAATGTACTAAAACACATATGTAATAGAAATAGCAAACATGCAGTAATCGATGAATTATTTTTAAAGAAACATAGGATATGTTTGGTCTGCCATGCATATCAACGGAACAGAAGTGGGTCAATGGAAAAAATTGGTCATACGATCAAATAGAGTTTTGATTGTTTCAAATGACTTATGCTTAACCTTTAAATTTTTTTTATTTTTATAATTTCATCCCTAACTGCAAACTAAACATGACATCACATATGACCGATGTCTTTCATTCACATGGAATGCTCCAGGTAACTCATCAATTCTTCCAGGTGCACAAGCCTCATTGATA
Source organism: Clitoria ternatea (assembly GCA_037962975.1). Classification (NCBI taxonomy): domain Eukaryota; kingdom Viridiplantae; phylum Streptophyta; class Magnoliopsida; order Fabales; family Fabaceae; genus Clitoria; species Clitoria ternatea. The sequence continues at coordinate 287,247,810 of CM075670.1, forward strand.
AGATTAAGATATATAATATTCAAAATTGCTATATAATCAACATCACATAATTGAACATGCTTATCAAACTCACATAAGCTTTAGAAAGTTCGAAAGACACAATTAATACTATTTTATCGCAATTGATGCTATATCATCACCAGTGATGCATGGGTATGGTATCTTTTTACGCGGATTCGTACCGGGTAATGCATGGACACGTGATGGGTATATACTGGGTACATATAAAAATTCTTTAAAAAAATGGATATGTCATGAGTATTTCGTAAGTATTTTGTCGATATTTCTTACATACCAACACTCATAAAACTACATTGTTTTAGTCCTTTCAAAAAAACATTCAAGACTTAAAATCAAAAATAGAAAGAGTTCTTTTGTTTCCTGGAGATGAATGAGATCCATTACACATTGTCACTTTTTTTGAAGTTGCTTCACTTTTTCTTGATGAACCAGATTTGGAGGTTGTTGCTTTCATAGATGATGGAGAAAGGAATAAACATTTACATTTTTAGAGTGTGATTACTTTTTGTTTTTAATTACTAGTTATGAAAACTTTAAGAATTTATGTTTTTTATGGAAAACTTTAGGAGATTTCTTTGATTAAATTGTTGAACAATATACACTTATTTTATATACTATCAATATCCATTTTGTGTTTATTTATATGTATATACTGGTACTTGTACCCTTGATTTTGAAAAAATGTTATACCTCATACTCATATACCAGGTACCACCTATGCAACATAGATCATCGCAAACGATGTCATATTACCAAATAACAATTTAGAACCCAAGCTTAACACAAATAGAAATCAACAACAAAAAAAACATTATCACAGACATCACAATGAATAGATCAAGAAACATGTTACCGAAACAAAATTATAAGAGGCTCATATTTCAACCTAAATTAGAACCCTAATCGAAACATATCCACTCTCGATGACAACAAAATCAACGGGCTCACCTTTGCATACACACATAACAATATCAATCAGGGAAAGATAGATGAACGATGACACACAAGTTAGCAATTCAAATTCTTCGGTTGGGAATCTATAAAAACCAAATCATAGGCGGCTATAGAGAGAAACAAGGTACAAAAATGTTTTGGGATACGACAAAGGATCCGGTCTAATTAAATGTGGTTCAAATTAGATCTATGTGTTCAATTTTATATTAATTATATTTTTTACAAAATTAGTTATAGACATATAATTTCAACCTAATATAATTAAAGAAAAATTACTTCAAAACACAATCATCATTGTAAAAAAATTCACCATAATAAAAATATTACAAAATCATTACCTTAAATATTTTAAGTCTCACTTTAAGTTTAGGTCATTATATAATTTAATAAAGTAATATAAGTTTAAGAGTAATATATTGAAAATTGTGGTTTTGGTGTTAGAGATAGATCCAAAATTCAATATGAATTACACACATAAATGTGACTTTTTTTCTGATTTTTGTTTGTTTAATTTTTGACTATTTTAGATTAGCTAAGTGATTTTGTTCGGTGCAGATTGGATAATGATTAATTGGTTCAAAAGCTTCTAATTAAAAGCCACTTTTACCATTTTCCTTAAAAAATAATAAACCCATTTTTTAAAGAACTTTTATAAAAAAATGTTTGGTTAAGCTTCTTGTTTTAAGGAGAATAGAGACTCATATAAGGTTAGGCCAAAGATACACTTAACTTTTGTATAAGTATATATAGGGTGAATTATCCGGCCTCTCACATGACTTAAGCACATGGGATTAGGAATTCTACCCTCCCATAACTCTTGAAAACTTTTATTGATGGAGTCAAAAATATTTTATATTTTTATTTTTATTTTTTATCTTAAAACATTATCTCAATTTTAACTATAAAATAACCACATTATCTTCTATTTTAAAAATTTATAAAAAATAATTAAAATAAGAAAATATTGTTTTAAGTGTTTTTTATATAGACTTTTAAAAATAAAAATAAACATAAATATTTTAAAATTAAAACTGAAATGATAGTTTTATAATCATGAGTATAATGTAAAAAAAAATAATTTTGAAAGTAAACATACGGTTACATTTTCCCATTTTTAGAGAGTGGTGGGAAATATCAATTACGTGGGCCTGTATGAAATTACGTATCGTTAACTAAAAATGAAGGAGTGTGTATGAAGTGTGATTTGGGCCGTGCCCCCCAACTGTTTTCTACGGAGCCTGAATTTTACATAATGTTGGCCCAAAAATGGTTTAACTAGCTTTTTTGAAAATTAATTTTGTTAAACTATTTCAAAATTGAATTTTAGGAGGCTGTTTATGAAATTTAAAACTGAAGAAAAAATCTTTTAATTTTTAGAAAGTGAAATATATTTAGAAAAACTTTTGAAACGATGACTTATTTTACTAATAAAATCTAACATAGTTAAGAGATAAATTATTATATAAGTATGTTATTAAGCGGATATCTCAGAGTGTAAGAATAAATAAGTTATTTTATTTAAAAAATAACTTATATTTTTAGTATGTTTGTATAAGGTCTGAAAGCGTAAATTTTTTTAAGTACTTGGAGAAGTAATTTTTAACAATCTATTTGAAAAATGAAATTGTAAATAGTTTTCAAAATAAATTTGAATTTTATAATTATAAGTAAATAAGATCCAAATTTATTTTTGATAAAATATATAAAGTATACATTTCTTTAAAAAAAGTTAAAATTATATATTTTTTATGTACAGTGAAAAAAATTATGTTGCATAGAGTAATAATCTTTTCCGTCAAAAGAAAAAGAAAAAATCATCCAATTGAAAAATAAATAAACAAAGGAAATACTTTTTTATTAGTAACAAAAAAGAAAAGTGATATTTATGATAAAAAAAATGATCAAAAGCCATTTGAAAAAACACGTTAGTAACAAGGAAGAGCGGAAAATTTGTTTCATTTGTTAGGAAGTGAAAGTAAATTTCAATGCGGAAAAGTTCCAATAAAAAGGAGGAAAAATGTACATAATCAACGGCGTATTTAAGAACTTAAAAAGTGTAATTAAAAAAATAATGGAAATTATAATAACTAATTTGACACTACTTCTAAATCAAAAAAGCTTATAGAAACGATTAAATAGCACTTCAAATTTGTGTTAGGAAAAGTATAATTGAAGAAAAAAGGTGTATGATATGAATATGATAGTTGATTAATTATATTATCTCTGTTAAATTCATTCTCGATCAATCAACATAAGTCACTTAAATTTTGAATAGTAATAAATAGTAGTGATTAAGATGATAATCAAAACAAACAAAATGGAAATGGTCAAATTAAATTAAGAAAAATGGTGTCTTATGTCATAATTAATAAATAGCGTTGAATAAGGACTTGTGAGGTTCCTTGCCCGCGTTAACTAGAGATGGAAAACGCCGGAAAATTACACCTTTCAATCACATCAAACGACCTCGTTTGGTGTTGAGAAATAAAACCCCGTTTATATATTACCCTAATCTCCACCATTGATGACACAAATGGCGCAACAAAAGAGGCTAAGAAACATCGCACACAACATCAAAGACAAAGCCTCACTCATCGCAGCCACCCTATCAATCAAACGCCACGTCTCCTCTGTCCAAGTCCATGTCCTCCGCGCCACCACCCACACCCTCTCCACTCCTCCTTCCGACCAAAAAATCGCCGCCGTCCTCGCCGCCGGCCACAACTACCATGTCCTGCCGCGCGCCTGCATCACCACCCTCATGGACCGCCTCCACCAAACACGAAGCGCCACGGTGGCACTCAAATGCCTCTACACTCTCCACAACATCGTCGTAAAGGGACCCATCACTCTCAAGGACCAACTATCCTCGTACCCTTCCTATGGTGGCCACAATTTCCTTAACCTATCCAACTTCCGCGACGACTCGGACTTGGAATCGCTGCAACTCAGTTCCTGGGTTCGATGGTACGCGAGTGTTCTAGAACAGAGCTTGACGGTTTCTAGAATCTTGGGTTACTATTGTCATTCTTCGAAGGAGAACCGAGAAAGGAAGTGTTTGGTTTCCGGCGCGTCGAACGCGGATTTGTTGTATAAGTTGGAAGCTCTCGTGGGTTTCGTGGAGGAAATAAGTCACGTGCCGGAATCGTTGCATCTTCAGAGGAACGAGTTGGTGTACGAGGTTGTTAGGTTGGTGGGTGAAGATTATGGGTGCGTGCAAGGTGAAATTTTGTTGCGGTTGGAGGAATTTGGGGATGGGAAGAGAATGGGGAATATGGATGATGTTGGGGAGTTGAATGAGTTGGTGGGTTATCTGAGGAGATTGGAGGGGTGTGAAGAGAAATTGGTGCTTTTGTTTGTGAATAGGAGAAGGAACAATGGGTTGTGGGGTTTGATTAAGAGGGTGAAGAGTGAAGGGGTGATGAAGATGGAGGAGATACAAGGAAAGTGGCTCACGGTGGTGACGACCACCAATAACGCCGCCACCGAGTTGACTCGGTCAACCAACCCGTTTCTTGAACCGGGGCAACTGAGTCTGGTCCCACGGTTAAGTTTTGCAACGGTAAGATGATAAAAGACAACGGTCACTGTCAGTAATAATACAATTCCTCAAAGTTGGTCTTTTCTACTTTTCTTTATTTTTTAATTTTTTGATTATTTTTTGGTCCCTTTATTTTGTGGGGAATCCAAAGTATGGGCCTTAGCTGCAGGCGTGGGGCTACACCTTTTTATTGGGTCTTCTTGTATTGCAGTTGTGTGTATATTCAAAGTGAGAAATAGAGAATATTGTGTTGGATACAAAATAAGAAAAGATTTCTGTAACAAAATCAAAAAGAAGAATCTGTTGTGAGATTCGATTATTCAGCGTTTTATGTTTCTTTGGTCTGTATGTGATAGGTGTGGCTTTCACTTATTCAAAGGGATTCTAAAGGTAGATGTGGGAGTTGACTGATTTTAATGTTTAATTGAATATGGTGAAAGCTTTTCAGGCAGGCTTATCGTATAGACAAGTTATTGATGAAGTTTTGTTTTCAACATGTGGTGTATTCACCAGTACAAATTTTTTTCCCAAGTAGTAAATGTTAATATCTCCCCCTATTTTATATCATTTTAGTGGTCATATTTATAAAACTAAATTCATTTATTACATTTTTTATTTATGTTTATTCTTATTTTAAAAAATGTTATTATTAATATTAAAGTAGAATTTGAATTTAAATAAGGATAAAATTAAAATATTACAGTATTTTTTAATAAAAATTAATATGGATTTTAATAAAATACACCTACAAAATACTATTAAGAAAAATCAAGAAAAATTAAATGTGTATCTTCATATTTTAAAAAAAAATAATTCTTTCAAAAGAGAGGGACTTATTTGTTGAAATTTTTGGTGAAGGCTTATTTGTTGATAGACTCTAGTTTGGTGTCCCAGCTAAATCATCAAGGCCCATTAATATAGTGAGCTTCTATGGTAAAACAATTACTTGAATTGTTTGGTGAAACCAAAGGAAAAAATATTACTTATAAAATAAAACTCATGTATTTATAAATATTTAATATTTTTTATATGTTTATTTTTATTTTAAAAAATGTTACTATTGACATTAACATAGAGTTTAAATTTAAATAAGAATAAAATTGAAATGTTAAAATATTTTTATATAATTGAATTGTTTTATGAATAGAAACGAAAGAGTATTATCTAAACTTTTTCTTTTTAACTATGCCTCTATGGTATTTTTTTTATCTTTCTAAATTTCCGCTCAGTTAAAAAATAAAAATATTATTTAATGTTTTCAATTATACTCTTATTTTTAAAAATATACGATAAATATCAATATAATTATTTTTCTTAGCATTTTGCGGAAAGAATTTTTATTTTCAAAAAATAATTTGCTGAAAAATAGGCGCCGAAAATGTAAACAATCTGAATCTCCTTTACCTAGTCAACCGTTTTAACTTTCATCCACTCACTCTCTTTTAATTAAACAAACTCTTATTATATTTCTAAACAATTGGAATAATCACAAAGGAGCCTTTTCTTTTATCTCATCTTAATTAGTCTTCCCTTCAAAATCCTGCAAATAAAAAGTAAAGTTAATCAATATAATCTAAGTGTAGAACATAGAATAATCTATATGCTCAAGATTAACACGATTTAATTTGCTTACAATGACCATTATATTATTGATGGTGATTTCAAAGGATTCAACTTACAACTGTGAATACAAAATACAATAATATAACTATCCTAAAGAATAACAAGGTTTATTTCCAATAACAACAACTAGGTAGGTACGTAAATTAGAAGAATAATATAGACACAAACCTGATCTAATATTAATTGGGGGTCTCGAGGTGGATATTGGAATTAGATTTTGACCACTTATTTACACGAGAGCAAGCTTTCTCAGCCTGTAAATGCAATTAAAAGATGCAAAATTATTATGAGTTCAAGTTGAATTCCAAATAGAAAAAGAAAAATGATTGGAATATTATTGTTGATGCTTTTAGAAATGGACCTCTTTTTCCCAATCACATCGTGCCGTTATAAAGAAAAGTAACAGCGTTTGGATTGCAGTGCCACCGAAGATCATGCCACCCCATATGCCCTGGCCGCATAATAATATATATTTAATAAAACAAAAAGTGATTAATTAGAAAATAGATTAATTATACGTACAGTGACGCCAGTATTGAAGACCCATCCCATGACAATTCCAAGTGGGAGGCCAATAAGGTAGTAGCACCCAATATTTATGAATGCCACGAATGCTTGCCATCCAGAACCAACAGCCACACCTACATTAATTGTATCAAAACCATGATGCTAAATTAAGATTACTGTTACTACGATGATACCTGATAAAACGGGTTGAACACTGTTGAGAAGAATAGTAACTGCTAAGAGGAAAGCCATATGGTGAACGGCTTGAAGGACAGTGGAGCTGGAGGTGAATATGTAAGCAAACTGATTATGGAATGTCAAAATCAGAACGCAGAATATTAACCCAATCACTGTTGATTGTGCCACCGCTACTTGCGTTGCAAATTTTGCTGCTTTCCCGTTCCCTGCGCCTAGCTCATTCGCTACCCTTACCCTGTAAGTATTTTCAGTTAAAACACTAGATAATTCCTTTTTGAAATTAAGGTTCCTCTAAGATGTTATCTCAACGTCAAAGTTATGAGATTGATCTTACATTTTGATGATCACTACATTCCCGTAACCAAAATACCACATTGGATAATTTGAAATGTTACTGCTTGACAGGTACAAATGGAATGGCTTAGAGAAAAAGAAAAGAACTCAAATTCAATCCAAGATTAATAAAACTTTAGACCATGATTGACACAATGTTTTAATTTTTTAATGTTCAGTAAGAATGTAAGATATAAGAAAATGTTTTAAGAATATCAATTTCTGAATAAAAAATAAAAATACATCTTTAATCTTTTATATTCATTTGAACACTTAAGTTAATCCTTTAAATTTTATTTTTATCAGTTTAGTCACATGTTAAATATTTTTACAATACTATCCTTTTACATCAAATATCCTAAAACAGAACTGGCATTCCAATTTTAAGAGTGGGAACACAACTTTTCTGTGATAATAATTAATTATAAATATACTAAATTTTACTGCAGTAAGTAATAGTAAATATACTATATTTTTAACCAAATAAAGAAGATTTATCTAACATATACAATGTTAGACAAGATAATAAATTAAAAGGACAATTTTTTTTTATTAAAAACACCATTAATGTCATAACTTTCAAAAAAAATTATACTTTTGATTTATGATCATGTATAAGGTTGGATACATTAGGCAAACTCAATTAAAAATAACCAAACATATTTGATAATTTTCTTAATTATCCTATTTTCAAAACCTCCCCATAAATTAATATAACATGAAATAAAAAAAATATCAAATACTCCTTTAGAGGAAAAAAAATAAAAAGAAAGAATAACAAATACACGTTTGGTATGAAATTGAATATAGTTTGCGTATGTTGATAACACATGCAAAATCATAGCGGAAAATAGAATTGTATTGGTGTTATTCGGCAGAGTCATGAAAAAAATCATGGCATTGCATTACCACATTCTGTGATACCGACAAGGACAGGAAAAAATAAAGATGATCTTTTGAAATTCCAAAATTTTATATTATAAAATAACACTTCATTCCCTTTTAAGAATTGCTCAAAAGAAAAGCAAAAGGGGGAATAGGTAAATGATTGTGACTAGTAATATCGATTATTTTTAGAAGGTTGCTCCACCTGCTGAGTTAATCACGGAAGGCTAACTTTTTTTTCTCTCTCTCTTCAGAAACATGGAATGCTAGCTGGAGATATATATACATATGCATACATCCATAGGTAAGTTTTCCACCAAAACAAGAGAATGGTAAGAAATGAACAATTTGAATGAAGATAGATGATGTCATGATACAAGTGCCAATTTGTTGCCAAAAAGGGGGAAGAATTGAACTACATACCCAGTACCGGCTAAGAAAGCCAGGGGAATCATCATCTCCCACCCGTTTATAGTCATACTGCAAAACCGAATCCAATGAATCCAAATATAGTTTAAGTTAATAGAACGTGTATAATTAAATAAGGTAGACCCAACCCAACCCAAGTGGTAACTCACCAAACGGACAAGGCATCGACGGCAACAGTAGCATTCTCCAACCTACCAGTCATAAGTACCAATATCCTGTAGTACCAGTTCTCTAAGCTGCATAATTACTCAGAACAATGTTAATTATGGCATTGATGTATAGAGATCCAAAGAATTAACATTGTAAAGGAAGTACCATAGCATAACCCCAGAAGCAATGGAAAGTTTGAGGAATTCCCAGAGACCAGAAAAAGCTTCAATAGAGAAACCAGTCCAAGTGAGAGGGCATCCACCCCAGGCAGTGTAAGCATACATACCAAACACCAGAACCCACCATGAAATGTCCAAAGCAACAGCAGCACCATAGAGCCCAAAATCCCACACATAAATAAAAAGCCAGCTGGAAAAAACATTAACCACCAAAGCCAACAACGAAACCCAAGCGATAACAGCGGTCTTCAGCTGACACTGCAGGAACCGATGCAGAGGAAACTGAAACGCGAAACTGAAGTGTAACGGAATCAACCAAACCGCAACAACACCGCTCCATTCCGCCACGTCATCAGGCTGGCCGAACAACTTGAGGATCGGTGTGGCGAATACGTAAAACGGCAACAACAAGAAACAGGAGAGGAACAAAACGATCCACGATCTCTGCATGTAAATCCCTAACATGTGATACCTCTTCGCCCCAAACGCTTGCCCGCACAGTGTCTCCAATGCGCTCGCCATCCCCAACTATTAACAATCATTTTTAAAACAACTAAATCTCCATTAATTTTATCCTCTAAACATGAAATTGATTCAGGATTTAGGTTTCAGCGGTTTACTATTGAAAAGAAAACACTGTGAGACAGACTTACGAGGAGACCGAAATTGAAACCGACGATGACGGTGTTGGCGATGGAAATAGCGGCGAGTTCGACCTCGCCCAAATGGCCGGCGAAGGCTTGGGTGACGACGTTCATGGTGAAGGTTGCGACGCGGCTGAAGATGGAGGGGCCCACGATGAGCCATAGCTTTTTGGTTTCGAGGCAGAGCTTGTCAGTGAATGGTGGTTGTTGTGCATGGAGAATGGGGACGAGGGGTTCGTTGATGTCGTTGTTGTCATGGTGCCTTTTGAAGCTTCCCATGGCACCTAGAAGAATGAATGAGGTTTTCAGTTTCACTCTTTATATGGGAAGAAGTTGAGGTGTTCATCTCCAAATTGAATTGCCCATGCGTCGTCTACGTGGATACCGTGCTTTCCCCACCTTTACATTCGTATCGGTTTATTCTATATTAGACCATTATATAAACACACTTAAAATTCTCATGTTTTTGGGTTATCACTATTTTTTTTACATTATTCTCATTTTAATTAACAGGGGTTAAATATTGTATTAATTGATTTTAATTCTTATTTTATCTAATATATTAAAACCTCTACCAATAGACAAATATTAGTGTAAAAGGTAAATATAAGTACAAGATAAAAGCACCGTTAGAAGGTAACAAAGTTAATACAATGCACGGTGTGACATTTTTAAATTTTAAGAAAAACAGTATAAACACAGTTATCATGGTTAAAATATGATATAACCACGGTTATATAAGCAACGGTGTTTATATAGTTTAGAGCTTATTTATTTTGGTAAATATTTAAACACGATTTTTCTTATAACTGTGTTTATATCTATACAAATACAAACAAGATTATTGGGGCAACCTTAGTCATATGGTTTACATGGTAAATACTTAAACACGGTTGTCATATAACCGTGTTTATATCTACACAAAGACAAACACAGTTATAGGGAGATATAAACACGGTTATAGGGACAACTGTGGTTATATAGTTTACGTGGGAAATACCACTCCAACCATGTTTATATGTATTATATAAACATGTGGGTTTAGAATTAACCGTGCTTATATCTTTTTAACTGAAGCCTTTTTTTTTCATTTTTTGTAATGTTGTGCCACATTCAAAGTCTCTTTCTCTCTGAGCTTTCTCCCCTCTGTCTCTCTAAGGTTTCTCCTCTCTAAGGTTTCTCCTCTCTGTTTTCTCGTTGCCATTAAGGTATTGTGTCTTTCTCTTAACGTGGTTCTATTCTTTTGTTCTTCTCTATAACTTTCTCTTAACGTGGTTCCGTGTGTATGTTCTCAGGTTTGCTTTTACTGTTCTATCGCATGCCATTAAGGGTTTTGTCTCAACGTTCTCATACGCCTTTAAGGGCAACTGACTTTTGTCATAACCATGCCACTCGTCACCGCTCTCTTCCTTTCTCATTTAAGTAAAGCTTCTCCCAACCTCTTATATAATGGATGTCCTGTGCTTTCTCATATCACCACTAAAAAAACAACTGTTAGCGACGGACGTAATTGGTCGCTAATCAATGGAATTACCGTCGCTAAAACCTATAGCGACGGCATCGCAGACGGGAAAGGGGACGTCGCTAAAACCCTCGTCGAAAACACCGCAGCGACCACATACACACCGTCGCTAAATTATTGACGGCGTTAGGCCGTCGCTAAATTCGTCTCTGCCCCCATAACTCCAGCCGTCGCTAAGTGTAGCCATACAGCGACCTTGAGTCCCCGTCGCTAGTAACAGCCAACAGCGACCACGCTATGCCGTCGCTATAGGTAGTGAGACAGCGACCAAGACATTCCGTCGCTAGTGGTAATGTGTATAGCGACGCCAAAGTCCGTCGCTAGTGGTTGTAAGGTAGCGACCATAATGTCCGTCGCTAGTGGTTGCCAGGTAGCGACCACAACGTCCGTCGCTAGTGGTTTCCAGTTAGCGACCACAACGTCCGTCGCTAGTGGTTGCCAGGTAGCGACCACAACGTCCGTCGCTAGTGGTTGCCAGGTAGCGACCACAACGTCCGTCGCTAGTTGTTGCCAGGTAGCGACCACAACGAGCCGTCGCTAACGACAGTTTTTAAATTTTTTTAAAATTGATTCAATATTGACTGGTTTTGTTAATTTAGCTTTGAAAATATCTTAATATTTTGTATTTTGTATTGGCTGATAAAATTTTATAATTAAATTAAAATAATTTTTTTGAAGTAGTGAATTATTATTAAAAACAAAATAATATATTAAATTAATTTATGAAATAGGTTGAATTATTAATGATAGGTAGAATAAGGCTTTGTGATTTGAATGTAATAACCAATAAATATTGACATAATAAATAAAGAATGACAAAATAAATACTGAATGAAAATATAACATAACTAAAAATCAAATATACAAATGTGTATAAATAAAAGAACTACAATCAAGGTGGTGGGGGATCCTGGGGTGGTGGTGGGGGCGCCTGGGAAGTGGGGGGAGGTAGCCTCGCCATCAACTGCATCAGTAGCTCCTGCTGCTGAGCAAGTTGCCGACGAGTCTCGGCGTGCTGCTCCTCGGCCCGCTGTCGGTCCGCCTCGGCCTTCTGTCGGTCCGCCTCGTGCCGCTCCAACAGCAACTGCCTCTGACGTCGCTCCTCCTGTAGCTCATCGTTCAGGTTTTGAATTACCTGAACGACCTCAGTCGGAAGACCAGAGGAAGACGAAGAGGAAGGGGTCTTCCCCTTTTTCGCCAGCTGCGTGCCGACGCCACCCAATCCAAACACCCTCCCTTTCTTGTTCACACCGCCAACAGCCTCCATATAGATGGCGTTGTCGTCAGAACAAGATAGGGTGGGAGGAACCTCCCCTTCAGGGGTGGAAGCCACCAGGTCCGCCTCCTTCTCGGCCCTCCTGGCCTGATACGCCTCCTGTAAATTCAAAAACAACGATAGGATTAGTAAGCTGATTTGTAAGTAAATTAAAAGCATGTGTCAGTTAAAAGTAAATACCGCTAGCTCCGTAGTCTTCTGGTTTACCCATGCACCGGCTTTATTCTTCTTGGTCATTTGCATGACCTCAAACAAAGAAGGCTCCCGGTGCTCCCTCAGCTCCTGTGGTGGACAAAAAACATTGAGATTATTATTTGTAAACATGTAAGACGAACCATAATTGAAATGTTTAACATAAATATACTTACAAATCTTTTCTTGTGCTCGAGGGTTGAAATGCTACCCCCAGTGTAAACCGAGGCTGCAGCATCGGCGGCTCTGTTGGCCCTATTCCGAGCACTCGCCTGCTGGAATGGGACCCCGCCCCACTTCTGGACCATCCCGTCCCAATGGTCCTCCGGGATCCAACGAGGGCGCTCACCCTTGTCCCTCACCTTCCAAAGGGTACTCTTGATGATTTTGGAGGTCTTTGTGGCAAAGACCTTCCTAATCTCATCAATCATACCCTCCGCCCACTGGTAATCACGCTGTAAAATGAATTGAGAAATCAAAATTAATAACGGGTCCATTTTACAAATCAAGTCACAATAAATGAGCTAGGAACTTACCGAGAAGGTGTCAAACCACCTATCTTGCACAACCTTCCCAGCATCTGTCCAAGATATATATGGACCATCCCACTGGGCCTTCAAAACCTTAGTAATCGCTTTGGTAGTGCGACTACTATCAACAAAGCTGTAATGACAACAATTATGTTAGGAGTAAAACAACACACAATCTAGGGAGACACCCAAAATTTCGGCAGAGTCTCCCCTGTAAATGTAACATTTCCAAGTTTAAATAGTTACCCTGTTACAAACAGAAGAGTGCCCAGTACAATTCAATCTATACAAGTACTAATTAAAGTAAGCAACAATAAACCAACAAGTCTTTCAACTAAACCCTAATATAAAGTATCATACAAATAACATAAAAGTATATAAAATTTAGTCACTTACTCGTCTCCGGCCGGCACGGGTACCAACATGGGCAGAGGGGATGCCGGAGGTGGGGTCGCCTGATGGCCATGGTCCTCCAAGCCACCAACTCCAGGAGTCTGCTCTGGGGTGGTCAGCTGTGGGGGTGATGGGGTTGTCTGCTGTGGTGGTGGTGATGGAGTGGTCTGCTGGAGTGGTGATGGAGTGGTCTGCTGTGGTGGTGGTGATGGAGTGGTCTGCTGTAATGGGGATAGAGTGGTCCGCTGTGGTGGTGATGGAGTGGTCTGCTGCCCTGGGGTTTGCATCCCCAGACGGGAAGCCGGGGTCCTGGACCCACCACCCCTACTGAAGGGCAGTCGACGTCCCGTCATCTGTGGATAAAATCATGAAAAGAAAGGTTAGTCTCAGGATATATATAAACCTATGTATATATGTTTAACAACTACATACTCTGTGTCTGTTTCAGTTTCAAATTCCCCCTCAGTTTCAGTGTCACTGTGGTTATCTGTTTGAACAAGTTCATCAGTACCCAAATCAGCCCTAGACCGTTTTGATCGAGAGACAAGGTCTTTGTCAATGTGTTCACCCCCCGTAGTGGCGAGTGTCTCATCCATTATGACTGGATCAATGTTGAACAACAAATTGGCATCGTTGAGCTCGTGTGGTGCAAGCTGATAAGCGTCATCGACCTCCTCGGAGACATTGTCAGTGATCTGACTTCGGGCCTTGGCCTTGATTACTGCATACCAGTCCCGATGTCCTCCCGGGAAGTCGGTGTAATAAACCTGCTCAGCTTGTTGGGCAAAAATGAAGAGATCAAACCCTTTATATCTACCATTCTTCTTGACCTCAACTAAGCCGTAGTTGTTGTCAACCTTTGTTCCAACACCGATTGTGTTGTCGAACCAATCACATTTGAATAGAACAATATCTCTTCTTAGTCGTCCAGAGAATGAAACTTCAACAATCTCCGTCAGCACTCCATAAAAGTCTTCTTCCAACTGACCGGCGGTGCCTTTAACACAAACCCCGTAGTTATGGGTGCGCATCCCTTCACTCCATTGAAGAATATTAAACTTGTAGCCATTTACGTAGTAAATAGGCCATTTTTTAACAGTCTTCACCGGCCCCCAAGAAAGGGCTTGGAGTAAAGAATCTTCAATATGGTTGTTAGGGTCTTGTATCTATGTACAACATAAGAAGTAGGTCATTGTTACCATATTGACGGGAGTTAGAAGCAAATAGGCTTAAAAACACTTGGTATACGGGTCTTACATGTTGCGCGAACCAACCAACGAACTTGGATGACACCTCACTATGAATTTGGTCATCAGTTAAATCATTTTGCTCAAGTTTTAGCATATCTGTGTATAAGCTATTGAAAGAAACAAATAAGTTTAATATAAAAGCTACGTTAAGAATGTATAATATAACTTCTATGACTTACTCAATAAAGGGTTCCACTTCTGGGCAATTGAGAAGAATGTACAAGTGAGCCGCCTTTCGATCTTTCTCATCAATGTAACATTTTGTGAGTCTGCCCCCCGGGTGACCAGGATAGTTGAAAATCGACGTTTGTTCATCAAACCTTGTGCGGCTGGCTACACCAAGATTGCGGGGAATTCTACTCATTCTAGTTTCTATCTCCGTTGGAAAATAGAAAGAAGCAAAGGTTGTCATTTCTTCGACTAAGTATGCCTCACAAATTGAAGCTTCAACGCAGGCTTTGTTCGACACTTTATCTTTTAAAGAGCGTAAGAATCTTCAACATCATTAACAAGGTGGTGTTAAGTTAGAAAATACTATTATAAGCATGACATTAGCGAGTAAATTAAAGAGTTCACCAAGCATTCACCTTTCGAATGGATACATCCAACGATACTGCACTGGGCCAGCAACCAAGGCCTCGTACGGTAGATGGATAGGCAAATGCTCCATGGAGTCAAAAAAACTTGGTGGGAAAATCTGCTCCAACTTACAAATCAATACCGGGATAGTTTCTTCCATCTTTACAAGTTTCTCCACACTCAACGAAGTAGCCGTCAACTCCTTAAAGAAGTGACTCAACTCCACTAACGGTTTCCAAATAGGCTTCGGTAAGGCATGAAACGCGTACGGGAGTAGTTGTTGCATAAACACATGGCAATCATGACTTTTCATGCCAAACACCCTGCCCTCCTTCACGTCGACACATCTACTCAAGTTAGAAGCGAATCCGTCAGGCAGGGTCAACCCATTCATCCAAATACACACAGCAATCTGTTGTGGTCTAGTTAAAGCATATTTTGCATGGGGTTTAAACATTCTTCCACGTCCCGCATCCCTCAACTCCAACTCCTTTCTGGAACACCAAATCGGAAGGTCTAGACGACTCTTCTCGTTGTCCTTTGTTCTCCCTTTGATGTCCATAACAGTGTCAAAAATATTCATGAAAACATTACGTTCAGTGTGCATCACATCAACGTTGTGTCTTAACAACAAGTCTTTCCAATATGGCAAATCCCACAACACACTCTGCTTCACCCAGTGGTGTTCCTTACCGTAACCCGCAAACTCCTTAACACTCTTGTCCCAGATGTAAGGATACTCTTCGACCCTCTGCCAAACTCGTGCACCAGATAACCTACGGGGTGGAGGTTCGTTAACAACCTTGTTCTTCTTAAAAGCGGTTTTGTTCCTCCTAAACGGGTGATCCAACGGTAGAAACTTTCTATGACAGTCAAAGAAACTTGTCTTGCCACTAACAGGGAGTGATTCCCCCCCGGTATGTTCCATGCATACAGGGCAAGCAAGCTTCCCAGACGTGGACCATCCAGAAAGCATACCATAGGCCGGGAAGTCGTTAATAGTCCACATCAAAACAGCACGCATCATGAAGTTGTTCTTCAAAGACACATCGTATGTCATTACACCGACATCCCATAACTGTGATAACTCTTCAACCAACGGTTGCAAAAACACGTCTATGTTCGCCTTTGGATTTTTGGGTCCTGGAACCAGTATAGATAGAAACATGACCTCCCTCTTCATACACATATCAGGCGGCAGATTGTATGGGGTCAGGATGACTGGCCAACAAGAGTAAGCCCTTCCGTATTGACCGAACGGGTTAAACCCATCAGTACATAGTCCAAGTCTTACATTTCGCGGCTCGCCAGAAAAGTCCGGATATAGCTCATCCAAACACTTCCATGCTTTCCCGTCGGAAGGATGGCAAAGAAACCCCTCTTGTGATCGGTTCAGAGCATGCCAACGCATGTGTTTTGCCGTGGACAATGAGGCATACAGGCGCTGAAGGCGCGGTGTTATAGGGAAGTACCACATTTTCTTCCTGGCCGTCCGGGTTACCTTCCCTCTCCTTTTAACGGTCTTGTAGCGTTCCTCATTACAATGCAGACATTTTGTGACACTCTCGTCTGCAAACTCATTTCTGAACAGCATACATCCACCAACACAACACTCTATCTTCACACAACCCAACCCCAAGTTTGCCACTTGTTTCTTAGCACGGTACAGGTTTGCTGGCATTCTGTGATTACTAGGCATGGTGGAACCCATCAGACTGACCATCCTATCAAAACAACCTCCAGAAAGATTATAATCTGCCTTTAGGCTTAAAGCAGCTAGGGAGGCGGATAACTCAGTGTGACTGTTGCACCCGTCCCACAATGGAGTCTGAGCCGCCGCCAACAAATCATAAAATCTCTTCACCTCCGGATTAGGATCCTCCTCTACATTGTCAGAGTCCCCATCACCTGCTTGGTCATTATGTTCCAGCACACGTCCGGTGGAGGGTCCAACATGATCCATCACCATTTGTTCTATGTTGTTGTACGTATCCCTGTTTCCTCCAACCTCGTAGTAAGACTGTTGCACGGTTACGTCTGACGGTCTACGCGGTAACTGCTCACCATGGTTGTACCAGCAGTGGTATGTTTCCATGAACCCTTTCTCAGTTAGGTGGCACATGACATCATCCGCGTATTCAAAACTCATGCATTTGCACCTTGAGCACGGACAACGGATCTTCTGAGTCACTTCAAATCCAGGCGTGTTTGCTGTAGCGAACGGAATGAACTCCAACAGCCCCGTCATAAACTCCTCAGTCACTCGCCGATTGCGATCTAGTCGGTTGTACATCCATCGCCGATTAGCCGGTACCTCCATTTACAATATCTAACAAGCACGATTTCTGTTACTTTAAATTATTGTAATTTTATTTGACTGTCGGTTGTAAATCACTCCCTATCTCTTTGATGTTGCAAATTGGTGGGGCCCTATCCCATTCGGGATGAATATGCAACCAACTGTAACCCATCTCTGTTGTATGTGGTCTATCTTGTGTCGTTCATGTTCATTTAAAATTTCGGCAGCATTTCGCATTAGTCCCCGAGTACACAGAGATACGTACGGTATGAAACACCGCACGCAGACATGCACCCTGAGGACAATACGAAACACCATAACCGAAATTTTATATGAACATTCAACGTCTTAAGATAGACTATATACAACATTGATGGGTTACGCCCTACTGGTTACAAATTCATACCAAACTGTCCAACTGGGACAATTCAAGATCCAACACAACACGGTACATTAGCCGGTTGTTTTGAAACTTGAACGGGAATCTAATGGGTTCACACACGACTAAACTCTACATTATTAAATCATGAGTTTCATTTTTTAAGTTTCCTAAGAAAGGGAGCCTGTCAAAATTTTGGCAGAGTCACCCCTGTAAACTGGACATTTCCCAAATTTACGAACAACCTGTTACATACATAAAACTTTCCAGAAATGATAAATATACATACCATACGTATTGTATATGATATTAAGAGTTATGAATACGATCGAGAGACAAGGTTATCAGTACATAAAACCAATGCCTAATGAGCTCTGCTCTCCACTAACAAACAACATTACACATGCATAAAGAATCATGTTATCAGCACACAAAACCAATGCCTAATGAGCTCCGCTCTCCACTAACACACAACATTACACATGCATAAAGAATCATGTTATCAGCACACAACCAATGCCTAATGAGCTCTGCTCTCCACTAACAAACAACATTACACATGCATAAAACTCATTATAAACACATCAAAACCAGTTCCTAATCTCTCTACTAACAAACAACAATTGACATGCATACATATATCGAGAAAGTCAGCGTTAAGGGATTACCTGGGGAAAAAAGTCGGTGATGAATACGAAGCTGAAGAGAGACGATCAGAGACCACGCGTGATGTGTGTTACCCTGTATGACAAACCAAGAAGTCGTTAGACAGTTACAAGTAGCAAGGAAACTAAACAAAGATAGACACGCCAAGCAAATTATAGATTACATAACAATGACTTCTTAATGATCTAGACACTTGGGATCCACGTGAGAATGAGTCCATGAGAGATGCAACGGAGACTACATTTGCATTATTAAACATTCTAAACGTTATTTATAATGGTCTACTGATTCACTTCAGCCAAATAATGAGCGTGTATACTGTGTAACCGGGCCAGGGCTGCTTGACGATTTTATTTATTAGTCTTTTAACTAACATACCAAATTAAGTTGGTTAAGATATATAAAAATATGATCTAAGAGATAGAGTTTTTAATATGAGACTTGAAAAGTTAACGAATGACAAAAGTTAATTGAAATTATTGTTCTAACAATTCAAACAATGTGTAACATCAATCTTCTCTAATAGGTAGTGTCTTTTTTTATAAGGGATACCGAACAAACACTAAAATTCACTAAATTTTAGATTAAAATGATTTTATAAACTGATTTTGTTAAAGCAGAAACTGTAAGGAGGAGTGACTTCAACCAGAACATGGTTCTCATGACTAGAAATCAATTTGGGAAGACTTTCTAAACATATACAATTGCAGTGAAACATGTTTTTAGAAAGTGAAAAATAATTTTAGGCTAATGTTAGTTTGTTAGAATATATTAGAAGTGTTAGTGGAAGAATTCGAACTTACAACCTCTCCCCCTCTTCCTTCTCCCTTCACCCTTCCAAACTTGAAAAGTGAATTTGAAAGGAAACAATGTAAAATAGTGGTCGTGAAAAAGGGGGATCAGGAATCATTCAGAAAACAGAACCTAAACTAAAGCTGTGTGTATAACTCAGGAAATAGAGATGCTAAAATTTCTCCACCATTAGGAAAAAAATGCATTTCAAGGGAGTGGAGTTGAAAGTTGAAACAGAGGTAATGTTAAATACTTCAAACATGCGGTAATATAGATATCAGATCAAATGCTATCCGAATGATAGAGTGCTCCTAATCCCAACAGAAGAAAAGATGCTGCAAATGCCAGATGCAAAACACAAACTTAAGAGCAAGAACCACCAACTTTGCTACTCAACAATAAACTAGAGGAACATCCATAATGCTTAATTTCATTCTCTAGTCATAAACAGGAATCACCGAATGAGCCATTATAAGGGACAAATGAGAAAAGAGATGAGAGGACGAGAGAGTGAGTGAGAGACAAACCTTACCCTGCAATGGCACACGGAGGCTCGACGGAGGAAGAAAGGAGTAGACGTCAGAGAGGGCTTCCGAGGGAGGAGAGGGGGGACGGCGGGTGAGAGGCACACGAACAGGGAAAGGAGGTCCGACGGTGAAGGGAGGGAGGAGAGGGAGACGACGGGTGAGGTAGCAGGTCCGACGAAGGGAGGGAGGAGAGGGAGACGGCGCTGCAAGAGGAATGGGAAAGATAGGGCAACTGACAGGGAAAGGGGTTGCTGTCGAGTTTGATTAAATACTTAGCGACGGCTAATTACCCGTCGCTAACAACGTCACTACAATAAAATGATTAGCGACGGTGCTGTTGCAGGAGGGTGCAGTTGCTGTGTGCGGTTGTCACTGGAGCCAACAATGGCTATTCTTCCTCCTTGCAGCTTGCTGAAGGCTCGCCGGAGACCAAGAGGCAAAAACAGAGCCTCCACCCAACAATAAAAGAAAGAAGACGAAAAGAAAAACCTTCACCCAAGAAGGGGAACTCGCCGGAGAAGAAGGGAACTCGCCGGAGAAGATGAACGGAGCTGCCGGACCATCATTTCCACTTATGTAGCACGCTAGACCAAGAAGGAAGAGATCTGGAGCTATACTAATTTCTTTACTTTCCTTGGTTGTGAACAATAAATAGGTAAAGGGGAGTGTTCTTACCCTTGCTTAATAATTTTTTCATGCATTAGGTTGATATAGATTTCCCTAGAACTTCTATTGCTGTGAGGTACCAAGAATAGTCTTGTTCCTAAAGAATTAAAAGCTGAATTTATACTTAAAATCACATGCAATGGTGAAGACTTTATGAAAATGAAATGGTGCTCTTGAAACTACTCTTGGCTGTCACTTTTGTCTTGGCCTTCTTCCAAATTTTTGTGGTTTAATTCAGTATTTGTTAATAGAAATACAAGTCCAATGGTATAGATAGAAATAAACATGAAACTTTAAATCACCATCAATATTTTTATCAACAAATACCAAGGCAGAACAATTATAAGGTAAATTAATAATAACAAATAGGGTCCTATATGCTGTCATACTCCACTATGAATGTATCTGTCTAACAACTATGAATGCACAGATCATAAGCAGAAAAACTTAATGTCAATCAATGGAAACATCATATAAACACCATCACAGCCAGTAGACAACTGAAACTATCTTAAAAAAGCCTTAAAAAAGAAATATCTGAGCCATTATATGATAATACAGTTATGATGTATTATCTCAGCTATTATATGATAATACAGTTATGAAATATCTGAGCCATTATATGATAATACAGTTATGAAAGATCTCAGTATTATGTGTTCTAATGAATCTGAATAGTATTTCAGTATTTCAGTTCTGTTGGGTGGAAGGGAGACAAAGGACTAAGTTATAAAGGATTAAACATCTTTTACCCTTAAATTATTAAAGATAAAATTAGTTACATTTATAAGGATTAAACATCTTTTACCCTTAATTTAAAATAGAAAACAGAATAAATTTTGGAACAAAACAAACCATCATTAACATTTTCGGTATTGAGAAACCCTTTTTTTTTAGTATTGGGCCCCAAGCAACATATTGATAAAGGCTTGTTTCAAATTTTCAATTACAAAGTTACCAAAAGCAATCCATAAGAAAGGTGCTAAGTTATAAAGGATCACTCTGAAAGCTACTACCTAAGTACAATTAACTAAGTATATAGAATCAAGCCAAAAAAACTACATAGAAACCAAGAGAACATAAAAATACAGCAAAGGGAACAGAGAGTTCCAAGAGCAGAATTCCTAGAGCTATGAAGCACAGAAGCCAACAAAGGCAAAGCCATGGTGCAACCTTGGTCCTCACAATCATTGTATTCATTACTTATTCTAGAGGACTCGAATATCAAGTAGCTCAGTACAATTAACCCCTATGGCATTTGTTAATCCATTAAGCCAAGCCTACTTACTGCAATAAGGTTTGGATACTATAGTTGTGTTCAAATTAGACCTAGTTAAAGGTTAGACTATAACACCAAATACAGTGATTTATTGATTTATGTATTTTGAAATTTGTTTTCTATTTTCAGAAACCAACTTATTTAATAAGAAAAGTTTCCTAAAACTGTTGTAACAAAAATATATCTGTTTTAGATTTTAAAGCCCAAAAACCAAAACATCTCTAAGTTGTTTTTGTTCTCTACTTCTAATATTCCATTATTCGTGTCGAAGACAACTGTTTTAAAAAACAATATCTCTGTTTTAGATTTTTAAAACCCCAAAACCAAAACTCTCCAAGTTCTTTTAGTTCTTTACTTTTAACTTTCTATTATTCATGTCCTTTTGTGTCCAATTTCATCTTCTCTCTTGCTCTCTTCCAACACTTCTAAAAATAGTCTCAAAAATTACTTTATAGAATACTTTTTGAAACAACAATCAAATGAATAGCAAAGATTGAATCAACTTAAGTAGGATTAGAACCACAATCAAATTTCCATAAACAAACAAAGATTGAATCAACATAATCATATGAATAGCATTAAAATCAACCAGTCAATGCATTAGAAACATCAGAATGGACCGGCCAAAAAATAAAGTAGAGCAACAAAAACAGAAGAGAATGAACCTGGGTGTATTGGAAATTTGTTGAGGGAGGGGGAACCTGAGAGACAGATAGAAAGCTAAGGGAGGGGGAACCTGAGAGAGAGATGGAAAGCTGAGGGAGGGGGAACCTGAGAGAGAGATGGAAAGCTGAGGGAGGGCAAACCTGCGAGAGAGATGGAAAGTGAAGGGCTTCAATGGCTTCGACGGAGAAGAGACAGAGAACGCAATCAAGGGAGAGGGAGAGGGAAAGTGAAATAGGGTTTAGGGATTCTGAAAATGATGTAGAAATAAGATAGAAAAGGGAAGTGGTGGTATCAGAGACGACGGAGAGGGAGACGGTGGAGAAGACGACGGATGTGAGACGGTGGCTCGTGAGAGAGAGACGACGGAGAAGAAGCTCGCTTCGTGAGAGGGACTGACGGAGGCGGTGGAGGTGAAGGTTCGGTAGCCAGAGAAGAGAGAAAAGGGTTTAGGGCTTGGGGATAGCAGAAGTGATTGACAGGGAAGGTCTGCATCGAGTAAGTTGTTATACTTAGCGACGGAAAGCATCCGTCGCTATCAAGGTCACTGAATTAAAAAAATAATAATATACCACCACTAGCGACGGATGACGACAGGTGTCGCTAATATAACACCACTAGCGACGACTACATCCGTCGCTAAATTCCCTCCAAAATTTTGAAACCCTTCAGGAACCTTAGTCATAAGTATCCAAAAGTAGCGACGGTCATCGGCCACCGTCACTACCTTGTCCATAGCGACGACATATCCGCGTCGCTGATTTGTCAGAAGACATAGCGACTGCAGTGTCACCGTCGCTATAACTTGGCGCCATATATAACTTGGAGGGAAACCAAAAAAATGGAGGGAAATAACTTTAGCGACCGTGTCAGGGACGGGATATGAGTTAGCGACGGTATTAGTGACGGTTATTTGCCAAATTTAGCGACGGCGTAGTGTTGGTCGCTAATATGGTCACTATTTTCGTATTCGAAGTCCCTTTTCTTCTTGCCGTCGCTAATGCGGTCACTGATTAGCGACGGTGTTGGGCGGTCGCTATTGGTGTGTAGCTATTAGTTATTTTTCTAGTGGTGTATAATGGATTCAGATCTCCTTTGTGGTTTTTCATTGTTGTCGAAGATGTCAACATCTCCCTGCCTTGTTCTACCCTAGTTTATAGTTTTATTGTTCCTGTATATTTTTGTCATTTCCCTTATAGATTGTATTTGTGCCTTATTATCTTGTCTTGTGAATGGATTTACATCTATTTGTTTACCAAATGTGTAAGCGCATATGATGAAACAATGTAATACTCTGCATTTTCACATTACATCTATTTTCTTGTTCACATCACAACATGAAGTTTTACTTTCTTCCTTTTTTTTAAATGTTGTTTATGTTTATAGGTATAGATATGATGTTGGAATCGTCATTGGGTATGAATATAAGTATGAGATATGATTTTAAAATAAAAAACTAAGTCTACCCATATAACTATATATATATAAAATAAAAACACACATAAATACAATAAACTAATAAAAAGATAAAAAAAATAAAGTTGAAACTAGTTACAAGGTTGCATTAAGTGGTAACATACAATACAGAGCAAGAAAAGTCATTTGTTAGGGTTGAAATTCTTAGTAAATTAAAAAAAACTTCAATATTCGATGGTTTCACAAACTTTCTATTATGTTCAACTAAAGAAGAGATCATTTTTATACGATTCATTCATTTCTATTTCTTACTTTGAATTTTTTCAATAAGGTGAAATAACCAAGTAGTTTTATAGGTTGCCCAACGAGTATCAACTAGTACTCATTTTTTTGAAAAAGTTTTTGCTTGGAAAAGTTTTTGGGCACATATCAGGTATATACCATGTACCAAACGAGTACATTGTATAGGTACACGTCTATTTTTTTATCTTGACGCTAATGTTGACGGGGCCGACGTTAGGGCCACCCATTAATGTGACTTGTTCATATGGGTTGGAGGAACCTGTTGGCACTGATATGGTGTACGACTTAGGATCTTTAGTTCACCATCAGTCATTGCCTGATGGTATGTCAATGGCATATGTTGTTGAGGTCATTGAGGAGGATGCCGTTGCGCTAGTGGCAACTACGGAGGTGTGGGTCGTCGACCCGGCAGTGGGACACTCATGTAGCCCAACTGACTTATGGCAGTTACTGCTCCTCAGGTATGCTTCTGAAACGAATATCGATTATATTATAAGTTTATAGTTTGTATCATATCATATTTCTTTTAATATTTTAACTGTTTAGCGGGATATTGGCCCAACAACTAAGAAGCAAGAACCCGTCATTGATCTAATCCATATATTATGGACCGTCAGGGCTAAGCTAGGCGAGGACGCCGTCGTGGTCCCATGGCAAGCAAATGTGTTCGGTCGCCCAAGTCCATTACCGCTTTACATTACACGGAGTGAGTTGTGCGAGATCATGATGGGCGGACGATGCTAGACATCTCTGTCATTCAGTTTTAGGAGGTGTAAGTATATCATTCTATATTTAATTATTTTATTTAACATGTTATTTGTCACTAACCGTGTGTAAATTTTTTTAGGTTTCTACATAAACTTTGTATGGAGATGACTATCCAAGGAACTTATGGTTTCTTAGAGCCTTCATTCATACAAAAAAAGCGAGAACAACAAAGAAAAGACTCAGGCATACATCCAGAATTAGATGCATGAGTCAAGGAAGAGTGTATACTTAGCCCTATATCAGAGAGTAAGAGTCTCTTCTATAATTATTGTCTATTAATTTAATGATCTTGTATTCTCACTTATTAGGGTTCATTGCAGCTCTCATTGGCAGCTTATGGTTATTTATTTGAAGGATTCTGTTACTGCATGCTTTGATTCCTTGCATGGGACTGCTCCTACAGACTTCAAACTAATAGTAAAGGCGTAAATTCATTTAAGAAAATTAAATAACTTTACATATTCAATTATGTCATTTTGTTCTTCTACGATTCTAACTTATCAAGTGTTTTATTCATACACAAGGTTGTAGCTAGATACACTCAACTACAGGGAAACGTCAAACAGGAAAAAAGTCCAGTGGGTCAACCCAAAAGTAAGTACTTCAAATAAGAAGCATTGTTATTTATTAACTTTTGAAAACTTGAAATAACTTTATCGAATTGTTTAATTGATGTACCTTATAGTCTTATAGCCAGCAGGGTAGCCTTGAGTGCGAGTATTACGTCATGAAGACCATGGTGACCATTATCCAAAACATATAGTAGATAGATGAACAACTGTAAGTGTTCACTTGTCTACATTCTATAAATTTGTATTCACATAGTAATTAACCTTTTGTTCTCCACTAGTGTTAATTATTTTGTGTCTTGTTTGCAACACTTTTAAGATCAATCATACTTCCCTCCAATAGACAAATGATGTTAGAAAGCAATGGACCACACACTTTGATGAAGTGAAGGAAGGACTTCGATAGATATTTATTATTTTATATCATTCATCATACCAAGTGTAGGATTTTATTCTTTTTTATTCATTGTACCTAGTGTAGGATTGTACCTAGGGTTTAGGATTTTATTTTATTTCATTCATGTACATAATATTCATATAAATCATTTTCTTTATTATGTTGTTTATGGCATATTGATGTTATTTCATTTGTTTTCATTAATTGGTGAATACTATGCATGAAATGAAATGAATTGTCTGGGATATACTGTGTTTGGTTGTGTAACATTGCAAGTTTGGTAAATCAATAAAATAGAACCCACATTTAAAAAAACACTTACATTTAAACTCGGTTATGACAATAACCATGTTTAAATATCAGTAATTATGTAAATACGGTTTGGCACCATCGAGTATAAAGAACTTCTATAAACTCAGTTGAAAATCGTGACAGGAACAAATTTGATTTTAAAGTTGTGTTTAAAAGCTTAATTTTACCAAATTTATATGCCCCTTTTTTCACTAATAAAAAATTGTCACTTCATCTATTTCATTTTCATTTTTTAAATTTATTTTACTTTTTAACTAATTAAAATCCATTAACTCATTTTTAAGGATCAATTTAAATATACTAAATAATATAAAAATCAAAACTAATAAAACAACCAAAGAAAAAAACAAAAAATGTCAAAACTTCATTACCAGAATCGTAATTAACCCTTTTCTTTTTCTTAGTTGTGTTCTCTTTTTATCTAATAATCTCTTTTTATCTAATAAGAAAGTTGAGTAAATAAACTAAATGACTTTAGCAGGAAGG
The DNA here is from genome assembly GCA_037962975.1 of Clitoria ternatea. Lineage (NCBI taxonomy): Eukaryota > Viridiplantae > Streptophyta > Magnoliopsida > Fabales > Fabaceae > Clitoria > Clitoria ternatea. Next base: position 287,274,538 of record CM075670.1, read on the forward strand.
CAAAACTTTGGGAAGACCCAAAACAGGAATTAAAAAAAAAACTAAATGAGGAAACATATATTTTTACCTTTTCAAACAGAAGTAATATACATGTATATCCCTATCCTTTTGTTTGATTTTTATTTCTCTTTTTCTCATCTCTTTTATTTATCTTTTACTGTCTTCGCTGTGCATCTAAATATATATATTTTTAATAAGTTTAATTTGAATTCAAGCACGACAACAGACATAAAATTTTTCGTAATGAATTTGAATACTCAAATTCAACGCTATATTCTAAATTAGAAAAAATCCTATTAACCAATTCCTCAAGGATATGTTAAAAAAATTAAAAGTAAAATTTTTATTAAAGAAATTATGCTTTTAAAATCACAATGTTTTCAGAACCGGACCGGTCATTCAACCGGTGAAGGCACCGGTTTATAAAAATCATGCTAAAACTGGAATTCAACCGTGGTTAAACCGGTAGTATTAAATAATTGATCCGGACCGATCACCTAAGCGGTTCAAGGTTTAACCGATCAGACCGGCCGAACCAGTTCAGTTTTGATAACAACTTAAAATGAGAAACAGTTAATTGATGTTGAATTTAAAAAAAGAAATTTCTATTAACCTTATGTGCATTACCGTATTAATTAGGAATAGCTTAATTTCAACTCATTTACTTCGATGTGTTTTTTTTGTTGTTGAAATAGTCAGAAATATATTAAAAATCAAAGTGAGTATGGAGATATATTCATTAGAATACAAATTAGGCTCACATGCAAGACAAAGGAGCCACATGAGTTTTAAGCCCAATAAGACATTGCCACCTAGCACGTGTGTTCATTAGATTCCTTAAAAATTGCTCAATCGATTAAACATAATCTATAATCTAAAATCGATAAATCTGAAACCGTAATTTTTTTTATTATATATACGATTTAAATCGAATTTTAGATTAATTTTTAAAAATCAAATCGAACTAATCAAAATTAATGTTTTAAAAATCGGATCAGTAATTGAATCGGTGAAGACATTGGTTCACGATTCATTAGTTCAACCGTGATTGAACCGTTGATAATAAAATATATATTTTAATATAATATGATATAATTATTGATATATTTATAATAAATTATATTCAAGTAGTTTTCTATTTTATTTAAAAATATTTTTAATGGGTTTAAAAATAGTCCAAAAAAACAAAAAAAAATAATTTTAAAGCTCCGACCGGTTCAACCGGTTTTGGCTGGTTCTTGACTAGTTTTAACTGGTTCTAAATCTGTCGGTTTTTTCTTGACTTGACCGGTACCCTGACCGGTTCTCGGTCAAACCGGCTGGTCCGGTCTAGTTTTTATAACCTTGATCAAAACATGATCTTCAATATACTACTTAATCAAAACATGATCTTCAATATATTAGTTATTTGTGATTTTTTATTATATTAATTTTTTTACAATAGTGGTTTTATTTTTAGAGTAGTTATGCTTGATTTTATTGGACTGTTTTATACTTGATTTTTTAAAATAATTAATAAAAAACTGAATAAATTAATCTAATTTGAACCATATTTGATTATATTAAATTGGATATCATTATACATTTTTATTTAGTTATAAGTAATGGTTGGTGTGTACATGGGATTAGGGAACAATTGTTTCTAAGATATATCTTTAAATTTCTTCAACCGATGTCGGTAACTTTAAAAATATATTTGGTTAGTTTTTAATATACGTTAGAATTTATTTTACAATTCAAATAGTAAGATAAAGAAATAACGAGAAAATAAGAATTATAGTTAAAAAAAATTAACTTACTCCATTTTCATAGGAATCTCATTTTCTCACCCTTAATGAAAGATTAGTAAAACATGTATTTATAGTTTACTCGAAATAAATATATCTAAAAATAAAATTCCATAACCACTTATAAAACATAAATGTACATATTCTCAATATAACATACCCATAAAATAAACCCTTAGGTTTTTCTTACATTCATGTTAACAATTTCAAAGGACTGATTTCCAAATTCCAATACACATGTTGTATCTTAACTTGTTCAAATGTCTGCATTATGGTTATTATATTCCCTATACACATTTTCGGTGTTTAATTAGGATAAAAAGTTTGTGAGTGGAGACATGAATATTTAAAAATAAATACTTAAAAATATTTTTACATATTAACCACCAATAAAATTTTGGTGTCAATAAAATTAAAATTTGGATCCTCAAACAACCTTCGTTTCTTACTAATTGAATTCATCTTCATTTACATGCATCTACAAGATTTTCCTACATTCATATGGCAAATGCATAAATAAAAGGTTAGAGTTAGAGGGGATTATTATAATAGTAAGATAATTTGAGTTTAGATCTTAGGAGTAGCTCTATTAGAATTTAGTATAAATTAAAATATTGTAAGAACTTATTTTTTTCAATTAAACCAAAGAAGTTTTAGTTTAATTATTGAAAAGGAATTAAGTAGAAAAAATTAAATTAGTTAATTTTGTTGTTGTTTGAATTGTTTAAAACTAGATGAAAATAAAATGAAACATAAACTAAATTCTACCTCGTTCTATACCTTTTATATATACAAACAATTTTTTTTATAATTTACTTGAATTAAGAAAATTTACTACAATTATTCTATACTTTTGAATTTATAAAAATATTCTTTTAAAATTATCCATATTTAAGTGTTGTTGTCGAGAAACAAATGCTTCTTTTAAAAATATATAACAAATAAAAAGGGTATAATTAAAGAATAATAATAATAAGCGTAAAAGAAAATTTATTGCTTCATAAGTATTGTAGCATAATTTATAAACTAAGAATAGTCATGCTTTAGTAGAGTTAGTTTCTACGGAGATGTTTTTCATACATAAAATTAAAACACAACTTTATTCTACACCCCTTCAATTGAGTAACTTTTATCTATTTGCTTATTTTATTTTAATTTTTATTTCTTTTATTATTCTTTTTTATATTTTACGAACAATTACCTTCGTCTCTTAATGTAGGACATATAAGACGTTTTTATTTAATTCACACACATTAAAAAAGGTAGTTAGTTTTGTTAAATCATTAAATTTAATTTATTTAAAATTTATTGTAGTTTTTCAAAATTATATTTAAGGTGATTTTGACTCATCATTCAATTTTATCAATTTATTCCTCCTCCAATTAATTTTTCATCACTTGCTGCCCAATTACCATTTATTGATATATTTCATTTATTATTATATTGATTTCAAAAAAATAATACATTAATAGAGATATTTTAATTAAGAAACCTTAAAACTACATGAATCTAAAAGAGATTCTTATATTTAATTAGGAAGTAATACTTCCGTTCATTTTTTAAGTGTTTTAAGAAATGTTTTTTTATTAATTTTCTGTTTTTAGTAATAAAGACTGTATTAATTATTTATCAATTGAGGGTAGGCATTAATGGATCACAAAAGAAAAAACTAACTAAAATTATCATTATTATGCGCCTTAATAATTCCGAGATGTACCTAACACTATTTCTTAAAAAAAAATACTTTTAAATTTCTTAATGAGTGAGTTGAGCACATGTAAAATAAATCAATTTTGTTGTGAACCTGAAGTTCTCCATCGCTCCCACACGGGATTGTGTGTGTGCTTATAAACAGGGTCTGAAGCCTTTACTTGTGGACGTGTTTTAAAACCGTGAGGTCCAGAAGTACCAAAGCGGACAATATCCACAAGCTGTTTATAACACGTTATCAGCAAGATGCTTGTGATGAGAGGGTGTGTTGTGAACCTGAAGTTCCACATCGCTCGCACACGGGATTGTGTACGTGCTTATAAACAATATCCACAAGCTGTTTATAACAAATTTTTATCGGTACCTAATAAACATTTTAGTAGGAATGAGACCAGAATAGCAGAGGGCGATGGAGTTATCTCTGGACAACCACATCGGAATTCATATTTCCATGACATTATGCACCATGTCTCATTAAGGGGTTGCCAGATTCTTAAGTTCTTTGGTTATCACTGCCATCAACTTAGAGTTCTCAAAACATTGTTTTTTATAGTGTTTTTTGTTCCCCGAGCAGAAAAGATGCTTTTTCTTAATAAATAAATAAAGTTGGATGCAACAAACATGCCTTCTATAAAACAGTTAATTAATGGATAGTTTATTTTTGGGTTTAACTACAACTATTCTCCATCAAGATAATTTTATTTAACTTAGAAATATCTATATCATGATGGGGTTAAATCTTCCAACAATTTTTTTTATCTACATAACTTAAATCTGAAATCTTATTTAAGGAAATTAAACATATATCTTTTAAAACACAAGTTTTCACTGGTTGAAAACTTGGAATTGCACTAAAATAGGTGAAACAAAATGTACATGCAGTTTTAGGCTCACAAGCTTCAAGTGGTCTAAAAATCTTGTGGGTCAAGCGTCATAATTATGCCATTGAGGTCAAGAATAAATAACCTTAAATAGCAAAGTTACAGTATTTACATGATCCTCAAACAACAATCTTTTTTCCACGTTCTATTTTTCCTCTTTTTCCCTTGTCATTGGTTTGCCTCCTCTTTTATGTTATTAAATATTTGAAGCTGGTCCACTTTGTTTTGAAGTGTTTATTTGCTTGTCTTTTGGAGTGGTCCTCTTTGGAACAAGTAGACTATTTTATACAAGGTAAATATTTGGTTTAGGGTTTAAATGGTGCAGTTAAATATATGTGTAGATTTCTATGTCAATATATTTTGTTAAATTGTGTAGATAAATATGATGTAATAATTATATAATTTTTTATAATTTATTTTAGTTTGAAATTATTCAAAAAAGTATTTAGAAATTGTTTTGCAAACATAGGTTTACAAATATTATAATATAGTTTATTATTTAATATAGTTGGTATCTTTTAGAGAATTTATTTGTATGATGACATTATGACTTCAATTATTTTGTCAAGAGTCCCTGAGCAAATAGTTTCACTGTTAACTAGAGTTAGTTTTTTGGGGATTGCGCAACTACATTTTTTTCAAGTTGAGTCTGTGTTGTTATCTGCCCTTGTGGAAAGATGGAGACTAGAAACACATGCTTTCCATATGTCAGTCGGTGAATGTACCATCACACTCCAGGATGTCGCAACCCAGGTCGGGTTGCGAGTAAATGGTGGACCAGTGATTACTGATACAACATGCAGTTGGTGAGGTTTACAAGAGCATATATACTACGTTTACTCGGCGGTGTTGTGTTCCCTGATCATTCAAGTAGTAGAGTGTCCTTAAAGTACTTACCGTTGCTTGACAATCTTGATAGTTGTGGGGAGTATAGTTGGGGTTCTGCAGCATTAAGTTATTTGTATCATGAGATGTGCAAGTCTATTGATTATGACCGAGTGTCAATTTGTGGTCCTCACCTTTTACTTCAAGTTTGGGCATGGGATAAGTTCTCGTCGATTGCTCTGAATGTCCGACGTCGTGATAGGCCCCACTGTACACCTTATGCTGCTAGGTAAATTACATAGTGAACCGTAACAATCTTATGCAAATGTTATTACACGGATGTTTTGATGAATTGTGTTTGTAGATGGTTGGGTTCTAAAACCTTCAAGGCTGTAAGACAAGACATTGATTTCTACCGTCGTGCTTTCGACCAAATGAAACTTGATGAGGTAAAAATTATTGGATCAAATTTATTTTGACTGTTTGTAATAGGAATGTGTCGTCCACTTGCAGAATAGGTTTGCAAAATTTAAACGCATCGGCACATTGTTTATATGACCAAAAAACACATTTAAAGATACGAAACCTCACGTCCACTTCTGTGCCTATGTCATACTCGGTACTTGGAAATTTTATACGCTGATCTCGGTGCAACCTGACGCATCCGATGAAGCAACGAGGCAAAAAAGCGTATGATTCATCCCAGTCCCCAAAACACGCACAATCGCCTTTTGTTTAGCCTTCCACGCCTTACTATATGACACTTTGAATCCAAACTGTCCAGAAATCACCTCTTGAATCAATGAAATAACAATGGATGGGTCCTAGTTTATCAACCCTACACAAACACGGTCAAACAAATTTATTCAACACAAAAAATAAAAACAAACTCAACTGCAAAACACTAATCATTAACATACCTAAAATGCATGAGCAAATGAATTCAGAATCCAGTTTTGCATAATCCTGTGATAGTCCCACGTTTACACACGCATGAGGGTCTCCCCACTTATTGACGACCCACATGTTCGTTTTTTTATAACATTGCCCTCATCCTCCAAGGGCAACCATCAACCTAATTCGAACATTTAACCACCAAATATGTGAGGCTCAACTCCACCACAACATAGGTTTGATGCTTCTTCATAGAGTACTGTTTCAATGCACTCTGCACTGCAGACTTTGACATAAATTTTAAACCCACGAACAAATTATCACCGACATGCCATTCCAACTCATTGTCAAACCCACTTAAATTTTGTTCTTCGTCAGGATGTTGCCAATTTATATTGTTGTAAGCGGTGATGAGGTCCAAAATGCCACACCTCGATCCCCTGCAAATCGAAAATAAAAAATGGCGTCTGCCAAAACAACCTTATAATCGGTGGTAATGCCACATATATACATTTTACTAACCTCCCATGATTGGTAACGATGGTATCCCACCAACTAAAGCAATGCTTCCTATTTGAGGATTACTTATATTTGACATATTTGGAACCGAATCATAGTCACCTTCTACGCCCGTGTCCATATCACTATCATTCGGAATATGTCCTTCATCATCGTCTGAGCTACTTTCAAAATCTTCCCCAACATTATAATTAAGATGATCGTCATTTGACAAATTAATTGCTATTAGACAACTCATTATAAACCAAAACTACAACAACATAAATTAATTTTACCTGTCAATACCAATCCATAAATAATACTTTAAATAAAAACTACAATATACATAACATTAAACTAAGACTGCAATTAAAAAGTTACCTAAATCTTCAAAAACCTTTATCAAACTTAAAAATAAGCACTTCAGACGGAGGATCTCTGCACTGAACTATAAAAATGATACAGACTCCGGTCGAATTTAAACATACACTGCAAGCTAAAAACGTAGGGGGAGGGTACGGAAATGTGGCGCAAAGCGCATGTCAAACCTGCGTGTTTACAGGCGCCAAAGTGAATAAGCATTCTCAGAATACGTTTTTGTGGTCAAATCAAGCATCCTGGAAATGCATTTTTAGAGAAAACACTACATGATGGTGCGTTTTCATGGTCATATCACGTAACTCCATCATGCGGTTTTACCTCAAATACGTAGCCTCATTAAACGTTTCTTGAATACGTCCTTCTATGTTGCGTTTTCATGCATCTTTTCGCCCCTCCCAAGTGCGTTTTCTGGAATACTAAGATTAATAACCCTTTTATTTATTATATAAAAAGTAGTTATTTGAGAATTTATTCAGGAATACTATAGTACCTCTGAAATTAAATATAAGAAAAAAATCCCAAATCTTAACTACTCCTATTCAATGATATCATTTAAAAATGTCTTTATTCAATACAAAATTTTAATTTCCAATAGATAGTGGATAAACTCATTGAAACCTAGTTTCAACAAATCTTCAATCTCTTTTGTTTGCTAATAAGGTTTGGGTAGTTTTTTTAGAGGGTTTAATTTGTTTTTGTTCTTTATTAATTCCACAACATTAAAACAAACTGTTAATGGTCAAGTAGTAAAAGTTTGAGTAGTTAAATTAAGGCCTCAAATTTTAAACCATTTCATTTGGTGCCAAAACTAAAACAAGGTTTTTTTTTGGTCATAAACTAAAACAAGTTTAAAGGCTTATCTCTTCTTCCCAATCATGTCGCATCATAATAATGGCCAAGATAATTGTTTGAACCAACGTTCCACTCATCATTCCGGTCCACATTCCCTACATGTCATAATAAATACATAAATCATTCTAGTCCACAATTTTATTTGTTTATAAATATCTATCCAGTTATAAATTCATCGTAATATTTAATGTTTCTTTTCTAATTATACCCTTATTATTTAGTTATTTGAGTTTTTATTAAAATGTGAGATCATTAATTAAATATTAACCATAGAAAATGAAAGGGTATTTTAGGATTAAGAGAAAAAAGGATATATTAAATGTGTTTATTAATCTGTGTGAAGACAAACAGATAAAAAAAAAACACAGGAGTAACATATTTTTACTTTTTTAGTATACAAAAACAAAAGGGCATAAAAGTGTTGGCTTCGCAGTTTAGCACACTGAGCAGTCACATTTTATGCATCCTCATTGTAAATTAAAAGAGCCTTATAAGAAAGGACCAAAAGAAACTCTTAAATGGTAAAGGATGAGACAACAACATATTTTTCTTTAATCCATTGGAATAGTTGTAAAAGAAAAGGAGAAAACGTGGGAATCAAGATTCGAACCTACTCCCAACACATTATGCCTATGTCAAACACTCCTTGTGTTGACTTTGCAAGACATTATTGTAACTTGTGTGAATGAAGTGGAATATTAAGTTACACAAAAGTGAAGTTCACTTCCTTAAGTGCTTCAGGTACTTTTCCATTCCTCCCAAAACTATGGTCTTTTTGCTTGTAAGAGTGAATTTAGTGAGAAAGGAAGTGGAAGTGGAAACCATGTTGCCTTTTTGTGGAGTGGAGGAGTCAGCCCCTCATGCTTTGATGTTGTGCAATGAAGTAAAGCTTTTATGGTTTGGTTCGGACTTGGGAGTGCATGTGGATCAATATCATGTACAAGATATGGTGGAGTTGTTTCTTGCAGAGGAGATTGTAGCAATGAAAGCATTCAACCTGGTATATGCCATTTGGTTAAGAAACAAAATGATTTTTGATAAGGTGAGGCTGGACTTTGTTCAAACTCTGATGAGGGCCCTAAGTTATGTGGTTGCTAATGATAACCTGAAGAATCCTGCCATGGATAGGAATGCTGCCAGGGATGGTGGTAGCTGGAAATCTCTGCCTGCACCTTTAATAAAGGTCAATATTGATGCATCTATTAAGGCTGAGGTTGGGACAATGAGGGTGAGGTATTAGCATCGGCTGCTAAATTTTCTCCCTTTTCTGCATATGGAGCCGGCACTGGCTGAGGCCATAGCATTCAGATGGGCAATTCAAGTTGCTCCGGAGCTATGTGTCCAAGAGTTGATTTTGGAGACTGATTGCCAACTTATGGCAAATTGGTGGAAAGCAAAAACTGAAGGTAGATCATATTTTAATGAGCTTTTATCAGAATGCAATATACAATCTTCTGGGTTCAGTTTTTCTTATGTTATTTCTAATAAGGTGGCTGACTTCTTGTTCAAATTAGCTTTTGATGTCTTCGAGAGGTGTTGGGTTGAATCATATCCCCAGGTTGTGAACCTCTCTTGGAAAACAATGTTCTTTCTTGTTTCTCCGGCTTGTGATAAATATATCCTTCTTTAAGAAAAACAGAGAGAATTAAATAACGATATGCTAGACATTATTCAATAAAGCTTTATATAATTTATAATTTTGTACATTCTAAATGCACGTGAAAGAACCTTATAAGACTACAGTTTTATGATGAAGGGTATATGTATCAACCAATAATGTCAACTTTCTGTGGGTTATTGTGATCGAAAAATAAAACCAGTATAGATAGGCATACTTACAACAATACCCGAAGGTAGCAACCAGCCTAGGAGAACTCCAAGAGGTATTCCAACCAAGTAGTAACTACCAATATTTATATAAGCCACTACTGCTTGCTGACCAGATCCAACAGCTGCCCCTGAAAACCAACAGATACAAGCACCAGGGACAATGTGGGAAATTACATCTCTAGTTTAGAAATAGAAATTTGAGTAGAGTATATTAGATACTCACCTGAAAGTACAGGTTGAATGCAATTAAGAAGAATGGTAGAAGCTAACAAGATTGCCAGTTCATTGACCATTTGGATGACAGATGAGCTCGATGTGAAGATCAAAGCAAGCTTCTCATTGAAAGCAACAATTATCAACCAAAATATGAATCCCACTAGCACTGTATTTATCACAGAAACCAGAGTTGCAAATTTTGCTGCTTTTGCATTACCTGCACCAAGCTCGTTTGCTACACGCACCCTAAGTTGAAGAAAGTTGGATGGTTGAAAGGGAGGTCAGTTTGGTTTGCTTTATTCTGTGGCAGAGTTCTTATTTGCTTTAAGCAGGTGATTTTTAACTATGTTTGACATATTAATTTGCCGACTTCCAGACACTGGTTGGCTGTTAGAAAGCTACATCAACATGTATTTACAACCATTAAAATACAAGCTCTACCAAGAGGTCCAAGACTAGCTGATGTGGCATAGCAGAATAAAAGCATATACTTACAACAGTTTCCCTTAAGCCTTAACCTTGATCAATGTCTAATAGGGCCAGTAGATTTTTATGAAGTTCTATGTAAACTAAATGAAAGAAGGTAGATGTGTGATTAAAATACAGGAAAATAAATTCTTGAAAACTTTTAAAGATACTTGGGGAATTTTTGTTGGAGATTAACTTTGAAGAATGTTTTACATTTTTGGAAGCTTCAAAAATCCTCAGAAACTAGTACAAGCCTCTAAATGCTTAAATTACTAAACTTGAGGCAAGCCATATATATCAAGCAACCTATGCAACTTCTCAAACATGAAAATGCTTCAGATTTTTAAAGTTTCAACAAATGGTGTATGTTTTATACAGGGATGATAATCTCCAACTCCAAGAGATCAATTAATGCAAGTGTTATCACAACACAAGAATTTTGTAAGTTACACACTTGAGAGTCGACAAACTTAATGCTACAAAGAAATTCCAACAGTTTGGAGACTTAAATGTTTGCAACAAGCATTAATCATCAAAACATTCTAGGCTTTCCCTAAAATTTAGGGGAAAGAAAACAATATGCTACTCTGTAAAATTCATACCAAAATTAAATTATAAATCAACAGTCAAGACCTCTTGATTTACCTCACTAATTTTTAATGGCTTAATTTTAAAAAAACATGCCAGCAACCACGTCGCGAGCAACGGTGCAACAAGACAAATATATAAACTGTGTTCGATTATTCAACTTCCACAGAACTTACTCTTTGCGCTCTCTCACCACTGGACTCTAGTATATACAATTATCTCTAGTGTAGTGGCACGTTCATTGGAAGGGGAGTAACACATTCATGAAGAAACTTAAAAGTTAAAAATATTATCAGTCTACTGTTTCGTCAGAATTAATCAATGCAACCACACAAGGATGGTTTATTGGTTTTGTATTGATTCACAGGGTTCTGCATCTAAACATCACTTCCATTTGAGTAGTACATCGCAGAATATGCTAGGTTTGTGTCTGACTCTCAAACTGTTGTAACTAAGTCAACATTACTGTAATTCTCAACCTATAAACTTCTCAATATAGTTAAAGTTTTCTCCTAACCAAAAATCCACAATTTAACATGTTTTGAGAGAGAAAGAAACAGGGACTTACAACCATTGACATACCCAGTAGCAGCAAAAAATCCAAGCGGTATCATGGATTCCCAACCATAAATAGTTACACTGCCATACAAGGTACAACTTCATAATTCAGCAAAAATCCAATAAATGAAAATACAGTTACATTAATAAGAAAAAAACCAAGAAACCAGAAACTTACCAGACAGAAAGAGCATCAATGGAAATCTCAGAGTTATGCATATACCCAGACACTATAAGCAACAGCCTATAATAGAAGTTTTCTAACCTGCAATTCCACATACATTACCACCTTCTCAAGAAAGAACAAAATTTAGATACAGTTCCTTAGTTACTTTTAGTGTTGTTCCATAAACAGAATTTTAACTTCATCTTGTTAACATGACCGACTATCAATGTCAACCTTTAATTCATAGTTTACTGAAGTAAAACTTCAATTGTGATCATCATCATCATCATCATTAGATGATAGTGCATCTGTTTGGTTCTCATTTTGGGTTATCCAAATATAGTTGGCTAAAAACATGTTTTTGATCCGTAGACCAAATCAGTTGGATAGTGTCTCAGATTATGCCTGGGATCATTGCTAACTATTGACTGATACCTCTCACGGAATATTGTTTCCTTAATTAGGTTACCAAACAAGTACTAAAAGCACTTGCGTAATTGTACTATATCTAAGTTTTGTCCATTTAAGAATAACATTAGTTAAATAAGTGAGAGATATAGAAATTTACTAACGCAAGCATGACCCCAGAAGCCAAAGAGAGCTTGAAGAATTCCCAAAGGCCAACAAAAGCTTCAGAAGAAAACCCATTCCAGGAACGTGGACAGACAGCCACCAAGGATAGTGTAGCCAAGAAACCCCAAAACGGAAAGCCACCAAGAGAACCCAGGGCAGTGCCAACGATCCCAATTCTCAACTCAAAAACAAAAACCCAGCTCACCAACACGTGGATCGCAAGAGCCATCCCGGAGATCCAAGCTACAACATTGGTTTTCAGCTGGCACTGCAAGAACCTCTGCAACGTGAATTGAAACGGGAAACTCAAGTGAAACGGGATCAACCAAACCGCCACTAAACCAGCCCGCTCCGCCACAGCTTCGGGCTGGCCTACGAGCTTCAAGAGGGGCGTGGCGAACACGAACACCGGCAGCATGAGAATCGAAGAGAGGAACAGAACAACCCACGACCGTTGCAAATACATGCCCAAAGTGTGATGGTGGCCGGCGCCGTATGCTTGGCCGCAGAGTGTTTCAAGCGCGGTGGCCATGCCCAATAGGAAGCCGAAGGTGATGGAGATGAGGACGGTGCAGGCGATGGAGATGGCAGCGAGGTCGAGGTCGGACGACGGTGATGGAGAACATGGCGAGGCGGCTGAAGATGGAGGGTGCGGCTATGTGCCAGAGTTTGTTTGATTCGGAGCATGTTCGTTGGAAGAGAGTGAGAGTGTTGGATGGGTGTTGTGCAAGTGTTGAATGTATCAGTGGATGCTCTACTTCCTTCACCAACTTTCCCATTCAACAATGGCGCAAGATTCTTCTTTCCTTTCTCATCTCATTATAAGTATTCTTTTTTTTTAATTACCAATTATAAAACTCAAATTATTTTATTATTAACATTAATTTTATACACTCTTTAATGTTTGACTAACTAATCACAAAATACACCTTTTGATTAACTACACTTAGATCATACTAGTCATTGATAATGTAATTTTAATTCATTTCCTAAAATCATTTTCCGTTGAAAAATATGCTAATCACGTGTCCATTTTAGCCTTGTTGAATTGAATTATTTTCTCCATGTCTCTCTTTTTCAGTTGAATTGAATAAACATAGTTCCTCCTTGGTCAATCTCGCCCACCACACACCTCATCATGTCACCTTTAAGGTTAAAACCACCTCCCCAACAAGGTTCGGGAACAAAATAGAGGATGAGGAAGGGCCGAACTTAGGCACCACATTGAAGGAATCATAAATATTAAAATAATATTAATTTAAGTATATAGAACTTAGACCACCCACTTTTTCAATTACTATAAGGAAGTGAGCTTCCAACAGAATTTTCCCATAATGCATGTTCTAATTAGTTTTATGAAGAGATTGATATTACAATTTATATATTATGAATAATGATTGATGAATAATGATTGATGATGTAGATATTAGCCAAGCGTCCAAGGTGAGGAAGGATGGATTTTTGTTTGTTGGGGCATTTTGCCAATCAAATGTTCTAGGAGCATTCTGCATCAACGGTGGAAAACCTCGTGACTTTACCCATTCCTCATGCAATGGCAATGACCAACTTTGTGTAGGCAGGGGACCCGGGTAATGAGTATCTCTCTAATCAAATATGAGGTCTATACATACTTGTTTCCAAGTTCTTGAACTTGAGAGAATTTGCCGGGAGCAACAACAAATACATATGGTAGAAATAAAGCAATGCATACATGCCTACATAAGAGATACCAAATTTTTAGAATGGAAAACTTTCTCAATGTAACACGTAAAAACTATAAGTCATACCCAGCAATGAAACTAGCTCCCCTGCTATGATCGCAATGGATATAAAAGAGCCCTCACACAATTGTTCAAATACCTGCTAACAACTAGCCAAGCTACATACGCAACAAAGTTCACAATTGAAAATTAAGAAGATGAAAAAAATACCAAAAACTATCATTATATTGTTCAAATAGACTAAGGGCCAATTTGGTTTCCGGTTGGAGAAACAAAGTTATGAAAATAAAAAAATCTTAAAAGTTAATATTGATATTTCACGTAGGATCTATTTTTCACGAACCCAGTTTAAAAACCAAACACACGTTAAGTAATATCAAATCACTAGTCCTAAATTAACGTTATAAATTCTAGGTTTTAAACATTGCATATGATAAATATTCTTTAAGAATCAAAGACCAATTTAATTTTTTTTTACAAAAACCAATTTGATATATTTAGATAAACTAAATTGATGTATTTATAACGGGAAACAAACACATGACCCTTCCACATGGGGCTTAACATGACACATGACATCCATTAAGTTAAACATTGATGAAGGTATCAGAGGAACCAAGTTAATAAAGATTTCAATATAATAGGGTTATGATAAATTTCTCTTGTAATTGAAACCAACTTAATTAATCATGAATAACATAAAGATCAATTTAGGTATTATCACCTTATATGATTGAGAATTTTTAATCTATTTTAAATTTTAGCTTCATATATTTGAACACAGTTCAACAAATTAGATCAGCCCTAAACAGTTGACAATTCATTATTCATTTTTAATATAAATACTTGTGATATTTATACAAAAAAAATACTCCTGGCTAAGCTAGTACAAGATAACAGTTTGGTAAACAAGTTTCCCAAGAGCGCATACAGCAAAAAACGATTCATTCATTCATATGATCAGTCCACCAGAGCATAACAACAACCCGTCATCTATCTATCTCTTCATTAGAAGAAAAACGCGTCATAGAGCTTAAAAGAACTCTCCAGCTAGTCAATATGTCGAATGCATCAGCACAACACTAGCACTAAAATCTACATCAACACACAGAATTCAGAACAATATTTACACGCTTCAAATACGTTTGGGAGGGATATACTGCACTCGCTCTTCTGCACATAAAGTCTGCAAATGTCGAATAAATAAGTAAATAAACTAACTTCACCATGTATACGTTGTAAAATAACATAATACGGAAGACAAAACAATCCCACATCTCGTGGGCGTTAGGGAGCTTAAAAGAGTATCCTTTGACTGTGGCAAGACTAACATATCGTTTCATAATAAAGCAAACAATTCATTTTACATAAATAACCTCATTGCAGTTGCCATAGACTAACTAACTAATTAAGCAGTACCTCAAAATCTCAACTCCCAAGCTATAGTAATTTACAAAACCAAGTGTGTAAATCCAAGGCAACATTTCCAATCCCGTAGGAGACAGCCATATGGACTATCCAATGACAAATCTAAAAAGTTATTTCCCTGAAAATATGTATGTTGCTTCCAACCAAATACACCGAAATAAATCACAAATAGGTCACAATCATTGAGCACACCAAGGTTTCATAATAACATCATGTTTCTTGGAGCTTAAGTTTACCATCGGGACATTTTCAAAATCATGATTAACTTGGGGGAAGGCTAGTTCAATAATAAATACACTATTGCTCTGTTTGGATAAGAGAAATAAGAAGAAATGGAATGAGAGGAATAAAATATAAGGGGTTGAAATAGAAAGTAATGGAGAAGAAAAGATGTGTCATTTGAATGGGTAAAAATAGAAAGTAGAAGATTACCTTTCACCTGTTTATCATGTTTGGATTAAGATTTTAAAGAAAAGGAAAGAAAATGGAAGGGAAAAAAACACAACTAACAATATATTTCATTACATTATTTTAATTAATATGATATTATTTTTATTTATAATATTATAAAAATAATTTTTTAACTTATAAAACAAAAAAAAAAGCATTTCAGCCCCTTCTCTCATTTCATGGCAAGATAAGGGAAATCTTCGTGAGGTGGCCCCCACATTTTAAATTTTATTCCTCCAAATTTCAACCCAAACAAATAAGTGAAATGCAATAGTAATACCATCCTATTTACTTCCACCTTTAATCCTCTCTTTCAATATACACAAGCTACAACTAAGTCTAAAACATCCACAGCTCTACGTCACCTTCATGTATCATTTTGGTGAGCAGGGGAAACAGATCCACTATAGTTTTTATAGTTTTATAATTAGAAGAAGAAACTCACAACTCTCTTATTAGGGACCAATCAAATAATATGTTAGATGCACTGACCAAATCATTATCTGCCAAACCCTGTACTAGAAAAGAAACAGCTATGAAACACTCTTAAACAACTAGGTAATATATGCTGAAATCTATAACACAAATAATACATTCTGAGATCTATATCAGGAAAAAATACAAACCTGCATCTCTTCTGGAAGAGCCTCTGAGACAGCAAGAGTATAAACACCAGGAACAAATTTTCCTGCAATATATTCAAGGAGAACCTAAATTTTATGACTGCAATACAAGATTTCAATCTAGAAGTCATGATAGAAATTTAGCAAACAAAAATGTAGCATTTTCTCTCTTCAAATTGTTGCCAATTTTATAGACATAATTTGGCTAAATCCTTGCTGTGAAATTGATCAAAACAAGAAAAAAAGAAGTGCATGAATGCATCTCTAAGGCCTTTTCTTTTTTCATTTACCATATCACGGAAATTTTATTCAAAAAAATGTAAGAAAATTGCAACATAAAAGATAAAGGCTTGTGATCCCTTTGCTTTTTATTCCTTATGAGCAAAAGCAAAATTCCTATGCTCATTGTCATGATCCATTTTTCCATATTTTACACAACATAGTTAATGGCAAGCAAACAAAAATGTGGAGAACACCATTTACATTTGGATTTTCATCATTTATTTCATTGAAATTCAAGTTAATTCTGTTTCCATGAATTCTCAAATTATCTTTCCAGATCCTGTCAAACTACTATAAGTTATATGACTGTCCAAATAATAGGCCAGAAATCTAAATTGCCAAAAGAAAAACTTAAGCTGAGTTAAAATGTCATTTCAAGATGAAATTTGAATTTAATGTTAGTAGGTAACACCCCAATGAAAATAATAAACAAGAATGAAAAGAAACCACAACGTACATAGAAACATCACCTGTAATCCCGTACCATATAAATAAACCAGAATTGAAATAATCAATGTCATAAATTATTTCATAAAAATAACATATATTAGACTTAACATGTTACTCAAAGTTTATCCTTTAAAAATATAGGCATCTAATTTGTCACAAAACACAAGTTGCAGATATTAAAAAAATCAAATCAATAATTACAGCTGTGAAAAAGCTTTTCTAATTTTAAATTTCATATATAAGTATTTTTAATACATTTTTTGAGCTTCAAGATCTTGAGTAGATGTTTTAAGAGCTTCTTTGAAACAAGCATGGCATGATGGCAGTGTTGCCCAATTATTAAAATGTTAGATTGTATCTTCATGTACATGATTATTATAAATTAAAGTTTAATTATAAAATCTAGGGGGAGAAGACAAACCCAACTAAAAAACATCTTGAAGTTGTATATTCCAAAGTAATACTATCATCAGACTACAGTAATGAAAAAGAATGCTAAGTCAAGGCGAGAAAAAATTATAACATGTAACATATAAATGAACATACCAATGCGCAACCAACGAGCAGCCCAACTCCGAATTGGATCCATAACTGAGATGATCCTGTGGCAAAATGGAAAAAGAAAACAAAATGAGTATTGAGAGATTCAAAGATCAAGAGGATGTTGATGCAAAAGAATCAACATTCACGAACCCATTAAAATTGGGAGTAGTGCAGTCAACAACTCGTTCATGATCTTCTTCCATCTTAAAGAATGGGCAATTCTCACAGCCAGACTCTCTGAACTGTATAACAAAAACAGAAATTGTAGACAATAAAAATAAACAAAAAGAATAACCAAAAATGTGAAAGGTCAATAAGACCTGATCGTAGGTTTTAACCAGGCGGCAACGAAGACAAGCCCTCAATTCATGACCAAAGCTTGTAGGAATTTGTGCAGGTGCATTTGCCATTCTTTCTCAGCTCACACTCTCAGCTGATTTTTAGACTGTTTCCACTAGTCAAACCAATGGTCAAATCAGATAAAATAACTATATATATATATATATATATATATATATATATATATATTTGCAATTATATATCATGAATCAGTAACATTAATTACATAAGGTAAAGCAGTATTCTCTATCTGTTTTTAATCATAGCAGTTTAGAAACACAGGTATGAATTCCATAGGAAACTATGCACTTAGAACACAATACCATGTTTTCAGCCTGTTTGACAATGAAAATTATCATGCCATATATACAGGGACAGGATTATTCTGCGATGCAATGGGATTATCCTATATACCAAACCAAATATTTTAATTATCCACTTAAATGAGTTGAGCTCATACAAAGACAAATACTGTCAGTATATCTATTCATAAAAAGACTAGGACCAATAGGCTTTTGGACAATTGGGTGCTCATTTTGGTTATTGAGGTTAAGTAGACTATTATCAATAGGCTTTTTAGCTTTTTTTAGATATTAATTTATTTTATAAGTGCAGCAAAATATATATTGAAAAGGTAGATATTAATTGAATGCAAAGACAGGATGTATGTATGGGGATGGTATTTGGGGCATGGGAGGTGCTAGAGATCCTTAAGAGAGGGACTCTGAGATGGTTTCCATCCTTAATTTTCAAAACTCTACAAAATGGTTTGAATATTAAAAATAGCCAAGAATTTTCCTCTGATACATTTAACAAAGGGAAGATGATAGAACTGCAGATTATAAAGGCAACAGCCTCACTCTGTCACCTGATCTTGGCCGTCTTAAACATGAATGAATTTTTCTTCATATATTACCAATTAATCTATAAAGGAAACTTTCTCCTTGATTTTTTGAATTTGTAAAGTGGATACTTTTTTGGGGCATAACCTGTTCGGGGCACTAGTGGAAATGTGAAATATTAGGTGTCCATTCATCTTGGAGCATAGCAGTTTGTCATGATGTGTTTTAAAGGTTTAGGCAAAGATAGGGATACTAATTTTAAGGAAGTGAGTTGTACATGCAGTTCTGCAGTGTTTTTGGATGGAGAGAAATGCCCTTACTTCAGAGTTGTCTATCTAGAGTTGGAAATTCGGGCGGGCGGCCCTAAATGGACCAGGCTTTATCGAGTTGCAAGCTACTTAGGGCCGGGCCAAAAAAGGTCTGCATAAATTTAGGCCTTGAAATTAAAGACCCTAGCCCGGCCCTCAACGGGTTGCGGACTTAATCGGGCGGCCCATTTTGAAAAACCAAATATATAGTTTTATATACTAGTGCAAGTCTCACTATCAAACACCAAACATTATTTTTTCAGTTTTGAGTATTGAACTACAACTCTTCAATTCAAATTCATAATGCATAAAATAGGTTGAAATTGCTTCATGATCTGGAGTTTGTTGTTTTAATTTATGTTTTAATTCATCTATAAGAAATGACTAAAATTCCTGTGCATCCAAATGATGAGTGTGGATGATCATTTGAGATTTACTTTATATTTAGTTTTTTTATTAATAATGAATCTTGTTATATTTTATCAGGCTGCTCTATACTTCTTCCAAGGGAAAGTGAATCTGTGCTCTTGGGTGCTGCTATCCTGGGTGCAGTCGCTACAAGGAAATATCATAGTCTTAAAGAGGCCATGTAGTTGCTATTGGGAAAGTGAATCTGTGCTCTAGGGTGCAGTAGCTATTCTGGGTGCTGCTCTATAGTTCTTTCGATCTTGAAGTATTTTAAAAATGTACAATTAATATTTTGGTTAAATTTCCATGTAAGCCTCTAAACTATTTGGATATTTTTAATTAAGTTCCTATAATTTGAAAGTTTATAATCAGGTTCCTGAACTTTGAATCATTAGTAATTGCCTCGCTCTCAATAATCAGGTTTCTGAACTTTTTTATGTAGATTTCTGAACTATTTCAGAGCTTTTAATTAGGTTTGGTGTTTGATAGAACTTTAATGGAATTGTTGTGAGGATCCAATTTCTAAACTATTTCACCACTTATCTAGCAGTTTTGTGCTAAATAAAAACTTGTTAAAACTTACCACATATGAAAAAAAATACATATAACATAATACATACCTTGTTCCTGTTATGTACATCAGTACATGTACATCACAAACAAAAAAGAGGAATAAGATAAACATTATAAGCAAAACATAAACATCAAATACCATGTGGGAAATAAATTGATAACTATATATTTTAATATCAGTAAGCTACAAGACACCCTTCCCTGAAACTTTTCGTTTTATCCACCATGCTACACAGAACAGGTTTATTTCTGTTATTCCAGTTGCAATTGGGAACATAGAAACAAAAAATCAAAGAAAAAACACAAACAGAGTATAGAAAATAGAGAAAATTTTTAGGTTTTGGATAAGTATATTATATATATATATATATATATATATATATATATATATTACCGGAACAGTGTCGGAGAAGACGCCGGAACAGGGGAACAAATGAGAAAAGAGATGAGAGGACGAGAGAGTGAGTGAGAGACAAACCTTGCAATGAGATGAGAGTGAGTCCAGGAGTGACGGATACGAGAGAGTGGGTGAGCCGCCGATGAGGGAAACCGTGGTTCGTGAGAGAGAGAAACGAGGAGCTGTGTGTGGCAGCAGCACTCACGTATGATGAGGAAAATGAGAGGAGGGAGGGACCCTAGGGGAAATTTTTTGTTCCCTTGATCGGTTTATCCCAAAGTACAAGTTATTAACTTTTCTTAAACATAAGACTCGGGCCGCCCGGCCCGTGCGAGTTCGCCAACTTTAGGGTTTAGGGTTTAGGGTTTAGAGTTTAGCTCTTTTTTTTTGTTTTTTAAGTGTTAGACTTTTTTATTATTATTTTTGAATTTATTTTAAAAGTTCACGTATTACATTTTTTACTGTGGGTCGGTCTATTTTGCCAACTTTAATCACACCCATTAAACTGTGTAAATATTTATATTTTATAATATTGAAGAAAATGATATATAGATTACTCTGCATTATATATTATTTTATGAAATAATATAAATTAGTATAGTATATTAAAAATATTATCATGAATTAATAATAAATAAACTTTATTTTATTATAAATAATAAAAAAATCTTAATTTTAAATATATTTAATAAAAAATAAATAGACTAACAAATCACTCATTAACAACGTCTTCACAACGATAAAATTTTAATATGCAACCTCTTGTCACAAATTAAATTCTTTAACAAACCACAAAAACTGAATCATTTTCTTTTATAAGTTACAATTAATAAATTATACCCCGTAAAATTATATTTAGGAATATCTTTCTCCCCTTTATTTACATAGAAAATGCTTAAACAAGTTTTTAAAAATAATAAATAATTACTAAAGTATACACTCTTTAACCAAACTGTAGATTTTTTAATTTTAAAATTTCATCATTTTTTTACTTTATTTTCAAATCGTGTTAATTTTTCAATTTTTAAATACGTTAAATTTATTTAAAACTTTATTTTATTATTAATATTTAAATGTAACATCCCAGTTAGTAAATTTAATTAATTTCATGGTGGAGAAATTATCAATTAAATTATTTACAAATATTGTGAATTAAATTAAATAATTGGGTGATTTAATTAAAATGAAATCAAATTTATTAAATTAATTAAAGAGATTTGTTTAAATTAA
This sequence comes from Clitoria ternatea, assembly GCA_037962975.1. Taxonomy (NCBI): domain Eukaryota; kingdom Viridiplantae; phylum Streptophyta; class Magnoliopsida; order Fabales; family Fabaceae; genus Clitoria; species Clitoria ternatea. Next base: position 287,296,359 of record CM075670.1, read on the forward strand.
AATGTGATGGTGAATTATTAATGACTATAAGGTAAAGGTGAATCCTAATTATATATTTAAAAGAAAAGAGAAATGGGTTAGAAAGAAAAGAAAGAAAAGAAAAAGAGGTGGAGTTACCAAATTGCCCTTGGAACTAAAATTTCATTTCTATCTTCTTTCCCTTTCATTTTCTCGCGAGAAAACAAGGAAAAAACAGAGTGAAATTACGAGAGAGGGAAGGCGTTGCCGTGTGATCGAGACTCCAGATTGGAGGTCAAGTTGTTGCCGAAATCCAAAATCGATCACATTTTTGAGATTGAGGGACTAAGGTGAGTTAATGGGTGTCATCAATTTCCCTTTTTCTTCATTTTTCTCTTTGCTGGATTTTTGGGTTCCATGAGGGAGGTCTTTGTTTCTATTTTACATGGCCTTTGAAAGCCTAAAAAACGATGTTATATGTAGTGGGTAGTGATAATTAACTAATGGGTGACAATTTCGGTGTTCCTAGGTTTTGAACCGAAGGTTAAAGGATTGTTCAACGCGGTGAAATTTGAAAATGAGGCCTGACGTGGTAACAGTGGGATTCGAAACCTCTATACATGTGTTTGATGTTGTCTGAATGCAATGGGTAGGTTTTAGTTTTTTAAGCTGAAGTTTAATTTTGGTATGTGAATCCTTTAAGTTTTAGATATTCAGGGGAGGTGGTGAACTCGACAGTTGATTCAAAGTCTTGCGGGTGCGGAATTGAGGTAAGGGGGTGTATTAAGTTAAGATTAATGTAGAAATTTGCTTACGCGGTTTGGCACATAGGAAAAGGGTAAATAATAGTCATTGTTAGTCGGTAATTTTAATGATTTTATGATGATTAATTAAAGAATGACGATAAATTAAATTAATATGGGAGGAATAAGGATAAAATGTGAATAAATAGTGAAGTATGGTTTATATGAAATATAAGTAGTGACGAATAAGGATAAAATATGAATAAATAGTGAAGTATGGTTTATATGAAATATAAGTGGTGATGAATATTGAAAATTGTGGATGATAGATGAATCAATGAATTGATACATAATTAATCGTATCGTTTATATAATTTGAGAAACTATAAAGTAAATTGTGTGCATAACTTAGGTGGGGAGGTAATATGATGAATTATAAAAGTATAGGTAAGTGGATAGCAAATCATGATATGAATAGTGAACCCAAATTGGTTTATAAGTATGCATGTGTGTGTATGAAGTGGGTGATTGATGGAAAGATAAAGGGAAGTATGATAAATTGTGGTTTTAAATGTATAAATTGTATCAGTGTAAGAACGAGATTATGTGAATTGATACAAAGTTATAAATTATGGCGAATGAGTTTGATAAGGAATTGATGTAGATGAAGTTATAGTATAATTATATGTAATAATAAGATGAAATGATGATTGGAAGATGATTTGAGAAGGTATAATGAAATTGTGATGATTGAATATGATTGAAATTATGTGGTATTTGAAAGGTAGCTTATAGTGCTAATTGTTTTTGACTACGATGTGAATGATGGAATTAAATGAAGATAGATCATTGATAATTGATATATTGTTTATTAATGATTATATATTGTACATTAATGAGGATGATATTGGTATATCATGATGAGAATTGTTAATGTGTTTAATTCGTGAAAAATGTTACTATCATAATGAATAATAGGTTGTTATGAGATGATGAGATGAAAATGGTGAGTTGTTGATGATTGAAAATGCATGATGTAAGCTGAGTTTGAGTGGCTGCCCCTTTGTTCTGAAATTAAAGTTTTATGACTATTTGATGCTATAAGATTATAATTGCTTAAGAGTTAATTGTGCTTTGCATTATTTGACTTATGTGATGTTATATTGGTGTTTATTATGTTGTCTGCAGTGACAAAATGGAAAGGAAACCTTATCGGCGCATATGGTGCTTTAGATAGTCGGTGAACTTGTTATGATACTATTATGATAATATATTTAGTGATTATGTAATTTGATTGAGAATTTGGAAAGAGAATGAATTATATTGGCGTATGTGTTAAATTTTGGATGTGATAATGAAATCTAAGGTTAAATGTGTACCCTTTTCACTATTTGTGAGTTATAGATTAATTATGATTTCTAAACACTCACCTTTTTTGTGGTTTATTTCTTTTAGTAACCAGTGATAGGGAAGACGTGAATGCCCCATAGGGAAGCACCAATTGAGAAATAGATGCCAAGGAAGGAATTAGAAACTATGAGATTTGTTGTAGATCTTTGATGAAATGGATAGTGTAGTTGTGATGTGTGAAATCTTGAAGTTAACTGTGCGTTATGTGTTAAGTTTAAAATTATGATGATGAATGTTAATATTTGTATGCCCACTTAAGATTTGATTGTGATAATGATGTTTAATGTTTATGTGTGAAAGATTGATGATGGTGAATTAGGATTTGGAACTTGATGCATGTATGTTCATGTGTATGTTATTTGACACGAAGCCATTTTGATTGATGATGAGATCATATAGGCAGGTGAACTGTGTTTGTGTATGTGTATTGATACAAAGGTGATTATGTGGAACATAGTGTAAGAATTGAGCGTTTGATAAGGATTGATGAATTCATGACCGAGGAAATAACATTTTGCATAATAGGTGAAAGATAAGCTAAAATAGGAACTGGAGGGGTGAAATTGAGATCCTGTAGGAATTAGAACCCTCATAGGGGACCAATAGGTCTCCACAATTATTTAGGACTTGAATGCACGACCCTAGTTTGAATTAGAGTCCATTTAAAGTTTAGTGCATAGTGTTGTTCCATATTTGAGTGAAATACATTTTGTGCATAACTTTGTCTTATATGGGAATTTTGGTAAACAAATTACGCTAACAGGTTTGGAATGAGGAAAATATAGTGCCCATGAAGTTTGGTGATACTCGGAGTTGAAACAATCAAGTTAGGATGTGAAAAAGTTAGTTTGGAAGTTAAAATTGCTTAAACAAGTCAATTCTCGCTTGAGCGAGTTTGTGAGTGATTTGGGAAGTGTTTTTTTGGGTAAATCTCGCTTAAGTGGGGATAATCTGGCTTGAGTGAGACTCACAAGTAATGTTTTTGTCGAATTTTCACTTAAGCGAGTGCTTGAGCGAAAATATCTCTCAAGTGAGAATCAAATCAGTTTTTGCTTTCTTTACGAAAGTTGTAGATAATTGAGTCACAGTTGTTTGGCCATCGGAATGACCTCAATCAAAGGTCCATAGCCTGAGTTATGCTCAAAATACTATAGGGTGTTCAGGTAGAAATTTTATGTGGACTAGTTTTGTAACGTCCCGTGTAATTTTCTAAATAAATTTTTCGCGTTTTCGAAAGATCATTTTAAAAAATTCGTCAATTTATTTCAGAGTTTATGTAACAGTTGATAACAGCGGAAAAATTTTCATACATGCTAGACGTGAATAATTAAATTCAAGAAAATACTTAAGTAGCGGAAACGATTTAGAAAATAATGGTACATAACATGTTATACTTATTACAACCCATAAAATCAAAGTTCAGATAGTAATTCAAATAGACATCCATCATGGCATCACTCTGCATTCTGCGTGTCATTCACTGTAAAAATTAATGTAAGAGTGAGACAGAATATAGAATAAATATAAAATAGATAAAATTGCACAGACACAATCAACAACTCATAATGGTATGATGAATATGCCAAACAAGTCCATTTAATAGATCTTTAATTAGTCAAATGATGTCATGCTGGATCCATTTGGTTTTGGTGGGAACACTGCAGTAAAAGTCTCATAGAGACACAAATAGGACTTTAGCATATACCATGAATCCCTATACTTCATGGCGCTTAAGTACCGAAGTACACAATATCAAAAGTAGGGCTTTTACATAAACCATGAATCCCTACACTCCATGGCACACAACAGAATAGGGCTTAACTCATCATAGAGTAACCCCCCACCAGGGTAGGCAATCATGGAACCCCTAAATTCCATGGTGCGTCCGAATGCTTATGATACATGAATGCCTTTAATTCTCTTTATCACTTAACATACCATGATATCCACATTTCCAAAACCTCTTGGATAATACAAGTCCTCAAGGGACACAATACACATAATAATTCACAACATCATGGATTTACTGTTTCAACCACATATGTCAATAACCACAAGGCATTCATGTACATATATATTAATTATGTCATTCATAATTATTTACCATCACAATATACAGACTGTGTAATACTTCATCAACATTTATAATAACTCATAATCACTCAAGAATTCAATAATAAATCATTACTCTTAGAGAAAACATCATTTTTATCCATAATAACCATCATAAGTAAATTTCAGCATTTCCAAACAGTGACATACATTAGTAAAACAGTCATAACATGGGCAAATCAACTCCTTTTTAGGTGATTCCACTTTCTGTAGTTTAATAACATAATTGTCTACAACTTTCATGAAGAACACAGTTTCAAATTCCGAACAAAAATATTACTTATTCACGAAATACCACACTGCCTCAAGGTGAGTTTTTCAAAACATACATATGTTAGTAATTTCAGTGTTTCTAGAGTTACAAAAATGATTTTTGCATGAAACCAGTTCTAAATTAATCTTAACATAAATATCTACAATTTTCATGAAGATCATAAATTCAAATTCTAAGCAGAAATACCATTTATCCACAAAATACAACACTGCCTCCAGGTGAGTTTTTCAAAACGTACATATATTAGTATTTTCAACGTTTTTAGAGCTACACAAATGATTTTAACATGAAACCAGTTCTAAAATACTCTTAACATAGTTATCTACAACTTTCATGAAGACACCAACAACTAATTCATACCACAAAATTCCCAGTATTGAAAACAAGATTCGGATTTCCAAAATTTCAGAATTTCAGAATTTTCAGCTTGCATATACTTCAGTAATTTGAGCATAACTTGAGCTACAAAAATTATTTTAATATGAAACCACTTTCTAAAAATCCACAACTTAATTATCTACAACTTTCATGAAGACATCCAAGGCTGATTATGCACGTACAGTTCCCAGTAAATCAATATATACACAAAACAAAGGATAAATCTTCCATACGAACATGCTGTAGTATTTTGGCTATAACTTTTGCTATACATATCCAAATCAGTTGAATCAGGTATCAAAATTCACATAACAAAAAGATCTACATCTTTCATGAAGGAGTCAGAATCAAAATCACACGTTTTCAACCTCAAAACTGAACAACAAGATACGAAAATAAAACTGGATTCCTAGGACAGCATACAATTCTACCCATTTCATAATTATTCACAACCCTGTCCCCTCTTACTTGGTTTGAAGACTTTTAGCTGACTGGAAAAGAGGTCCCCTGGCTGTCCTGGTTCAGATCGAAGGTGTGTTGATGGAAAAGAATAATTGGGAGTTTCAGAATCAGTGGTATGTTTAATAATGCAAAGGCAAGTGGGGAGACAAGCTTTCCCGTGATTGCAATATAGTGGGCTGTTAGGTGTGTTTGATTGTGGAAATAATGAAAGTTCAGATAAGAAATGAGCTGTAACATTGTCCATTTCTGGCCGTCCTACATACTAGAGCAATTAGTGGGTTCAAATGCATTAAAAAAATGCCTAAAAGACAAGAAAAAGGTCAACAGTTACTTCTGCACTTCAAAACCGACTGGACTACCACTTCCAAGTCCGGTTGAGGAGAATTTAGCAGTCCCTCAATTTCTTCTTTGGGCGGCATTGAGTATATGGGGCGGTGTAAGGTGTGAGGGCGGTGTTGATTATTAAGGGCGGTGTTGATACATCTTAGTGTATAAGTAATTCCTAAGAAATGCCCATGCTCAAAAAGACGTTCACGTTACTCCGCCAAGGCATTTGACCTCGTCAATGCCTATTACTCCGCCAAGGCACGAGACCCCGCCTAGGCTTATTACTCCGTCAAAACGTGTGACTCCGCCTAATCTTATTACTCCGCCAAGGCATGAGACCCCGTCTATGCTTATTACTCTGTTAAAACGTGTGACCCCGTTTAAGCTTATTACTCCGCCAAGGTACGTGACTCCGCCTAAGCTTTACTCCGTCAAGGTAAGTGACTCCGCCTAAGTTTTAGTCCGCCAATGTACGTGACTCCGCCTAAGTTGACTCCGCCTAAGTTTTACTCCGTGACTCTGGAGTGAATCCTTTGAAGGACTTGACTCAGAATTTGAGTCTTATCTATGAGAATCTATGAAATTTTCTAAATTTCATCCAAAAAAAAAATTTTTTTGAAGTATAATAGACCATTTATAAAGCGTTCTATTCATTGTTTAACACATATATAGACCTTCCATGCTTTATAAATTACATAATTGAATTATTATTAAAGTAGGATGTTACAAGTTTCATTTTTCCGCGTTTGGGGAAACTTTAAAGGCATAGTTAGCCCTTAGCCCCTTTATATCATTTTTAGATAATTGAGTTATGGAGGTGTATCGATTGGATTTACCTCGATTGGAGTTTTATGACTCAATTTAGGCGTAAATTACTAAGCATTACGTAGAGAGTTAGCGTGTTTAAAATGTTTCTTTAAACTTTTCCATATCATTTATGTCCACCATATTATTTAAAGTGTATTAAACTTAAATTAGGTGCAAATACATGATTTAAAATTAAATAATAAGTCAGACATTACATTATAACATCGATGTAGGAAAAACATTTTACACGACACTGTTACAAAATTGTCATATAATTTATTTAATAAAAAAGATTTTTATTTTTAGCTATTCAAACAGGAGTGGTTTTCGAATAAATATTCATAAACCATATTTATTTATTTATTATTCTTTATTAGTAGAAAAGAACTTCTTTCTTCTTTTCTTGAAAATATTTGTATTGGCTTTTTGGAGATTAGTAACATATTTTGCTCTCTTTCTAGTTTGAATAAAGTGAATGAAAATAAAATGAGATAAAATGGGACCAATTGAAATAAAGTGGTATAAAATAAAGTAAATTGAAACAACACATGTAATGGGGAGGGGATACTTATTATTAATCGTCTTTCTCCTTTTTACATATTCATATTCTAAACTTAAAAAAATCAAAACAAACAAAATAAAAATATAATAGAAACAACAATAAACAAGAAAAGAAAAAAAAGACACAAACAAACAAAAAAAAAAGGAAGAAAAAAAAGGGGGAGAAACGGAAGTGTCAAAAACTAAGAAAGAAAGAAAAAGAGAGAAAAAGGAAGAAAACAAAAAGAAACAAAAGGTAAACAGAGAATAGAAAAGAAAGAAAAAGGAAAAAAGAAAGAAACGTAAAAAAAAAGGGGGGAAACCTTAAAACTAAATCATTTCTTGAAAATTTAAAGAGAAATAAAGAGAGTTAGATAGGGAGAGAAAAAACTACCAAAAGAGAATGAGGAAAAGGAAAGAGGAAGAGAGATGAAGGGAGGCCAATGAAGGTGCGGTGGTGGTAGCGGTAGTGGTGCGACGGTGGCGGCAGTGACATAGACACAGTAACAGTAATGGAGGTTTAGATCTCTTCTTTCTTTTTTTTTCTTGTTTCTTTTTTGATGTGGTAATGGTTAAGGGGTTTCAGCGGGGTTTGAGGTTAGGTTGTTGGTTTAGAAAGAGTTTGTGGTGTTGTGGTGAGTGAAAGGGGTAGAGTTGGTTTTAGGTTATGATGAGGGGTTTAAGGTTGGGTTATTGTTGATGGGAGTGATAGAAGGTAGTGATGAAGTAGGTTGTTCTTAATGGTAAAGGTGATGAAGATGGGTTTTTAGTGTTGGGGTGTTGGTGGTGGTGAAGAAAATGAAGATTATAGTAATGGTGGGTTGTTATGGATGGTGAAGAAAATATAAGTTAATGGTGGGTTGTTGTTGGTGGTGGAGAAAATAGAGGTTAGTGGTGGTGAGTTATGAAAATGAGGGTTTAAAAATGGGTTGTTAGTTTGGTAGTGGAGAAGAGGATGTTAGTGTGGAGGAAGATGATGAAGATGATGAGGAAGATGAAGATGAAATTTTTGCTTTTGTTGTTTTTTTTTTTTAAAATTGCAAATGACTTGGTTCTTGTAGTTGTAAAAATTGTACCATGCATTTTGTGATTGTTAGTCTTATATTAATGCTCATGAAGTGTTTGTAAAAATGTGTCATTGTCACTTTCATGTTCCATTTTCAAATTCAAAACTTTCTCTTATTTTCATTAACTGCATTTGTCATTTTTGTTCTCTTTGATCTTAAAACAATTCAAAAACAAACTTTGCCATTTGACCTATTAGGACTTGTTACCATTAATTTTCCTATAGCATGCACTGAAATTTTTTTGGGGAAACAAGACTTCCACTATTTCATTTTAGTAAAGGGAGCAAGACAAAAAAAATATAGAAAAAATAAAAAACAGTGTATATATTTTATTCATTTAAAAAAAACAAAACCCCCTCTTTTCATTATTTTTATTTTTTGTTATTTGTTATTTTGTGTCAAAATAAATGATATCCCAACATAAGAGGTGTTTTTGCAAAACTCCTATCAATGACAAATGTAGATCAAAGACCTTTTCAAATAAAAAATAACTAAAAGGACCAATTTAAATCAAGACTAAATCATAAGTAACTAAAAGTATAATTTTGCAACAATTGATTAAAAAACTAATATTTCAAAATTAATAAAATTCGTGGGATTGATCTACTATAACAACACTTGAAATTGAAATGATTATCTCCCCTAAATTTTTTATTATAAAAATATTTTATTTTAATAAATAAAAATCAATAATCAAAGTCAATATATATTAGAAATGTCAATATTTAGTATTCACCACCCTGAGCAAATACCTAAGTTTTGTAAGTATATTCTTAAAAGTTTAAATTTTGTGATGTATATAGAGAAAATTTTATTAAAAAATATTATAAGCGTGTGTATATATACATTTTGATGATCTTTATCCCAAGTCTCTAGTTCAATGATTTTTTACTTCAGGTGTTTGATTTTGGACTGAAAACAACATTTAAAAAAATGTCAATACAATTGTCACTCAATAAAAATTATAATTTATATCAATCAATCAATATATATATATATATATATATATATATATATATATATAAAGACTTTTTCTTAGAAAAATCAATAATTTACATTTAAGATTTTTCACTCATCCAGCAAAAAAAAATTCACCAGAAATCTTAAAAATCGTTCGTAGAATTTAGAAAGATATATGATAAGAACTTAGAGACAACTTTTTAACAAAATAGTATCATATTTTAATTACATCAATCAAGTATAGTTTGTGGGATGTAAGGAGTTTTAATGGTAATTATATAATTAAATTTTAAATAGAATTGCTTTGGGACGAAAACCCATGCGAGATTAACAGAAAAAATGTATATCATGTACGTAAATACACATGCACATGGTTGAAGTTGATATCAGAAAATATTCTGCATCGTGGGCGAGATGAATCAAGTAGAATTTACGAAAGCTGATGAGTTTAATTGGTAGGTATACAATATTAAATAAAAAAATATGTAATTGGGTTTTATCACACACATTCACATATTAAAAATACAATTTGTTTCCTTATGGGATCGGGGTCGATTCCCTCTATATTGGCAGAGAGTTGACTGTTCTGATCATAGTTTAACGGGTCAAACTATGTTGTAACTTAGGTATAAATGTAACTTATGTACGTATGATGTAAGCTAAGTGACACATTAGAAAGATTAATGAAACCTAATTTTCAAAGGATTTCTCAAAGGTTTTATACTTAATAAGTATGAAAGCAATCAAGTTGGTAGGAGTTGAAAGAGGATAAATGTCTTTAAAATATTTTTTAATTATGATCAATTAAGTCTCATTTCCCGCTTACACGAAACTAATTACTCAGTTTTTTATAAATGAAAATCACGATGGTGCTCCCCTGGGAGTAAACTCCCTCAAGTTGTCGTTTAAGATTAAAACCAGTATTGAAACTTCTTATGTATGCTTTTGAACTATTTATTCTATGTCTAGTTGTCCACCAACACAAAAACTCACAATAATAATAAATCTGAGTTATCTATATAGCGTTTCTGAAGACCCAACTTATATACATCACCGTTGTGTTGGCGGCGGAAGTAAAAGGTATAACGATAACGATCACACTTTGTTGTTACTTAATTCAGCTAGCCAGTTTCATATACTATTTTTCTACTAAGCAATGGTTGTTAAACATTATATATATATATATATATATATATATATATATATATATATATATATATATATATATATATATATATATATATATAGACGCACACACGTAGGAAAAATTTGATAGTATTACAGCAGAATTCTCGTAGCTTGAGATTGATGAATTTTAAGGGTTTGTTTGTTTAGGATCTCTTCTATTAAAAAATATAGGGATCAGAATTAACAAATATCTTAAAAGCAAATCTAGTCACCACATAACATGAAATCGACAGAGCAGTAAATATTGCTACCAAAACTTAAATAAAAAATGTTTATAACGAAAAATTTATTAAAAGAAAATAATAATTATAGACAATAAAATCATATAATTAAAATTTAATATATAATCAAATCAATATGTTATAAATAAATAAATGATCATTAAAAATAACAAAAAATTAATTATTTTTTAACAGACATTTAAAATAAATCCATTTTTAAAATTATTAATTTTTTTTAAAAATATCACAAAATATGTCACACACATTTCTTCAGTTTAATTAGCATTGAAAATGTTTAATGTTAGTGCGTGGAATAACTCAGAAAAGGATAAGGGATTTTTTGAGGTTTCTTAACGAGCAAATTGCAACTTGTTCAATTATTTATATACTTTTGTTCTAGGTCTGTTTGTTTTAATTCAGTTAGCACTTACTGTAATTAATGAACATATAAAATTAGTTTAATACAGGAGTGTGTTTATAAAAAATAAATTTCGCTCCAAATTAAATAATCAGAAAGGTGAATATATTAGTAATTAATGTATTCATTGTATATATGAATCCAGAAACAGTCTTAAGCTTAATTTCTATTGGTGAATTTCAATCGGAAGATCTTATTAGAATCATTGCAAGCCAGAAACAGTCTTAAACTACTCGATAATTTCTTCTGCCTCATGCTTGAAACATACGTTAAGCTATTATAATAAATCGAGATAATAATAAGAGAAAGTATTATTAATTCCACACATACATTATAAATTTTAAAATTTAAAATTAATATGAATTATTTTATAATGTTACATAATCAAAATTAATTTTTCTCCATTCTCTCTCACGTATTCGGACATTAAACATCTACTAATTGGTCGTGGTTAAATTGGCAACCAACTGAGATTGTAAGAAAAGTATTAGGTTTAATCATTATTAAATATAATAAATTTTAATTATAAACAAGAATCTCTTTAAAAAAATATACCTGTGATTAATAAAAAGAAAATGAAATTTCTTCGTGTTTCCTATAGATTTGGTGAGTTTTTTTTTCTATTAACGTTAGTATGTTATGAACATATAACATAGTTAGTTAATATATTTATAAAAGAAATGGTTAATTAATATCATCTAGCTAGCCCAGGGCAACATAGGAGATAATTTGGATAAGACAAGTGACATTGTGTGGCATAAGCATGGAATTTTCTCACCCTTCTAACGCCAACTTGTTAATTAGTTCTGTACTTGAATTTATACTTTTATTATATCTTGTTCATATTACTCTCTTTTTTTTTTAAGAATTCCAGTTCATATTACTTTGCTTTCTTCTTTTCTAAATCAAGCAATGCCATAAATACTAACACATTTGAGAATAAAATGGGGCCATGGATATATTTTGTTTTTTTTTTTTAAGATTTAGTAGCGTTGGTGTTTAAAAAATACAAATTTAAATGTGAACAATTTTTTTTTGTATGTACTAGAGATGGAACACTATAAATAGAGCCTTGCCATTGAATGTTACCACACTAAACTTTCAACAAGATATTCTAAAGTTTCCCTCAACTTCACAATGGGCTACTCTCCCCCACCATATTCATCATCCCTTTCTCCACCACCTTATTATTACTCACCACCACCACCAAAACCCGATTGTAACATGACCAACTTGCCGCCGCCACCACCACCGCTACCGCCACCGCCAAAAAATTGTAGCATGACATATCATGTTCCTCCTCCTACCCCTACCTCTCCATATAAATATAATTGTTCATGTCCTCCTCCTCCGTATATTACACCCTCTAAATATGCATCTCCTCCTCCTCCTCCTCCTTATTCTCCTACCATAGAGTACCACAACAAAGCTATTATAGCAGTGTCTGTTTCCCTTGGTGGCTTATTGGTCGCTTTCCTTATACTTGGTGTTTTCTTCCTTTCAAGGGTTACCAGAAAACCGCTCCCTCCTCCACCTTCACCATCACCACCAACTACTTATGAATATGCTCCTGTTCAAGAAAATGTTACCACTATCTATGAAAACATTGAGATTGTTGAAGCTGCACCTCCACCCGCATCTTATGCACCTACACCAAATCCAAACCCTCATGGTCATCCTCATAATTATAGCTAATTATATATAAATATCTTTATTATTACTTAATTATAATAGTTAAGCTTCTCCGCTTACTTTGGATAAACGTTTCTAAAAATATTTGTAGGAGAAGAAAATACAATAAATTAAAGTAATGAATTTCACTCTTAAATCAAAATGAATCAACTTATGCATTTCAACTTTTCTTTTCTTTTTTTAAACAAGTGTTTAGCTTCTTTTATAAGTTTTTCTGGTTACATAAGTTGGTTTAATTTCGATTTAAGATAGAAGTGAATTTCGTTTATTTATTGTATTTTCTTGTCCTACGAGTGTTTATATAAAAAGCAGAAGATTATCCCATTTAGATCTAAATATATATAAAGCAAGGCTTGAAGTTTAGGTTTGCGTCATTAATGTGTGAACAGCAGGTGTTTAAAGTTTTTCTTTTAATTGTGGATAATAAGATCTGATTATGAAGATCAATTTACTCAGTCATGGTGCAAGTCTTTGTAATTTGTAAATGATTCTGAATATTAAATAAATATGCTAATAAGTTTGCCTTTGCAATTACTCTAGTTAATTTGGGAAATAATTTTTATACGAAGTTGACAATTTTCATGACGTTTCATCATTACGTGTGTTCAGTTTTTATGATATCATTCGTTTATTAATGAAAAAAGGTTAAGAGAATAGTAAGTAATTTAAAAATTATAAAGCGAAAAAAATGAAAAACACAATTATTAAGAAGAAAATTAATTTTTATAAAGAGATTATTATGAAGCCCCCTTAAAAAATTTTAGAACCTTCGTTAAAATTATTATAAAGAAACGAATAAAATGTTGTCGGTTCCAAAAATTTCATATAAATTATTAAGTAAAAAAAATTCTAATAAAGAAATTATTAAGAACTGTTTACACTTTTAAGATATTATATATAGAGAGAGAATTTTATGTATTTGATATTAAAAATTAATAAATAAATCTTGTAAAGACTATATAACATTATTATTACAGAAAGATTATTAAGAAGAAATTATATATGATATACATCATTATATTTATTGTTAGTGTCCAATAGTAATAATAGTTAAATTTGACATACGTTGTCTTAAATATTGGTAGGACGAATTTTATCATTTATAACAATTTTATCTAACTTGTTTTATAATAATAATAATAATAATAATAATAATAATAATAATAATAATAATAATAATAATAATAATAATAATAATAATAATTCATTTGAAGGAAGCTAAGTAGGCTTTTTTAAGGCAAGATTTTAATTAGAAGTTTAAGTACAACCCACGGTACTTCCAAGATTGTGTGTGTGTCTATATATATATAAACAAAAAACATGACAGAAAAAATAATATACCTAATGATTGATGGAAAGTGGGCTTTTTTTGGTCAAATGGAAAGTGGGCTTAATCAGGGTCTTTGCAATAGTCACACATGAATCAGATTTGGGCCTAGACTTTGGACGTTGGGCTGAATCAAAACAGGTGCTTGGAATACAAATAAATAAAATAAAAATAAAAACAGATGCTTGAGTTTTTATTCAATGTTTTCTCTTTCTTTGATCATTTCCAACCGGTTTTTAAAATTGGACCTATTATTAAATTGTTTAAACTTGTTCAAGGTTTAGTGGTTAAATCAGTATTAATAAAATAATATTTGTAAATAAAAATTTATATCATATATAATAATATTAATAAAATAATTTTTTTAGATGAAAAATTATATTATATATAAAATAATATATATATTTATAAGTTTTTAACCGTCAAAAGTAAACACAAAAGTTTAAAACATTACCCAAACAAACAAAAAAGTCAAAAATATCTTTATTAAATCACTCAAAATCGATAAATCACCCGTTTAATTTATTTAACTCGTTCAACAATGGTTCAATTGTAGATTCATTGATTTGAATAAAGTGGACCAATTGAATCAGTCTATCCAAATTGATTTTAAAACTATGTTTCTAACCGTGTCTAAATCAGAAATTCAACTCAAATTCTTGTATATCCTTGTTGTCCAACATTTCAATATTCAATCATGTTAACTAATTACATGTATAGAAACATAAGTAAATATAATACTTGATCCTTATTTTATTAGGGTCATAGGAATAAATTCTTCACTTTTCAAATATTCATGTTTGGTTCCTATGTTTACATTCCGCTTAGTTAATAGGTTTAACATCATATCTCCGTGATAGATTCGTTAACTTTAGCTTACCTAACCCATATGACAAATGTCCTGATATGTGGATGTCATGTTGGTTTTAAAATACATCTAAGTTAACAAAAGTTAATCCCTAACATATTTAAAAAATTATTAATAGATCCTTAGGAATTTAAATACAACATAATATAGATATAACTTTTAAAAAATTATAAAGTTTTTACTTCAAAACACACACACAAAATTATTTATTATACAGATCTTAAAATTTGCCCACATAGTAACTAAAAATCAAAACCCATTTTTATTCATTGAGAAATGTAAGCTTATCCTAAGCATGAGTATGGGTGTATGACATTAATAATTAGGGATGGCAAAACGGGTCAGGCCCAACGGGCTGGCCCGCCAACTTTGGCGGGGCGGACAAGAATTTTTAGCCCGCCTCCCGCCAAGCCCCGCCCCGCCTGGCCCGCCAATTTGGTAGGCCAAAACCTTGGCGGGGCGGGCCGGCCCGACGGGCCCCCGCCAAAAGGAAAAAAATATAAATATTACTAATTTATACTTTATTTTATTAAAATATATACTTTGATTTTCTAAAATTAAAAAAAAGTAACATCTCTTATTATTTATACATTTCTTTTAATGATATTTTCTTTAATTTTTTTAAAAATTATTTTTCTAATTTTTTAATCTTAATTTGACACATTTTTAAAAAAAATTACAATTTTAACTTTTGCAGGCCCGACGGGGCGGATCCTAAATTTTGGCCCGTTTAACTTGGCGGGGCAGGCCAGGGCCCGGCGGGCCAGCCGGTTTTGCCATCCCTATTAATAATCAACTTAAATGATCATTCTTAATCTCTAAAAACTCTTAAAATAATTATAGATAATAACATACATCACACAAAATTCTTTACCATACACAAACAACATCATCTACAAGACATAAATTATCCTTTGTTTTTCTTTTCCATTGTCCTTAATACAAGAAATAACATGTTCACATCCATATATTTCGGTTACATAACATTATTAAATTTCAATTCCAACAAATATAAAATTAACCATAAGTTTTAGTTACCTTCATCAAAGTTCAATACACTAACAAATAAATTTCAGTACTTATTTTAATTCAGTAATAACGTACTCCATAACTCTCAAATATAATTTATACTTTCAATGAAGTCTCACATTAATAGGTATAATATGTATGTATTGACCTCCGTAATCTAATTAAACGATGTATTGCCCATTTACGCTATAATTTTAAAGCATCAAAGATGGTGTTAGAACTAAGAAAATATTTAAAGCACTCTTAGATTTATTGATAACCAACATCAAGCATCTTAATTAATCAAGTTATAAGTTATTAAACATTTGATAAAGATTACTTGAGTGTTTTAGGATAAAAAGCACAGGTTATAAATCAAAGGGGAGCTCACATTCAATAAGTCTGGTAAAACAAAACTTTGAAGATGTTTGTTATCACATGATGTAGGTATTTAAGTGGTTCAGGAAAATGTCTAAGCTACAAAAGAAAGGGGAGCCTATACATAAAAATCTTATGCATCAAAAGTCTAGAAGACTTAATCGTAACCTGAACTCTTCAATCCAAGACAAAAGAAGAATCTAAGTCAATTCTCTGAACTAATAGATGAATTTCCCATCAATGTTTCAACCTTTAAACCTTGGTCTCAAACATAATTACAATACCTAACCATTAAGTTTGAGATCTCAAACAAAATTATTAAACTTAAAATACATGTTTAACACTAAGTTAGGACATTATTTGAAAAAACATTTTGATATTCTCTAATCATAGAATCTAGCCGTCACTTCAATGTTTCTAGCTATAGTTATATTCTCACGACTTAACAAGGTGAAGGATCAAATATTATATTTATTTTAAAAAAAGTCATTAAAGATGAATGATCTAACGTGGTGCATGCTCATCTTAACCAAATTTACAAAACTCGATAACTCATAGAGCACAATGTATGTGGGATTGGAGTAGGTGTCCAATTTGCACGAGGGTTATATTTTTTCTCTAATTTTATTTAAGCTAAACTACTATTACAATCTCATATATTTTTGGTAAATTTCAAGTAAAATCCTTAACTTTTTTTAGTCAGTTAAGTCTTCTATTTTCTTAAAATGTTTCCATCTAATTTTCACTAATTATGACATGAATAACAATCATTACACATTGTCATGTTCTCATATGCTAAATGTGCAACATGATTACACATGTCCAATATTGTTGATTAGAGGTGTTCATCATCAGGTTCAGACAGTATAAAATCACTCAACTAATCCAAATAATTGAAACCTGATCAAATTGAAACCGCATTACATGTGGTTCTAATCGAATTCTACCTACCTTTAAAAATCAAACCGAGCGCAATCAAACCACATACTCTTATATTTATATTATCTTCCTAAATTTCATACATTACTTAATCTTAAATAGAGACTTAAAATAGTATAGGTACTAATTTATGATTTTCTTATTATGTTGATTTTTTAGAGTGGTTGTTTTGTTTTTGAAATATTTTGAAATATTTATTCTTGATTTTATTAAGTTGGAAGTATATGTCTTATACTTGATTTTATAAAAAATATAATTAATATAAAATCGAGCAAACCAATCCAATCCAAACTGTATTTGATCAGATCGAATTAGATGTATTATACATTTTAACCGAACCGAACAGATCACAACTTAATAATATGATCAGATCAGATGATGTTTTGTTTAAAAACCAAACTGATCTAGACCGTGAACACCCTTACTGCTAATGTGGTGACTCTATATGTCAAACGCTCATTTGCTGAATGAGGGTGTACATAGAGTTGCTACATTAACATGACTCATGTTAACAACATTTGACACAGAGAAATGTCAAGTATAAAACATAAAATAATCACGTCGATAAGGTCAATGGCATGTTATCTCCGTTAACAAGGTTAGTAAAAATTAGATTGAAAAAACATAACTTAAACATTTTTTTAAAATAGAAAACCTAACTAACTAAAAAGAAATTAGGAATATCTAAATTAAAGTTTACTAAAAATATATAAGACTGAAATATTGATTTAGTATTTTATATATCTTCTTTTAATTTCACATACATTTTTGGTTAGTAGGGTTTTTAGATATTTCAAATTTATAATTTTTGAAAAATTTTAAACTTGCTCAAGTAACTTACAGTTTTTGATGTCCACCAACAACTTTATTAATTTTTAAATAATTGTTGCGCCAGACACTAGA
This sequence comes from Clitoria ternatea, assembly GCA_037962975.1. Taxonomy (NCBI): domain Eukaryota; kingdom Viridiplantae; phylum Streptophyta; class Magnoliopsida; order Fabales; family Fabaceae; genus Clitoria; species Clitoria ternatea. The sequence continues at coordinate 287,314,339 of CM075670.1, forward strand.
TATAAATATAGAGAATGGTGAACGAGGGTGTCGTCCCAATTTTCAACATTTTCTAGACTATGACTTGAATTATTTCAATAGAATTTGTAACGTAACGTCGATTTTATTTTATTTTATTTTGATGAAACGAAACATCAATTCTTGAACATTGGCTTGAGAAAATTTTTCTACCTTAAGAAAATAATATGGTATGGATTTTTTTGGAGAAAAGTATGGTTCCATTCATCTAACTTCTCCAGTAAATATCTGTATTCTGTATCTTTCACGAAACAAAGTCTGGTCCCAGAAGTGGATCCTCACTTGGATATTGAAAACTTTATTTTGTGGAGATCATATATTTTAAATCTGTGGCCAAGCAATAAATATATAGTGGTTTGAAATAACAAGAAATAATATAATATAGTAAAAAAATATTTTTATTTTAATATACAAAGTGGTTTTTTATCACTAAAAAATATTAAAGCTCTATTCTTTTTCTCTCCCTGCAAAAAAATTCAAGCGTTTGTTTTCCATTTTTATAGATCTCTTCACTGGGAGTTCTTTCTTTTTTCATGATAATTCTTCTATCCATTTTTCTTCTTCTTTATGTGTACTAAACAAATATTGAAGGGTGGATTTTTTTTATAGCTTATCTTTACATATGCAAGAGTGAGCATGCCTCTTCTATAAAGATTATAGGTCAGGATTCTCTCCTGGGCGGAAATTGAGTTTAATATCGTTAATATCTCTTTATATTGGCTGTTCTAATAAGTGGAGTAAAAAATAACTTATATATATTTTTATATTGATTATTTTAATAATTGATCTATTGAAAGAAAGTAAAATGTTAAGGTTTTTTCTTTTTTTTTTTTAACTATGTGAGAGTTTATCTTTCTTCTTTCAATCACCTTGTTTATTTATACACTTTTAGTTTTCTTCCCTCTGTTTCATTGCCAACCACCACATTATATATTCAGATTCTAGCTCCGTGTAGTTTTTCCCTTTCCGCCGACCACGTGCATGTGTTTTCTCTTCTTGTTTTCTCCATTTTGTTTGATCTTGGTGTGTTCCATGTTGGATGAGTTTTTTCCAACAAAAAATGACTACCACTGGCAAGGTCGTAATAAACTAATAGCCAAAGAAGAGTGAAAAGGAAGAGGAAGTAATATTTAATAGTGTAGAAGTGTGTATGAAGATAATTTTAGTTATACTTCTTTTGTTACTTTTTATTTGTATAGTAGGTTTGCACATAATTTGACAAATAAAATTCCATTTCTCTTTTAATAGTTAAAGATTGACTAATGCCTTCCTGATTCAATAAATTAAATGAAATAATTGAAAATCATAAAGGTATAACAAGAAAATAACCATTAAATGTTATATTGGATTTGTAAAAATATTTAGGAACAAATAAAAAATGTATACTGGATAGATAATTTTCTATCATATAACTGTTTTCATTTTTATGGAATCTTGTAAATATATAAGGTTACTATGTGTAGGTGTATAATATGTATATTGAGTCTCTAACTGGTTGATGCTAGTTGACGTAATTCTCAATGATAAAGAGTTTAGTAATTGGTTCTTATCATTGAGTTTTATCAAATTGTCATAATTAAGAATAGTAATGTTTTAAGGGAGTGAATGTTGATCGATGAAAGGACAACATAAATATCAAATATGGATAACTGAGATAAGAATATTGAGGTGGATGTGTGACCAAACAAGAAATAACTGAATTTGTAATAACAGTATTCGATGTCATGTTAGCGTAAAACTTATTGAAGAGAGAATGATTGAAAATCACCTAAGGCAGTATATACATGTACAAAGAAGACCTTTGAACAAATGTGTGGGAGCCCAATAAAGAAAGGTGAGGGAAGACCAAAAAGGATGTTTAATAAGTTTATTGATAGAGACATTTTGTTAAATAAAATCTCAAATGATTTAGTACATGATAAAGTGCAATAACATCGTATGATCCATGTAGTCAACTCCATTTAGTGGGGCAAGACTTTGTTGTTATTGATATTGTAGTTATTATTTGTTATCATTGAGTGATTGATAGGGATGAAAATGGGTTAGGCAGACCGGGCTTTAAAAAGTCGAGTCTGTCCTACATCAAATTTTTAAGGTCTGAGTTTGACCTATTAGCTTCTTAAGGTCTGACTTGACTTGTTTGAAAGTCTGGTTTAAAAGTATGTTTAAAAGGTCTCCTATTTTTTTAATTATAAATTTGTAATATTAATTTATATTATATAAATATAAATATGTAATATATATATAATTAATTAATAATTAATCTAATTAACTAGATCGGCTTATTGGACTTTAAAGGCTTTTTAGAAAGCCTATGACCTGGTATGTTTGGTTAAAAAGGCCTTTATAAAAGACTTCTAGCCTGACAAATCTAGCCTGTGTAAGCTTTAAACAGACTGGGTCATAGACCCCCGACGGACGGCCTAACTCATTTCCATCCTTAGTGGTCGATCAAAGCAATAAAATCAAGTTGTTAGAGATTAACTATGAGACATCTAAAGTTAATTTAGCGAAATTTAAGATTTATTATTCAAAGATAACCGTTGTAATCTATTTATATTCGTTTTTATTATCATAATGGAATCTATTGTTGCTTATAGGCGTAGGAATTCAAGCCTTGAGATGAACAACATAAAATTTGTTGTATACTCTCCCTCATGTATTTTCATGCATCTTTTCTTTTTTTTTATTTTCTCTTTTTGCGGGTTGTTTGTTTGGTTATATTTATTGCGGAAATAAGTTCTTGTTTTATTAAAAAAAAATCTTATCATTTCCCCCTCAAAGTAGCAGTTTGACCAAGAGAAGAGTACGAATTTAGTAGAGTTTTTAAAACTTTTGATCTCTTTTCATATTGAATTGTTATATTTCGAGTGAGCATATTGGTTTGTACTGATTTTCTTTGTAGTATTGTTATGTCACACTTTTTGGTGTGTACTTAAAGTAAGTAATCACCATTTTATGAGTTTAGTATGAGTTATGTGGGGAGTAAAAAAAAATGAATAGAAGTGACAGTACTATGATCCTATCTCTTATTTTTTAATTTGACTATAATACAATGAGTGTATAAAGATTTTTTTGACTTCGTTAACTATTAACTATGTTGGGTGATTTTAATTGACTAACAATGCAACATACATTGACGGTGAAAATAAATTACTACCACTCAACCAAAAGCATTTTGTACCTTATGATGAAATCTATGCAAAAATAATTTTTACTTTTTTGTATAAAATGCGTCTGTTTAATTTATTTTTTTTAAAGTAGGTGAAAATAATTACTATTACTCAACCAAGTTACAGCACATTGAGAAAATAAATAATGTTTTTATCTTTCCAAAAAAGAGCTTACCATGGCCCGAAATTCATAAATCATTCAATATATTCTACCTCGTAATTCCTCATGAAATATTTAACTCAATTATATTAATGATTGATTCATGACGTTGGCAAGTGCTTAGCTTAATTAGATCATTAGCTACTTTATGTTGTGGATAAGTGTAGGTGATTAGATGGTTAATTTATTGAATGGAAAAGATAAGTGTGATCCCTTTATAGATTGCGTATGTATGTGTAAAAGTTTTTAGGTAGAGTTTGTCATCGACGTGAATAGTAAAAATTGTGTAATGATATATGAATTGGTAACTTTCCATTATCACGTCAATCAAAGAAATAACTCGTCCATTGTGCTTGATAGTAGTATTATATTATGGCTGCAGGCGACTTGTCTTATAATATCTATGAATATAATGGTCTTCTACATTCATGTGCATATATGAACAGCTATTTTAGGTTAAATATATTTCTAATATCTTAATTCCGTGTTCAACTTAATTTTAATTAGTCTCTTTTCTTTAAAATTTGTGGTTATGGAAATTCAAAATTCAGCACAAACACATGTTGACCGGGTTAGAACAGTGAGATCAGACGAACCATCAAAATATAGGTGGAGGAAAAAAGTTAGCCAAAATCAACGATATACCGGAAGTGATCATGCGTTCCTTGGCTTGTAACCACCAAGTCTCAGCCTCCTCAACAAGTTCTTAGGTAGCATATTCCACCTTATGGGCTTCAGTGCACTCCAAGGAGTGAAAAATACGCTCTATTTACTTGATCCACAGATAGGCGCCCTCGGGGTTATACTCGCCCTGGAATGTAAAAGGCTTTCTTTTTAGGAATCTATCAAGACTGTCAGTGTCGCGGCCCTGCCTATCCAGTGCACCAGCCAATTGCATAAACGCATCGGTCATAGGATCGCTTGTCTGCCTACGGCCAGCCATCAGGTATACCTAAGCACCTAAACGAAGGTAACATATTAAAATAACTCCAATATTAATCAATATATTAATCAACATTTAACTAAATAATTTAAATAGAATCGATCATGGTGTGGAAATGTATTGTCATAGCGGACCTGCAAATGTTAGTTGTTCATATCAAGTATTCCATCAACACATTTCACATATAATCACATAAATCATGTAATTTAACTTAATATTTAATTAAATAGTTTATAGCTTCAAGCAATTTTATTCTATATTAATTTAATAATTCCTCACTCCAAACAACATCATAAATTCATGCATAATAATCAAATATCAATCATCATCATACTAACTATTTGATCAAATACACTTTGCATATCATCGCATAATTTAAATAATTTAGTTAAGTGCCTAATTCAATTAATTTCATATATTCAAGTAATTTCGCCCATTACTAATTCAATAAATCTCAACCTAAACAAACATGATACATGAACACTAATTAATTATATATATCGTTCTTAACCATGCTACTTTATAAAATATTGACCCTATTAAAAGAAAGTGCTCTGACACCACTGTGTTAGACCCTAAATAAATTTAATATTTTCTACACTTCTCACTAAACATAAATTTTTTAACTTAATATCCTAATTACTAAGTACAAGATTCATAAATTTTAAGGGTAAATTTTTTCACGTCTAATTAATTTATTCATCCAATATTATTACTACTTCTATTGTTATTATTATTATTTTATATATATATATATATATATCCTTTTTCTCTTTTTGTATCATCATGCAGAGCAACAAATAAGTTACCAACAATTTAGTATATTGGTATGCTGGCATGCTGGCACGGTACAGGAAAAAATAAGCATGGTGCAAGGCTTTGAAGCATCAACAACGCCCATGTAGAATGGTTATGCGTGTAATGGTGCGGGCTCCATAGGAATATACAAGGGAAGGGACAAGGAAGCGTGCACAGTATTATATCCATTTAGTATTTCTTAAGGGTGAGCAATTGAATCAGCCCCCAAAGGAAATTAAGAAGCAGGGTCAACTGCTATTGTCTCAAAAAGAGAGAAAGAAAATGATACGGTACACCCACACACGCCTGTGAGTATGCTCCAAAAAGCGTGTTAACGCGTGGGTGCGGAACAGGGGACATAACAACCAGCTTCCGGAATTGGATTTCTCAATCCACCATAATAGTAATGCAATTTTCTTCATTAATCAAAGAAACAGATAGCACCAAATAATTGGAAGACAACATACACATCAAGTATTGTGTAAATTAATGACACCTATTAAGCAAGGCTAGGATCATAACTCAAAGTTAAATGTATATAATGTTAACAGAATAGATGAACCACTCAACAGCTAAAGGTCATCCTTCATAGCATTTGAAGTGGCAGACCCACAAATACAATAGCAGGATGGTTGCTATGCTTTTATTAAACTATCGTAATTTCTCAAAAGAATTAAGAAAAATAATCCTAATATTAATGATCATAATTCATAAGTCATATGTTTAGTCAAAGTGCAAAATCACCATAAATATAAGGATTAACTTACAAGTAAATACCACAATTTTGTTATCAGATTATACAACACAAAAAAAGGACCAGAACATAATTTAAAACTCATTTAGTAATATCTTGAATATACCTTAGAATAATTTAGAGTGTTTTTAGATGATCTAGTAGGAGTAGACGAGAGGTGTTCAAATTTCATTATATTTCTTACTTTATTTCATTATTTGCTTTGATTAGGACTAGGATCAAGCGTCTAGCATTAACATAAAAAAATGGAATTGTTACGAATGGGAGTGTTAATGATGGATTTCCCTAAAGGAGAGTGGAAGTAAGGGAGGCTTCAGAAGAGTGTTGTACATAACACAACACAATAGCCAGCCCATTTGACATAGATGCAGTGTCATACTATAAGAGGGTGCAACAAACTGGCACAAATCCTAGACTAGAGTAAGCATGTTGTAGCACCAAGAATGGAGTATATAAATTGTGAATGGTGATTCATTAGTGATAATTGTGATAACAACGACAGTGACAGAAATAAATTAAAAACTTGTCAAATTGATGGATCTATGATGGAGATGAGAATGGAGAGGATTCTATTTCAGATTTTTACAAGTTACATCACTAATCAGGAAGGTACAGGTTACAATCAATTCAGTGGTAGATAGACTAATGCAAGAGTTACTGACTAGATTGTATCAAAGACCCAGTTTATCAATTCTATAGGCATCTGAGATTTCACTTACACACATCCAACAAAATGTAATATGCAAATAGATAATAATATTCAGGTCTATCAAGAAGAAAAACATGCAATTCCCATAGATAAAATGATAAATGTAACAAAAACACCATAATAACAATACCATGCTATACATACTCATATATGCATATCACCATGACATTCATCAAAATAATCATGTCACCCTATAAATATATAATTCTATACACACATAGATATGCATATGTATATGTAGTTATGCAGTCACAGATCCACCAGTTTGCATCCACTATGGCATTGTTATACATTTTCCACACCTGAGTCATTTGGCAAAGTCACCCCTTGATACATTCAGTACGAACACCACATATTTAGAAAGGTAAGTACGATTTAAGCAATAAATCAATTTAGTATCCTTTTATTTACATACATTATCTCTCGAGTCCGCACACATAAATAACCGTGCAAATTATTTCCATATTTATCAATTAAGAATCCCATTGAGAATTCTAATTCAAAGAAGTATGCAATGCTCTTGTTTAAAATTCTTCTTTATGCACGGCACTATGAAATACGGATCCGACTTATCAATATAGAGCATGTGCCACGATGACCAGCTTAGTGAACCATGGCACTATAATCGAGGGGTATCGGGGTAACCACACAGTGAACCATAGCACTATCAGCGGTGGCACCTGAGAACTACCAGTGAACCATAGCACTAAACACAGTAGCCTTACAGACAACATGTACCATAGCACTATATAGTGCTAGCCTCATCAACAGCCCATAGTGTTGTAAATGTATATGAAAATATGAGATAAAAATTCATGTTTAAAACATGTAGCGTAATGCAAAATAACATGCCCCTCCTCAAACCATGGTTTAATTTAAAAATTCTCACAACTCATAAACACACAACATAGCTTTCGATAAAGTAACAACAACAACAATTTTGCACGTGATAAACTAATACATCAACACACAACTATCTAGTCATCTCCATTTATAGTAAAAATTAACAATAAACAGCCTATCGCATAATACATCATTGTTACAAGAACTCGATAACCTCAATTAGTGTAAATATAAATCATATACAAAATATAAATATAAAATTGGTAAATATAATTTTAAAAACCCCAAATCCTATATTCCTACTTATCCCTCAAATTGTAACCCTTTTGTACGTTCAAAACGTATCTGGATTCGCTTTAACACTTGATCTCACTTTCGATCTATAACCCAGAAATTACCAAAACCCTAAAACAATATATCGACACCTTAAACATAATTTCTGAAGCTTCTAAACATCAATCTTCTATATAATAAAATTTTCAGATATGGTTGTGAGTTTCTGAAACTTACTGAAGTCGAATAAATACATGGTTTCACACTCCGATCACTTCGATACACCCAACGTCAACCGAGTATTTCTAAAAATAATTTTCTGAAGTTGTTCATCAACAATGCATAAGAATTTAGTGACTACGTATAGTGGGGATAGTTAAAATTGCTGAAAATCAAAGGGAGCAAGGAACCTCTCCTACCTTACAACCTCCACATGCCTCAATATTCAAAGTCCTACTTCAATTCATTCTGGAACAAATGTCTAGTTGTTGACCAGAATTACCCCACTTAAATTAATAAAATTGAAGTTGCCATGGTTGGCGCTAGCTTGATCGTGGAATTCCAAGAGAAATGGGGTATATGGTCTTACCTTCCAAGTATCAAGAACTAACTCCCAAGCTAAACAAACCCCAATAACAGCCATGAGTGGTCACGGTTTTAGCCTAGGAGAAGAAAGGAAGTTAAGGTTGTCACATGCAAAAAGAGGAATCCGTGAGGAAGATGGAAGAGAGGGCAAAATCAGAACATGCACTTACCTTTGATGGTTTTGTAGAATTAGATGAAGATTATGAGAAGAGAAAACCATAAGATGGGAAGAGATGGATGGAGGAAGAAGAAAAAGAAGTGCTTCTTGTCAGAATGAAAAACCATAATGTAAAATAGGAAGGCAAAGGCTGAAGTGAACATTGTATTTCATTAAGAAAAATGATTCTTTTTGAATTAAAAATTTAACCCTTTAATTTTATTAAATATCATTTCCATCTTCTGAAATTCTAAATTAAGTTCATAATTAGTAGTGGTTAATAAAGTTTATTTTTGTATAATATTAAGATTTAAGGATGTTACAATAATCCATGTTTATACACCCTTGACTGTGATGTATCCCACAAGGTGAGAGTGATGAACTTACCCTCTCTTGTTTGTATTTTTGTGTGTATGGTGTGTGTGTTTAGATATCAAACCCTCGTTTGAACAAGGACAATGCCTTAGTCTTTCTTGAAGTGAGCTCATTTCATGAAGTTGGCATTCGAGTGTACAACGATCTAGAAAGGAGAAGACAATGCTAAAAGAGAGGAAATAGTAATTGTTCCCCCCGAGTTTAGAGGGTGGTCCCCATAAACCTCTCCACGACACTTCGTGGTAGGCTGATTAAGATTATGGCTTAATGGGTCAAGGCCCACTTTGTAACCTAGGTATAAAGGCACCTACGATACCCATGTTGTAAGTTAAGTGACACATTATAGAGATTAACATACCTAAGTCCTAGGAAGATTTGCCTAGGGTTTTGTGCTCTAAGCTCTACATGTGAACATTTTGACGCCCGTTGTCTTTTTCTCGCCGCGTGTTACGAGTGTTCACCATAGTTAGGGATCGCCTGGCTTCAAAATTAGGATTAGGGTTATGGTGGTGTAGGATCCGTTTTACTGGGCCCCACGGTGGGCGCCAAAATGTTCACACATAGAGCTTAGAGCACAAAACCCTAGGCAAATATGCCTAGGACTTAGGTATGTTAATCTCTATAATGTGTCACTTAACTTACAACATACGTATCGCAGGTGCCTTTATACCTAGGTTACAAAGTGGACCTTGGCCCATTAAGCCATAATCTTAATCATCCTACCACTAAGTGACGTGGGAAGGTTTGTGGGGACCACCCCTTAAACTCGGGGGGAACGGTAATGATAGTATGCTTAGGAACTTAGTAGGCTCAGTAGGTACTCTAAGTTATCTTTTGTGTTTTCTATTTCATGTATCTTGTAAGGGAGACAGAGTAGACTCCTATAGATGTAATTGTTGAAGATGGCATATGAAATTTTATTTTATTCTATTTTCCTCTATTACCACTTAACATATTTCGCTTTTTAAATTTCTCTCTACAAAAAAAAAACTCCTTTATTTTCAAAAATAAATGGCACTACTTGATTATTTAAGACATAGTCGTGTTGAAATCTAGGAAGACTTGTCTTAAATAATTGAAGGTGTTACACACTACATCTAATTGGTGATCTTATTCAATTATTTTAAATGTAATTTTACGGTGTCTCTCAATTGAAAAACAATTGATATTTTTATTTTTTATTTTCTGTTGAATTGTTGATTCAAGATTGATGAGTAATAATTATTTTTTAATCAATAAATACTGTAGAATTACAATATACTTTAATTTTAAAATAAACACATAAAATTACTAACCAAATCAAATGACGATCAATAATCACAAAAATATATAAAAATTGAAATCACTGCTGACAATGCGAAGGAGGAGTAAAAGAAAAGAAAGAAATAATACCCTTTTGTTCTAAAATCATGGCTGAAAATCATATGCGGCATTTTTGTTTTGGTGCTGCTGTGATCATACGCAGTATTATTTATGGATTTCTTCCAAAAAATCATATTAGAAAGCGACCTCAAAGAAAATGACGAAGAAGGTCACAATATCAAAATTATATGTGTATTTTAATCTTAACAGTCCAATAACGCCCGAAAGTTATTAAAAATCGAAGTTGCAACTTACAAGCCATCCAAGAAGAGAAAAAGGATATTCTGAACAGCCCCTAATAATAATAATTTATCATGGTGATGTTACTTTAAATTTTAATATATGTTGGCACAAATTGTACGTACCAAAGCATCGAAATGGTAAAATCCTAGCTTTCTAGTGCATTTCTCAACTTACCTGAAGTTGATTATATATTATTTTTAAATTTATTGATTTATCAAATTGGAAAATCTCAAACCATGAAATAATGGGTTGTTTATTTAAACTTATTTTAAAAAATAAATATTTTTTAATTAAAAAAATATTTGTTTCAAATTTTTATGTGTTTATTTAAAGTTGTAAAAATAAATAAAAATAAAAAATAAACATATTTATACTTATTTTAAGAAACAACTCTGACCTACTTATTAAAAAAAATACTTATAAAAAAATATTTTTAAAAAATACTTAAAAATAAACTTAAATAAAAGAGTCATGAGATAATTTAGTTTATAAAAGTTTCAATATTACATAATAAAAAATTTAAAATAATTTTTTTTGTAAAATATATTTTTAATTTGAATTAAAATATTCAGCTCATACAATCTTATAATGCTGTCACTTTCTAGAATGCATTTTTATACTGTGACCGTCTAGTCTATACAATGATATTGAGTGCTAGAGGGTCTACTTATAGCGAAATCATCCAATATCTATTATCCATGTCAACTTGTAGGGGTGATCGCTGGTCGGGTTTGGGCGGGTTCGGTTGGTAAATGCCCCAACCAATGTTAACCAGAAGTAAATTATTTTCAATCAAACCCGACCAAATGATCCAACGGTTTGATCGGGTTTCGGTTGAACGGTTTCGGTTAAGTTAGGGTGGTTAACTTCGATTTAATCTTGTAATGAATTGAAATTTTTTTGTGGTCAAAATTTATTTTTTAAACTTTTTTAACACATTTTCCTTATCAATTTAATAGAAAAATGATTTAATGCCCATATATATATCTTATATAATCATGAGATAAAAGACTTAAAATATAATTAAAATAAAATAAACATATAGAATTTAAACATAACATCATTATATAAATCTATATCAAATTACCCTCACATGAATATTACAAGTACAAATAGTTTTATATATGACATTGGTACAAGCAGAATTTTAAATTTGAAATTGGTTGAATGTTGCCCTGTTGATGATGCCCTGTTGATGAAGCCAATTTAAGTACCTGTGATTGGATTAGAAAAACAAATTGTATTAATTAGAATTTAATGAATTACCAAAGATGAAAGAAAAAACAATTATTGTTAACATACTTGAATTTGCTTGTAAACAAACTAAGTGGAGAGATTCCTTCAAAGTTTAATATGATTCAGCCGCAGAAGTTAAACTTGTCATTTAAACATTTCTGGATAAATACCCCTCCTTAATGTCAAATTGTAAAGTCTTGAGCAAATGAGCCAGATAACATTTATTTTCTCAAGTCATTTTTATTATGTCAAAAAACAAATAAGGAGATCCTTATGTGATTCTCAACTAACCAGATATAACATTTATTTTCTATTATATGCAAGAGTAAAAACTCAGAAAATAAGCAAATGAAGAGTGGACCTCAGTATCCCCAAGAAGCATATCATCAATCTCTTCAGCAGTTTCCATGAAAGTTGAGCTAGAAGGAAGTAAGTATTAAAGAAAATATACTCAGGAACCAATCAATAAGCTAATAATTTGCATAGCTGATTATAGACTGTCCCAAAACTGGAATAGAACCTTACAGACCACCTTTGTACTGGTTTTCTTTGATAATGAACACAAGTTTGTTGGCAGAATTTAGTATGGACTACAAACAAAATTAAAAGATGGAAAATTAATTGTTAAGATGATATAATTGATCTTCATGAATAATTATAGAAGAAATGGTAAAGCAACCCACTTTCTCCTGGATTATGGATTCCTCACGTTGTAACCTTCGACGACCTAGGATAGCAAAACAAATGTCCCTTCCTCTATAGCATCGGCATCATCAAATGCAAAATTGATCTACAACATAGTAATTGCCAATGAAACTACACTAAGATTCCAGTTCTATGCGCAATAAAATCAAATACAACCTAACTTTTAAACATCAAGATAATCCAAATTTGAAGTAATATGCCTTTATCGGTACAAAGCTGGCGACCCAAATGCTGAATAGCCATACCAGAGCATGACCTGACCCCAATCCTACAACCATGCCACTTTTCACATATGTTACCACCTACCAAACAAACAAGATATATTTACAACTACACACACTGCCTGTAAATACACACTTTCTGTAAAACACAAACAATAAAAACTCCTCACATAGGCACAATCTATTGATTTCGAGTACACTTATTACCTTACATACAGGTACTATCCATAGAGGCTGCTTGCTCAGGAGTTTAGGATTTCCCAAAATTGCACTACCTAGCAATAAACAATATATCAAGGAAGTTATATAAAGCCAGAATGCATTCCATTCCAAATTTGCAATATTAACTAGAAACAAGGTAACAGCAGAAGTATTACCATTTTACCAAAAAGGTTTAATTAAAAATATGATAATGTGAAGGTTTGAATTGATGATGCAAAATACTTTTGATGTATTAAAAATCAAATAGATCATCACTGAGTCATGTTAATATGACGTGACTTGACTCCAAAAAAATATTCAAAAAATATTCTGGACCTGTAAACATAAAAAAGTGAGTTAGTGAAGCACCATAAAATACTTAAATATAACTTAAGTTGTACAAACATACAAAAAAACATTCATTCACAGCACGGTGGTGTGAATGAGATGCTGAACCAGCTCCAGCCATTGTGGATCCAACTTCTCCTGATGTATTCACAGATCTTCCTTGAAATTCTACAATAATTACAGGAAAAATTACTTGTTAAATGCAACACAATAAATAATAATCTGAAAAGGAAAAAAAGATATAGAAGAAAACCTGTTATGATCTGATCAGATACAAGAAATTCTTCATAGTAATCATTAATTTGATATAGACATGGCCTCAACCAGTTTTATGCACAAATAAGTGCCTCAGCCATTTCAGGCTTTAGGGAGCTTCTGTAGGTATTTATGACCCTACCACCAGTGCTGAAAGCACTTTTAGACGCAACTGTAGACACAGGAGTGGCAAGAACATCTCTCACCATGGTTGACAATACCGGAAATCGGTTTGAATTATATTTCCACCAAACAAGAATGTCAAATTTCCCATCCTCGTCTTCTTCACAAGCTTCACCTAGATACCTTTCTAGCTCATTTTTTGTAACGTCCTAGATTATTTTTACATTTATTTTTTTTATTCAAACGATTACATTTTACAATAATTTTTTCCTTTTCCTTGAAAATTTAACGATATTTAGAGAAAAACAATTTAATATGAATACAACGGATGAGAGAAAGGAAGTCAGGGCGTCTCATTTGCGCGAGGCCCCTACTCGTCTAAGCGAAATTCCGGACTCTCACTTAGACGAGGTGCTGTTCGTGAACGAACACCTTTCGCACATCGGATTATACAAAACATACAACCGGACTCCCAAAACTTCGCTCTAACAAATGGTCCAGTGAACCCAAGAAGTTACCATAAAAACATATGCACATAACAGTAATATTTTTGAAATATATATTTTTCATTCGATCCGGTCTGTATTACACACAACTAGTAACTATAATAAGAAGTTTTTACACACAAATAAGACTCTATAAAGAGTCACTCAAATTCATCCGGACCTTGGCACCGTTCTCCCCCTTGGCCCAGCTCCACGGCTCCTTCCCCCTCCCTGCCTCTGGTTACTAAAAAAATATGCAAGGGTGAGTGTTTGGCATAATAATTAATTTAGAACGGATCTTAACAAATACACATGCATATCTATACATACACATCAATCATTACTTCTAAATAAACATACCGAAACATAGAGTATTTCAGGCAGTAACTGTATTAAACCAACCACACAATTCCATCCATTTCCTCACATTCATCGCATTCATTACATGCATCACATTTATTACATACATCACATTACATACATCATGATCACAACTGACTCTCATGCAATCTGACTCCTAGTATCCGGATACTAAAGGATTGGCCTTCAGCTGGGGGTCCTACTTGACACCCCGTGAACCCTGCTTGGTTCACTGAGTCCTGCTTGACTCTCCACCTCGACCACTGGGTCCTACTTGACCACTGGGTAGCTCAACTGGGCACGAAAACCACGGGAGCCGGAAATAAGGGGCTATCATATACCGTCGGCCATCCCATACCACATAATCATTCAACAATTTACCTTTCATAATGATATCAATTTTCTCATCCCTCGGGTAGCCTGCTTGCTAACCCGGAGTCGCATAACACTGATCATTTCACATTAGATATCAATTTTCTCATCCCTCGGGTAGCCTGCTTGCTAACCCGGAGTCGCATAACACTGATTACGTCAATATTAAATATTTCAAGATCATGCATGATAACTCAACCACACACCCAATTCTTAACTCATCAATGTACACTATCACACATGCACAATTATAAACACACACCACGTTTAATAACATTTTCCTTAACCCGTTTACGCAACCCAAGGACCTGAATTAGAAGCGAGTCCTATTCTAATTAATTATAACCCGAACACCCCCCTTACTCTGATTCCACGCTTCGATGATCTGTTCTTTGTGTCGATTCTTTCCTCCGAGCACTGGTTTCGCAGTCTCAACTCCTTCACTCAGTCTTCCACTGTTTAGCCTACTACCTACGAATCATGAAGTATAGCTCATCACCTCCACGCCCCTAGTTCATGGACAACATCTGGACTCACACTCACCAGAGGAGTGGAGAACAGCCACGAATATAGCCATGCATGGCTCTTAACGACCAAAGAATAAAAGAAATAAGGGAATTACAATTGGGTTGGATCAGTAGACTCACCTTGAAGTCCCGATCACAGGAATGAGGTTAATTTGAAGTTCAGATACAGATGGAGTCTCTCTTCAGTGCATGCAAATCAGCGTTAAGAGAGAAGAGAAAAACGGAAGAGAAGGAACAGACCAACAGCAAGGTAACTTGTGAAAATGAAGAGGAGAGGAAGGGAATCTTCTTATATATATATATGGCTCATGGGCAAGATCGTATTTTCCTTTATTTTATTTGTATTCTTACTAAATTTAATCAGTTTCACTATTTTAAACTATTGCATGGTTATCAACTCAACTACACGTGTTTATCCCTTCAACGTCCAAGTAGTCATAATCCTCTAATAATTCGCAAGAGTATAGGTCCGATATAAATATCGGCCCCGCCGTCCTTACTTAATGTTCATACCTCGGAAATCTGAGCTACAACCTGAGAGATCGGATACTTTATCCATGCTCACCTCTTGATTACTTATATCCGTTGTCTCCATCATTATGAGGTTAATCCGGGTTGTGACCCCGGGTGAGGCGCTCTCCTCACAACGGTTGGACCAGACCGCCTAGCCCTGCCCGCTCTTCCTTACTCATCCGATCTTCAGCTTTGCCTGTCCGCGCTTCTGAGACCGATCTAGACACCGGCTCAAACAGAATAAATACTAAATAGAATTTCTAAACATTCACTAACATTTCCCATTTCATAATTTTCATTAAAATATCAGGGATGTTACACTCACCCCCCCTAAAAGGAGATTTCGTCCCCGAAATCAGTGCTCCGGTTGAAAAAGATGAGGGTACATCCGCCTCATATCGGATTCTAACTCCTAAGTGTAGTTCATCCAATGTAAATTCTGCCACTTCACCTTCACCAGCGGTAAATCCTTGTTCCTTAAACGTTTGGTTTGGTGCTCTTCAATGCTAACCGGTACAGCCTCCACTGTCAGGTTTTTCTTCACTTCAATGGAATCACTCGGTACAATCATTGTATCACACGGAATGTAGGCTCGAAGTTGTGATACGTGGAACACGTTGTGAATGTTAGTCAATGATTAGGGAAAATCCAGCCGATATGCAACTTCACCAATCCGCTCTAGTATTTGGTATGGTCCAATATACTTCGGATTAAGCTTTTGACTCTTCAAAATTCGACCTACACCTTTGGTTGGCGAAATTCTTAGGAACACCCAATCACCCACTTGGAATTCAAGGGGTCTATGCCGATTGTCATAATAGCTCTTTTGCCGGTCTTGAGCAATTTTTATCTTCTCTCGGATTAAAGTGATTTGTTCGTTCATCTCTTGAATCATCTCAGGCCCCAGATGAAGAGCATCGTCGTTCTCATTCCAACATAATGGGGTACGACATTTCTGACCATAAAGAGCTTCATACGGAGCCATCCCAATACTGCTGTGGTAACTGTTATTATATGCAAATTCCACCAAGGGCAAGTATTTTTCCCATGATCCGCCCTGTTCCAGTACACATGCCCTTAACATATCTTCAAGAGTTTGTATAGTCCGTTCTGATTGGCCATCGGTCTGGGGATTGTAAGCCGAACTCAATTTAAGCTCGGTACCCAACTGTTGTTGCAAACTCCCCCAAAACCTTGAAGTAAATCGGGGATCCCGATCAGAGATAATACTTGAGGGCACACCATGCAGTCGTACGACCTCAGCAATGTACAACTTAGCTAATCGATCTAACGACCACTTCATATTTATTGCCAGAAAATGCACACATTTAGTTAGTCGATCAACAATTACCCAAATCGCGTTGTATCCGGTTTGAGTACGAGGTAGTCCGGACACGAAGTCCATGGTGATACTTTCCCACTTTTAGATCGGAATTTCTGGAGGTTGAAGCAAACCTGGAGGTCGTTGGTGCTCAACCTTGCACTTCTGACATATAACACAGGATTTCACGTACTCGATTATTGCCTTCTTCATGTTTGGCCACCAAAATTCCTTTCTTAAGTCATGATACATTTTTGTCACTCCTGGATGTATACTTAGAGAGCTCTTGTGTGCTTCTATTAACACCGCCTGCCTGAAGCCTCCATGTGCAGGCACCACAACTCGATTCCTGAATCTCCATACGCCATCCTCTCCTCGAGTTATCTCCTCATTTTTACCTTGGGCCTGAGTGTCAATCAACTTCAGTAACTCTTCATCGTCTTTCTGCGCGGCCATTACAGACTCCAGAAATTCATTGGAGATCTTTAACATTCCAATCGTCATTCGATTTGGCGCACTCATGACCACTCCAATATTCAAATCCCTAAAGCTTTCTAGCAATTCTTGTTCTCTGCCCATTAAGTAAGCCACGTGTAATACCTTCCTGCTTAATGCATCTGCCACAACATTTGCTTTGCCCGGGTGATACTTCAAATCGAAGTCATAATCCTTCAAATACTCCATCCATCTCCTTTGTCTCATATTTAGCTCCTTTTGATCAAATAAATACTTTAAACTCTTGTGGTCACTGAATACTACAAAGCGAGCTCCATACAGGTAATGGCGCCAAATCTTCAGTGCGTACACTACTGCTGTGAGTTCCAGATCATGGGTGGGGTGTGAACACCTATTTTTGTCCGGTGATATATATTAAAAAGAAAAAAAAGAAAAAAAAAGGAAAAAAAAAGAAGAAAAAAAAGAGTTTTTTTGTCCTAGAGTCCGGAGTCAATGTTGACTGCATTAACCGGGGTCCTAGCACGGTTTCATGACCGATGTTACCTCATTAGTTCTAAGCTCGTACAGCCTCAGTGGAGTACGGTATTTTACACCTCAGTTCGAAGGGAATCCGAGGTTCTTCAAGATTAAAACTGATGTGTTAATCCGTACTTGAACTTCAAGACACACCGGAAGTACACCTGCAGGAGAGTCCCCAATGCTTAATATTTAACCGAGGTGAAGAGAAATGTCTATAGTTGACCAATGATTTCAGACCCCGGTTATGACTTACCAGTTCTCGTTGGTGACGCGGTACAGTGCTTAGAACCCCGCCCAGTCCAGATTGCCACCCCGGATCATATTAAAAAAAAATAATATTAAAAATTGCATAGTGACCGTTGGAATAGTAACCCTTCCTCATCTCTATAAATACCCAATCCCTCTTCATTTCCTACCACACCTCTCATTTCATCAATTCTCTTCATTTCTCTCAAGCAATGGCTGATGGATGCCGAAGCCAAGAGGAAAGAATAAGGGAGGGAAGACGATGTTTTGTGACTACCTTTTTACTCCTTATAGTGTGGGTAGTAATTTATATTTATTGGATATTTTATATATTTCCATATATGTAATAAATAATTTATGTTTCCATTTGTACCTTTAAATAAAAGGCCCAAAAAAAATCAGAAAAATAAATGGGCAAAAAAAAAACAGAAAAAATAAAAAATAAAAAAACGAAAATAAAATAAAAAATAAATAAAAAGGGCCAAAAAAAAAGAAAAAGAAAAAGAAAAAAAAAGAAGAAGAGAAAAAAAAAGGGCCCAAACAAAAAAAAACTAAAAACTAAAAAAAAACTAAAAAAAAAGCCCAAAAAGAACAAAAAAAAAGAAATGGGCCCAAAAAAAAAGTCTAAAAAATTTTTTTTTAAAAAAAAAACGGAAATCAAAAAAAAATTAAAAAAAAAAAAGAAAAAAAAGAGGAAAGTCACGGTGGTTTTAGTGGTGGGCCCGGTTTGGTTGGATAATTGGAGAAAATTGGGGAAATTGACATCAAATTTGGACAAATTGAAAAAGTAGAAAAGTGATGTCATTTATGGAGAATCCAATGCCAATTTTCTTCTATAAATAGAAGGTGATATTGAGGCATTTTGGAGGAAGAAGAGAAAAAAGAGGGGAAAGAGTGTTAAATTTTTGTGAGAATTTTTAGAAGTTTGAGTTTTCAAAAATTACTTTGTGTAATCCTAGTTAGGAAAATGAGTGCACAACTCTTGTTTGTCTTAGTATGTGAGTTTTTGTGAGCTAAAATACTGTCCAAGTGTTGTAACCGGTATCCAAATACCTTCAAATCAAGTCCAAACAAAGCCAAAAGCAAAGGAAATCTACACAAAATTGATTTCCCGACTTCCGTTCTAGTTTCTCTGTAATTGATCTTGTACCAAGGTATTTTTTATTAATACAAAGTTGTTTATTTATATTTATTTATTCGTCTTATTTAATTGTTATTTATTTTTCTGCACTTTTATTTTTCTTTATTTATATTCAAGCACTTTATTTTTCTGCACTTTATTTTTCTGCAGTTATTTATCTGTTTATTTATTTTTATGCATCTCCATCTTTATTTATTTATTTGTACCTTTATTTTTCCTTATTTATTTATTTATTTATTTTTTACACTTTTATTCCTCTTTATTTACTTTTCTGCACTTTTATTATTGTTAATTTATTTTTCTGCACTTTATTTATCCGCACTTTATATTTCTGTAATTATTAGTTCATTTTTTTTATTTTTTACATTTTTATCTTTATTTATTTATTTTTATGCCCTTTTATTTTATTTATTTACTTTCTCGTCCCTTTATTTTTGTTATTTACTTTTCTGCCTATTTATTTTCATGTATTTACTTTTCTGTCCTTTTATTTTTGTTATTTATATTTCTGCCCCTTTATTTTTATATATTTACTTTTCTGCCCCTTTATTTTTGTTATTTATATTTCTGCCCCTTTATTTCCATGTATTTACTTTTTAGCCCTTTTATTTTGGTTATTTACATTTCTGCCCCTTTATTTTTGTTAATTACATTTCTGCCCCTTTATTTTTGTTATTTACATTTCTGCCCCTTTATTTCCATGTATTTACTTTTTAGCCCTTTTATTTTGGTTATTTACATTTCTGCCCCTTTATTTTTGTTATTTACATTTCTGCCCCTTTATTTTTGTTATTTACATCTCTGCCCCTTTATTTTCATGTATTTGCTTTCCTGTCCCTTTATTTTTGTTATTTACTTTTCTGCTGCTTTATTTTTGTTATTTACTTTTCTGTTCCTTTATTTTTTTTATTATTTATTTTTCTGCCCCTTTATTTTATGTATTTATTTTTTTTCTGCTCTTTTATTTTTATGTATTTATTGTTATGTCTATTTATTTTTATTTTTATTTTTTTGAACTTTTCATTTATTTTTTTTCTACCTTTATTTTTTTTATTTTATTATTATTATTTATTCTCTATACTTTTTATTTTTAGTTATTTATCTTTTTGCTTTTATCTTTCTACACTTTTTATTTATTTATTTACGTTTGACCATTTTAATAGTTTATAAATATGTTATATATATACATAATTATCCATTTTTATTATGGTCATGATTTCCTATTATTTTCTCTTAGTAACCTTTTAATAATTAAGAAGAAATTATTTTCATAAAAAAATAAAAAAAATAAGACTAATAAATAGTGTGTTATTTATTCATTCATTTTTCTCTTAAAATTAAGATGAGATTAATTTAGATGAGACATCTTATTAATCTTATTTTCTTAAAAGATAATTAAATAATATTCCGTGTCAATTTTAATTAATTAAGTGTATTATATTTCTTTATCTTCATGTTGATGTGTTTAATTTTATTTTATTTTTTCTCTTATCTTTATTTATTTATTTATTTGTTTGTTTTAAACTTTATATTTCTCAATAAAAATCAATTTTTTTTACTAGAAAATAAGTAAGACAAGACGTCTTATTGTTTTTTTATCTTTTTATTTTTATGGTCTTTTAATCATTTGTTTATTTATTTTCTTAGAACTAAAAAACAACAAACTTAGGAGATGTATTTTTTTTTACTATCTTTGTTTTATTCATATTTATATATTTTTTTATTGTGTATATTATTTATGATTGTTTTATGAAGGATGAAATATTTGATAATCATTTTTTAAATTATGCATGATCAATTTGGGTAACCGTTTTTTACGGACAGTGTGGGGTGCTAATACCTTCCCCTCCTGTAATTCGACTCCCGGACTAAACAGAATCTCATTTTTAAAAAAAAAAAAACCAGTGCTATTTAAAGGTTTTCCTAATATTTTCCTTAATAAATATTGGTGGCGACTCCTTGAACCCTTTATTTTTTAGGCTTCTCAAGAGCCTCACTTCAATGCCGTTTCAATTTTCTTTTATTTGTCTTTAACCAGTCCGCGTCGTGCGCCGGGACCCCGGTCGCGACAGATGGCGACTCCACTGGGGATATTTTGAGAGTCAAGCCCGTTAAATTGATCTTGTGTATTTTTTTGATTGTTAATTATTTCATCCTTTGTATTTATTTGTTATGTTATTCTTGTTGTTTATTTAATCTTCCATTAATTTTAGATTTTATACTGTTTTTTTTCCTTCTTTATTGCCTTAATTTAGAACCTTAAGGTAGAAGACATGTGATATTTATTTTGCTTTATGTTTGTTCATTGTGAAGAATGGGTAAAAATTCAGGTATGAATGCCCCACACACTTCACATTCACCATAATGCACACACTATTAGAAGGGACCCTATTCCCGGGCCCCGTAAAAGACATAGGCTAGGGGAGATTATTAGCGGTGTCATTTAGGACGAGACGTCCTACCATGATTCGCGTGAAAATCTCAGCCGGGGTGTTATCTTAGTTATGATGTCCGCACTAAGTAGGATTCCCTACTTTTTGCATAAGACTCATAGCTAAAGATCAGAGCTCCGGTGACCTTTTTAGAACCAATTAGAACAATTACCTTTTGAAGAAACACGATTAAATAGCCTTAGAGCCAATTAGGTGGTTACCTTGTCTAAGACACAATTGGGCAAACATTCCTTTTATCTTTTATTTATTTGCACAAAGTTTTTTTTAAAAAAAAAATCAAAAATATATATTTTCTATACTTTAGTCATGATAAGTATTATCACACTCTTATGTGAGGATATTTATCAAACTGTTTTCTTTGTTAATCTGATTCATTTATTTCTTTTGTTAAAGGTGAAATTTAAACATAGGTAAGTATCACTAAAAATGGAATTTAACATGAGATCAAGTGATCAAGAAGTGAAGGCAACTGGTTTAAAAAATTTGTTACACCTCAAAGTCATCAGATCAAATACTAGCAATCTGTTGTCCTTAAGCAAAAGGATGGATATTACCCAGAAAATGACCTTTATAAGGAAGTATGGAAAGATCTTAAAATTCTTAGAGGTCGAAGTGCAAGAAGGGGCCCTTACTGCTCTAGCTCAGTTTTATGATCCTCCTCTTCGCTGTTTTACATTCAAAGATTTCCAGTTAGCTCCTACTTTGGAGGAGTTTGAACAGATATTTGGCTTGCCGTTAGAAAATTTGAAACCTTATCGTCGAACTGAACATCATGCTTCAATCTTCAGTGTAGCTCGCATCCTCAAGATGGATCCTGAAATGCTTAAGAAGGCTCAATTAAACAGGAACCAAATTTCAGGATTCGCACTAAGCTTCTTTGAGCAGCAACTCCTCAGTCAGGCAGGGAAAGGAGAATGGGACGTGTTTGTTGACATTTTGGCGTTGGCCATCTATGGTGTGATCCTCTTCCCAAGCCTTGATAATTATATTGATTTCAAGGCAATTGATGTTTTCCTAGCTAGAAAGCTTAGAGGTGAAAGTTCCATGACTGCTGTCTTAGCTGATATCTATTGTACAATGGATTCCTGTCACAACCAGAATGGGAAAAAGATCGTCTGTTGTCTACCCGCCTTGTATCTATGGCTTACTTCTCATGTCTTCAATCAATTTGGCAAGGTTGAATGTCCTATCTCTGATTTGAAGCTCCTTAGGTTAACCAAGAAGACTAATAGGGAGTGGGCAGGACATCTGGCAGGATTATCTGCTAGCATGATTCGGTGGTACCCTCAGTGGATGAACGTCGATTCCATTATTTACTGCTGTGGAAAATTTCCGAATGTGCCTCTCATGGGAACTCAAGGATGCATCAATTACAATCCTAGCATTACAAAAAGACAACTTGCTTATCCTATGATACAACCTCCAGAAGAAGAAACAGTAACGCCTTTCCTTCATTATTATATTGAGGGAAATAGTGCTTCTGTTATTCAAACTGTCATTGATGCTTGGGGCAAGGTTCATAGTAAAGGAAAAGAATTGGGTGTCCGAAGTCATGCCGCAAAAGAAAGTTACTACCAGTGGATTTCAAATAGGGTAGCCATTGTTAAATTACCCTTTAAAGATCACGGTGCTCATGTGAGAAATCCAGTTCCCGATGAAAGCAAAGAGATTGAAAATTTGAGGAGTGAGTTGGCTGAAATGACAAAGAAAAATCAAGCTTTGGAGGATGATTTAATCAAAATTCAACAAGACAATGCTTCCCTTAAGAGAAAAAGGTGTGAATTAGAAAATGCCTTTGAAGACATAGGTAAGAAGCGGCGAATTGAAAAAGAACATATGATGCAATTGGATCAATGCCTCCAAACCGCGAACAGCCAATTGAAGACCAAAGAGAAGCAAAAGAATGATATATTGGCTAACAAAGGGCGGTTACGAGAAATTCTAGCCAAGACAAAAGAAGAAGCTCAAGTTGAAAAGAACCTTATGCAAGCGCGAATTGATGAACTGGAACGACAAGTCAGAGATGTCGTTAGTGCTTGCGAGCGTGAAATAAATGAAGAAAAATGGCAAGCCATGGAAGACAAGGATAGATATGAAGAGATTATACGTTTAATGACCCTAGAAAGGGTTGAGTTGGAAAGTCTTGTCTATTCTTGGAGAGACCGTTTTTCTAATCTAGCCGGTCTTGCTAATGGAACACTTAGAGATATTCCTCACCTGTTGCAGAAGGCTGAAGCAATGATGAGCCCGCTTTCTACACCGGAGGAAATCACAACATTCATCCAATACTGCAAGGGGCGATTGGATGAAATGAAGGTCTGGATTGCTAAAGCAAGAGAGAATTGATTTTGAGTTGTTGTAACAAACAATGTATCACAACTTGTTGATCAATGAATAAATCTCATGTTGAAATTGCATTTTTCTTCTAACTTAGTACTTTAGAAAAAGACATTCTAAAAGAAAGGTTTATCTTTACTTACCGATATTTAAAATTCATCATGTATTTACTTTACATCTCTTTATGTCATTTAACAATATTTGTTCTTGTACCAAGGGGGGTTTCTTTGTATTTATTCACATCACGGGGAGAAGGGGCTCAAAGCATCCTTATCAAACTAGACTGCAAACAAGACTCATGGCAGAGCCGGAAAGCGCAGTTGAAGAATTAAGGAATAAAGTTGGCCAGATCAAGGAGCAGATGGCAGAAATACTTAAGCTTCTTGAAAGAAGAGGTACAAAAAGGGGATCTTCTGCAGGAAATGGGGAACAAACATCCACTCCTCAAGTTCAAGCTCAAGAGGGGAACCCTATACCTTTAAATGATCCTGCTCCAGTCACTGAAACTCCATTCATCTCACACCAACCTTATGGTATGCCATTGCCACCTTTTGTTTCCCAAGACGGGAATGTTCAGCAAGCATATGCTTGGCCTCCATATGGCTTACCTCAAGGATATTACACCATGCATCCTAATCCCAATCAAGAGAATCCTCCTGCTGTTCAACAAGTTCCCAATCCCCCTGTATCTAACCCTCCAAATTTCAACCAATCAACAGCTATTCCCCAAAACACTCAGGCTCCACCCAATGTCACTCCACCTAATACAATTCCACAACAAAATCACCAGACTCCGAATGATGCCACACAACCAAACCCACAAGCAGTGCCATATTATTTCCCTTATGGTTGCCCAATACCACAGGCAGGTGTTTCCCAAAACTTGTCACATAAAGCTCAAGTCCCTCCACCAAATCCTGATCAGCCAGCAGCGCCTTTGTCAAAAGGGCAAATGGAAATATTGGAAGAAAGGTTGCGTGTAGTAGAGGGAGGAAGTGGCTTAGGCATAACAAATGTTTCTGAATTATGCCTAGTTCCAGATGTGGTAATTCCTCCCAAGTTCAAATTGCCGGAATTTGATAAATACAAAGGAACAACTTATCCTCGTAACCATTTGACCATGTACTGCCGAAAGATGGATGGGTATGCTTATGATGAAAAGTTACTGATCCATTTTTTTCAAGATAGCCTTGCTGGGGCAGCGTTGAGCTGGTACACTCACCTTGAACGAACTCGTATTCGTTGTTGGAAGGATTTAGCCGATGCCTTTCTGAAGCAATATAAATACAATATGGACATGGCACCAGACCGGCTACAACTTCAGAATATGACCAAAAGGAATACTGAGTCCTTCAAAGAATATGCTCAACGATGGAGGGAAATGGCTGCACAAGTTGAACCACCTCTGATAGAGAAAGAGATAGTGGCAATGTTCATTGACACTCTTCAGCCACCATTCTATGAAAGGATGCTTGGGAGTGTATCATCAAGCTTTTCTGATATGGTGGTAATAGGGGAAAGAATTGAAAGCGGTTTGAGAACAGGAAAAGTTGTCCAAAGTTCCCTATCAATAGGAAGACCTATGACAGGGGCAGGAAGAAGAAAGGGTGAGGAAGCAAATGCTGTAATGGGAAATCAAGGTCAACATAATCAAAAAATGTTTCAACCTTCCCCTTTCCCTTTCCCACCTCATTATCCACCGTACGGACCTTACCCTTATGTAGCTGCTGCTTCTGGAAATTCATTTCCCCATCCTCAATCATATAGACCCCCACCCGTCTATAATTTCAAGAATACACCACCACCTCCTCCCCAACAATGGATGCAAAATCCCAATCCAAATCTTCCATAAAAAAAGCCAAACAATGACCGTCCTTCTGTCCAATTTGATCCAATTCCCATGACATATACTGAACTTTTGCCTCAACTTCTCAAAAGTTCTCTTGTTGTACGATGTCCTTTAAAACCCGTAGGGCCACCCTATCCTAAGGGGTATGATCCTAATGTGAAGTGTGATTATCATGCTGGGGCACCGGGGCATTCTATAAAAAATTGCATTGCCTTAAAGTTTAAGGTACGTGATTTGATAAATGCCAAGTGGTTGGATTTCGAAGAAGGCTCCCCAAATGTGATTAGAAATCCTTTGCCTAATCATGGAAATACTGGGGTAAATGCAATAACACATGACTTGGGAAGTGATCATTGTTCCCCTTGCAATGATGTCAACATGATCCATGGGCAGCATAGTACAGACTCAGTAAGCCCAGTCACCCCTGTTCCTTTGGTGGTCTATTACACCAAGAAACCTTTGACCGAACCAGTCATAAACCATCCGTCCTTGACAATTAGGACCCCATCTCCATTTTCATACAAGGATACCCATGCAGTACCTTGGAAGTATGAAGTGGATGTAATCCCTCAACTCCTAAAGGGATCGTCATCCTCAGTAACCAATATTTCCGAGACAAGTGGAATGACTAGGAGTGGACGAGTTTATGCTCCTGAAAACTTGAGAAAGGAGGATGCACCTGTAAGTGAAAAAGAAAGTCGTGGTAAAGAACAAGATCCTCCCCAAAGAATAACAGAGGAAGATACTTGTGAATTTTTGAAATTCATTAAGCAAAGCGAATACCAGGTCCTTGACCAGTTAAACCGCACTCCTGCAAAAATATCCTTGTTATCTCTCTTATTGGACTCAGAACCACATCGTGGAAAGTTATTGAAGGTCTTGAATAAAGCACATGTTGCGAAAGGTATTTCGCCTGAAAAGTTTGAAGGGATAGTGGGGCATATTACCTCAAATGACTACTTAACTTTCACCGACGAAGAGATACCTGCTGAAGGAAGAGGTCATAATAAGGCATTACACATCTCTGTCAAGTGTCGGGATCATATCATAGCCAAGGTCCTAGTTGATAACGGCTCCTCTCTGAATATCATGCCAAAGTCCACTTTAAATCAACTACCTTTTGATGGGTCACATATGAAGCCATGCTCAATGGTAGTAAGAGCTTTTGACGGTACTCGGAGAGAGGTCATTGGAGATATTGAGATCCCCATCCAAGTGGGCCCATGCACCTTCAATGTATTATTTTAAGTGATGGATATCAATCCTGCTTATAGCTGCCTATTGGGGAGGCCTTGGATACATTCTGCCGGTGTGGTTCCATCTACCCTTCATCAAAAGCTTAAATTTGTGGTAAACAACAAGCTAATCATTGTTTCTGGTGAGGGAGATTTCCTTATCAGTAAGCCCATGTCAACTCCATATATAGAAGCGGCTGAAGAAAGTCTTGAGACTTCCTTCCAATCATTGGAAATTGCTCACACCACCTATGTGAGCGAAGGGTTACAACTAGCTCGTCCTTCAAAAGCTTCTATGATGGTAGCTAAAGTGATGATGAAATCTGGATTCCAGCCAGGGAAAGGGCTTGGGAAGATGCTTGATGGAGGAGTAGACCCATTATTGGTTAAGCAGAATAAGAACGGCTTTGGGCTGGGGTATCATCCATCTCCAGTGGAAAGAGCGAAGGTTTTTGCAGATAAAAGAGAAAAACGACTTGCACGGTTAGAAAACCGAGAACCCCTAACTACGAAGATCCCTATCTGTGACCTTTACCAAAGCTTCAGGAGTGCAGGCTTGACATCTCCAGACCAAGTGGCAGTCATCGATGATGAGTCCAAGAGAGAAGAAGACTTGATTTACCCTTGTCCTTTAGATACTGAGTTGTGTAATTGGGAAGCCGTTGAGCTTCCAGAGATCATTTCAAAGTAATTATTCACTTTGTAGGTTTTGTTTAAATCCTTTGGCTATGCCTAAAGCCTTAGGATGAGTTTTAATAAGGGCAAAACATGTTTTCTTTATCATTTTCAATAAATAAAAGTTAAGTTCGATTATCATTTTCCTTATTTTACCTTTTTATATTAAATAAATTGCAGATCTGAAATTGAATTCCAAAATAATAAGATTGCTTTCTCCCATCATGATTTTAATCCAACAAGCGAAGAGGATGAAGAGTCTGATGAACCTTCCCCTGAATTGCTAAGGCTGCTAGATCAGGAAGATAAAGAAATTTCTCCCTATCTAGAAATTGTTGAAGTCATAAATTTGGGGAGTGAAGAAAACAAACAAGAAGTCAAGATCGGCACCTCTTTGAGTAGAGAACATAAGAGGGAATTAATAGAATTGTTGGTCGAATTCAGCGATGTGTTTGCTTGGTCGTATCAGGATATGCCGGGATTGGATAACTGCATCGTTGAACACAAGTTGCCATTGAAACCTGGTTGCATCCCCATAAAGCAGAAGTTGAGAAGGATGAAGCCAGAAATGCTCTTAAAGATTAAAGAAGAGATAACCAAACAGTTGGATGCCGGGTTCTTGGCTGTCTCCAAATACCCTGAATGGGTGGCCAACATTGTTCCGGTCCCGAAAAAAGATGGGAAGGTGCGAATGTGTATTGATTACTGGGATTTGAATAGAGCTAGCCCAAAAGATGACTTTCCATTGCCACATATTGATGTTCTTGTTGATAACACGGCCCAACATTCCATTTTTCATTCATGGATGGATTTTCTGGGTACAACCAAATCAAGATGGCACCCAAAGACATGGAAAAAACCACTTTTATTACTTTGTGGGGAACCTTCTGCTACAAGGTGATGTCTTTTGGATTGAAAAATGCCGGTGCCACTTACCAAAGAGCAATGGTAACTCTATTTCATGACATGATGCATAAAGAGATAGAGGTTTATGTGGATGATATTATTGCCAAATCTAAATCTGTTGAAGGTCACTTGATTGACTTACGAAAGCTCTTTGAACGCCTGAGAAAATTCAAACTCAGATTAAATCCGGCTAAATGCACTTTTGGGGCTAGCTCTGGAAGGTTGCTTGGTTTCATTATCAGTGAGAAAGGTATCGAAGTGGATCCCGATAAAGTAAAGGCAATCATGGAAATGCCCGCTCCTAGCACTGAAAAAGAAGTACGAGGATTCCTTGGAAGGTTGAATTACATAGCTCGTTTCATTTCTCAACTAACAGCTGTATGTAATCCAATCTTTAAGTTGCTTCGTAAAAATCAACCATCACAATGGAATGATGATTGTCAGGAGGCCTTTGACCAAATAAAGCAATACTTGCAATCCCCACCGATCTTGGTTCCCCCAACCCCGGGAAGACCACTCCTGTTGTATTTGACTGTGATAGATGAGTCTATGGGCTTTGTACTGGGGCAGCATGATGAGTCTGGGAGAAAAGAGCATGCTATTTACTATTTGAGCAAGAAGTTCACTGAGTGCGAAGCACGATATTCCACTGTAGAACGAACTTGTTGTGCATTAGCATGGGCTGCTCGTCGCCTAAGACAATACATGTTATCTTATACTACTTGGTTGATATCTAAGATGGACCCAATTAAGTACATCTTTGAGAAACCGGCTCTGACGGGAAGAATAGCTCGTTGGCAAGTTCTTTTGACTGAGTATGATATCATTCATGTCACCCAAAAAGCTGTAAGAGGGAGTGCTTTAGCTGATCACTTGGCCCACCATCCCCTAAAAGAGTACCAACCAATGTCATTCGAATTTCCTGATGAAAATATTATGATGTTGTCAGAAGAGAAAGATTGTCCTAATAGAACTTGGATTTTGATGTTCGATGGGGCGTCAAATACACTGGGGCATGGGATTGGGGCCATCCTAATCTCACCAGATAACAAGCTTTTCCCATTCACTGCTAGACTTTGTTTTGATTGTACCAATAATATTGCAGAATATGAAGCTTGTGTTTTGGGGATTCAGGCGGCACTTGAAGCAAAGGTGAAATCTCTACAAATATACGGAGATTCTGCCTTGGTGATTCATCAACTAAAAGAAGAATAGGATACTAGAGATGGAAAATTGATTCCTTATCAAGCTCACATCATGGAACTAATCAAAGGGTTTGATGAAGTCTCTTTCTATCATATTCCTCGAGATAATAACCAATTAGCCGATGCTTTGGCCACATTGGCCTCCATGTTCAACGTAAGTAGGGATTGTGACATGCCCTTCATCGAGATTGAAAGGCGTCTCGAACCTACATATTGTCATGAGATAGAAGAAGAGCCCGATGGGAAACCATGGTTTCATGACATCAAAAATTATATTCAAAATCAAGAATATCCTCCTGGTATCTCAGAAAATGATAAAAGAACCCTCAGGCGCCTAGCCATGAATTTCTTTATGACTGGGAATACACTCTATAAGAGAAATTATGATTCTGTTCTCCTTCGTTGCGTAGACGTGACGGAAGCTAACAAAATCATGAAGGATGTTCATGAAGGGCCTTTCGGAACACATGCAAATGGGCACTCGATGGCAAGAAAAATTCTCAGATCTGGATATTATTGGATGACAATGGAAAATGATTGTCATAACTATGCCAAGAAATGTCACAAGTGTCAAACCTATGCAGATAACATTCATGCACCACCATCTTCTTTGCACGTTCTAACTGTGCCTTGGCCTTTTGCTATGTGGGGCATAGATGTTATTGGTCCCATTGAACCAAAAGCATCGAATGGGCATCGCTTTATTTTGGTGGCCATTGATTACTTCACTAAGTGGGTTGAAGCAGCTTCCTACACCAACGTGACTAAAAATGTTGTGGTCAAATTCATCAAGAGAGAATTGATTTGTAGATATGGTTTACCAAATCAGATCATCACTGATAATGGTACAAACCTGAATAATAAAATGATGGATGAACTTTGTGAGGAATTCAAAATCAAACACCTCAATTCATCTCCATACAGACCTAAGATGAATGGAGCAGTGGAAGCTGCTAACAAAAATATAAAAAAAATATACAAAAGATGGTTGAAACCTACAAAGACTGGAGTGAGTTGCTTCCTTTTGCTTTACATGGGTATCGTACCTCTGTACGAACTTCGACAGGCGCAACACCCTTCTCATTGGTGTATGGTATGGAAGCTGTTTTACCAATAGAAGTGGAAATTCCGTCTTTAAAAGTAATCATGGATGCCAAATTAGAAGAAACTGAATGGGTTCGGTCCCGGTATGATCAATTAAATTTAATTGATGGGAAAAGGTTAACCGCTCTCTGTCATGGGCAGTTATACCAAAAGCGTATGAAGAAGGCATACGAAAAGAAAGTGCGACCTCGTCAATTTCATGAAGGTGATTTGGTACTGAAGAAAATCTTGCCGAATCAAAATGATCACCGAGGCAAATGGAAGCCAAATTATGAAGGACCATTCGTCGTAAAGAGAGCCTTTTCTGGAGGAGCTTTGATTTTGACGAACATGGATGGTGAGGAGTTATCTTTCCCAGTCAATTCAGATGCAGTCAAAAAGTATTATGCTTGAGCGTACTCTAAAGGGATAGGGTAGTCTTTATGTCCTCTAAAAGTTTGGATTAAAAATTATGATATAAACTTGTAATTTTCCCAAGTAAATATATGGAATTCTCAATTTCAGTTCCAATCCTTATCTTGTCAGGTTTCATTTGCATGCATTTTATGGAAAATATTAAAAAAAATCATGAAAGGCATATTTTTAATCTCAAACAAGCTTGATACTTCCCAATTACACAGACCTTGGTAATCAGGATATTCCGCTCTGGCATGAGTAATAACAAGTCCCATAAGGATTGTGGTAGTCACCTGGAGGAAACAAGATCTTTGACCTTTGGTTTTCCACTTGACTATTTCTTCCATGCAGGTTTGAGGGTACAACAAGGACAAACGCTCCCCATGAAGAGTCGAGATCAACAGTTTCAGCCTATCACCTAACTCCAGTCGGGATGGTTTACTAAGATGTGAAAATGCAATCCTTGTATTCACTCGGAACCCTCACTAAGTCAGAAAAGTCAATCTCAGACACATTCTTCTTGAGCATAAATCTCATATAATTCTCCATCATAAGTCATTATGTTAGAGGTATTTCCCTTAAGTCTTACTTCATGTCAAAGCCTCGGGTATCCATTCCTAGGCTACCAAATCAAATCAGGGGCATTTCCCCAGTCATTTATTTTCATGTCAAAGCCTCAGGTATCCATTCCTAGGCTACCAAATCAAATCAGGGGCATTTCCCCAGTCATTTATTTTCATGTCAAAGCCTCAGGTATCCATTCCTAGGCTACTAAAACAAATCAGGGGCATCCCCCAGTCATTTATTTTCATGTCAAAGCCTCAGGTATCCATCCCTAGGCTATCTCAATCAAAATCAAATAAGGGGCATCCCCCCAGTCATTTAGTTTCATGTCAAAGCTTCAGGTATCCTTCCCTAGGCTATCTCAATCAAAATCAAATCAGGGGCATCTTCCCAGTCATTTAGTTTCATGTCAAAGCTTCAGGTATCCTTCCTTAGGCTATCTCAATCAAAATCATTCAGGGGCATCCCCCTGTCATCTATTTTATGTCGAAGCCTCAAATACCCATTCTTAGGCTCCTCAAAATGTCAAGACAACTTCATATTTTTCCAAAGCTTCAGGTATTAACCCCTAGATTATGCCATTTATCTTCCTGTCATGTTCCAAGTGCCTCTCCTTAAACTGTCTAGCATTGGGACAACACCATTCGGCTATTTACTTCTTGTCAAAAGTTGCCGGGTATTCTTAGTGGTGTTCACGTCTTTACTTTCTTTTCACATCAATAATATGAATATGTCTCATATTCTTTCATGAAAAGAAGTAAAGAGGGGCATCTGTGAACACCTATTTTTGTCCGGTGATATATATTAAAAAGAAAAAAAAAAGGAAAAAAAAAGAAGAAAAAAAAGAGTTTTTTTGTCATAGAGTCCGGAGTCAATGTTGACTGCATTAACCGGGGTCCTAGCACGGTTTCATGACCGGTGTTACCTCATTAGTTCTAAGCTCGTACAGCCTCAGTGGAGTACGGTATTTTACACCTCAGTTCGAAGGGAATCCGAGGTTCTTCAAGATTAAAACTGATGTGTTAATCCGTACTTGAACTTCAAGACACACCGGAAGTACACCTGCAGGAGAGTCCCCAATGCTTAATATTTAACCGAGGTGAAGAGAAATGTCTATAGTTGACCAATGATTTCAGACCCCGGTTATGACTTACCAGTTCTCGTTGGTGACGCGGTACAGTGCTTAGAACCCCGCCCAGTCCAGATTGTCACCCCGGATCATATTAAAAAAAAATAATATTAAAAATTGCATAGTGACCGTTGGAATAGTAACCCTTCCTCATCTCTATAAATACCCAATCCCTCTTCATTTCCTACCACACCTCTCATTTCATCAATTCTCTTCATTTCTCTCAAGCAATGGCTGATGGATGCCGAAGCCAAGAGGAAAGAATAAGGGAGGGAAGACGATGTTTTGTGACTACCTTTTTACTCCTTATAGTGTGGGTAGTAATTTATATTTATTGGATATTTTATATATTTCCATATATGTAATAAATAATTTATGTTTCCATTTGTACCTTTAAATAAAAGGCCCAAAAAAAAAATCAGAAAAATAAATGGGTAAAAAAAAAATCAGAAAAAATAAAAAATAAAAAATAAAAAAACGAAAATAAAATAAAAAATAAATAAAAAGGGCCAAAAAAAAAGAAAAAGAAAAAGAAAAAAAAAGAAGAAGAGAAAAAAAAAGGGCCCAAACAAAAAAAACTAAAAACTAAAAAAAAACTAAAAAAAAAAGCCCAAAAAGAACAAAAAAAAGAAATGGGCCCAAAAAAAAAAGTCCAAAATTTTTTTTTTAAAAAAAAACGAAAATCAAAAAAAAAATTTAAAAAAAAAGAAAAAAAAGAGGAAAGTCACGTTGGTTTTAGTGGTGGGCCCGGTTTGGTTGGATAATTGGAGAAAATTGGGGAAATTGACATCAAATTTGGACAAATTGAAAAAGTAGAAAAGTGATGTCATTTATGGAGAATCCAATGCCAATTTTCTTCTATAAATAGAAGGTGATATTGAGGCATTTTGGAGGAAGAAGAGAAAAAAGAGGGGAAAGAGTGTTAAATTTTTGTGAGAATTTTTAGAAGTTTGAGTTTTCAAAAATTACTTTGTGTAATCCTAGTTAGGAAAATGAGTGCACAACTCTTGTTTGTCTTAGTATGTGAGTTTTTGTGAGCTAAAATACTGTCCAAGTGTTGTAACCGGTATCCAAATACCTTCAAATCAAGTCCAAACAAAGCCAAAAGCAAAGGAAATCTACACAAAATTGATTTCCCGACTTCCGTTCTAGTTTCTCTGTAATTGATCTTGTACCAAGGTATTTTTTATTAATACAAAGTTGTTTATTTATATTTATTTATTCGTCTTATTTAATTGTTATTTATTTTTCTGCACTTTTATTTTTCTTTATTTATATTCAAGCACTTTATTTTCCTGCACTTTATTTTTCTGCAGTTATTTATCTGTTTATTTATTTTTATGCATCTCCATCTTTATTTATTTATTTGTACCTTTATTTTTCCTTATTTATTTATTTATTTATTTTTTACACTTTTATTCCTCTTTATTTACTTTTCTGCACTTTTATTATTGTTAATTTATTTTTCTGCACTTTATTTATCCGCACTTTATATTTCTGCAATTATTAGTTCATTTTTTTTATTTTTTACATTTTTATCTTTATTTATTTATTTTTATGCCCTTTTATTTTATTTATTTACTTTCCCGTCCCTTTATTTTTGTTATTTACTTTTCTGCCTATTTATTTTCATGTATTTACTTTTCTTCCCTTTTATTTTTGTTATTTATATTTCTGCCCCTTTATTTTTATATATTTACTTTTCTGCCCCTTTATTTTTGTTATTTACATTTCTGCCCCTTTATTTCCATGTATTTACTTTTTAGCCCTTTTATTTTGGTTATTTACATTTCTGCCCCTTTATTTTTGTTAATTACATTTCTGCCCCTTTATTTTTGTTATTTACATTTCTGCCCCTTTATTTCCATGTATTTACTTTTTAGCCCTTTTATTTTGGTTATTTACATTTCTGCCCCTTTATTTTTGTTATTTACATTTCTGCCCCTTTATTTTTGTTATTTACATCTCTGCCCCTTTATTTTCATGTATTTGCTTTCCTGTCCCTTTATTTTTGTTATTTACTTTTCTGCTGCTTTATTTTTGTTATTTACTTTTCTGTTCCTTTATTTTTTTTATTATTTATTTTTCTGCCCCTTTATTTTATGTATTTATTTTTTTCTGCTCTTTTATTTTTATGTATTTATTGTTATGTCTATTTATTTTTATTTTTATTTTTTTGAACTTTTCATTTATTTTTTTTCTACCTTTATTTTTTTTATTTTATTATTATTATTTATTCTCTATACTTTTTATTTTTAGTTATTTATCTTTTTGCTTTTATCTTTCTACACTTTTTATTTATTTATTTACGTTTGACCATTTTAATAGTTTATAAATATGTTATATATATACATAATTATCCATTTTTATTATGGTCATGATTTCCTATTATTTTCTCTTAGTAACCTTTTAATAATTAAGAAGAAATTATTTTCATAAAAAAATAAAAAAAATAAGACTAATAAATAGTGTGTTATTTATTCATTCATTTTTCTCTTAAAATTAAGATGAGATTAATTTAGATGAGACATCTTATTAATCTTATTTTCTTAAAAGATAATTAAATAATATTCCGTGTCAATTTTAATTAATTAAGTGTATTATATTTCTTTATCTTCATGTTGATGTGTTTAATTTTATTTTATTTTTTCTCTTATCTTTATTTATTTATTTATTTATTTGTTTTGAACTTTATATTTCTCAATAAAAATCAATTTTTTTTACTAGAAAATAAGTAAGACAAGACGTCTTATTGTTTTTTATCTTTTTATTTTTATGGTCTTTTAATCATTTGTTTATTTATTTTCTTAGAACTAAAAAACAACAAACTTAGGAGATGTATTTTTTTTTACTATCTTTGTTTTATTCATATTTATATATTTTTTATTGTGTATATTATTTATGATTGTTTTATGAAGGATGAAATATTTGATAATCATTTTTTAAATTATGCATGATCAATTTGGGTAACCATTTTTTACGGACAGTGTGGGGTGCTAATACCTTCCCCTCCTGTAATTCGACTCCCGGACTAAACAAAATCTCATTTTTAAAAAAAAAAACCAGTGCTATTTAAAGGTTTTCCTAATATTTTCCTTAATAAATATTGGTGGCGACTCCTTGAACCCTTTATTTTTTAGGCTTCTCAAGAGCCTCACTTCAATGCCATTTCAATTTTCTTTTATTTGTCTTTAACCAGTCCGCGTCGTGCGCCGGGACCCCGGTCGCGACAGGGTAATTCTCCTCATGTGGCCTCAATTGCCTTGAAGCATAGGCAATTGCTTGATCCGATTGCATCAACACACACCCCAATCCAAATTTGGATGCATCACAATATACTTCAAATTCTTTGGTCACATCGGGCAGTGCAAGCACGGGCGCAGTAGTTAAACACTGCTTCAGAGTTTGGAAACTTAATTCACATTTCTCCGACCACACGAAAGGGTTTCCTTTCCTAGTCAATCGAGTCAGAGGGAGTGCTATCCGAGAGAACCCCTCAATGAAACGTCGATAGTATCCAGCTAATCCAAGGAAACTCCGGATTTCAGTTACTGACTTCGGTGTCTCCCAAGTCATAACCGCCTCAATTTTTGTCGGATCGACTGAGACTCCTTCCTGGGAAATTACATGCCCTAAGAATTGTACACTACTCTTCCAGAACTCACACTTAGATAATTTAGCGTACAATTTCTTCCCGCGGAGTGCTTGTAAAACAAGTCGAAGATGTTGAGCATGCTCCTCGTCCGACCTCGAATATACCAAAATGTCATCAATGAATACTACCACAAACTGATCCAAGTACGGTTGAAAGGTCCGATTCATATAATCCATAAAAATGGCAGGAGCGTTTGTTACTCCAAAGGGCATTACCACGTACTCGAAGTGCCCATAACGAGTCCGGAATGCTGTCTTTGGGATATCCTCCGACCTCACTCGGATTTGGTGGTATCCCGATCTCAAGTCAATCTTAGAGAACACAGCGGCGCCTCGCAACTGGTCCAGTAAATCATCAATCCGGGGTAGTGGATATTTATTTTTGATCGTCAGTTTGTTCAGCTGTCGATAATCAATACACATGCGCATACTACCGTCCTTCTTCTTTACCAGTAACACCGGAGCGCCCCAGGGTGAGGCACTAGGTCGGATAAAGCCCTTTTCTAATAATTCGTTCACTTGTTTCTTCACTTCGGTTAATTCCACCGAAGACATTCTATATGGCGCTCGGGACACCGGTTCTGCCCCGGGAATCAAGTCGATAGAGAAATCAATCTCTCGACTGGGAGGTAGCTCCA
Organism: Clitoria ternatea; assembly: GCA_037962975.1. NCBI lineage: Eukaryota > Viridiplantae > Streptophyta > Magnoliopsida > Fabales > Fabaceae > Clitoria > Clitoria ternatea. The sequence continues at coordinate 287,351,906 of CM075670.1, forward strand.
GAATTTCTTCCGGAAAAACGTCAGGAAATTCACAAACAATCGGAATATCATTTAGCAGGAGGTTATGTCAACCCTCCGAAGCGAATAAAACAACATACGTGGTTAGGACATCGCTCACCCCGTTCTTCACGTCAAGTTCCTGGGAGAAAACAATATTCTTCCAATAACAGTCGACCAACACATGATTAGCAGCAAGCCAATCAAGACCTAGAATAACGTCTAAGTCCTTCAAGGGCATACAAATAAAATTTACTCGAAAAGTACGGGCTTCTATTTGCATCGGCAGTTTCCTACACACTGTAGTTGCACGGAAAGTAGAACCAGTTGGAGTGGAAACAATAAGAGCGTTCTCCATCAAACTGATTGGCAGACCAAGCCGTCGCACACAGCTTTCCGAAATAAAAGAATGGGTGGCACCAGAATCATAAATCACATCAACCAGATAACCATAGATGAGGCACTTACCCTGTACCAGATTGTCATTCCTCGTAGCCTCTGAAGCATCAAATGCGAATACACGCCCAGTCATGGCGTTCTGGGCATCATTAGATTGGGCGTCATATCTTCCCGCTTGTGGGTTCCCTCTACCAGCTCCATTCCGACCTCCTCTCGAGAAGTTGGAACCCCGGTTCCCAGAAGAGTTAGTTCGGTTATCCGTCCTGCCCTGCTGCTGCCTTTGAGGGCAATCGGGCCTGAGGTGCCCTGGTCGTCCGCACTGGAAGCACACAATCCGATTAGCTTGGCAATGTTTGGCAATGTGTCCTTCTTGACCACAATTGTAGCATGTACGATTCCCAGGGGAATTACCCGATCGACCAGTGGAACCTCGACCAGAGGAGGATGAGGAGGTAACAGAAGACTTGCCGCCCCGAAAGAATTGACCCATCCTCTTGAAGCTGAAACCTTTTGCCTTCAATGGCTTTTTATCTCTTGGCTGAGACATCCTTTGCAACTGCACTTCTTCTGTCAGCCTTGCTTTGTTCACCAAGGTCGGATAGTCCCTGATCTCCATCGGTACGATTACACTACGGAGCTCAATCCGTAGTCCAGCTTCGTATTTGGCACACTTGCTGCCTTCAGTCCCTTCTAACGAGAAAGGGTGGTAAAAATCACACAGCTCATCAAACTTGCTGGTGTACTCAGCCACAGACATCCGGTCTTGCTCTAACTTCAGGAATTCCATTTCTTTCCGGATTTTGTAGTTGTCCAGGAAGTATTTAACAAGGAACCTCCTCCGAAAATTCGCCCATACTAACGGCTCATTGGCTGCGTTCATTTGCACCTTCACGCGAGACCACCATACTCTAGCCTCATCTTTCAATTGATATGTAGCAAATAAAACCTTTTGCTCCTCAGAACACTCAAAATATTCAAAAACTTGCTTGATATCCCTAATCCAGATATATGCCCCATCGTAGTCGTGTCCCCCCTTGTAAGTCGGAGGATTCCTTTTCAGGAATTTATCCAGAGTGGGACCGGACTCGGTCCTACTCATCAGCTGAGTAAATCTAGAGAAGAAATCATCTCCTCCCCCAGAAGTGGTCTCTCCGGCCATTGTAATTCTACAATGAGCAAACACATCACCATTAATAACCAAGATTAGTCAGGGGATTGTAAACTTACCTTATATTCATAGAATACTACGCCAGTGGAGTGCCAAGGGAACGGTGCCAGACCACACACAATCTCAACATAACAAAATACAAATAAATTTTCATAAAACTATCACATTCACTAAATCGGCCCACACACCGGCTCTAGAAAGAACCGCTCTGATACCAAGTGTAACGTCCTAGATTATTTTTACATTTATTTTTTTTATTCAAACGACTACATTTTACAATAAATTTTTCCTTTTCCTTGAAAATTTAACGATATTTAGAGAAAAACAATTTAATATGAATACAACGGATGAGAGAAAGGAAGTCAGGGCGTCTCATTTGCGCGAGGCCCCTACTCGTCTAAGCGAAATTCCGGACTCTCACTTAGACGAGGTGCTGTTCGTGAACGAACACTTTTCGCACATCGGATTATACAAAACATACAACCGGACTCCCAAAACTTCGCTCTAACAAATGGTCCAGTGAACCCAAGAAGTTACCATAAAAACATATGCACATAACAGTAATATTTTTGAAATATATATTTTTCATTCGATCCGGTCTGTATTACATACAACTAGTAACTATAATAAGAAGTTTTTACACACAAATAAGACTCTATAAAGAGTCACTCAAATTCATCCGGACCTTGGCACCGTTCTCCCCCTTGGCCCAGCTCCACGGCTCCTTCCCCCTCCCTGCCTCTGGTTACTAAAAAAATATGCAAGGGTGAGTGTTTGGCATAATAATTAATTTAGAACGGATCTTAACAAATACACATGCATATCTATACATACACATCAATCATTACTTCTAAATAAACATACCGAAACATAGAGTATTTCAGGCAGTAACTGTATTAAACCAACCACACAATTCCATCCATTTCCTCACATTCATCGCATTCATTACATGCATCACATTTATTAAATACATCACATTACATACATCATGATCACAACCGACTCTCATGCAATCTGACTCCTAGTATCCGGATACTAAAGGATTGACCTTCAGCTGGGGGTCCTACTTGACACCCCGTGAACCCTGCTTGGTTCACTGAGTCCTGCTTGACTCTCCACCTCGACCACTGGGTCCTACTTGACCACTGGGTAGCTCAACTGGGCACGAAAACCACGGGAGCCGGAAATAAGGGGCTATCATATACCGTCGGCCATCCCATACCACATAATCATTCAACAATTTACCTTTCATAATGATATCAATTTTCTCATCCCTCGGGTAGCCTGCTTGCTAACCCGGAGTCGCATAACACTGATCATTTCACATTAGATATCAATTTTCTCATCCCTCGGGTAGCCTGCTTGCTAACCCGGAGTCGCATAACACTGATTACGTCAATATTAAATATTTCAAGATCATGCATGATAACTCAACCACACACCCAATTCTCAACTCATTAATGTACACTATCACACATGCACAATTATAAACATACACCATGTTTAGTAACATTTTCCTTAACCCGTTTACGCAACCCAAGGACCTGAATTAGAAGCGAGTCCTATTCTAATTAATTATAACCCGAACACCCCCTTACTCTGATTCCACGCTTCGATGATCTGTTCTTTGTGTCGATTCTTTCCTCCGAGCACTGGTTTCGCAGTCTCAACTCCTTCACTCAGTCTTCCACTGTTTAGCCTACTACCTACGAATCATGAAGTATAGCTCATCACCTCCACGCCCCTAGTTCATGGACAATATCTGGACTCACACTCACCAGAGGAGTGGAGAACAGCCACGAATATAGCCATGCATGGCTCTTAATGACCAAAGAATAAAAGAAATAAGGGAATTACAATTGGGTTGGATCAGTAGACTCACCTTAAAGTCCCGATCACAGGAATGAGGTTAATTTGAAGTTCAGATACAGATGGAGTCTCTCTTCAGTGCATGCAAATCAGCGTTAAGAGAGAAGAGAAAAACGGAAGAGAAGGAACAGACCAACAGCAAGGTAACTTGTGAAAATGAAGAGGAGAGGAAGGGAATCTTCTTATATATATATGGCTCATGGGCAAGATCGTCTTTTCCTTTATTTTATTTGTATTCTTACTAAATTTAATCAGTTTCACTATTTTAAACTATTGCATGGTTATCAACTCAACTACACGTGTTTATCCCTTCAACGTCCAAGTAGTCATAATCCTCTAATAATTCGCAAGAGTATAGGTCCGATATAAATATCGGCCCCGTCGTCCTTACTTAATGTTCATACCTCGGAAATCCGAGCTACAACCTGAGAGATCGGATACTTTATCCGTGCTCACCTCTTGATTACTTATATTCGTTGTCTCCATCATTATGAGGTTAATCCGGGCTGTGACCCCGGGTGAGGCGCTCTCCTCACAACGGTTGGACCAGACCGCCTAGCCCTGCCCGCTCTTCCTTACTCATCCGATCTTCAGCTCTGCCTGTCCGTGCTTTTGAGACCGATCTAGACACCGGCTCAAACAGAATAAATACTAAATAGAATTTCTAAACATTCACTAACATTTCCCATTTTATAATTTTCATTAAAATATCAGGGATGTTACATTTTTTCTATCAATTGTATCTTTTTCTTTCAAGAGCCTTTTATAAGCATCTCTTCTTGCCAAATGGTGAGGTTTTTCAGTACAAGCACTTGCCTCACCACTGCCAACATCTTGCGTGTTACTGCAGTTTTCTGTAGTTTTGTTTTTCTCTTCATGAGCTGATTTATACCATGTATACATCTCAAACAGATTACTCCTTACATCAGCAGACAATTTTTGGGCAACACCAGGCTCATCAGAGTACATATCCCCAAAGGTCCATTCAACAAACCCAAGTTTATAACGAGGATCAAAAATAACACCAAAATAAAGTAACTTATTCATGTTACTAACATTACCCCAGTATTTGTCATATTTTTTCTTCATCTCAAAACCCATAATAGCTAACACAGTATTCAAATTCATGGCAGATTCTTTAATCTCACAGTAAATGGAAGTTAATTGGTGAAATGCAACATGCAAGCTCACATCTGCAGATGTAGAAAAAATCTTAGTGGCCTCATAAAAAAATTTCAAGAAATGCATAAAGGCTCTAACATTTTCCCAACCAGTGACAGTGGGTGGACCAGCAGTCCCAAAGAAGTCAGAATAGGTTGGGTCCTCATGCTCTAATTTTTCAAATGCAGATTGAAAACCTTCAGCAGCGTCTAACATCAAGTAAGTGGAATTCCACCTAGTAGGGACATCAAGACAAACCAGTTTTTTACTTAAAATTCTGGAAAACTGTATGCAGTCCTTAAAAAGTGCCAATCTTTGAGGTGAGGACCTTACAAATCTAACAGCAGCTCGTACATTCGTAATAGAACTATGCATATCTTTCAAACCATCATTGACAACAAGGTTTAATATATGAGCACAACATCTCATATGGAAGAATCGTCCATCCATCACTAACCCATCCATATTCCTTAGTCTATTTCTCAAATATGACACTGCAACATCATTTGATAAAGCATTGTCAACAGTAATGGTGGACACATTCCTAATACCCCATTCCCTAAGAACTTCCTCTATTTTTCTTCCAACTGTATCGCCCTTGTGATTAGGAACCACGGAAAAGCTAATGATTCTCTTTTGATATTTCCATTCATTGTCTATAAAGTATGCTGTAAGAGTCAAATAGTTCAAATTCTGGACTGATGTCCAACAATCAGTGGTTAGTGCTACTCTATGACAGTCAGATTTGAAAAGGGCCTTAACCTAATCTTTTCATCAAAGTATACCTGAAAATAATCTCTAGCAATAGTATGCCTAGATGGGGGATCAAATTGAGGTTGTAATTGCTTACACAAATGTTTAAAACCTAGACCCTCAATAACAATGAAGGGATGCTCATCTAAGATTACAAAAATTGTAACTGCCCTCTTACAAGCCTCAAAGTTAAACCTTGTACCTGCAGCAACTATACCACCACCCTCAAAGTTGATTACAGATTGACTTGCATCATTGGTGACAGCATAAGGATATTTAGGACAAACTTTTAGGTGTGCAATCAGGTTTGATGTACCATGTACCTTAGGGTCACAATGATAAGTTTTAGGACAATATTTACATTTGGCCATCGGTAATCCCTTTTCAACTAACTTCTCAAAGTGGTCCCAAACCATAGATCTTTTACAGGCACTACTTGCATTCTGTTTCCTCTTTTTAGTGTTATTCGGAAGAGGAAGATTAGGATCTGGCCTTACAGCTTCAGTTGCAAGTATAGGTTCATTAGAAGGCTGACTTCCAGCACCACATACTATTGTTGGTGTAGTATTAGTGGGAATAACATTCCCTTCAATAGCTTGTGGCATTGTGGATGAAGGGAATGGCAAGTTCTAACCCTAAATATTAAAAGATAACAATTGTAGGGGATTAAATCATAGGTGAAAGGAAACGTTAAGTCAACTAATACCAAGGCAATTCTATAACATTTTCACATGCATACAATTAAAAAAAAAACAAGTTATGAATTCAGAGGGTGATTGAAATCAATGAATTTTATATCCCTCCTGAATGCGTATCAAACAATTAAATTGTAATAAAAAGGTATCAAAATAATATATACATTAGTTGACTAAAATTATGGTAGGAGTGTGTAAAAAACAATTATGAAACAACAAAAATGAAATGAAGGGTGCAGTGTGGTATGTATATATACACACAAAAATAATAGTCAGACAGGGACAGGTAGCATCTAAGTTGGGCTAGGTGGAGGGAAATAGACTGGCTTACAGCTTGGCATTACCGTATTCTTTTATATCATTCAATGTAAGGCTTTTAGAAAACCGGACTCATCCATAGATACTAGTTTAAATAAATTTACATTATGGTTAAAATAGAAATCAAATTACGATTAAACTAATAAAAATAAAAAATTAACTAAAATTAATCATTTAACTGATTTATAATTCAACCAATCAGATTGACCAGTTCAGTTTAATTTTGTTAACAATGATGTAGTTCGGGTAAAGAGAAATGAAATCCGTTTTCTAAACATCTCTGTTATATTCTTATTCTTAATCCTCATCAGTCATCACTAAGCATACACAATTCTTTAACCCAGCAGAATGCTACCACAAATGCAAAGCTTCTATTCACACAAAAATAGTTAAATCTTGCAGAATTTCAACCCAATACTAGTAAGAAAAGAGATACCCATCACACTCATTACTCATACATAGCCTAGGTATGACGCATGATGAGTATCACACGTGTTATTGAGCCTTCCACAGCTGGCCCCGTTCTGTAAGGCCAAGTTAAAGGTTTCTTCTTCGTTTGTTGCCTTTCCAGAAAAAACTCAAAAAAAGCAAAATAACAATTATAAATTAAACAAAAACCCTTAATTATTAATTAACCAAAAACACTTTTCCTTCATCCCACTCCAGCCAAATTCCAAACACTTCTCACTCACTTACCATAATCAAATCCATCTTTTTTCTCCAGTAAGAATCAAAGACATGTTTCAGAAATTTACAACAATTAACTATCATGTTCAACCGACACAGAGCTAGAGCTAGAGCTTATTGATAAAATTAATAATAATTAGTGTATCATGTTTAACTGAGAGCTGGAACCTGTTGTTAATCAAATCTATCTCTAACAATTATAACAATTAATCATTATAATTAACCATACTAATGGACTGGCTAAAAGTGAAAAAAAAGACCCATTCTCCAAAAAAAAAACAGACCCAAAAAATTCTAAACCTAAACCTAAAATTAAAAACAAAACACCTCCTTCTCTTAACTTCATGCACCGTCACCTTCCTCCCATGCGCCGTCACCTTCCTTCCTTCATCACTTCATGCGGCCCTAGAGGATTAGAGAGAATAGAGAGAAGGTAATGGAGAGAAGAAACAGGGAGAGGAGAAACAGAGAGCTTGAGGGAAAGGAGAAACAAATGGCCACAGGGCCACACGCAGAAATAGAGTTCGACGCAGAAACAAAGCAACACGCACGCAGAGACAGAGACACAAACAAAACAAAACAAAACAAAATCTAACAACCATGAAAAATACATAAAACCTATTAAATCAACATTAAAAATACATAATCGATTACTCGGAAAGAAAAGAGAACAAAGGCGAAATTGGAAGGAGAAACAAAATAGGGATCAACAAAATAAGCTTTACCTGCAGGAGAAATAAAAGAGAAGGGAGGCAAGAGGAGAGTTTGCTTACCACTAGCACTTGGGGTGAGCAAGCAACGAAGAAAGATTCGAGAGCTTCGAAGAGGAAGGAGCACTTAGCGCATGATGTTAGGGTTTTCGAGAGCACAACGTTTGAGTTTGAGTGTGTCGTGTGGGAGACTAAACGAGGGAAGTGAGTGTGAGTGAGACTGAATCAGTGAGTTTGTGAGAGTGAGATATGAATTGGGCTTGTAAGTTGTGAGAGTGAGATAGGAATTGGGCCCTTCAGAAAAAAATAATAGGCCCAATGTCTTAATAGTATGGTCGGGTACGGTTAATTCGGTTGACAAAATCTAAAACCGTATCCGCCCAAACTTAACCATACTTAACCGATGTTTTTACCCGTTCAACCGTTTATCCGCCCGAAACCGACCAAATTCATATTTTATCTCCGGTTATCGCGGTTGACGGTCGGTTGGATATTCGTTGCTCACCCCTATCAACTTGCATACTTCCACACCACAATGTTGGAGATGAACTAAAATAAATAATTTCATTCAAATAAATAAGATTGAAAATCAATTTTAACATGTTAAATAATATTAGGACTAAAATTAAAGAAAAAACTGAAACAATTTTTTTTTTATCAAAACACACTATAAAAATATATTTCTTATGACTTTAATTTGTGTATATTATAAATTTAAAAACTTACACGGTCAACTAATAAAAATTCATCAGTAATTAATAAAGTATTTATTATCAAAATAAAAAAATTACTTACATATCTATGATTAAATGTTAATGTAAATACACTTTAGCATTGTAAAGTATTTAAATTAATTCTTATTATTTAACCCTAAAATGTAATATTCAAAAGATACTGACACTATTTACTCAGTTGAATTTTCTTTGTTTATTTAGTAATTAATTATAAAAAAAATATTGATTTTGTGTATCGTTAAATTAATAATTTTTTTTATAGACTTAATCTTAGTGTCCATTTAGTTTTCAGTTGGGGAAATAAAGTTCGAGACAGTCAAAACTTTATTTGACCGTAGGATCTATTTTTGAGGTTAGTTAAACTGGGATTTGAGCAACCGATTTGAATAAACAAAGAAACTCTTGATTTAATTGACAGATGCCACTTTGTCCATCATTGCAAAGAAACTTTGTATGCATTCACATTGAACGGTAGCTATCCAACCCCACTCATAAGAAAACATTGGGCTTTTGTCCACCATGTCCATTGTGAATGGCATATAATGGCTAACAGTATTTGAACAACATTATTATTCCTCCGTTTACAAAAAAAAAAAAAAAACATTATTATTCCTCCAGCTACTTATTATGTCACATCCTAATGCTATCTTTCAATGTAAAGACAACACAACAAATGAAAATAAGCATATTTTGGTTTCCTAAGCGTACTCGCGGCTACCTTAAATTTTGTCATCAACTAAAGACGGTAAATAACAAACCAATATTTAAATAAACAACACAAGTTGTAACAAAAAGAAGTTCATGACAGTCTTAATATTTTTGTTGTCTCATTCCTTTTATACAATGAAAGATATTAAATCTTGTACAAGAAATACTTTCAAAACAATTAAATTCCCAACCACGACAAAAAAATTAAAATTGTTAAGGAATAAATTCAAACAGAAAACATTTATAAACAGCTTTTATGACCGAATTCACGGTTTATTTTTATGTTCTTTACCGAGTAATCCTATAAGATTGCGTCACAGAAAAAGAAACTATCCCTGGATACTATATAAGACCGTAAACTTAAGAATTAAGAATTAATGTAAGAAAGCACATTATTTTCCTCTTTCAAAAAATAGAGCATGATGCTTCCTGGATATTTAGCAGCCATAATCCCACTTAAAATTACCAAATCGTCTGTTAATTACACACAGCCCTTTAGCCCCTGAAGAGCTTTTTTTAAAAAAAAATCAGATTTACTTCTAAACACTACAGATCTATAATTATCAACTTCAATATAAAATTAATTAAAAAATTTAAAATTAGGATTAACTTCTTAAATAATTTTATTTTAGGATTTATCCCTTCAAATATATTTCTTTAGGATTAAGTCATATTAATAACTTTTTATTAGTTAATTATCAAGATGGTTAAATGTTAACCATCTTTTTTTTAAAATATAAAATAATCTTTAAAAAAGTTCAGAATTATGATCAATCCTCCATAAAAACCTTTTAGAGTTTAGCGGGTTTTTTTATAAAAATAATGTGTTTTTTAAAAAATATTTGAGAAATAGGGTAGTTTAAAAAGTAATTATTTGTCTGGGGTAGAAAACATAAAATCATATTTCTATTTCACACACCGATAAGGTGAAATGTCAGTCAACGTTACACTGACTACTATTTCGCATAGTCACCATGCAAAATGCATGCATGACTTACACGTGGCAGATTTAATATATTAAATATATATATATATATATATATAAAATATTTAACATATTAAACATTTAATAAATTTATTAAATGTATTAAATTTATATGTTAAATGTATTTAATATATTTAATATATTATATATTTTCAAAATTTAGTTATTTATTAAATATTTAATATATTAAATATTCATATATCTTAAAAATATTTAATATATATTTAATATACATTTAATATATGAATTTAATACATTTAATATATAAATTTAATACATTAAAATATTTTTAAGATATATAAATATTTAATATATTAATATATATTAAATACATTTAACATATAAATTTAATACATTTAATAAATTTATTAAATTTTTAAGATATATAAATATTTAATATATTAAATTTGTCACATGTCAGTCATGCATGCATTTCGCATGGTGATTATGCGAAATAGTAGTCAGTCTGACGTTGACTAATATTTCGCCTTATCGGTGTGTAAAATGAAAATATGATTTGATGTTTTCTACCACAGACAAACAATTACTTTTTAAACTACCATATTTCTCAAATATTTTTTAAAAAACACATTATTTTTATTAAAAACCCAAGTTTAGCCCCTAAAATATTTTTGTTAGGATTAGGTCTTACTTATTTAATATTTTTTTAAAGCTCTATTCATCCTCTTCTCTCTCTTTCCCCTTTTTATCACTCTTCTTCTTCCTATTGTCTCTTTTTGTCATATTTTCATTCTTCTTTTTAACTCATGAGTTTCTCCATTTTCCCTTTGCCCAATGGTTATAGGCCCCGGAGTATGAAGAAAAAAGAATCACATCTATCTTCTTAATTGGATCATTGAGTTTAAAATTGTGTTTGATGTTGAAAGTTAATAACATAGTTTAATTCTAACAAAAATAACTATTTTAACGACTAAATTTTAAAAATATTTCTTAAGAGATAGATCCCAATTTTGAATTTTTTGAGTTATGTTGAAACAAAGAAAATTGAACACCTAAATAATAAAAAGTTAATAACAAATTTTAATGTTAACCAAACCAAAACTTCAGGAACTAAATCATAAAAGAATTAGGACATTAAAATTAATTTTAATTTTTTTAGGGTTAATTTTATCCGGTTTATGAAATAAAAGAAATTAAACAAAAGAGGGCACCCAGCAGCATATAAAGGCAGAAGTAACGTCCCACATTTGCTTGTACAGAGTCAAAATTCAATTATTGGTTGTTCACAAGCACACAGTCTACGGTAGATACATAACCATGGCTAATGGAAGTGAAGCTAACCAAGACAGAACAATGAACACAATCCTTCTCGCAATAAACTGCATCTTGCTAGCCTTAGGCACCTCCGGCGGGCCCCTCTTAATGCGCCTCTACTTCCTCCGTGGCGGCCACTGCGTCTGGCTCTCCAGCTTCCTCGAAACCGCCGGCTTCCCCATCATGCTCATCCCCCTCTCCGCCTCCTACATCCGCCGCCGCCGTCTCTCCCCCGCCGAAAACATCATCTCCATGAAACCCCCTCTGTTTTTCGCCGCCGCCTTCGTCGGAATCCTCACCGGCCTCGACGATTATCTCTACGCCTACGGCGTGGCTCGGCTTCCCGTGTCCACGTCAGCGCTGATCATAGCCACCCAGCTGGGTTTCACGGCGTTCTTCGCTTTCGTCCTGGTGAGGCAGAGGTTCACGCCGTACTCCATAAACGCCGTCGCTTTGCTGACGGTTGGAGCTGGGGTTCTGGCTCTTCACACGAGTTCCGATCGACCCGTTGGTGAGTCCACTAAGGAGTATGTGATGGGGTTTGTTATGACCATTGTGGCGGCTGCATTGTATGGGTTTATTTTGCCACTAGTTGAGTTGGTTTACAAAAAGATCAAACAACCTCTCTCTTACTCTCTCGTCATGGAAATTCAGTTCGTTATGTGCCTCTTTGCCACTCTCTTTTGTGTCGTTGGGATGATCGTTAACAACGACTTTAAGGTTGCTCTGTTTTTCCAGCAAAATTCTTCAATCATCTTCTTGTATTTGAATCCACTGATCTCTGTATTTCGAAAAGATTAGTTGTCGGACTCGTGAACATTTTGGGTTTACTAGAAAAAAAGTTATTAACAAAATTTAATGTAAATCTGCAGGTGATTCCGAGGGAAGCGAAGAATTTTAAGCATGGAGAAGGTAACTACTATGTTGTGTTAGTGGCGAATGCAATTGTGTGGCAAGCATTTTTCTTGGGAGCAATTGGGGTTATTTTTTGTGCCTCGTCTTTGTTTTCTGGTATTTTGATTGCTGTGTTGCTGCCTGTGACTGAAGTTTTGGCGGTTATTTTCTACAAGGAGAAGTTTCAAGCAGAGAAAGGGGTTTCTTTGGGGCTTTCACTTTGGGGATTTGTATCTTATTTCTATGGTGAGATCAAACAAGCTAAGAAAATGAAGGAGAAGAAGAAAACCAGTAGCACCGAAACAGAACTACCTCGGTATTCATGATGCATGGTTGATCCCAATGCATGTTTTGGATTTTTGTTAGAATTTTAATTGGTTGGCCAGCTTCACGCAAAAATGGCCATTTTACATCATTGAATATGGGTATCTCGTATCCTAAGTGGTTAATGCCTATAGTCTACACACAGGTCAACATTGTGTTGTGGTCAAATCAAAGCGAGGAGAGGACAAAAGTATAGATACTTCAGTATGTATATGGTTGTTGTTTGAAGAATAAAAATTGCCTGGTGTTAAGCCCCTGTCAAATAAAGAATCTTATCCTATGCAAGGACTTTGAGTCCATAGCATTCTGGCAACTTTGGATGTTTATCTATACCCTTTGTGTTAATATCTAAACTCCAACTATATGGTAGAAAAAGTTTGGCCATTTGTGCTGTTCTGTCATGTAATATAATTAGCTTGCAATTAAGCAAGTCATTTACCGAAATGAATAACCAAAAATCCTAGTTCCAATCAGCTTTTATTTAGAGAATTTGTTATTACCCTGATTTATCATTCAGGAGATCAAAATTAGGATCATTGGAGTACCAATCAGCTTCTATTTAGCTAAAATTATATTGTTAGGATATTAAAAACTTTATGATAATAAATATTTTCAACTTTTTAATTTTTGTAGACACCATATAAGAAAAAAACCCTTTTATTCAAAAGTGTTGAGCATAATTGAAAGTAGTTCAGCAGCAATGTCAAACAATGCAATTGCAACATCAAAATGCAATATCGAAGGTGGGAAGTGCGGAAGAGCTAAGCTAGGAGGCAATTGATAATGGCTGGACCTACCAAATGAGTTTAATATAGACAGTTTTATCTTGCATTTGCAAGATACTATTTTTATGGTTCAAACATGTATAATTTTCTTTCCTTTTATGAATAATTTAATAAGAATATATAATAAGGTAAAAGATGTTTAAATTTTTAACTAATTATTAATATTTATATCATTTAAATTTGTTAATCTTTATAAATAACTATTTAAAAGTTATTTTGATAATATAATCATATTGTTTAGTAGTATATAGCAATATTTCTAATAACAAGTATATATTCATTTGCTAAAAATAACAAAATTCAGCTATCCGCAACAGCATTTTCAAACAAATGAACTAGATCTTATCGATAGCATAGTAATTACTAATTTAACATATTAAGGTTGAATTTGAAATGTTTAAGTATGGTTTGTAGTGTTCGCGAACTTTTCATTTTCAGAATCCAAACATCGAATTTTACTGGGATTTTTGCCCTTCTGCGCAGAAAAAAAATATTTTATAAAATGGGTTGGGAAAAAAGTATTTGTGTGTCTGGTGTAAAAATTGTTATTTCAATATTTATATTACATATTTTCAAATGACGAAATAACATTTTGTATTATGGAAAGATGTAATGTGACTATTACATATTTTTAAAATATAAAATTCTGATTTCGTATACTGGAGAAACACAATGTTAGTGGGCAAACAATTACTCTTAGCGGTTGAAAACTTAAATCGCGGACAATAGGGTACCCACGATAGACTCAAGGTTCCTACCACCCTATTGTCTAGTTTTACAAGTTTCCAAACATTGACTTTTTATTTTAGAAAATTTAATATATACTTTAAAAATATAATTAAAAAGTCAATCTTTGGAAATTTGTAAAACTAATCATGGTACCCTATTGTCCGCGGTTTAGTTTTCAACTGCTGAGAATAATTATCTGACCATTGACATTATATTTCTCCAACATACAAAATCAGAATTTTGTATTTTAAAAATATGTAATTGTCTTTTCATAATGCAAAATGTTATTTCGTCATTTAAAAATACGTAATGTAGGTATTGAAGTGACAGCTTTTACCCAAACACAAATATTTTTTTCCCAACCCATTTTATAAAATATTTTTTTTTCTACGTCAGAAGGGCAAAAATCCCAATTTTACTTGGCTATTTTATTTATCTTTAAAACATGAAAAAATAAATAAATAAAGATAAGATGAGGGACTTGTCAGAAACACTAGCTTGGGCTTGGTCCAGGAACAGGACCAATGAATTACACTCTCTTTCAACAACAACTCGAAACATGTTGCCTAGGTTTAATTAGCTCATTAGCTCAGTGTACAGAACTGGAATGAGACTCTGTAATCGAAGAAGGGGTCATAACTGAAGACTGCAACGCGTCGTATTTTGAAATTTAAGAGTTATTGTACACTATAATTAAGAGCATTTGTTCCTCATATTTTCTAAATTTTCTTCGTCCTTTTGCTGAGATAAAACCTGAATAATTAAATATCAATGTATCATACATTATATGTATGTATTTATGTTTTCTATTTTATCACTATAGAGTCAAGTGTGATGTCATGATTGTTAAATTGCTAAATCCTCGTTACTTGAAAGGACCTGATTTTGTGACAAAGCCATGTTATCTTCCTCTATCTTTGAACATCATGCTGGTTTTAATAACCGCTCATAAGGCTTGGAGATTTACATTTTCTAAATCTACGATAGGTCATTAATACTAGCCGTTAGATGCTGATGACTATATGATAAGCAGATTAATTAATGACTACTTATTATATTTTAGGCTCATTCTTTATCTTGTTAAACTAATCACAAATCCTCCAACGTTAGCACAACAACTATAATATTATCATCATCAATCGCCTTCTAACCTCCATCAATAATGAAACACAATACAAGGGCTTCAAAGAAAAAAAAAAATCAAAATCAACTATTAACATACAATTCTCTCCGTCTCAATAAAAATAAATCATTACACTAAAGTCATTAGAAATCCTTTTTTATTAACCACTATTAGAAAATAGTGAGTCTAACTCAAATAAAAGTTAGTTCGTAAGTTAATAATTGTTTCTAACTTTATAAGGTGTATTTGTCATATTTCTAGCCGATGTGAGAATTATTTCAATATTTTAACAATAATTAATATCCACTTGTTATAGTTGTATAAATTCATGCTTGAAAAAGATGAAAATATAAAAAGATAAATCATCATTATTTATTTATAAGTAAAGAAGAACTTAACCACACTAACAAACTTACTCATCACTCAACTAACTAATCAACTATTAATCAACTAACAACTCTAATAAGCATCCCAAAATCCTCAACTCCATAGAAATACAAAATAAAATCGAAATAACAAATGAATGAAATCCCAATTAGAAAAAACAGATGAAATTCAATTAGAAAACAAAGTGCAATCGAAGGTGTGGTACACATGGTGTGAATGGGGAACAAAAATAATAGATATAATTAATAAGAAAGGTGACTTAGGTTAAATGGGAGGAGATTTTTAGAGTTAAGAGTTAACGAGTTAGACAAATTCACTTGGTGTTAGTGGGTAATCGGGGGTGGAGCCTCTTATATAAAAGGATGAACTTATATGGTGTAAGTGGTGACAACAATAAAGTATGGTTTCTATATTAGGAATTTTAGGATGGTATTTTTAAAAGGAGACCCTTATTTGTATACCTAAGTAGGGTTGAGGGGAGAAAATAGAAAAAAGGGATTGGTTTAAAAATAACATTTCTCAAAGAAAATAGGGAAGATAAAAAAAATATTCTAGTAAGGTAAAATAGGATGTTTTTAGCATGATAAACTTGGTTTCAAAGAATTTGGGTATGTTTGGTTTTTGTTTCCATTTCCTGTTTTTAGTTTTAATTATGAAATTATTATCATGTTTTTTATTTTTAAAAATTTGTACAAGAAATATAGAAATCATTTTCATACAATTTCTTGAAAACAATAAATAAAATGATAGTTTTGTAATTAAAATAAAAATGAAATAAAAATGAAAACCAAACATGCCTTAAAAATTTCATTATGAAGAAACAAGTCATTACTAATTAGTTAAAACATAAGGTTTGAAGTTAGAACTTTAATATAATTATTAAAAACCTTTATCACTAGATCGATCTTGGTAAATTTTTTAAGTGTGACTATAATTAATATGAATAAAAAATTATTTCATCATAAATTATATATGTTAAGAATACAAGAGAACATTTTAAAAAGTTTAAAATAATTTTTCGTAAAAATAAAGTATTTATTATTTTAAAATTATAAAGACACATTTAATACGTATTTATTTTAGAAATATCAAACATTTTTTTTAACTACGTATATCCTTCAAAAAGCAATATTCGCAATCATGTTTGAAAGCCGGCATCATCTCTTAAATCCTGAAAACTCATATGCCTTATTCTTTTATTTCTATTAGAGCCTCAATTTGCTCTACTCAGTTTCTTTTGTGTTCAGTCACCATTCTTCACTTTCCTCAACCATATGCTGCATTTCTCATCCCCACTTGGTATCCTATTCCTTGTCCCAACTTTTGGAATGACAATCCACTTTACCATCAGAGACATCCTTCTGTAAATCACAATCAGTTAATAATTAGCTTAAAAAATGTTAATATTCCAATAAATCGTAAGTGAATTACGAGAAAAGTTTCAGAGTGTATCTCTACTAAATATACTTATCGAGAGAGGCAAAGTGTCTTATGTATAACTAAGTTTTGAAAATAATTACCTCAAAAAAATATATCACATGAAATTTAGTTATTTTGTTTAACAAACTTATAAACTTGTAAAATAAACCATAAAATACCTCAAATACTTAGTTATAACCTTTCTAAAAATAACCTTAGACATTTCTATTCTCAATTTACATTATTTAATAACTTACAACTCATTATGACTAAATAAAAAACCAAAAATACTTACATAGATTTTAACTACTATTATCATTGATTAAAATTAGAAGTTCAATAAACAAAATTTAAGAGTCATCTAGTAGATTTTATTTATTCTCGATAAATAATTTATTATACTTTCATTAATAATAAAATATTTTTTAAGGGTTTCTTAGGGATTTAAAGTTAAGGCTTTGCTTGCCTAATGAAAATGACTACGTTTTGAACTCTTTTTTGGGGACATTTAACACTTAATAATCATTGTGTGACCCCACATTTAAAGGAAAACTTGTAATTTTTCACCCAATCTCTTTTAGGTTCATTAGAAATTTGTGAGAAAGAAAAATTGTAACAAAAGAAAATGGTGAGAAATAAAATAGTATGAAAATGATGTGAAAAATAAATTGTTTAATTGATATGAAATAGTTAAGAAAGTTATCATTTGTAGATTTGTCCTTTCCAAACTTGTGAAAATTTCCCATATTTTTGTGTGAGAAAAAAATGAGAAGAAAATATTGATAAACCTAAATTAAAAAAAATATTCTAATCACAAAAAATAAAATTGATCAAATATAAAAAAAATTCATAGTCAATTTCTTCTCATTAACTTTTTTTTTTCTTTCTCATGCTTTTGCATAAACCAAACTAACCATTAATCTAACATTTTATGTTTAAAAGTCTATTGCACAAATCTTAGTCAAATAGCTAAATAGTGATATTTTTTTTTTTACCTCAAGACTAACTACTAACTAATAATAACATTTATAGAGTTTTTTTATAGATTATCCGTGAACAAAATCATTTCATTTGTGAGATTTGAACCTAAGAGTTAAATCTTTAATTAATTATATTAATGTTGATTCATCGAGTTAACTAATATACACATAAGTATTTAATACTGGGACCAACCTAAAAGGCATGTTTGTGATAAACAAATGGTGAATCCGAATAAGTACTAGAATGTTATGGGACTCAAAATCTTCACTGATTGAGTGCTATTGTCTAGTGTATTTGACTACTTATGCCCACACCACCTCAAGTGTAGATGAACTGAAACAATTATTTTCATTGTATTTTTATTAAAGAGTAATTACATAAAAACCTATTTTCAGATGTCTTTGATGTTTGAGGATAAATATATGGAGGGGAAAAAGAAAAAAAATAAACACATATAATGTGATAAATGATATGATAACAAAAGGGTAAAATAAATAAATAAATAAATAATAATGTTTGAAAGATGATGACATTATCTTATATCTTAAATATGTAAATAGCGATAGGTTAGTTCTCCAAAAGATACTTTGTGGCTGCCAATCCGCCACTCCAAACAGAATATTGGGCCTTTCTCCATCTAACAGAACCATTTCGACCTTGATTTTATTTTTAATTTTAATTATAAAATTATTATTATTATTTTATTTTTAAAATTTTATCTAAAAGTATTAAAAATATTTTTTATGTTTGTTTTTTACTATATAAATTTTTAAAACAAAAAATAATAATAATTTTATAATTAAAAATAAAAAACAAAATTATAAATGAAAATCAAACAGATTTTTAAGTCTCCATTCACAAAGGCAAATCGAAATAAATAGAATTATATATGCAGTCAACTTATGGCATCATATCCCATCCCAATGCCATCTATGGGTGGGCTAGGATACCAAGAAATAAAGTAATCGCAAAATATTGGACAACACAGCAAATGAAGAAACACATATTTTGTTTTGCTAAGCCTACTCGCGAAATTTTGTTATTCAATTAAACATGTTAAATCTAATATGAATTTCTCCGATTGTCGTTTGGGAGGCAGCCCAACGGAGAAAGCAACGGAGAAACCTCCATTAAGTTGAAGCAAGTTTTTGATCCTACGGGTCAACGAAGTTTTGATTGTCTCAAACAACGTAAAAAATTAATATCAACCTTTAAAATTTTCACTTTAACTCAACTCTGTTTCCCCAATTACAAACCAAACACCCTAATAAAGTCAATCGATTTAGTGAAATTTGGTATATATGTTCTTTTTGGGTCCAATGGATAATGATAAGATTTGATATTGATATCTAATTTCCCGTCCTTCTCGGTTGAAGAATAAAATATGTTGTCACCATTTAATGACACTGTGGACCCGTTTGTATATATGATAAGGGCATTGGAATATGTTAGCCTTATTTATTATTATTAGTTTTGTTAGTTTTTCTCTTAAGAGTTTGTTAGTTGGCAGCCCTGTATATAAATACCTCTTTTCATTTCTTTGTACTCACTTATGAATGAATGATTTTTCATAATTAATTTTTGTTCTCTCTTAGTTCATTAATGTTGTTGTTCAAGAGTTCTCACATGATATCAGAATCCCTTGTGTGTTATTGGACTCGAAAATTTGTTGTTGAAGTTTTGATTCTCACATGGTATTAGAACCTCTTTCATTTTTCTCTCTCTCTAAACTTCATTTTCTCTTTTCTCTTCGTTTTACTTTCTGTTTTGTCTTTCTTCTTTCTGCTTTCAATGGTGAATTCAATGATCGATGTCTTGAGTCCATATTATTTGCATGTGAATGAGAATCCAGGAGCATCCATAGCTCCGTCTCCTTTGAATGGTAAAAATTATCACCCATGGTCAAGATCGGCTCTCATGGCTTTGAAATCCAAGAACAAGGTGAAATTTGTTGATGGTTCTTTACCTAAACCTAGCTTAGAAGATTCGATGTTTGGTGAAGTTTAAGAAATGTTCAAAACATGCACAACGGAAATAAACAGGATCTATAGTGTTTAAATTATACATACAAAGTATACATTTCAATAGAAAACTGACTCGGTGGTACTATTTTGATCTTTAAAATTCCTTTTCCTTCAAATGGATGAAGGTTCTACGTGTATCCACACCGAGACCGATCTTTATTTGCAACACTGTTGAATGTGAAACCTTCTACCAATAGGACGTACCAATGGAGAGAAAAAAGTTTTCTTCTTGTTTCAAAGAGTGCTTTAAGAGAATATATATATATATATATATATATATATATATAACTCTGAAGGGTCAAACATATATTTATATATAAAATTGCAATGTTTGAATTTTGAAATGACATGAAACAATTTCAAACATTTGAAAAACTTTCAAACTGTTTTCTACTATTGCGATTTTATATATATATATATATATATATATATATATATATATATATATATATACATATATTCTTGGTGCTAACAAAGAATACAATAACGTTTCACATTTTAAGAAGAATAATTTATATGACAAAATTAAATTTATTAATTTAATTATCAAATAAAATATATAATTCTTTAACAAATATCAGAATACTCCTTAGCGTGTGACCCTGTAGGTTCAATACTAAACAGGTAATAAATTAATCAAGTTATTTTACCAATCAAGATTAGCGTCTAGCAACACTCCTTAACGGTCAGATAGTATGAAGTAAGTATTTTACTTGTAAGAACCACCGGAAGATTTGTATAATATTTCTCTCCATCTATAAAGCTCTAAAGTAACTCTAGAGTATGGTATTTTGTCAAACTCTAATAAGTTAATTTATATGTGATGGCATAAGAAACCTTTTTCTTTATTTATTCAATTGCCTTGCCCAAGGTGTCTATATTTTATCACAGAACTTAAATTCATTACCAAGAATTGATGGATTTCTTCTTGACTTATCATTAATTCTACAAGTATTTAATTATACTCAATAACCATTCAACTAATACTTTTAGGCATTAGGTGTCCGAAATTAAAGTATAATAAATAACTTGTAATTACTATGATAATCTCAGGTCAAAAGAAATTATTATTTTTCTTCACGGGAATTTTCCTATTGATAATTTTGAAGGTAATGTTAACCATTAGGAATTTTGAGTCAGTTCAATGATCATATCTCCATATGTATCATTTATATATGTAATTAACAAATGAGATTTGTTAATCTTTATCCAATAAAGATCATTACATAGGGCTGTCCATCTGTCGGGTTCAATCGGATTCGGTTAATTTTGAGTCCACCCATTGTTATCCATGAAACATAAATAATAACCCACTTTCACTCAATACTACGGTCGGTTTACGCAGGTTCAGTTAATTGCGGTTCTCGGTTTTTTTGGTCGGGTTTTTGGGTTAAGTTTCTTAAGAAAGTTTAATTTTTATTTTTTGTCAAACGCCTTTTGCGTATAAAATAATTTTAGCAAACACTTGCATATAAAAGCATTTCAAAACTTTTATCAAGTAAAAACATAAACCCAAAATGAATATATCGCTAAAATATACATTCTAATTCCTTAATAAATGTAATTAATCCATTAACCAATAATAACAACCACCACACCAAATCTCTAAGCAATCGGTCGGGTATGGGTATCACCACGTTTAATTTTTTAACCTAAACCCACTCATTTTTAGTCAAAATAAACCATTTAAATGACTTGTTTTTACCCATAACCCGTTACAAACCGACCCGTTCTTATTTTTAAAATTAGGTATCTCGGGTTCGCATGGATAAAGCCGAAATTGGACACGCCTATCATTACATATATATATTGATCTATTTAGATTATGATGCCCTATATTAATAATCATAAGATCAAGAACAATTTAAATTATAATTATAAAAGATCTATTTCTCATTTTTATATTCTTTAATATAATAACAAGTCTCTAATTTTAATTAAGGACATTATCATATTAAATTAAACAATTAATAAATATGATAATAAAACTTTAAATAAAATCTTATTTACAATAACATGATGGATTGGATCTTGGGCATACATTAATTATTCCAAACATTTGGTGCATGCGAGAGGTGCAACACCATGGTGTTGTCTTGGATTATGCATTCTCTAGAAACTCTAATAGCTCAAAGCGTGCTTTGGATGGATACTGCGGCAGAAGTGTGGCAAGATCTTAAAGATCGATATTATCAAGATGATGTTTTTCGAATTTCAGAACTACAAGAAGAAATTTATGGCTTAAGGCAAGGTCATTTGACCATCACTGCATATTTCACTCAATTGAAAGGTTTATGGCAAGAATTAGAAAATTTCATACTGATTCCTAATTGCTCGTGTCAAGTGAAGTGTTCTTGTTTGATGATACCTACCATTAAGCGTTATCGTGAGTGTGATCATGTTATTCGTTCTCTGAAAAAGGGTACTTATATACACGGCTGCCAACTAACAAACTCTTAACCAAAAAAACTAACAAAACTAATAATAATAAATAAGGCTAACACAAAAGAGAAGAACCCAAACGCCATTTGCGCCTAAAAAACATTCACCTTGCACATTGTTCTTGTGGCCCACTACTATAACCCAAAGTTTGTCTTTGCCCAATAACTCCACATTCTTTATTTTCGTTTTTAGTTATTTTTTTCAATTCATTTTCATCCAATTTATTTGTTTTAATTTCTTATTTGTATTTCATATAAAATAATAGGGATGTAAAAAATTAGAATATACGAAAAAAATATAGATAAAATTAATGTTTTATTTTTAATTTCATAATGTTATCCCTTTCGTGTATGCATATTTGGAGGGAGTGCCTTCATGTGTGTTGCGTGCTGTACCGGAGGATGCGTCAGGCGCGAGTTAGTTTTTCTTGTTTCATTTTCCAAATGCACAAAAAAAAAACGATGGATTCAACCAACCCGATGATTTTATTCACAATGATAAATTATTTCCTAATTTACCTTCATCTGTGGTAGAATAGATACTTAAATTTACGTAACAAATAAGTTAGTTAAGATAAACTTGTTGCTAATAGAATTATAGATTTGAATTCTCATATAAGATTTATTAATAAATAATCTATAAATACGTTTATTGAATTTTAAAATATATTTTTAAATGAACTGTATTCAAATCGATAACAACCTTAAATAAGTTGAAATCACCTAAATTTTTATATAAAAAATAGAAATCAATAAAGGGGAAGAAACTAAATCTGTGTCAATATATATGAAAGGGTCATAATTTTTTAAAAATTATATATTCACTTAAAAGATTATGTAACTTTTAAAAAATCACATGATTAATGTATCTTTTGAACTGGTTTGAGCCAGGGTGCAAGATTTGGCCTTGTAACAGTCCTTAAAATAATACTTCAGGTGTGAATAATCTTACATCAGTAGGGATCCAATATTAAATCCTCTATCCATTGGTGAATAAAGGTCTTGGAGGGATTTCTCGTACCAAATCACCAACTTAACGTGTTGTGGGGCGACAAAGGTCTTACACCAGCAGGGATCCAGTATTAAATCCTTTATCCATTGGGGAATAAAGGTCTTGGAGGGATTCCTTGTACCAAATCAACAGCTTAACGTGTTGTGGGACGACAAAGGTGTTGATCCGGTCTTGATACCGGTACCGGGGCAAGGGTGACATTTCATTCGTTCTTCATATGTTACCGATTCTGCAGGTAAAACACTGGACTAATGAACCGTATAGGCGTTCTCCCTATACCGGTATGTCCATGTCGACACCTCACATATCAGATAAAATCCGTTCTTCACATCAGAGACGTAGGGGGCAGTTGCAAGTGGCTTTGGTAAAGGCACAGTCATTCCCATGATTTGTGCCAGAGAAACGCTCTGGAAAACGCGCTCTCCGCCTCATAACTCATACTTGTATTCTTTACGCTTATTATACATATTTACCCATACTCTGACAGGACAAATGGCTGCTCCACTTCTAGTCCTCGTTACTTGAAGAGGGTCAGATTTGTCCCCTGGTCAAACTTGACCCATCACTCTCCACGCTCACCTATAAATAGGCAATTTCATACTCAATCCAGGTTACATTTTTTATATACTTACGGTTATATTACTCTCTTGCTGTTTCCTTGCTTTTGGACCATTAGAACTTTCATTCTGTCACTGACTTGAGCGTCAGGGAGTCTTCGCAGGTGACACCACCTTTCGCCCCCCATCAACGCGAAAGCTTGGTGTGAAAGATCTCCAGGTAAGATCAGTCTTCTCCCACTGAGACACCGGATCATAATACCAGGTACCCAGTGTATCGTTATATAAAATCTATCATTCATTGACTTTTGTGTCTGGTCTCATACCGAATCTTTGACCCCGGTTCAGACCAGATAAGGTGTCACATGCAAGGACACTCTAATGCTGAAGTCAATGAGTATCTAAGGAAATATCAGGGCTCAAGCGTAAATTAAAGAGAGAATGTTCTATCTTTGTCCCTTAATCTTTCCGTACATAGTGTCAGCACTTTTCTGAGCCTATGTAAAAAGACTGACACATGAAAGGGACATGTTCAAACGACTTTACCTAAGTCAGTCACTTTGAAGGTTACTTGATTACCATGTTGATGCATAGGTCAACTATAAATTTCTGATATTGAAAGAATGACTCACATCGAGGTTGGTTCTAAAACCTTATAATTCGGTATTGAAGGAATGACTTCTACCGAGGTTGGTTCAAAAACCTTGTGTGGGACTCCAAAAATTTAGTGTTAAAACACTAAATATTATGTGATATCAGCTTTAAGAATGATTTTTTAATCAAATTACCATTGTGCCTCTAAACCGATAATAAGATGTAAGAGTTTATATTTATTCCTTTGTATCTTACTTAAAAAAGTGTGTCATATCATATCATGTATGGAAGAAACTCTTCCTGTCCCACGTTGATTATAAGGGTTACAGCTCAGAGGTGACCAAGGATATTTTTTTCATAACCATAAGAATGGCTAGTACTGGAGGCGACGGAGACGGAGACAGAATTATGAAGAAAATTCTTCTCGCAATAAACTGCATCTTGCTAACCGTAGGCACTTCCGGTGGGCCCCTCCTGTCGCGTCTCTACTTCATCCGCGGCGGCAACCGCGTCTGGCTCTCCAGCTGCATCATCACGGCCGGCTTCCCCGTCATGCTCCTCCCCCTCGGCGCCTCCTACCTCCGCCGCAGCCGCCTCTCCCCCGCCGAAACCATGATCTCGATGAAGCTCCCTCTGTTTTTCGCGGCCGGCTTCGTGGGAATTCTGACGGGCCTGGACGACTACCTCTACGCGTACGGCATGGCTCGGCTTCCCGTGTCGACATCATCGCTCATCATAGCGAGCCAGCTTGGTTTCACCGCCTTGTTCGCTTTCCTCCTTGTGAGGCAGAGGTTCACGCCGTACTCGGTAAACGCCGTCGTTTTGCTGATGGTTGGAGCAGGGGTTTTGGCTCTCCACACGAGTGGGGATCGACCTAAGGGTGTGACCACTAAGGAATACGTGATTGGGTTTATGTTGACAGTTGTGGCGGCTGTTTTGTATGGGTTTGTTCTGCCATTAGTTGAGTTCATTTACAAGAAGATCAAACAGCCTCTCACTTACTCTCTCGTCATGGAAGTTCAGTTCATTATGAGTCTCTTCGGCACTCTCTTTTGCATAGTCGGCATGATCGCCAACAACGACTTTAAGGTTAATTATCAACACAAAACTCTTTTATCAAAATTTTAACTAACTATACTTATATTACTATTTATTACATCTATTTTTAGTGCTTTATCAATGAATTTTATAATTAAATTTAGAAATTATTCCCTCTACTTTTTCATTTAAATAATCTTAAAATACATTATACAATCATCTAATGTCTTATTCATTCCACGTCTTCGTCATAATTTTTTATTTAAAGAGTTAATATATAACAATAAGTATTAAAAAATGAAAAAGAACAAGAGGCAAGTAGTGAAAATTGTGTTGTAATGTATGTTGAATTTGCAGGTGATTCCGAGGGAAGCGATGAATTCTACACATGGAGAAGTTAATTACTATATTGTGCTAGTGGGGATTGCAATATTGTGGCAGGCTTTTTTCTTGGGAGCGTTTGGGGTTATATTTTGTGCGTCGTCTTTGATGTCTGGTATTTTGATTTCTGTGTTGCTTCCCGTGACGGAAGTTCTGGCGGTTATTTTTTACAAGGAGAAGTTCCAAGCAGAGAAAGGGGTGTCTTTGTTCCTCTCGCTATGGGGCTTTGTGTCCTATTTTTATGGAGAGATGAAACAAGCCAAGAAAATGAAGAACACCACAGAAATGGAGGAGCTGCCTCGGTATTCTTCTTGATCTATGATTAATCCAGAGATGTCCATTTCAAATCATTCAATATGGGTATTGAATTATCCGAATTAAAATTATAGTCTACACGCGTGACAACTAGCTTAGTTTATTCATTACGTATATTGTTGTTTTCTGGAATAGAAATTGTCTGCAGTCAAATAAAGATTCCCTGTCCCATTATGCAAGGACTTGAGTTTAATAGTCGTAGTGCTATTTTGATATTTTACATTTATCAGTAGAAGAATTTAAAATGGACCCGGAATCTAGGGGACCACTCGTTGTGATCAAATATGACCCCATAGATTTGGAATCTCTAATAATATGGAAATTTGAACGGTTTAGAGTGAAGATGTTCCTTTATTGACTCTGGTAATTAAGACGGCTTTCATTGAAAAGATGCTTTTCCAATTTGAAAATGAATTCCTTTAGCACCTTTGAGTTAATATAAACCTATAAAAAGTTTAAGCAATTATGCTGTTTTGTCATGTACTATAAATAAATAGGCTTGTAGTTAGGCACGTTATTCACCCAAATGAATAACCAAGAATTTACAAGCTTTGGGATATTGTCTCAATGTACTGATTTTGAAAATAAATTGTCCTACTACTATCGAATGCGAAATATTAAATATTACAAAGATATTTTGTCATGATAGACCGACAGTATTCAAACCGGAATTGTTTATCCTTTCAAAATAGAATTAACTCTGTATAATGATTCATGGTTCAATTTAGTTAAAATACTTAAATGATTCAATCATTCAGCCTCTGGTTGGAATGGAAAACATTATTAAAAAACTTAACCAATATGATGAATCAATTACTAAATCATTATGTTTCTTTTAAGTATAACTATTTATATGTATAATAATTCATATTTTTTAAGTTAGTGTATATATAATATAAATAGGGTGAATATACATAATAAAATATAAATTCATATTATTATATATATATAATATAATAATTATGATATATTTAAAATAAATTTCTTATTAATTTATTAAATAGAAATATATTTATTAAATATTATTATTATATTATATATTTATTAAAATATAACTGTTATATATTTTAAATAATATTGGTTATTAGAAAAATATATTTAAATATATAATATGAATTTATGTTCTATTACACACATTCAAATCATTCATGTTGTATATAAATTAAAAAATACAAACACAAAATACTAAATACAGGATATTGAAATAGATATTTAACCTTCTTTAGTATATTAGTGTGTAAATTTTTACACCTTATCCCAAAATTAATTAACAATAAAATAAATAATCTAATGGATATTTAAACTATATCACATGTCATAAGATAGTCATATGTAACTTTCAACAAATACTAATTTTTCACTGTTTTATTTATCATGACAACTATATCCTTTCTCTCTTTTTCTCTTTTTCTTTTTTTGCTTTGTCCGCCCTTTCTTGTCACCATCTATCCAATTATGAGATCAAATTTAGAGGATCGGGACCAATAGGCTTTTATTTGAAGAAATCTATATTATTAAGCAGTTAAAAAGAAAAAATATTTATTTAGAAAAAAGAGTGTTGGGAGGTGAGTCTAAGGTCTAGGGATCATAATTCTTTACTTGTGGGTGGAAGGTGGAAGAACCAAGACAAAATTTATCATTTGGTGAACATTTATGCGCCATGTGATGCACATAGGAAGAAGTTATTGTGGAGGTCTTTAGTATACTTAAAAAGGGGGCTTGGTGGAGACTCTTGGTGTTTTGGGGGTGACTTTAATGCGATATTAGCAGACGGGGAGAGGTGTAGGGGGCGGGGAGTGGGGAAGGGAGGTGAGATGGCATGTAGTGAATTTCAGGAGTTCGTGATGGAGGCGAAGGTGTTTGATTTACCTATGCATGGACGAAAATTCACTTGGTATAGGCCCGATGGTTCATGTATAAGTAGGTTAGATAGATTTTTAGTGTCTGAAGGGATGATGCAGGTTTAAGGAGACGTGTCTCAATGGGGTTTGAGTAGGGGGCTTTCAGATCATTGTTCAGTGATATTAAAAGAAGGGTTGCTGAATTGGGGACCTAAACCAGCTCGGGTATTAAATTGTTAGGGTAGGTTAGAGGGGTTTCGGGAGTTTGTTGGCCAAGAATGAGAAGAGATCCAGGTTGAGGGGTGGGAAGGATTTGTTCTAAAACAGAAGCTGGAAGAATTGAAGAAAAGATTGCGAGGGTGACATGAGTCACATAGTCAAAATTTGGTGGCTTAAATATCAAAGGAAAAGAGATCATTGCAGGAGTTAGACTTAAAGGCAGAGGAAACAGGATTAAGTGAGTTGAAGGTACAAAAGAGAAGTATTGTGCGGGAACAAATTTGGGATTGGAGTAGGTTGCGGGCAAGTATATTATATCAGCAATCAAGAATCCAATGGCTCCGAGAAGATGATGAGAATTCTTCCTTTTTTCACTTGTGGATAGCGAGACGGAAGAAAAGGAATCAAATATATAGCATTGTGATTGATGGGAAGAGATGTGAAGGGGTTGAGGAGGTGAAAAGGGAATTAAGGAGTATTTTGCTTCTTTTTTAGGGGAGGCGAAAGGGTGTAGACCAAGAATGGATGAGACTATGTTTAGAAGGTTAGATGGGGGTGAGGGTGAGAAACTGACTAGACCATTTTCAAAAGAGAAGGTGAAGGAAGTAGTGTGGGATTGTACGGGGAATGAGAGCCCAGGTCCTGATGGTTATAATTTCAGCTTTGTAAGGCAGTTTTGGGAGGTGGTTAAGCGAGACTTTTATAGATTCATAGATGAATTTCATTCTCATGGACGAATTATGAAAGGGGCGAATAACTCATTTCTGGTTTTGATCCCTGAACTGTTCTTTACAGGGGGTGTAAAGGTATGATTGTCGAACAATTCAAAATGTACATGAAACGTAAAATCTGGTACAAAGAGGTGCTTATACAGATACGAATACGGAGTGCTCTTGTACACTGGGCGTGGTATAGTGCACTCTATGACGGTGTTGCAGTCCGCCTGGATTAGCTTCTTTTGCCTTGACACAATTGGTGGTTGTACCAGCAGTTATTCTCCGACGCTCAAGTCAGTATCTCAGAATACTATTAGACTTAGAAAGCAAATCTGAGAAAATTATGCAAGTTTGAGTGTAAGGTTCAGAAATGGGGGGATCCCCTTATACCTTTTTGCTGAGGTTTATATACCTGTTATTGGTGCTCCATTATTGGTAGGACCCGTTCCTTGTTTTCTGGCATAATGCAAGAAAGGTAGTGGGTCCCTGTGTCGTTCACGAGCACCATCATTGTAGTGGGCATTTCCACTTGCTTGGAAAGCGTTAATGCTTTATTATTTTATTCATTGTTCCCTTTTATGCGTGACAGCGTGATTCCCATTTTCAACCTCTCAAGACAGAGTCAATCTCGTGCCGGGGTTATATATATGGGCTCGCTACGCAATATAGGAAATTCAATATTCCGCCTATGGCTTGGCGGAGTAGTATGCATTGGAAATACTTTATGCATGTGTATAAGATATTCAATATTTTCCACCTTGGCGGAGTAATGAGCTTAGGCGGAGTAACATGCCTTGGCGGAGTTTCATGCCTTGGCGGAGTAACGTGCCTTGGCTGAGTTTCATGCCTTGGCGGAGTAATGTGCCTTGGCGGAGTTTCCTGCCTTGGCGGAGTATCGTGCCCTGGCGGTATGTACTCCGTATAAAAGTAACTATAAGGTATTTGAAACGTACTTCTCCTGTTCAAAATGCTGATCTGGCAAAGCATTAAAACCATGCTCTTGGGGGCCGGTGTTGGGACCGGATCAATCCCAAAGAATGAAAATCCACAAAATATTGGAGAATTCCGTCTGATTTAGCTGGTTAGGTGTTTGTATAAAGTCTTATCAAAGCTACTATCGAATCGTCTAAGGCTTGTGTTAGATGATGTGGTTTCCTCTAGTCAATTTGCTTTCATCCGTGGAAGACAAATACTTGATAGTATTCTGATTGCTAATGAGACTGTGGATGATGCAAGAAGAAAATGAACACAATGCTTTCTCTTTAAAGCAGATATTGATAAGGTATATGATTCGGTGAATTGGGGTTTTTTGGACTGTGTGATGGAGCGGATGAATTTTGCAGTGATGAGGAGAAAATGGATTGAGGAATGTCTAAGATCGACTTCTATATGTGTTTTGGTAAATGGAAGTCCTACTAAGGAGTTCATACCAGGAAAGGGCCTACGATAAGGAGATCCATTGTCTCCTTTTTTTGTTTGTATTAGTGGCAGAGGGGTTGAGCTTATTGGTTCAACAAGCTATGGCATTGGGAGAATTTAAAGGGGTGAAGGTGGGTGAGGGGGGCTGTGTGGTATCTCATTTACAGTATGCGGATGACACTTTGGTGTTTGGGATGGCGGTTTTGGTAAACATGTTGAGTATTAGATGTGTGATGTAGGTGTTTTAGATATGCTCTGGTTTGAAAGTTAATTACACTAAGAGCTATGTGGTAGGCATTAGTGTCCAATCTAATTGGTTACATGCTGCGGTGCATATTATGCAATGTAAGATTGAAAGATTATCATTTAAATATTTGGGGTTACCTATTGGGGATTCATCTAGAAGGAAAAGATTATGGAAACCAATGTTGTTAAAGGTAAAATGGAAGCTTGTTGTGTGGAAGTGTAGGAGCTTATCGTTTAGAACCTGTATTGTGCTGATTAAGTCTGTTTTGTCCTCTGTGCCAATTTATTTCCTGTCCTTCTTCAAAGCTCCCACAGGTATTGTTTCTTTATTGAATTCTATATTGTCTAATTTTGTATGGGGTGGGTTGGAGGGGAAGAGGAAAATTCATTGGGTTGCTTGGAGGAATGTATGTTTTCCAAAAGAAAAGGGTGGGCTAGGGTTGAAAAATGTAGCATTTTTCAACATTGCTCTTTTATCGAAGTGGAGGTGGCGCTTATTAGAATATAGAAATAGCTTATGGGTAAGGGTGTTGATGTCTAAGTATGGGGAGACAACGGTTATGAAGGGAATATGATAAAAAAACATCTCCATGGTGGAAGGATTTATGTAATATAGATAAACGATGGGGTGGACGTGGGGATTATATGGTGGGGAATGATAAAAGTACTTATTTTTGAAATGACAATTGGTGGGGAAAGATGTCATTCCAGGAGCGATTTTCTCAGTTATATTCTATAACCACGAATGAGATAGAATCAGTTGCTAGTGTGGTAAATAAAGGAGGAGGCGGGGTTGGTTGGAGTTAGAGGAGACATTTTTTTGATTTGGAAAAAAGTTTGGTTGGGGAGCTGTAAGATGAACTGAGGGGGATAGAGTTAAAAGATGAGGTAGAGGATATGTGAGTGTGGTTATGGGAAGTGGATGGAGGGTTCTCGGTAAAGAGTGTTTATCAGCTTTTATCTACATCTAATGAGGTTCTAGACAGTTTGTACAAAAGTGTATGAAACAAATTTGTACATCTTAAAGTTACAGGTTTTGCATGAAAAACGATGAAGAAAAGGTTACCGGTATGATTTGAACTGCTGAAACGAGGAATGATGGTTCCGAATATATGTCTATTGTGTCAAAGTGCAGATGAATCAGTACATCATTTGTTATTTTCTTGTGCTAAAACTTATAAGGTGTGGGCTAAATGCTTACAATAGTGTGGAGTTATAGGTGTGTTACCCAAGGATGGTGGTAGACATTTGTTGAGTTTCATTGGAATGTTTCTTGGTAATAAGGCTCAACAAAAATTATGAAGCATCATTTGATTTGTTGTGGTTTGGTCATTATGGGTAGTGAAAAATAAGGTTATTTTTTATGATCATAAGATGTTTGATTTTGTCCAAGTTAGATGTTGGTCATGGTTGAAGGCACAAAAAGCTTCTTTTAGTTAGTTTATGATTTGTTGGATAGAGAGTCTGGTGATGTGTATTAAATCATGTTAAATGGTCTCAGTTGTATGTTAGTATTAAGTATATTTTATACTCAATTACTTTAAAGTTTATATATATATATATATATATATATATATATATATATATATATAAAAGTTGTTTGATTCTTAAAAAAAATATATTGAAAAGGTATTAAAATATTTATATAATTTTTAGTTAATACATTTTTATTTTTGGATACACCACACAAAATATTTAAATGTGTTGGTTATGATGCGTGACCCGTCCTAATCAAAGCGCACACGTTATTGAAGATGTGTCGGCGGTGTCGATGTGATAAGATTTAATGGTAAATGCTTAATTCACGAAGTGTCCAACAGATGTGGTAAAATAATGATGAAATATCTGAATGAGTTGGGAGGCAACTCATGTGATCAAGCTCTAACGATCGCACTGTACACTGGTCGCTTAAGTCATATTTGAAATTCATAACCTAAAATCATCATGTGTTGAAAAAAATACTCTGGAATTATTAGTTAACTGTCATATAAAATATTAAATTATTAGTTAATTGTAGTTTATAGCTATGCTTTATTTGATATGATATATATAATCTTTTTATTAATAGGTCGAACGTTAAAATGGGATTCCTATTACCATGTTTAACGTTAGATCATTCACACGGCATCGTGCGCAGTTACGTGATAATATTTGGTACTGTCATACTGATATAGAAATAAAAAAGAGGTTAGTAGTAGGAATGCAAATTTAGCTGGGCGAATGAGGTTTAGAAAACATAGTTGAATAAAATTGATTTTGATAAATATGATTTATGTGTGGATATGTTAAGTGTAGAAATTGATTAAAAATTATTGATTATGTTTGGTTATTGTAAGAATGAATAAATTTGATTTAGTAAAATGTACTTATTTTATTTGTAAAATTACTAATAGGAACTGTGAGTATAATAACTGACAAAGCTATAAAAGGGCAAATAAAGAATTGCATAGACAAAATGTTATTCAGTGCAACCACGTTTATTCAAAGAAATCCCATCACTTCTTCTCAATGATTCCATCAATTAAGTATGTGTTTACTTAAAAATTAGAAGCTTGTAAATAAAGTTTGTAAGTAGGAGAAAAACATTTAACAATAAAATAGAGTTTTGATTATCTCAAATGACGTGAAGAATCAATATTAACATTTAGATTTTTTATTTTTCTAAACTCCGTTTCTCAACTACATATCAAACTGCCCTAACTCGGGTTTCAATAATCCAACAAATTCATTCTAACACAAATACATTTAAACAAAAAAAGCTTCTATGTTCTTCAACCCAAGTTTGACTATGAGAATGATATTCCAAACACAAACTTTTTAAAAATTTAATGGACCAAACTAAAATTTAGAAAATTTTAGATCAAAGTGAAATTTTGGTGAAACGTAATGGTTTATGGTTTAGAGGAATATTTTAGCCTTTAAAAAAAACAAAAAAAAACGTGAACCTTACAATAATCCATACATCTATTCAATCAATTGATGTAACCTTTGACTAAAAGTTTAATTTAATATATCATGTGTGCATAATTTTTTACACGCATATTCACTTTTCAATACTACTTTTGATTCTAAATATAAGTAAATTTTGGTGTAGTTTTTTGTCTTATAATATAAGTAAAAGTATATACTTTCAACGCTATTAAATGTTTGTCTATCAAATATATCTCATTTTATATATTCTCAAGAGAATTAATATTTTGTGTAATAAATTATATTAGGGATATTTTAAAAAACTATATCAAATATTTGGTAACATTAATGCAAATAACTACTTTCAACCACTATTTTTAATACGTGTGAAATTAGTTACGTTTGTTTATATTTAAAATCAAAGATAATGTAAATTATGACATCTTATAATTCATTTTTTTCTTAACAATCTAATTACAGAAAATATTTAATTACTTTGTTTTATTGCAAATACTAATCAAATTTTAAAAAAATTTCATCTAAATTATAATATATTAAACTAAGTTTATGATTATTAAAGAGCTGGAATTGATAGAGAACTTTAGAGATCTTAACCAAATAGTAAAGGTTAATGCTAACAACTACAAATTAGGAGCGTTGCAAGTGACAAGTGAATTCCTGAGATAAGTTTTAGAGACTCAACGAGAGGATGAATTCCTGCAAGAGAAGAAAGAACTCTTGAAATAAGGAAAAGAAGTTGAGTTCAATGTGGGAAACGACCAATTGTTGAGGTATAAGGATCGAGTGTGTATCCCTGATCAAGAGGAATTGAGGAAAGCAATTCTAGAAGAAGACCACAAAAGTTATATGAGCATTCATCCCGGAGCTACTAAAATGTATCAAGATTTGAAGAAGCTATTTTGGTGGCCTGGAATGAAGAAAATGGTGGCAGAGTATGTGGCTGCATGTCTAATTTGCCAGAAGGTTAAAGTGGAACATCAAAACCCCCCTGGAATGCTACAATAAATAGAAATACCGGAATGGAAATGGGATAGCATTACCATGGATTTTGTGACTTTTTTTACCTAAAACTCCATTAGGACATGATTCAATATAGGTAATAGTTGATAGATTAACCAAATCTGCCCATTTTATTCCCATTAATATTCGTTACCCTATAGGAAAGCTGGCGAAATTATACATCGAGGAGATTGTGAGATTGCATGGAATTCCTTCAAGTATCATTTCTGATCGGGACCCTCGTTTTGGAAGAGCTTACATAAGGCTTTAGGAATAAAACATCTTAATATTTAAAACTAGGTTTCTAAAACCCAAATAATTTTTTTGCGAATTAATTTCAATTTCAAAGGAGGATTTTGGAGCAGTACAATAACACTATCATCACTACATCAACCTTCTAATGTGTAATTCATCATCATACACACTAATCAACTCATCACATAACCTACCCATTTATGTAATGTAACAATTTCATGGATATATCAAATATCACACACACACACACACACATATATATATATATATATATATATATATATATATATAGTGGGACCAACCAGGGTCTCTACAATCCAACAACATCATCCACCATAACAACAAGCATATGCTCTAAATAAATCTAAGTTTCCAGCTAAAGCTGTCAGTTACCTATTCAACTAAGCATTTATATATACACATATATGTATACATAGCAAAAACAGGTACACACAGGAGCCGGCCAAGGCAACTATGACATAACTATGTGCATCATGTACATTACACACATATACATAATGCTCCACACTCAGCTTGGTGATTTCTCATCATTCTCCACTGCGTCTTAAGTCCACTGAAAATATATCCACAAATAGGGGTGAGCATACTACATATTAAATGATAGTTATTGAATCAAATTAAATATACAATCCACTAACATATATATATATATATATATATATATATATTATATTCATCACCATATAATATCATCACATTTTAAACATTCACATATTCTCTAATATCCATACAATCATGTTATTCTCAACAACACTCATCAATGCTTAAACATACTCATTCAAATGGATCTATTATTAAGTTTTAATTTGTGTTGCAACACTGGCTCTCAGCCATAAACTCAGCTCTCAGCTGATCCGGCTGTTTTATTGGTACCAAACCGTTTGCCCTCTCACGTGACACAATCACTCTCAGCGATAACGGTAGTGTCACGGGCTAAACCCCGAGCCTCGCTCAAGAGGTTTTGCCTTGGTCCCACCCAAGGTCTTTTGTGGAATCCTTGAAACCACAATCATATTTCATATTTATTCATCAATTTAAGCATCCCATGTTATATCAATTTGCATCTCATGCATATACTAATATTATCACCACATATCCTACTACATATCATGCATAGGAATCATAACAAATTCACAAATACAATATATATATATATATATATATATATATATATATATATATCTCATGCCAAATTCAATATCAATAATATATGAATGGAAAATATCATAACACAATTATGTCACACATATTATATATTCGGGATTTCTTACTAATAATAATAATACTATCCCGAAACCGTTCATAAACTATGCATTTAAAATGTAAACGCTCCCCCTACCTGGAATCCTTGATTTCAAAACTTGAACGCTCCCCGAACGATCCGAGTCAATCATCGATTTCTGGTTTTCAAAGCCAAAAATTTCTAAATTAATGATAATTATTTTAATAATTTATAGGCTACTTAAAAATTATATTTATGGCATTTAAATAACCAACCTTCATAATTTTAATAATTCTAATAAATTATGAAATTTAATAATAATAATTTTTAATATAATAAAATTATTCATAACTACCTAAAATTTATATAACTTAAAATTTGACCGTTGGATCGCGTCAAAACTTAAAACTATAATCATCGGATACTAAACGAATGTAATGGGACAATTCTAAGACACAATTTAACCGAAGAGGAACTCCCCTTACCTCTTGATGATTTTCGATTTTGGGAGAGGATAAGAGGAAATCCGTCAAAACTTTGTTAATCGCTTTCGATCGTCTGCCGATAACGATGGTTCCCGATCCTAAAATAATTAACATGCATAGTTAGTTTTGGTTTTCAAACAGCAAGGAAATACCCCTTTAATTATTCTAATAAAAACTGATTTTGGGTCCAAGAATAAGATCAAGAGAAAAATTTGTAAAATCTTACCTTGAGGTAGCTTAAAGGGTTTATGGTTTTGAATAAGGAGGAGAAGAGAAACTAACGTATAAAGAGAAATGGAATTGGCACTATGTGATGAAGTAATGAAATTATATTTTTATAGAAAGAGGTAGTGTGTTTAATCAAAGGAAATGGGTCTGAATTTGGAAGAGAAAGCAGCGTGTAGAGTAAAGAGAGCTAGGTGGATTAATGCATCATGGTGGGGACATCTTAGAATGAGACAATTGCTGAATGATTTTTTTTTATGTGATAAGCTTGTACAAGAAAGGGGGACAACTGAATAGGTAGAAGAAGCTAGAAGAAGACACCTGGTTGTGTAGGTGGCAAGATATTGTGATATGATTAGAAATATTTGACTGGAAAATTAAATTGTTACCCGATGATTTTAGATGTGTAGGATTTTTAGAAACTGGAAACAAAAGGTGATAAAAATAAATATAGAATAATTTGTGGGTTCTGAATATTGAAAAATACCCAACATGAAACTTGTAGATCTTCTTTCCCCCTTCGATTTGATATATTATTTGCGATGATCCGATACCCGTAGCCTGAGATATGGTCAAAATATGACAAGATGCTCTAATCATCTTTGAATCAGGTAGGTGCTCAGAAATAAATTCACCAAAAATTCTCCTTTGAGAATTGGGTTTCATGTCCTTCATAACAATTGTAGATATTTTTTATACGGATCTATATAAAAAAGAACGAAGTGATTTGAATACTGGACAAGGGAGATTTTGCCATTTTTCTGAGACCTATCACCATAGTGACGTGATGAACAAGGGTCCTTAAAGATCTCCAAAACTGTATTGATATGGGAAGATCTATGTAACATCCCGGATATTTATGGAAAAATTTTGTGTAGTGGAAAATATTAAAAATTGTTTTAAGGATTTATTTGATATTTTTATGAATTATTGGTTAATTATAAAAGGTGATTAGAAGAAGAGAAAAGTTTAATTAAAGCTTTTAATGGAATTGTAAAGGAAATGGAGAAGTGACCGGTTGAGGAAGTGACCGGTTGGAGAGGTAACCGGTTGCCATGAGTTTTAAATAAATGTTTCTTTCTCTTTCCTCAATCATTTACGCAATCATTCACTCTTTCACGTGAATCTCTTTTTTCTTTATCTATTACTTTTCTTCTTCTTCTTCCTCCATCGCTGTGAGCTTTATGCTCTGAAGAGAGGTCCATTTTTGCATCAAAACCTTGAAATAATTACAGTTCCGTGACAGTGGTTTCAAGGTGAGTCCATTGAACCGTTTAAATTTGTTATCTCATCTCTTTCGTTTCCTTCTCTGGACCGAATGGTCATGTATGGTGGGGTACTGTTCCGATCTCCACTCCTCTTGGGTGTGTGAGCCTAAAAATGGTCTTTTGACTGTATGGGTGGTGCGACGTTAATGGGTTGTGCATTCCAAACCCGTAGGTAGTAGAACGAACACCGGTGGAACGATTAAGGAAGCTGGTGCTGGATCGAAGGTGGAACTGTGAACCTAACGATTGTTGAAGTTTGGAACCGAGGTAAGGGGGTGTTCAGGTTATAATTAATTAGAATAGAACATACTGTCTGAGTCGTTGGAATGATTGTGAACCGGGGGGGTGTGTGTGTATGACTTAAGAAATATTTGATGCTGTGATAATAGAGATGATGCTGGATGAGTTGTATGTGAATGTGTGTATGAATGCATATATGTGTATGGACACCGGCGGTTTAGGATCGTGTGTGTGGCTTAAGCCGATTGAATTTGAAATATTTAATGCTGTGACAATCGGTGTATAGTGGCAATGTGATGCCGGTCTTGACAAGCAGGTCACCCGAGTAATGAGTATGTGATGTTAATGGCCACTTATTTGATGAGAAATATGAATTTTATAAGTATGATAAGTGTTTGCCGTGTGAGAACATTATATTGATGGGCTTGACAAGTCATTCGCCCTACGTTGTGAGCACAAGTCAGTTTCTGATAGTTGTAATAATGATCGTAATGAAATGACTGTTTATATAATGGAATATATGATTATGTGGTGGAGGACGACCGACGATATATGATACCCTCGTTTTTGGCTTCCGTGGTCAAGTCGGACCCAGTTGAGCTACCCAGAGGTCTATGACCCAGTGGTTGAGGGGGAGCCAAGTCAGGCTCGATGAACCAAGTCGGGTTCACGAGGTGTCAAGTCGGACCCCCGGCTGAAGGTCGATCCTTAGTATTGTGATATATGCAATTTACTATATTTGCTGAGTGCAATTTGTTATATTTATCGAGTGGTGAATTGTTATACTTGCCAAATGAGTTACTTGCTGAGTGTGAATGGCCATATTTGCTGAGTGATTTGCTAAAATTACCGAATAAGAATTGTTATATTTGCCGAGTAAGATTGGTTATATTGCCGAGTGTTAATTGCTATAATTGTCGAGTGTGAGTTAATTGCCGACTGTAATGTGCAATTTGAGGATAAAGCAATTGGACGGAGTTTATACTCGTATTTTGTTATTTAAATTTCGTTCTAGATTAATTATGATGCTAAACACTCACCCTTGCTGTGGTTTTCAATTTAGTAACCAGTACAGGGAAGAGGTCAGAGCCATGGAGGTGTGCCAAGCGGAGGATTGATGCCAAGGCACTGAGTGATTTTGAATGAATTGTGTAATATATGTATATAATGAGTTTTCCGAGTGTGTGATGCTACAACATGTTGCCTGTATGTTGAACTAAATTTTAATCGGTATACTGATTGACGTGAGTATAAATTCTTGATGTTTTGTGATCGGTGTTTATTTTATGAGTGAATTTGCATTGTTGTAGCATAGTCGATTACCGGGCGAATCATGCCGAGTGGATTCATTCTTGTCCGAGCGAGGGCCGATTGATTTGGCGTCTGTTTCGCTCAAGTGAGTATTCCTCGTTCCTTTCTGAGTGAAGAATAACTGAGAGATCCACTTTCGAGTGGAAGGTTAGGGTGTTTCCGAGTTAATTATGCTCGAGAGCCTCTTCCGAGTAAAGCAAGGTTAAGCTGTTCCTGAGTGAGAGATGACCGAGTGGACTTATTTCCGAGTAAAACCTGACTTGTTGACTTTCCTTGTAAGTCTTGTTCGCTCAGGTTTAAAGAGTAGCATTCGCTCAAGCGAGTCGGATCTCGCCTAAACGAATCAAGGTATCGCTCAGGCGAATGACCTCTGACTCTGTTTTCCTTCTTCCGCTGATTTTTAATTGAATCCTATTTTATTATTGATTTATTTCTGATCGGTTATTGTTATTTTGAGTATGCTTTTATTATTTTGAATGTATTTAAGAAAGGTAAATATTATTTTATATTAAGACCGAGTTAATTTTTATTAAACGTGAAAATCTATTGCGAAAAATGATTAAATTGACGTGGGTCGTCACAATCTAGCTCTTGATGTCTTCACGAAAAATGTAGATAATTTTGTTAAGGTGATTTTGACACCAAGTTTGTAAGAGACGGAGATCATATGAGAGAGTTATGGATTTCTGAACGAACCATGCGCAGGATAAAAAGGTGAATAATCATGGTTCTAATATGGATTTACTTAATCCTTGAGTTTGAGCATAACAGAATGAGAATTTGGGATAGAGCCTAGAAATAAAGATTGAAGATCTCTTCGAAACAAAGTGAACAAGACTAGAATCATTCCAATCAAGCATCATTTGAGAAAATTAGACCCGAAATGCCAAAGGCGCGCAGGAAAATAATAAGCCACCGAGCCTTAATGAAATATTTTCTAAAATTTTTAAATTTAGGATCACCACTAAAAAAACACCTGTTAGCGACGGAAGGAATTGGTCGCTAATCCATGCCACGCCCGTCGCTAAAACCATTAGCGACGGCATCTCAGACGGGACAGAGGACGTCGCTAAAACCCTCGTCGAAAACACATCAGCGACCACATACATGTCGTCGCTACCGTATTGACGGCGTAAGGCCGTCGCTAAAATCGTCTCTGCCCCAATAACTTCAGCCGTCGCTAAGTGTTATGATACAGCGACCTCAAAACCCCGTCGCTACTAGCAGCCACCAGCGACCACCATACGCCGTCGCTATTGGTACTCATGTAGCGACCACGTGATCCGTCGCTGTTGGAAGCCATACAGCGACCACCATATGCCGTCGCTGTTTCTTACAATACAGCGACCACTGGGGTCCGTCGCTGTTTTTAACAATACAGCGACCACCATATTCCATCCCTGTTTTTTACAATACAGCGACCACTGTATTCCGTCACTGTTTTCAACAATACAGCGACCACGATATTCCGTCGCTGTTTCTAACAATACAGCGACCACTATAGTCCGTCGCTGTTTTTAACAATACAGCGACCATCTGTTTCCGTCGCTAATTGGAAACTTCTTTTTTAGAAAATTGGTTTTAATATTTATATAGGTTTTGGCTGATAAAATTTTATAATTAAATTTAAATAATTTTTTTAAAATATTAAATTATTATTAAAAACAAAATAATAGATTAAATTAATTTATCAAATAGGTTGAATTATTAATGATAGGTACAATAAAGCTTTTTGATGGATATGTAATTACCAATAAATATTGACATAATAAATAAAGAATGACAAAATAAATACTGAATGAAATTTTGGATAAAAACTAAAAATCAAATATACAATGTGTATAAATAATAAAAATACAATCATGGTGGTGGGGGATCCTGGGGTGGTGGTGGGGGCGCCTGGGAAGTGGGGGGAGGTAGCCTCGCCATCAACTGCATCAGTAGCTCCTGCTGCTGAGCAAGTTGCCGACGAGTCTCGGCGTGCTGCTCCTCGGCCCGCTGTCGGTCCGCCTCGGCTTTCTGTCAGTTCGCCTCAGGCCGCTCCAACAACAACTGCCTCTGACGTCGCTCCTCCTGTAGCTCATCGTTCAGGTTTTGAATTACCTGAACGACCTCAGTCGGAAGACCAGAGGAAGACGAAGAGGAAGGGGTCTTCCCCTTTTTCGCCAGCTGTGTGCCGACGCCACCCAATCCAAATACCCTCCCTTTCTTGTTCACACCGCCAACAGCCTCCATATAGATGGCGTTGTCGTCAAAACAAGATAGGGTAGGAGGAACCTCCCCTTCAGGAGTGGAAGCCACCAGGTCCGCCTCCTTCTCGACCCTCCTGGCCTGATACGCCTCCTGTAAATTCAAAAACAAGGATAGGATTAGTAAGCTGATTTGTAAATTATAAGCATGTGTCAGTTAAAAGTAAATACCGCTAGATCCGTAGTCTTCTGGTTTACCCATGCACCGGCTTTGTTCTTCTTGGTCATTTGCATGACCTCAAACAAAGAAGGCTCCCGGTGCTCCCTCAGCTCCTGTGGTGGACAAAAAACATTGAGATTATTATTTGTAAACATGTAAGACGAATCATAATAGAAATGTTTAACATAAATATACTTACAAATCTTTTCTTGTGCTCGAGGGTTGAAATGCTACCCCCAGTGTAAACCGAGGCTGCAGCATCGGCGGCTCTGTTGGCCCTGTTCCGAGCACTCGCCTGCTGGAACGGGACCCCGCCCCACTTCTGGACCATCCCGTCCCAATGGTCCTCCGGGATCCAACGAGGGCGCTCACCCTTGTCCCCCACCTTCCAAAGGGTACTCTTGATGATTTTGGAGGTCTTTGTGGCAAAGACCTTCCTAATCTCATCAATCATACCCTCCGCCCATTGGTAATCACGCTGTAAAATGAAATGAGAAATCAAAATTAATAACAGGTCTATTTTACAAATCAAGTCACAACAAATGAGCTAGGAACTTACCGAGAAGGTGTCAAACCACCTATCTTGCACAACCTTCCCAGCATCTGTCCAAGATATATATGGACCATCCCACTGGGCCTTCAAAACCTTAGTAATCGCTTTGGTAATGCGACTACTATCAACAAAGCTGTAATGACAACAATTATGTTAGGAGTAAAACAACACACAATCTAGGGAGACTCCCAAAATTTCGGCAGAGTCTCCCTTGTAAATGTAACATTTCCAAGTTTAAATAGTTACCCTGTTACAAACAGAAGAGTGCCCAGTACAATTCAATCTATACAAGTACTAATTAAAGTAACATCCAATAAACCAACAAGTCTTTTCACTAAAGTTTAATATAAAGTATTATACAAATAACATAAAAGTATTTGAGGTTTAGTCACTTACTCGTCTCCGGCCGGCACGGGCACCAACATGGGCAGAGGGGATGCCGGAGGTGGGGTGGCCTGATGGCCATGGTCCTCCAAGCCACCAACTCCAGGACTCTGCTGTGGGGTGGTCAGTCGGGGTGATGGGGTGGTCTGCTGTGGTGGTGGTGATGGAGTGGTCTGCTGTGGTGGTGGTGGTGGTGGTGATGGAGTGCTCTGCTGAAGTGGTGATGGAGTGGTCTCCTGTCCTGGGGTGGGAGTCCCCTGCCGGGATGTCGGGGTCCTGGACCCACCACCCCTACTGAAGGGCAGTCGACGTCCCTTCATCTGTGGATAAAATCATGAAAAGAAAGGTTAGTCTCAGGATATATATAAACCTATGTAACATTTTGTTTAACGACTACATACTCTGTATCTGTTTCAGTTTCAAATTCCCCCTCAGTTTCAGTGTCACTGTAGTTATCTGTTTGAACAAGTTCATCAGTATCCAAATCAGCCCTAGACCGTTTTGATCGAGAGACAAGGTCTTTGTCAATGTGTTCACCCCCCGTAGTGGCGAGTGTCTCATCCATTATGACTGGATCAATGTTAAACAACAAATTGGCATCGTTGAGCTCGTGTGGTGCAAGCTGATAAGCGTCATCGACCTCCTCGGAGACATTGTCAGTGATCTGACTTCGGGCCTTGGCCTTGATTACTGTATACCAGTCCCGATGTCCTCCCGGGAAGTCGGTGTAATAAATCTGCTCAGCTTGTTGGGCAAAAATGAAGGGATCAAACCCTTTATATCTTCCATTCTTCTTGACCTCAACTAAGTCGTAGTTGTTGTCAACCTTTGTTCCAACACCGATTGTATTGTCGAACCAATCACATTTGAATAGAACAATATCTCTTCTTAGTCGTCCAGAGAATGAAACTTCAACAATCTCCGTCAGC
Organism: Clitoria ternatea; assembly: GCA_037962975.1. NCBI lineage: Eukaryota > Viridiplantae > Streptophyta > Magnoliopsida > Fabales > Fabaceae > Clitoria > Clitoria ternatea. The sequence goes on from CM075670.1 coordinate 287,396,042, forward strand.
ACTCCATAAAAGTCTTCTTCCAACTGTCCGGCGGTGCCTTTAACACAAACCCCGTAGTTATGGGTGCGCATCCCTTCACTCCATTGAAGAATATTAAACTTGTAGCCATTTACGTAGTAAATAGGCCATTTTTTAACAGTTTTCACCGGCCCCTAAGAAAGGGCTTGGAGTAAAGAATCTTTAATATGGTTCTTTGGGTCTTGTATCTATGTACAACATAAGAAGTAGGTCATCGTTAGATAACGGGAGTTAGAAGCAAATAGGCTTAAAAACACTTGGTATACGGGTCTTACGTGTTGCGCGAACCAACCAACGAACTTGGATGACACCTCACTATGAATTTGGTCATCAGTTAAATCATTTTGCTCAAGTTTTAGCATATCTGTGTATAAGCTATTCAAAGGAAACAAATTTAGATACTATAAAAGCTACGTTAAGAATGTATAATATAACTTCTATGACTTACTCAATAAAGGGTTCCACTTCTGGGCAATTTAGAAGAATGTACAAGTGAGCCGCCTTTCGATCTTTCTCATCAATGTAACATTTTGTGAGCCTGCCCCCCGGGTGACCAGGATAGTTGAAAATCGATGTTTGTTCATCAAACCCTGTGCGGATGGCTACCCCAAGATTGCGGGGAATTCTACTCATTCTAGTTTCTATCTCCATCGGAAAATAGAAAGAAGCAAAGGTTGTCATTTCTTCGACTAAGTATGCCTCACAAATTGATGCTTCAACGCAGGCTTTGTTCGACACTTTATCTTTTAAAGAGCGTAAGAATCTTCAACATCATTAACAAGATAGTGTTAAGTTAGAAAATACTATTATAAGAAGTCTTTGCAAGGAAATTAAAGAGTTCACCAAGCATTCACCTTTTGAATGGATACATCCAACGATACTGCACTGGGCCACCAACCAAGGCCTCGTACGGTAGATGGATAGGCAAATGCTCCATGGAGTCAAAAAAACTTGGTGGGAAAATCTGCTCCAACTTACAAATCAATACCGGGATAGTTTCTTCCATCTTCACAAGTTTCTCCACAGTCAACGAAGTAGCCGTCAACTTCTTAAAGAAGTGACTCAACTCCACTAACGGTTTCCAAATAGGCTTCGGTAAGGCATGAAACGCGTACGGGAGTAGTTGTTGCATAAACACATGGCAATCATGACTTTTCATGCCAAACACCCTGCCCTCCTTCACGTCGACACATCTACTCAAGTTAGAAGCGAATCCGTCAGGCAGGGTCAACTCATTCATCCAAATACACACAGCAATCTGTTGTGGTCTAGTTAAAGCATATTTTGCATGGGGTTTAAACATTCTTCCACGTCCCGCATCCCTCAACTCCAACTCCTTCCTGGAACACCAAATCGGAAGGTCTAGACGACTCTTCTCATTGTCCTTTGTTCTCCCTTTGATGTCCATAACAGTGTCAAAAATATTCATGAAAACATTACGTTCAGTGTGCATGACATCAATGTTGTGTCTTAACAATAAGTCTTTCCAATATGGCAAATCCCACAAGACACTCTGCTTCACCCAGTGGTGTTCCTTACCGTAACCCGCAAACTCCTTCACACTCTTGTCCCAGATGTAAGGATACTCTTCGACCCTCTGCCAAACCCGTGCACCAGATAACCTACGGGGCGGAGGTTCATTAACAACCTTGTTCTTCTTAAAAGCGGTTTTGTTCCTCCTAAACGGGTGATCCAACGGTAGAAACTTTCTATGACAGTCAAAGAAACTTGTCTTGCCACTAACAGGGAGTGATTCCCCCCCGGTATGTTCCATGCATACAGGGCAAGCAAGCTTCCCAGACGTGGACCATCCAGAAAGCATACCATAGGCCGGGAAGTCGTTAATAGTCCACATCAAAACAGCACGCATCATAAAGTTGTTCTTCAAAGACGCATCGTATGTCATTACCCCGACATCCCATAACTGTGATAACTCTTCAACCAACGGTTGCAAAAACACGTCTATGTTCGCCTTTGGATTTTTGGGTCCTGGAACCAGTATAGATAGAAACATGACCTCCCTCTTCATACACATATCAGGAGGTAGATTGTATGGGGTCACGATGACTGGCCAACAAGAGTAAGCCCTTCCGTATTGACCGAAAGGGTTAAACCCATCAGTACATAAGCCAAGTCTTACATTGCGCGGCTCGGCAGAAAAGTCCGGATATAGCTCATCCAAACACTTCCATGCTTTCCCGTCAGAAGGATGGCAAAGAAACCCCTCTTGTGTTCGGTTCAGAGCATGCCAACGCATGTGTTTTGCTGTGGACAATAAGGCATACAGGCGTTGAAGACGCGGTAATATAGGGAAGTACCACATTTTCTTCCTGGCCGTCCGGGTTACCTTCCCTCTCCTTTTAACGGTCTTGTAGCGTTCCTCATTATAATGCAGACATTTTGTGACACTCATGTCTGCAAACTCATTTCTGAACAGCATACATCCACCAACACAACACTCTATCTTCACACAACCCAACCCCAAGTTTGCCACTTGTTTCTTAGCACGGTACAGGTTTGCTGGCATTCTGTGATTACTAGGCATGGTGGAACCCATCAGATTGACCATCCTATCAAAACAACCTCCAGAAAGATTATAATCTGCCTTTAGGCATAAAGCAGCTAGGGAGGCGGATAACTCAGTATGACTGTTGCACCCGTCCCACAATGGAGTCTGAACCACCGCCAACAAATCATAAAATCTCTTCACCTCCGGATTAGGATCCTCCTCTACATTGTCAGAGTCCCCATGACCTGCTTGGTCATTATGTTCCAGCATACGCCCGGTGGAGGGTCCAACATGATCCATCACCATTTGTTCTATGTTGTTGTACGTATCCCTGTTTCCTCCAACCTCGTAGTAAGTCTATTGCACGGTTATGTCCGATGGTCTACGCGGTAACTGCTCACCATGGTTGTACCAGCAGTGGTATGTTTCCATGAACCCTTTCTCAGTTAGGTGGCACATGACATCATCCGTGTATTCAAAACTCATGCATTTGCACCTTGAGCACGGACAACGAATCTTCTGAGTCACTTCAAATCCAGGCGTGTTTGCCGTAGCGAACGGAATGAACTCCAATAGCCCCATCATAAACTGCTCAGTCACTCGCCGATTGCCATCTAGTCGGTTGTACATCCATCGCCGATTTGCCGGTACCTCCATTTACAATATCTAACAAGCACGATTTCTGTTACTTTAAATTATTGTAATTTTATTTCACTAACGGTTGTGAATCACTCTCTATCTCTTTGATGTTGCAAATAGGTGTGGCCCTATCCCATTCGGGATGAATATGCAACCATCTGTAACCCATCGATGTTGTATGTGGTCTATCTTGTGTCGTTGATGTTCATTTGAAATTTCGGCAGCATTTCGCATTAGTCCCCGAGTACACAGAGATACGTACGGTATGAAACACCACACGCAGACATGCACCCTGGGGACAATACGAAACACCATAACCGAAATTTCATATGAACATTCAACGTCTTAAGATAGACTATATACAACATTGATGGGTTACGCCCTACTGGTTACAAATTCATACCAAACTGTCCAACTGGGACAATTCAAGATCCAACACAACATGGTACATTAGCCGGTTGTTTTGAAACTTGAACGGGAATCTAATGGGTACACACACGACTAAACTCTACATTATTAAATCATAAGTTTCATTTTTTAAGTTTCCTAAGAAAGGGAGCCTGTCAAAATTTTGGCAGAGTCTCCCCTGTAAACTGGACATTTCCCAAATTTACGAACGACCTGTTACATACAGAAAACTTTCCAGAAATGATAAATATACATACCATACGTATTGTATATGATATTCAGAGTTATGAACACGATCGAGAGACAAGGTTATCAGTACATAAAACCAATGCCTAATGAGCTCTGCTCTCCACTAACAAACAATATTACACATGCATAAAGAATCATGTTATCAGCACACAAAACCAATGCCTAATGAGCTCTGCTCTCCACTAACACACAACATTACACATGCATAAAGAATCATGTTATCAGCACACAAAACCAATGCCTAATGAGCTCTGCTCTCCACTAACAAACAACATTACACATGCATAAAACTCATTATAAACACATCAAAACCAGATCCAATAATCTCTCTACTAACAAACAACAATTGACATGCATACATATATCGAGAAAGTCAGCGTTAGGGGATTACCTAGCAAAAAAAGTCGGTGATGAATACGGAGCTGAAGAGAGACGATCAGAGACCACGCGTGATCTGTGTTACTCTGTATGACAAACCAAGAAGTCGTTAGAAAGTTACAAGTAGCAAGGAAACTAAACAAAGAGAGACACGCAAAGCAAATAATAGATTACACAGCCACGACTTCTTAGTGATCTAGACACTTGGGATCCATGTGAGAATGAGTCCATGAGAGACGCAACAGAGACTACATTTGCATTATTAAACATTCTAAACGTTATTTGTAAAGACTCTTCTTAGATGAGTTAATTTATAAAGACTCTTCTTAGATGAGTTAATTAGTTAAAAGACCCAAGTTGTTTCAGGTCAAATGAAGTTGTAATACTATATTTTCCAAACGAATTCTATGCTAATTAAACATCTCTTCGAAACGAAGTTGTAATACTATATTTTCTAAGGGAATAGTAGGGAAGGAGTGAGTGAGAGAGGGGAAAATGAGAGGAAATATCAATATCTATGTGTTTGTTTAGTTGAATAAGGGTTGTTAAATTAGGATTAATTATAAGTAAATTTTTCATTTGTTGATTAAACAAAATTTAAACAATTATATAATTAATATTGATGGTTAGATAATACCGTTTACCAAATTCCGTTTATAGATAAAACACATGTACAATTTATATTCCCTTGATACATCTCTTTTCTCTCACACGAGACTGCTGATAAAAGTCTTATTAATATCTTTTGAATAAAACACTAAATCACCGTTAAATTAATGCCTCCATCAACTGTTTTTCACTCTGACTATGTCAAACATCAAGCTGCATAATGAGAATTGATCCGGTCCCAACACCGGCCCCCAAGGGCATGGTTTTAATACTTTGCCAGATCAGCATTTCGAACAAGAGAAGTACGCTTCAAATATATTATAATTGTTTCTATACGGAATACATACGACCAGGGCAAGTTACTCCGCCAAGGCAAGTTACTCCGCCAAGGTAAGTAACCCCGCCAAGGCACGATACTCCGCCTAGGCATGTTACCATGCCAAGGGTCATAACTCCGCCAAGGCAAGTTACTCCGCCAAGGCAAGTTACTCCGCCAAGGGAAGTAACCCCGCCTAGACATGTAACGCCGCCAGAATGCATATTACTCCGCCAAGCCATAGGCTCAACACAGACGGAATATTGAACTTCCCATACTGCGTAGCAAACCATACTCACAACCCCGGCACGAGATTGACTCTGTCTTGAGAGGTTAATAATGGGAATCACGCTGTCACGCATAAAGGGAAATAACAATAAAATAATAAAGCATTCACGTTTCCCAAGTAAGTGGAAATACCTACTACAATAACGGTGCTCGTGAACGACACAGGGACCCACTGTCTTTCTTGCTTTATGCTAGAAAACAAGGAATGGGCCCTACCAATAATGCAGCACCAGTAACAGGTATATAAACCTCAGCAAAAAGGTATACGGGGGCTTTTCCCCATTTTTGAACCTTACTCTCTCTCTTACTTGCATAATTCTCTCTGATTGTCTTTCTAAGTCTTAAAGTATTCTGAAATACTGACTTGAGCGTCGGAGAACGATTGCAGGTACCACCCCCAATCGGGTCAAGGCTGAAAAGACTCCTCCAGGCGGACTGGGACACCGCCCAGTGTATACTGCACTCCGTGTCAAAGCATAAGAGGCAATTCCAGGCGGACTACAACGTCGCCCCAGTATGGTTCAGACTCCGCCTCATCTTACGAAGACACTCCATATCTGAACATTTATGCACATCACTTTGTATCAGATTGAGCTGTCTCAGGATCATAACTTTACACCCCCCGTAAAGGACGGATCATTGGCATGCCCGGTGGGACTCGTTAAAGTTATTCCCACCTCTCGTTTAAGAAGTTTGGTCTCTTATTATGAAAGGTAATGGGAGAAACCAACCAGATGGGCACGTGGAAGATATCACTGCCCAGGAACAACCAGTGAACAGGCACTTAGCTCTCGAGTCGCCTGTGGAAAGTTCAAGAAGAATGGTGCAGGTTTCAGCACCAAATCTAAAGGATGAGATGATAAAAAAGCTGAGGGAGGAACTGATGGAATTGAAACGTGAAAGAAAGAGCGTGGAGGAGAGAGCCATGTCTCTGATCAAGGGGTCATATCACACAACCGAGGGAAAAAAATCCTCTACTCCCCAGTATTCAAATATCCTACAGTTGAAGGGAAGCCATGACCTGGGGGCAGATAAAGATGTCATTTGCAGGATGTTCCCTCGGATTCTTGTTGATGATGCCCTTAACTGATTCAGGAAGCTACCATCAGGTTCCATTAACTCACGGGAAGGAATGGCAACAGCGTCTGTTGACCACTTTGTCATCTCCAATGATACTCCCAGAACATCTCATACCTTGGCTCAGATTAGACAGGGGGAGCATGAAACTCTCAAGGACTTCTTGAAGGGGTTTCACAAGGAAGCAGCTGCTGTTCCAAACTTAGCAGAAGCACTTCAATTGCATATAGCAATAGAAACTTTGTAACTAAGCTCTGCTTTTGCCATGTCATTGGCAAAGAATCCTCCAGTGAATTTCGAAGAATTCAAGAGGAAAGTATCCAAGTATGTGAACATTGAAATGCGCTTGGAAGCAACAGCGGCAAGAGAGAAATCCCCAACGTTACAATGGAGTGATAAGAGCAGATCCAGATCAGGTTTTTACCAAGAAGGTCTAATGAGTCATAACCTCGACTCATCTCTCTTTCTCTCTTTTGTAATTCATAATCAATGATTCACCCATTGTTTTCATGATTTTATTCGATGCACAACACTGTTGTGACAAGATACTTCAGGACGGATGATCCTAACAATGTATCCGTTGTTAGCGATGAACCTCTTCGAAGGTACAACTGAGTGAATCACCCCATTCGAAGACTACATGGGTTGTAGGAAGTCTTTGAAGACACAATCCGTACTCCTATGATTGAAAAATGTCTCCAGGACGGATTATCTAAATCACTTAATCTGTGATCTGACGATGTAACTCTTGACGATGTGTACTTTTCCAGAACGGATAACCTCAGTCACCCATTATGTGATATGACGATGCAACTCCTAACGTTGTGTACTTGCCCAGGACGGATGATCTCAATCACCCATTCTGTGATCTGACGATGTAACTCCTGGCGCCATACACACTCCAAGGACGGATGATCTCAATCACCTAATATGTGACCTGACGATGTAGTTCCTGGTATCGTACACATCCCCAAGACGGATGATCTCAATCACTCATGAAGTGATTCGATGATAAAACTCCTGGTACGAACAATTCCCATCATCATCCTTATGATGGAAGTCTTTGAAGACTCAATCCGACCTCAATATTGATCACGCCGAACAGATTATTAAATGCTTTCCTGCATTCAATCTTTACTCTAACTTTGAATTGATTATCCATGGCAGAATTTATTCCCATGCAGATAAGACAACGGCTCCAACATGCAACAACGCTTCGTAAACGGAGTCAACAAAAACTCCTTGGGGGAATTGGTGTCTCAGCTATATGCTGCACCATACTGACCCTAAGGTCCAGAAAACTCCTTGGGGGGAAAGGATTGGTGTCTCAGCTATATGCTGCACCATACCGACCCTAAGGTCCAGAAAACTCCTTGGGGGGAAAGGATTGGTGTCTCAGCTATATGCTGCACCATACCGACCCTAAGGTCCAAAAAACTCCTTGGGGGGAAAGGATTGGTGTCACAGCTATATGCTGCACCATACCGACCTTAAGGTCCTGCAGGCCGCCTCTGGAAAGAACTGGTGTCACAGCTATATGCTGCACTAATTCGTCCCCAAGGTCCTGCAGGCTTCTTGTGGAAAGAGCTGGTGTCACAGCTATATGCTGCACTACGCTAACTCCAAAACGCAACCAGTTTCTTGCAGGATGAACTGGTGTCACAGCTATATGCTGCACCATACCGCCTCAAAGTTTCTTGCAGGATGAACTGGTGTCACAGCTATATGCTGCACCATACCGCCTCAAAGGTACGATCAATTTCTTGCAAGAACAACTGGTGTCACAGCTATATGCTGCACCATACCGCTTCAAAGGTCTAACCAATTTTTTGCAGGATGAATTGGTGTCACAGCTATATGCTGCACCATACCGCCTCAAAGGTTTAACCAATTTCTTGCAGGGTGAATCGGTGTCACAGCTATATGCTGCACCATAGCAATCCTGGATTCAACAATTTTCATTTGATCAGGAGTTACACTCCGGTCCAAGTTCAAAAGGATGAACATTCCATCCAAAGCTTGACTCCGCCTAACTGCCAATGTTTTACGGAGTACATGGGCAATCAACTCAAGCACTACCCAACAAGTTCAAGTAAGTTCAACACTTGTAAAATTGTGCTTCATTGAAATTCCTAAGAGGCTACTCCGCCCTCTTACGGAATCCAATCTCATGCACATTCCTAAGAGGCCACTCCGCCTTCTTACGGAATCCTACTCTTGGAAATTCCTAAGAGGCTACTCCGCCTTCTTACGGAATCCAACTCCTTGGAGATTCCTAAGAGGCTACTCCGTCTTCTACGGAATTCAAATCCAATTTTATGGAAATTCCTAAGAGGCCACTCCGCCTTCTTACGGAATCCAACCACTATGAAATTCCTAAGAGGCCATGCCACCTTCTTACGGAATCTACTTCATGGAAATTCCTAAGAGGACACTCCGCCTTCTTACGGAATCTGTTTCATCAAAATTCCTAAGAGGCCACTCCACCTTCTTACGGAATCTGTTTCATCAAAATTCCTAAGAGGACACTCCGCCTTCTTACGGAATCTGTTTCATCAAAATTCCTAAGAGGCCACTCCGCCTTCTTACGGAATCTGTTTCATCAAAATTCCTAAGAGGCCACTCCGCCTTCTTACGGAATCTGTTTCATCAAAATTCCTAAGAGGCCACTCCGCCTTCTTACGGAATTTGTTTCATCAAAATTCTTAAGAGGCCACTCCGCCTTCTTACGGAATCTGTTTCATCAAAATTCCTAAGAGACTATACCGCCTCCTTACGGAATCTATTTCTTGGGGATTCCTAAGAGGTTACTCCGCCTTCTTACGGAATCTGATCTTACTGAAATTCCTAAGAGGCTACCCCGCCTTCTTACGGAATCAACCTCCTTGGAAATTCCTAAGAGGCTATTCCGCCTTCTTACGGAATCCAATCTTACTGAAATTCCTAAGAGGTCACTCCGCCTTCTTACAGAATCCAATTTCTTTGAAATTCCTAAGAGGCTATCCCGCCTTCTTATGGAATCCAATCTCATTGAAATTCCTAAGAGGCCACTCCGCCTTCTTACGGAATCCAATTCCTTGGAAATTCCTAAGAGGCTATTCCGCCTTCTTACGGAATCCAACCTTATGGAAATTCCTAAGAGGCTACTCCGCCTTCTTACGGAATCTAATTCCTTGGAAATTCCTAAGAGGCTATTCCGCCTTCTTACGGAATCCAACTCCATTGAAATTCCTACTTCGTTGAAATTCCTAAGAGGCTACTCTGCCTCATTACTGAATTTGCTTCGTTGAAATTCCTAAGAGGCTACTTCGCCTCCTCACTGAATTTTACTTCACCAGAATTGCAAAAAGGCTATTCCGCCTCGTTATACTTAGTCATATTTCATTAAGTCCTCAGATGAATATTCCGCCTGTGTTGAGCCTATGGCTTGACGGAGTAATATTCCGCCTTCTCAATATCATTTTACAAGGCATAAATACGACGGACTTAAACACTACTTCTATGAACAAGTATACATTTGCAGAAAATATGTTTTATTGAATATTGCCAATATTAATAAAAATCCAGAGCCTATCCTGGAACAAGGCGATATCATTAAAATGCTGATAAAAACAAAAGCTTGCGAAGGGTTTCAGGAGCTGGTCTTCAAGGGTCGAACGGCATCCCTTCCTGTTGAGCAGAGGTGGCCTAACCTTCACCAGGTTTGATTAAACTTTGGGAGGGAGGCAAGTCTGCCAAAACATATTCAACACTGGGCGCAGGAGCATGACCCCCTTGAACAGGCACCATCAATTCTCCATTGATGAATTCATAGTAAGGATGAATGCCTGTGGTGGACAGAGCAACGCCTGGATTGCGATAACGGAGTTGACGAACAGCCATGCTGAAAGCATCATCAATCGCTGCCTCAGCCGCATCCAGCGTGGATTGTAACTTCTTGTCAAGCTTTTCATTGGCGGCATCAGAGGTAGCTTTTTCAGCTTGCAACCCTTCAACCTGTTTTTCAAGGTTAGTGTACGCAGTAGCTGCTTGGTCTAACTCCGCTACCCAGGCATCTTCAGCAGTGGCTTTATCAAGTTCAAGGAAAATCAACCTCTGCTGGAGCTCACTTGCATCCTTGCCCAATTTTTGTTTCTGCTGAATTAAGTCCGAAATCTGTTGTTTCAGCAGATTATTGTCAGCCCTCACCTGGGTCAGGCCACTCACCTCCTCGCCCAGCTTTGTGTTTTGCTCTTTTAAGCCGGAAACTTGCTTCTCCAGCAAAGCTTTGTCAGCTCTCACCCGAGCCAGCTCCTCCTCCAGCTTCTTGATGTTGGCGTCGGCGGTGTCAAGGTGTTTATCCTTCGCCTTGATCACCTCCGACAGTTGTTCATTATCATGTTCCAAGCTGCGTATCTTCTCAATAGAATCATGAAAAGATTCTTGGAACATGTTGGCTTCAGCAGCCACTTCCGCAATACGAGGGACGGAAGCAAGGAAACCATCAATTTCAGCAAGATGCCACCTTGCAGCAGCAGTGGCATCTGCAACTTCCTCAAAGTCGATGTTTGGGCGGAGAATGAAGTCCGGATCACGCCTCTCTGACTGGTGGGATCCCATATTTGTGAAATACAAATAAGGGTTCATACGAGACCCCGCTAGGGGCAAAGAGACGGATCGCCTAGATGGCTCCCCTGGAACATCGACTAAGAAAACTGCCGCCCCTCTAGAGGTTAAGCTCAAGGCGGGATCTTCAGATGGGCGGACTGGGGAAATTTGGACTCTCTCCGCCTCGTCCCCCGCAACTTGGTCAGGAGAGGCTTGGAATCCCTCCGCTTGCTCCCCCACAAAATCTTCTTCGGGGATGCCTTCAACACAGCCCAAATCAGCAGAAGTACCCGTAACAGGTACCTCCTGAGTCTCTTCCAAGTCAATGGCAACATCGATTGATGTCCCTTCCTCAACCCTCTTCTTGCCCTTAGTCCTCCTCCTTTGCAAGGCATGAAGATCTACTTCTTCTTCTTCCTCTTCAGCAGCTTCTGGTTCTTGGCGTTTTTTAGAACGCCTTTCAACAGCAGCTGCTGAAGACCCTGCACCACCTTCAAAATTCACTATGTTGGTGGATGCAGGGAAATGAAGGGTCTTTGTAAGAGCAGCAGTCAGACTCCTCCTGGGCTGCACATTGTTCTCCGCATTAATTTCCCTGCGGCTCATTCGGATCTGCCTGATGCGCTCCATCCCAGGGAATGCAGCAATTTCTCCTGCAAAACAACATGCATAAATTTGATCAGAAAATGCAGGAAACAACAAGAGTAATATTCAAGCCAAATGTCTTAACGTATTACTTAAATATCCCTGAGCATCCCGCCCAAGCAACCTTCGACATAAAATCAGCTTGTGGACGGAGTTGTACTCCTTCAAAGTTCGAAGTACTTCCACAGACGCCGCCGATAGAGCACCCTCTTCAACTTCATACGCTCGCTTGGTTAAGAGAAAGTGCTCATGTGTCCACGCAACTGGGAATCGATCAATTCCCTCTTTATTCCGCCAGAAGATGGACTCCCCCTTCTTCACAGAAACCTTTACAAAACTTTTTCTGAAGTGGAGTCCGCCTTCCTTGGCGGAGTCCGCAAACGATTTGAAGTTTAAAATCTTCGGCTCCGCCTGAAGAGTGACAAGGCCCATACCGCCTGTTTTTACCTTCACCCTCCTCATGATGCGGCAGAAAGAAAAGAACAACGCCACAGTAGGCGTAAACTCCAGATGCTCCGCCATCACCTCAAAGCTTCGAACTATTCCCCAACCATTTGGGTGCAGCTGAGAAGGAGCACAATCCAAGAACCTCAGCACGCCCATCTGGAATCTGTTCAAGGGGAAACGCACTCCCAGCTGAGTGAACAGAATATCGTACATATATATTGTACGATTATTCTGAGGACGATGGCAAATCCTTTCGAATGTCTTAGGAGAGCGAACAATGAACCTATCTTCATACCGTTCATCTTTCCAGATAGGCACAGACAGCTCCACTACACCGCCACTAGTTGTTGCGTGGCGAGAGGAAGTACCCTTAACATCCTCCTCAACCCAACAATAACGATCAATCTCGAGCGTCTTCTCCCAGTCCAGTCCATGCAACACGACGTTTTGACACTCTGCCATTGTCAATACTTGGGTATGGGAAACACCTCCTGACACAAACGAATGTACAGCATTACTAAAGTACTCCACGCTGCTGTAAAACGTCGAGTCCCTCCCAGTATAAAAAGCCTCATCTTCACTCTCAATATCAGAAAACATGGGACGAACAGAAACCCTAGAATGAGACTCTGACCTCTTTCCTCTCATCTTCCTTTTTACGAACACACAAAAAGGAAAACTAAAGCTAACCCAATGGAAATGAAGAAGCAAAGAAGAGGAAGAAGCAAGTACCTTAAGCTTCTGAAAGATAGAAGAACTCCAAACACCAATAAACTCGCAAGAGAGTAGCAAAAACACTTTCAGCGAACAAATACGAAGTGAGAGATGAAGCAAAACATTTCCCTTCTGAGAGTTTACCTATTTATAGGCATGGCTTGGGGGGAAATAAGCGAATCCTCAGAAATCTCGAAGATGTGTTTGCAGCCGTTAGATAAATCTCTTCAACGGTTCTAAAATTGAAATATGCGTTTACAACCGTTGGATTTGTCTCACTGACGGTTCCTTTTTTGCTGAAACCAATAGATATATCTAAGGGCAGATATTTCATGGGCCACGTTTTCAAAATCCAAGGCCCACGGTAATAACCTCGAAAACGGTTCTCAATTGCCATCACGCGCATTTATGTCCTATCATTGGAATGGCAATCGTTACGAGGGCATACGTGGCAATGGGAGACTGAAGAATAAAAAACGTGGTTTCGAGGCGCATTAATGACAGGCGTGGCAAGTAATGACAAGCCAATAAATACATGAAAACATTTGCCCACAAATCCTGAACTAGCAAATGCCGCCTAAACCCATGCCTACAAAAGCTAAACTTAAGTGTCATAGCTCATTAAAGTGACTCCGCCAGTCACTATAACAAGCTAGGGGGCATATGATCTGGTCCCAACACCGGCCCCCAAGGGCATGGTTTTAATACTTTGCCAGATCAGCATTTCGAACAAGAGAAGTACGCTTCAAATATATTATAATTGTTTCTATACGGAATACATACGACCAGGGCAAGTTACTCCGCCAAGGCAAGTTACTCCGCCAAGGTAAGTAACCCCGCCAAGGCACGATACTCCGCCTAGGCATGTTACCATGCCAAGGGTCATAACTCCGCCAAGGCAAGTTACTCCGCCAAGGCAAGTTACTCCGCCAAGGGAAGTAACCCCGCCTAGGCAGGTAACGCCGCCAGAATGCATATTACTCCGCCAAGCCATAGGCTCAACACAGACGGAATATTGAACTTCCCATACTGCGTAGCGAACCCATACTCACAACCCCGGCACGAGATTGACTCTGTCTTGAGAGGTTAATAATGGGAATCACGTTGTCACGCATAAAGGGAAATAACAATAAAATAATAAAGCATTCACGCTTCCCAAGTAAGTGGAAATACCTACTACAATAACGGTGCTCGTGAACGACACAGGGACCCACTGTCTTTCTTGCTTTATGCTAGAAGATAAGGAATGGGCCCTACCAATAATACAGCACCAGTAACAGGTATATAAACCTCAGCAAAAAGGTATACGAGGGCTTTTCCCCATTTCTGAACCTTACTCTCTCTCTTACTTGCATAATTCTCTCTGATTGTCTTTCTAAGTCTTAAAGTATTCTGAAATACTGACTTGAGCGTCGGAGAACGATTGCAGGTACCACCCCCAATCGGGTCAAGGCTGAAAAGACTCCTCCAGGCGGACTGGGACACCGCCCAGTGTATACTGCACTCCGTGTCAAAGCATAAGAGGCAATTCCAGGCGGACTACAACGTCGCCCCAGTATGGTTCAGACTCCGCCTCATCTTACGAAGACACTCCACATCTGAACATTTATGCACATCACTTTGTAGAGTGGACAGTAGAGATTATAGAATTATCTATTATTTTACGTTGACTTAGACTGAAGGGTGAGCAAAAATCAATCAGGAAATTGAGTACATGGCAACAACCCAAAGTCACGATAGTAGTCTTCTATATTTCTCTTTCCTTTATATCTTGGGTAATGAAAAATAATGTTAGTAGTAAGGGACCAAACCAAAGAAACCACGCGCAAAGATGTTTGAAATAACACAAGTTTATAATTTTTTAAAAACTATGGGCTTCATATTTTTGAAAAACTATTTAAGATAGCTTATAGTTTTTGAATAATTGTTTAGTTATCATTTTTATTCATAAATTTGTCCAAATGATAATTTTTATCTCTCATTACAATGTCATATGTCTTTTAACACAATTTAAGCTAATTAAAACTATTTTATTTCAATTCATTATTTGAAAAACAATCTTTATTTACTAAAATTACATCTATGACTATGTTTAGTAAGACTATGAGTAACAATTTAAACTAGTTTGTAATTTAATTTACTAGTTTAAGAGTTTATAAATTCAAATTTTAAATAAACACTCTTATCTATTTAAAGAATATATATTTTATGTTATTTTATATTTAACAATTCATTTTAACAAACACATTTTAATTTAATCACTTAGTTTAGTGACTTTCAATTGTCAACTTTCAACTAACTCGTTTAGCAAAATAGATGCCATAATTCTTATTGAATATTTTTTTCAAAATTAGTGAATGATCATACATCTTATTAAGTTTTATATTAAAAAACTGAATTATCAACTTACTTTAGCTTTATATCTTTTTATAGTTCTATTTTCGTCACGTGCATAAATTTGGTAACAAAACCATTTAGAAAAAAACCAGTCTAGCAATAGGCAATTAATGACTATTTAGAACCCAATATAACACAGGACTTAGAATTTCATTTTTAAGTTTAAATTAAATCTACATTTTTTACCAATCTCCACGAATTCCAATATGAACTTAAAGCTAAGAAACTAGGAGATAGTGGAACTATAAAATATTTTATGTTTTTGTTTTTAAAGATTTGTAAGGAAATAATGAAAATATTTTTTCTATTTCTGATTTTTCCATACAATGTTTTTAAGAAAAAAAAAAGAAAACAGTTTTATAATTAAAGTAAAATTGAAATATTTTTTCCAACTCAAATAGTACTAGGTTTTTAGCAGACTTGGTCATATATTTTAGAGTCTAAATTAAATTTCAGCATTTTTTACTTGAAGAAATCTGCAACTTGACACTGGCTAAGCCAATGAGGACCAGATAGCCAGCAATAAGTATCTCGTATACTGTATTTGTACAGATTTATAAATATATGTAAAATAGTTAAAATATAATTAAACTTTAAAGATTGATTAAAATAAATTGTGAAATTAAAACTGTTAATTGATTGAATAATTAACTAAAGAGCAAATAGTTAACATAAAAGTTTAGAAACAAGTCACAACTGTAAATATACATTACAAGACATCTCAACAATAAAAATTTATGATATAAAAAATTATACTTTTATTTACAATATATTTTTGTTATATTCTTTATATTTACTTCTGAAACTTAATTATAAATCATGATGTGTGTGGTGGGGTATAACAATAATATTTCTTAAATTTTGTCAGTTTCCAACAAAGCTGCAGAGTAGGAGACTATTGGTTCTAGATACAAGTGCATTTCCTGAGTAGAAAGAGATGCTATAGGGCATGAGATAGATATCAAGCACTAACATCTTCAATCATTAACATCATTATAAAAATACAAAATGGAGAATGAATGGGGCTGTGAGCAGAGCACACTCATCAATGAGCTAATTCAGGGGATGGAAGTGGCAAGGAAGTTGAAAGCAGACTTGAAGGCACCATATTCAGTTGATGCAAAAGATTTGATGGTGCAGAGAATATTATCACATTATGAAAAGGCACTTCTAATTCTAAGATGCAATGCATCAACATCCGAGTTGCAGACCATGAATCAAGCAGCGCCAACTTTGTTACCAGGGTCCCCAATATCTGTCAATGGAAGTCCTCTGAGGGAGGATGTTGAAGGGGCAAGCAAGGATCACCAGGAAGTTAAACATGATACAAAGAAAAGGTGAATTTTACAAGAATATTTGGTGGCTTTTTTCTGCCACAGAAGCATCAGCTATGTGTGTGGTTATGCTAAAGCTCCTAACAATTTGATTTTTTCTTTTTTAAAAAAATGGTTTCAGAAAGATAATGACCAAATGGATGGATCAAATAAGAGTTAGCTTTGACAGTGGTCTTGAAGGAGCACATGAAGATGGCTACAACTGGAGAAAATATGGTCAGAAAGACATCCTCGGTGCCAAATATCCCAGGTGCAAAAACCAAAACTCTCCAAGTTGTTTTAGTTCTTTACTTTTAACTTTCTATTATTCATGTCCTTTTCTGTCCAATTTCATCTTCTCTCTTGCTCTCTTCCAACACTTCTAAAAATAGTCTAAAAAATTGCTTTATACAATACTTTTTGAAACAACAATCAAATGAGTAGAAAACATTGAATCAACTTAAGCAGGATTACAACCACAATCAAATTTCCTAAACAAACAAAGATTCAATCAACATAATCTTATGAATAGCATTAGAATCAACCATCCAATGCATTACAAACATCAAAATGGACCGGCCAAAAAAAGCCAATGAGCAACAAAAACAGAAGACAACGAACCTGGGTGTATCGGAAATTTGTTGAGGGAGGGGGAACCTGAGAGCGATGGAAAGCTGAGGGAGGGCAAACCTGCGACAGAGATGGAAACTGAAGCACTTCAATGGCTTTGACGGAGAAGACACAGTGCAGAAGACGGAGAGGGACACGGTGGAGAAGACGACGGACGTGACACGATGGCTCGTGAGAGAGACACGATGGAGAACAAGCTGCCTTCGTGGAGAACAAGCTGCCTTCGGCGGTGGAGGTCACGGTTCGGTAGCCAGAGAAGAGGGAAAAGGGTTTAGGGCTTGGGGGATAGCAGAAGTGATTGACAGGGAAAGTCTGCATCGATTAAGTTGTTAAACTTAGCGACGGGGATAATCCGTCGCTACCAAGGTCACTGAATTAAAAACCACTAGCGACGGACGACGACATGTGTCGCTAATATACCAACACTAGCGACGACTACATCCGTCGCTACATTCCCTCCAAAATTTTGGAACCCTTCAGGAACCTTTGTCACGGACACGTTCCGTCGCTGAAGTATCAAACAATAGCGACGGACCGTCACTACCTTGTTCATAGCGACGACATATCCCCGTCGCTGATATGTCAGAAGCCATAGCGACTGCAGTATCACCGTCACTATCACTTGGCGCCATATATAACTTGGAGGGAAACCAAAAAAATGGAGGGAAATAACTTTAGCGACCGTGTCAGGGACGGGGTATGATTTAACGACGGTATTAGTGACGGTTATTTGCCAAATTCAGTGACGGCGTAGTTTTGGTCGCTAATATGGTCACTATTTTCGTTTTCAGGTCCCTTTTCTTCTCACCGTCGCTAATGCGGTCACTGATTAGCGACGGTGTTTGGCGGTCGCTATTGGTGTGTAGCTATTAGTCATTTTTCTAGTAGTGGATGTTACAGGGAACAAGACTACGTCTGAGTTCAGCATATCATCCTCAGATAGATGGACAATCAGAAAGAACAATTCAATCTCTAGAGGACTCGTTACGAGCTTGTATGTTAGAGCATAAAGGAAGTTGGAATCAATTCTTACCATATGTGGAATTCACCTACAACAAAAGTTTCCATGCTAGCATTGACATGACACCTTTTGAAGCATTATATTGAAGAAAATGTAGGACTCCGCTATGTTGGTTTGAGACTGGTGAAAACTTGATGCTAGGACCAGAGTTGGTATAACAAACCATGAATAAAATCAAAATGGTTCAGGAAAAGATGAAGGCAGCACAGAGCAGGCAGAAAAGTTACTATGACAAAAGAAGGACGTTGCTCGAATTTCAAGAAGGCGATCATGTATTCTTGAAAGTCACACCTACGACTGGGGTCGGTCGGGCAATGAAATCTTGAAAACTAACTCATAGATTTATTGATCCATATCAAATAATTCATAAAGTTAGTCCTCGTGCCTACCAAATAACATTACCACCTTTTCTTTTTAATATCCATAATGTTTTTCATGTGTCAAATTTACGAAAGTATATATCTGATTCTACACACGTTATTGAACCTGATGTCATACAAGTTAAAGATAATCTTACATATGATGCACCACCTATCAAAATAGTTGATAGAAGAATAAAAAAGTTAAGAGATAAGACAATTCTACTCGTAAAGGTCATTTGGAGTGAAACAAGAGGAGAAGGTGTTACATGGGAACTAGAAACTGAGATGAAAGAGTCTTATCCCCATTTGTTTTGTTGAATAATATAAATTTTGAGTAAGAAATTTTTCTAAGGGGAGTAGAGTTGTAACACCCCTATTTTTATTTTTATATTAAAATTTTAAAGGAATTAGATTGTGGTTCTTTAGAACTTTTTAATCTACGTATTATTTATAATTTTCTGGAATTTTTTGAAAATTTAGAAATATTTTAATAAAATAATATATTTTAAATAATTTTAAATTCATATAAAGTGACTTAAAATTAAAAATATTTATAAGAAAGTGAAGTTAAATTATAAAAAATTTTCTAAAATCTATTTCAAGTAGACTTATCTAAAAATGATCGGTTTGATATTTTTATCAATCGTAAAAAAATCAGAAATGACCAATAAATTTTTATTAACAGAAAATTTTAGATTTTTAAAATTTAAACTTTATATTACTTATTATAAAATTAGTGAGGACTGATATAATATCGCTAAATTTCAAAAAGGACTAATTTTGAATATTTAAAATATACCGAGTAAAAGGTTACTATTTAACTTAATAATTCAGCCGATATTTACTATGTAAAATACTGTGCATGTATGAAATTTTCAAACTTGCCAGAAACAAAAATTTCAGAAATTGTACAATACTTTTATAATAAAATAATGGAATGCATAGTGATTTTTCTTCCTATAAATACCGAGCGAAGGAAAGATAGAAAATCACAATTTCAGATTAAATTTTCTTAATATAGTAGTGCTAAAGAGATAGTGGTGGAAATAAGAGAGAGAAATATTTTTTTGGAAGGAGGTTCTGCTAAAATAACAAGGAAAGAATACCTCTTTTTTATATTTTTTTAGGGTTATTTTCATATCGTTCTAGAAATCTATTATTGTACTAGATATAATATTATTTTAAGTTACTATTCTGAATAGTAAAATACTATTTCAATAGTAAATTACTATTTCAATAGTAAATTACTATTCAAATAGTAAATTACTATTTACTGTTACTATTTACCTTTACTATTCACATTTTACTATTTACTGTTACTATTTACATTTTACTATTTACTGTTACTATTCATGTTTTACTATTTACTGTTACTATTTATGATTTACTATTCACTATTCACTATTCAAAATTTATCATTTATGTTTTAAGTAGAAATCTTAATTTTCATCTTGTAACTATATTAAAATAAAACTGGTATGTTTTAGAACTCGGAGACGAGGCACACATAGATTTTCAATAACGAATCAGGATACAAGAGGTAAGGGGGAGTGAGATAAGAATATAATATAAAAAGACATAAGATTAATGGGAGAAGTCCCATACTCCTTTTAAATTTAATAATATTATTATTTTAAAATATTAACTTCTTAACTTAAAATTTATAATAAACTTTAAATTAAATATCTGATGTAACTAACTCTGACATACCTATGCAAGGACTTGGACTTTTATAACCTATACGACCTGGACTATACCTATATAAGGACTGAATTATATAGACTTATATTGACCTATACAAGGAATGAACTATAAGGACTCAAAATCAATTTTGATAAATTAAATAACCATTAAAATTTGAATTATATTTAATTAATTTGATTGTAATTATTAGTATTTGATTATTATTGATGATATTTAATTTTGATCGATATTATTTGATTATGATTGACATTTTTTGATTATGATTGATGATATTGTGATTGATAATATATATTTGAATATGATTGATGATCTTGTGATATGAAGTTGAGCATATAGCAAGTATGACGAAAAACTAAAACTCAGTAAGAATTTTCTTACCTTACTCTTTAAATTTTTATTATTTTAAATCTTTTAATTCTTCTTAGAGATTATTTTTATTAACTTTACTTTTAATATTTAGAATAAAAAATTTAGTATTTATTTAAAAAGAAGTCATTTTATGAAAATTATTTTATAAAAAGCTTGAATTAATTAATTCTTGAATTAAAGAAAAATTTTATAATTTTAAGTATTTTCTTTAATAAATTAAGAATTATTATCTTTAAGTAAAATAAAATTTTCAAAAGTAAATTTTTTTATTCCAACCTAATAACTAAAGATATTTGGAAATAATTGAGATTTCTAAATTCGATATTGTTAAGATTCAATTTGAGAAAAAAAATATGTAAAGTTTTCTATGAGAAGTTTTGAGATATTTAAGGCTTGGAAACTCAATATTGGCGAGAATTGAAAACTGTACCAAATTTATTTCTGTATGACAGAAATTCAGAGAATTGAAAAATGTACAGTTTATTAAGATGTGTTGTAAACCTTTATGGTATTTAATAATCGAGTTTCTAAAAGCCTTAACCAACTAAATACGCGAGTAGTTCATGCATTATAAATCATTAAAGTAAAACAAAATGATATTGTCTGGGGACAGATTATAGAAACCAAGGGTACATTAGAGGAGGCTTAATTACGAGCCTTGGGATGAGAGGGTGTGAAAGGGTGCTTCAGGGGACATAGGGTAGCTCCCTAGTGTCGGTTACTTTCACAATAAAAACTTTCTCAATCTGACTAGTCTCTAAGTGTTTCCATGCCAGTTGAGCTGTTCATATTATTATCCAGACTTATGGAACAGTGTAAATTCCTAGTTGTCCCAGTGCAAATTAAAATTTAAGGGCCCACATATATAGGTAAGTTATGATGAGGATATTGCAAAACATTCATGTATTCATAATTGATTATGTGTGTGATTGTAATTGATATTATTATATATTAGTTTGTGAAAACCTTTTATTGTTTATGCCCCATTTGGGAATATTATATTCTGTTTCTCACTCATTTCTCTGTGTTTTTGTTTCATATGTTTTAAATTGATGGTTCAGATGGAAGGATCGAAGAATCTCGGCAGTGAATATAGCACGTTCTAGAAAGGGAGCTCGGTATGAATACCGTGGTCCAATGAATAAATAATGTTATTAAGTAACTGCTTCTGGGCCATGGAGTTTCCTCTCTTTCTTATAATGTTTAATATTTATTTTCTTCAGATAAATGTAAAATTACTTTACAAAGTTTTAATAATATTTATGAGGTATTTCAGAAATGATATATGTAATTTATTTCAATGGTTTCTTTTCAACAATCATATCTTTTTTTAAAAAAAATTATGAATTTTTATAGAATTTATTAAGGTGTAAGAGAGGGTGTTACATGATGCATGCCAAAAGAGCAGTAATGAGAACCACGTCCCAGGGGAAGAACTATTCACACCAGCGGTACCTTGGCCTTTTCATCAGTAGGGAATAGACAACTTGGGGCCATTCCCAAAAGCTCCAGGCGAGGTTAAATATTTGATTGTAGGCGTGGATTACTTTACAAAATGGATTGAAGCAAAGGTCGTAGATTATATCACTTAGGCTCGAACCCTTCGTTTCTTGTATGAAAATATTATCGCACGCTTTGGCATACCGAGGCGTATAGTCATTGACAACGGTACACAGTACACAAACGCTAAGTTTGTAAGTTTGCTTGAAGGACTTCAGATCTAACAAGTTTTCTCATCGGTGGAGCATCCCCAAACAAACGGGCAAGCCGAGGTTGTATTTGCATGTTGTTAACAGGTTTTGATAATGACAAAAGGAACAAGCATAAGAAGAACTTCATGAATCAAAAACAAATGAAATAATCATAATTGATGTATCAAATCAAGAGACTCAAGAAATCATGAAGAAAACATTCTACAAGATCAAGAAATCAAGAAAGCAATTCATAAAGACAAAGGAAAGGAACCATGGATCAAAACACATCAAGGAAAGATCATCAGGCATGAAAAAACACCAAAAAGCATTGCTTGAATCGATTCACACACGAATGAATCGATTCAGAGCCCTAGAAGTCACAAAAATTAGAAACAGTATGTCCTGAATCGATTCACCAACACCCTGAATCGATTCACACGAAGCTGACAGCCCAGGAACTCAAAAACAGAACAGCCTGAATCGATTCACCAAGGCCTAAATCGATTCATACGAATCTGAAACTCTAAAATATCCAAGTCAAAATGTCCTGAATCGATTCAAGAAGATGTGAATCGATTCAAGATGTGGGAAACATCCCTAAAAAGACAAATTTAAGTAGGAACCAAGCACCCAAAACCCACTATACGCAAAGACAAGTTGGAACCATTACTTGCAACGGCTAGAAGGAATTTGGGACAGCTTCAAGGCTCTATAAATTGCTCTCCAACTCAAGCACAAAACAAGAAACAAGAGGCAATCAATTCTATATTCATTCTTTGTGCTTTGTGAGTTCATATCTTTGTATATTCTGAAATCTTGAGATTTAACTTGTATATCTTCTCTTGTTGAGAGTTAGAAGTTCGAGAGAGCATTCACTTGTGTATCTACTCTATTTAGAGAGTTCATATCTTGTAAACACTACCAAACATAAAAGCTTTTCACTCTAGGTTGAGTGGTCACAAAGGTTGGGATTCAACCTTTGTGTATTGAGAGTTTGAGAGATTGGGTGGGTTACCCTTGTGCTAGTGAGGATTGAGTTCTTGAGTGTGGGACACTAGGAAGCTGCAATTGCTCATAGCTTGTAATCTCTAAACTTCAATAGTGAAAAACCTTCAAGTGGGTTGCTTGAAGGCGAGACGTACACCGGGGTTGGTGGAACTTGTTAAATCGGTTTGCAAGCTCTTCTTCCTTACTCTTTTACATTTATATACTGCATTTGATTGTTTTGTGTTAGTTGATTGTGATTTGTTTACTTGAGCTTGCTTGAATTAGTTAACTTTAAACATTGCACACCAAGTGTTTGACAAATTGTCTAAGCTATATTTACCTCTTGTTTTTGCATTGTCTCTTGCATTAAACTTGATTTCACTTGCATAATCTTTAAACTTGTGATAAAGGAATCAAGTTCAAAGGAATTCCAAGGAAAGTTTTAAAAACTCAATTCACCCCCCTCTTGAGTATTGAGGCCACTTGAATCACAAGTGGTATCAGAGCTTGACTCTTTGTAGATCAAGCTTAACAGCTTCAAGAGATAAAATGGCCTCAAGTTCTCTAAACCTTTTTCCCGAGGGTGGTGCCACAAATAGACCTCCCGCTTTCAATGGGGAAGGATATGCGTTTTGGAAAGAAAGAATGAAAATCTTTGTTCAATCAATTGATTTAATAATTTAGAATGCCATTGAGAATGGTCCTTTTATACCCATGCATACTATTAATGGTAAAAATGTTGAGAAACCCATGGATGATTGGACTAATGATGAAGAAAAGAAAATACTATACAATTATAAGGCTAAAAATCTCATTATTCTAGCATTAGGTCCCGATGAATTATTTAGGGTAATGACTTGTCAAACGGCTAAGGGAATGTGGGATACCTTGCAAGTAACCCATGAAGGTACTAGTGATGTAAAAGACTCTAAGATTAGTACCTTGACTAGTCAATATGAGAGTTTTAGGATAAATTCCGGGGAAACCATTGTACAGATGCAAAAGAGATTTACCCTTATAATCAATCATCTTATTACTCTTGGTAAAGTTTATACTAACAAAGAACTTGTGCATAAAGTTTTGAAAAGTCTTAGCAGGGAATGGCAACCTCTCGTCACTACCATTAAACAATCCCCAAGCATCAATGAAATGTCTCTTGCCACTCTCTTCGGAAAGCTACAAGAGCAAGAGCAAGAACTAAGGGATTTAAAGCTAGCGGAAGAAGAAGAAAAATCCTCCAAGAAGAAAGGCCTAGCTCTCAAGGCTACTTCTACACATGAAGAAGAATCATGCAGTGACCTTGACGAAGAAGAAGAGTTTGGATTGTTTGTAAAGCGATTCAGAAAGTTTATAAGAAACAGGCGATTCCAAAAGAACTTCAAACCCCAAGGTAAGAAACCCATTTCTAATGAATCCTCTCCCTCACCAAGTTGTTTCGAATGTGGTAAGGAAGAGCACTTCAAGGTAGACTGCCCAAATCTCAAAAAGAAGAACAAGGAGAAGAGAGGAAGAAGAAGAGCTTACATTGCTTGGGATAAAAACAATGTAAGTAGCTCTGATGAGTCCGCAAATGAAGAAGAAAACCTTTGCTTGATGGCAAATCATCAAGAGAAAGATAATGAGGTTAGTCTTCTTGACTTAGATAGAAATGAACTGCTTGATGCATTTGAAGAGCTGTATGATAAATTTATCAAGCTTTCTAGTAAATACAAATTGTCAATAAAAACCATAGATACTCTTGAAACGCATCTTGTAGAACTTGACAAAGAAAATGCATGTCTAAAAGAAAAATTAGCAAATGTTCAAACATGCTTTAAGGATAAACCTTGTAATTTTGCAAAGAAATGTAATATCCTAGAAACCAAGGTCTTAGACTTAAATAGAACATTAGAAAAGTTCACTAATGGTAGAGATAACTTGAATGTATTACTTGGAAACCAAAGATGTATGTTTGATAAAACTGGTTTAGGATACAACTCTACCAAAAAGGAAAAACACTACAAAAACTTCTTTGTACCACCAAGGAGATCAACATCACCTTTTATGAAGTGCAATCATTGTGGCTTTAAAGGACATAACTCTTCAAATTGTAATGTTAGAAAACTAGGGCCAAAGGTTATAAGAAAGGTGTAGGTTCCCAAAGGGACATTACCACAAGCTAACCTAAAAGGACCCAACATAAAATGGGTACCTAGCTATCTAAACTAATTTTGTTTTGTAGGTATGCTTCAAGGCAAACAACACCCATTGGTATTTGGATAGTGGGTGTTCAAAGCATATAACGGGAGACATAAGCAAGTTCATATCATTCACTCCCAAAAAGAAAGAAAGTGTCACTTATGTGGATAACACCAAAGGAAAAATTCTAGGCACTGGAAACATTAGTAAAAATTCCTCTACTTCAATTAGTGATGTATTATATGTTGAAGGCCTCAAACACAACTTGCTTAGCATTAGTCAATTGTGTGACAAAGGATATAGAGTTCTGTTTGAATCAAATTGTTGCAAAATTGAGCATAAGGTAAACAAGGAAGTCAAAGTTTGTTGGTAAAAGGATTGATAATATTTACATGATTGATGTTGATAGTTTGTCCACAAATGATGAACAATGCTTCATGTCTAGAGAGGATGAAACTTGGTTATGGCATAGAAGAATAGCTCATATACATATAGACCATTTGAACAAACTTGTTTCTAAGGAATTAGTAATTGGTTTACCAAAGCTTAAATTTGAAAATAAATTTTGTGATGCATGTCAAAAGGGAAAACAAGTAAAGGCATCCTTTCAATCTAAAAACATTATTTCCACTCAAAGGCCTTTACAACTTTTGCACATGGATCTATTTGGACCTTCCAAAATCAAAAGCTTTGGTGGAAATTACTATGGTCTAGTGATTGTAGATGATTATTCAAGATATATATGGACCTTGTTTCTTGCTCATAAAAATGAAGCATATCATGTATTCAAGAAACTTGCTAAGATTATCCAAAATGAGCAAAATTTAAAAATCACATCCATAAGAACCGATCATGGGGGAGAATTTGAAAACCAATCTTTTGAAAAATTTTACGAAAAATATGGTATCAATCACAATTTTTTAGCTCCTAGAACTCCACAACAAAATGGAGTGGTTGAAAGGAAAAATAGATCTTTAGTGGAGCTTGCACGAACCATGTTAAATGAAAATAATATTGCGAAACATTTTTGGGCCGATGCGGTAAATACCGCCTGTCATGTTATGAATAGATGTTTAATAAGGCCTATTCTAAAGAAAACCCCCTATGAACTTTACAAGGGAAGAAAACCAAATATTTCATACTTTCATATTTTTGGATGAAAATGTTTTGTGCTCAATAATGGAAAAGATAATCTAGGAAAGTTTGATGCAAAATCTGATGAGGCAATTTTCCTAGGATATTCATCATTTAGTAAAACTTATCGAATCTTTAACAAACAAACAAATACCATTGAGGAGTCTATTCATGTGAAATTTGATGAGAATAGCCATAACTCCCCGAGAAAGGAAGATGTTGTTGATCTTGTAGGTACATTCCAAGAAATGAGCTTGGATGAAAAAGAAGGAGAAACAACACAACATGAGGAACCACAACAATGGGTCACTTTGAAGGACCATCCCTTGGATAAAGTCATAGGTGAAATGACAAAAGGTGTAAGTACTCGAAACGCTATTAGAAATGCATGTAATCACTTAGCATTTGTATCATAAATAGAACCCAAAAACATTGATGAAGTTAATATTGATGAACATTGGATGTTGGCCATGCAAGAGGAATTGAATCAATTTGAAAGAAATTAAGTTTGGGAATTAGTGCCGAGACCCAATAATCATCAAGTAATAGGAACAAAATGGGTTTTTAGGAATAAATTAGATGAGAATGGCATAATTACTAGAAATAAAGCTAGGCTAGTAGCTAAAGGTTATAATCAAGAAGAAGGCATTGATTATGAAGAGACGTATGCTCCCGTAGCTAGTCTAGAAGCTATTAGATTATTGTTAGCCTTTGCATGTTGTAAGGATTTTAAGTTGTACCAAATGGATGTCAAAAGTGCTTTCTTGAATAGATACATTCAAGAAGAAGTATATGTTGATCAACTTCCAGGTTTAGAAAATTACCAATTTCCAAATCATGTTTTCAAACTAAAGAAAGCTTTATATGGTTTAAAACAAGCTCCAAGAGCTTGGTATGAAAGATTAAGTAAATTTCTTTTAGAAAACAATTTTGAAAGAGGAAAGGTTGACACAACATTATTCATTAAGCACAAAAAAAATGACATACTATTGGTTCAAGTATATGTTGATGATATCATTTTTGGTGCTACTAATGAATCTTTGTGCAAAGAGTTTGCTAAGCTAATGCAGGACGAATTTAAGATGTCCATGATGGGAGAACTTACATTCTTTCTTGGACTACAAATTAAGCAAACAAAAGAAGTCACCTTCATTAGTCAATCCAAATATTGCAAGGAGTTGCTTAGGAAATTTAACATGGACAAGGCAAATGACATTGCCACACCTATGGGAACTTCATGCTATTTGAATAAGGATGAGAAGGGTAAGGATGTTGAACTCACAAAATATAGAGGTATGATCGGATCCTTACTTTACTTGACCGCTAGTAGACCGGATATCATGTTTGCTATTTGTATGTGTGCAAGATACCAAGCATGTCCAAAAGAATCACACCTTACTGCGGTAAAAAGGATAATGAAATATCTAGTTGGAACTCAAAATATTGGTTTATGGTACCCCAAAAGGGTTGAATACACTCTAGTTGGATATTTTGATTCTGATTTTACAAGATGCAAGCTTGATAGGAAAAGCACTAGTGGAACATGTCACTTGCTTGGTAGTTCTCTTGTTTCTTGGCATAGCAAGAAATAAGTAAGTGTTGCACTATCAACAATTGAGGCAGAATATGTTGCAGCTTGTAGTTGTTGTGCTCAAATCCTTTGGATGAGACAACAACTCCTAGATTTTGGTGTTATGTTAGACCATGTGCCTCTTAAATATGATAATACTAGTGCTATTAACATTTTAAAGAATCCTGTAATGCATTCAAGAACCAAGCATATTGAAATTCGACATCATTTCATTAGGGATCATGTATTAAAGGGTGATTGTGTGCTTGAACATGTTGAAACTACTAAACAACTTGCTGATATATTCACCAAACCACTAGCAGAAGAATAATTTATTCACATTAGAAGAGAATTAGGAATTTTAGACATATCCAACTATGTTTGAATGCTAGGTAATCTTGACAAATACTTGATTTTTAATGTGTTGATGATTAATATATTGATCGGTTGATGTTCCTCTTGAGATTATAAATCTTAGATATGTCATATAGTGGTTGAATAATGTGTATAATGTTGGTCATAACTGGTTGATTGAATTAGGAGGCAAATATTTTTGTAAAAATTGAAGTTTTAATGATCCAAAAGAGTTACAATGTGCCTTGAATCGATTCAGTAGTTTAAAAATGTAATTCAAGGAGAACCAAAATCAAATGAATTGATTCACACCCTCTCTGAATCGATTCATAGACCTGATTGTTCCCATTTTTCAAAAATAGAATCGATTGAATCGATTCATAAAACCCCTGAATCGATTCACAGCTCTGTTGCTCACTAATTTTTACAAACAGTGAGGTCTGAATCGATTCACGTGTAGTTCGAATCGATTCAAACCCTTGATGCCTCTTGAACTTCAAATATAGTAACGTCTGAATCGATTCACGCACCTTCTGAATCGATTCACGTGACAAGTTTGGCCTATTTTACGTTGTTTTTGGGCTTATTTCTCCATCACTCTTCAAATTTTTCTCTTCCTTCTCTCTAAAATCATCTCCCTCTCACTCTAAAAACTTCCCCTTCAAACCTCCATTACCCATGGCTTCCTCCTCTCAACCTAGAAAGAAACAAAGAGTAAATATTGCTGGTTCCGCCATTCCTCAACACTCTGATCTATCAAGGTTCTTCACCACTCAAAAAGAGTTAGAAAGGTACCAAAACACTTTCTCTGTGAAACATCTAATCTCCCCACATTGGCTTGATATTGAGTTCTTTGAATCCTCTGGCCTTTCCCTCCTTTCTACCCTTCACCAACAAGAGCTTGTTGGATTCATGGCTCTTGAGGAAGTTGCTATTTATCTGGAATTAATCCGTGTCTTTTACTCCACTTTGCGCCTTAAAGATGCTCGATATTATGCCAAAGTGAAAGGCAAGACCATCCTCCTTGATAATGAAGTGCTGAACCAAGTAAGAAAGCTTTCACTAAGCAATGCTCATTTCCATGGAAAAAAACCCTCTCCTTCTTGGAACTACAATCCCCTAGAGGCAAGAACATTCTTCAACCTTGCTGTTCCCGCTAGCACCGTTGGAACTCTTAGCCTTGATTACCGTCTCTTGCACTATGTACTAGTAAAAATCCTTCTTCCTTCAGGTGGAAATTATGCAAGACTAAGTGAGGCATAAATTTTGCTGCTTTAGGCTATCATCCATCAAAAAGAAATAAATAGGATTGATGTTGTGAGGCACCATATAATTGAGGCTCAAAACCTTACTCGTCTCCCATACGCCATCCTAATTACAAAGCTGCTGTGTCACTACAAGGTGGACTTGAAGAATGAGGTCAAGGAACTCGTAGGACCCAAAGGACCCATTGGAAGATCTCATCTCACGAAGATGAATATCATTGAATATCATGGGCTATGGCAATTTCTCCATCGTCCTCATGATGATGCTGAAGATGCTGCTCCTCCACCTCCTCCACCCGCTCCTGCTGATGATTTATTTACTAGACTCACTGCCCACATAGATAGCTATCTGGATGCTATGGAAGCAAATTTCAATACTCGACTTGACAAGCTTGAAGCGAATATGGAAGAACGCTACACCGAGCTTGCAACTCAGATTTCCAGCATCCATTTTCCTCAGCCTTGATTGGCTTTCAATTTTATGTTTTGGTTAACATTGTTTTGCTTTTATGTTCAAACTTGGTTGCCCTTTTGAGGCATTTTTTTTGGTTTTAAATTTGGCACTGATTTATGGTTTTTAATATCGTTTTGTTTGGATGTTATATCTATTTGCTTGGATTTAATATCGTTTTGTTTGGATGTTATATCTATTTGCTTGGATGTCTTGATGATCTGCGTGCATGTTATGATTATTCGCTTGGTTGTTAATCCTCGTTCAAACATTGATTAATTCTTTTTCCTGAGTTTACATTGTTTTTGATAATGACAAAGGGGGAGAGATATTAGAAATTAGAACAAAGAAACATTGTTTTGGGAGAAATACATTGTTTAAAAAGACCAAATACACATTGTCTTAAATGAATGTCTAATTGAAAAACAAAGGGGGAGATAAGAAAGATATGATAAACAAAGGAAAACACACTTTGATTTTTCAA
The DNA here is from genome assembly GCA_037962975.1 of Clitoria ternatea. Lineage (NCBI taxonomy): Eukaryota > Viridiplantae > Streptophyta > Magnoliopsida > Fabales > Fabaceae > Clitoria > Clitoria ternatea. The sequence goes on from CM075670.1 coordinate 287,426,839, forward strand.
ATGGTTCACTATTATTGCTTCTTTAAATTATTGACATTAACAACCCAAGAGATGGCCATTGATTGTCATCATCAAAAAGGGGGAGAATGTATTTGCATGTTGTTAACAGGTTTTGATAATGACAAAAGGCACAAGTATAAAAAGAACTTCATGAATCAAAAACAAATGAAATAATCATAATTGATGTATCAAATCAAGAGACTCAAGAAATCATGAAGAAAACGTTCCACAAGATCAAGAAATAAAGAAAGCAATGCATAAAGACAAAGGAAAGGAACCATGGATCAAAACACATCAAGGAAAGATCATCAGGCATGGAAAAACACCAAAAAGCATTGCCTGAATCGATTCACACACGAATGAATCGATTCAGAGCCTTGGAAGTCACAAAAATTGGAAACAGTATGTCGTGAATCGATTCACACGAAGCTGACAGCCCAGGAACTCAAAAACAGAACAGCCTGAATCGATTCACCAAGGCCTGAATCGATTCATACGAATCTGAAACTCCAAAATATCCAAGTCAGAATGTCCTGAATCGATTCAAGAAGATATGAATCGATTCAAGATGTGGGAAACATCCCTAAAAAGACAAATTTAAGTAGGAACCAAGCACCCAAAACCCACTATACGCAAAGACAAGCTGGAACCATTACTTGCAACGGCTAGAAGGACTTTGGGGCAGCTTCAAGGCTCTATAAATTGCTCTCCAACTCAAGCATAAAATAAGAAACAAGAGGCAATCAATTCTACATTCATTCTTTATGCTTTATGAGTTCATATCTTTGTATATTCTGAAATCTTGAGATTTAACTTGTATATCTTCTCTTGTTAAGAGTTAGAAGTTCAAGAGAGCATTCACTTGTGTATCTACTCTATTTAGAGAGTTCATATCTTGTAAACACTACCAAACACAAAAGCTTTTCACTCTAGGTTGAGTGGTCATAAAGGTTGGGATTCAACCTTTGGGTATTGAGAGTTTGAGAGATTGGGTGGGTTACCCTTGTGCTAGTGAGGATTGAGTTCTTGAGTGTGGGACACTAGGAAGCTGCAATTGATCATAGCTTGTAATCTCTAAACTTCAATAGTAGAAATCCTTCAAGTGGGTTGCTTGAAGGCGAGACGTACACCGGGGTTGGTGGAACTTGTTAAATCGGTTTGCAAGCTCTTTTTCCTACTCTTTTACATTTATATACTGCATTTGATTGTTTTGTGTTAGTTGATTGTGACTTGTTTACTTGAGCTTGCTTGAATTAGTTAACTTTAAACATTGCACACCAAGTGTTTGACAAATTGTCTAAGTTATATTTACCTCTTGTTTTTGCATTGTCTCTTGCATTAAACTTGATTTCACTTGCATAATCTTTAAACTTGTGATAAAAGAATTAAGTTCAAAGGCATTCTAAGTAAAGTTTTAAAAACTCAATTCACCCCCCCTCTTGAGTATTGAGGCCACTTGAATAACAGAGGTGACAAATAGAGAAATTTTAAAAGGATTGAGGAAACAACTTGGGGGGCCAAGGGTGAATGGACAAATCAATTATGTCATGTCTTGTGGGCATATTAGACAACATTGTACTTATCAACAGGTGAAACTCTATTTCGGTTGGTATACAGAGTAGAAGCAGAGTAGAAATCAATCAAATCTCTCCAAGGGTCCAATAATTCAACATAGCAGATAACAGTTCAAGATTACAAAATAAACTGGACCCATTTCATGAAGTAAGGGAAGCAGCTTCCATCCGGGATCAAGCAATCAAGGCTAAAGCCGCCATATGTTACAATATAAAGGTGCAAAAACAAAGATTCAACATCGGAGACTTAGTCCCAAGAAAGGCTTCGGTTGGGAATTGCTTTGCCCACCAAGGGAAGTTAAAACCTAATTGGGAAGGACTATACTAGGTCTATGACGTGACAACTAGAGGAGCCTACTTACTAGAAACCTTACAAGGTGAAGTGTTCAAAAATAAATAGAATACCAAAAATTTGAGAATGTATTATAGCTAACCGGCAACACAAGCCATGCATAGTTTTTCCCTACCTAGGGTTTTTCCCCACAAGGTTTTACATAGGAGGTTTTCAATGAGGCATGCAGCCGAGATACTTTCATGAAGTAAATCAGTTTTAAAAAAATGGTCCTTGTTATATTTACCACCAAACTAGCCCCGGAGTGGCTAAGGAGCCCCAAGAGCGGTTAAGAAATAAAAAATAAATTTAACCCTAGAGCAGTTAAAGAAAACCTAGAAAAGTTAAGGCAATTAAACCTCGGAGTGGCTAAAGAAGTCCCAGGAGCGGTTAAGAAACAAAAAATAAGTCTAACCCCAGAGCGGTTGAACAAACCACAGAGAGGTTAAGACATAAGCCCAGAGCGGTATAATACCACGGAATGATTTTACAAATTATACGCTAAGTTATCACATAACAGTTTTAGCATATAGTCAATAACAGAACGATTTCACAAATTATACATAAGTTACTAAGGATTCTGGAATACATCGACAGAAGCTAAAAGAAGAATCAACTACGGTATAAAATTAAAACAAGTAGAGTACAAAGTTAATAATTTTTTGTTCATGAAAAAACCAATATAGAAGAAGATATGATGCCATTCATAAAAAATATAATGTCATTCATAAAAATATAAGTGTTTTGGGCCACGCCCCAGATTGTAAAAAGATAGGAGCATAGAAGGTCAATAAAAAATCATTAAACATGATGGAGCTCATCCCGTCAACAGAGCCAGAAAAGAGAAAAATTAACTAAGGGTCCATCATGTCATTATCTCCGTTATCGCTATCGCCATCCCTATTTTTATCATCACTACCTCTGTTGTTAACCCCATCTTTAGTGTCTCGGGGGTGTCATCTTTATCTTCAGTGAGAGGAGTATATTCAAAGGGCACATCGGATGGTTCATAAGCTTCACCATTAACCAAGGTAACCAACTCTCCAGCCCTGAATTTGTTATCAATTCCAATTCATTTAAGTTCACAGTGATACCACGGTTGCGGTAGACAACCTGTCGGACTGCATGGCTAAAGGCATCCAAAGCAGCATGGGCAAAACCCTGTATATCATGTTGATGTTTAGCCTGCTCATCCTTAACCATGGTGGAAATGGCCTTCGTTGTCTTTTTGGAGTCTGGAAACCTATTTCTTCAAGTCGGCCACTTCTTGGTAAAATTTCTCATCTTCCTTCTTCAGCTCACCTTCTGCTTTCTATAAGGCCTGGTTACTCTCATTAAGATTTTGAAGGCATTGATGAACCCGACCTTGGTCATTAAGCAAACATGCATTATTCTCTTTTAAACGCTCAAAAATCTCTAAGCAGGCCCTAGGAGGCGACAAAATAAAGGACGGAGAGGCTCTTCAGATGGGACTACATCACCGAATGAAACGCATGGGTCAAGTCATTTGAGTTTAGCCCCTCCTAAAGTTGGTAAGAGGGAATAAACCTAGTTGATGGGGGATAAACCCTCTCAACTAGGTCATCAAAACCTTCATACCCGACGTCATCGACTAAGGTGTCCTGTGGCTTAGAGCCCTTAACGACGGGCCCCTTCCCCTTGTTGGGGCCCCTCTTTTGCTCCTCAGTATTTCTTTACCTTTTTATTTGACCCTTAGCATGTTTCTTCTTTTTATTGTTTGGGTCAGCAGAAGTCGAGGTCGTCCCCTAAGGGAGGGAAACATGCATGGCCTTCCGGAGTTAAGGGAGACTTTGTTTTCTCCAGAGGCGTTGGTGTACATTCCAGCCAGGATGTTTTAGAGTTGATCAAGAGCGTTCCTGCCCATGCTTCCTGAAAAAGATTACAAGTAAAAGGTTACAACAAGTATTGTAAAAACTGGTGTTAAAAAGAGAGTAGAAGAAAGAAAATACCTATATGGGTGAGGTATTCCCTCCTAGTCTCTTTAGTGCCAAGGAGAGAACAGCACTATAGGGGAACACCCTAGGAGATTTCATGAAGAGCATCCACAAAAGCCTTGGAGCCTTCACTGACTATGCCGAACTCGCCATTAAGAAATATTGGTGTGTTCATCCGGTGTGGATCAAGAACTGGCCTTCTTCATCATTCTAGAATAAAGGGTCGGTCCCTTTGACAAAGACTTTGAAAAAAAGTGTTTGAAGGAGGCACCCACAGTCTTTGTGGAGTCTACATATGCATCAAAATTGATGATGTCACTCTAACATTGAAGGTTGACAAAGCCCATACTGCCGCCGAAGTTACCATGCCACATCACGCGAGCGTAACGGAAGAAGATGACAACGATTGAAGTGAAGCCGAGGTGACTGACAAGCACTTCCAAAGAAAGAATAAGACCCTATTTGTTGAGTGGAGTTGGCTAGGGACAATATCCAAAAATTCTAGCACTCCCATCTCAAATTTGGTAAAAGGAAGCTAAACTCCCTCCTTGATCAAGAGAATCTCATGGAGGAAAAAGTACGTTCCTGAGGGATATGGAAAACCCGGTCAGCAAATTATGGAGCGATCAAGGTGAAAAAATCTTTGTATTTATTAGAATGCCAGAAGCGGCCAGCCTCAAGTTTCACACTGTCATCTACTTTGGAGTGGCGAATAGGGACCTCAAGAATCTCCCTATGAACTTAGAAATAATTTTAGGCCTTGAGGGCCATCCAGTCCAGTCTGTTTGCCAGGTTGGTGTCCTCAGGATTGGTCCTAATAGCGAAGGTTCCAACAGCCATAGCAACTGTGTGTTCTAAAAATGGAACAATCACGTAAAAATTAGTATCTTCAGTATAGTAATGGACTACGTTGGAGTTACCTTATCAGTTTGGAGATGAGGTCGGGAATGGTGACCGAGGTATAGAAAAATGGAATAAGGGTGATGATTCCAGGTTAGGGGACCACATTTGTAACCTCGTTGGCCAAGTTAGAACCTTAAAATGGGCCACTCTAATACTTTGTCCTAACCCACCTACGAATATCCACTTGAGTGACTCGCGGTCTAGACCGAGGTTCCTCAAGTGGTCATGATGACTGGTTATAATAAATTTCTATAGAATCATCCCTCGCCTGGCCATTGCCAGCAGTTAAATTCGACATTGTAAAATCAATAAATGTAAGAAAAGGCCAGGGTTGAAGAAGAGGCTACCTGGTTAGATGAGTCTTGTGGTTTTTCTGGTACGGGCCAGGACAAAGTGCAAGAAAGTAGGACAGCAGAGCAGTAGAGTTTCTGGGAGAGAAATGACAACTGAAGAAGCATCTGCCACCACTTCTTCTTTTATAGGCTTCGAAGGTGCTATAAGCCGAAGGCCAACCGCCGCGGCCCATGGACGAAGTGGAATATGAAACGACGCAACCCATGAGGCAAGTGTCACTTCAACTCCAAAATGGTTGGACTGTTCTAACAAGATGGCGCATTAGATGAACGCACCAATAGCAACATGTCCCGTCAGATTTCTGAAGTCCTGATTAAGAACATGAAACATCTGATGAATTTCCACACTACGGTTGAAAAAGTGTAAAACTTTTACAAAAAGCTAAGTATCTAAGGTAAAGATAGCTCATTACCGTGACATCATCATGATAACGAGCTAGGGGGCAAATAATCTGGTGTCCATACCGGCCTCTATGATCAGGTAATACCGGACCGTATTAAAAATGAATAAGTTAAGGAAAACGAAGGCCGGAGTATCCAAAAATTAGAGCACTTATAAAACCCCGGCACGGATTTACAGGCCCGACCTTAGTTGAGAAAGCTGACACTGAGTCAAAGTCAAATGCAAGTGGACAATTTGTCTTTGATCAAAATCTGCAGCATTAACAAGGGTCAAATTGTAAGTTGCAACGTAAGAAGTTCTATAAATAAGAAGCATTCATTAACATATACATGGCATTGGTTACACTTATTAATTACACTCATAACCTCATTATTGCTCCGTTGTACCCATTACTGACTTAAGCATCAGAGTCCCTTTTACAGGTACAACCTCGGTGTGTCCAGTTTAGTACGGATCAACACAGTGACCCCCACTGGATCTGTGTTTTATAACACTGGACTTTCACTGAGATGTTGTAATAATAGAGAGAAAGGGAGAGAGAGAGTAAGGTTTTGACACTGGCTATGAGAGGAGCACTTTACCCCCCGCACACTAGACAAAACAACTTCATTTCAATGTATGCTTATGTTTAAGACAAAATGGAAGGCTCTAACAATGTGTATGAATGAAGTATATTCTTGTATGTGTGTAGCAAAGATCAAGTACAATATACTGCTTTATTTCAACCTAAAAACCTTGCAAAAAGAAAATTAATTTTCCAGACTATATTTTCAAAAGATTTTACTCTGTAACACACAAACCTAAACATGAGATGATGAATTTCTATTACTCACAAAAACTTTTATAAAAACCTTTATGATTAAAGATCATTACTAGAATTTCAACAAGGGCCAATGACGGATGTGTGGTTGAATTTGCTTTTGTATATAACTTATGACTCAACAAGCCTCTTAAAGATCATTACTAGAAGTTACCCAAGACTACTGTTGTGTGGCCCACATAGAAATCTTTGTGCGTTGGGCAGTTGTTTTTAAGATTAATCTATAAAGAGGACTAGCTTCTTACTTTAACTTTTTTAAACATAACTACCTAAACAAAAAAATGGATTTTTGACTCGTGTAAGGTCTTTTTTAAAACAAAACGTAATTATGGGGCAAAATCCAAAGAAATTAGTGGTCTGTGGTAGTTTGTGTCATGTCAAAGTTTAATTTTCCCACAATGGAAGGGTGAATTTAGAAATTCTGGCAAAAACTCTGCATGTTTAACACGTGTCAAGCATGCAGAGAAACCTATGATAACGAGACCAAACCAAGAGAAATCGCATGAGCATCAAACAAATTTGACCAGCAGTCAGATGAAGTCATCTGTTTGAAAGATGAATTTGGCCTGCAATTCATCCCATGATCAGAACAAATTCCATGTGTCGCACATGCAAAGGAAGCAGACCCGTTGAAAGACGAAATGTAGCATAATTTCGTCTCTTGCAAAGACGAACTTGGGTGCCAAACATTATTAAAATGGTCCCTTCCGGTTACGGTGGTGAAAGATAACTTTGACTTTCACTCATGGTCCCTTCTCGTTCTTGCACTGGCTCACTCTCACTCTTTCAAAGTTTCACACTTGTTGGTAATGAACCATTTTTTGATCCTCGATCAAAGTCACGTACTATGTTGTGTTTTTAAAAGTTATAAAGGTACACATCTTTAATCTTTTAAAAGCTTAATTCTTTTTTGTTGGTAATGTTTTGTTCATGTAATAATAAATTTTAGGTGTATAGATAAAATATAGTATGTTGAATATATTTTAATTGTTGTAAAATAATATTGTGAATATAAAACCTTAAAATAAAAAACATTTTAATAATATTTCTATTTTTGTTTTTTATTTTATAAGAGTATTTTTTTAGTGGATAGTATTATTTGTTTAAGGAATAGTAAAAATTGATTTGCGTAACTGATAGTGTTATTTGAGTAGTTGATTTGAGTAAAAATTGATTTGAGTAGTTGATAGTGTTACTTGTATAGGCATTTTTAATTTATTTTTAGGCATTTTTAATTTAATGTTTAGCCTTTTGGCTTTTTAATGAGATAATATTTAATATTAATTTTAATGTTATGTAATTTGTTGCTTTATATGTGAGTATTTATTATTAATGAGAAACAGTGTTGAGAAAAAATATTAAATAAAATATTAAATATGAAATATGAAATAATTTTTGTTAAATATGAAATAAAATATTTTTGGAGAAAAAATTTGTTTATTTGTCATAAAATATAATTTTAAATTTTCTGTTAAAGTGTTTTTTTATTGTGTAAAATAATTATGTGTGTCTTGTAGGATGGACGTATCGTCTTCATCTATGTGATAGTCAAATGAAGTTAATCTCGGCCCTGAAAATCCATCACTTCTAAAATTTCAAAATGTGCATGTATCCGAATATGTATGGAATGGAAAAGCAGACAAGATTTTAAAATGTAGACATGCATTGCTTTTCCGTGGCGGGAGAGGTTCTGTTTCTCAACAAATTCTACCACTGTTACAGAGAGTCGGTTTCCTTGGGATAGCCAACTTCATTCTTTTTCAGGTGGAGCCTGCTTTGGTGCCTGTACTTGTGGAGAGTTGGAGACCTAAGACGTACATATTCCATATGTCACCTGGTGAGTGCACGATTACCCTCCATGATATGGCAGTGCAAGTTGGGTTGCAAGTGGATGGTCGACCATTGATAACCGATACATCAGAACGAGATTGGAAGGCATTGGTGCAATATTTGTTTGGTTTGTATCCGCCTGATGATGCATTTCATTGTAGTTACTTGAAGATGAAGTGGCTTTCAGACAACTTTGCCAACATTGAGGACCACCTTGGGACTCCACTACAGTTGTTGAGATACACCAAAGCTTATATTCTGTGCTTGATTGGTGGTGTTATATTCTTTGATCAGTCCAGCAGCAGGATCTCTTTGAAGTACCTGCCATTATTGGGAGACCTTGATACGTGCGGTGAATACAATTGGGGTTCTGCAGCACCGAGTTATTTATACCGTGAGTTATGTAAGTCTACTGATTATGATAGGTCATCAATTTGTAATCTACATCAACTACTTCATGTATGGGCTTGGGACAGGTTTCCTAGTATTGCTCCAAATGTCCCCCTCCTGATAGACTTCCAGGAACCCCTTATGACGTGAAGTAACAAAATTATATATTATTTAAATTTTTGTTTAGGGTTTTAACAAAATGATGTCATGTGTTTCTAACACCCAACTTCATTGTAGGTGGTTAGGGAGTCAAACGTTCAAGGTTGTGAGACCAAATCTTGACTTCTACTGGCGTGCATTGGACCAAATAAGTCGCATTGATGTAAGTATCTTAAAATGTTGGGCATTAACCATTAGAATTTGTTGACTAATTTTTTATGTTGTTAATGTCATACAGATTATGTGGACCCCATATACTGATGAAGTCTTGCAGACTTTTCCTGAAATTTGTTTGCAAGGGTCAGACTCGTAGATAACGGCGGTACCACTATTATGTACCAACATAGTTAAGTGGCATCAGCCAGACCGGGTGATGAGACAGTTTAGAATGCAACAACATATACCATTGCCACCTCGTCAGCTGGATGATCTCCATGGCATTACACAGAAAAGGAAGACTAGTGAAAATTAGGCTCGGATGTATGTGTTGTTGGTTGACATGTAGGAAAATCGCCTTCAACATGTATGTACAAACCCTCCTATTGAGGGTCTACTGAGTGTGATTTCTGAGTATATGTATTGGGACCACACGCATACGCGAAGATGGATCACAAGAAAACATGCTCTGGCTGCTCAGTAAGTTCAAACATGTAACATGTGTTGATTGTTTAATAACATTTTTTAGGTTCAAGCTTGTAACAGTGTGTTTTGTGTTATGTAGGTTGATGCGGTGGACACCATCCATTATCTGGCAATAGAACATATACAACGCCCTTGCCAATCAGTTGCAAATGTGTTTAACTAAATCAAGATACAGTCCATGAATATGATGCAAATGTGCTCTGAACAGGGTCAAGTCTTGGAGCCGCACATCCTACAATCACATGTGCACATGAGCCAACCAACCAGCCATTTGAAATTAACATGCCTGGAAACAAAAATGAGTGATAGGGGATTCCGAGGGGTAGAACACAAAAGGATCACCAAGTAAATAATCTACCATCGTTGCCTCCACCAGAACATGGATTGTATTATGTTTTGTCCCCATCTCAGTCAGACTCAGGGTTTAAGCCAGCATATGAGTGGCCCTTGCAAGCATTTGGCCATGAGCATCACTATTTTACCCATAATGTGGATCCCCTTTTCAGGCAAGTAGGGGGCAACGGTTGTACAGGGGGCAACGACTATGCTCTTTCACCACAAGAGTCACCAACGATGTTCATTAATGAGTTGTTAACACCTAACACACCATTGGTGATGCATCTGAGTGAAGGAAGCTCACATGATTTTGGAAGAGGGTTAGATTTAAACATAGATCTCTTTGGGGCTGCGAGCACAATTAACTTAGCTGCTGATAATGATGTGGATGAAGACCGTGACATACCTGCTTTACTGCAGAGAAGGAACTCACATGGGCATGCAAGGGATTGGAACAGTCCATGTATTTTTTCCCCAACCCCGACCATGCTCGTCGTCCTTAGATAATATCATTATGTATTAACCTATGTTGCTATTTTTAAAATGTCATTGTGTATCAATTTTTGTTGACAACGTTTATAATGTAATGTTGGCATCCACTGTTGTTAAATTACTTGTCATTCAAAAAAGATCATAGTTACATATTCCATAATGTGGATCACGGACCTTGGGTCTTACTACTTGACCCTAATGCAAACTATCGACATTAACGCCTGTTATGGGTAGTCTGTTTACAATGTTGACATGTAATGGTATTGGGTTGACTTTCAGCCCAATCCATTTCATTATGCATACGACTGAACTTGGGATAAACTTTTACAAGTACCTTCAAGGGGTCAAGGATTAGCTCCTAAACATCTTCAGTTTCTGGGAGGTCATCGTCGTTACCTATGGGATACCACTGGCCAGAATACACGTTGATGATATTTTCTTGTGTGTACGCTGGATGAATAAACTGAAAATAGACCACACTCACCACTTGACACGTTGCAATTAAATGCGAACAGGGAAAGCGATAATGCCTTAAATCTTCCACAGCTACAAGACGGATTTGTAGACAATGTCACCGTATACTTTCTCCCACCATGTTGTGTGACTGGATCAAACCTTTCCACTACTTCAAACCGATTACCTTGCACATCATACCGTTGCACCTGGTGGTTGTAAGCAATTGCTTGGTTTTTTCCTAGTTGTTCCATAACTTTTTTAGTGTACCTTAACCCCTTCCCAAACTTTGATCTTGCATGTGCACCACGTTGGACAAAGTATTCAACCATCTGAGAGTATGTGCACTTCACCAATGTTGAAATTAGCATATTGCGTGCACCCTTTAGGACTTTGTTTACGCACTCAGAAAGGTTGGTCGTCATATGCCTAAATCTACAGGCCCCGTCATCATATGCCAAACTTCACTGTTCTTTGGGAATTCCATCAATCCACGTAGCAACATCTAGTTTATCCTCCTGAAATTTAATTAAATTCCTATCAAATACATCCCTATTGGCAGTGTACCCTATATAAACAAAACCCTTATAATTAGTTTGAAAACAAAAAAATAATTTAAAACATTGTTCGTTACATTAAATACCTAGCTTTAACAAGTCTTGCTTTAGTGACACATTCTTAAACTTACTGTTAAAATTACCGGCAATATGCCTTATGCAAAAGACGTAGTATGCACTTGGGGGTTGCCACCTGATTTGGGGATTTGAGACAATGGACTTTATGCTTTGGTGTCGATCAGAGATTAAACATATGCCTATCTTCGTAGTCATGTGAATCCTAATTTGGGTCAGGAACCAGGTTCAAGCTTGTAAAGTTTCCCCCTCAACTATTGCAAATGCAACCGGTAGGACATTATTATTCCCATCCTGAGTGGTGTCAATGAACAAAATATGTCGGTATTTTCCATACAGAAATGTCTCATCCACTTGTAGTATTGGCCTGCAAAACGTAAATGCATCAGCACAACCAAAACACTTGTTTGAAAGTTCAAAAACGTGTACCAAGTGCAACCTCGTGCATACAACACAACCACCGTGGCAACACAACATATGACCCATCCCAATCACCAAACACACGCATCAACACCTTCTGTTTTGCTTTACATGCTTTGCTATACAAGATTTTGAATCCACAATTACCTTATATCCTCTCTTGGATCATGGCAATAGAAACTGACGGATCTTGATTCACCATCCTTGAATGTAGTATGTCAAACTATAAACATACAACTTTAAGACATGACGCCATACAGTTTAACAAACATATATGCATTACATAGACATACCTAGTATACACGAGCAGATGAACTCGAAATCCAGCTTCAGATGGTCTCGTGACAATTCATCATCCCTCTCCACTTAGTGACCACCCATGTCTTTGTTTTTTTGATGATATTGCTCTCATCCTTCAAGGACAACCATCTAATTAATTTAGACATTTGACTGTTGAATGTGTTAGTTTAGATTCAGCCATAGTGTACGTTTGATGTTTCTTCATAGCATATTATTTCAACACAGTTTGCAATTCAGACTTTGATGCAAACTTAAGTTCAACGTACAAATCATCGCCTATTCGCCAATCAGGTTGGTTGTCTAACCCAAGTGGCATTTGTTCTTCATCTGGATGATCCCAATTTATGTTGGTATAATGTGGTGGGGATGTCCAAAATGGTATACTCGCATTTCCTGTAAACGCTAATGTTCATCACCATTCCACAAAAAACATCAACTACCCCGAAACAGTGTAATTTAATATCACTAACCTGTCACCATTGACCCTCATGGAACACCGTTGTCGGGTAAAACGGTTACAACACGAACTACCACGGAATCAAAGTCCCCTTCAACATTAGTATCCATATTACTATAATTGGGAATATTTTGCTCATCTAATCCATCCTTCTCACTGCTCTCATATTCCTCATCAACATTAAAATTAGGGTCATCGTCATCTGATAAACTGGTAATAGTATCACCTTTCACAACAAACGAAATCAAAATTACTAACAAAAATTTTAGTACCAACTATTAACTATAAATAAAAGTTTTGTGTGTACTTACTCCCTATCAATGTAACACACTATGACGAGGCTCCTTGTGTGTTCCGCATTGAACACTTGACTCAGTCAAAATCAACATATATCTCCAACGCAACCATATTAGATTGTAACTCTAAATTCTTAACACAACATCAATCTCCTCATCATCAGTTAATTGAAAAGCCGTAAATTTATTTTTCCTTTTATCAACTATCAACCTACTAATTAACTCGGTAATCATTGCAGTATTTTCAAGTTCCAACTTAGCAACTATTTTTCCTTTGAGTTGGTTAATAGTAAGACCTCATTAGACATACATTAACTTCGTGTCACACTCAAACGTATACCCCTCAGGGCCTTCATATTTTTGGCCATTAGTGTACAAAACCACAAGAGAAGACATTCTTGCAATCCTTAAATTCAACAACTTCAAAACAATACTATACATATTAATTTCCATTTAAAATTTAACCAAGCAGTATTAACATACATATAAATGAACAAAAATTGTTTCCAAAATAAAAGACTTACTACTAATAAAATGATTTTTACTACAAATGGAATAAATATTTTAAAAAAACTTACCTAAACAGCAAACGACAAACAACAAACAACAAGCAACAAACGTCAAAGTGGTTTCACTTCTGTATATGAAAGGGTTTTGCGTTGGGGTGTATAAAGGGGTATCTTCGTTTGGGGATGGGACGAAATTAAATCAATTTTCGTTCTTCAAAGCTGCTGACACGTCCTAAATTCATCCCCCACTAGACGAATTTTGTAAAATCAATTTCATCCTTCAAAGCTGCGACTAGTGGGGCCTGACATGTCCTAAATTCGCCCCCCAACCTGACAGATTTGACTAAGAATCCGTCCCTCCATCAAACGGTTTCATGGTGAGCTGACACGTGGTGAATTTCGTCCCTCCACCAGACGAATTCCTAAATTCGTCCCCCATCAGACGAATTTCAAATATGATGTGATACAAACACATCCAAACCACCAATTACTTTTAGATCAGGCCTACCTTTATTTATTTTTTTTTGTAAATTAGCCTAAATGGGTAAAAAAAACCTAAAAAAACACTTGTAAACACCATTAATGATCTCCAACATGATCTATGGTTCAAACAAATTACACAACGAGTACTTGTAATCTCACTATTCTTTTTCCATTTTCTAACCAATTTACTCTTATATGCATATACTTACTTTCATTTGATTTGCTTTTTGTAAATTTGCTTCTTTCACATTTATTTCAATTACTTTCTTCAACCTTTTTAAAATGTTCCTACTTTTTCCCCATTAACAATTCTGAGGATGCATACATAAGTCTTAAAGTTATTTACAAAAGGATATCAATCCAACTGTCTGAGATAATATGTGGTTTTACCTATAACCAAAATTTCACTTAAACAATTTTAAAAGAGATAACTAAACTCATGTGCAATCTTATCCATAACCAATGAAACAATATTTATTGAGTAACATATATTATAATTATAATTAATAATTAATATAACACTTAGTTATAGTATTTTTTATGTATTTAAAAATAATGTAGGGCTTAACATTAATAGTGTAGTCAATTTTGCTATATACTGTATTCTTGCACCAAGGTAAACTGCATAGGATGGATCTGCATCGCTGTCCTGTGTGCATTCAAGTTCCAACGTGACCAATCATCAACGTCCATCTGATCGGAGACGCCGTAGCTTTCGATGTCGATCAGCTACCACTCCGCCGGAACCAGACGGTACAGTGCACTGATTCCCTCCTTCTCTCCCCGTTATCCGACGATAACGCTAAACTCCGAAATTTTTGCAGCATCAGTGTCGTGTTCGGCGCGCGAAGTCTATGGTTCAGTTCGGTAACTTCTCGCCCTTCTTCGTTAGAGCACAAACACAACATGAAGAACCCAATTTCTGGACTCAATTCCCCGAAACGGAGCCCATGGATAGCCCTTCAAAATTGGGTGGACCAAGGCAACAAGCTATCTCCCTTTGAGCTCAGACGCATTACCAGAACACTTGTCAAGTCGAAGCACTACCACCAGGCTCTCGAGGTTCGATTTTCTTCTGCTATACATTGTTCGTGCAACTTGTGTGCTTGAAAATTGAACTGTAGAATTGTTTTTTAATAGGCAAATGTTAGTTTTAGAATATGTTAGAAACGTTAGTGGAAGAATTCGAATTCGTTTTCCAAACCTTTTAAAGCATTTAGGGTTCCAAAACCCTTTCCCTTGTGAGAAAACCCACTGCACTGCTTCTGTTCTGATATTAGGCACAATTCACGGAAGTCAAAACCCTTAGAACGCGTTTCACTTGTTTGTTCAGCCAAAGACACTTTTTTTTTTTTCTTTTACTCTGTTATTCACTTCACAGTGTTCTATACTTTCTCCTTTGGTCCCCATTTCTTAGTGATTGTTTGGCCTTTCTAGCATGGGGGCAATAGAGAAAGTGTGACGTTGATTTTTGTGAAAAACGCCAGGTGGGTACAATAGGGAATGTAAATGCTTGTGAGGAATGTCTGTCTAAAGTTAAGAGATTGCTTAAGGAAGATGCTTAGAAGGAAAAGGCTAACATTGATGCATATACCTCTTCATTACTTCAAGAGGTGGATGAGGAAGAGGAGTTGCCAGTAATTTGTAGAGTTCGAATTAGAAAAAGAACTGCAATATCATCAATTGACTCTCAAGAATTCGTCTCTGCTAAGAAAGGGAAAAGTGTTAAGGCCCAAGTGGATTTGTAGTAGAAATCCAGAAGAATCTCATATATTAGAGAAGGCTAAGAGCCAAACAAGTGTAAATCTAGCTTGTGAAAAAGCAAGGGCCAGAGCTATTCAGTACGTAGCTCAATTTTTTTTATACGAATGGTATAGCTTTTGATGCAATTGAATTAAAAAGCTTCAAGTTGATTGAAGCTATTGGAAACTATGGTCCACACCTAAAGGCTCCAAGATCCTGTGAATTGAAAATTTCACTTCTTAAAAAGGGAAATGAAGCAAATGAAGGAAATGTTGAAAAGTTATAAGGAAGAATGGTAAATTCAGATGTTCAATCAAGGTGGGCGCTTGGACTGATAAGCAGAATAGGATCTTGATCAATTTCATGGTGAATTGTTCATTCGAGACTATTCTTGTGAAGAGTGTTGATGCTTCTGCTTGTATGAACACAGGGGATATGCTATATCTGTTATTGGATGCTTTGGGGGAGGAAATTGGGGGAAAATGTTGTTCAAATGATACCTGATACTGGGAGCAACTATCTCTTGGCCGATAAGAATTAAGATTGATATAGTTTAACAATTTACTTGTTAAATTGTTTTTTACTTGCTTTAATATTGACCTTTCATTTAAGCTCATTTAATTTGATCTTAAGTTAAATTATTACAAGCCAAAATAACGAATCTCTTTTGGATTCCATGTACTGCACATTGCGTAGACTTGATGTTAGAAGATATTGGAAAGATGCCTTGAGTCATATGTATGTACTAAACTTATTTAGCACTTAATGCTGTACTCTTTATTTTGTTATGCTTTTTGTTGTGCCTTGGATTAATTCTGATTGTACCTTTAGTTATGAGTTTTGGGTATTAATGATGATTATGCCTTAAAATTTTAGTACTTTCGTAGTTTTTAGCATCCATATGTATATGTAGTATAGAATATTTGCCTTTATCATCTATTTTTAGCAGTGGCTGCACTGCAATCCACTGGACCATGAGTATTATTGAGGTTTGTCACCTTGCCTTACTTTGCAATATTGACTACATAAAGTTTGCATAACTCATTTGCTGATTAGTGCTTGGTTCTTTCA
Organism: Clitoria ternatea; assembly: GCA_037962975.1. Classification (NCBI taxonomy): domain Eukaryota; kingdom Viridiplantae; phylum Streptophyta; class Magnoliopsida; order Fabales; family Fabaceae; genus Clitoria; species Clitoria ternatea. The sequence goes on from CM075670.1 coordinate 287,443,391, forward strand.
ATCTCTGGTGAGCATGTAATTTCAATGCAATTTATGGTGTTACGGGACAGTCAATTCAATTTGGTAAACATTCTAAATTATTAATGATTCTTTTACACAGGTATTTAAATGGATGGAAAACCAGAAAAAGAATTGTATGATCCCCGCTGATCATGCTATGAAATTAGAGTTAATTGTTAAAAGTTATGGTCTAGTAGAAGCTGAAGAATATTTTATGCATCTACCCGACTCAGCTGCCAAAAAAGCTGCTTCCCTTCCACTTCTACGTGGTTACACAAGAGATAGGGACCCCAATAAAGCCGAGAATTTCTTGATAAAGCTTTATGAACAAGGGCTACTAGTGAGTCCTAACCCTTATAATGAGATAATGAAATTGTATCTAGCTACATGCGAGTATAGGAAGGTACCCTTAGTTATCCAGCAAATGAAGCGAAATAAAGTACCCTGCAATGTTCTGTCCTACAACCTTTGGATGAATGCTTGTGGTGAGGAACAAGGATACGGAGTTGCAGCAGTAGAGGCAGTTTTTAGAGTGATGCAAAATGATAAGAATGTTGAAGTGGGATGGAGCAGTCTTTCTACATTAGCCAATATTTTTATAAAAGCAGGGCAATCTAAGAAAGCCATTCTTGTCCTAAAAAGTGCTGAAAAGAAACTATCTACATGTAACCGTCTTGGTTACTTCTTCCTCATAACACTGTATGCTTCTTTGAAGGAAAAGGAAGGAGTCTTGCGGTTATGGGAAGCTAGTAAGGTAGTTGGCGGAAGAATAAGTTGTGCCAACTACATTTGCATATTAACATGCTTGGTGAAGCTTGAGGACATTGTACAAGCCAAGAGAATCTTCTTAGAATGGGAATCTAATTGTCAGAATTATGATATCAGAGTCTCTAATGTTCTTTTGGGTGCATATGTGCGGAATGGATTAATGGAAGAAGCTGAAGCATTACATCTCCACACATTGCAGAAGGGTGGTTGTCCAAACTACAAGACATGGGAAATTCTCATAGAAGGATATGTCAGTAGGCAAAAAATGGATAAGGCTGTTATTGCTATGGAAAGAGCTTTGGCTATGCTGAAAGATTGTCACTGGAGACCACCACATGGACTTGTATTAGCCATTGCAGAGTATTTAGAGAAAAATGGGAACTTTGAATATGCAAACAAGTATATTACAGATATGCATAATTTGGGCATTGTTAGTTTATCGTTGTATAAAGTATTGCTTAGAATGTACCTTTCTATCAACAAACCTCCTTTCCATATCCTTAAAATGATGGATGAAAATAAAGTTGAGATGGATAGTGAGACACTTACCATTCTAAAAGCCTTCACTGGGTAAGTAACATATAATCCATGAAGTTTTCCCAAATGTTTGTTGCAAGATCTGCAATTTTTACCCCGCCAAGAATAATTCATGTTTTATGAACGTGTTCAGGCTGAAGTGTTTGGAGGTGAAGCAATAACCTGAAGCTAATTTCTCCTTTTTTACGATGAAGTTAATTTCATTCACTGGGTAATTCCTTCTCTTTAATATATGTATTAAATTGCTCATATCTAAAACCATTATTTGATCAAACAGAAACCTACATGCAATATTATCACGCGTGAAAATTGATAGAGAACTTAAGAACTGTTTACAAAACATTTTCTGCTTTTACTCTTAATAAAAATATTGTTTTCGGTATTTTTGAAAATAGAAAACAATGTGACTATTTTGAAATTAAAATTGAGGTGATGGTTTTGTAATTAAATATAAAAATAAAAATAAAAAATATTTTCTGAAAATACACGGATTTTAATTACCTTAGTAAAGATTAGAAGCTTACTAGAATCCCCAACATCTATATTCATACATATTTTGGAAGTTCCACAGCATTTAGGAAGGAAGATTTAGGGTGTGTTTGTATAAACATTGAAGACTTGCAAATTTGCAAGTAGGGAAAAATATATCCTACGGTTAAATGGAGTTTTGACTGTTTTAACGGCGTAAATGATTTCTATTTTCTAAACTTCGTTTTCCCAACTACGAACTCTTGTTTACAATCTGGAGTTTTCTGCCTCCTAAAATTAGCCCTCTTTGTCCTATTTCTATTTACATAAAGTTTCGTTTATGTTAATGCATTTGTTTTTGTTTTGCAGCTCAGCATTTAATGTTCAACTCGAGATATGTATCCAAATGAAATTCATTCATTCGAAGGTAATAGAGAACTGGAAAGATTGGCAGAGCCTAGCCATGAGAATTAATGAAGTTGAGAAATCCTGATTTGGGAACAGCACGATGATTTGTACAAGAGATTAAATGTTAGAGATAGAATTAATTAGGTAAATTAGGAAAATATGCTTCTAGGATGTTCTACAACTTGCCCTATATATTTGTATTCCATTGTTTTCATTAAATAGAGAAGAAAAATGTTCTTTTATTGGAAACTGTATAGGAATTGTTTAGAAATTAAGATTGGTGGACATTGATAATATTTTTAAATGATTTTTTTCTTACTTTTTATTATATGTAAGGTTGTACAGATTAGATAAACTTATATTTTAAATACCGACAATTCTTATCTTGTAAGTTTATCATATATTGTACAAATAATTTTATAGTATGTACCTTCCAATGATAAACTTGCCTCTTTCATCTTCAAAATGTGTCATTTTAGAGTGTTAGAGATTGCGTTACTAATATTTCTCTACGACTAATTCCTACTTGTTTCCTGTAGGGTAGGTACATTTTTTAGGAAAAATTCAACTCATACATCTCTTTTATAAGTTTAGGTTAAAGCAAGAGAAGCATAAGTAGTGATTTAAAACCCACATGTGCTGAATGATTTTGTAATATCTAAAATAAAAAAAGATTTTTGGTCCAATGCCAATGAGGAAATTCCACTAAACATACAATGTGATGGTGTGTATATATTTAGTGTTTATTTGGTAACTCAATCATGCAGAAACAAAGCTCTAGTTGAGATAGTACAATCTCATGATCAGTGTTGATCTCATACGTTGTTTGAGGTATCATCCAATTCTATTTGACCCATGGATAAAATATGTGCCATTAGTCAGCCCCAAAAGGAACCAACTGAACACAATGTTGAATCACATTGTCTGAGTTTCTTTATTTAGTATTGTGGTGAGTACTTGACTCCCCTTGGAATTACAAGAAACAAAAATTTTCTTGTAGTTATTTATAATTTGATAGGGTGGGCATCAATTGTGTGGTCATTGTCACATGTAAAGCTATAGTTGATTACACGTGAGGGGTGTTTAGAGTTTTGACATTTTAATGCGCCATTCATTATTAGGTTAGAATTTATATGTTGTAGCTTATCACACTTTCTATAACTTTATTAATAAACGATCTGTAATATATTAGAAGTGTGCATTAAACCTTGAGATATATTTTGATTCTAATAAATTCTTAAGACTCAACTCCTTTAAACTATTTTTTAAAAGTTTAAACATTTCCTTAAAAAAGGGTTTTGTTAACCTTAATCATAAAAACTAAATTTAAATCACTAAAAGTAATAATTTTTTTATTGTAATAATTACATCACAAAAATATGTGTTTATTTTCAAGGAAAACCTATTAATTTTAGTGTTTTAAACTCGGCATGATTAAGGTAAACAAAAACCTTTAAAAAAGTTTGAACTTTGTATTTTTGTTAGTCTCCATAGCTCAAGAAAATATTATATCGTTTAAAACCACCACGTCATTTATGGTATTATTCAATGAATGTTTGACAAATATAGAAATTGATTAGGATTCAAGAGAGATAACAAATATAATATTGTAGATTAGTTGGGACCAATGGTCTTGAACTATGTAATATTTTCTCTCATGATTCTCCTTAACCCTTGATCAATTTATTAAAATTACTTAACACATTTAAAAGACATAAAAATTATTTATTTTATTATTATTGAAATTGTTATAAAAATTAATCACCAAATAAATAGATCAACTGGTATTTAATTGTTGTAGCTTAATATGTGGTCTTAGGTTCAAGTATAAGAGAATGTAATTCTATTAAATGTTTGCAAGGAGAACATTTGTAACATCCTTGGTGTTAAATTAAAATTTATTTTTCCACATAAAATTAATTAAAGTATTATTGAATATTAAATTGAATTAATTTAGAGCTATTAATAAATCAATTAAAGTAGAATAATTATTTTTTGATGATTTAAATTATGACATTAAAGTTGAATTAACTTGTAGTGGTAAAATATAATTTACCATGTAATAATAGTAAACTATATTTACTTAAGCTAAATAAATAAAAGAGAAAAGAAAATAAAGGAAAAGAAAGAAAAAGAAAATACATAATAAATTACCAAAATAACCTTGTCATTAAAAGATCATTTCCTTTTTCCTTTCTCTTCTCTTTCACGTGGGCCATTGGAATGAAAATAGAAACTCGTTTCCTCTCCATGGTCATATGCTTCTAGGCTTGATTTCTTTGTAAAACTTGAAATTAATCGTATATTCAGAATTGTGGAAGCAAGGTAAGTAAAGTGGTAGCTTCAATTTCGAAATCCATGTCACTTCTTGCAAAACCGAAATTGGCATAAATGATTGAGATTCTTGAATTCTTCTTGGTTTAATGTTTTTGTCCAAGAAATAGATGAAAGTATGTCTCTAAGGCCCAAATGTGGTGTTGAGTGTTAACAGGTTTTTGTTTCTATGCCTTTAGGTATGGAATCAAGCGCCAATAAGGTATTAGTGGAAGCAGAACTTAAACCCAAGGACAAAACTAGTTAAGGTAAGCATCGGAAGTGATAAAAATGTATGTAAAGTTGTTTCGGTAAAATGAGTTTTAGGTTCGAAGTCAGAAACTTTAGTTCCGTTCTTGAATTTTTGAATTTTAGATATTTGGCGTACTCGACATTAAGGAAAAAGTCCCGAAAGCTTGGAAACGAGGTAAAAAGGCGTTCTTGAGATATACATTAATGAAAAAATAATATTTAGCGTCTGGTTCTACGTATAAGAAAATGGTAGAATAGCCTAAATGCATTAAATTCTTTATATGTGATGTTGAAAATATTTAATTATGTTACAGTAATATGTGGTGAATTAATTAATGATGCGAGTATATGATGTATACGGTAAAATATAGATATTGATAAATTGTGAATATGTGTGTGTATGTGTGTGAACTTGATGGGATTATGATGTGGATTGAGAAATTACATCTTGGAACATGGGAATGATGAATTATAATTTTTATATGGAATTGAATGTATTTTGAAGTGAAACAATGAGATGAAATGGTGATGTGTTGGTGATTGATGAGTTATAATGCGATACAAAATGAAATAAAAAGATGAAAATATGCCTGAGTGGCTTGGTTGTGGTCCCAGGGTGATGGTCGTAGTGCCAGGATAGTGTATTGATAATTAATTAAATTGAGATTGAGATGTATTTGCTATATATGTATGATTGTGTAGTTTGGACGGTCGATCGGTATAATTCACCCTTTATTTTGGATCCAATGGTCAAGCATGACCCATTTGAGCTACCCAGAGGTCAGGTAGGACCCAGTGGTGAGGTAGGGAGCCAAACATGGCTCGGTGGACTAGGTAGGGTTCACGTTTGGTCGGGTATGGCCACCAACGAATGATCAATCTAGTTAGTATTTAGATACTAGAGAGTCTTAACTATGTTGATTGAGAGTTAGTTGTGTATTGAATTGACTTCTATTGTGAAAATCTGTGATATTAATTAATACTGCTAAGAATGTGGAGTATGAATTTAAATGTTGTGGTAATGTGGTTGAAATTTAAGAATTTGGGTGTTTTTTAATGTTAATTAAAGAATTGATAAAATGATTAATTAGATGGTAATAAGGTGGCAACCTAAGCTAATTTATGATTTTTCTTTACTTTGAATTATTTCTATTGATTTATTATTGGCTATTACTCACCCTTACTTGTTGATATAGTGACTGAAGACAGAGACCTATTGATATCACAGAGACCAGAACCAGATGAGCCTTATGGAGCAATGCCAAGTGGATGTGCAATTAAGATGTATGTATAATGATGTTTTGATATTCTAGTGTTATGATATTTGGTGTGTGTGCATATATATATATATATATATATATATAGAGAGAGAGAGAGAGAGGGAGAGAGAGAGATAAAGTGTGTAGAGAGATGAGCTCTAAGATATTCTTTATAAGCTTTCTTCTTTCTTCTTTCAATAAATTTGACTTTCTTTATTTTTACTATTCTCTCCCTTGCTGATTCAGTGTGGCTCTATCGTCGTTCTAAGCATTTAGAGCTATGAGATATTCTTTGTAAACTTCCTTCTTTCTTCTTTCAAAAAATTTATCTTTCTTTATCTTTTCTCTTTCCCCCTCACTGGTTCAGTGTGGCTCTACCGTCGTTTTAAGCATTCTTTTCTTTTCCTTCTTCTTTTATTTAATTTATTTTAAAGACTAGTCTTTATCCAATGCCTTATGTTTATTTTGTATTAAAATTTTAATCTCTTTATTATAATCTAAAATATTAAGTAGCCCGTCTGCATTCCTGCTCCCATCATATATAAATATAAATACATAACTTATGTTTGTAATGAGTTATGGTTGATGACGATAGATATTTTGATATCTAATGAGTTATGGCAGTGGTGCTTGATGCATCTTTATTACTAATATGGTTGATGGTTATGAATGAATGATGATATGCTTAGTGATGCTGAATTATATATATATATATATATATATATATATTGACTAGGGATTGTGAATGAAATTGTGAAATGGCACTAAGCCAATGCATTGTTAAATGGTATGACTATAGATAAGTACTACCTTATATGTGTATAAAATGATAAATGACCTTGAGCCATGATGAGTTGTATTGGATAACTATGGTAGTATAGTGTGTGTGTGTGTGTGTAGTCCCGTATAATTTTCCAAATAAATTTTTCATGTTTTTAAAAGATCATTTTAAAATTCATGAATTAAAATCAGAGTTCACATAAAAGTCGATAATAACGGAATATTATCATGCATACTAGTCGTGAATAATAAAATTCAAGGAATAATTACGTAGCGGAAACGATTTTAAAAATAACAGTACATAACCCATTGTATTTATTACAAATCATAAAAATAGAATAAATTTGAAATCCAAGCAATAATTCACATAGGCATCAACCATAGCATCACTCTTCATTCTGGGTGGCATTCACTGTAAAAAGTTAATGTAAGAGTGAGACAGAATATAGAATAAATATAAAACAAATAAAATTGCACAAACACAATCAACAAACCATAATGATATGATGAATATGCCAAACAAGTTTATTTATATTTAATAAGTCTTTAATTTAGTCCAATGATGTCATGCTGGATCCATTTGGTTTGGTGGGAATACTGCAGTAAAAAGTCTCATAGAGACTCCAGTAGGAATTAGCATAACCATGAATCCCTACACTTTCATGGCTCCTGCACAAATAAGTATACCAGTAGGAATTTGCACAACCATGGATCCCTACACTTCCATGGTTCTTGTGAAAATAAGGCTTAAACTCATCATAGAGTAACCCCCCACCAGGGTAGGCAATCATGGAACCCCTAAATTCCATGGTGCGTCCAAATGCTTATGATGCATGAATACCTTTAATTCTCTTTATCATTTAACATACCATGATATATCAATTTTCAAAACCACTTGGAAAACCACAAGTCCTCAAAGGACACATCACATATAATAATTTTCAGAATCATGGATTTACTGTTTCAACTACATATATCAATAACCGCAAGACATTCATGTATATATATATATATATTAATTTAGTCATTCATAATTATTTACCACCAAAATACACAAACTGAATGATGCTCATTAGACACTCATCAACATTCATAATACTTCATAATCACTCAAGAATTCAATAATAAATTGTTACCTATAGGGAAAATATCATTTTTATCCATAATAACCATTATAAGCAAATTTCAGCATTTCCAACAGCAACATACGTTAGTAAAACAGTCATAACATGAGCAAATCAAATCATTTTCATGTGATTCCACTTTCTATAGCTCAATAACATAAATATTTACAATTTTCATGAAGACCATAAATTCAAATTCTAAACAGAAACTTCACTTATTCACAGAATACTAAACTGCCTCAAAGAGGATTTTTAAAACGTACACAGGTTAGTGTTTTCAACGTTTCTGGAGCTACAAAAAACAATTTTGGCATGAAACCAGTTCTAAATTATTCTTAACACAAATATCTACAACTTTCATGAAGGCACCAACCACTAATTCTCACCACAAAATTCCCAGTTTTAAAAATAAGATTTGGATTTCATAGTTAACAGATTTTCATCATGAACATACTTCTGTATTTTGATCATATCTAAAGTTACAAGTATCTTTTTAACTCAAAACCACTTTATATAGATCCCTAACATAAATATCTACAACTTTCATGCAGACGTCAAAGTCTAAAAACGTATGTATAATTCCCAGAATATTCATATATGCACAAAACACAAGATAAGTATTTCAATCGGATATACTGTAGTATTTTGATCATAACTCATGCTATACATATCCAATTCAGTTGGTTATGGTCTCAAAATTCACATAATAAGAAGATATACAACTTTGATGAAGACACCAATCACTAATTCTTACCACAAAATTCCCAGTTTTAAAAATAAAATAATATCTCAAGTTAACAGATTTACAGCTTGAACATACTTTAGTATTTTAGGCATAACTCGAGCTACAAAAATCATTTTGACTTGAAACCACTTTTTATAGATCCATAACACAAATACCTACAACTTTTATGAAGACATCAAAGGCTTATTATGCATGTATAATTCCCAGAATACCAATATATACACAAAACATGGAATAAATCTTTCACTCGGACATGCAGTAGTATTTTGGCTATAACTTTTGCTATACTCATTCAAATTAGTTGAATCAGGTCTCAAAATTGACATAACAAAAAGATCTACAACTTTCATGAATAATTTAGAGTCAAATTCATACGTTTTCAGCTTCAAAATTAAGCAACAAGATATGAAATTAAAACTAGAATCCTAGAACAGCATACAACTCTACCCATTTCATAAATATTCACAACCCTGTCCCCTCTTACTTGGATTGATGATCTTTGGCTGACTGAAAAGAAGTCCCCTTGCTGTCCTAGTTTCAGCTCGAAGAAGTTGAGAGAGGTAGCTTGTTTACTCTAAGAGTTTCTGACTTTTACAAGGGTTAGTGTTAGTTTAATAAGGTAAAGGCAAGTGGGGGACAAGCTTTCCATGAGTGGGTTTCTAGTGGCTGTTAGTGGGAAATAATAGTGGTTTAGATAGAAAGTGAGCTCCTTAATGGTCCACTACTGGCCGTTCTACACATTAGGGTGAATAATTGAAGAAAAATATATTATAAAATGCACAAGGAGCCAAAATTGGAGTCAAACGTTATTCTGACAGTGAATACCGACAAGAATCCACTCGGTTAGCCTCTAAGCCGACTAGAATCCTACCCATGCTGACTGGAAATTGTCAGTAACGTGAAAAGAAGGAAATCCGAGTCCTTCTCACTCATTTTTCACTCGGCACGAGCCATTCTTCACTCAGTTTTTCACTCAGCAAAACTGAGTCAACTCTCAATCTGTCTACTTGGCATCATCACTCAAGTCTGAGTCATCTCACACTCGGCTTCCCTCTTGGCATAAGAGTTTAAACCAATCCATTTTCATTCAATTAAGTCAATCAGAGCCGACTCATTCCCACATAATCTATCACTCGGCTATTTATCCTAAATCCGAGTCAATAGCCGATCGGTTCTTACTGGGAAATTCCTTACAACACCGACTCAATTCCTAAATAGTTCTCACTCGGTGAATTCCCTCAAAGCTTACTTATTTCACTCGGCTGTCCACTCGGTAAATCAATTAAAACCGATACCCAACTCTTTAAGTCTCTGCTCGGTAGAACTCTTCTGAAACCGACTCATGCACTCAAATTTGTCACTCAGTAAAATAATCTTTATTGATCATCATTCAATCATTCTTCCCTCGGCAAAATAATCTAAACCCAGTCCCCTATTCATTCAGTCTTCAACACTCGGTTCCTCATTTCAAATCCGAGTCTCTACACACACGGTTCCATTCAGTAAAACTTTTAGAAACCGATTCTCCCCCCACAATTCTTCACTCATTCGGAATCTTATTCTGGATTGACACATCACCTGACCAGTTTCCACTCGGCATCTCATCCCTAAGACTAACTTCTCTTCTTCATTCACACAAAGTTATTCCAGTTCACTCAGTTGGAATTCTGACACTCGGAATTACATTTTCCTCTGTACTTCACTCAGAAATGAAGGCACTCAGTGAACTTTCAGTCAGAATTGCAACGTCTGACTATGATTGACTCGGAAACTAGTCATTCAGAAGCATTTGACTCAGAAACGAGTCTTTGGAGAGTACTTCACTCGGAAATGAGTCTTTCTGAGGTGTTTGACTCTGCAGTGAGTCACTCCAAGGTGAGTCACTCGAATTCTTTCACCCAGAAGTGGTTCTGTCAGTCCACTTCACACACAAGTGTCTCTGGGGCAAGAATTCCACTCGAAATAAACCCTCTCGGTCATGTTCCACTCGGAAAACACAACCTTCACTCGGTATTTCCATTTTTCACTCGGAATTTCTCTTAGTCACTCGGAATTTTCATTCTTCACTCGGAACAGAGTCCCTTTTTCACCCGGACAGTCCTTCCTAAGGCATGTTTCACTCGGAAAATGGGTAATACCATTAAAGATCTATATAAAATCCATATTTATACCCAAAAATGAAATTTTTGGAGTATTACAAACCATCTAGTGGGTGTTTTATTCATTGATTATCACTTACAGACCTTCTATACTTCATAATTTACGAAATAGAACTATTATTAAAAACAGGATGTTACATTTCTCCCACCCTAATAAAAAATTTCGTCCTCGAAATTTAACATAACGCACTCCTCAGTGAAACAATTCTGAGTACTGTGTCCTCATAGCATCTTCACGCTCCCAAGTCATAGTTACATCATTTTCTTATTTCCATGCAACCTTCACCAATGGTACATTCTTGTTTCTCAGGCGTTTAATCGACCTTTCTATGATCTGTGTGGGTTCTGTAGAGATGGTTAGATTTTCTCTAACTTCAACATCATCAGCAGCAATCACATGAGTGGGGTCTTGTACATACTTCCTCAGCTGTGATACATGAAACACATTGTGCAAATTTTCCAGGTGAGGAGGAAGTGCAATCTGATACACCACTGTACCAATCCTCTTTAGGATCTCATATGGTCCAATGAACCTTAGACTCAACTTCTTACTCTTCAATGCTCGGCCAATCCCCTTGTGAGGTGAAACCTTTAAAAATACATGCTCACCGACTTGGAATTCAAGTGGTTTCCTCCTCTTATTGTAATAGTGCTTCTGTCTATCTTAGGATGCCTTCATCTTTTCTCTGATTATTTCTATTTGTTCAGTTGTCTGTTGCACAATTTTGGGTCCTAACGCCAAACTTTTACCAGTTTCTAACCAATAAAGGGGCGTTCGACACTTTCTACCATACAATACCTCAAATGGAGCCATACCAATATTGCTATGGTAGCTATTGTTATACGTGAATTCTATCAGTGGAAGAAACTGCTCCCAACTACCACCATGTTCAAGCACACAAGATCGCAGTAAGTCTTCCAAACTTTGTATGGTACGCTCTGACTGCCCATCTATTTGGGGATGATAAGCTGAACTTAATCGAAGCTTTGAACCCAATTCCTGATGCAAGCTTCCCCAGAATCGGGAAGTGAACCTTGGATCTCTATCTGACTCAATACTAGATGGTACACCATGAAGTTTTACGATCTCTTTCACATATAATTGTGCCAATTTTTGTAGAGAGTTCTTCATATTCATTGGGAGAAAATGAGCAGACTTTGTCAATCTGTCCACAATAACCCAGATTGAATCATTCCCTGAACGTGTTCTTGGTAACCCTGACACAAAGTCCATTGAAATGTCATCCCATTTCCAGACAGGAATCTCTAATGGTTGTAGTTCACCAGATGGCTTTTGATGTTCCACTTTGGCTTTTTGACACACCAGACATGAAGACACATATTCAGCTATTTCTTTCTTCATCCTTGGCCACCAAAAGCTTTTCTTCAGGTCTTGATACATCTTAGTTGATCTAGGATGAATGCTCAACATACTTTTATACGCTTCTTCTAGAATTGTCCTTCTCAGATCAACATCATTTGGTACACAAATTCTTCTTCTGATTCTCCAAATTCCATCTGATCCTTCTTGTAATCCCATATCCTTTCCATTCGCCTGCAACTCTCTCAACTCCAGTAGTTGCAAGTCCTCTGTCTGCATTTCACCTATCAGCTTCAAAAAATCATTGGTTATTTTCAAAGTTCCCAAAGTCATACTTTTTGAAGATTTTAACTCCACACCCAAGTTCATATCTCTGAACTGTTCTATCATCTCCATCTCTTTTACCATCAAAGATGCCATATGAATGGACTTTCGGCTAAGTGCATCTGCCACCACATTTGCTTTTCCTGGATGGTACTTCAAATCAAAATCATAATCTTTAAGAAACTCCATCCATCTTCGCTGCCTCATGTTCAATTCCTTTTGATCGAACAAATACTTCAAGCTCTTGTGGTCACTGAACACTTCAAACTTGACTCCATACAAATGGTGTCTCCAGATTTTCAGAGCAAATACCACTGCTGCCAATTCTAGATCATGCGTTGGATAGTTCATTTCATGTGGTCTCAACTGCCTAAAAGCATAGGCAACCACTCTTCGTTGCTACATCAAGACACAACCTAAGCCCATCTTAGAAGCATCACAATAAACCACAAAGTCTTCTTGTGGGTCAGGCAAGGTTAAGACTGGAGAAGATGTAAGCTTTATTTTTAGTTCCTGGAAACTTCTCTCACATTCTGGCATCCAATCAAAAGGTTGATTCTTCCGGGTTAGACGAGTCATTGGTAGGGCAATTTGAGAAAACCCCTCAATGAATCTCCGATAATAACCAGCTAATCCCAGGAAGCTTCGTATCTCAGTTACTGAAGTAGGTCTCTCCTAGTTCGTTACAACTTCAATTTTAGAAGGGTCCACAGACACTCCTTCGCTTGAGATTACATGGCCTAGAAACTTTACCTCCTTCAACCAGAATTCACATTTAGACAATTTGGCATACAACTGCTTCTCTTTCAGAATCTGTAATACCATTCGAAGATGCTTTTCATGTTCCTCCCACGTCTTAGAATAAATCAGAATGTCATCAATGAAGATAATAACAAACTGATCTAAGTATGAATGAAACACTCGATTCATGTAATCCATGAACACAGCTGGGGCATTGGTTACTCCGAAGGGCATCACAAGATACTCGTAATGGCCATAACGTGTTCTAAAAGCTGTCTTTGGAATATCATCAGACTTGACACGAATCTGATGATAACCCGATCGCAGATCAATCTTGGAAAATACTGTAGCACCCCTCAATTGATCTATCAGAACATCAATTCTGGGCAAAGGATATTTATTCTTCACCGTCAATTTATTCAACTGACGATAATCTACACATAATCTCATGCTTCCATCTTTCTTCTTGACAAGTAATACTGGCGCTCCCCATGGCGACACACTGGGCCTGATGAAATGCTTCTCTAATAACTCTTCAATTTGCTTCTTTAGTTCTGCCAGTTCAATAGGTGACATGTGATATGGAGCCTTAGATACTGGTTCTGCTCCTAGAATTAAATCAATTGAGAATTCTATCTCATGTTCTGGAGGTAAACTCGAGACATCCTCAGGAAATACTTTAGGAAATTCAGAAACAACTGACATCTCGATCTCTTTAGATTCTCCATCTCCTTGTGGAAGAGTAAACAAGGCAAATAATTGGCTTTCACCTTGTAAGGCAAAGAGTTTGAGATTGTCGGAAGTAAGATTTTCTTCTGATGGAAATATCACAGTTTTGTTATGACAGTCCACCAAGACTCGATTTGCCGATAACCAGTCCATCCCTAGGATTACTTCCAGATCCTTCAAAGGTAAACAAACAAGATCTACTAGAAAGTTTTTACCTTCTATGATCATAGAACATTCGTTACACACCTTAGTAGTCCTAAGTTGTGTACCGGTGGGAGTGGAAACAATCAGATCATATCTCATAGGATTCACAGGTAATTGAAGACGTCCAACACACTCATCAGAAATAAATGAATGTGTAGCACCAGAATCAAATAACACAGATAAGATTGTACCATTGATCTCACACTTACTTTGCACGAGGTCATTAGCTTGGTCTGCCTCTGAACCGCTGATGGCAAAGACTTTTCCAGTTGTTGGTTGTAACCTCTGGTCTGTTGACTCCCTGTTCTGTCTTGGAAGTTGATCAGCACGCGTGTTTCCTCCATGACCTCCCTGATATTCGGAACCTCTTTGATTATTCATAGTATTGTTGTTGTTGTTTTGGCGGTTCTGAGGGCAATTTGGACTGATGTGACCTTTCTGATTACAACGATAGCAAGTGACATCTTCAAGACGTCTGTTGCAATCACGTATGTGATGGTTACCTCCGCATTTTAGACATCTCATATTGTTACGTCTTTCAGAAGATGATGATGATGATCCTCCCTTGAAACGACTTTGATAGAACGATCCTCTTCTTTTGAAATCAACTGACTGAGGTTTCAGTTGTCTATTGGCCTTTTCATGTGCCAGTCTGGCTTGGTGATTTTCTTCAAAAATTCTACATTTGTTGATCAGAATAGGAAAACTCCGAATTTCTTGGTACCCTATCGCCTCTTTGATTTCCAGATTCATCCCTTCTCAAATTTAACACATTTTGACTCTTCAGCACCAGCCTGTTGAAAAGGAGGGTAAAAGAGAGATAGTTCTTCAAACTTTGCAGCATATTCTCCAACAGACATTGAGCCTTGTTTCAGCTCCATAAATTCCAGCTCTTTATGGCTTTTCACACTTGCTGGAAAATATTTCTCTAGGAAACAGTCTTTGAAGTTGACCCAGTTCAAGGGTCTGTCAGCCTCGATCATACGGATTCTAGCATGAATCCACCAGTTTTCTGCCTCTTCCACCAACATATAGGTGGCATACTCCACCTTTTCGCATTCTGTGTAGGGCAATGCTCGAAAGATGCGCTCCATTTCCTTGGCCCAGAGATACACTCCTTCTGGATTATAACCCCCTTTGAATTGTGAAGGTTTTCTTTTCAGGAAGTGATCTAACCCATGGAGTCCTTCAGTGCTCCTTGGTTGGTTTTGTCGTTCTATGGCTTCAGCTAAGCGGTTGAAAGCTGCTGCCATATCGTTGTTGTTGTTGTTGTTGTTGTTTCTTGTCATCCTACATTCGTAGTTTGGTTTATACTAATTCTAAGGAAAAATATATTGTATTATAACATAACTATAAGTATTCTGCAGTTTATCAGTTAAGCAATAAATTGTATAACATATTTATCATATTACCAACAGTAATCAAACAAATCATTTTGTAATTTATCAGTCAGGCACAAGTCATATAGCACATACGTAACATATTATCAAACAATTAGTCAAACAATTCACATAGTATATCAAGAATCAATACATGTCATAGTAATTGGTCCTGAATTTTTGAAAATGCTCTGATACCACCAATGTGACGTCCCGTATAATTTTCTGAATAAATTTTTCGTGTTTTTAAAAGATCATTTTAAAATTCATGAATTAAAATCAGAGTTCATATAAAAGTCGATAATAGCGGATTATTATCATGCATACTAGTCGTGAATAATAAAATTCAAGGAATAGTTACGTAGCGGAAACGATTTTAAAAATAACAGTACATAACCCATTGTATTTATTACAAATCATAAAAATAGAATAAATTCGAAATCCAAGCAATAATTCACATAGGCATCAACCATAGCATCACTCTTCATTCTGGGTGGCATTCATTGTAAAAAGTTAATGTAAGAGTGAGACAGAATATAGAATAAATATAAAATAAATAAAATTGCACAAACACAATCAACAAACCATAATGATATGATAAATATGCCAAACAAGTTCATTTATATTTAATAAGTCTTTAATTTAGTCCAATGATGTCATGCTGGATCCATTTGGTTTGGTGGGAATACTGTAGTAAAAAGTCTCATAGAGACTCCAGTAGGAATTAGCATAACCATGAATCCCTACACTTTCATGGCTCCTGCACAAATAAGTATACCAGTAGGAATTTGCACAACCATGGATCCCTACACTTCCATGGTTCTTGTGAAAATAAGGCTTAAACTCATCATAGAGTAACCCCCCACCAGGGTAGGCAATCATGGAACCCCTAAATTCCATGGTGCGTCCAAATGCTTATGATGCATGAATACCTTTAATTCTCTTTATCATTTAACATACCATGATATATCAATTTCCAAAACCACTTGGAAAACCACAAGTCCTCAAAGGACATATCACATATAATAATTTTCAGAATCATGGATTTACTGTTTCAACTACATATATCAATAACCGCAAGACATTCATGTATATATATATATATATATATTAATTTAGTCATTCATAATTATTTACCACCAAAATACACAAATTGAATGATGCTCATTAGACACTCATCAACATTCATAATACTTCATAATCACTCAAGAATTCAATAATAAATTGTTACCCATAGGAAAAATATCATTTTTATCCATAATAACCATTATAAGCAAATTTCAGCATTTCCAACAGCAACATACGTTAGTAAAACAGTCATATAACATGAGCAAATCAAATCCTTCTCATATGATTCCACTTTCTATAGCTTAATAACATAAATATTTACAATTTTCATGAAGACCATAAATTCAAATTCTAAACAGAAACATCACTTATTCACAGAATACTAAACTGCCTCAAAGAGGATTTTTAAAACGTACACAGGTTAGTATTTTCAACGTTTCTGGAGCTACAAAAAACAATTTTAGCATGAAACCAGTTCTAAATTATTCTTAACACAAATATCTACAACTTTTATGAAGGCACCAACCACTAATTCTCACCACAAAATTCCTAGTTTTAAAAATAAGATTTGGATTTCATAGTTAACAGATTTTCATCATGAACATACTTCTGTATTTTGATCATATCTAGAGTTACAAGTATCTCTTTAACTCAAAACCACTTTCTATAGATCCCTAACATAAATATCTACAACTTTCATGAAGACGTCAAAGTCTAAAAACGTATGTATAATTCCCAGAATATTCATATATGCACAAAACACAAGATAAGTATTTCAATCAGACATACTGTAGTATTTTGATCATAACTCATGCTATACATATCCAATTCAGTCGGTTCAGGTCTCACAATTCACATAACAAGAAGATATACAACTTTGATGAAGACACCAATCACTAATTCTTACCACAAAATTCCCAGTTTTAAAAATAAATACATATCTCAAGTTAACAGATTTACAGCTTGAACATACTTTAGTATTTTAGGCATAACTCGAGCTACAAAAATCATTTTGACTTGAAACCACTTTCTACAGATCCATAACACAAATACCTACAACTTTCGTGAAGACATCAAAGGCTGATTATGCATGTATAATTCCCAGAATACCAATATATACACAAAACATGGAATAAATCTTTCACTCGGACATGCAGTAGTATTTTGGCTATAACTTTTGCTATACTCATTCAAATCAGTTGAATCAGGTCTCAAAATTGACATAACAAAAAGATCTACAACTTTTATGAATAATTTAGAGTCAAATTCATACGTTTTCAGCTTCAAAATTAAGCAACAAGATACGAAATTAAAACTGGAATCCTAGAACAGCATACAACTCTACCCATTTCATAAATATTCACAACCCTGTCCCCTCTTACTTGGATTGATGATCTTTGGCTGACTGAAAAGAAGTCCCCTTGCTGTCCTAGTTTCAGCTCGAAGAAGTTGAGAGAGGTAGCTTGTTTACTCTAAGAGTTTCTGACTTTTACAAGGGTTAGTGTTAGTTTAATAAGGTAAAGGTAAGTGGGGGACAAGCTTTCCATGAGTGGGTTTCTAGTGGCTGTTAGTGGGAAATAATAATGGTTTAGATAGAAAGTGAGCTCCTTAATGGTCCACTACTGGCCGTTCTACACATTAGGGTGAATAATTGAAGAAAAATATATTATAAAATGCACAAGGAGCCAAAATTGGAGTCAAACGTTATTCTGACAGTGAATACCGACAAGAATCCACTCGGTTAGCCTCTAAGCCGACTGGAATCCTACCCATGCTGACTGGAAATTGTCAGTAACGTGAAAAGAAGGAAATCTGAGTCCTTCTCACTCATTTTTCACTCGGCACGAGCCATTCTTCACTCAGTTTTTCACTCAGTAAAACCGAGTCAACTCTCAATCTGTCTACTTGGCATCATCACTCAAGTCCGAGTCATATCACACTCGGCTTCCTTCTTGGCATAAGAGTTTAAACTGATCCATTTTCATTCAATTAAGTCAGTCAGAGCCGACTCATTCCCACATAATCTATCACTCGGCTATTTATCCTAAATCCGAGTCAATAGCCGATCGGTTCTTACTGGGAAATTCCTTACAACACCGACTCAATTCCTAAATAGTTCTCACTCGGTGAATTCCCTCAAAGCTTACTTATTTCACTCGGCTGTCCACTCGGTAAATCAATTAAAACCGATACCCAACTCTTTAAGTCTCTGCTCGGTAGAACTCTTCTGAAACCGACTCATGCACTCAAATTTGTCACTCAGTAAAATAATCTTTATTGATCATCATTCAATCATTCTTCCCTCGGTAAAATAATCTAAACCCAGTCCCCTATTCACTCAGTCTTCAACACTCGGTTCCTTATTTCAAATCCGAGTCTCTACACACACGGTTCCATTCGGTAAAACTTTTAGAAACTGATTCTCCCCCCACAATTCTTTACTCATTCGGAATCTTATTCTGGATTGACACATCACCTGACCAGTTTCCACTCGGCATCTCATCCCCAAGACTAACTTCTCTTCTTCATTCATACAAAGTTATTCCAGTTCACTCAGTCAGAATTCTGACACTTGGAATTACATTTTCCTCTGTACTTCACTCGAAAATGAAGGCACTCAGTGAACTTTCAGTCAGAATTGCAACGTCTGACTATGATTGACTCGGAAACTAGTCATTCAGAAGCATTTGACTCGGAAACGAGTCTTTGGAGAGTACTTCACTCGGAAATGAGTCTTTCTGAGGTGTTTGACTCTGCAGTGAGTCACTCCAAGGTGAGTCACTCGCATTCTTTCACCCAAAAGTGGTTCTGTCAGTCCACTTCACACACAAGTGTCTCTGGGGCAAGAATTCCACTCGGAATAAACACTCTCGGTCATGTTCCACTCGGAAAACACAACCTTCACTCGGTATTTCTAATTTTCACTCGGAATTTCTCTTAGTCACTCGGAATTTTCATTCTTCACTCGGAACAGAGTCCCTTTTTCACCCGGACAGTCCTTCCTAAGGCATGTTTCACTCGGAAAATGGGTAATACCATTAAAGATCTATATAAATTCCATATTTATACCCAAAAATGAAATTTTTGGAGTATTACAAACCATCTACTGGGTGTTTTATTCATTGATTATCACTTACAGACCTTCCATACTTCATAATTTACAAAATAGAACTATTATTAAAAACAGGATGTTATAGTATGTATCTTGTTATAGGTGGCACTGAGCTAAGTAGATGTTAATGATGATAATGCTAGGTGAGTTTTATGGTAGTTATGATAATGTAAATGCAATTAGAATATGCCTGCGCTATATAGCAATGATTTAAGTGTGATGAAACTGTAATTCCATGGGCAGGACATGATTGATTGGGATGTTGTTATTAGGTTGAGTCATGTCTTGGTGAATTTGGCATATAAGTGACAAAAATTGACTTAAGCCAACTTGAAGGATGATTTTGAGTTCCAATCAGATTCAGAGTCCTCGAAAGGTGTTAATAGAACCCCAACGATAATTAAAACTTATGTGTCCATTGGAGTTGTCAATTGAATGAGGTTTGGTAGTGTTTTGCTATAGAAGTTGCATGAAATTTGACCAAATTGCATTTTCCACATAACTTCGCGATACAGAGGAATTTTTTTGTACAGACTGTTGCAACAAGTCTGAAATGAGTCATAAATAGTGTTTGCAAAGTTTCGTAGCATTTGAAGGTGAAATGAGTAAGTTAGGGGTTATGGAAGTTGGCCCGGAGGCCAAAATTTATATAAAAATTGCATCTGCACTGATGGTAATCGATTACAGGGGTCCTACACACGTTGCTATCTGATAATCGATTACTAGTATTCTTAACCGATTACCAGCTTGTTTTTGAAACTAGTCTAATCTAGGCCAAATTAGCTTTTGCATCATGTATAAAAGTTGTAGATAATTGAGCCATGAACATTTTCAAATTGGATTCATCTCAAAAGGAGGTCTGTAGCTCAATTTATTCATAAAATACTACAAGGTATTCATGCTAAAAGTTGTATGCAGAACAATTTTACATTTTCATGAATTGGACAATTTTAGGAGTATAATTAACCTTTAGCCTCTTCATAACATTTGTAGATAATTGAGTTGCGGAGATATACTAATTGGATTCACCTCAATCAAAGTTTTATAAATCCTGTTAGACATAAAATATAGAATAGTATACGAGAAAAATGTATCTTGAAATTTTATTTCTAAAAATGTCTTCATGTTGTTGTTTAAGTTTTTGATGTGTGCTACATTATTTTAAATAAAACCTATTAAATTAAGGTTAAAACCTCTAGTTAAATTAAGTAAATGTGGTGGGATGTCACAACATTGTTGCTTATAAGTTGTTATCTTCATCCCTTGGTATTAAATATTTTTAGAGAAAAGAATTTATCCCTTAATATAAGATTGTTTTTAAAAATTTTATGTCATTAATTATTTTTTGACTAAAATAACAAGATATATTAATTAGATCATTTACCTAGCTCATGGGCTATGATAATAGAGTAAAAGTTTGGATTCTCTTTATTTTTTCCTCCATTTATTATTCTGTTTATTTCTTTACATTTTTCTCTCACTTACATTTATGATGGGACCCACACCCACACCATTCTCTCTTTCTCTCTCCAAATGGACATATGTGGTAATTGGAAAGGATCCCAACTCATTGGGTAGTAAGCAAAGAAAGATTAAGTTGAGAAAGAATGGGTGGGGACAATAAAATAGTAAGTCCTAATAACCTTAAGGGTCATTTTTATAAAGTTAATGTAAATTTAATGACTTTAATTAAATTAACTAACTTTTTAAATATGAATTAAGTGAAAAATATCTTCATACTGTTTAACTGTGACTAGATCTATCTACATAATGCTTGGTTCTTATGTGGACTATTTAAAACGAGGCAAAATAGGTCTAAATATATTTACAAGCTAAATTGGTACAAAGGATTACATGTTTATACTCTTTTAGCAATTTCACCAACCACTTCTTCATATTGGGCTCCAAATAGTCATTAATTCCTGCTGTCTTAGTTGGGTCCTCCTCTTAGGGTGCTGTGTTTGTTCCTCCTTCCGATGTTGGCCTCTGCGGATTCAACGGGTCGGTTATTAACTCTTCTCTGGGGTCTAAATCAATCAAATTTACTGACCCTGGGACGGTTCCACCATCATTTAGTCGCCTCCTCTTGATGGTTTCTTCCAACTTTGTCATTTGAACACTCAGGTTAGCGGGTCATCTATTGGTCCCCTCTTACTGAGGAAGCTTTATTATCTTTATCAATAAACTTTGAAAAGCTTTTCTAATTTTTGTTAGTACTATTTATTAGTTAATATAGCAATATGAGATGTACTATTTATTAGTTGGTGTTTTTACAAATAGGTTTTTTCAAAAAATCTTATTGATTTTATAGCACTTGTGTGTTAATATTATTAGTAACTTAGTAGCTAATGTTTTATTCATTTTAATTTTCAATTTTAGTACCAAAACATATGTTTTTTATAAGAAAAGTTATTAATTTTATAGCATTGTTTATCTAACAACAATTAATTAATTTCAATAGCATAAATTTTTTTACAAATGTAGTTTTAGACAAATTCTACTAAGTTGGTTCAATTTTTTGTAATTCAATTTTCTATAAGTCAATTTTTAATATTTTTTTAAAATAGGCCACCTGATCAAGCCAACAACTGGTTGAGGGTCGGGCTAAGGCCTCTAATTTTAAGGCCTGAATTTATGTGGACCTTTTTTATCCTGATCTTAAGTAGTCCGCAATCCGATAAAGCCCGGCCCATTTAGAGCCGCCCGCCCGAATTGCCAGCTATATCAGTAGCATCTCCAAGCACAACAGCCTTGGAACCTCCTTTCGGATATAGGCTTCGAAGGATTGAGGGGGTTAATTTTCAATTCCCTATGGGGTCCAGGTCGATGAGGCTGATTGATCTTGTTGATGTGTCTCCATCCTTCAATTTTCTTTTATTGTATTTCACCTTCTCTTCTACCATGTTAAAACTCAAATGATAGCAATATCGGGCCATCTCTAGGTCACGATGAATAGAGGAAACATATTATCCTTGTCAATAAACTTGATAAGGAGGTGAGGGATAAACATTATAGCCTCTATAGCATTCAGTGTAGGACAATCAATGATACCATTGTAACAGGATTTGACATCGATCACAAGGATCCATGTCTTTACCGTTTTAGCATCGTGCTCGCCATCAAAAGTGATGTAAGTGTCTAGGTACCTTTTGGTGGGCTGTTTAGCTCCATTGAAGGTTGTGAGGTCCTACATGTAAGGTGTTAGATTCGTGTCTGTTAGGCCAATCTTCTTGAAAGAATCGTAAAGATTACATTGTAAGAGTTGCCTTGGTCCACCAGAATTCACTTGACATACATGTTAGTGATTATTGCCACAATGACTATGATGTCATCTCCTTTTGAAATGATGGGGCCTAAGTCTTTATCTAAAAAAGAAATGGAAGGCGTTTTAATATTGTCCTTGATGGGTTGGTTATCCTACCTCTTGTTTTGAACCGACATAATCATCTAGAGATGATTATTCCTAGTGGTATTGGATACACCACCTCTAACAAAGCTTCCTCCAATCATCTCAATCGTGTCACGTTTGGCTTTAGGTGGAAGAAAAGGGGCATCGTCCTCCTGGATTTCCTTCACTAGTTAGGATTGCTATTTTTAGTTATAGTGAACCTTTTTAGACCTTGACCATAATCACCATCCAGGGATCGGTCCCTTATGTGTTTTTCGAACTAGTCCGATTCGTCTTTGGACTTAATATTCAGGAGGTACTATTTCAACTTTCCCTCCCTGATAAAGACCTCGATGGCATCCTTCAATTGCCTGCACTCTTGTGTTGTCACTGGTTTGCTCATTGAAGTCGCAATACTTCCTTGGGTTACTAGGCCTCATCACTGGCGCTGGTTTTCTAATGCCATAAACGGCCAAAGATGGTCACCTTACCTCCTACAGGATTTGAGCCAGTCTAGTGTTCAAGGAAGTGTAATGATGAAAAATGAACACATTTTTCTTTTGCTGGAAGGATTGATTCTCCCTACCCTTCTAAGTTGGCCTTTCAGACTTTGGCTCCTCCTTCTCCTTCTTTGGTTGTATTGGGGTCGAGGTGGTGGGTGCCTAGCCGCAACGGCTTCTAAGTGCATTTCAATATCCACATATTAGGTTTCCTTCTTGTGAAATTCATTGAGGCTTCTTGTTGACGGCAAGATCTACGTCATTAGTGACTTTGTTGCCGACATGTGGTCCTGCTTCGCTAACTGGGCAAAGGTGCTTGACCTCGCCGTAGGGCGACAGGTGCGTGTGGCGAGCCCCGTGCAGCAAAAGTGGATGCACGCCAAAGCTGTTGTGGAGGGTAAGGTTTACATGCTGGCAGATCGCGACAACATCATGTTCGACTTGCTAAGCATTGACAAATGGTGAAGCTTAATGATGACTATTGGACAATGGGAGACGAAGATAAGAAAAGGCGAGACGAAGGCGAAGCAAAAGAGACAAAGACAAGTGAGAAAGTGTGAAACTAAGAGACGTGGAATGGAATGACAAAGTAAAACTAAGAAGAAGAATGATGAAAAAGAAATGGAACCTTTTGGATTTGAGAAAAATTAAAATAGGCTTACAAAAAATACCGTCTTTTTTTACTTTTCCATTTTTTTAAAAATAAGTGACCCGGTTTCAACTTGAAAAACTTAGTTTTATATAGGTTTTCCTGATTTTTAATTGATTTTACTAAGTTTTTAACCGATTTAATAGGTTAAGAAGTTTTTTTACAATTCCAAACTAGTGGATGTTCCAATTTCTAATCCGATCAATGTGACAAATTAATCCGATTTTAACAATCATGACTCCAGTACAAGAAGAGGAGGGAAGTGAGCTGACTCAATGCACGTGAATCCCCGTTCCTGTTAGCTGTCGAATCTCGTGCTTAGTGAACCTTTTATTGTCGGTTTCCAATTTCGGGAGCAAACAAAATACGAGCACACACAAATGCCACGTCAGCCAACCAAAATGCCAATGAAAAATCCCACCATATTACCATGGTCACGCCCGCTGCATAACCTCTCCAATAGAAACACAACACGCAAGTTATGTCGTAGAAAAAGCAAAGAAACGAATACCCACGCACACAAAAGATAACTCTTACATCAGTGATTTCCCCCAAATCTCTCATCGGAAAGATTTTTATAGGGTTTCTGCCCCTTTCAATCTTCTCCGTAATTCTTCGGGATTTCTCATTCTCCTTCCCCCTCCCCTTTCCCATTCTTCCTTCCTCTCTTTCTGCCACGCTTCCTTCACTCCAAACCTAACGAGGTTCGTACTAGTTCCTTTCCTTCTAATCTTTTAATATCCATTTTTTATTGTTTATTATTAGTAACACGATTACCACGCACGATCGTTCAGCAAATGCTAGTTCTAGAATGAAACCAAAAGGTTTCTGGTTCTTCTCTTCGTGATTCTCGTGGCGTAGGAACGAAGATTTCCCCCCCTTTCAATTCTCTATTTTGTACTGGCGCTGTTTGTGAGCGATTTGTTTTTTTTAAAAAAATTGGGTGTGAATGCGTGTATGTATTGGATATTGGGTAGGTTTTCGATGATTGATCTTGTCTTTCTTGATTGTAGAAACCAGGCCAAAGTGTGTTTTGCTGCAAATTAGGATTAGCTTGGTGGTTTCTCGGATTCTTGTGTGATGGGGTTGTGATCTATAGGAATTTGAGAGTGGTGAATAGTTTGTTGATAGATTTTATGAGGAAGAAAAGGAAAGGAAGTGAAACTGATGCCTCTGCAGATCTGCGGGACATTTTGGCTTCTTCTAGTCATGGCTCTGCCTCGTCGTCGAATTTGAAATCCCATTACTCGCTTGAAGATTGTTTTAGGCTGAAGAAGAGGTGCAAGGAAGATGCTGGCACTGAGCTGGCTGCTTCATATAAGAGTAGGCTTGCGGGCATTGCTACTGCTCCGCCTTGTGGGACTTCGTCTTTGCTCACACCGGGTAGAGGTCTCAAGAGGAAGATAGGTTGCATTGATGTTGCTACCCAGACGGGGAGGAAGAAAAAGATTGAGGATGATTATGTGTGCGGGGAGACGATTGGGCAAGGCAAGTTTGGGTCTGTTTGGTTGTGCCGGTCGAGGGTTAGTGGTGCTGAATATGCCTGCAAGACTCTGAGGAAGGGAGAGGAGACGGTTCATAGAGAGGTTGAGATAATGCAGCACTTGTCTGGACATTCTGGGGTTGTGACGCTGCAAGCAGTTTATGAAGAAGCTGAGTGTTTTCATCTCGTGATGGAATTGTGCTCTGGGGGACGACTCATTGATCAAATGGTTAAGGATGGTCCATATTCAGAACAGCGGGCTGCCAATGTACTGAAAGAAGTGATGTTGGTCATCCAGTATTGTCATGACATGGGAGTTGTCCACAGAGATATTAAACCTGAGAATATTCTGCTCACTGCATCAGGAAAAATAAAGCTAGCAGATTTTGGCTTGGCCATGAGAATTTCAGAAGGTAACACTCAAACCTGTGTGGATGTTTGTTTCCTGTTTGTAAGTGTGTATTCACTTTGGTAGAATCCTTAAGCATAAAACCATCATGAATTATGAAAGTGACTGCATTTAGTGGTAGGTTCACATTGTTTGCATTTTATCTTTAAGCAATTGCAAATATCAATTTGCATTTGACATTTTTTTTCAGTTTGCTTTCATACATTAGACAATTATTCATTATAGCTTTGTCTTATTAACTAAAAATTTGCATCTCAGGTCAGAGCTTGACTGGTTTAGCTGGAAGCCCTGCCTATGTTGCCCCTGAAGTGTTGTTAGGTAAATATTCTGAGAAGGTGGATATATGGAGTGCTGGAGTACTCCTGCATGCTCTGTTGGTCGGTAGTCTTCCATTTCAAGGAGATTCATTGGAAGCAGTTTTTGAGGCTATCAAGACTGTCAAATTAGATTTCCAAAGTGGGATGTGGGAATCGATATCTAAACCTGCCAGAGACCTTATTGGGAGAATGCTGACAAGGGATACTTCTGCAAGGATATCAGCTGATGAAGTACTTAGTAAGTTCATGATATATTATGAACGTAATGCTCCCAGCATTGTTGTATTACTGTCTCTATCTTGCTATGGTTATTTTGATAATTTAATCAAAACGCAGAATATGTCTAAGTTTCCATTTCCTGTTTTTATCTATTGTTTTCAATTTTAATTACAAAATTATCATCATGTTACCTGTTTTCAAAATTATACTAAAAACATGGAAACAGAAACCACACGCCACCTAAACTTTAGTTTAATTGTAATTGATCCTTAAACTTTACTCTTTTGCAAATAGTCCCTTCTATTAAGTTCTAGTTAAATTATTAATGGAGGAAAAAAGTACTCAATTGTTTATAAACCTTAATTCTTAGTCGATCATTAATTTTATTTTAATAAATCACTTTTCAGACATGGAAACGTAACAAAATGTGGAATTAAGAAAACAAAATAAAGACTTTACCTTTTTTAAATATTTTTATCTTTTGACCTTTGTATTGAATTTTTATAACAATTTATCGTCTACAAAATGAATTATAACAAATTTTTAATAAATGACTATAACTTAAGTTAAGCAAATGGCAGAGACTTTTCCACCATTACTAATTTGACTCCAACTTAATAAAATAAGCCATTTGCAAAAGGGTAATATATAAGGATCAATTATGAAGAAATAAAAGTAATGTTTATGGTGTATATTTGCAAAAGGACTAAAATTTAAAGATCAATTAGGACAAAATTTAAGTTTAAGGGCCTATTTGCAAAAATAGTAAAGTTTAGGGATCATCTAAAATAAAAGTAAGGTTTAAGTTTGTTGAGTATACTTTTCCCTTTCAAGTAAATAGAAGATTTGCTAGATATCAAGAAGTCTTACTTATCAGTTTTGACTAGCTGTGAATGGTTGTAATGCCCTTGTCCTTGTGTACTGCTTGTGTATGTTTATTTTTTAGTTTTTTGGCATAACCGTCAATCTTTTAATGCTCACATACTTAATTTCATCTCATGTCTTCTTATATAATATATACTAATGATTTTGCCTCAAGTGTGCCAAATATTTTCTAGAGAAAAAATTGATGATACTTTATTTGATAGTTTTATGTCGTTTGTGTTATATTAACATTCGATGGTTCCATTTCAGGGCATCCATGGGTATTATTCTACACAGCACAAACATTGAGGATGCTACCCATCAAAACTAAATTGAAGAACCAGAATGGTGCCGCAAGCCAACAGCTTGTTACTGCATCTGAACCAAGGTTAGGAGGAAACACGATAGACAACTTCTCACTTAGCGAGCTTTCATCCTCTGAAAGTTGTAATGCAGATGATCAGGACGAATGTGTGTTGATTGATGCACTTGCGACTGCCATTTCACATGTGAGGATATCTGAACCAAAGAGGAGCAGGTTGTGTGGCCCCACGGGTCCTATAGTTCAGCAAGGTTCATCTAACATGAAGGCTAACAACCTCTGTAAAGCATTTTGACCTACTGACAGGCTGACACCACCTATACTACCACTATCTTGATTGTTCCTGTTGGGATTTAGAACTTGCTTTCCCCAGCACATCACAAAGTGGGCAAAAAGTGGATTTTACATGCTGACATCTTATGCTGTTAGGTTGGCCTGGCCTGGGTGCCACTTACTCCTGAAGTTCCTTTATAGTGTGAGATCTAATTGCAATATTTGTTTTGTCCCTTTGCTTAATAACCTAATAACGGTTGAGTGAGGAATCTGAAATAATTGTACAGCATTTGTAAATAGAATCTTAATGTATCATCACTGCTCTCCTTTCTCTTACTGCAGCTAGGTTTAATACAAATTTGGTAGGTTTCACATAATAAAAATTCGTGAGCATTTCTTCTTTCCAAGACCATAGCACATTAAAGAGGAAACCTATTTCTTTCCCTCTATAAGCAACATGTGTAGCTACTAGTTAACTAATTTGCATTTGGAAAATTTTAGTTGGACACCTCATTGGGATGTTACACTTTGAAAGAGGTAAGAACAGTTGAGGACTAAGTGATAGATTTTATTATTGTCATAAGTTTAATTTAAAGTTAAGTGTATCAAAAAAAAGTTTAAGTTTATTCATTTAACATCATATTTAGGTTAGTCCTCTAATTTTTTTATCAATACTTTCTTTTTACGTTTAGTTTTTCAGGTTATTTGATCTAGCTGCTATGCAGGGGGTATGTTGGCAACTGGTATCAAACCTTACTTTCACTCGTAATATTACACCGGGTTAGTAGGAATCTAACACAGGTCTAGTGGGGAACACTGTACCCTTCAATCTACAGTACTTACTTGGTCCGAGGTGTGCAGGGTGAATTGGTTCAATGCTTAAGTTAGTAAATAATATAACGTAGCAAACACACTTTGATGTTTAGTATGTATAGTTCTCTATGAGGTACAACTAGTGATTTGACAAGTCTTCAAACGTCGCTTAGAAGCAAGATGGCCACTTGCCTCCACTCTGACACAATGGTAATCATTTAACCGTTGTCCATTTTCGAGTTGCTCTTGCGGCCTTAGTCTTACATTTATGGAGCTCGCACCAGTGTCATTGTTCTATTGGGGCTGGTACGAATACCGGATCATTATTATTTTGTACCAATATTTTCTACAAGATTTCTTCCATAATGTTTAATAAGAACTTAATTGGATTTTGAATAAGGTTATTTTGTTTCAGATCTGTCTAACCTTCCTATTGCATGTTCTTTCTCACTAATAAGTAATAACCTATTCTTTCTCTTTTTTATTTTCATGACCATCATAAACGACCAAGCAAGAGATTGAAAAGAACACCTCAATACCTTGGTGTTTGGTTGGAAAAATGATGAACATGCTTTGGTTAATTTTTTTCAAAATTTTTCATTTTAGTAATATCTTATTTTGTTCTTTTAATTTAACTTTTTATTCACTTCTTAAACATAATAAGTTAATTAATTTTTATTAATTTTATATTTTTTAAATGGATTGATTAATCAACCTAAAAACCTATTTTTTACAAATACTAAAAACATGCAAGAGAAGGATATTTTTTTCTTTGTTTTTTAAAACTTAACAAGTCATTTCACAAATAAAACAAGAGAGTCAAAAATTTTAACTTGCCTTCACTAGAAAACTAAAATCACCTTGACCTACCAAATACAAGACGAGTGAGATAGATTGACCCATATTTTTATCCGAGTAAATATCAACATGATATACAAAGGTGGTAATTAGCAGCTCAACGATTAAAGATGATTGTTCCGGAAAAATATATTTAAAAACCATATGCATTTGTTTGTAAAAGATATAAGCATCGATATAGAGAATATATGATTACAATCATTACATGTTGGCTTTCATGGCTACCATATTTGTTAAATTTCAATCTATATTGCCAACAACTAGGAACTGACTCTTTAGTTAAATTAAATATATACATATAACTGATTTAGATTATAATGGTATCAAAATTTATTTATCTGACAAATAAAAATGTCCTTATTTTAACGTAGCACATCAAAATTTAATATTTAAATCAAATAAACATTGGAATTTCATGTCCTATAAAAATCAAACATTTTTCTAAATAATATCTTTTGGTTAATTACCCATTTGGTCGTCTTGAGCCTAGTCAAAGATACTCACTTAGTCAATATCTTAACCATTGATGTTATAGTGTGTGCATTTATTAGTGTCAAGACTCTTATTAATATTTATGAATAGTATATAAAAAGGGAACATTTCTATTTATATATTATTTAATGTGAAACATTGTGCTTAAAGCTGGGTATATGGGTTAGCTCGCCCCGCAACGGGTTGGTCCATGTAAATCCGTCCTGCAATGGGCTAACCTATAAAACCCACTTTTTAAATGGGTTGATTTTTTTGAGTCTGCGCCAGGACCATGAACCCGCAGGCCAACCCATTTATGGAATTTTTTTTGCTTTTTTTTCTCCTTTGAAATTGTTGGGCCCAAATTTTTTTTATGAAACCAAAAGCATATACAATTCAACATATTTAATTATCCAAAATCTTAAAAATCCAACCATGATTCATAAAATAAACTCATGAAATTTTAAATTTGAAAGTTTTATCATTCAAATATAAACCTTAAACATAACAAATATCACCAATGTCTTAAAAACTCCAAATACAATCACAAAATATTTTTAATATATTTTTAGTTTTTAGGGTTTCTATTTTTAAATTATTTTTAATATGTTTTTTATTTTTGCTTGGCCCATGGGTTGGCCCGTGAACCCACGGGCTATACCCGTTTTAAACTGTAGGTTACACGGTCCTACCCCATGAGCCCGCTTTTTAAATGATTCAATTTTTTTGACCCGCAACCCGAATAAAGAATAACCAAACAGATCGGCCCGCAAGCCCAGACTCATTCACCCAGCTCTAATTGTGCTCGATGATAATGATGAATCATGAAATAACTTTAAAATATAGTTTTTTGAAGTTACAATTTTTTAAAATATTTTTAGGACAAAATATGTCTTTATCCCATATTTAAATAATGAAAATTGGTTTTAACCGATATGTTATTTTGGTATTGGGCTTTATGAGTCTATGTGTTTCTAAAAAATAGGGACAACATCATTGAATCATCAAATTATGTTACGGGTTATTAACTTAAATATTGGTTTCTAATCTAGTGTGGCACCCTCAATTAACTAAGACTAATTCTCACACTATAACGTCCTACTTAATTAAGAAGTCACAAGTTAATAAGAAAAATAAGAGTTTCTTTTTCTTTTTGGTCGGTGATCATTAACACATAGTTCAAAATAAACATTATAACATAGATCAATTCTTCATAACAGCAGTGTACTCAAAAGGTACAGGGCTTGCAGGCTCCTAATAAGTCAATTACAAAACGATGACATAAAAGCTAAATGTCAGGACCTACAACAATCTCAACGTGAACAAGTACTAATAGCCTACGTCCACAGCTCGACGTCCACTACTGCAGGTAGTCCAAATCCTGTCTGTTCCCGCCCTGCCCTTCGGCTGATGATCACAATAGAAGAAAACCATACACAACACAATAGAGGTGAGTATAAGCTCTTAACCCAAATCACTCACATGCAAGGTAGCCGTAATTATTATACAACATATATCAGATAGAACAGAGAACTTACACTACAATTGTCAATACAGACGCATAGTGATTCAAAAGCATACACAGAGATAATACAGGCCGACAGAGTTAGTCACACAAATATGGCATACTATGCATGTATTAGATTCATTATGGTTTATCTTGATTAAATACCAATATGCAATGAGGCCCAAGTCCCGCTCATCAATCTGACACGTATCAATAATCCTGCCTTATCCTCCTGCCCAACTAGAGTGACCAGAGCTCGCCTCGTTTTGTTTTTCACAAAGGGTAAGGACGTACAGTCCTATCAATAATGGATCCACAACACATCTTGTCAGAACGGGCACTATACGGTTATAGAAACACTCATCCTGAGTCGAAGTATACTTGAGTTACCACGGGCTGTCTGGTCTCAGGCGCAAATCTGAGCCATTGGAGGTCTGCTTCCGGTATACTCCCAAAATCGCCCTAAGGGGATCAAGATGTTGTTGTTCTTTAGTGCACCCATCACTGTATGCTCTAGGGGGTCACTTTATTATCCCCCTTCATACTCCACACGTAGTATGCAATCTACTCATCTTATTATAAGAGTGCCTGAGTACTAGACGAAACCTTACTTACTCAACGTAATTGTCCTTAAAGCGTGTAAAACTACTTATTATAAATCCTTTAGTGAGGAGAATATTATGAGTCATGGCCTAGGTGCTACCTAATAATCTTTCTTATGAGTGAGGTTTGGCCTCCAAGTGAACTTTATATATAAAAAAATTCTAAGGTCTCAATGCCTAATTTATTTCTAAATCCTTTTCAAAGGAATATTGTAAAATATTTGTTTAATAAAATCACAAAACAAGATTTCTAACTCCTTTTATTTTTTTTTTGAAAATAGGATTTTATATTGAAGTATTAAATTTCCAAAAGAAAGGAAATACAACTTATCTTAACATTTCTTACGACATTTCAGGCCTTTTATCAATATTGTCCTGTTGTATTGGTTTACGACGAAACTTACTAGTTTGACCTTAAATCCTAAAATTACTAGGACCTTAATTGAAAGTACTTTATTATAATTGCTAAAAATCCTTTTTAGGCTTATATAAAAATATAATTTTCTTTAAGCTAATGAGAGTCATAAAATCGCTATTTTTGTCATTTTATTAAAAACTTTATTATTGTCGTATTTCTTCTAGAAAATTTCAAATTGAGTGATTCTAAAGCCAAAATTGCCTAACTTTTCAAATACTATCTAAATAAAATGAAATTAAGTGTCAATTCTGCCTAGAAAATCATTCTACATGAAAATGCACGAAAATACCATAGTTCATCGTTTCAGTTTTCGTAAAAATGTGTTTAAGGACAAGTAGCGCAGGGACATTTCCAAATCAATTTTCCTCATTTGGGTAATTTTCCAATACTTAAAATTTACATCATTTATCACAAAAATGCATATCCAACCAGATTTTCCAAATTTTCCTTTCTGTTCACATAAAAGCGTTTTTAATCGTTTTCAATTATGTTTGTGCCTATACTCGGGACTCTTTTAAATTCTTTTCCAACACAACATCTTATACACATTTTTATCAACAAAACTTTAAGAATTCAATTATGCATGTTACTAATAATTATTAGGCCACTAGAATCACAAATGCACATAATGATCTAGAATTTTGAATAATTTATCCTAGAGACAAATTCCTAACAGCAACATACTCTTAATTTTATGTAGTTCAAAAATTATTCTTTTAACATATAACATGTTTAAATTTAACGAATTAAAGGGGTAACATGCAACGATAAAATATTTTTAAGGGAAAACTTGCTCCCTTAATATTTCTAACAACATGCATGGAGTTTAATGAAAATTCTTAAGTCTGTCTAGCCACTTTAAAATTTTATTTTAGTTCATATAGATCATATTTTTATGTCCAAATCCACTTAAAATATAGGGGAATTCATGGTATGTCTTTTATCCCCAAGAGAGATTTAAGATTTCCAAGAAGGGTTTTACTTGGGTACCCTCTCTAAATTGAGGGTTTCAATACCCCTAGCCACATGTCATACCATGTGTGAAAATTGTGTGTAATTTAAGTAGAATTGATGTTCTTAGCCACTTGTCATACCACGTGGCAAAATAAATGGTACGCATTAAAATATTTAAAATGCCAAAATTTGATAGTGTTAAGGCTTGATCCCACAACACATGAGAAAAAACAAAGAGTCTTATCATTAAGCTACTTAACACATTTAAAAATTATGACGTAACTATATAGTTGTATTATATTTGAAGAATGTATATGTGTTAATAAAATTTATTAACAAAATAAACATTTTTGTCTTTTTTCATTTAGTATAACAATTAAAATTAAAATTAATGAACAAAAAATGTAGGAATATTTATTTTGAAAATAAATTTTATTAAAGAATATATATTTTACGAATATAATATAAAAATATATAGTTATATTACATATTTTAAATATAACCTAGTGCTGAGGCTACTCTTCTATCTCCTGCTCAAATCGAACGCTTCAAATACTATCTTAGAATCCAAACAAAAATAATAACTTGAAAAAATATGTGACATAGATTGAGTTGACACATGGCTAGAGACTAATACATGTGGCATAAATTCAATTAACACATGACTAGAGCGCTATGAGCATTAGAGCCCTCAATTAATACGCTTAGCAACCGGTCAAACTAGTCACTCGTAGATAGTCAACATTTTAAAATATTTATATTTCAAAATTTAAGTGTAACAAGGTTTGATCCCCTAACGTATATATAAGAGATGGAAGATGAGCCTTAGCAAATTAAAGGATATATCATTAGTTTTTTAGGAATAGATGCCTACAGTCACGTGTGTGAAGCAACTGGAATGGATGTCTCTAGCCATGTGTCAATTAAATTTATACCATATGTATTAGTCTCTAGCCACATGTCAACTCGCCACATATTTTTTAAAATAATCATTTTTGTTTAGATTCTAAGATAACATCTGAAGTGTTTGATTTGAGTACGAGATGAAAGAAAAGCCTCACCACTAGGTTACATTTAAGAGATGTAATATAACCATATATTGTTATATTATATTTGTAGAATGTATATATATTAATAATATTTATTTGTAAAATAAATATTCCTGCTTTTTTTCGTTCATTAATTTTACTTTTATACAAAATGAAAAAAAGACAAAAAGTTTATTTCATAGATATATTTTATTAACGGATATACATTCTACAGATATAATATAACTATATATAGTTGCATCATATTTTTTAAAAGTGTTAGATAGTTTAGTGGTAAGGTTCTTATTTTCTCTCCAATGTGTTGCGAGATCAAGCCTTGTTATGTTCAAATTTTAGCATATAAAATGTTTTAATGCGTTAGACTATTTATGAGTGATCGATTACTAGACACAATCATGTCCATCCATCCTAGTTGCTTAAATTGTAACACCCTGGAGCCAGAGATTCACAACTTGATTCCAGAGATTACTGAGACAATATTAGAGTACGCAACCTAAGTAGCCATGCAAGCAAGCATCATCATCAAAAGCCTTCATAATTCATCCACATCAAGCATCATCCACTTTGTCACATGTCTTCCTGATTAACCACTAAAGGGTTGCCACAAGTAACAGAAAGAGTGAGATAAAATATCAAATAAATAGAAATTAAATTAGACAAACATAATCACAAGTAGGATGCTATGCGATGCAGATGCCAAACAAG
This sequence comes from Clitoria ternatea, assembly GCA_037962975.1. Taxonomy (NCBI): domain Eukaryota; kingdom Viridiplantae; phylum Streptophyta; class Magnoliopsida; order Fabales; family Fabaceae; genus Clitoria; species Clitoria ternatea. The sequence continues at coordinate 287,478,883 of CM075670.1, forward strand.
TATTATGTATTATACTTTTGTTATTATATTCCGTTTTTTATACGAATGAAAATGCATGATGGATCCATTCTGGTGGGAACATCTGCAGTGATTTCCAACAACAATATTTTTACGGATATCCAACCGATACTGCGCCCCATAATGCAACACCAACATCGGATAACAATATCTTAATATCAATAACAAGTGTTGCGGGACCCCCTTAAGGACACACTGCTTAGCCCTTAAGACAGTCGTGGTATAAAAACCACCGCAGAGGTCTGTGCTCAACAGAGCGCGTTCCCCCACTGGGAACCCCCTCAAAGAACCCCTCTGCGGATTCTTTAAACGGCTTATGCATATGATGCATGAATGCAATAAATTTATATTAATAAATTTATTCATAATTTAACAATAAGAAATTATTGTAAAATTTAAAATGATATGACATTTCATCATGTTTACAAGTATAATCCATATATTATATTTAAAAATACGGAAACATAATATAAACTAATTACTATATTTAATAATTCAAACAATAAGGAAACATTTTTCATGTAGACTACTATAATTATTATTCCAAGGGTTATGGAAACACATTTTCCATAACATTTATTGAATTAACATACTTTCTATTTCAAGAAATATAGAAACATATTTTTAAAATAGTTATTTTATCCATTTATTCAATTAAACAACTTTTTGTTTAAAAAAAATTAGATTTTGATAATTTTTAATGTCTTAGTAGTTAAGATTTAAGTAGATGTGAACAATGATATATACATATAAGGTAGTATAGTAAAAGAAAATTGACAAAAATACCAACAAGAACTTAAAATAGAAACTCTGAAACTATTAGTGCGCCACCTATTAGTGCGGTTGTAATAGGAACCGCACTAATAGGGTCTTGCATATGCTGTTGCGAGAACAACATATAGTTTTTGTGATTTTATACGTTTTAACCATTCCAATTTGCAATTTAAGCATACCAAATGATGTTAAATCATCATATAACATTAGAAATATATTATATATCATATTTCAATGTATTAATGTAAATTTCAAAATTTAATTCCTTTAACTAAAAAAATTAACTATTCACATTTAATGTTATTTAGTCAAATACTGATATATTTCTAATCTAATTTCTATCTATCTGATAATCTATCCCCTCTTTCTTACCTTAATTTCAGATTCCCGAACTCGATTTGTGCTCAAGCTCCTTGTTTCTCCTCGAATCTTCAATGGAAAATGGTTTCTAGGATTCCAAAATTGAAGGCCTTAGAGTTATAAAAACGAAGGTTTGAAGGTTTGAATTAGAAGATAATAGAGGATAGAAGGATGTGGGTGATTTGGTTTGAAGAAAAATGAAGTGGGAAGTCCTTTAAATAGGCAAAGAAAGGCGGTGAAACAATGGATGTGGAAGAAGAAAACGAAGGGAGAAGAGTTTTCGGGAGAGAAGGAGAAACATTTATTTATTTATTATAATAATGGGTTCCTTAATAATTCCCCGTTTTATTATCGTATTCTCACTCTGTTTGTTTTCATTTTTAAGTCCAATTTACGAAACAAAAATATCCCCGTAACCGGAATAAAATTTCCTACTTTCTAAGATTTATTTCTTATTTTTCTAAGAAACTTTAATTTTTCACTGTTTAATTACCGATTCAAATTTAATTAAAAACTGGGCTGTTACATAAATCACACGTGATTTCGACATGTGGCATGACACGTGGATAAGCACATTAATTCTAATTATTTAAATCACACATAATTTTCACATGTGGCATGACACATGGCTAGGGGTATTGAAACCCTCAATTTAGAGAGGGTATCCAAGAATTTCTCTTCCAAGAATTCGTCAACAAAAGGGACATGCATGCACCTCTCATGGGTCATGATTTTTCTATAGCAACAAGACCATTAGAATACAAAAATTTACAACCAAAAATTTATAAGAATCTAAATATGATGCAGCCATGGTACCTTTCTAAAATAATTACTAGTTTTAACAAATTATTTTCATGATCTAAAGTTAAAAATTCAAGTTTTTGAGGGGGGTACCAAGGTGTGAATCTTAGGGGGATTCACACTACACCATGAATGCAAGATCAAGGGTAAAAAAAAAAGCTTACTCCCCTTACCTTAAAGGTAATCACGACCTAAGAAAGAAAGAAACAAGTGCTCAAAAATTTGCTCCAAGATCATCACCATGCAACACCAAGAATTAAGAGAGTGGAAGTCATTTTGGTGAATTGGTAATGTGATTTTTGAAAAAGAGAAAGTGAGTAAGAGTTGCTATTTTTGGGAGATGTTTGAAAATGGTGAAGTGTTTAGGAGTTTGGTTAATGTTAGTGCATGAGATTAACAAGGATGATGAATGTTTAAGCGTATTATGGATGGGATGATGATGGTGAATGACGTGAAAGGAAGAGGAATAAGTGAATGGATGGTTTTGTCCCTTAGAAACTTAGAATAAAATGGAAGTGTTTAGAGGACAAGAGTTTTTGCATGTTGTTCCCTTGGAGGCTAAGGGTTTTTTGGTTGGAAGAGGGAGAAGAGAGGTGTTAAGGCTTCAAAGCATGCACTCCAAGTATCCTGCTCAGGTCTTAGAGTGTGGAGAAGAAGTTGCCAAGGGAAAAACAAGTGTCCCATGGCTGTTGAAAGGTAATTAGACCATTTCCTTGGCATGACTGATGTGTCACTCATAGAGGTAGTAACTTGTATCAATTTTTAGAGGGTGTTACAGTGGGATTTTGGAAAAATACAAAACATGAAAGTTGTAGATCTATGTCTCCTCTTTAAAACAAGGTATGAGATGCGAAAATCCAATATCGGACGAGGGGGATATGACCCAAATACTAAAACTGTCCCAAGTTATGACGAAAATTAAATTGGTGACCAAAAATAATTTTCTGGGACAAATAGGTGGGGAATTAGCTTTTGTGCCCCTCATCAAAATTGTAGATAAATGAGTATAGAAAAGTTTGGCGAAAGAATTGTTCGATTTCATGCTCATACGAGTGAAAAAAGTAGAAAATACTGAACATAGTGCAAGTTGTGATAGTGAGCACGCAAGTGAGTGTAGTGTTTTAAATTCTGGGAACAAGTGAGTAAGAATGAGCTTTTGTGGTCAACATCAAAGTTGTAGGCTGTAACACCCTCTGTTATACCTTAATAATACTAGAAAAATTTGTATTTTTTTTTACTAAAGAAATGATTGTTAAAAGGAAACTATCAGAATAAATTAAATACATCATTTCTGAAATACCTCATAAATATTATTCAAACTTTATAAAGTAATTTTACATTCATCCAAAGAAAATAAATATTAAACTTTATAAGAAAGAGAGGAAACTCCATGGCCCAAAAGTAGTTACTTAATAACTTTATTTATTCATTTGACCATGGTATTCATACCGAGCTCCCTTTCTAGAACGTGCTATATTCACTGCCGAGATTCTTCGATCCTTCCCTCTGAACCATCAATTTAAAATATATGAAACAAAAACACGGAGAAATGAGTGAGAAACAGAATATAATATTCTCGAATAAGACATAAGCAACAAAGAGTTTTCACAAACTAATATATAATAATATCAATCACAATCACAATCACATATACAATCAATTATGAATGCATGAATGTTATGTAATATCTTTATCATAACTTTCCTATATATGTGGGCCCTTAAATTTTAATTTGCACTGGGCCAACCAGTTGTAACATCCCATTTTTAACATAAATAGAAAATAAATATTAATATATCTTTCTTGAGAAATACTTATTATAAGTTAGTTTATTATATTTTTTTTGAAATTTTGGTATTTATATTTAATTATTTATTTTTTTAAAATAATAATAATAAAAATGAAACTATTTCTGAATGAAAATTTTAAAATGACTTAATTAGTATTCACTAATTAAGAAAATTATATTAAGAATTTTTAATATCTTTATTATTCACCATTTTTATTTTATGTTCTCATATTTATGTTTTTACATATTTAAGATTTAACTCTTATTAAAATTTTAAAATAAAATTTTGAAGGAATTAGACTATGGTTCTTTAGAACTTTTTGATTTACATAATATTTTTGATTTTTTGAAATTTTTTGAAATTTTTGAAATATTTTAATAAAATAATATATTTTAAATAATTTTAAATTCATATAAAGTTACTTAAAATTAAAAATATTTACAAGAATGTAAAGTTAAATTATAAGAAAATTTTATAAAATCCATTCCAAGTAGACTTATCTAAAAATTATCGGTTTGAGTAAAATCTTGATTTTTACCAATCGTAAAAAAATTGAAAACGTACTAATAAATTTTTATTAACAGAAAATTTTAGATTTTTAAAATTTAAACTTTATATTACTTATCATAAAATTAGTGAGAACTGATATAATATTGCTAAATTTCAAAAAGGATTAATTTTGAATATTTAAAATATACTGAGTGAAAAGTTACTATTTGGCTTAATAATTTTGCCGATATTTACTATGCAAAACACTGTGCATGTACGAAATTTTCAAAAGGTGCATAGTAACCAGGTTTTAAATTTCAAAAAATGCACAATACTTTTATATTAAAATAATGGAATGCATAGTAATTTTTTTCCTATAAATACCGAAGGAATTCTTCTTTAGAATTCATAATTTCAGATTAAGTTTTCTTAATATAGTAGTGTTAGTGAGATAGTAGTGGAATTAAGAGAGAAATAAATTTTTTTGAAAGAAGGTTCTGCTAAAATTCTAAGGTACGAATACATCTCTTTTATATTTTTTAGGGTTATTTTTATATCGTTTTTAGAAATCTATTATTATACTGGAAATAATATTATTTTAAGTTACTATTCTGCATAGTAAAATACTATTTCAATAGTAAATTACTATTCAAATAGTAAATTACTATTTACTGTTACTATTCACCTTTACTATTTATATTTTACTATTTACTGTTACTATTCATGATTTACTATTTATTGTTACTATTCATGTTTTACTATTTACTATTACTATTTACTATTCACTATTCACTATTCACTATTCAAAATTTACCATTTTTGCTTTAAGTAGTGATCTTAATTTTTATCTTGTAACTATATTAAAATGAAATTGGTATGTTTTAGAACTCAGAGACGAGGCGTACACAGATTTACAATAACGAATCAGTATACAAGAGGTAAGGGGGAGTGAGATAAGAGTATAATATGAAAAGTCATAAGAATAATGGGAGGAATCCTCTACTCCTTTTAAATTTGAAAATATTATTATTTTAAATATTAACTTTTTAACTTAAAATTTTTAATAAATTTTAAATTAAATATCTGGTTTAACTAACTCGAACATACCTATGCAAGGACTTGGATTTTTATATCCTATACAAACTGGACTATACCTATGCAAGGACTTAGACCACTATGACCCATATGGACTGAACTATACCTATGCAAGGACTGGATTATATGGATTTACATAGACCTATGTAAGGAATGGACTATAAGGACTCAAAATCAATTTTAATAATTTAAATAACTATTAAAATTTGAATTATATTTAATTGATTTGTTTATAATTATTATTGATGATATTTAATTGTGATCGATATTATTTGATTGTGATTGACATTATTTGGTTATGATTGATGATATTGTGATTGATAATATTATGATTGATGACCTTGTGATATGGAGTTTGGGCATATAGTAAGCATGACGAAAAGTTAAAACTCAGTAAGAATTTTCTTACCTTACTCTTTAAATTTTTATTCTAAGAGAAAGTATTTTATCATTATTCTAGTCTTTTATTTCTTCTTAGAAATAATTTTCATTAACTTTATTTTTAATCTTTAGAATAGAATCTAGTATTAGAAAGAAGTTATTTTATGAAAATCAAAAGTTGAGATAATTAATTATTGAATTAAAGAAAATTTTTATAGTTTTAAGTATTCTCAGTTAATGATTTAAAATATATATATATATATATATATATATATTCTTTAAGAAATCAAAAATTTAAATTGGGTTTCCCTAATGAAAAACTAAAGGATATTTTATAGTCGAGATTTCTAAACTCAATCTAGTTAAGATTCAAATTTGGAAAGATTATGTAAATATGTGAAGTTTTTTAAGAGAAAGTTTTGAGATATTTAAGGCTTGGAAACTCAATTTTGGTGAGATCTGAATTTGAAGACTGTACTAAATTTGTTTCTGTATAACAGAAGTTCAAAGAAGAACTTATGAGAATGTATAGTTTATTGAAATGATTTTGTGAACCTTTACGGTATTTAATAATTGAGTTTCTAAAAGTCTTAACCAACTAAATATGCGAGTAGTTCATGCATCATGAATCATTAAAGATAAATGAGATGTGATATTGCCTGGGGACGGATTATAGAAACCGAGGATACATTAGAGGAGGCTTAATTGCGAGCCTTAGGATGAGAGGGTGTGAAAGGGTGCTTCAGGTGACCTGGGGTCGCTCCCTAATGTCGGGTACTTTTACAATAAAAACTTTCTCAGTCTGACTAGTCTCTAAGTGTTTCCACGCCAGTTGAGCTGTTCATATGCCATGAAGGCATTTATGTTATTATTATCCAGAATTTATAGAACAGTGTAAACTCCTGGTTGGCCTAGTGCAAACTAAAACTTTAAGGGCCCATATGCATAGGATGAATGAGATGATAGTATTAATAACATTGCATGACATTCATGTGATTGTGACATTCTATGTGGGTGGTTGTGAATGAAAATATAATTGTTATGTTATGAAAACTCTACATTCATAATTGATTATGTATATGATTATGATTGAAATTATTATATTAGATTGTGAAAACCCTTATGCTTATGTCTTATCTGTAAAGTATTATATTTTATTTCTCACTCATTCTTGTTTAAATTTTGTGTCCAAAATATATGTTATATGATATATAGCTAGCAGTTCAAGATGAAAGGATGAAATTACAAGAGGGTAAATTGGTCTCATCCTCAATCGGATAGTAGAAGAGATGCGACAAGAATAGGATTCAAAATCACATAGTTTAAAGATAAGGAAATAATTGGTTACAGTCGAAGTAGAGGTATTAAATATTTAGTTTTAGTTTACCTTAATACAATATTAAGTTGGATGATTGTAAATCAATGTAAAGGTTAAACTTTAATTAACCTTATTATTTGGATATGATACTGTAATTTTTGATCACTTATGATTTTCTGAAAGTTCATTTTATCATTATGAATAATTTGAAACTTTTTACTTTCAAAATTCAAAGAAAATCATATGTATATACGTCCTTGTATACACGAGATAAGAAGTGATAAATATGTATATCTTTAAAAAAAACAAGAAGAATAGATATATGTCTCATGTATATAAGGGGGTGTTACACCAGGAGTTTATACTGTTCCATAAGTCCGCATAATAATAATATGAACAGCTCAACTGACATGGAAACACTTAGAGACTAGTCAGATTGAGAAAGTTTTTATTGTGAAAGTACCCGACACTAGGGAGCTACCCCAGGTCCCCTGAAACACCCTTTCATACCCTATCATCCCAAGGCTCGTAATTAAGCCTCCTCTAATGTATCCTCGGTTTCTATAATCTGTCCCTAGACAATATCATTTAATTTCACTTTAATGATTCATGATGCATAAACTACTCGCGTATTTATTTGGTTAAGGCTTTTAGAAACTCAATTATTAAATACCTTAAAGGTTGACAACATCATTTCAATAAACTGTATATTTTTTCAATTCTCTAAATTTCTGTCCCACAGAAATAAATTTGGTACAGTTTTTGAATCTCACATAAATTGAGTTTCCAAGCCTTAAATATCTCAAAATTTTTTCATATAAAACTTTCACATAATCTTTCTCAAATTGAATCTTAACAAGATCAAATTCTCAATTATTTCCAAATATCTTTAGTTATTAAGTTGGAAAAATAAAATAATTTTTTTTGAAAATTTTATTTTATTAAAAGAGAATAATCTTTAAATCATTAACCAAAAATACTTAAAATTACAAAATTTTTCTTTAATTCAAGATTTAATTATCTCAATTTGTTATAAATTAATTTTCATAAAATGTCTTCTTTCTAAAATAAATACTATTTTTTTATTCTAAATATAAAAAATAATTTCTAAGAAGAGAAGATTTAAAGTAATAAAAATTTAAAGAGTAAGGTAAGAAAATTCTTACTGAGTTTCAGCTTTCCGTCATGCTCGCTATATGCTCAAACTCCACATCATAAAATCATCAATCAAAATTGTAACACCCTTTGTTACATCTCAATAATTTCTAAAAAAATTTATGAATTTTTTTTTTTAAAAAATATAATCGCTAAAAGAAACTATCAGAGTAAAATTACATACAATATTTCTGAAATACCTCATGAATTATCATTAAAATTTATAAAGTAATTTTACATTCATCCAAATAAAATAGATATTAAACATTGAAAGAGAGGAAACTCCATGGCCCAAGAGCAGTTGCCTAGTGACATTATTTATTCATTGGACCACGGTATTCATACCGAGCTCCCTTTCTAGAACGTGCTATATATACTGTCAATGTTCTTCGATCCTTCCCTCTGTACGAACCATTAATTTAAAACATATGAAACAAAAATATAGGGAAAGGAGTGAGAAACAGAATATAATATTCCCAAATGGGACATAAGCAATAAAGGGTTTTCACAAACTAGTATAATAATATCAATCACAATCACAAGCACAATCAATTTATGAGTGTATGAATGATATGCCATATCTTCATCATAACTTATCTATATATGTGGGCCCCTTAAATTTTAATTTGCACTGGGCCAACCAGGAGTTTACACTGTTCCATAATTCCGGATAATAATAACATGAACAGCTCAACTGGCATGGAAACACTTAAGAGACTAGTCAGATTGAAAAGGTTTTTATTGTGAAAGTACCCGACACTAGGGAGCTACCCCAGGTCCCCTGAAGCACCCTTTCACACCCTCTCATCCCAAGGCTCACAATTAAGCCTCCTCTAATGTATCCTCGGTTTCTATAATCCGTCCCCAAACAATATCATTTTGTTTCTCTTCGATGATTCATGATGCATGAACTACTCGCGTATTTAGTTGGTTAAGGCTTTTAGAAACTCAATTATATTATCAGGGCCTATGAATCACGACATAGCCACCCCAGTAAACTGTACTTTTTCAACTTCTCAAATACGCACATAGAATTTTAGTACAATTCCTTTTCAAATCACAAATCAAATCTCCTTATAAATTTGAGTTTCAAAGCCTTAAATATATTTCACAACCTGTCAATTCAAAATTAATTTCTAAAAACTTAAATTTGGAATTATCAATCTTTAAAACCTTAGTACTTGAAAATTTTGTATAATATTTTTATACATTTAAATAATACGTATATATATATTAAAAAAAATTATTTTTATAAAATAGATTTTCTTTCTTTTTCTTTCTGATAAACTAACTAAAAATCTAAATTTTAGTAAAGATATATACATATATATTAAAAGATAAAAAGAGATTTCTAAAAACTTATATAGTTTTATTGAAATCTAAGAAATTTCTTAAAAGTAATTTGAATAAATATGAAAAAGTAAATAAAGAAGTAGGAGATAAGTAAATTCTTAAAGAATTTTAGCTTTCCGTCATGCTTGCTATATGCTCAAACTCCACAATACAAGATTATCAATCATAATCAAACATTGTCAATCACAATCAAACATCATAAAGCATAAATAAATATTAACAATCATAATCAAATCAAATAATTAAACATTAGTTATAAATATGATAATTTAAAATTCAATGATTATTTAAATTAATAAAGTTTGTTTTAAGTTCTATGGTCAATTCCTCGCACAGGTCTATGTAAGTCCAAGATTGTCCAATCCTTGCATAGGTCTAGTTCAGTCCATATATGTCATAATAGTCCAAATCCTTGCATAGGTTCAGTCAAGTTCATAATAGTTCAAGTCCTTGCATAGGTTCAATCCAGTCCGCATAGGTCATAATAGTTCAAGTTCTTAAATATTTTAGATATTAAGTTACACAAGATGCTTAATTTATTAATAACAATTATTATAAATTTTAAGTTAAAAGTTATTATTTTAAAATAATAATATTGTTATGTTTAAAAGGAGTAGAGGACTCCTCCCAATATTCTTATGTATTTTCATATTATATCCTTAATCTCACCCCTCTTACCTTGATTTGCTACCAAAAGTGAATTCGCTCTGCGCCTCCAAATTCTAACAAAATATTAATACTAACTTATTTCAGTATAAGCTCAAGATGAAAATTAAGATTGCTATCAGAATGATAAATAGTAAATATGTATAGTAATAATAAATAGTAACGGTAAATGGTAAGTCATCAATAGTAACGATAAATAGTAATTTTTGAATAGTAATAGTAAATAGTAAATTGTGAATAGTAACTTTTTGAATAGTAGTGGTAAATGGTAAATCATGAACAATAACAGTGAATAGTAAATTTTGAATAGTAACGGTAAATAGTAAAAATAACACAGTGATAATTTATTTTTACTATAGTAACTTATTCATAATAGTACTAGTATATCAATGGTTTAAGAGTGCTAAAAAAATAAACTAAAATTATAAAAAGAATATAGAAGAAAGTTATTACCTTACACTTCCAGCAGAACTTCTTTTTACCAAAAGAATTTACTTCCCACTAATTTCTTACGCACTATCTCTCTAGATTCTCTCTCTAATTTTTGGTGTGGAAATATTGTAAATTAGCCATCTATTTATAGGAAGAAAAATTTACTATTTAAGATTATTTAATTATTTATTTTACTATTCATGATGTAAGCGATGATGTAAGCGATGATGATGTAAGTGATGATGTCGGCAGTGGCATTTTGGTTATTAGATGAAAGGTTAAGGGTATTTTTGTCATTCTAAAAAAAATAAAAAATAAAAAATAAAAAAATTCCAAAAAATTATAAATTATATAACAATCAAAAAGTTCTAAAGAACTATAATCAAATTCCTTTGAAATTTTATTTTAAATAAGAAATAACGAAATTAGGGGTGTTACAAAAATCAAGCATTATCAATTATAACTAAATATCATCAATCACATCAAATATTATTAATCACAATTAAATATCAATCAAAATCAAATATTATCAATTATAAACAATTCAAATAAATTAAATATCACTCATAATGTAATTCAAATCTTAATGGTTATTTAGATTAATAAGATTGATTTTGAGTCTTTATAGTCTATTCCTTGCATGGGTCTATGTAAGTTCATATATTTCAATCCTCGTATAGGTATAGTTCAGTTCATAAGTCCATACATGTCATAATAATCCAAGTCCTTGCATAGGTTCAGTCCAGTTCGCATAGGTTATCCAGGTATTTGCATAAGTATTTTAGAGTTAGTTACATCAGATATTTAATTTAAATTTTATTATAAATTTTATGTTAAAAGTTAATATTTTAAAATAATAATATTATTTAATTTAAAAGGAGTAAGTGACTCCTCCCATTATTCTTATGTCTTTTCATATTATATTCTTATTTCACTCCCCCTTACATCTTGTATACTGATTCGTTATTGTAAATCTGTACACGCCTCATCTTCGAGTTCTAAAACGTACCAATTTTATTTTAATATAGTTACAAGATAAAAATTAAGATTACTACTTAAAACAGAAATGGTAAATTTTAAATAGTAAATAGTGAATAGTGAATAGTAAATCATGAATAGTAACGGTAAATAGTAAATCGTGAATAGTAGCAGTAAATAGTAAATTATGAATAGTAATGGTAAATAGTAAATCGTGAACAGTAATGGTAAATAGGTGAATAGTAAATAGTAATTTACTATTTGAATAGTAATTTATTATTGAAATAATATTTTATTATTCAGAATAGTAACTTAAAATAATATTATTTCCAGTATAATAATAGATTTCTAAAAAAGATATAAAAATAACCTAAAAAATATAAAAGAGAGGTATTCGTACCTTAGAATTTTAGCAGAACCTTCTTCCAAAAATTATATTTCTCTCTCTCACTTCTACTACTATCTCACTAGCACTACTATATTAAGAAAACTTAATCTGAAATTATGAATTCTAAAGAAGAATTCATTTGGTATTTATAGGAAAAAAATTACTATGCATTCCATTATTTTAATATAAAAGTACTGTGCATTTTATTATTTTAATAAAAAATTACTATGCATTCCATTATTTTAATATAAAAGTACTATGCATTCTATTATTTTAATATAAAATTACTATGCATCCCTGATATTTTAGTAAAATTTTGAGTATCAGAAAATATTAATAATTGTTTTAAGGATTTATTTGATATTTTCATGAAGTATTAGGCAATTATAAATAATTAACTAAATATGGAAAGTAAATAAAATTTATTTGGTTGATTAATCATAAAAGGGTTAAATGAGGTGAAATTAGAAGGGTTAAAAGTTTAATCAAAACTTTTAATGAAAATATAGAAGAAATGGGGAAAAGGCTGTTTTGCCCCTGGGCTTTAAATAATAAAACCCATCTTATTCCTCATTCATTCTCCACGCGAGCCTCCTTCTGTTTATTCTTTCTCCTGTTTCTGTTTCTTCTTCTTCTCCTCCTTCCTCACGCTGCCGAGCTGCATGCTCTGAGGGGAGGTCTTCCTGTGTCAGAACTTTGAAGATAACCCCATTTCCGTGACCATGGTTTCAAGGTGAGTCCATTGAACCGTTTAAATTTGTGTTACCTCGCCTCTTTCATTTTCTCCTTTGGACCAAATGGCCATGCATGGCGGAGTAAGGTTCTGTTCTTCACTCCTCTGGTGAGTGTGAGCTCGAAAATGGTCATTAGAGCTGAGGGTGGTGCGAAGTTAACGGGTTTTGCATTCCGACCCCGTAGGTAGCAGGACGAACACCGGAGCACTGATTGACGGAGCTGGTGCTGGATTCGGAAGTGAAACCGTGAACCCAGCGTTTAGAGGATGTAATCGGCACCAAGAGCAGATCGTTGAAGCTTGGAATAGAGGTAAGGGGGGTGTTCGGGTTATAATTAATTAGAATAGGTAAATATGTTGGTTCTGGGTCATTGAACCAGTTATGAACAAGGTAAGAGATATTGCTGAATGATAAGTTGTATGTGAATGTATGTGTATGTATGCATGTGTGAATATGGACACCGATCAGTTGAGGATCGTGTGTGGCTTGATTAAGTTTAAAATACATGTTGAGATAAATTGAAGTGTATAGTGGCTTGTGTTGATGGGTTTGGCAAGTAGGCCGCCTGACTGGTGATCATATGTCAGTTCTAACATTTGTGCATGGGATTGATAACGTTTTAATTATATTGAGTTATATATTGTGCATGAGATACTCTGTATACTGTTGAGGGTGGGGAGTGGTCGCCGGTGCGTTGCATGAGCAAGGAGCGGCTCCTGACAGGCTTCCAGTAAAAGGATGGTATGATTATGCTATGTGATTGACTGTGTGAGGACATTATATTGATGGGCTTGACAAGTAGGTCGCCTAGTGGCAATGTGATGGATGAGCTTGACAAGTCGGTCGCCCTGTATTCTGAGCATATGCCAGTTTCTGGTGGTTGCATCTGTTGTTTGTTGATGATATGTAATGATTGAGACATGATATGTGATTATGTGGTGTGGGATGGCTGACGGTATGTATAGCCCCTCATTTCCGGCTCCTGTGGCTTTTGTGCCCAGTTGAGCTACCCAGTGGTCAAGCAGGACCCAGTGGTCGAGGTGGAGAGTCAAGCAGGACTCGGTGAACCAAGCAGGGTTCACAAGGTGTCAAGTAGGACCCCCAGCTGAAGGCCGATCCTTTAGTATCCGGATACTAGGCGTCAATTTTGTCTGAGAGACAGTGGTGATAATTGATGAAATATTAGTTGAGATGTGTATGTGACTTAATATATTTGCCGAGTCAGATTTGCTATGCTTGCCAGGTAAGAATTGCTATATTTGCCGAGTGAGAAGTGCTATATTGCTGAGAAAGATTTGCTATATATTTGCTGAGTAAAATTTGTTATATTTGCTGAGTGAGAATTAATACATTTGCCGAGTAAGAATTGCTATATTTACCGAGTGATAAGTGCTATATTGCTGAGTAAGATTTGCTATATATTTGCTGAGTAAAATTTGTTATATTTGCTGAGTGAGAATTACTACATTTGCCGAGTAAGAGTTACTATATTTGCCGAGTGAGAAGTGCTATATTGCTGAGTAAGATTTGCTATATATTTGCTGAGTAAAATTTGTTATATTTGCTGAGTAAGAATTATTACATTTGCCGAGTAAGAATTGCTATATTTGCCGAGTAAGAAGTGCTATATTGCTGAGTAAGATTTGCTATATATTTGCTAAGTAAAATTTGTTATATTTGCTGAGTGAGAATTACTACATTTGCCGAGTAAGAATTGCTATATTTGCCGAGTGAGAAGTGTTATATTGCTGAGTAAGATTTGCTATATATTTGCTGAGTAAGATTTGTTATATTTGCTGAGTGAGGATTACTATATTTGCCGAGTGAGAACTGTTATATTGCCGAGTGTGATTTATAATTTATGGATAAAACAGTCGGACGGAGTTTATATACAAGCATTTTGTTAATTTCCGTTCTAGATTATGATGCCAAACACTCACCCTTGCTGTGGTTTTCAATTTAGTAACCAGTGACAGGGAAGAGGTCAGAGCCCTGGAGGTGTACCAAGCGGAGGATTGATGCCAAGGAACCGAGTGATTGTGAAATGAAGTGTGTAATATGTATAATGAGTTTTCCGTGCATGTGATGCCGTAACATGTTACATGTGTGTGTTAAACTTGTCTCGAACTGGTATATTGATTAATGTGATCGATATGTTAATTTTCATGTATGAATTGTTTGCTGTAGTTGATTACCGGGCGAATCTTGCCCGAGCGGATTCATTCTTGTCCGAGCGAGGGCCGGTTGATTTGGTGTCTGTTTCGCTCGTGTGTATCCCTCGACCTTTTCCGAGTGAAGGATAACCGAGAGATCCTCTTCCGAGTGAAGATTAGAGTGCTTCCGAATGAAGGTGAGAATGTTTCCGAGTGACTTATGCCCGAGAGAGCCTCTTCCGAGTAAAGTAAAGTTAGAGTATTTTCCGAGTGAGGTATGCCCGAGGGAACCCTTTCCGAGTGAGGGAAGGTTAGATTGTTTCTGAGTGGTGTATGGCCGAGCGAACTATTTCTGAGTAAAGGTTAGGGCATTTTCCGAGTGATACATGACCGAGAGAACCTTTGTTGAGTGAAGGTTAAGTTATGCCCGAGGGAGAGATGACCGAGTGGACCCTTATGCCGAGTGAAACCCCGACTTGTGAGTTTTCCTGATAAGTCTGGTTCGCCCAGGTAGCATCCGCTCAAGCAAGTCGGAACTCGCTTAAAAGACTTCCTCGGATTTCGCCTAAGCGCACCAGGGTCTCGCTCAGGCGAATGACCCCCTGTCTTCTTCTTCTTCCACTGTTTCTAACTCCACTTTATTAACGGATGTATTTCTGATCGGATATTATTTTGCCTACGCTTTTATTATCTTGAATGTACTTAAGTGAATACTATTTTATATTAAGACCGAGTTGAATCATTTCTGATCGGTTATTATTTTCAGTATGTTTAAGAAAAGTAAATATTATTTTATATTAAGACCTAAATTTTTATTAAACGCGAAAAATCTATTGCGAAAAATGATTATCCGGGTGTAAATAAAAGTAAATTGACGCGGGTCGTCACATGGTTACTGTGCATCTTTTGAAATTTTCATACACGCACAATGTTTTGCATAGTAACTGTCGGCAGAATTATTAAGCCAAATAGTAACCTTTCACTCGGTATATTTTAAATATTCAAAATCAGTCCTTTTTGAAATTTAGCGATATTATATCATTCCTCACTAATTTTATAATAAGTAATATAAAGTTTAAATTTTAAAAATCTAAAATTTTCTGTTAATAAAAATTTATTGATATGTTCCCAATTTTTTTAGCGATTGGAAAAAATCAAGATTTTTCTCAAACCGATAATTTTTAGATAAGTCTACTTGAAATGGATTTTAGAAAATTTTCTTATAATTTAAATTCACTTTTTTATAAATATTTTTAATTTTAAGTCACTTTATATGAATTTAAAATTATTTAAAATATATTATTTTATTAAAATAATTCAAAAATTTCAAAAAATCATAAATAATACGTAGATTAAAAAGTTCTAAAGAATCATAATTTAATTCCTTCAAAATTTTAATATAAAAATAAAAATAGGGGTATTACATAGGCAATTTTGATATAAAAATTTTAGGATGAGAACGACTCGATTCTAATAACGAGAGAAAAATTTATACCCAAAATACGAACAAGTGCGCAAATTGGTTATCACAGTTAACTTGATTTTTGTCGAAATAAATTTTTGGAGAGTTAAGCGATGGAAAATGGGTCTCAAGCCCTTCACAAAAATCATCAGATATGATATTGGAAACATACTGAGATAAAAATTGGCTCGGCTCAGACACCATGGTATTCTCTTGGCCCGAATTAATAAAGTACGTAAATTTATTTGATTAAAATAATATAGTTTATACTTAGAATTTAATTGCTAAGTTTTTCTAACAATTAATGAATCTTTCTACTCAATTAAATTACAATTAATTATTTTAATTCTTAAATTCTTTTTTAAAAATATATCACAAGCATATAAATCAAAGACTAATATATTGCACATAAAAATCAACACAAAAACAAACACTTTAGTCCAGGGACCTATTACACAAAATTGAGAGATGTTACGCCTAGCATATGAAAAGATCAACTTAAATGATTTTACAATTAAATTTCAGATGCAATTAGAACCAATTCAACATCTCTTTAACATTTTCCTTGTGACTTTCATTCTTAATAAAATCCTAAGAGACCATTTTTTATATTTGTATAATACACTGTATGAAATATTTTATAGTATATGTTTAGCAGGGTGTAACAAAAACTCTTTTTTGGACTCAATAATACTGTGTTTTGTCGATGATATGTAATTTCATTTGGTGACTTTGTAACGTTGCTATGGCTAGGGATTAAAGGCATATATTTTTTTGAAACCTAGGAACAAAAAGCCATGTAGAAATAATGGGCCCATTTTTTTAATAAGCAGATTAGAGTTGCTTCTTAAAATAAGCTGAAATCAGTTTATTTTCAGTTTCTGTTTATTTTTAAAACTTTAAACAAACACGTCAAAATTTAAAATAAGTGTTTTTTAATTAAAAAACATTTATCTCTTAAAATAAGTTTAAACAAACGAGTCCAATATATAGACTAAAACATTTTTTTTTATTATAACCGATGGACAGCAACATATTTTTTAATTTTTTTAATTTAAAGAATATGTGATGTTTTAATTATGTAAAAGATAAAAGTTACCTTTTTAAAAAATATAAAAGTGAAGAATAATAACTAAATAATTAATAAATAAATAATGCATTTTTAAAAAATGGTGATAACATTGCCAAGTCACCAAACTATATATTGTACGTCATTATCTTAAAGATTATTTTATTAACTAATTTGTGGAAAGATCAGCTTTTGAAATTATATTTCAGAGGTAATTATAACTAAATTCAACCTCCTTTTTTAACATTTTCCTTTTGACTTTCATACTTAATAAAATTCTAAGAGATAATCTTTTTTTTTGTCAGGGTATGAAAGATTTTATGGGTTTTGCAGGTGTAAGAAAACATTTTTTGGATTCAATAATACTATTTTTGGTTGATGACATGTAATTTCATTGGGTGACTTAGTGACACGTACGCCTAGGGATTGAAGACATCATTTTTTTAGAAACATAGGAACTAAAGCCATTACAAAAATAATATATGGACTAGAACAATTTTTTATTAGAATTGATGGAATATTTTTCTCAAATGAGTTTTCACTTTCAATTAACTTAGACAAAAAAATTTAATATCATTTTATTTAATTATTAACTAATTATTTACATAAATGAGATCTTTATTGCTAATTACTTTATAGAACGACCATTAATACAACCCAATAGAATTCATTGAAAACTTAGATAACTTACTTCAATAAAATTTATATTCAAAATTTAGCTTTCATTATGAATTTAAAAAATTATTATTTTTGTTATCAACGGTAAATATATTTGAATGTTTGAAAATGATTAATTATAATTCATCTTAAAAGTCTGAAATGTCTATTTTCATATTTGTTATTTATCAATTATATTGACTTTCTACAATTT
The DNA here is from genome assembly GCA_037962975.1 of Clitoria ternatea. Taxonomy (NCBI): domain Eukaryota; kingdom Viridiplantae; phylum Streptophyta; class Magnoliopsida; order Fabales; family Fabaceae; genus Clitoria; species Clitoria ternatea. The sequence continues at coordinate 287,497,170 of CM075670.1, forward strand.
TATTTATCAATTATATTGACTTTTTACAATATTCTAAATCTATATAAATTCAGCCGAACAGCTTATCAGCAGAAAAATACAGCCGTAACTACACAAAATATTTATTATTATTATTATTATTATTATTATTATTATTACAAATACAAACTTAAAATCAATTATCAATTATTTAATTCAAAATGTTATGTGACCTGAAAAGAAAGATCAATCCTTAAAAATGTATTCGTTGAGAATATTTTTTAGAAGTTACTTCAAAATTTTCCCAAATTAATAATAAAATAATCTGATTATATTTTACAACATTTAATTTTAAAAATTTAAACGATAACACTATTTTTTTTCTTAAATAGAGAACCTAAAAGAAATGGACAATGAAATGAAATTAAAATACACGGAAAACATATTTATTTAAGGGGATACAAAATAGAACACAAATTTATTGTTATATAGCGATTCGCAACCCCAACCCTCCCTCTCGTGTTTGGATTTCTTGGCTTCGCTCTTTCTTCAGTTTCACTGTACGGATGTGTATGCTCTTACTCTCTCTTCTCTCATCTCACAGGTACCCTAACCCTACGCATCTCTTTCTCTTCTTCCAATCACCAATACCTATATTTCTTTTTTTCTTTTTAATGCCACGCACACGATCTATATTTTTTTCACTACCTAAATTTTCGATTTCTTTCAATTTCTATACGGTTGGCTGGCGCAGGTTTAGTTCAGTTTGTTAGGATGGATAGATTTTACGTTGTTTTGTTTTATGTTTGTTTTCGACGTGTGTTTTTAAATTGAATCTGTATTGTGTTGCAGTTCATAGTAGCCAAGTTGAGGTGAGATGACGAGTCTACGATCGAGTTGGCCTTCCAGGTTGCGCCAACTTCTATCTAGCGAGGGTGCCATTGGCCCGTCCATTAAACTTGACTCCGACCCTGTTAGTATTCTCTCTTAATACTATTTTTTTTAATTGTTGTAATTGTGATTAGGGTTATGTAGAATTGTGTTCTTTTTTTAACTCGAGATTATTTGCTTTTTATTTCTTATTAATCGTGAATGTGTTTTTGTGTTCAGAGGCTTTGTATTCAATACTTTGTTTACTGTGGTTATTTAGCTTTTCCACTTTTTGCGTTGTGTTTTTGCTGCCCGCACTAGGAGGTGTTTGTGGTTTAATTGATTCGCTGATTTTATTGTTGTTTTTATTACCGAGTCTTGGCAAATTCCTTGATCTAATGTCCGTGAATGGTCTGTTATGTGTGGTTTTGTTAGGAATTTAGCATTGGTGGGCACTGAATAGCATGTGCTTTTAGTAGTTAGCAAAAGTAGAAGAGTATTTTTGGTTTAAGAGTTTTTTTTGGTCAAGTAAGTTGTCCAATTCCATTGATTCCCGACTAGAGAAAGTTGTCGAGCAAGCTTCAATAGCGTAATTGTTTGCATGATGAAGCGTGTACTTTTTGGAAAATTAGAAATGCGTTATGGTTATTTTGTTTTCTGAAAATCCAATAGACAAAAGAGCAAAACTGCCAGACTATCATTATCAATTATAACAAACATAATACCTTGGAAGTTGAATAGGATATGTTGTCACTGTGTGTTACTGGTATACTAAGTGCTTGCTTCGTTAATCATTCAATCGTTTGATATTAATGATTTGATCAGCATGTAAGTTATGCTTGTTAGTGGATGATATACTTAAGTTTGTAATTTAGTATGTTAGGAGCCTCCTGAGTGGATTTTTATTATATTTTCTGTTATTGATAAGCTATAGCATCCATGTTGTGTTTTTGGGCATTTGTCTGTTCTTTGTATATGAATTGGAGCACTGGATGTCCAATGAAAATGGTGGTCTGGTGAAAATTTTTGCTAGCAGCAAGGTAGTACTCCCTCAGTTCTAAATTATAAGGCCTAGTTTTGACGTTTTTTAGGTTCCATTTTATAGGACCCTTTACAAAGTTTAAGGAGCATTTATTACCATGTTTCCATACTTGTCCTTCATTATGGAACTTTCTAACTCCTCTTTATTGATATACAAAACAATTTTACTTTTAATAAGGGTAAGTTTCAAATGCTTATGCTATAATTTTTGAAGACCAATAATTAACTATTTTTAACTTTCCTTAATCTGTAGATATAGTTAAAATGGCATTATAATTTGGTACATAGGTAGTCATTCATAGCCTTTCATTAATTCCTGGTAACATAATTTTTTTTAATCTTTTATGTATAAATTTCTCAGTCGTAATGGAGACATTAATGTTTTGTAAGTGAATCGTAGGTTTTGCTTACATTTGCATGTAATGGATGTGACTTTATGCGTACATAGGTACTAACATGCATGCATAGAGAGTGAGAAAGTTGGCGGCCTCTGGCTTTTATCCATCTTTGGGGTCAATATTTTTTTTTTATTTTTTGTACATGTATTGATTTTAGTGACAATGTCTTCTTGATGTTCAGTTAAGTTTTGGATATATATATATATATATATATATATATATATATATATATATATATATATATATATATAGACACACACTTTAAGCAAAACCAATATTCTGTGTCTATGCTCTCTTAGAAATTTGTGTAGTGCTGGTATGTTTATTCATTTTGCTAAATTGATCGAAACTGTTTTCTTTTTAAAACTGATTAACATGAATGATTCTTAACATGTCAATATCTATGTGCATTCCATAGCTTTTACTTTTAGATCCACTTGTAGATGCTTTTCTTTGTGGTTACTTTTATGTTCACTTCTGTCTATTTACATAAACATACCTTCAAAATCCTGATGATTTGTGGTTGAACTAACACATGCCTAAAGTTTGAATGGGTTGAGGCTTGTTTTTTTTCTTTCCTTTCCTCTCTTCTTACTCTTGTAACTTGTCCGAATTCGGTGTTTGGTTGGTTTCAGCCTCCTAAGATCAAAGCCTTCATTGATAAGGTCATCCAATGTCCATTACAAGATATTGCCATACCCCTTTCTGGCTTTCGGTGGGAGTATAACAAGGTAATAGCATGATAAATTTCTGCCTACGGTATTTTTTTTGTTCCTCCACAGACTTATATATTGATTTTACATCAGGGGAATTTTAATCACTGGAGACCGTTGTTGCTTCATTTTGATACATACTTCAAGACATATTTATCATGTCGAAATGACCTGACGTTGTCAGATGATCTGGAAGTTGACATACCATTACCAAAACACGCAATTCTGCAAATACTACGGGTGATGCAAATAATTTTAGAGAACTGTCCAAACAAGAGTTCATTCGATGGCTTAGAGGTAAATTGAAGAGAAATTATGTTGTATTTTAAGTATAACCTTAATTCATTTTGCCTTTGCTTCATTCCAATTCCATTATTTTAGTCTAAAGAGATACTGTTATTTTCTTATATATATCCTCCTTTCTTTTCAGCACTTCAAGCTTTTATTAGCAGCAACAGATCCTGAGATTATTATTGCAGCATTAGAAACTCTTGCTGCGTTTGTAAAAATAAATCCCTCCAAGCTTCATGGAAGTGCAAAAATGGTTGGCTGTGGATCAGTGAATAGCTATCTTCTCTCCCTAGCACAGGGGTGGGGAAGCAAGGAGGAGGGCCTGGGATTGTACTCTTGTATTATGGCAAATGAGAAAGCTCAGGATGAAGCACTGTGTTTGTTTCCTTCTGATTTAGAGAATGGTAGTGATCAATCCAATTACCGCATAGGTTCTACTCTTTATTTTGAATTGCATGGGCCTATTGCCCAAAGCAAGGAACAAAGTTTAAATACAGTTTCTTCAAGCATTAGAGTCATATGCATCCAAGATATGCATTTACGCAAAGAGGATGATTTGTCGATGTTGCAGCGATGTATTGAGCAGTATAATGTTCCTCCCGATCTCCGATTTTCATTGCTCACAAGAATTAGATATGCTCGTGCCTTCCGGTCTGCAAGAATAAGCAGGCTTTATAGCAGGATTTGCCTTCTTGCTTTCATTGTGCTGGTCCAGTCCAGTGATGCTCATGATGAGCTTGTGTCCTTTTTTGCTAATGAACCTGAATATACAAATGAATTGATTAGAGTTGTGCGATCTGAAGAAACCATATCTGGATCTATCAGAACACTTGTAATGCTTGCATTAGGAGCTCAGTTAGCAGCATATACATCATCTAATGAACGGGTACGGACACTGAGTGGATCTAGTATTAATTTCACTGGAGGAAACCGCATGATACTCCTGAATGTTCTTCAGAGGGCTATTTTGTCCTTGAAGAATTTCAATGATCCATCTTCCCTTGCGTTTGTTGAGGCGCTTCTTCAATTCTATCTGCTGCATGTGGTATCCACTTCTTCTGGGACTAATGTTAGGGGTTCTGGCATGGTACCCACATTCTTACCTCTGCTGGAGGATTCTGATCTCGCACATATTCACCTTGTTTGTTTAGCAGTGAAAACCCTTCAGAAGCTTATGGATTATAGTAGCTCAGCAGTATCTTTATTTAAAGAGTTGGGGGGTGTGGAGCTTCTGTCTCAAAGATTACAGATAGAGGTTCATAGAGTCATTGGTTTGGTTGGAGAAGATGATAATGTGATACTAACTGGTGAAAGCTCCAGACATAGTACTCATCAGCTTTACTCTCAGAAGAGGCTGATAAAAGTGTCCCTTAAGGCACTTGGTTCTGCAACATATGCTCCTGCAAACTCTATGAGATCTCAACACTCTAGTGACAGTTCATTACCTGCAACTCTAGTCTTGATTTTTCAGAATGTAAATAAATTTGGAGGCGACATTTATTACTCAGCTGTTACTGTCATGAGTGAAATAATCCACAAAGACCCAACATGTTTTTCTTCTTTGCATGAAATGGGTCTTCCCAATGCCTTTTTATCTTCAGTTGTATCTGGAATACTTCCTTCATCAAAGGCTTTGACATGCATTCCAAATGGTCTTGGGGCCATTTGTCTGAATGCCAAAGGCTTAGAGGTTGTCCGAGAAACTTCAGCTCTGCAGTTTCTTGTTAACATCTTCACGAGCAAAAGATATGTCTTAGCCATGAATGAGGCTATTGTTCCGCTAGCAAATTCTGTGGAGGAACTTCTGCGACATGTATCTTCATTGAGAAGTACTGGTGTTGATATTATCATTGAAATCATTCATAAGATTGCAGCCTTTGGAGATGGTATTGTTGCTGGATCTTCAGGAAAAGCTGGTTATGAGGGTAATGCAATGGATACAGATTCTGAAGACAAAGGAAATGAAAGCCATTGCAGCCTTGTGGGCACCTCAGATTCTATTGCTGAAGGGATAAATGATGAGCAATTTGTTCAGTTATGCATTTTTCATTTGATGATATTGGTTCACCGGACTATGGAGAATTCTGAAACGTGTCGGCTATTTGTGGAAAAATTGGGAATTGAAGCTTTATTGAAGCTTTTACTACGGCCCACTATTGCACAATCCTCAGATGGCATGTCTATTGCTTTACACAGCACCATGGTTTTTAAGGGGTTTGCTCAACATCACTCTACTCCTTTAGCACGTGCCTTTTGTTCCTCTCTTCGAGAGCACTTGAAAAAAGCTTTAACTGGGTTTGATGTAGCTTCAGGACCTTTGTTGCTTGATACAATTATGACAACTGATGAAACCTTTTCTTCACTTTTCCTAGTTGAGTTTCTTCTATTTCTTGCTGCGTCTAAAGACCACCGTTGGGTGACTGCTTTGCTTACTGAATTTGGAAATGGCAGTAAGGATGTTCTTAATTTCATTGGACGTGTCCACCGTGAAGTTTTGTGGCAGATTTCTCTTCTTGAGAATGTGAAGTCTGATGCTGAGGATGATGGTGCTTGTTCTTCCACTGATTCACAACAGGCAGAAGTGGAGGCAAATGAAACTGCAGAACAAAGGTACAATTCTATCAGGCAGTTTCTTGATCCATTACTGAGGAGGAGAACTTCAGGATGGAGTGTAGAATCGCAGTTTTTTGATCTTGTTAACCTGTATCGAGACTTGGGTCGTGCCACTGGATCTCAGCAACGATCAAATTCTGTCATCACTTCAAACAGGCGCTTAGGTACCAGTAATCAATTGAACCATTCTGAGTTGGCAGCAGATGTTTCTGGGGCTACTAATAAGAAGGAAAGCGACAAGCAGAGAACATACTATACCTCTTGCTGTGACATGGTCAGATCACTTTCATTTCACATTACTCATTTGTTCCAAGAGTTAGGGAAAGTAATGCTGCAACCTTCTCGCCGCCGTGATGACATTGTGAGTGCAAGTCCTGCTTCAAAATCAGTGGCTTCTACTTTTGCAAACATTGCTCTAGACCACATGAATTTTGGGGGTGAATTAACAGAAGCATCCATATCAACAAAATGTCGTTATTTTGGTAAGGTCATTGATTTTATTGATAGCATTCTGATGGAAAGGCCAGATTCTTGCAATCCCATTCTACTGAATTGCTTGTATGGGCATGGAGTTATTCAATCTGTATTGACTACATTTGAAGCTACTAGTCAGTTGCTCTTTGCAGTTAATCGGACCCCTGCATCACCAATGGAAACTGATGATGGAAATGTGAAACAGGATGAGAAGGAAGATGCAGATCATTTGTGGATATATGGTTCTTTAGCTAGTTATGCTAAATTTATGGATCATCTAGTAACCTCTTCCTTTATATTATCCTCTTCAACAAAGCACTTACTTGCACAGCCCCTTACTAGTGGTGATACCCCTTTTCCACGAGATACGGAGATATTTGTGAAGGTCCTCCAATCTATGGTGTTGAAGGCTGTGCTGCCAGTTTGGACTCACCCCCAATTTGTTGATTGTAGTCATGAATTTATTTCTACTGTTATCTCCATCATCAGGCATGTTTATTCAGGTGTTGAAGTAAAAAATGTAAATGGAAACAGTGGTGCTCGTATTACTGGGCCTCCTCCTAATGAAACAACAATTTCAACCATTGTAGAGATGGGATTTTCCAGGTCTAGAGCAGAAGAAGCTTTGAGGCATGTTGGGTCAAATAGTGTGGAGCTGGCAATGGAGTGGTTGTTTTCCCATCCAGAAGACACACAAGAAGATGATGAACTTGCTCGTGCACTTGCAATGTCCCTTGGGAATTCTGAATCAGACACCAAGGACGCTGTTGTAAATGATGGTGCTCAACAGCTTGAGGAAGAGATGGTCCATCCTCCTCCTGTTGATGAGTTGTTATTAACTTGTGCTAAACTTCTGCAAAAGGAATCCCTTGCATTTCCTGTCCGTGACTTGCTTGTGATGATATGCTCGCAGAATGATGGTCAATATAGATCTAACGTTGTCACTTTTATTGTTGACCGTATCAAGGAATGTGAATCCATTTCTAGTAATGGAAATAATACGATGCTTGCTGCTCTGTTTCATGTTCTTGCTTTGATTCTTCATGAGGATGCTGTTGCACGGGAAGCTGCTTCTAAGAGTGGTTTAATCAAAATTGCCTCAGATATGCTCTACCAGTGGGATTCTAGTGTTGGTAACAGGGAGAAACACCTGGTCCCAAAATGGGTTGCAGCTGCTTTTCTTGCATTGGACAGGCTGTTGCAAGTGGATCAAAAATTGAATCCTGAAATTGCCGAGCATCTGAAGAAGGAAGCTGGAAATGTTCAGCAGACATCAGTTATCATTGATGAGAATAAGCAACATAAATTGCAGTTTGCCTTGGGACAGTCTTCCACTTATGCAGATATAAATGAGCAGAAGAGACTTGTTGAGATTGCTTGTAGTTGTATGAAGAACCAACTTCCCTCGGACACTAGCCATGCTGTTCTTTTACTATGTTCTAATCTTACAAGGAATCATTCTGTTGCTCTTTCCTTTTTTGATGCTGGTGGTTTAAGTTTACTTCTTTCTCTGCCAACCAGTAGCCTCTTTCCTGGGTTTGACAATGTTGCTGCTAGTATTGTCCGTCATGTTATTGAAGATCCACAAACACTCCAGCAAGCAATGGAATCTGAGATAAAACACAGTCTTGTGGTTGCATCTAACCGGCATCCAAATGGAACGGTTAATCCTCGTAATTTCCTTTCAAGTTTAGCCTCTGTAATTTTCCGTGATCCAATAATATTTATGCAAGCTGCTCAATCTGTTTGCCAAGTTGAAATGGTAGGTGAAAGACCTTATGTTGTCTTACTGAAAGATCGGGATAAAGACAAATATAAGGATAAAGAAAAAGAGAAGGATAAATCATTGGAGAAAGACAAAGCACAGAATAGTGATGGAAAGCTTGGTTTGGGAAGTTCTAATGCATTGGCTTCCGGGAGTGTTCATGGAAAATTTCATGATTCAAATTCAAAGAGTGCCAAAAGCTACAAAAAACCTACTCAGAGTTTTGTTAATGTGATAGAACTTCTTCTTGAATCTATATGCGCATTCGTTGTACCCCCGTTGAATGATGACAATGCATCAAATGTCCTTCCTAGCACCCCGACATCTAGTGACATGGACATTGATGTCTCTACTGCTAAGGGGAAAGGTAAAGCAATTTTCACTGGGCCTGAGGGAAATGAAACCAGCACCGAAGAAGCATCTGCATCACTTGCGAAGGTTGTATTTACTTTGAAGCTTTTGATGGAGATATTGTTGCTGTATTCATCCTCTATTCATGTTCTGCTTCGAAGAGATGCTGAAATGAGCAGTGCTAGGTGCACTCATCAAAAAAGTCTTGCTAGTGTAGATGCAGGAGGAATATTCTACCATATTCTTCGTAATTTTCTTCCTTATTCTCGAAATTCCAAGAAGGACAAGAAGGTTGAGGGTGATTGGAGGCAGAAGCTAGCAACCAGGGCTAATCAGTTCATAGTAGCTGCTTGTGTTCGTTCCACAGAGGCAAGGAGAAGGGTTTTTACTGAAATTTGCCACATCATAAATGATTTTGTTGATTCATGTAATCGTGTTAAGCCACCAGGCAATGAAATTCAGGTTTTTGTTGATCTCCTTAATGATGTTTTGGCTGCTCGCACACCTTCTGGCTCAAGCATCTCCGCCGAGGCGTCTGCCACTTTTATGGATGCTGGTCTAGTTAAATCTTTCACTCGTACTCTTCAGGTTTTAGACCTGGACCATGCTGACTCATCTAAAGTTGCCGCTGGTGTTATCAAAGCCCTTGAGTTAGTAACTAAGGAGCATGTTCACTTAGTTGATTCGAGTGCAGGGAAGGGAGATAATCACCCAAAGCCTTCTGATCCCAGTCAATCTGGAAGAGCAGATAATGTTGGTCACACGCCTCGATCCTCGGAAATAACATCCCAGGACAATCACAATTCCCTTCAAGTTGACCATGTTGGGTCTTACAATGTGATTCAGTCTTATGGTGGGTCTGAAGCTGTTGCTGATGATATGGAACATGATCATGATCTTGATGGCGGCTTTGCTCCTGCTAATGAGGATGAGTACATGCATGAAATGGCCGAGGATGCTAGAGGGCATGAGAATGGAATTGAAAATGTGGGGTTACAGTTTGAAATCCCACCCCAGGGCCAGGAAAATCTTGATGATGATGATGATGAAGAGGGTGATATGTCTGGAGATGATGGTGAAGATATTGAAGATGATGAGGATGATGAGGAACCCAATGATTTGGATGAAGATGAAGTCCATCGCTTGCCACACCCAGACACTGATCATGATGATCACGAGATTGATGATGATGATTTTGATGAAGTGATGGAGGAGGAAGAGGAGGAGGATGAGGATGAGGATGAAGATGATGGGGTTATATTGAGACTTGAGGAGGGCATCAATGGAATTAATGTTTTTGACCACATTGAGGTTTTAGGAAGAGACAATAGTTTTCCCAATGAAGCTCTTCATGTGATGCCAGTTGAAGTTTTTGGATCTAGACGTCCAGGGCGGACCACATCTATTTACAACCTTTTAGGTAGAACTGGTGATAATGCCGCACCTTCCCGCCATCCACTTTTAGTTGGCCCTTCCTTATTTCATCCATCTATTGGGCAATCAGGTGCGCTTGTTTATCAATTTCTTTACCTGTTGATATATTTTTACAGTAATTTTTTTTTTATTTACTCTTCATTTCAGTAATGATGCCTTTTTTTGGGTGTGTGTATAAACATAAATTTCCAGATAGTGTAACAGAAAACTCAAGAGGTTTGGATAATATTTTTCGATCACTGAGGAGTGGACGTCATGGACACCGTTTGAACTTATGGAGTGATAATAACCACCAAAGTGGTGGGTCAAGCACTGGTGTTGTCCCACAGGGCCTTGAGGAGTTGCTTGTCTCTCACTTGAGGCGATCGGCTGTTGAAAAGCCATCTGATAGTAGCACAGCAGAAGGGGGTCCTCATAGTAAAGTTGAGGTCAGCCAGATGCACCATTCAGGAGGTTCAGGGCTAGAAATCCCAGTTGAAAGTAATGCAATTCAGGAAGGTGGTACAGGGGTCCCTGCATCAATTGATAACACTAACAATAATTCTGATGCCAGATCTGTAGGAAATGGAACTCTGCCAGCAGATGTATCAGGCACTCACTCACAGGCAGTTGAGATGCAGTTTGAGCATAATGATGCAGCTGGGCGGGATGTTGAAGCTGTGAGTCAGGAGAGTAGTGGTAGTGGAGCAACTTTTGGTGAAAGTCTTAGGAGCCTAGATGTTGAGATTGGAAGTGCAGACGGGCATGATGATGGAGGAGAAAGGCAGGTTCCTGCTGATAGGATTACAGGTGATTCACAGGCTGCACGCACCAGAAGAGCAAATGTGCCTTTTGGTCATTCTTCTCCTGTAGCTGGGAGAGATGCATCCCTCCATAGTGTTACTGAAGTTTCTGAAAACTCAAGCCGAGATGCAGATCAAGATGGGCCGGCAGCCGAGCCGCAGGTGAACAGTGATGCTGGATCAGGAGCTATTGATCCTGCCTTTCTGGATGCTCTTCCTGAGGAGCTGCGTGCTGAAGTCCTTTCAGCACAGCAGGGTCAAGTTGCCCAACCATCAAATGCTGAGTCTCAAAATACCGGGGATATTGATCCAGAATTCCTTGCAGCTCTTCCCCCAGATATTCGAGCAGAAGTTCTAGCTCAACAGCAAGCACAGAGGCTACATCAATCTCAGGAGTTGGAAGGGCAACCTGTTGAAATGGACACAGTCTCGATAATTGCAACATTCCCTTCAGAATTACGAGAAGAGGTATATGTTTGTTTGTTGAATCCAATTTTATTTAGTGTTTGCGATTTTTTCTCTGAAGAATTCTTTTTGGTTTTGTTCAGGTTCTATTAACATCCTCTGATGCTATCCTTGCCAATCTTACACCTGCCCTTGTTGCTGAGGCAAATATGTTGCGGGAGAGGTTCGCACACCGATATAGTCGTACCCTCTTTGGTATGTATCCTAGAAGCCGTAGAGGTGAGACTTCTAGACGTGGTGAAGGTATTGGTTCTGGCCTGGATGGTGCTGGGGGAAGCATTACCTCACGAAGGTCTGCTGGAGCTAAGGTGGTTGAAGCTGATGGAGCACCTCTAGTTGACAGTGAAGCTTTGCTTGCCATGATTCGGTTATTTCGTATAGTTCAGGTATTGATTAATGATAGGCCCTAGAAAGAAGTGCTTCAAAATGGGCTCAACTTCACTATTTATTTGTTTTAATTTTTTGCAGCCATTATATAAAGGTCAATTGCAGAGGCTTCTTCTAAATCTCTGCGCGCACAATGAAACCAGAATTTCTCTGGTTAAAATTCTGATGGATTTACTAATGCTTGATGTAAGAAAACCGGCCAGTTTTTCTAGTGCAGTTGAACCTCCATACAGACTATATGGTTGTCAGAGCAATGTAATGTACTCACGTCCTCAATCTTTTGATGGTAAGAAAACTTGATTTATCTTTATTTGTTATGTTGGCCGGTTTGACTGTTATGAATATAGTCAGTGCTCACAGTTTTGAATTTATTTTTCTGGTTTTAAATTTTTAATTTCCTTGTTCTTCAAGCTTGCTAAACCCCCTCCTTTTTTAATGCATAATGGTGAATGAGTTTATGGATTTGCTCTATATTGATTTGATAAACAGGCGTTCCCCCATTGCTCTCCCGGCGAATACTTGAAACTCTCACTTATCTTGCTCGTCACCATCCGTACGTGGCAAAAATTTTGCTCCAGTTTAGACTGCATGAATTAAAGGGGCCTGATAATGCTAATGTTGCACGTGGAAAAGCTGTGATGGTTGTAGAAGATGAAGTAGATATGGATGAAAATGATGGAGGATACATATCCATTTCAATTCTTTTAAGTCTCTTGAAACAACCCTTATATTTGAGGAGCATAGCTCATCTTGAGCAGGTGATGATTTGTTTTATTGGTATCTTTAGCAAATTGGATTTTCCATACATGCGGACAGTGCTGACATGATTATCTGTTTTTGCTATTTTCAGTTGCTAAATTTACTAGATGTTATCATTAATAGTGCTGCAAGCAAGTCTAGTCCATCTGTCAAATCCCAAATATCTACTGAGCCAGTTTTGGGTCCACCAATTTCTGCAATGGAGGCAGATGTGAATACAGATACGGTTACAAATACTGTTATATCTTCTGGTCGTCATGCATCTCCTCAAGTTGATGAATCCTCCAGGCCCACATCTTCTAGTAATAAGGAATGTGAGGCTCAGCAAATATTGTGTAAATTGCCCCATGCAGAACTTCAGCTCCTTTGCTCATTGCTTGCTCTAGATGGGTATGATTAGGGTCACATTCTTGTAGATTATGCTTTGATTTGCTGATCTAATTATCATTACTAAACTCCTTACTTTGGGAGAGTGGTAGGAGCCATAGGTTTCCTTGCATTTGAGGTCCTAGTTTTTTAATTTTAATCAAATTATTTCATTACTTGATTCCTGATACAAATGTGTTCTATATATTTTCATTTTATTATTTCACAATTGATAGAACGTCTGAGTCTGGCTTTTATTGTGGTAACAGCAATGTTGTAGAACTTAGCAATATGGACTTCATCTGTCGTTTTTGTTATTCCTTGCAGTTTGTCAGATAATGCATATGGTCTTGTTGTGGAGGTAATGAAAAAACTGGTGGCCATTGCTCCAATTCACTGTCAGCTTTTTGTCACTCATCTGGCAGAAGCAGTTCGAAATTTGACTTCTTCTGCAATGGATGAGTTACGCACTTTCAGTGAAGCAATGAAAGCTCTTCTAAGTACATCATCCTCTGATGGTGCAGCAATTTTGAGAGTTTTGCAAGCCTTGAGTTCTCTTGTGATCTCATTGACGGAGAAAGAGAATGATGGAATAACTCCTGCTCTTTCTGAGGTTTGGGGTATCAATTCAGCATTGGAACCCTTGTGGCATGAGCTGAGCAGTTGCATAAGCAAGATTGAGGCCTACTCTGAGTCAACATCTGATTTTATTACCCCTCCTAGAACATCTGTGTCTAAACCATCCAATGTCATGCCCCCACTTCCAGCTGGTTCTCAAAATATCTTACCATACATTGAATCTTTTTTTGTGGTTTGTGAGAAGCTTCATCCTGCCCAGTTGGGTGCTGGTAATGACATAAGTGTTCCTGTTATTTCTGATGTTGAAGATGCCAGCACGTCTGGTACTGAGCAGAAATCATCTGGGCCTGCTGCGAAAGTTGATGAGAAACATGCTGCTTTTGTCAAGTTTTCTGAGAAACATAGGAAACTACTTAATGCCTTTATCAGGCAAAATCCTGGCTTGCTTGAGAAGTCTTTTTCCCTCATGCTTAGGATTCCTAGATTTATTGATTTTGATAACAAGCGTTCCCACTTCCGATCAAAAATTAAGCACCAGCATGACCATCACCACAACCCTCTAAGAATATCAGTAAGAAGGGCATATGTTCTAGAAGATTCTTATAACCAGCTTCGAATGAGATCAACACAAGATTTGAAGGGAAGGTTGACTGTTCACTTCCAAGGGGAGGAAGGTATTGATGCAGGTGGACTTACAAGAGAATGGTATCAGTTGTTGTCTAGAGTTATTTTTGACAAAGGAGCACTGCTGTTTACTACAGTGGGCAATGAGTCAACATTTCAGCCAAACCCTAATTCTGTTTACCAAACAGAACATCTATCTTATTTCAAATTTGTGGGTAGAGTGGTGAGTTCCTTTACTACCTTACCCAGGTTTTTGGCCATATATGCTTTTTTCTTATCCTTTTCTACCTTACCCAGGTTGGAAAAGCATTATTTGATGGTCAGCTTTTGGATGTCCATTTTACTCGGTCATTCTACAAGCACATCCTAGGGGTCAAAGTTACATATCATGATATTGAAGCAATTGATCCTGACTATTTCAAAAATTTGAAGTGGATGCTTGAGGCAAGTATATTTTTATGTTTTCCAGTTCATCTTGTCAGCTTATGATTATCTCCATTTTATTGTGGAAATTGTCTCATGTTAATGGTATGACTGCAGAATGATATCAGTGATGTTCCGGATCTTACTTTTAGCATTGATGCAGATGAGGAAAAGTTGATCTTATATGAACGGACCGAAGTACTGACTCTGCTCAAAACTATTTTGAGATTATATTTATGCATTAGATTCCACATTATTTATTGTCTAACTTTGATGAACATGTTTAGGTTACTGATTATGAGTTGATTCCTGGTGGACGGAATACTAAAGTTACGGAGGAGAATAAGCATCAATATGTTGATTTGGTTGCCGAGCATCGGTTGACAACTGCTATTCGACCTCAAATAAATGCTTTCTTGGAGGGGTTCACTGAATTAATTCCTAGGGAGTTAATATCCATATTCAATGACAAAGAGCTTGAATTACTGATCAGTGGGCTTCCTGATATTGATTGTGAGTTTTCTTCATAATTTTGCCTTACCTTTACTCATGTTGTTTGTGTTTATTACTCACTTCTGGCCATCTTTATAAGTCTTAAAACTGGGGGAAAAAATTTAACAATTGTTTCTACCTTTCATTTCAGTGGATGACATGAGAGCAAATACAGAATATTCCGGATATAGTGCTGCATCTCCAGTTATTCAATGGTTCTGGGAGGTTGTTCAAGGTTTCAGCAAAGAAGACAAAGCTAGACTGTTGCAGTTTGTGACAGGCACATCTAAGGTATATTGCTTTTAGAGCTTTAAACGTTTTGACCTTTTATTACCGATAACAAAAAAATTTCCGTGATTTTTCATATTGAAATGCTGTCACTGCACCGCTTTTACCTTCATGGAATGATTTTGTCCCTATCTTCTGTCCAATACTTTGGGTGTCTGGATGTATGTAATATATTTGCACCCTGGTTTCTGTGTTCACTTTATTCCAAATCATTAAGAATCAAGTATCACAAGAATGAGAACTTAAACAAAGTATAAGTATAAGTAGCTGGCTTTGTAACCCCGAAAGACCTTTTATGAGAAATATTCATTTTGAGTGATCTTAGTTGAGGTGTGACTGCTATATACTTAATAGGCCGGCTTATCATGGAGATAAGACACTGACAGTTTTGTTCCTCACAATATACACACCCTTGACCCAAGTTTTCACTTGTTTTCCCCCACTAAACGACTATATTATTATTAAGTAGGTAGTTTGGTTCCTTGTTTTGTAGATTTGGAGCTATCAGAACATGTTATATAGTTAATGGGGTCTGATTTTCACGGCTAACATTTCAGGTGCCTTTGGAGGGTTTTAGCGCCCTTCAAGGAATTTCTGGTTCCCAGAGGTTTCAGATACACAAGGCATATGGAAGTTCTGATCACTTGCCTTCTGCTCATACTTGGTACCTGATTTCTACTTTTCAGTTTATATATCGTCTATTACATTTTTTTTATTTAGTTCTGGGCTGTATAATGGGTCATTATTACCATATGGGGTGAACTGAGTACATGGATTCTTCTTTATGCAGTTTCAATCAATTAGATTTGCCCGAGTATCCATCTAGACAACATTTGGAAGAGAGGTTACTGCTTGCAATTCATGAAGCAAACGAGGGATTTGGATTCGGTTGAGAAATTATTTTTTGAGGAGAGATGAAACAAACTGTATTACATTCTAGGTCAGAAGCTATTTTATAAAGTGGTACAGGGGTTGACAAGATTTCTTCAAGATTATATCATGTTAATATTCTGTACAGTTTTATATTTGCAATGGGAAATGGAAATGCCTTTTTGGCGTTTTTTCTCGGTATTACCTTTTTGTCCCTTTGGCAGCTGTATAAACTAATGAAAAGGTTAACTCCTCTTTCACTCAACAGCATGGATTATTTTTGAATTTTTTTAAAAACATAATTTGAAGCACTGAAGTGAAGTAAAAGATTTTACAAGATCAATGCCCGAAGAGCAGGACCAAAAATTTATCTAACCTTTTCTTTAATTTAGTCAAATCATCATGTTTGTAATGTTCTATAAAGAATTTATAGTTAGTTTTAATCAATATTTTTTTATTATTTCTGTCTCGTTTATGTCTGTACGATAATTTTATTCATGTCAACTTGTTAATCAAGTTAACTAAATCTAGATAGTGTTTTGGATACTGACGAATGTTGGCACTGTTGAGAGGAGTTTATTTTGCCTTAATCTTGTCAAGAGTTTAATTCCTACCTTGTGCATGAACTAAAGTTTGATTCTTGACGTGTGTAAATGGATTGTATAGTGTCTGTTTAGTTAGAAATTTGTTTAATTTGATTGAGAAAATTAAGGTTTTGAAAAGTGTAAATTGTGTTAAAATATATTATATATTATTGTAGAAGTCAGTTGGAAATTAGTTATTTGTATTTAGTTAAAAAAGGTTTGGTAAATTTAGTTTATGAAAATAGTATGAGTTGAAAATTATCAAAATGGGCAATGGTTGAAAATAAATGAATTATTGCTACTGTATTTATTATAATTTTAATTTTTGATAATTGTCACTGTAATTTATTTTAAATTTTTATTAGAAAGATATATCTAACAATAATAAAAATATTTAATACTTTAAATATATTGTTTATTTATCAATATATAATGTTGAAGGTTTAAAGATAGATTTAAAAGAAGGTTGAAAAAGTCTGTCAATTCTTTTTTTAAATTTTTTTAAAAAACTTTATTTAAAACAAATGTGGCAGAGAAACAGATTCAGACTTTAGACAAAAGGAGGGAAAGAAAAATTTGCACAACAGTTTTTATACCTGTTCATTTATAGTCTTGATACTATGTCTAGTCCCTTTAGTCTGAAAGCTTTTTTCTATTAAAAGTTCCTTTACACCAACAACACACCTATGCCACAAACATTCTAGACTTCAGCCACTTATGACTTAACCACATATTCTTGGTATGCATTAAGTTGAGCTAAAACAGAGACAGAGACTACGAACAACAGAGTTGATAAAGTGAGTTGGGGTCTTTACTTTGGATTCTTTGTTCTTTTCTTCCAAGGCTAAGGCTTCTTCTTTTTTAAAGGCTTCTGCTTATAGCCGTTACTATTCCATTGGAGAAGAGTAGTTGTTTGAACATAGGAGCATGAGAGAAAAGAATAGGTCAACTTTTGAATTGAAGGTCAGACTGGTATTTCACAAAAACAGAGTGCCTCGAATCTTGTAAAGAGAAAGTGCTCTTTTGTTCTCTTTCGTCTATCATGGAATAAAATAGCTTATTTTACCATCAGAAGGCTTCTGACCTAGGCACTGCTTGTTGTCAGCTTTTTTAAGTGCTCAAGATAGCTTCATTGATTTCTTCCTGTATAAACTGATGGTTCAGAGTCTGACGGGGTTGAATAAGTCATAGACTCTTTTGCAGAAATTCGAACCAAATAAAAAAAACTTGTAATCAGATGATGCAAATGAGTAATGAAGGAAGATTAACATAGAGAGTTTATATTGGTTCACTTCCAACTCAGAAGCTACGTCCAATGCCTTCTAACTGGATGGATTTCCACTATTGTAAAATCTCCTTTACAATAACAACACTAGACCAGTGCCACAAGTATTTTTGACTCCATTCACTTTTGACTTAGACCCAAGTATTCTTTCAACAAGCCACTCCTGACTTTAAACACAAGTATTTTTTCTAAAGCCTCTTCAGGCCAACAATGTTTCCCACACTAACAAATTCTAGCAACCTACCAGACTTTATAGTTTGTTTATGAAAGAATGAGTAACTCACAAAACTTAGTGTTTGACAGATATATAAATGAAATTGTACACTAATTTATGACACGAGACCAAGGTCCGCTAGAGGCAGAACAAATAAGGAAGGTCTTTGTTTATCAGAGATGAATGAATACACAGAGAGAATTTGACTCAAGAGAGATTTTTGATGAAAGCTCGTGAGTTATGTCTATAGAGATTCAATCTTCCTTGGTATAAGTAGGTGCTGGAAAAATGACCGTTGTTGCTTCTTGAAGGGAGATGTAGTCGTTGGAAATCCTTTGAAGGTTTTTGCCTTAAGCATTCAGGTACCAGACTTTTGGTGTTCAAGTAGATTCAGGGGTCTGGTAATATGCTTCTTCAGTTCTTTCATAGAATTGGTTTTTCATTCACTTCCAATGCATAAAGCCATTCTTGTTTCATATCTTGATCAAGCGAAAGATCAGAAGTCAGCGCTGAGAGACTTTCTTAAATACGCTGACATATACTCAGCTTTTTTTGAATATGCAGAGGTAGGTGTGCTGACATTGGCTGCTGATCTTAATTTTGTTCCTTGTGTTCTTTGATGATAAACACGAATATGTGATAAGTGGGAGAGATTCATGATCTTTTTTCTATTTGAGCAATACGTTCCAACTTCAAAGGGATGTTTCTATCAGACTTTTGATCATCCTACCTGACTTTTGAATGCTGGGACTCCCCATTTGTTTTATAGCCTAAGCCTTGTATCCTGAAACACTTAGGTAGATTAGTCATAAGATGTACAAACTTCATTTACCAATGAAAGTTCTTAATGTATGATATTTTGATAAATATGAGGGTGTAAGAACCGGGGTTTGGTCTAATATAACTTTGTAAAATCTTTTTCAACCAAACCTTTCTTCAACAATCTCCCCCTATTTATTGATAGCAAACATCAAGTCTTTTCTTATAAATGAAGTCCATGATTTAGGGTGGATAAATTATCAAGTTATGCACATCAGAAACTTCACAGAGATCAGTGCTTATCTTAGAGAATATTACAGAGTTTACACAAGTCATTTTTATGCAAGATCAAACGAATTTAAGTAGAACAAGATATTCTTCATTAACAGATTCAAAATGTCATACAAGAGGCAAATATCATACTTGTTAACTTGACATCACCCAACGTAAAAGACTTCTAAGATATCTCTCCCTTTTGATATCAACAAAAAAAGAGGCATCATTGAGACCCGAACAACAAGTCACGAGTTGTGGAAGAGCTGAAAGGAGGTGATGTAGCAAAAGAAACAAGAATAAAGTAACGAGTCTGAAGAACAAACAGAAAAGGTGAATTAAACGAAATAACAGAGGGATGATATTAAAAAATAGGATTGGCAGGGAGAGAATGAAAAGAGGAAGAGCCTTTTTCTTGAATTGACCAAAGATAATGACACCACAAAGCATCAACATAAGCCTCTATTGTGACATCCCGATCACTGTTGAGGGCGGGGAGTAATCGCCGGTGCATGGGCACGGACAAGGAGCGGCTCCTGGTAGGCTTCCAGTGGGAGGGACACATGAATGAACCGAATACATACCAGAATGAGAGGGATCCAAAGACTGTATAGGTATGGGACTATACAGTCGAGGATAGCTTAAAGGAATGAATTCGTACTACCTATACCAACAAATGCATTAGCCTTTTTGGTGGCCTATAGTAATTCTAGGATGGGTAACCTCCTGGGAAGTTCTCGGGAAGTGTGTGAATGAGGATAAAGCACACTAGTAAGGTCTCATGTTGGTTTGTGGGGAGAGTCGTTCATTCCTGAAAAGCGGTCGAGGCGTTATATCTATTGGGTTGGGAGCAGACAGAATGCTGGAATGATTGGCTGCTGGTAGCTGCTTGGTTCGAAGAAGACCTTTGTAATGAGGCTTATACTTTATAGGCATAGGCTTCTTCAATCTGCCCAAGGAAATCCAAGAAGCTGACAGTGGTCTTTGAGGGATAGCAAACAAGATTTTCTTCCAAAGGTTGGTAACAAAATATTTCTTGATTTCAATATCACCCAGAGAGACCACACTGTTTCTCAAATCACGAGCCATAGAGACTTGTTCAGTAGTAAGCACTTGATGTATAACAATATCATCATTCGAGAGCAGCTCAAGATGAGCTAGCGGGCGTTCTATGGGCAGGGGAGGAAATTATTTGGGTTCAGAGGGCTGAATGGAGAATTTATAGGGATTGAAGTTAGGATTGCTAATAATTGCCAAGTTGTAAGGGTTCCTATAGCCAGGGTTAGAGGGGTCAAGAACGGGTTTATAGAATGTATAGGTAGGTAGTGCAGAGTGAGGAACAAACAAAAGGGGTAGCTGAGACTTATGTTTAACAGTAGAAATGGCAGGGTAGGGAACAATGGCTAGGGAGGATGAAGTCTAAGTCTGAGGTGGAGGCTCAACAAAGATGGGGGTAGGCTGAGGGGATTGATGAGAGGCAAAAGGGACAGACAGGTTCGAGGATATAGGGTCAGACTTTGCTCTCATTGAACTTACATTAGAGGAGGAATATGATTTCTTCCTTTTGAGGAAGGCTCTAAAGACTTGCTCATCATTATGATAGGTGTCGACAGTTTCATACAACGATTCAACCAATCAATGTGTCCCTACTTGCGCTCATCAGGATCAGAGGTATGCTTCAGATACCCACAAATAAATCTCAAATAAGATATGAAGCCAGGATAGCCACCATATTTCATCAGAGTATCATGATTTGACTTCACGACCTTTTGATAATTGTCACGTATTTCTACATACTTGTCATGCCATTTCAATGTATTCCACCCTGTGACAGACTTCTAGATGCAAAGTAGTGTACATAGAGACAAACAACTTGAAGACTTTATCACCAGATAGCTTCTTCTATTGAGATTATTGGGACAGAGATGATTGTTGAGGTTGCGAAGGTTGTTGGAGAGTCTGCTGGGAGTCAAAGGGTACATCTTGCTTTGGCTTCTCAGAGCTAGACTTATAGGCAACAGATTTACACTGAAGCTGACGAATGGGAATGTTATCATCTAAGTCAGAAGACTCTCTAACAACAGTAGTTCCAGGTTCACTGGGCTCAACAGGGTCTGTAGCCTGAGCAGTGAAGGAAGGAGGAATCATCTGGCAAGGTTCCACGTCCAAAGGAGAGTCTAACTTACTGGAATCACCAGAAAGTGATTCATCAGAAAAATCAAGAACCATCTTCTTGACCTTTCTGGCAGAGCACTTTCTTCTACTACGTGTTTGCTTGGGGGCTGGTTCAATATTCTACTTTGTTGGTGCAGACCTTTTCTTCTTAAAAGGTGGAAGGGGGCTATCCATTGTCTGATCCAAGAGGGGTGAAAAAGGAGGTAGCTTGCTGACCAAGGAGGAGGGTGTCACCAAGTCACTTACAGTGGTTGTTTACACATTCTCTAGTGCAAAGACTTTCATGAGCACAACAGGATATGGAATCTTATTCTGCTTCTTTACAATCGAAGAGATTAAGTCATGATAGCATTGGGTAGACTTATTTTTTCTTTGGTGAGCATGTGGTATATACAGAACCGATCTAACTTGCTAACAATATCTTTTGCTCCTTTCCTAGGGCAAAAAACTTGCTTCATTACCAAGTGAAGCATCTTGACCTTTGGAAGCAAATTGCCAGAAACAGATTTGGCAAGGCGTTCAGAGCCATAAATAAACTCATTGATTTCCAGAGAAGATACAACTTCAGATTCAAAGTCATCAGCATAGACTACTCCCACAGCAGGGCATCCAGTAACAATAGCAAGGACATTTTTAGAGATTTCAATGGTTTTCCCTTTGGGCTTGCCTAACACAATAAACTTAGACTTGTCAATAGTTATAGTTTTTTAGAACTCCAAAACCAGAGATGGTGAATAAGGCTCCTGATCATGAGAAAACTTGGTCCAACTAATGCTATTTATTTCCTCAAAGATATCTCTCCCATCAAGTTTGTGCTGCTTCATGTTGAATACAGATGATTCAACAATGTCTGTGTTGAAGAAAAGTCTAGAAAATGTTGAATCATTTAAACTAGAACTCACGAGATTTGTTGATAACTAACATTAGGAACTCTAAGTTAAATGAAGACGTTTGTTATCACTTGATGTGGGTATTTTAGTGTTTTAGGAAAAATCCTAAGCTACAAAGAAAGGGGGAGCCTACGCAAGCTTATGCATCAAAAGTCTGGAAGACTAAATCGTAACATGAACTCTTCAATCCAAGACAAAAGAAGAATCTAAAGGCCTGGCATTATGCTTCAAAAGAAATTTTCTCGCATTAGAGTAACTTACCAGACCCAGACTCAAACAACACCATTTCAAGCTTTAGAAAACACGAAAACATCAGACTCTGTCATCTCCCTTCAAACCTTTAGAAGTGGTCTGATACATGAAGCATCAACAGTCACAAGTTATCTCTATCAAAGCATAAAGAAAAGACTCTTGAAAGGAAGATTGGCTAAATAGGGTGGATTTTAATCTAGTCTAAAAAGCAACTAAGTTTCACCTTTATGTCACGCATTTAGAGATTCCCTGAATTAAAGCTTTCCTTCTTGGTGAATCTAGTGCTATATCTGCTACACCTATGATTGCACACTTCTCAAAACTCTCATATCTATGTTGCATGTACAATACGTCTCTCTCTGACAAGAAAAGCTCTTACCCTTTGTATAACTCCATGAAGAGAGGCTTTTGTCCCTTATACAATAACTTTCCCAACAACTATATAATTAACAAGCCTCTTCCTGAGCTCAACAAGTTTATCCTATATAAGCAGAATCAAACTCTTCATCAGGGGAAACTCTCCAAAAAAAACCAAAAGAAACATTAGAAGAAAGAAAAATACATATGAAGAGCTGGAGCAGATCAAGGAACACAAGAAAGTAAGAAGGATAGCTTACATAATGAAAAAGGAGAAAAATACAAGACACAGTAATATGAGCTTGTATGCACAACAGTGAGCATTATACATCTATCTAGAAAGGAAAAGAGATTACAAAAGAAGAATGGAGAGTCATATAAAAAGAGAAGAGAAAAAGAGAGAGCTTATGAGATAAATGGGCTTATCACACAAAGATAGTGTGATGAAAAGAAAAGAATATCCACAAGCTCCAGCTGTTTATAAGTCGTTAAAAGAAGAAGGCTTGTCTTGTTTTAATTTTTCTATCATTTGTAAATACAAGTTTGGTAGACCTGTCGAGAAAATTGTTGGCCTGTAGAGGTTTTTGAAAGAATACTTGGGGTTCGAGCCAGGAGTGGCTCATGAAAGAATACTTGGGTCTGCCCCAGGAATGAGTGCTGCAAAATAATACTCTTAGGAATCTAGAGGGGTCTGGAGTGTTAAAGCACAGGCTGTACTTAGGCCAGGAGTGGCCAGAGTCAAGAATACTCAGGGCCAGAAATGGCCAGTGTTAAGAATACTTGGGGGCCAGGAGTGGCCGGTGTCAATAATACTTGAAGCACAAGTTTTGCTTAAGCAAGGAGTGACTGAAGTCAATAATATTTATAAGCTCGGTTTGGGCTATGTAAAAGTTTTTATATAGTAGAAATCATTCAGATTTGAAGGTACTAGATCTAGTCTCCGAGTTGGAGGTGAACCAGTATAAATCGCTTGTGTATTGTCTCTTTCTCTCTTACTCTTTACTATCAAAAGTCTGGTGCATTATTACTATTAAACTCGATAGTAAAAGTCTAGTGAAAATACGCTTGCTCAATCAAAGTATCATACTCTCTGCCTCTCAAAAGTCTGGTCCGCTGTGCGTAACATAATAAAGTTTAAATGTCCTTTTTTGGTTTGAAAAAGTGAACAGACTTATTCACCCCCATTCTAAGTCTCTGTTCTCCAAACCATCAGTCTGAAACCTTGAATGCTATTGCTGAATAGAAGAAGAAGGAAGATTTAGGGTTTAAGACAATGAGAAGATTTTTTGAAAGAGAGATGAAAGGGTTTTAGCATAAAAAAGGGAAATAAGTGCAAATGAAGATTCAAGAAAATATAAAGTGTAAAACTGACCATGAAAGAAAAGAGAGAAAGCACGTTCAGATAACAGTTTCATAAAAGGTAGTAACTGCTGCCACGTTGTATGAAAAAAATTGAAACGAATGACAATTAACGTGAAACATAAAAAGGCGCAAATAATGTCTCTCAGAAATATTAAGAAGAAAGTGTGGGCTTAGACAAGTCAAATGTCAAATATACCATACAACAGACTTTTCATGTATCAGACTTTTTATGCAATAATTATTAGGTTTAAATTGTGCTTAATAAAAGTAAACTTGGCCTCAGCCAGAGGCTTTATGAAGATATCTGCCAATTGATGGTTTGTATCTACAAACTTCATGTCCAGAATCCCTTTTTACACATAGTCTCTAATAAAGTGATACTTCATTTCAATGTGCTTGGCCTTTGAGTGTTGAATGAGGTTCTTTGATAGGTTTATTTCACTTGTATTATCATAAAATATAGGGATTTCTCATTCTTTGATTAAATAGTTTTCAAGTTGATACTTAATCCAAAGAAGTTGAGAACAATATCTTGTTAACATGTATTCTGCTTCAGCTTTGGAGAGTGTAATTGAATTTTGCTTTTTGCTTCCCCATGATATTAGACTTCTTCCCAAGAAGTGACATCCACCACTTGTACTTTTTCTGTCTACTACATCTCTTGCAAAATCTGCATCACAGAATCCAGATAGGGAAAAAGAGTCAGTTCTCTTGTAGAGCAGTCTAAGGTTAGTTGTGCCAATGAGATATCTTAAAATCCTCTTCACTGTAGACAGATATGATTCCTTAAGATTTGATTAATATCTTGCACAAATACAAACACTGAACATTATGTCAGGTCTGCTGGATGTGAGATACAGAAATGAACCTATCATTCCTCTATACAAGGTCTGATCCACTGATGTACGAGATTCACCTTTATTTATTATGTAGTTTGGATGCATAGGAGTGTTCATGGCCTTAGCATCTGCTATTTTAAACTTTTTAAGTAACTCCTTGGTGTACTTTTGCTGATGGATGAAAATACCATCATTAGTCTGTTTAATCTGTAAGCCTAAGAAGAACTTAAGTTCTCTCATTATACTCATTTCAAATTCTGCTTGTATCATTTTAGAAAAATCTTTACAAAGACTATCATCAGTAGCACCAAACACAATATCATCCACATAAATCTGCATAATAATAAAATGTTTCTGAGAGCTTTTTCTGAACAAGGTTGTGTCTACTTTTCCTCTTGTAAAGCCTTTTAAAATCAGAAAAAAGTTGAGTCTGTCATACCAAGCTCTTGGAGTCTGTTTTAGACCATATAGTACTTTATTTAATTTGAAAACATGGTTAGGAAGAGACACATCTTCAAAACCAGGAGGTTGTTTTACATAAAATTCTTCTTCAATGAACCCATTTAGAAAAGCACTCTTTACATTCATCTGATATAATATAATGCCTTTAAATGCAACAAATGCAAGAAGTATTCTGATGACTAAACACCTCAGTTAGTCCCCCACTCCAACAAAGTCGGACACTTTGGTCCTTAAGTTAATAAGTGAGTCCGTTAGTCCTCCACGTCCGTCAACGTTGGACAAATAGATCCCTGCCGTGAGTGAAGTGTAAACGTCTGTGAGTTTCTGCTGACGTGGATCGTTAACTCCCAACAGGGATGCCACGTCTTCAATGAAACGACGTTGTTTCACTCTCGAAAGCCAACTCATAATGGGAGTACAATACGACACCGTTTTGGAGAAACCCTATTTCCTTCTTCGTTTTCTCATTGTCGTTGGGGTTCTTCTTCTTCTCCTTCTCCTCCTTCTTCTACTCCTTCGACATTTTGATTGTGGTGGTTAAAATCAAACGCATCATGGAAGGTAGGAGTCAGGGATCGTCCTCCTCATCTTCAGGCCAATCTCGACGCTGGCTTCATTGCCGTTGTGGTGAACCACCAGCCCGATGTGTGTCTCACACAGTGAGTAACCCCAACCGCCAGTTTTGGACATGCGCACGACTTCGAGGAGCCTAATGTGATTTCTTTTCTTGGGTCTAAGATGGGGATTTACTTATTCATGAGGAAGAATAGAGGAATGTGCTGATTTGTAAGTTGACAGAGATGGAGTCTGTTATTAACGGGCATAAATCTGATTTGCAAAGGGATATTTGTGAAGCCATGACCCAAATTATACGGAATGAAGAAGGTAAATGGCATATGTACATGGAATCCTTGGTGAAAGGAGGCTTGGAAACCCAGCAAGAACTGCGAAAGCTGAAGATGATTTTGATTAGTCTAAGTGTTGTATTGTTGTTCTTTCTAATATGGTTGTTGGTTATGATCATGAATTTGTAATTACAAAGTTGTTTTGTTGTTAGTATGAGAATCGAAGGTAGCAGTTTATTGACAAAAATGTATGATCCATGGCATACCTGTCATGGGGTTGTGAGTTAGTAATGGTTATGTTATAAAATGGTTATGTTTAATCTAACAATTTTTTTTTATTTCCTTTTCATGTTGTTACTAATAGGTAACTTGGTTTTAGTTTTAATGGTGGAATAACTTGGAAGATTTTGTAATTAAATTGAAACAAAATGGAAATAGATAAGATTTTGCTAAATTGAAACAGGTCCTTAGTTTTACTGCTAGGTTGATGAATTTGTTGTGTAAAAAAATTGAAGTCGGGAAAATGGATGATGGATAATTGGGAATGGAGAATGCCAATTCAATATTGTCAATTAAAGAAACACATAATAGGAGTAAATTGTCAATTCAACATTGTCATTTAAACAAACACATTAGAGGAGTACAATCTCCTTTCAGCATTGTCAAACAAACAAACACATAAGAGGAGTACAATCTGCTTTCAATTGTCAATTACAAAATAAATACACAAGTCATTTTATTTGTGATGGTTTCTTGATAGGTAGATTTCTTCTCAAATTATGGAGTCTGTTAGGTGGTGAGGTTGTGGTTGTGGCAGGTTGTGGAGATGTGGCAGGTGCGGCCAACCTGGGACTTCTCCTCACAGGAGTGGTATGCTCAGCTTGGGACAGTGGCTGGGAGACAGCCAACTCAATCACTTCCTGGGTTTGTTGAACTGGGGGGCTGCTTAGGTTGGCCGCCTCAATTGGTTTCTGAGCTTGATCCTTTCTTCTTGCTTCTGTGGCTCTTGGGCATGATATGTTCCTGTGTCCTACCTGACCACACACACTACATTTCCCAGGTTGCAGCTTCCTTTTCATCTTCTTTGTTGGGTTGTTTTTGTCATCTACATCTATGTTGTCACCTGTCTTCCTTCTCTGTTTCTTGGGTCTCCCTATAGTCTTTTGTATGGTAGGTGGCACTGGTGGGACATAATGTGTCTTCTCCCAAAATTCTGAACCTGGGACTGATTCAATGTGGTGTTCATAGGTTGCATGCCAAGCTGCCATGGTCAGCCCAACGTGGCAATGATCTTCTGCCCTTTCTCCTTTATGTGCAATGGCTGCACATGCATGTTTACATGGCATACCTGTCATTAAACCCAAAATAATTTGTTAAAAACACAAGACACTAATAACTTAAATAGTATACAACAAACACAAACTCATACCTGTAAGCTGCCATACCCTGCAACTGCACTGTTGGGTTCCTAAGTTAACAGACAGCTTCTCTGGAAAACAACTAACTTCATATTTTTCAACACCATCATCACCTAGTCATAAAACATGAATATAATGAGATCATTACAAATGAAAAATAAAAAAAACAATCATGACCTCATAAAGAGATACATTACCTGTCCATACTACTGTCCAGTTATTGCTTGCAGACTTTTGTTTCTCCAATCTACTCTGTTGAGCTGGGGGTAACTTTCCTAGGTGCCCTGATAATTTCAGCTTATGATTACCCATGGTGACCATAAGATATGTCCTTACCTCTTCCAGCATTGTCACAATTGGTTTATGCCTGGCATGCACAAGTTTGGAGTTCAAGACTTCACAATTATTGTTTGTGATATTATCCACCTTGCACTCCTTATCAAAAAATGCTTTACTCCACGACTCTTTTGGAAACTTGCATAAATAAGCCCATGCCTTATCATCCACATGTCTTATTTTC
This sequence comes from Clitoria ternatea, assembly GCA_037962975.1. Classification (NCBI taxonomy): domain Eukaryota; kingdom Viridiplantae; phylum Streptophyta; class Magnoliopsida; order Fabales; family Fabaceae; genus Clitoria; species Clitoria ternatea. The sequence continues at coordinate 287,525,348 of CM075670.1, forward strand.
ACCATGTGCCTCTCAAACTCATTTGGTGTTGTTGATCTGGCTGCCTGCCATAAAAGGCCCCTGAGCTCCTTCCCCCTCCACTGTTTAGAAAAGTTCTGCCATAGATGCCACACACAAAATCTGTGTGGCACACCAGGCATAACTTCCTGCAGTGCAGGTATCAGTCCCTACAGGAAACATCATAGTAATGTCAACATGAAGGTTAAAATGAGGAAAAAAACCAAAAAAATACATACACAGCTGTCAAAAATAGTGTATATACCTTCTGCATATCACTCATGAATGTAAGCTTCCTCTCCTTATAGTCACCTATATCTGTATGCAGCAACTCAAGAAACCACTTCCAGTTCTCCTTGTTTTCAACCTGACAAACACCATAGGCAACAGGCCAAATATGGTTGTTTGCATCTTGAGCCACAGCTGTCAAAAGTTGTCCTCTATAATAACCTTTCAGAAAACATCCATCAAGGCACACCAGTGATCTTCTACTCTGTAGGAAACCAGCTCTACATCCCTCTAAACAAATATACAGCCTCTTGAACACTGGTGAGCCTTCAGCTTGTGAGTCACACTTCATCTTTACTGTTGATCCAGGGTTCCTCTTAATCAGCTCTCCACAATAGTCCCATAGCATAGCAAACTGCTGTTTCTCACTTCCTTCAATTACCTCCCTTAACTTTTTAATTGCCCTATATATTGTTTTGTCTTCTAGCTTCACCTTATACCTTTCCCTGAACAGCTCATACACTCCAGAATGTGTCATCTTGTGGTGTCTTCTCATATGCTTAACAAGCTTCCCTAAACCCATTGTTGATCACATGTTGAATTTTTGAATACGCTCACACATGAATGCTGATCATTGAAAGTCTTCACCTGGTATGATTGCCTAACTGGATTAAGACTACAAAGAATCTCCCATGCACAATTCTTATCCTTGCACTTTGCTCTTGCCCTGAGTTTGTCATTTTTTACCCATCTAAACTCCCTGCCCAGATGCACATTATAGTCCTTCACAACATGTTTAAACATTGTTAGTGAACTAAACTCCACCTCCAACTCTAGGACTATATGACCAAATGTGGCTGCCTCATTGTACTGAGGATATACCTCTGTTGATCCACCCTCATCTTCAGAACATTCTGGGGTTTTTAATTCTTCTGAAGCCCAAGAGTCATTAGAATCTGCAGCATTCCCTGCCTTATTGCCCTCTCTATTTTCTTCCTCTGAGTCAGTCTCAAACACAGTGGGAATGGCTGACCTCCTGGTCTCTTGTAACCTCTTTTTCTGTTTTTTCTTATCCTTACTCCCATCCTTTTTCTGACCTCCTTTCCTCTTTCTGCCACAATCTTCTAGATTTTCATCTTCACCTCCCTCAGAACTGCACCCTTCACTTTCACTTGTCCCACAACTCTCCCCTACATCCATGACAGTCTCCTTATCACCACCCTCATTAGTCATAGATTCTTCTTCCATCCTAACAAAAACCTTGACATTACTAGTTTCAGTATGACTCGCTCCATCCACATCTTTCCCTAAACACTCATCATCAGGATGTTGAAAATACACATCGATACAGCCTTCATTCTGCCTTGCACAGGTAACCATCTTTAATATATCACTGTCACACTTTAATACACTTAACCCTTCATTTAAATCACACTTAGGGTCATGCCAAAATATATTAATCAACCTATAGAACCCACGGTTTTCTGCAAACCTCACAAATGCAAAATAATCTAGGTAATCAGGGTCTAGTTCATCCCACTCTTCAACTTTACCCAAACTGTACTCTTCTCTGCCATATGAGTTAACCACAAATCTGCCCCCTATATGAAGCCTAATCCGAATTTCCTAAATGTCCATCCCAATACATGACATTATTATCAGAAATACCATATCCAGAAGCAACATAAATAAAGACAATACATATATTCAGACAAACCAATTAACAAAACAACATAAATACAACATTGTTACAATTCGCATGCATACAGGCAAGCCAACAGGCAATCCATATTTCATACTAAACTTATCAAGATACAGGGAAACTAACAAATGAACACAAACATGCAATCCAAATAAATAGAGCATTATAAAATTATACACTCTAACCCCCATGAACCTACACTCTAACCCCCAATTACAGAACCCTCACCCCTCATTATAGAACCCTAACCCTCAATTACCGCCCCTAGCCCGCGATAAGCGAACCCAGTTACCAAAACCCTAACCCCCAAGTACAGTACCCTAAACCCCCAAGACGACACTCACAAATAGTCATTCCCACTCGAAGAACATGAGAAAACACATGAACACCAATAACCGATTACTAACCTGGTTAGGGTCTCCCATCACCGATGTCCACGCCTTTGGAAACGAGGTCTTTGCAAACGCAGAGTGCCACACCTTTGGAAACAAGTTCTTTCAGTTGGGAGGGAGGGAGTAAAGACAAACAGATCGAAGAGCGAAAGACGATAGCAAAATTGAACCCTAAAAGAATGAACACTAAACGAACTTACCCCTAATTTCAGAAATCAAAACGACGTCATTTATGTTTTGTTTAATAAGAGTGAAACGACGTCGTTTCATTGAAGACGTGGCATCCCTGTTGGAAGTTAACGATCCACATCAGCTGAAACTCACAGACGTTTGTACTTCACTAACGACAGGGATCTATTGGTCCGACGTTGATGGAAGTGGAGGACTAACGGGACTCACTTACTAACTGGAGGACCTAAATGTCTGGCTTTGTTGGAGTCAGGGACTAACTGAGGTGTTTACTCTATTCTGATAGCCTCAAGTATGGCTACTGGTGCAAAGGTTTCAGTAAAGTGTATACCTTCTTGTTGGTTGTAGGCTTGAGCTATAAGTCTGGCTTTATTCCTGATAACTTTTCCATCTTCATTGAGCTTGTTTATAAATACTCATTTTGTTCTGATAACACTTTTATCTTTGGGTCTGGGAACAAGTGTTTATACTTTGTTCCTTTCAAACATATTTAATTCCTCTCACATGGCAATAATCTAATTAGTATCCTTTAAAGCTTCTGTAATGTTCTTTAGGTCCAATTCTAAAACTAGAGAAATTGATGATTGGCTGTGAAGACTAGATCTGGTCTTAACTTTAGCTGCTTGATCTCCAATAATGAGGTCTGAAGGATGATATGCCCGGAACTTCCAATCTTTTAGCTTTTCTGGTTCAATAGATGACTGATTCTGTTCAGGCTCTTTATTCTTATTTTTAGCCGGTTCTAATTGACCAGGGTTTGTTCCTTTCATTTCATGCTCAGGTTCTTATTGTAGTGTTCCTACATCATCAAAATCTAGATCTGCCAGTTTCCTGTCAGTCTTTTAAAGATCATTAAATCTTACATTCCTTAATGGTTTGAGTTCGAGTATTGAATACTCTGTAAGATTTTGATGTGGTTGAATACCCCACAAATATTCCCTTGTCACACCTAGAATCAAATTTTACAAGATAATCCTTAGTGTTTAGAATATAACAAGTGCATCCAAATAGGTGAAAATATGAGATGTTGGGTTTCCTTCCTTTTCACAATTCATAAGGAGTCTTATTCAGTATTGGTCTGATAAGGATCCTGTTTTAAATATAACAAAAAGTACTCACAACTTCTGCCCAAAAATATTTTGGAAGACTGTTTTCACAAAGCATTATTCTGGCCATTTCTTATAGAGATCTATTTTTCCTTTCCACAACACCATTTTGTTGAGGTGTTCTTAAAGAAGAAAAACTATGAGTTATGCCTGACTCATTGCAGAATTTTTTAAAAAATTTATTTTTAAATTTTCTGCCATGATAACTTCTTATTGTATCAATACAGATTCCTTTCTCATTCTAGATTTTCTTATAGAAAATCTTAAATACTTTTACAGACTCATCCTTATGAGTTGGAAAGTATACCCATGTCATTCTTGTGTAATCATCAACAATGACAAATCCATACTTTTTACCTGCCAGACTTTATACTTGGGATGGACCAAATAAATCTTAATGTAATAGTTACAGAGGTCTGATGGTGGAAACAACATCCTTGTTTTTAAAAGATGATTTGTGTTATTTCCCTTTCTGACATGCTTCACAAGGTAAGGAGCTATTAAAATAAATCTATGGCAATCCTTTAATAAGATCCTTTCTGTGAAGTTTTGAAATATGTTTTAGACTTACATGGCCAAGCTTTTTACGTCATATCCACCTTTCTTCAAAGTTTGAAAACAAACATGTTACATTCTGATCATTTAGTTCATTCAAGTCAACCTTGTATAGGTTGTGATATCTTTTTGCATTAAAGAGTGTAGTTCCATCATGGTTGGTGATAGTACACTTATTTTTGTCAAAGGAGACCTTGTACCCACTGTCACAAAATTGGCTAATGCTCACTAGGTTATGTCTCAAACCTTCAACAAGAAATACATTTTCAATAACAAGTGAAAGAATTTTACCTATTCTACCAGACTCAATGATTCTTCCTGTCTGGTTTCCTCTAAAGGTGATTGTTTCTAGATCTAGGAATATAGACATTCTTCCTGTCATATGATGCGAGCATCCATTATCCAAATACCAATATAGAATGTTTGTCTTTGTCTTTAAGCATATCTGCAAATGGGATAATTAATGATTTTAATACCCATATTTTCTTAACTCCTGCATTATTAGTAATTTATTTGTTTCTTCTTTTCCTTTTTCTATAATCATTGATTAAGTGACCATGCCTCTTACAATAATTACATTTGACATGTTTCTAATCCTTTGAAGTAAATGAAAAAGATGAAGTTTGCTTGAAATCATTTTGCTCTATATATCCTAGACCTGGTCTTTTTCGATTACCATGGGACTTTCCCAATAGCATGTTCAAATTTTTCGTACTGTTTACAAATTTGCTCAGGTCTGAAGTAAGAGAGCTAACTTGCTTTTGCAACTTAATGATTTCTTTATTCTAAGAGTTGCAACAAACTTTGGATTCTTAGAAATCAATTTTCAAAATAGTATATAAAGTCTAAACTTGTGACGTCCTAAGTTTATTTTACATTATTTTTAAGTGTTTAATTAAAATTTATGATAATTTTTTTGTAAAATAATTAATTAAATAACTCAATAATTAAAAAATGGTTGTTTTCTACAAAAGGACCCAAAATACAATTCATATGATGTTTGAGAACCCAAAAATGCCATTTAACATGCAAAATTTCAAAATCTGAAAACAGGGGCCTGACGACGTACGCGTCAGGCTGGCGCCCAACATTAACATATCAAAAACAACATCAGGTGCTGATATGCATTTTAGGCCAATCGGCCAACTTCTAACATACCCAATTGGTCCGTTTCAGGTCTGATTGCCACAAAACTTCACAGGCCACATGTTTTCCCCATTCCAAAACTGTTGGCGCTGTCCGTTTCTCAAAATTCCATCATATGCGTAAGTTATGTGTGAAATGCAATTTAACTTAGTTATGTGCAAAACCCTTACAACAAATCACCTAAATGGACTCCCATTGGTCCAAGGCATATATGCACAACTTATAAATGACCTAGGGAACCTATTGGTCCCTTTCGGGTTCCAAAACCCGCCGGATCTTACATCCACCCGTTAAGTTTCTTATTTTCATATAAATTGCCTATCTTTATTATATGCATTAGAATCATTACTATCCTTATGTCAAGCAACCATTATATATTACATCACACACATAATTCACAATTATATACAAGATCTGCCCATGACATGAATTAAGCACATACACATTGGCTCCGTGCCAATATCCCACATTTATCATCAATGTCAACATATTCACCAACAACACCTACTTTTCTAATTCATCATACAATCTCACGATAACTCATATCTCAAACATCATCATCATCATATGAAGTCATAAGCGCATAATCATCATCAACATCATCAATTCATCATGCAAGTCACATAATCTCTATATTAAACTAATTCACAATCACCCAAGGTACAATATCTCATTACATGCACTAAATCCATAATATAATTAATTCATTTCAAAATTCCCATTGCGTCTTGGCATCAACCCTTTGCTTGGCACACTTCCGGGGCATTGGCATCTTCCCTGTCATTGGTCACTAAAATTAAATAAACCACAGCAATGGTGAGTGTTTGGCATATCGTAATTAATATAGAACGGAATGAAATAAATGTATTAATTAATACCTATTAAATGTACTATCACATAACTTACCGAATTCCTCGTAAATCCTAACTCTCCTATACTTGTTTCTTATTCCTTACATTAGTTTATACTTACCCATGCCTTAGTACTAGTTCCGGAAGCAATATAAGTCGCCTACGTTTCATCAACACACGTATCCAAACACATATTATCACTAAGGGTACCTATTTCATACCACACTTCATATCACAATCATTATTCATCATTAATTCACCAAGACACATCATGGATCTCAATTCACAAGTCATCATAAAACATACATCAATATTAAATCACGTACACATGACTGACTTGTATATATATATATATATATATATGACTTCTAATATCTAGATACTAAAGGACCGACCTTGTGGCATCCCAAGTCGATTTACCATTTAATACAATCGTTTAATCATTTCTCGAACTAATTTTTCGCGTTTAATAAAAATCTAGGCCATAATATAAAATAATGTTTACTTTTCTTAAACATACCGAAAATAATAACCGATCAGAAATGATTCAGCTCAGTCTTAATATAAAATAGTATTCACTTAAGTACATTCAGAATAATCATAGCGTACACAAAATAATATCTGATCGGAAATAAATACATTAATAAGATAGAGTTGATTAGAAACAGCGGAAGAGAAACGAAGGCAGGAAGGTCATTCGCCTGAGCGAGACCCTGATCGGCTAGGCGAAATCCGAGAAGGTCGCTTAAGCGAGCGCCGACTCGCTTGAGCGAATGCCACACATTAAACCGGAGTGAACCAGACATACAAAGAAAGCCAACAAGTTGGGTTTTACTCGGAAATAGGTCCACTCGGTTATCCCTCACTCGGTAAGAGCTTAACCTCACATCTCTCGGAAAAGGTTCACTCAGAAAACTCTCTACTTTCAGTCACTCGGGTATACCACACTTGACTCATTTCTAACCTTTACTCAAGAATAGTTCGCTCGGTCATAGCTCACTCGGGAACAATCTAACCTTCCTTCACTCGGAAAGGGTTCCCTCGGGCATCCTCACTCAGAAAATACTCTAACTTTACTCAGAAGAGGCTCTCCCGGGCATAAGTCACTCGGAAACATTCTCACCTTCACTTGGAAGAACTCTACTTTTTCTTCACTCGGAAACGTCTACTCTTTCTTTACTCGGAACATTCCCTTCGTTCCTCGCTCGGACAAGAATAAATTAGCTTGGGCAAGTTTCGCCCGGTAATAGACTCTGCTACAGCAAGCACTCGTGAAAATTAATACCATTCATATAACAACATAAATTCACATCCAATTAATCAGCATACCGATTCACACTTAGTTCAACACACAACATGTAGCATCACACACTTGAAAAACTCATCATACATATATATATTATACTTTATTCAAAATCACTCGGGCCTTGGCATCGATCCTCCGCTTGGCGCACCTCCAGGGCTCCGACCTCCTCCCTGTCACTGGTTACTAAATTGAAAACCACAGCAAGGGTGAGTGTTTGACATCATAATTAATCTAGAACGAAAATTAACAGTTTACATGTATATCAACTCCGTTCGGTTACTTTATTATCAAATTGAAAGTCACACTCGGCAAATAACTCACACTCGGCAAGTATAATAATTCATTCGGTAAATATAACAAGTTGCACTCAGCAAATTATCAAGTCATACTCAGCAATTATAACAAATTGAACTTGGCAAATATAGCAAATCATATTCAACAAATATATCAAATTGCACTCGGCAAATATATCAACTCGTACTCGGTAAATATAATAGTTCTCACTTGGCAAATGTAATAATTCTCACTCAGCAAATATAGCAAATCTCACTCAGTAAATATGTTAAATTTCACTCAGCAATATGGCAGTTCTCACTCGACAAATATAGTAATTTTCACTCGGCAAATATAGTAATTTTCACTAAGCAAATATAGCAAATCTCACTCAGTAAATATGTTAAATTTCACTCAGCAATATGGCAGTTCTAACTCGGCAAATATAGTAATTTTCACTCGGCAAATATAGTAATTTTCACTCAGCAAATATAGCAAATCTCACTCAGTAAAGCAATATGGCAGTTCTCACTCGGCAAATATAGTAATTTTCACTCGGCAAATATAACCAATTGCACTCGGCAAATACATTAAATCATACTCAGCAAATATATCCTATTTAAACTCGTCAATTATATTAAATCACTCAGTAAATATTTCCAATTGAACTCGGCAAATATATTAAATCATACTCAGCAGATATTTCCAATTGAACTCGGCAAATATATTAAATCATACTCATCAAATATATCAAATTGCACTCGACAAACATATCAACTCACTCAGCAAATATATCAATTTGCACTCGACAAGCATATCAACTCACTCAGCAAATATACCAATTTCACTCGGCAAATATATCAACTCATACTCAGCAAATATATCAATTTGCACTCGACCAACATAACAATTTACTCACGGTAAATTTAACAAATTGCACCCGGCAATATAACCAATCATACTCGATAAATATAATAATTCTCATTCGGTAATTTTAGTAAATCACTCAGCGAATATAGCCATCACACTCGGTAATTATAACAATTCACACTAGGCAATTATAACAATTTACACCCGGCAATTATACACATCACAACTAATAATTCATCGATTATCACAACTGACTCTCATATAAAATTGACGCCTAGTATCCGGATACTAAAGGATCGGCCTTCAGCTGGGGGTCCTATGTAACATCCCAATTTTTATGATTTTTAGAAAAATAACTTAAATAAAGATTAATGGAGAAATTCTGAATGAAATTCCGAGTGAAAAATGTCAGAGACAAGATTTTCCGAGTAAAATGAATCAGATTCCGAGTGAAATGAATCTGACTCCGAGTGAAATAAGACAGAAGACTAATTCCAAGTGAAGTTAAGATGTTTCCGAGTGAAACATCAGTAAGAGAATTATTCCTGGACGAAGTAACATTGTGTCCAATTGAGACACATTTGAGAAAAGAAAATCCGAGTGAAACGTTTCCGAGAGGAACATTTCCGATTGAGTTGCCGAGAGAAGTACTTATTCGAATAAGAGAAGTTATTTCAAATGGATACTTCTCAGAAAAATATTTCTAATTAGGAAACTTCCGAGTGGAGTATATCTGGGTGGAAGGTTTACCGAGTGAAGTGTCTCTGTGACACTTCCGAGTGAGACATTCCGAGTAAGTCTTTCCAGGAAGAGTGCTTCTGGATAAAGAGACTTCAACTCTGATTATGTTTTCTGAGTAAATAATCCTGAGTAGAGTAAATATCTGGGCGATGAAATCATTTAAATTCGTGCTCGGATTGGTCTTCAGTTTCCGAGAGCTTGTGCTCGGATTCGTCTCCAAGGCTATCTTCAATTCCGAGTAGTCCTTCAGTTGAGAGACTTCTGAATGAGGAAAGAATAAGACTCTGACTCCGAAAGAGGTATAACCGAGTGAGATGTCTGATCGATATATTTCCAAATGACAGTTATGAGTAGGCCATTTCCGAATGAAGGCATTCTGAGCGGAAAGAAGCTCTAATAAGTCCTCTCAGAAAGAGATGCCCAGAATGAGGAAACTGAGTCGGAATAAGCTGAAACTGAGTCGAAATACGTAGAAACTGAGTCAGAAATTAATAAATATTTTATTATGGATGCTTTCTACGTCATCCTGTTCTTCTATGTTCTAGCAAAATCTTTTCTCACATATTTTCTAAGAGTGGGACCTTTCTTGATGTGTTGTCCCTTTTTTATAAAATATCTTAATCCTTCATTAATATTAAAGAGACGTGTGTCAGAATACTTCAATTCATTCACGTCTCTTCTACGTGAAAGATATATAAATATGTCTAGTGTTGGATTAGTTTAAGAGTTTGAAAGTGAGAACACCATAATCCTTTTCTCTCTAATTCTCTACTGGAAGCTGTTAAACAACGAAGATAATTAAATCTTCATTTTCACGAAGAAAGCTTGGAACTGGTACAAAACTACAATTCCAGTCAGAATATTTATTTTTACCCAATTTATTGATTTTCACAATAAATTATTCACGTTTCTAATAATTAAATTACATCACAATAAAAAAAATGTATCTTAAAAAAATTACCCAAATTATAATTTAAATAAACAATTTATAATCCTTAAAATCATTTAAATTAAAGAAAACTCAAAACCTGAAACAGGGGTCTGACGCTGTGCACCAACCCCACGCTAGGCGTGAGCGTACATTCGCAGCCCTGGCGCTGAGCGCCAGACTGACGCTACGCGTGGGCTTACCAGTGACAGCACCTGATGCTGTCACACATTTTAGGCCTCTTGGCCAACTACTAACTTATCCAATTAGCTCATTTCTGGTTCAATTGCCACGAAACTTTGTGGTCCATATGTTTTCCCCATTCTAAAACTATTGGCGATGTTCGTTCGCCAAGATTCCAACATATGCTCAGGTTATGCGCGAAATACAACTTAACCACTTTATGTGCAACACTCTTACACCAAACACCCTAAATGATTCTTAAATGATCCAAAGCCAATGTATACTGCTTTTAAATATTCTTATGAACCTATTGATACCTTGCAAAGGTATTGAAACTCACCGAAACTCAAATTCACCTATCCAGTTTCTCGAAGTCATAGGGATGGCTACTAGTTCAAATCTCTAAATCTATTTGAGTCATCAATATAACATTCAATCATTTCAAGCAGCCATTTTAGCACACATACATCCACAAAACCTACCTATAATGCATGATTTACTACAGTATGGCTCTGTGCCATAACTATAATCATCCAACAGTACCTGGTCATCACATATGCACAATATCTAATGGCTTAATGCCATTACATAATCACATCAGCCAGACCACAAACATATTATACTATGCATAGGTTCACACTCCCACAGATTTACTGATAAGTCTTGAAAAGACTTAATTATTTCACCTTTTTATTTAACATTATTAAGTAATTATTGGTTAGTTTGTTAGTATTATTTAATAATTTGATAACAATTCGTATTTTAGTTATGAATTTCAAAAGTACTTCATTTATGTAAGAAAACGATTGAAAATATTAATTAGTTAAGGAATTTTGAAGTATTTATAAATTCACTAAGCAGCCAGCGTATAAATGCTAGGCAATTAGTTGTTTAATGGTGCAGGAACAGGGCGCACTTGAGAAAAGAAGACAAATCCGAGTGAAAATTACAAAAGCCGAGCGAGATTTGGAAAAATCCGAGTGAGACTTCACAAATCCGACTGAAAGGAGTCCAAAGACCGACTGAGTGAGACTTCAAAGACACCGACTCCAAAAGAGAACAAGGACTCAGAATATTGCATGAAGAACCCGAGCGCCAACTGCAGAATACCGATTGAATAATCAACTCGCTCAAGCGGGAGTTAAATTCGCTCAAGCGAAGGTCAAAAATTAGCTCAAGCGTAACTCCAGAATATCATTCTCGCCCAAGCTTCGCTATAACGCTTACGCAAGAAAGCCACACTGCAGTGCAATTCTGAGCTCGCCCAAGCGAGAGTTTAATCCGCTCAAGCGAGAACCCAGCAAGCTGAAGCGTAAAGGCAGTAACTTAAACTGTGTTTCTTCCCTCCAACAACACACACTCGGCCCAGTGCTGTTTCCGTCTTCCATTGCCTTCTCTTCTGCACCTTAGTAATTTAAGTAGTGAGATGTTAATTAGTTAGTGATGAGTTGTACATTAGCTAATGATGAACTGGAATCTGCTAAGAGCTGAGCTGTGATTGGTTAATTATTCTGTAATTATTCAATTAGTTAGTTTAGTTTAATTAAGAACTCAGTTTTCAGATATTAGCTAAGTTAGTTAGTTTAATTAGATGCCTATATATATTCATGTACATACTCTGTAAAAAGGGAACAGAACAGCGTACAACATAATACACTTCATTTTCCATTTCCAATCTCTCACTACATTTTCATCTCTCTAAACTCTCCCATCCATGTCTCTCTGTATTCCTTCAATGAATCCAACGTCGATGGAGTTCTAAATCCCTAAGGCTGGGATTGCGAAGGTTAGCAATGGAGTCTTGAAGCTGTGAGCAAGGAGATCGGCTTCTAGATCCTGAGGCGAACAAGATGAGGAGTGGAGCAGAATTGCTGGATTGACAAATCCAGAACCGATGAAGAACTTCACTAGTGAGGAATCATGGCTGAAGCTTAGGTAACTTCCAGCTTTCTAACTAGTTCAGGCCTAATCAATTTAGGTGAATAGTTAGAGTTCAACCTCCAATTTCGCATTAGATTCTTAGGTTAATCGAGCACTTAAGGAATTAAGGTTCATTGCTTAAGGATTAGTGTTTTTCACCTAAGGAATTAGGGAATAACCACAAGCGGATTGTCCTCTAGATTGTGAAGTTCGATTATACTTATTTGTATGTTTCTTGAGGAAATTGTGAGCCGAAGCAATCCTGACCTGCTTTCTTTTAATCATTTTTCATATTCATCTTAACTCTGTTTCTGAAAATACCAAAAACAACCAGAAAACACCAAAACTATAAAAACCGAATGAACTTCATGTATTTTCTGATGGTTCAGCTTGTACTAGTCCTAGATTGAGGTACTTACCACAATCCCTGTGGGACGATCAAATACACTACAATTTTAACGACTGGTGCGCTTGCCAAAGTGTAAATCTGAGAGTCACATTTTGTTTTACTAAGATTTTCATATCAAATTAATGACTCGGGATTTTAGCATCAAGTTAATGGCGCCGTTGCCGGGGATTGTTGAGTAATATCAACAATCCTTGGACCGGTACTAGACTGAACCATTTTTGTTAGTTTCTGTAGATGTTGTTAGTAGTTAGTAAATTTCGTTGTAAGAGTAGGATTTGTTAATTCTTGCTTGAATTAGTTACTACTGTTTTGATTTTAGTTGTTTAGTTGTTAGCACTAACTGTTACAGTAGCCTTGTTTGCAGTTAGTTGTTGAATTTATGTTTTTCCTAGTTCTTTTGGAAAGTGAAAAGTTGCAGGTAATGGATCTTGATGACACCTTAGCAGAGTTTCTTCAATATTCACAAACGTTATGCATGAACCATGAAGATGAGGTACAACCAATTGAGGAGGAGCCATCGGAGTTAGAAAGGAGTTTAATTCAATTCATAAAAGTCACTCAAACCGGCCTCCAAAATTTTGACAATTCAATCATGAATATTCAAAAGCAAGTGGACTTTATTGCAAAGCAGTTAGCCGAAGAGCGAAGCAATACAAAGGTCGTACGAAGAAAAGACCAATATGAAGAGCCATGGGATGATGATGTTGGTCTAGCTGAAGAAATTAAGTATGGGGAAGAAGAAGACCAGCTAGAAAATCTTGAAATGGATGAACCTGAACTTGAAGTTGATGGAGAAACAAAAGAAGAAGAAGAAAATATGGAAGTTCAGGGATATTTGATAGAAGAAGAGTCAATTGAAGAATGTGAAGAGGAAAGTGATATGGATTATACTTCAGAAGTGGAAGATGATAGTATATCTAGTGAAGCATTCTTTGATGATTGGAATGAAGAAGATTGGTCTGAAGAAGAACAAGAGCAAAAGTTAACCACATCTTGGCAACACAATATTGATACTGAATTTTTGTTGGAGCCAAGTGTGAACACAGAGGAAGAAGTAGAAGTTCATGCACAAGAAGACTTAACAGGTGTAGATGTTGAGAATATAAAAGAAGAAGAAGAAATTCAGCCATGTTATGAGGAGCGTTTGCTAGTGATGACTACTGCAGCTATGGAATTCAACAGGAAATGTGAATCATCAAGTCAAGAAGAACATTGCTTGTGGCATAAAAAGAGGAAGACTAACAAAAAACAGAAAAAGAAAAAGAGTGAAGAAAAGAAAAAGAAGAAAAAGCAGAAAGTTTGGAAAAGAAAAGATTGGAGGAAAGTTATGTTGAGCATTAGCTTCAAACATAACAAGGAAAAACAAGGAGTAAAAAGACCAAGAGTGTACGGACATAAGAAATGGGATCCTGGAGGATGATCTTGTGTTGGTTTTTCTTGTACATAAAAAAAATAGTGAGAGACTGAACATCATGAAGAAAATAGAAGAAAATAGAATCAGATTCCCTCCACGCTTGAGCGTCATTCCACACGCTCAAAGCGTGACGGTGATGCATGGTTTTTTTCTGCACCTTCGCTTGAGCGCTTCAAGCTCACGCTTGAGCGCAATCGGGCCTGAGGATGTGCTGTGCATTTTTCCCGCTTAAGCGAAAGCTTAATGAGCCTGAGCGAGATTGACATGATCAGGTCACTGATACCCACTGATACCCTTTTCGATCGAAAACTTCTCATGGGGACTTTAATAATGGTTTCTGATTGTTGATGTAATAAACGGGTCAGATGATGAAGGGTGACTTATTTCAGTCAGCCTTTTATCACTCAGATCCCTTATTCCTCACTCCTCACTCAGTGTCGTTCATTTATATGTCACTCGGCCTTCTTTTCATGTATTCTGTTGTCCAGTCTCACCCGTCACTCATTCCCATACTTTATCTCTTCCTTTCATTCGTTGATTCATTCATTCGTTCTTTCAATCCACCTGAGCTCTTCCTCAGTTTCCTCACCCGATCTCTCTGTATGTGTCGGTTGTTCACCCAGCCTTTCATTCACTCATTCTTTTGTCCACTCATTTTGTCACTCAATCGTCTTCTTCTTCATCCATTCGGTATTCCGTTCACTCAGACCCCTCTGCAGTCGTTCTTTCATTCACTCGGTTCTTCCATTTACTCAGTATCTCTTTTATTCTTTCTTGATTCTTTCATTCACTCGGCCCTTCATTCACCCAGTCAATCTTTCACTCATCTTTCATTTACCCATTCGGTATTCATTCACTCAGTATTCTTTCCATTCAGTATATCATTCACTCGTTTTACATTCACTCAGTTTATTTCAGTCAGTTTGTTATCCCTTTGTTCACTCGGTTTTTCCTTCGTTTTTCTACTCGTCTCTCTCTGTGTCTTTCGTTCACGTATGTTTAATACACATATATTGTCCACTCGGCCTTTATTCATTCGGTCACTCTATTTCACTCGTTCTTCATTCACTCTGTCAATCTTCCACTTGTCTTTCATTTATTCGGTCACTTTCACTTATCCACTCCTCTCTCCATCTTGGTCTCTTTCACTTCTGTCACTCTTCATTCACTCGGTCAAGCATTCTTTCGTGTGTCAATCTTTCACTCATTCTTTCTTTCACTCGGCCTTACTTTCATTCGTTCTTTCTCCCACTCGTTTCTCTGTTCACTCGTATCTCACTGCAGTTGTTCACTCGTCCATTCATTGTCACACTCGTTTCTCATGCACTTTTCATTATTTCATTCATTCTTTCACTCGTTCTATGATCCATTTGGTATTCATTCACTCAGTACCCTTTTCATTCAGTATTTTAGTCACTTGTTCTTTCAATCTACTCTTTCTTCTTCGTTCCTTCACACACCTCTCTGTATTTTTCATTTCCCCCACTCAGAATCTCTTTCATGCGTCTCTTTCTGCAGTCTTTTTCATTCACTTGGTTTCTCGCTAGATCACTCGGTTTCTTTCGGGTTCGTTCACTCGTTTTTCCATTTTTCGACCACTCGTTGTTTGTTCATTCATTTTTTCATTTCTACCCGGTATCATCCACTCGGTATTCATATACTTGTTGTTTCATTCCACTTATTTTCTTCCTCATTTTTTTTCATGTTGTATTTTCCTTCTTCATTCACTCGTTTTTCATTCGTGATTGTCACATTCGTATTTCCAGTACTCAGTTTCCTGTTATTTAGTTTTTTTTCGTTCACCCGGTGTTCGCATCACTCGGTTTCTCATTGTTTCCATCTCATACAATTCTATCATTCTTTCATTTCTTCGACCGATTCCTTTCTCAATGTTATTCATTCGGTAGTTTGTTATTCATTTTTCCATTTATTCTTCCACTGGCTTATGCATTTACTCATCTCCTTCATCCAGTCAGTATACCATTTACTCATCTCCACTCGGAATATTCTCAGTCGTTCTCCCATTCATTCTTTCATCTACTCGTTTTTCTCACCCACCCTCAATCCACTCGTTCTTCAATTCACTCGTTCGCCATTCCACTTGTTGTTTCATTCACTCAGCTTTGCTCTCAATTTTCCGTTCATCTTTTATTCATCGGTTCTTCCATTTACTCATTCCTTCTCCACACTCGTTGTTTTGTTTACTCTTCCACTCATTCTTTACCACTTAGTATCTCTATCACTCGGTATCTTTCATCAACTCGGCCTTCCAGTTACTCGGCGATTTGTTCGCCTGTTTCCCTCACCGTTTCCTTCCCCGACCTCTTCCACTCGGTATATTTCTTTCACTCGTTTTTATTTACTCGGTCCCTTTCTTCATTCGTTCTTGATCCACTTGGTATCTATTTCATTCGATCTTCCGCCTTTAGTCTGTCACTTTTATTCTTCATCCGATCTCTCATTCTGTCACACACTCGTCTCGCATTCACTCATTGAACATTCGTCTTTCTCTCTCTCGGTATCTCTTTCTCAGTTTTTCTCGGTCTTTTATCTATTCGGTATGTGAGCTTTAGCAAGAGTACCATATTGATGATACCTGATGCTATGTTTGGCGCTTGAGCGTGATTTGACACGCTTGAGTGAATACCATACCTGATGCTTTATTTTTGATTTAAATTGGGTATTGGCACGCCAATATTTCACCGTACTCACGCGTATTGCAGGAGAAGGCACGTCTTCTAATTTCTGAGAAAGTCCAACCAGGTACTTCCCAAGCACTGCCAGTCAGGTAAAAGGGAAGTATTCTAGTACCCTGACTCCTTATTTGATTTTTCGATTCTTTATTTGATAAAATATGTTAATTATATTTAATTTCAAATCCATCTTAATAATTTAAAGTTTGCTAATTCTTAGGCTTCAGTCGGATATATTAATTAATCGGTTTTTGCTTAACTCATCATATCTGCCCTAACTATTTTTTATCATTAATTAAATTGTTTACTCGGCATGCTAGTTAGCAATCTAAATGTATGATCTTACATTAAGTTTGGGGACATGACTGGCTGATTACAGATTAACTATTAGCTTTCGAGCCTGTTTTATTCTTTTCCGAGTGAAACTGCATGTTGGTTAGTGAGACAGAATTTGCTTCAGTACTTGCTAATTGTTTGTATGCCAGCCAATCAGAAATGATGAAGGCCTTCTTTGATTATTCAGCCAGGGCCAAAAATTAGCCATCCTAATTTTATTAAGCATCCTTTGACCCAATAAACATATTTAAGCCTGAGACCCTTTTATTCTGTTTATTCACCTAACGTTACAAGCCTTTTTATCTCGAAAAAAACCGACTGATTTACCCTGGATGTATGCTGATGTTTTGTTCGGTTCTTTGCTTATTGCTAGGGACTAGCAATTTCTAAGTTTGGGGATGAATAGTGTGCCTAACAGTAATTAAGGACACACTCCGACCTTAATTATGGGTGAGTATTTTGGAAAATGAAAGGAAGAAAGGCAAAGCCGAGAGAAAAATGAATAAAGTCAAAAAAAAAAGAAAAAAAAGGGGTGCAAAGCACCACAAGAAAAAAATTCGATCGGAAAAAGATGGAAAGAAAAGAAAGAAAAGGAAAAGTCCGAAGGACTAAAAGAAAAAGAAGGTGCAAAATAGCACGAGTTATTAAGTAACATTCAGTCGGAAAAGTTAAGAGAGTTGTTAGTAGAGGCAATTAAGTCAGAATTGAGGCAAGGCATCAGTGGATACATCTTGTAACCTATCTATGACTCGGAAAAACAATAATTGAGCCTGTAGCCCAGCCCCATTATAAGCTTAAAAAGCCTTTACTGATCTGATTGTGTTGGCACATGGCATGACGTGTAGAACTGTTGCAAGCCTATGTTTATCTAACAAGTATGCAGGTGCTGAGTGCATTCTATTCACCTTACACATCGAGAGAAGAGTTAAACACTGACCAGTGAGGAAAGTATCAGCAGCTTGTCTCCCAAAGGAGGTGTAAGTTATTATACCTTTAGAAGTTGCGAGAAGAAAGCATGATCGGTATTCAATAATTATAGTATGAACTAAGTTAAGGAAAGGTTGAGTGTGTTGATCAAATGCTGTTAGTTAATTAATCTAAATATTTGCTTGAGGACAGGCAAGATTTAAGTTTGGGGATGTGATAAGTCTTGAAAAGACTTAATTATTTCACCTTTTTATTTAACATTATTCAGTAATTATTGGTTAGTTTGTTAGTATTATTTAATAATTTGATAACAATTCGTATTTTAGTTATGAATTTCAAAAGTACTTCATTTATGTAAGAAAACGATTAAAAATATTAATTAGTTAAGGAATTTTGAAGTATTTATAAATTCACTAAGCAGCCAGCGTATAAATGCTAGGCAATTAGCTGTTTAATGGTGCAGGAACAGGGCGCACTTGAGAAAAGAAGACAAATCCGAGTGAAAATTACAAAAGCCGAGCGAGATTTGGAAAAATCCGAGTGAGACTTCACAAATCCGACTGAAAGGAGTCCAAAGACCGACTGAGTGAGACTTCAAAGACACCGACTCCAAAAGAGAACAAGGACTCAGAATATTGCATGAAGAACCCGAGCGCCAACTGCAGAATACCGATTGAATAATCAACTCGCTCAAGCGGGAGTTAAATTCGCTCAAGCGAAGGTCAAAAATTAGCTCAAGCGTAACTCCAGAATATCATTCTCGCCCAAGCTTCGCCATAACGCTTACGCAAGAAAGCCACACTGCAGTGCAATTCTGAGCTCGCCCAAGCGAGAGTTTAATCCGCTCAAGCGAGAACCCAGCAAGCTGAAGCGTAAAGGCAATAACTTAAACTGTGTTTCTTCCCTCCAACAACACACACTCGACCCAGTGCTGTTTCCGTCTTCCATTGCCTTCTCTTCTGCACCTTAGTAATTTAAGTAGTGAGATGTTAATTAGTTAGTGATGAGTTGTACATTAGCTAATGATGAACTGGAATCTGCTAAGAGCTGAGTTATGATTGGTTAATTATTCTATAATTATTCAATTAGTTAGTTTAGTTTAATTAAGAACTCAGTTTTCAGATATTAGCTAAGTTAGTTAGTTTAATTAGATGCCTATATATATTCATGTACATACTCTGTAAAAAGGGAACAGAACAACGTACAACATAATACACTTCATTTTCCATTTCCAATCTCTCACTACATTTTCATCTCTCTAAACTCTCCCATCCATGTCTCTCTGTATTCCTTCGATGAATCCAACGTCGATGGAGTTCTAAATCCCTAAGGCTGGGATTGCGAAGGTTAGCAATGGAGTCTTGAAGCTGTGAGCAAGGAGATCGGCTTCTAGATCCTGAGGCGAACAAGATGAGGAGTGGAGCAGAATTGCTGGATTGATAAATCCAGAACCGATGAAGAACTTCACCAGTGAGGAATCATGGCTGAAGCTTAGGTAACTTCCAGCTTTCTAACTAGTTCAGGCCTAATCAATTTAGGTGAATAGTTAGAGTTCAACCTCCAATTTCGCATTAGATTCTTAGGTTAATCGAGCACTTAAGGAATTAAGGTTCATTGCTTAAGGATTAGTGTTTTTCACCTAAGGAATTAGGGAATAACCACAAGCGGATTGTCCTCTAGATTGTGAAGTTCGATTATACTTATTTGTATTGTTTCTTGAGGAAATTGTGAGCCGAAGCAATCCTGACCTGCTTTCTTTTAATCACTTTTCATATTCATCTTAACTCTATTTCTGAAAATACCAAAAACAACCAGAAAACACCAAAACTATAAAAACCGAATGAACTTCATGTATTTTCTGATGGTTCAGCTTGTACTAGTCCTAGATTAAGGTACTTACCACAATCCCTGTGGGACGATCAAATACACTACAATTTTAACGACTGGTGCGCTTGCCAAAGTGTAAATCCGAGAGTCACATTTTGTTTTACTAAGATTTTCATATCAAATTAATGACTCGGGATTTTAGCATCATTTACACACATATCTACATATATATACTAATGGCTCAGTGCCATTAGTCATCACAAGCAAATAACAACAACACATACTACTGCAAGTCTACAAGATAACATATTCATATATGAATATATACAAAATATACATCCCAAACTCCTCTGGCATTACTCCTTGCTCACTTTGTACTGGTTTCCGCAACATCCTTGGGTTCATTCACTGTGAATATAAAGTAAGGGTGAGTATGTATCACAAAAATGATACAACTACATAATCAGAGTTGATATCACCTGGAGAATCTCATTCTCCTGCCTGGGTTATTGATTCCCTAAACTTTCCTCATATGAACCAAACATATAATAATCCATCATAATCATCATAAATTTATTCTGTTCACATCATAACCAATATCTCACAACATCGAGATGAATTAATTATAAGCACCCATGCTTAACCAAATCATTTTACAATTCATTATTTCAATCATATCATTATCATGTCAATGCAATAACCTGCATATCAGTCAAGGAGTGTAATTCACAACTGACTCTTATATACATCAGACACCTAGTATCCGGATACTAACGAATCAGCCACCAGCTGGGAGTCCACCGACATCCCGTGAACACATCCTGGTTCACCGAGCCCGGTATCATAAACCGTCTCCCCACCTCAACCACTGGATCACTTCCTGGACCACTGGGTAGCTCAACTGGGCCTCTACATGGACCACGGGAGCCAAAAGCGAGGGGTAATCTATACCGAATGGCTGTCCATAACACATATCATGCATATACAGCATATAACAATATATCTCATCATATACACATTATTCATTTTAAATCATGAATATACATTATACAATCATTAAATGATTTTGGCATACAAGCCAACTCACAACATAAGAACCACATCTCGGCATAAAAGCCACATCTCGGCATAAAAGCCATATCTCTCGGCATAAAAGCCACATCTCTCGGCATAAAAGCCATAACCTTTAAATATCATAATCATACTTAACATTCATAATATTCACATAATCAAACATAACTTTATATCTTCTATATCACGATAATTCAATATTTCATCACTCTCCATTATGCACATTCTAAGCATACTTTATACATTATTTCCCATCTTATTCACAATTCACATCTCATTTATTACCATTCTATTTTCCATTATTGTCAAATGCAACATATGACCACATACCTAAGCTAGTCATATATTCTCCCATATATATATATATATATATATATATATATATATATATATATATATATCAATCTCATACTTTCACATATTTATTTTCAAACATAATTATCACAAATCTGAATCAAATATATACTATAATACTCCCCTTACCTCACTGTCGATGCTCTAAACTCAATCACCAAGATCAATGCGCCGCAACCACTAAAAGATAGAATTACAAAAAGGTTTAAGGTTTTAACCGTTCAAACCTTAATCCAACTTAGGAATATGCTCAGAAATTACTTTCTAAAGCTTTAGAAGCTTACCACAACTGAACCCATAAGTTCTCCAAGAAACTCCTTTTTCCGCTAATCTTTCAACGGCTCATTCGCAACCTATATAAAGTGGAATTCAAATTCGTCACTCAATCCTTCTTTTGAACACCATAAGGAAACTTTTAATCGGTTTAGAATCTTAAAATTCAAAGTTCCCCTGTTTTCCCCAAAAATGGATAAAGATAGAAAATCTCCATGGAATTCAAAATTGAAAGATCCCATGCGTTAATCTTAAGTTTCTTACCTCTAATCCGTAATTAATTTCAGATTCCAACCTCTTGTTGGCCTTTAATTGTCGCAGGGAAAAGAGAGAAGAAGAAGAACCCCAAAACTTATGTTTTTAACTTCTACTCTGCGGGCTGTCATCTTGGGTCTTTATTCTGCCCGCGACTCTGATGCTACGCATCCCCCTGAAGCTACATGTCAAGTCTAAATTTTTTTATTAACGCTACGCGTCCCACTGACGCTACACGTCAAGTTTTACCCTGACGCTACGCGTCCCACTGACGCTACGCGTCAGGTCCCAAATCAAAAATTCCCTTTTTATGTTAATTTTACATCTTATAATAAACTTATTTTATTAAATATCCAAACTTATGAATAGAAAACATAGGGATGTTACACTCACCCCCCCTAAGAATAGATTTCGTCCTCGAAATCAATATACCTCTGTAAATAGATCTGGGTATTGTTGTCGCATATCAGATTCTAATTCCCACGTGTGTGAAACTTCATTGAAATTCTGCCATAAGACTTTCACTAAAGGAATATTCTTATTCCTTAACTGTTTGGTTTGATAACCCTCAATACAAAGAGGAATAGCCAGTACCGTCACATCTTCTCTGATTTCAATAATGTCATATGGAACCACCATATCATCTAGAGGAATATACTTTTGAAGCTGGGAGACATGAAAAACATCATGCAACTTTGACAAGACTATAGGAAGCTCAAGTCTATAGGCAACCTTGCCTATTCGCTCTAAAATACGATAAGGTCCAATATACCTGGGACTCAACTTTTTACTACCAATTACTCGACCCACACCCTTCGTAGGTGAAACTTTCAAAAATACTTGATCATCAACTTAAAATATCAGAGGTCTATGTTTAGCATCATAATAGCTTTTCTGACGATCCTAAGCAACTTTCAATTTATTCCTGATCAATTTAATCTGTTCTGTCATTGATTAAACCATTTCAGGCCCCAATACCAGGACGTTACTACTATCAGCCTAACATAAAGGAGTTTGGCATTTTCTGCCATATAAAGCTTCATAGGGAGCCATACCAATACTGCTATGGAAGCTATTATTATAAGTAAACTCAATCAAAGGTAAATACTACTCCTAACTCCCTCCATGTTCTATCACACATGCCCGAAGTAAATCTTCCAGAGTTTGTATCGTACGTTCAGATTGTCCATCCGTTTGAGGATGATATGCAGAGCTCATTTTCAACTCAGTGCCTAGCTCACGTTGTAAACTTCTCCAAAATTTAGAAATAAAACGAGGATCACGATCTGACACAATACTGGAGGGTACACCATGCAACCTTATAATTTCTTTCATATAAATATTAACAAGCTTTTCCAAAGACCATTTCATATTAATAGCAAGAAAATGAGCACTCTTCATTAATCGATCAACAACAACCCATATAGTATCACATCCATCACGAGAACGAGGAAAACCCGATACGAAGTCCATAGAGATACCATCCCACTTCCATATCGGAATATCAAGTGGTTGTGCTAACCCTGAAGGTTTCTGATGCTACACTTTAGACTTTAAGCACACTACACAGGATGCCACATATTCAACTATCATTTTCTTCATCCCCGGCCACCAAAATTGTTGCCGTAAGTCTTGATACATTTTCGTCATACCTGGATGAATACTTAATGAACTCTTATAAGCCTCTGATAGAATTTGTGTTCGAAATTCACCATCGGAGGGCACTATAATACGATTCTTAAACCGCCACAGCCCATTAGAATCTCTATTCAAAGGTAGATTCTTGCCCCGATCTTGGGCATCAATCAACTGTTTTACATCAGTATCATTCCCTTGACATTCTGATAGAGATTTTAAAAACTCATTAGTAATTTTTAACATCCCAATTAGCATACAATCAGGAGAATGAACTACTACAGGTAGATACATATCACGAAAACTCTCTAGCATTTTATATTCCTCTATCATTAAAGATGCAATATGAAGAGATTTCCTGCTCAAAGCATTGGCAACCACATTTGCTTTGCCCGGATGGTATTTTAATTCTAAATCATAATCTTTTATATATTCCATCCACCGCCTCTGCCTCATATTAAATTATTTTTGATCGAATAAGTACTTCAAACTTTTATGATCACTAAACACAACAAAATGGGAGCCATAAAGATAATGTCTCCAAATTTTCAATACAAATACAACTGCCGCTAACTCTAGGTCGTGAGTAGGATAATTCTTCTCATGAAGCCTCAACTGCCTAGAAGCATAGGCTATAACTCTATCTTCTTGCATTAACACACCCCCAAGCCAGATTTAGAGGCATCACAATATACAACAAATTCTCTGGTCACATCAGGTAAAGCAAGCACAGGGGCAGAAGTCAATTTCTTTTTCAATTCATTAAAACTTTGTTCACATTCATCAGTCCAAACAAAAGGACATCCTTTCCTAGTTAATTTGGTCATAGGAAGTGCAATACGAGAGAAACCTTCTATGAAACACCGGTAATACCCAGCTAAACCAAGAAAGCTTCGAATCTCAGTAATAGATTTGGGCTTCTCCCAATTCATAACTACAGTTGTCTTGGAAGGATCAACAGAAACTCCATCACTAGAAATTACATGCCCCAAGAACTGAATACTTTTAACCCAGAATTCACATTTTGACAATTTTGCATATAACTGCCTTTTCTCGTAAAATCTGTAGAACAATGCGGAGATGCTGAACATGTTCACCCTCAGATCTTGAATATACTAGTATATCATCAATAAACACTACTACAAACTGATCCAAGAAAGGATGAAAGATTCGATTCATATAACTCATGAATACCGCCGGAGCATTAGTAACTCCAAATGGCATCACCACATACTCATAATGACCGTATCTTGTTCGAAAAACGGTTTTTGGAATATCCTCAGGTTTTACTCTAATCTGATGATATCCGGATCGTAAGTCAATCTTAGAAAAGATATATGCGCCCCGTAACTGGTCAAGTAAATCATCAATCCTTGGTAAAGGATATTTATTTTTAACTGTCAATTTATTTAACTGACGGTAGTCAATACACATTCTCATACTCCCATCTTTCTTTTGTACCAATAGTACAGGAGCACCCCAAGGAGAAGCACTAGGTCTAATAAAACCTTTGTTTAACAGTTCCTCAACTTGCTTTTTCACCTCAGTTAACTCTATAGACGACATACGATACGGTGCGCGTGACACTGGCTCGGCACCCAAAACTAAGTCAATCACAAAAATCAATTTCTCGGTTTAGAGGTAACCCAGGAATATCTTCCAGAAACACATCCGAAAATTCACTTACAACAGGTATATCAGCAAGAATCAAATTACATATCCCTGTAAAATAATAATAACAAAAAAAAATCAACATACCAAATCATTAGGAGTGGATTCGACAGGAAAAACCACCACTTTACAATAACAATCCACTAGAATCTGATTGGCAGACAACCAATCCATTCCCAAAATAATATCTAGATTTTTCAAGGGCATACAGATTAAATTTGCATTGAAAGTTCGACCTTCAATGGATAAATTTACTCCTTCATACATAGTCATAGTCTTAACCTTGGAACCAGTCGGTGTGGATACAATTATAGCATTATTCATCAATACCATAGGCAATTCAAGGTCTCTAGCACAACTTTCAGCAATAAACGAATGTGTAGCTCCAGAATCATGTATCACATCTACAAGATTACCAAAAAGAGAACACTTACTGTGTACTAGTTGATCATTATGAATGGCATCAGAAGCATTAAAAGTAAACACTCTCCCAGTAATAACATTCTGAGCACTAGCAGACTGTGTGGTATCAGATTGTCGGATTGGGCCTCCTCGAGCCCCACTACGTCCACCCCTCTGAAACCTACCGCCCTGATTCGCGGGAGTAAAACCCCTACCTCCTTGTACATTCTTGTGCTACCTCATAGGACAATCGGGCCTAAGATGCCCAGTCTGACCACAATGATAACATATAGGCAATTCAAATCTACAGTTTCTAGCCAAATGTCCTTCTCCGCCACATTTAAAACAAACTCGATTATCACGACGAGTACTGCCTCGACCTCTAACTGGAGAAGAAGATGAAGAAGAAGATCCACTTCGACTAAATCTCTGCTTTTTAAATTCAACTCCTTTAATTCTCAACTGAGATTTATCTTTTCTAAAAGAAACCCTCTGCATCTGAACATTTTCAGTCAATTGTGTTTTATTAACAAGTTCAGCATAGTCCCTAATCCCCAAAGGTACAATAGCAGTACGAAGCTCTATTCTCAAACCAGACTCATACTTAGCACTTTTGTTACTTTTAGTACCTTTTAAGGAAAAAGGGTAATAAAAGTCACATAGCTCATCAAATTTAGCTATATATTCAGTTACAGACATCCTTCCTTGTTCAAGATGTAAGAATTCCATCTCTTTTCTAGTTTTATAATTATCAGGAAAGTATTTTGCCAAAAACCTCTTTTTAAAATTAACCCAGTTTAAGGCCTCATTAGCATTGATCATCTGAGGTTTGGCACGTGTCCACCAGACTCTAGCTTCATCACGCAACTGATAAGTAGAGAATACCACTTTTTGTTCCTCAGTACATTCAAAATAATCAAACATTTGTTCCATTTCCCTGAGCCAAATATAAGCTCCATCATAATCATGTCCACCTTTATACACTGAGGGATTACGCCTTAAAAATTTATCAAGGGTTGGGCCAGATTCAGCCCTTCCCATCAGCTGAGAAAACTTTTCTAAGAAGTCACCCTCAGGGGTTGAATTAGAAGTACCAGCCATTCTACAATTAACATAACACACCATTAATACTCAAACAAATTGAACATAGTCCATAATCAATACCTCAATACCAGGAAGTGCGGCTAACGGATAACCAGTGAGCACAATGCCAGGATTCCTGAAAATTCACTTTCACACATATACAATTCCATCCATACAGATGAATACACAAACAAATCTCACTACTTTCTACCGTTTCTACCCACAAGGTTTACAATCCTGAATAGTCTTGCTCTGATACCAATTGTGACATCCCTTCTTAAATAATATTTATTTTTACCCAATTTATTGATTTTCATAATAAATTATTCATGTTTCTAATAATTAAATTACATCACAATAAAAAAATGTATCTTAAAAAAATTACCCAAATTATAATTTAAATAAACAATTTATAATCCTCAAAATCATTTAAATTAAAGAAAACTCAAAACCTGAAACAGGGGTCTGACGCTGCGCGCCAACCCCACTCTAGGTGTGAGCGTACATTCGCAGCCCTGGCGCTAAGCGCCAGACTGACGCTACGCGTGGGCTTACCAGTGACAGCACCTGATGCTGTCACACATTTTAGGCCTCTTGGCCAACTACTAACTTATCCAATTAGCTCATTTCAGGTTCAATTTCCACGAAACTTCGTGGTCCATATGTTTTCCCCATTCTGAAACTATTGGCGATGTTCGTTCGCCAAGATTCCAACATATGCTCAGGTTATGCGCGAAATACAACTTAACCACTTTATGTGCAGCACTCTTGCACCAAACACCCTAAATGATTCTTAAATGATCCAAAGCCAATGTATACTACTTTTAAATATTCTTATGAACCTATTGATACCTTGTAAAGGTATTGAAACTCACTGAAACTCAAATTCACCTATCCAGTTTCTCGAAGTCATAGGGATGGCTACTAGTTCAAATCTCTAAATGTATTTGAGTCATCAATATAACGTTCAATCATTTCAAGTAGCCATTTTAGCACACATACATCCACAAAACCTACCTATAATGCATGATTTACTACAGTATGGCTCTGTGCCATAACTATAATCATCCAACAGTACCTGGTCATCATATATGCACAATATCTAATGGCTCAATGCCATTACATAATCACATCAGCCAGACCACAAACATATTATACTATGCATAGGTTCACACTCCCACAGATTTACACACATATCTACATATATATACTAATGGCTCAGTGCCATTAGTCATCACAAGCAAATAACAACAACACATACTACTGCAAGTCTACAAGATAACATATTCATATATGAATATATACAAAATATACATCCCAAACTCCTCTGGCATTACTCCTTGCTCACTTTGTACTGGTTTCTGCAACATCCTTGGGTTCATTCACTGTGAATATAAAGTAAGGGTGAGTATGTATCACAAAAATGATACAACTACATAATCAGAGTTGATATCACCTGGAGAATCTCATTCTCCTGCCTGGGTTATTGATCCCCTAAACTTTCCTCATATGAACCAAACATATAATAATCCATCATAATCATCATAAATTTATTCTGTTCACATCATAACCAATATCTCACAACATCGAGATGAAGTAATTATAAGCACCCATGCTTAACCAAATCATTTTACAATTCATTATTTCAATCATATCATTATCATGTCAATGCAATAACCTGCATATCAGTCAAGGAGTGTAATTCACAACTGACTCTTATATACATCAGACACCTAGTATCCGGATACTAACGAATCAGCCACCAGCTGGGAGTCCACCGACATCCCGTGAACACATCCTGGTTCACCGAGCCCGGTATCATAAACCGTCTCCCCACCTCAACCACTGGATCACTTCCTGGACCACTGGGTAGCTCAACTGGGCCTCTACATGGACCACAGGAGCCAAAAGCGAGGGGTAATCTATACCGAATGGCTGTCCATAACACATATCATGCATATACAGCATATAACAATATATCTCATCATATACACATTATTCATTTTAAATCATGAATATACATTATACAATCATTAAATGATTTTGGCATACAAGCCAACTCACAACATAAGAACCACATCTCGGCATAAAAGCCACATCTCGGCATAAAAGCCATATCTCTCGGCATAAAAGTCACATCTCTCGGCATAAAAGCCATAACCTTTAAATATCATAATCATGCTTAACATTCATAATATTCACATAATCAAACATAACTTTATATCTTCTATATCACAATAATTCAATATTTCATCACTCTCCATTATGCACATTCTAAGCATACTTTATACATTATTTCCCATCTTATTCACAATTCACATCTCATTTATTACCATTCTATTTTCCATAATTGTCAAATACAATATATGACCACATACCTAAGCTAGTCATATATTCTCCCATATACATATATATATATATATCAATCTCATACTTTCACAGATTTATTTTCAAACATAATTATCACAAATCTGTAATCAAATATATACTTGAACTGGTCTGGACCGGGGTCTAGGATCCGGTGTGGGACCAGCCACAAGAGTGCAGGTGTTTTAGGGTTTGCACACCGGAACTGTGAGTAACCGATGTATTAATCCGGTCTCTCAGTGGGAGAGGCCGGTCTTGTTGTCCTGGAGATCCTTTACACCAACGGTTCGCGTTGTAGGGGCGAAAGGTGGTGCCACCTGCGAAGATTCTCCGACGCTCAAGTTAGAAGAGTGTATGAACTCAATGAACACTCAAGCGTAATAACAGTAAAGTGTGAGATAGAACAACGATACCATGCATGTGTGTTGATATGGGCTTCTTATAGTTGAACGTAAGAGAAATGAGTCGTTGGATGCAGGTGGGTCCCTTAGCTCTGATTGCGTGTATATTGTGTCAATCAAAGTGGCTCGACTTTCAGAATGTGTCAGGAGGGTAGGTCAATTATCAGAGTACAATCCTCTAGGGAGAGGAGAGGATAATCACCTTTTCCGCATAATCTGCTGACACACCCACTTACTTTCTGAAGCCATTGATGTGACGTATTTTGCTACAAACAGTGTCTTCGTTGATAAGTTATCAGGGACTCTTCTCTTACTGTGACTGAAAAGCCAACAGTTATATAAACACCCTATAAAAATGAACATAGAACCGCTATGGAGAAAATGAATGATGTTGTCGTGGAGTGAGGGCGGACGGCCAGACAACGGATATCCGGTGTGGCAACATTGAACCAGGACACCGGTTATCCTTATATGAGGTCAGTCTGACGTCACAAGTATGGGGGCCGGTATCTAGACCGGATCATCTGTCCCCTAGCTTGTATGAGGGACTGTTAAGTTGCTCATATGAGCTACACAACTCTTAAGAGAAGTCTGGATGCCGGTAGTACATTCTTGTAAGTCTCTGGGAGCTCGGTCGCGTCCGCTCTAGTAAACGAGTGACCGCCCTTCTCGCGTTGCGTACAACGGATTCAGACAGCATAAACTAAGTAATGGAAATCCCAAGAGTCTTTGAAAATCGAAACCCTTGGTATTCGAAAAGTGGTTGGGAGGCATTAAATGCGCACAGCATGATTAGACAATAAATGCGTTTTTTATGCAAGAGCCATCATTGCTCAAGAGTGTAACCGTCGATTGGGCTTATTGGGCCTGGATTCAAACTGTGTGGGGGCCCATTTTGCCAAAACGTTTACTGAAACATTACTGTTTTCGCGCCCGTTTGTGGTGAAACGACGGAGTCGTTTCAATTTGAAGGGTCGCGTTTTGATGCAAGCCTTGTGACCTTCGATGAAGCACTGTGTTTCTTCGTTACCTATAAAAGGAACTCTTAGCAGATTTTGGAATCCATACTTGTCCTCAAGCTTAGTGAAACTCTGCTCAAATTTCCTTGGAATTTCCTTGTCGTCTCCAACTTCTCAAAGATCCTCTTCCTTTAGGTAACCTCCCTTTCCTTCACTCCTTGCAATTTTAGTCATTCTATTTCCATCATGCGCCCTAGAGCAGGCCACGCTGGTCCTTCAAATAGGGGGAGGTTTGGCTCTCGTGCCCCCCTTAGCCACCGTGGTGGGAGGATTCCAGCGAATCCTCCTGTGGCTGGGCGCCATCGCTCAGAGAGAGCCGAAGCTTCTTCCTCACGAGCGTCTTCTTCCTCTCGTCGTTCTGAGGCTCCCCTTGGTTCGAGGGCTACCAGCCGCTCTGATGAGGGGTCAAGTGCTGAAGGTTATCTCTCTGACGATGTTGCTTTTTATCACAGCACCTACGCGTTCCACCGCGCCTGCACAACCATGGATCTTCCAGGACGTGGAAAAACACCGTTTCTCTGCTCTGCTGAAGGGTGTGTCAATGTTATGGCACACCGGCTTGATTGGGAGAAACTCAACAGGGAAAAACCTTATTGCTGGGTAGAAGAGGAATTCCTAGAGATCCCTTCGCACCATGCAAGTGAGGAGGAGCGCACGGTTTCTTTCCGCTGTAAGATATATTCGGATAAGAAGTACAAAGCGCGATACGCTGTGATGGCTCCGCATCCTTCTGAAAGAATATGCCACAGCGTCCCTGACGCGAGGTCGGTCTACATGTACGACTTCGTTTTCTTAAAGCTGGGAGTACGCTTTCCCCTGACGGATTTCCAGATGGCCGTCCTGCGTTTCTTAGACTGTGCCCCCTCACAACTACATCCCAACGGTTGGAGTCTTGTCCGGGCTCTGGAAGTTTTGGGGGAGCATTTTGGCTTCTCCGCCACTGTGGCCAAGCTATTTTACTATTGCCAAGTGGTCCGCCGAGCTAATAAGAAGGGCGGCCTTGGGTTCATTACTCTCCGTAGTGACTCAAGGGTTGTAAATTTCAAGTCTTATACGGAATCCGCAAAGGTAGATGGGCGCTCCTTCAAACACTACTACACGCGGGTCCAGATCCAACCAAATAAGCCAGTCTTCTGGCGGAATAAAGAGGGGTTTACCAAGTTTCCCCTTAGCTGGACGCACGAGCATTTTCTTCTTATGAGCCGTGCTTATTATACAGATGAGAGCGAACTTTCCCCTCATTCTGTTGAGGTCTTGAGCGCCCTGCAGACGGCCTCAAAGACCCTCAAAGGGTTTTCCAGCCGTCTTCTCTTGGCCGAGGATGGCATCAAAAACACCTACCTCCGTAACATCCGCTTTTATTCTCCTTGTGTTGTATGGTTATTCCGCTCTAGTTATTTTTCTCCTTGTATGCTTATTCAACTTTTCTTGTTTTGCAGAACAAATTGAAAAAGCCTGCCCAGAGATGTTGTCGTTAAGGACCATGATGGCTGACGATGACTCCTCTTCTGAAGAAAATGACATCCAGGCGAAGAGGAACGCCACTAAAACTCCCCTCATTCCTCTGACTTCTGCGGTAGGAGATGAGGTTCCTCTCTTCGACGAGGAGGAAACCGAAGAAGCAACTGAGGCCGCTGGAGCGGGTGGCGAGGAGGCCGTCCCAGAGAAAAAGAAGAAGAAGAGGCATCTTGTAAAGAAGGCAAATCAAGAGAAACCCTCCTCTGATGACCCTGTGAAGAAGCGTCAGAGGATGACCGAAGAAACTGAATTAAAGAAGGACAAGGGAAAGGAACCCGTTCCTGAGTTCTCTGCACCTTCTTCTCAAAATGCTTCAGAACCGGATTCTGGGAACGGTCCTCCTCCGGCGTTCGATCCTCCGCGTGACTCCTTCCTTTCTCCTTATTTGTGGTTTCAAGGATCTATGCCTCCTACTCTCCCAAAGGCACGGTATTGCCTCCGCCCTTCCCTCGACGCTGCTGGGGTCCGAGGTGCTTGCAAGGCTGGGCGTTGGCAACTTGATGAACTGTCAGGCCTGCTTGAGTCCCTGAGCGAGAAAGCTGACTATATGGATCAGGTTGAAAAACTTGAGACCGAACTCGCGGTGAAGGAGAAATTCGCGGCCAAGCAAGCTGAAGTTCACAGAGGGGTGGAATCAGAATTGAAGAAAGCTAAAGAAACGCTCCAGAGGAAGACTGAAGAGGCAAGCCAAGTTCATTTTGCGAACAAGGCCCTAGAGCGGGAAGTTACCGACCTCCAGAAGAAAAACAAATCCATACCCCTCATTGAAGAAGAATTACAACTGGAGAAGAAGAGATCGGCTAAGCTTGCTGACGATCTCAAAGTTATGGAGGAGGGTCGCAACAAGGACCTTGGGGAGTGGGAGTCTATTCGGAAGGAGATGCAAGCCCAAATTGATGAACTCAAAAAGGGTGGTGCGAGTGCTGGGCCTTCAGAAGAGGATTATGCCAAGGTTCAAAGAAGACTAGCTGCTGCAAAGGCCAAGGCTGCCAAAGCCTTGGATATATGCAAAAATGTGGCGTATGAATCTTTCGGCCTGGCCCTTCGTCAAGTCTATTACCGTAACCCTGGAGTAAAGCTGAATTTATACGGATTAGATCCGTTCTTCGAGTTCTATGGGGGAAGACTTGTAGAAGTTCATAAGGACGGATCGCACCATGAACCCCATGCATCTCTGTACGAACTACCTCCCCTCCCAGAAGGCCAAAGTATGGAGCCTACAACGTCCACTGCTGCCTCTGGAGCTGAAGCACCAGAAGATGCCCAAACTGGGGTGGAGGACCAGACGGAGAAGGCGGGAGTGCCCACTGTGGAGGATCAAGCACCGGCCTCTTAATTTTATGCTTTCACTCATAGCCGTGTTCTGGGATCGGCTCCAGCTTTAAAACATTTTGTAACCTGCATATTTCCTTTTTTTGAAAATAAGATTCATTATTACTTTTCCTTAACTGTTTGCATCGAATGTGTGAGTGCTGAATAACTTGGTGTCATACAAAACACTTTATTATTTCCAATGCTTTGCGAATCCGTTCTGCGTGGTTACCTAGTTACTTAAAGCGTACTTATCACACTGGATTAAGATAATCAAATTGTAATGAATAAATGACAATTAAGTTAAAGCACGCCCTGTCCCCAAGTATAAGTTCATTGGGAAGGGATAGTTTATCTCAAAGATTACCTTTTAACTTCTTAAAAGATAGAAATCCTTATCTGTCCTCGAAGATGTAGAGCGGGTACGTCAGCGTTCAACCGCTCCGGGGTGGATATTCCACCACCGAGGACGGACATTGCCTTTTGAATTTTGGCGCTTTGACAAGGGTAAGCTTTTACGCCTTTCTTTTGAGGTTCGGTTTGGTCCTACATCTCAGGTCTTCACACGGTATTCGGTTCGATCCTACTAACCGTACTTGGAGTTCGGTGCAATCCTACAGTCCAAGCCTTCAACACGGGGTTCGGATCAGGGCTAATCCTGAACCTACTGCGCCCGTTACTCGGGGTTCAGCGTGGTTTCCTGTGTGAACCGGCCTACTGCGCCCAAGCCTTCGCATGGGGTTCGGTTTGTGGCCTTGAAAAAGGACCAGCCCTACAACCCATGTAGTCTTCGAATGGGGTTCGGTTTGTGGCCTTGAGAAAGGACCAGCCCTACAACCCATGTAGTCTTCGAATGGGGTTCGGTTTGTGGCCTTGAAAAAGGACCAGCCCTACAACCCATGTAGTCTTCGAATGGGGTTCGGTTTGTGGCCTTGAAAAAGGACCAGCCCTACAACCCATGTAGTCTTCGAATGGGGTTCGGTTTGTGGCCTTGAAAAAGGACCAGCCCTACAACCCATGTAGTCTTCGAATGGGGTTCGGTTTGTGGCCTTGAAAAAGGACCAGCCCTACAACCCATTCCACCTCAAGGAATTACATCGTCCGTCTTGAGGGGTCTTCCTCCGTTCTTCGAGGAATTATCTCATCAACTACAGAATAGGTAGTTGCGTTCATCCGTCCTGAGGTGTATGCGTATTAAACTACGGCTTTAAATCATAACACATAAGAAAAGTGAGAATGATAGGGCGGTGAAAGTGTATTCTTATTAAAATTGAAAATAGATTACACAAAGAGCATCGTTGGGGCCATGCCTCGTTAAAACCTTCTTGAGAAAACCCAATGGGAAAAAACTCAAGTAAGGAAAAAGAGTACACGCCGTCTTACCAACTAGCTGTAATACACTCGTAAATTCTGAGTGTTCCATTTGTTGCGGATTGGGGTTCCATCAAGTTCTTTCAACCGGTATGATCCCTTTCCAGTCACCTCCGAAACTCTATAAGGTCCTTCCCACGTCGGTGCTAGCTTTCCTTGGTGAGCAAACTTATTCCCCACACTGGCCTTTCTCAGAACGAGGTCTCCGGTGTTAAAAGCTCTGTACTGGACACGTTTATTATACCGGAGTGCAGCCTTTGCTTTTATTGCCTGATCTCTGACGAAAGCCTTTTCCCTTAACTCTTGGAGGACGTCCAGCTCTGATGCTAAGTTGGCGTTGTTATCTTCTGCTGAAAAATACTCCACACGAGCCGATCTTGTTTGTAACTCAACTAGGATCATCGCCTCAACCCCGTACACCAACCGGTATGGGGATTCGTTAGTTGAAGAATGAGGCGTAGTGCGGTATGCCCATAGAACATGACATAACTGGTCAGTCCATCCTCCCTTCGCTTCTCCCAGACGCTTCTTTAACCCCTTTAGCACCTCTCGGTTAGCTACCTCTGCTTGCCCATTGGTTTGGGGATGTTCGATAGATGAAAATATCTGGACTATCCCCAGTCCTTCAAGTAAATCCGTGAACTTTTTGTCTGTAAACTGGGTGCCGTTGTCAGTCACAATCCGCCCTGGCACCCCGAACCGAGCAATGATATTTTCGTACATGAAACGTCTTGTACGTGCAGAAGTGATATGCACTACTGGTTCTGCCTCGATCCATTTGGTGAAGTAGTCTACCCCCACAATCAAGTATTTGATACCTCCTGGCGCAGTGGGAAACGGACCCAAAATATCAAGGCCCCATTGGTAGAACGGCCAAGGCACAGCAGATGAAGATAACTCTTGGGCTGGTGTATGGTGGAGATTGGAGAATTTTTGGCAAGCGTCGCACTTCCTCACGAAGTCTGCGGAATCCTGCTTTACAATGGGCCACCAGTATCCAGCCCTGAGGACTTTTCTCATTAGGCTTCGGCCTCCAGTGTGGTGCCCACATTGCCCCTCGTGTACCTCGGTTAAGACCGCTTGAACTTCATCTTCTCTTAAACATGAAAGATATGGGACAGAGAACCCCCTTCTGTAGAGAACACCATCGACCATAGTAAAATATGGCAGCTCCCTCTTTACTCGTCTCCTTTCCTTCTCGTCAGTGGGAAGTTGACCATCAGCCAGATAATGAATATAGGGAATGACCCAAGAATCCTCATATGGATAGCTCACCATGACAGCATTCAGAGAAGGATACAGAGGTATACTGGGTGATGTCAAAGTGCTTTGAACCACCGTTGTTGTGCTACCAGGCTGCTTTGTACTTGCCAATCTTGACAAGATGTCCGCTCTGGTATTTTCTTCCCTGGGCACATGCTTGAACTCTAAAACTTCAAATCTTCCCTTCAACTCATTAACACAATTCAAGTACAATTGAAGTTGTGGTTCCTTCGCCTGGTACTCCCCCTGGATTTGCGAAATCACCAGCTGGGAATCACTGCAGAGTGTAACTGCTGATGCTCCGATGTCAATCGCCGCACGGAGGCCGGCCAAGCATGCTTCGTATTCAGCTTGATTGTTGGAGGTCTTGAAATTGAATCGGAGGGAAATTTCTAAGTGCACACCGTCATCACTTTCTACCACCACACCTGCTCCACAACCTTTGCTGTTCGACGAGCCATCGACGTAGATGGTCCAATGCGCTCGAGGGGTGGTCGGGTCCGCCCCAGTCATTTCTACTACAAAATCGGCCAACACTTGCGCTTTGATGGCTCCTCGAGGTTCATATGAAATTTCAAATTCTGACAGCTCGATAGACCACTTTATCATCCTTCCGGCGAGGTCTGGCTTGCTGAGTACTGAACGGAGTGGCAAATCCGTTCTTACCAATACTGGGTGCGCATGGAAATAAGGCCTCAGCCGTCGTGACGCCCACACAACTGCCAGGGCGGCTTTCTCAATCTTCTGATACCTTTCTTCCGCCCCCTGAAACGTTTTACTAGTAAAATACACCGGTCTCTGCCCTTCAGGGGTTTCTTTCACCAAGGCTACACCTAGAGCTTCGTCGGATATTGCCAAGTATAAGATTAACGTTTCGCCCGGGTCAGGCTTAACCAGAATTGGTGGACTCGAGAGAACGGCCTTGAGCTGCTGGAAGGCTTGCTCTTGTTCCTCTCCCCATTCAAAACTCTTGTGTTTCTTCAACGCCTTATACAAGGGGAGGGACCTGTGCGCCATCTTAGGCATGAAACGAGCTAAAGCGGCCACTTTCCCATTCAATGACTGGACCTCTCTCAAACATTTGGGACTCTGCATGTCCAGGATTGCTTGACATTTCCCGGGGTTAGCCTCAATGCCTCGTTGAGTCAACATGAATCCCAAGAATTTTCCTGCTGGAACGGCGAAGGTGCACTTTAAAGGATTTAACCTCATGTTGTATTGCCGAAGCCTAGTGAAAACTTGGCGTAGATCTTCAATGTGGTCTCCTCCAGCGGGCGTTTTGGCTATGATATCATCAATATAAACTTCGACCAGCTTTGTATGCATCCCTTCAAAGACTTTGTTAATCATGCGCTGATAGGTAGCGCCGGCGTTCTTCAGTCCAAAAGGCATGACGGTGTAGCAGAAAACACCGCGGTCATTGATAAAGGCAGTTTTCTCCTGGTCTCCCTCCCACATCGGAATCTGGTTGTACCCCGAATAGGCATCCATGAAGCTGAGATATTGGTAACCAGATGAATCATCCACCATGCGATCGATGTTGGGCAGGGGATATGGATCTTTAGGGCAGCAACGGTTAAGATCCACATAATCTGTACACATTCTCCATTTACCGTTATTCTTCTGCACCATGACCACATTAGAAAGCCAAGATGAATAGCGTATTTCCCTTATAAAACCTGCTTTCAACAACTCCTCTGTTTGCTCACAAGCCGCCCTCTGCTTCTCCGGTCCCAACCTCCTCTTCTTCTGGGCCACCGGTCTGGTTTCAGGATACACTGCAAGTTTGTGACAACAGAAATCAGGATCCATCCCCGGCATGTCTGCTGCTGTCCATGCGAAAAGGTCTTTGAATTCCTGCAAAAGGGCTAATAAGCGTTGCTCCATAGCAAACTCCAGCTTATCGTTGATGTGCGTGACCTTCTCTGGGGAATCTCCCAATACGACATCCCTGGAGCCACCATCTGGTGTGGGCTTAGATGGATTGAGTGGATCAATCTTCAATTCCGCTCTGGGGTCTAGGTCAATAAGACTGACAGACCCTGCCGCTGTTCCTCCGTCGTTCAACTTCCTCTTCTTGTTGAATACATCTAACTTAACCATGTTGAGGCTCAGATTATAACAATATCGAGCCATCTCCTGATCTCCGCGGAGTGAGGACACACCGTTGTCCTTGTCAATAAATTTGATCAAGAGATGAGGGGTGGATACAATTGCTTCCATAGCGTTCAGTGTTGGACGGCCTATGATACCGTTGTACGGGGATTCCACATCAATCACCAGAATTCTTGACTTGACCGTTCTTGCACCGGGCTCCCCTTCAAAAGAAATCAAAGTGTCGAGGTATCCCTTAGTGGGTTGCTTGGCTCCGTTAAACGCTGTGAGTTCTTGTGTGTATGGTTGTAAATCTGCATCACTGAAACCCATTCGTTTGAAACAATTATAAAAGATAACATCACAAGAACTTCCCTGATCGACGAGGATCCTCTTGACGTCCTTATTGGCTATGACGGCCACAATCACTACTGCATCATCACCTCCTGGAATTGTTGGGCCGAAGTCATCATCTGTAAATGACACCGTCGGGGCTGTCACTCCGTCCCTGAAAGGGCGGTTATCCCTCGGTTTACCCTGGACTGACAGAATCATCCTATGGTGGTTCTTTCGTGCTGTGATTGATGTTCCTCCTCCCGCAAATCCTCTAGCTATCATCTCAATCACTTCTCGTCTGCCCTGCCTCTACTGCTGGGGCATGTTACTTTGTTGGGCACCTTCAGCAATCACTACCCCTTTCTGCTTCTCAGCCGCAGTGAACTTCCTTGCTGGGTTACGTGTATTATCATCTTCATCATCAGGATCTCTATTCCTTTTCTCCATCCTGTGAGGCTCATCCATAGATTTCTCCTTAAACAAATACTGCTTCAGCTTTCCTTCCCGAATGAGAGTTTCCACCGTATTCTTTAACGCCTTACATTCATCAGTGTTGTGCCCTGTCTGCTCATGGAAAGTGCAGTATTTACGTGGGTTACCACCCCTCTTGGCTGGGGCTAGCTTCCTTATACCAAAGACGTTCAGAGTTGGCCAACCAACCTCCCTCATGATTTGTGAGTGCCTGGTGTTCAACGGAGCATAGTGATCGAACGATGATACGCGCCTATCTCGTGGATGCTGACGAGCGTTCACAAAGTCTTCTCTAAAGGCATGCTTCTCAGGCCTCGCTCTCTCCTTTTCTCTCCGTGGCTGCTGAGCGGGTGCAGAAGGCTTTACTCTTGTTGCAGTTGCCTCTAGATGCATCTCTATGCCCACATATTTGGAAGCTTTCCTTCGAAACTCCTCGAAGGTTGTAGGTGGGCTTTTCGCCAAAGATAGGGCAAAGGCTGAACCTGGCTGAAGAGCTTCCACTACAATATGGAGTTGTATGGCCTCCGTGAGGTTAGGGACCAACGCAGCCTCCTTGTAAAACCTTTTCAGGAACTCCTTAAGAGTCTCAGTTTCTCCCTGCCTTATCTGGGCCAGGGTGTGAGAAGTTCTTGGGATATCCCTGGAGATGACAAAATGGCTTTCGAATGCAGCAGCCATTTCCTCCCAAGAGTCTATAGATCCTGAGGGCAAACTTTTAAACCAGCCGAGAGCTTCCTCCGTCAGCGTCCTTGGGAACATTCTGCACATGACATCTTCATCTGCTCCCAGATACATAGCTTCATAAACGTAAGCATCCAAATGCTTAGTGGGGTCGGTCTCTCCATTATACTTCCCAATCGACAATGGCTGAGTTGTTTGCAAATGTTTTGGAATGACAATATTCATCAACCTTCTTGAAAAAGGGACATTGAGCTTGTATGTCCCTGAAGTTACCACCGCCTGCTCCCTTCTCCTGGTACTGACTCTATCACCAGAGTCCTGCGTTTGCCCCCTCTCCTCATATGTGGGGATCGTCGAATACTGGAGGGTGGTAGATCTATCCCTCGCTGATGCATGGTGAGCATCCTCTGCATGAGACACTACTCTGTCCCCAGCTCCTCCTCTCTCTCGCCTTAACTCCATCAGCTCCTCCTTCAGTTGCCTGATAACCTCATCGCGAGGGTCAAGCGTCTGCACTTGCACCATCCTCCGGGTTTGAGTTACAGGGGATTCGAAGACGAGTCTCCTCCCAGCCTGTTGATGGGTCACATCCTCCACGTGACCTTCCACGAAATCTCTCCCATCACCTTCCATTGTAACAACCTAACTTCTGCGAAAATGGGAATAACTCTATCGTGTCCCACTGGGCGTGCCAATGAACTGGTCTGGACAGGGGTCTAGGATCCGGTGTGGGACCAGCCACAAGAGTGCAGGTGTTTTAGGGTTTGCACACCGGAACTGTGAGTAACCGATGTATTAATCCGGTCTCTCAGTGGGAGAGGCCAGTCTTGTTGTCCTGGAGATCCTTTACACCAACGGTTCGCGTTGTAGGGGGGCGAAAGGTGGTGCCACCTGCGAAGATTCTCCGACGCTCAAGTTAGAAGAGTGTATGAACTCAATGAACACTCAAGCGTAATAACAGTAAAGTGTGAGATAGAACAACGATACCATGCATGTGTGTTGATATGGGCTTCTTATAGTTGAACGTAAGAGAAATGAGTCGTTGGATGCAGGTGGGTCCCTTAGCTCTGATTGCGTGTATATTGTGTCAATCAAAGTGGCTCGACTTTCAGAATGTGTCAGGAGGGTAGGTCAATTATCAGAGTACAATCCTCTAGGGAGAGGAGAGGATAATCACCTTTTCCGCATAATCTGCTGACACGCCCACTTACTTTCTGAAGCCATTGATGTGACGTATTTTGCTACAAACAGTGTCTTCGTTGATAAGTTATCAGGGACTCTTCTCTTACTGTGACTGAAAAGCCAACAGTTATATAAACACCCTATAAAAATGAACATAGAACCGCTATGGAGAAAATAAATGATGTTGTCGTGGAGTGAGGGCGGACGTCCAGACA
Source organism: Clitoria ternatea (assembly GCA_037962975.1). NCBI lineage: Eukaryota > Viridiplantae > Streptophyta > Magnoliopsida > Fabales > Fabaceae > Clitoria > Clitoria ternatea. The sequence continues at coordinate 287,566,314 of CM075670.1, forward strand.
ACGGATATCCGGTGTGGCAACATTGAACCAGGACACCGGTTATCCTTATATGAGGTCAGTCTGACATCACAAGTATGGGGGCCGGTATCTAGACCGGATCAATACTATAATACTCCCCTTACCTCACTGTCGATGCTCTAAACTCAATCACCAAGATCAATGCGCCGCAACCACTAAAAGATAGAATTACAAAAAGGTTTAAGGTTTTAACCGTTCAAACCTTAATCCAACTTAGGAATATGCTCAGAAATTACTTTCTAAAGCTTTAGAAGCTTACCACAACTGAACCCATAAGTTCTCCAAGAAACTCCTTTTTCCGCTAATCTTTCAACGGCTCATTCGCAACCTATATAAAGTGGAATTCAAATTCGTCACTCAATCCTTCTTTTGAACACCATAAGGAAACTTTTAATCGGTTTAGAATCTTAAAATTCAAAGTTCCCATGTTTTCCCCAAAAATGGATAAAGATAGAAAATCTCCATAGAATTCAAAATTGAAAGATCCCATGCGTTAATCTTAAGTTTCTTACCTCTAATCCGCAATTAATTTCAGATTCCAACCTCTTGTTGGCCTTTAATTGTCGCAGGGAAAAGAGAGAAGAAGAAGAACCCCAAAACTTATGTTTTTAACTTCTGCTCTGTGGGCTGTCATATTGGGTCTTTATTCTGCTCGCGACTCTGATGCTACGCGTCCCCCTGAAGCTACGCGTCAAGTCTAAATTTTTTTATTGACGCTACACGTCAAGTTTTACCCTGACGCTACGCGTCAGGTCTCAAATCAAAAATTCCCTTTTTATTTTAATTTTACATCTTATAATAAACTTACTTTATTAAATATCCAAACTTATGAATAGAAAACATAGGGATGTTACAACTCGGTTAACAAAGAAAACGAAAGGGGCAAAGAAACACAAATGTAAACGGATCAATGGACTCACCTTGAGACCACAGTCACGGAAATGGGCTTATCACTCGGTTTTGATGCAACCAGAGTCCTCCCCTGGAGCATGCAACTCACAGCAATGGAGGAAGGAGAAGACGAAGAAGAAAGAAGCAGATGAAGGAGGGAGAAACAGTGGCTCGCGCGTATGTGAGTGAAAGAGGGAAGAGAGAGAGAAAGAGAGAGAGACCACCTTTATTAAGGCCCAGGGGCAACCGGTAACTTCCCCAGTCGGTTAACCCCCATTACCACTTACTGTTTCGTTTAAACGTTTAAGCTAACTCCTCTCTCCTTCGAATCACATTCCATTTACTCTTTTATAATTAATCCACCAATTAGATTTTATTTACTTTCACAGCCTTTAATTATTTATAATTTCCTAATAATTCCTAAAAATGTCAAATAAATTCCTAAAACAATTGTTAATATTTCCACTACACATAATCTCTAAAAAAAAATATCCGGGGTGTTACAGACCTTCAGCTGAGGGTCCGACTTGACACTCTGTGAACCCGACTTGGTTCACCGAGCCCGACTTGGCTCTCCACCTCAACCACTGGGTCTGACTTGACCACTGGGTAGCTCAACTGGGCCACAAATGCCACAGGAGCCAAAAACGAGGGGCAACACATACCGTCGGCCGTCCCACACCATATAATCACAAACAGTAACATCTCATACATGGATCAACTTCATCAGATTCATTCACAATTGTCAGAAACTGGCATTCATAACTCCACAGGGCGGCCACACAGACCTAACCCTTATACATCATGCCACATCTTATCAATGATCATTATTTCCTCAGTTTCAACTAGTTATTTACAATTATAATATCATACATAACACGAACATCGCCATTATCCACTTTGGTTTGCAATTTACAATATACCATATATAATTATGATTTCTATAATTTATTCTATCCATTTTCATTAATTAATTAGTTAATATACCACGCATCTATACCATATATATATATATATATATATATTCAATCATGCCTAAGCATACACATATAATTATAAAATTTATGTTTAACTAATCTATATTATTTATAGAAATCCTTAATCAATTTATAGCCTTCCCAAAGCTACTAGGCATACCAATCCTAATTAATTATGACCCGAACACCCCCTTACCTAAATTCCAAGCTTTAATTATCTGTTCTTGGTGTTGGTTGTGTCCTTTGGTCATTTGATTCATTGCTTCGCTTCCAAACTCAACACCCACTTCATCAATAGACCCTCTGGTACTCATTTAGGCACCTATGGTCACTGAAACATAGAACCCATTAGTGCATTGCCTCCTTACCATACAAGAATCAATATCTAAGCTTCCTAAGTCCATAAAAATTAGAATCCAAGCCTCCCCCACAACATGCAAGCTCTGTTTTGGAGAGGGAGAGAAGAGAAGAGAAATCTTGTAATCAAGGGTCCTCACATGCATTACCTTAGCTCCCAAGGTCTAAAACGCAAGTAATCAAAAGTTTCCTTCAAGTTTTAGGTGAAATCCGTGAGAGAAAAAAAAGAAGAATGTAGTTTTTTAGCATTTTATTTTATGTCCCATTTAAAACTGATCGTGACTCTGACGCTACGCATCCCACTGGCACTACGCGTCAGGTTATTAATTCCCACTTGACGCTACGCGCCACATTCATGCTAAGCGCCAGGCTCCTGATGCTTATTTCCTTTGAAATTCATTTTAAAACCCAATAATTCACTTCATATTACTTAATACTTATTATTTTTACTCAATCATACGTTTATTTATTTATTCCAATTATTAAAACACTAGGGATATTACAAAACTCATGTTTGATCAGTTTGAACCCTGTGTGATTTGTTAATAATGCATATTAAGACTCTCAGCTAAAATGAAGTCTGTATTGTTTGTTTGTCTAACAATTCTATTGAAGTGTGTCAGGAGTCTATAGAGCTTCATTTGCAAAAGAAAAGGGGAGTCCTTAAAAATCAAATTCGCTTCTGAAATAAAAAGGTCCGCACTCTTTCAAGCTTCATTGGATCAAGTCTTTCTTCGTGTCTTCAGACCATGAGAAGATTTATGACTCTTCAAGTTCTTGAAAGTGATCTTTTCTTTCCAAATATGGAGCTACAAGAACTTTCTTATGTCTTCTCTGAAGTTATCATTAAAAAGGCAATCAACGGAAAAGTTGAAGACTTTTTCACGCTATCAAGAAAACTGCCTCACATGTCTCAAGGTGTCAAAAAAGCTAAACCTGATTAGAACGGATAGCCTAAGGTCAAATACTATAGAATGTACGTGCTTTCTTAAAGTACATAAGCAAAAGGGATCTTTTGTTGAAGAGTTTTGGAGTTTTCCAGATAAGGAAACTTCTTTGAAGCATGTGTCTGCACTTACTGACAACGCAAACCTCAAGAGACTAACATCCTTCGAAGCTAACCAACAGATATTTTCAGAAGGATTATAAATACAAGAAGCCATTGAAAACAAGTGGGACATGCTTCTTAATTTGATACTTGATCACTCACTTATTTTCTCTCTAGAAACCAAAGTCTAAGAGACTTTTTCTTAATGTTTCTAGGTTCTTGTATTCACTACATAAGCCCTCTTTGTAGTTTTGCTTAGTGCAGACCGTGACTTATAGTAGTCTGTAGCTCAGTGTGCCTTGTAATCATTTTATACCTTTGTACGCTTAGTTATTCGGTTGTTATTTCAAACACCTTCTCTACCATCTCTTTGTATTTTCCGGTGTGTTGCCAAAATTTGCTAATGTTGGGAAACACTATGGTCTGAAGAGGCTTTTAGAAGAATACTTGAGTTTTAAGCCAGAAATGGCTAGTGTCAAGAATACTTAGGGATAAGCCAGAAATGGCTGGAGTCAAGAATACTTGTGCACTGGGCTGGTGCAGATTGTAAAGTCATTTTACAATAGTGAAAATCGGGCTGAAGGGGCTGGACTAGCTTCTGTGTTGGAAGTGAACCAAGATAATGTGCATTTTCCTTATCCCTTTCTCTGGTCTGTTAAAAACAATTTTCTGCTTGAGCGGTCTGTATGCGATTATTTTTGAAAAAGAGTGATGGTTCGGAGAACAAACTTAGAAGGGGGGTTGAATAAGTCTGTTCACTTTTTCAAACAAAAAAGTGATATTATGTTACACACAGCGGACCGGACTTTTGAGAGGCAGAGAGCGTGATACTTTGATTGAGCGAGCGTATTTTCGCCAGACTTTTACTATTGATTTTAACAATAATAATGCACCATACTTTTGATAGTAAAAAGTAAGAAAGAAAGAGACAATACACAAGTGATTTATAATGGTTCACCTCTAACTCAGAGACTACATCCAGTACCTTCAAATCTGAAGAATTTCCACTATGTAAAAACTTTTACATAAATAGCCCAGACCGAGCTTACGAGTATTATTGACTCCAGCAACTCCTGGCTTAAGCACAACTCGTGCTTCAAGTATTCTTCACACTGGCCACTCCTGACCCCCAAGTATTCTTGATACTAGCCACTTCTGGCCCTGTGTATTCTTGACTCTGGCCACTCCTAGCCTAAGCACAGCCTGTGCTTTAACACACTAGACCCTTCTGGATTCCTAAGAGTATTATTTTGCAACACCGACTCCTGGGGCAGACCCAAGTATTCTTTCATGAGTCATTCCTAGCTCGATTCCCGAGTATTCTTTCAAAAGCCTCTCCAGGCCAATAATGTTTTCCATACTAACAGAGTCTGGCAACTCACCAGACCTGTACTACCAGAGGATTGGAAGAATTATTTCAATTTGAATGAATAAGCCTTCTAACTTAGCTAAGCTAAGTGATCAATTACATGAGGAAAGACTTATTCATTAAGTAGACTCAGTACCTGTGTAGTATGAGAGATGAGTATAGAAGGTACTGAGTCTGAAAGCATGACCAGAGATGTTATGCTCTTAAAAGAGCAAAGAGATATGAGATGGTCGCATATCTCTGGTTGCTATGGATTCTGGGAGAAAAAGGAACGCACATAGCGAGCTTTCTTTAACTTCATGGCAGTTCTTATGGATCTGATCTTTTGTTCTAAGAGCAAATTGCCATCTTATTTTTCTTCCACGTCTGATGCGCGTTCATATTTCTTCTTCCTTACTCACATTTTTTTTAACGTGTCTTTCTCATTTTCTTTTCCTTCAGCAGTATCCCTCTCTTTTTGATTTCATGCCCTCTCTATAATTTTTGCTCACTTGTTTAGAGTCTGCTCTTGCGATTAGTTTCAGTCCTCATCTTTTGAAGAGATTAGTTCAATATATAGAGGATTATTCTAAAGAGCCCGAGGAGGGATTTTTTATGTGAGTCCATTGATAGATGATATACGTGAGGAGAAAGATGTTACACAATGGACAAAAGACTTTCTTTTGTTAGAGAGAGACGTTCTAAGCACGTAAATATAGGATAAAAATCTTTGAGATGTGTACGATCATAGGCACGATAGAGGTAGTATAAGTTTCACCAAGGAAGAAGCTTTTATTCAGAGAATCTCTAAATCTATAAGGCACAAGTGAAAGACTTGACATTATTTTGGATAGAGCATAGACTGCCTTGCTTTGTCGTTCTTCTTTTTGTAGGTCTTTGCTTAAGCGTGTTTACAAGAATGTTTTCTTTACCGTTGAAACCCTTGAGTCAGACTTGAAAACAAATTTCCTTTAAAGTGAATTCTGGATCTAATGATTCACAAGATATTCAGACGCCTTTGATAAGTCTGGAAACTTTTTATGAGAAAGGCAAGATCTGATGTTCAGACTTTGTAGTATGAGATAAATTGTTCTGAGCTAAGTCTGGTAGGTATTCAGATGCAAAGATCTTTTTCTTTAAGAACGATTTCCAGACTTCAAGACTTTCCTTATTTTTATTTTTGGATTAAAGAGGTTTTATTGAAGAGACCAGACTTTTATGGATTCTTTTGGCATGCGTACTCTCCCTGTCTTTCGTAACACAATCCTTATGTTTTCCTGAAACACTTGAACTCGCATATTAAAATAATAACCTGATATCACTCTATTTAAATTATAATACGCAATGTTGGTTATTAACAAATCCCATGAAGTTCTGGTTTAAATGATTTAACATTTACCAGACTTTTTCTTCAACAAAGAGTTTAAGACTTATTCAACCTTCCTTCTAAGTCTAACTTTGTACCATCAAAACATGTAGAAATAAGAATAAGAGTATAAGTATTTAAGTTGCAAACAAAAAAAAAACAAAAATTAGATTACATTTGAATTTTTGAAATTAAATTATTCATTTTAATCATTCTTTTTATTTTAACCAAGTTTGTTTTGTTAACTCATAACATGTTTGATTACAAGTGTAAAAGAACAGGATGAAGTTCACCCCAGGTAATTTTTTTATTTGGTTGGCTCAACTTACATTGAACAACGTGCATGAATGTTTAAAGCCATTGATCTATTCATACCAATGGAGTAAGCCTCGTACAACTACAAACCAAACATGATATCGGTGCATTGACCAAACCCAATTAAACTTGTTACCACAAAGAATTGACTTGGATGATTCATCTAACTAGTTCACGGTTCTACGAGTTAGACTAATTTTGATTTGGTCTAGTTTAGACAACATTTGTAAAAAGTATTATAAAATCTCAGTTTAAATATAAAATTAACTCAAAAAGTTTAAAATTAAGGCTAACCACCTAAGAAATTTAATTTTAGGATTTAGCCCCTAAAATATTTTTTTTAATTAAGCTTCACCGTTAACTTTTCATCAGCTAAGTACTGAGGTGGCTTGACATGTGTTTTTTTTTGGCTAGCCCTTAAAAAAGTTCTAAATTAGGATCAACACCCTAGGAATTCTTTTTAGGATTTAGCCAATGAAATACTTTTTGTTTTTGTAAAAATTAGCTTTGTTGTTAACTTTCCACATCAAACATAATTCTAGATTCCGGGATCTCATCAAAATGGAATATCTGGTTCTTTTCTCTTCAAACCCTCGAGTCTAGAATCATGTTTATTTCATTTTTCTTCATAATTTTTAAAGGTTTTTTTGGTTAAGATTAAGCTTTATCGTTAACTTTCTACATTACACATAATTCTAGTCTCGAGGATCTTATTAAAATTTTCTCTTCACAATTTTCTAAGTTTTTTAAAATGGTGGAATTAGATACGACCAGACCATAAGAGTGTCTTCAATTAAGCCTCTGTACCTAAGATTGAGCTTTGGCTCTAGGTCTAACAACGTCATAACTAACTGTCACCTTTTTCATTGTGTTATTCTTTTTTAGTGTCACAACAAACCTGTGTTTGTATCATCTACCGAGGAGAGGGGAAATTGGGGAGGTTGAGGAGGGAAAAAGAAAAAAAGGCATAAAGAGATGGTAAAAAGAAGAAGAGCAATAGAAAATGGAGAGAAGAATAACAATTTTTCTAAATAAATAAATAAATACTAATGTTAATGATGAGTCAATACTTAAGAGACAGAAAATTAATGGTAGAGTTTAATCCTAACAAAATTATATTTTTAGAATTAATTTTTTTAAAAATTTAGACGGTTAATTTTAATTTTAAACCTTCCTAATTTTATATTTAAGCAAAATAAAAATTACATATGTCATATTAAAGTTATGAATAAAACCTTAATTGATTTTTTTTAATCTTTTAAGAGCGTAATCTTATATTTTAACATAACATCTTTATTGCTAATAATTGCTAAAAGGGATCCACGACGTCACATAAGGAACCACCGATTCCTCTCCCGAGTCCCGAGTAGTTGAAAGAAAAACCAACCAACGTTGTCCTCTAGATGGCATTCTCATTCAAATTCACTTCATCACCCTCCTTCCTTTCCCCTTTCGCAATCCACAACACTCTTCCCCCAATGTCCTTCTCTTCACTTCCATTCAGCAATGCCAGCTTCAACCGCAGCCACAACGCAACCATTCTCAAATTTCGAGCTTCGTCTTCATCGCCCAATAATGGTACCACCAACCTCGTCCTCTTCAACTCCGCTATTACCGTCACAACTGCGGTAGCTAATCGTGTTCTTTACAAATTGGCTCTTGTTCCCCTCAGAGATTACCCCTTTTTTCTCGCTCAGTTCGTAACTTTCGGGTGAGACTACTATTTATATTTCAGGTTTTCGAACATGTGCAACCTTGCTTCGGATATTTAATCAAAATACGAAAGTTTTTATTAAAAAATTGTATTGAACTTCTATCGGAAATCAGGACTAAGTTGATGCTATTTTTAAATGAGAATTTTCTGGTTTTGATCTTATTATGTGAAAAGGTCGCGAAAGAATGGACTACATTTATTTACAAAATTTAGGGGGCTTTGTTGTGGGTAGTTTGTGTTGTGTTGGTGTATGATGCGGATGAATGATTATGATTTTGTGTGACGGTAGGTATGTTGTTATATATTTCTCCACATTGTATATTCGATACCGGGCGAGAATTGTAACTGATGAGATGCTAGCAATCCCAAAAGTGCGCTTTTTGGCCATAGGCTTTCTTGAAGCTTTGGGATTAGTTTCCGGAATGTCTGCTGGAGGTACTCTCTCTGATCTTTTTTTTTACTGTTTATTTCTGTTTTATTTATTAACTTTCTTGTATTCTTAGGCAGATACTCACTCCGGTCATTTTCATATGGCCATTTTAAGTACTATGTCACACAGATTAAGGAAAAGAAGTTGAAATTCGTTAGTGACTTAGGGTAATGATTTTTAGAAAATTTATTACTTATACTTCAAGTTTACCTTTGTTTAAAGTCAAACTCTATGTTATATCAATTGCAAAGAAGTTAGAAAGTTCAAATGAATATGAATAAACAGTACTACATATTTCTGAAGTTTGTAAAGATTCTTCTTAGAGAGAAGGGAGTAAACAAATAAGGCAAATGTTTAGGATATATAAAAAAAATATAAAGTTTTTATTGAAGTGTCATAAATCCACTTCAACCGTGATTCCTAATGTGTTGTCATTTGTCAACATATTTTCTAATACACACACGAGTTTTTCAATCATTGATCTTAGGGCATTGGTTAGCAAGATCTAATAAATGAATTGGCACTTTCTAAGTATTAAAAGCAAACGCATGTTAGATGTTCCTTTAGCAGTTGCTTTAAATTAGAACACACCTTGTTATGTAGTATTATTTTCTCCGATTAAGTTTAGGATGTCTAGTATACCATGGTAACATTTTTTATTTGAATTGTCTTAATTGTGTATCTAAATAAGTAAATAATACTACCTCCGGTTCCAAATATAAGCAATTTTTAGTGAAATTTATTGGTCTCTTAATATAAGCAAAATTATACTTTCCCAATGTCATTAAATGTTTATTTACCAAATATCCCTCCTTGTATGTATTTCTAAGGCCACTAATTCTTTAGGCAATAAATGATATTAAGGGTATTTTAGGAAACTAAATTAAATATATGAGAACATTAATACAAATAACTATTTTCAACTACCATTCTTAATATGTGTGAAATTAGGTACTTTTGTTTATATTTGGAACTAGAGGTAGTATAATAGGTTTTATAGTGTAGTGATAGGACACTAGGTCAGTATTGCTGTTATTGAATGTTAATAGGGAATAAGTGACTTTGTTCTTCTATGCGACATGATACAACCGGCAATTTGACAAGTGTGAAATGAAAAAAGTAATCTGATATTTGAAATGTTTCTAGAGGAAAGAACAAAAGAAGATTCTCTTTGTGTGAGTGTATCTTGAAAGTGAGTTTCCACAGTTAGAATAAATGAAAATCATAATCTTCACATTCCGCACCCTTTTCACTTTACTCTCAAATTTCCACCTACACAAACAAGCATACCCTCATAGTGTTTGCTTTCATTGTTTCTAAACTGAATGTTGATTGCCTTCTGCAGCCTTACTTCCTGGACCAGCCATACCTATATTGAGTCAGGTATCTTAAATGTTTTAAGCATCTCTTGTCATCAAAGGATGAGAGAGGGTGACAGACAAAAATACAAGTCTGCCTTTATTTTAAGCAATTTACATCTTCCATTTATTTTATACATCTGTGTAGCTTACTTCGTTTTCAGATTCCCGTTTGTCTTACAATTAGCAAGGTCTAATTCGAGAAAATCTGTTTTTTTATACATGATGTGGATGGCATATTATACAGCAGTTCCTGAAAATTAAAACTTAGAATGTTGTGGCAGCATGATGGTTTTTGTAATAAAGTCAGAATTAGGGACATTTTAGCATTGATTTATGTTGAAAGCCCACATTGGCTAGAGATGTGACCAATTAAAAGTATATAAGGTGAGTGTAATCCTCATCTTATGGGTTAACTTTTAGGATTGAGTTAGACACAATACCCAAATTCAAGATGGTATCAAAGACTGGTTCGTCTTGAATATGGGGCCACCCGCTGCAAATTTCACGCATCAGATATTTAGTCCTTGGTGTGAGCCCCCTCGCGCCTAGGAATGAACATTTGGAGCATGAACAAATACAAGTAGCTCAATAATGTTGGACTTATAACACCACCCTCATACCTAGGAATGGGGCATGGACAAACACGAGTGACCCAATAACGGATCTAGGATAGACTCTGATATCATCTTGAATTTGGGACTTATAACAATTAATAATATAAACCTGCTATTTAACAAAAAGAAAAAAATGAAAGAAAGATAAACCTGCTAATTTATTGGCAGTGACAACTTGACAGTAGATCAGGGAGACATTCATCAACCTGTAGCATCATAGAAACTAAGATTGGGTTTTTTGCTTCTCACTACTAACCAAAGGTGTTACAAAACTCATCATTCTCCTTTTTCCCTTTAAAACTACTTTGGCACAACTAGTACAGTCCAACTTGTTTTTTCAGGATAATGTAGTCCATGCTTATTCAGATATTGAGTCCTTCCCGTGTCTTGCTATTATGTCATCATAAATAAGCCATCTCATTGCCATATTCACAGTAAGCATGTAGAAGTACTCATGAAGTATAGGATGCTTTTTATTTTAAAATATATTTATTATGTTCTGATCGCATGGCTGCATTTTCCTTGTTAGCCCATTCTTCTATTTCAGCTAGGAAGGAAGACACATTATTATAATAACTGCAATATATGTATATATTATGTTTGGTCTATATAATTCAGCTCTACCATGTAGTTTGGCCACATGAATTGGATCATATGCCTCTTATTTTCTCTTCCCATAACATTTATGATCTAGTTAGTGACTAGTGAGAATGACACATTATTATCCTGGAGTTTAGGTAAAATTTCATGCGCATCCTTTAAACCTTCTCTCATTCATCACTGGTGACTATTCATTACTCATTCCTTTGCAACAGTTTTTGTTACTGATGTCATTACTGTGGAGTGAATTTAGTGATACAATCCTCATTATAGTATTGTTTGATGCATAAGTATTTGCAATTTTTGAATGATTTACATAACCAGTGTTGTCATTATTAGTACTAGTGAAGCATCTCTAAATGGTGCCGATGAGTGCAATTGATTGGGAAATTGCATAGTTTTTGAAATTCAAGATACTTTAGTGTCCAAAAATTCCTTGTATGCAGATCCAGGTCTGTTCCTTACATATTTGATGAGGTGACACTGAATACAGCTTATTATATGCATATTCATAGTAGTATTTTTGTTGATCAGTGTGCTAGTTATTTTAATGAAGCATTATCTGTAACATTGAATTCTCAAAACACTGTTTATGGATTCTTGTTTTGCAGACCTTTTTGGTTTGGCAGCTAATGTTTTCTACACTTATCTTGAGAAGAAAGTTCTCAATGAATCAAATTTTTGGTTGCTTACTTGTAGCTGCAGGTGTTGTTGTGGCTATTGCAAGGTCATTTAACTTTATAATCTGGAAGAAATACAACATTCCTTGTCAGTACTCTCCATATTCAGTTTCTCATGTTGAGTCACTAGCTAGGTCGAATTCCTATGTGAATACTTTTCCATGGGTTGTGCAGAAATGTGCAATGAATGAGCTTTGACAAATTATATTGAAAGTATCGGACAGATTTACTGCATATTTGGTTACTTCTGCTGATTTTAAAGAAATAATCGCTTATTTTCCAAATTCTATGATTTCTTGTAAAGTAATAAAATACTGAACATGATATTAACTTCTAATCTCCCTTCCCAGTTCAAAAATGAGTGTATTTTCTTTTTATTCCCCCAAAGATGCATGTGACATCAGTTTGGTCTTCTGAAGCAATTTGACATCAATTTAGCTCCACAATCATAAAATATGAAAGCAGAATTCTCCTTCTGTAAATGGATGATGAGAACAATTTTAATGGAATTTCCAATTTAGGGATCATATTGATATCACCTTCTATTGTTAAAGGACTATATTGATGTCAACTTTCTTTGGGGAACCAATTGCTGTCTCATGCTTTTGCGAATCTGCAGACCTTAAATGGTGTTTATTTTTTAATTAAAATACATGAGTTGTGATTGGCTTATGATTGTTATGGATGGAAAAGTGTGTAAAATATTGTAATTTTGTTCCCTTTTTGTTCTTTCTCTGAGGAGGCACATGATTTTGGGAGAATTACCATAAACTAGTTCTTGATGAAATAGTTCCAGTTTAGGAATTTTTAACCACTCAATTGTTTAAAGAATTGTTCATAGGCAACACATACACATTGGATTGATCAATCATTTGAATGGTTTATTATTCATAAATTGGAAATATTTTTACCAAGGCTTAATCAGTAATTTTTCCAGTAACATTTGTTTCCTGTATAATTTTAGGTAAGTTATCATTATAATGTTATGGCAATATAGGTCGCTAGCTGCTTATTAGTTATAATCGGCTTTAGAAGATCAATAGCTGTTATATTTGTTATGCCTTTTTATTGTTGTTCGGGTGAAAATCTCATGTTGTCCGTGCCTAGAGCCCTAGAATCTAGCCTAATAGGTAATTCCTCTTTCACTTCAACTGAAGAGGCCCCATCTGATCATTTGTTTCCCATCATTGCAGTGGCTCAAATACAGGGCAGATGCTCTCTGAAGTTCAGTTCTTTTGGCCAGCATTAATGATAGTTTCTACTGCCTTTCAAGCCTCGGCTTCTGTAATCAAGGTGTGCCATAATTAGATTTTGATTTTTTGTTAAACTTTGTTGGTGAGCATTGTAATCTTAGCGTTTTCTGGTATGGCAGGAGTATGTTTTTATTGATTCTACCACTCGATTAAAGGTATGTTTCCTTTAACTTTTTTACTCATTTTTTGTGGGGGGTAAGATGTCCAAACTCAAATTATTGGCAGAACTTGAAGTGCTTAACATTCACATGCAGCACAAGTCGCTGGATATATTCGTGGTCAATTCTTTTGGATCCGGGTTTCAGGTATGGCTTGCAACATAAATTACAATGAACTACTTGTACTTTTCAAAATCTATAACTAACTGTAATAAAAACAAAATCAATTTTTAATATTTTTTTATACTGATTTCTTAATAGTTGTTTCATCTTGTTATTGAAGAGTGATCTTAAAGCAACTTGTGTGCATTCTAATGATATGTCTTAAATTTGGGTATTGAGCCTAACTCAATCCTAAAAGCTAGCTCATAGGATGAGGATTATCATTCACCTTATTTACTTTTGATTGGTCATATCTCTAGTCAATGCAAGACTTTTAACACACCCCCTCACGCTTAGGAATGAAGCGTGGATGAATACGGATGACCCACGGGACTTATTAACACACCTTTTCGTGCTTAGGATTGGAGTGTGGATGAATACGGGTGGTCCATGGGACTTATAGAACACTCCCACACTCAGGAATAAAGAGTGGACAACATGGGTGACCCAACAACGGATCTAGGATAGGCTCTATTACAATCTTAAATTTGGGTATTGGGCCTAACTCAATCCTAAAAGCTAGCTCATAGGATGAGGATTACCCTTCACCTTATATACTTTTGATTGACTATATCTCTAGTCAATATGGGACTTTTAACAATATGTTTGCTTTCTTTCATTATTGATCTTTTCAAACTTTATTGCTTTTGTTTCTCCCCTCACAAAATGGTAACTGTTAGAATACTTAGATTACTGTGATCTTAGGATTCTTAATATTTTGGAGTATTATTGGGCTATACTAGTTGTACTGGTAGTACTACATGTAAACTTGCCCCAAAATATTAGTATAAATAGGAGTATCTATTTGATATTTTATATTACAACACCATAGAATTTTTCATGGTCCTATCAGTTAAATATTATGTTTCCTTCTCCATTCAATACCTTTAAAGTCAAGGGTAAAAGAGCATGATGAATGATTATCTAATATTTGTATACATAAGGAAGAATTACATTGCTAATTCTAGATATTTGAATTCACTATCAGACTTGTAGATCTTGCTAGCAAAACATTGAATATCTTTGCTACTGTTTGCTTCTCTATGTAGTGAAATAGACATGATGAATAAGTCATTATGCCCATTGTTGTTAGAATCGCGTTTCGGGACATAGAAACAGGCGAGTCTATGTCCTACCGGCGAGCCATCGTGCCACAAATCGGCTAGAAACACATTCTGGTAGAGATGAAGTGGAGACGCATCTCGGGACGTGGAAGCGTGGACTCGGTGCCGTCTCCGTCTCGTGCACAACCCGCGTAGGAGAACCGGGTCAAGCGAGCGACCCGGTTCCACACATAACCTAGCCCCAGTGAAAACCCTAAATTCCCATCTCTTTCTCTTTCGTTGTCTTTGCCTTTGTTTTCCGGTTTCATTCAATCCCTTTGTTGCACCTCCCTCCCTCTGTCACACCTCGAGCGCCCTCCGTCGAAGTCTGGTACTGTCTCGCTCGAGCTCCCTCCCTCCTCCGTCGCACTTCGCACTCTGTTCTGAGTTCGTGACTCCTTCCCTCGCACTCTGTTTCTGTTTTACGTTCCCTGCCCTCTCCGTTCGCACTCTGTTTCTGTTGGCTATGGTGGCTATCTCTCTCTGTTTCTCTGTCCACAGTTCACACTCTCTGCTCCTCTCTCTATTTCTCGGGTTCCTCTCTGTCTATATAAAAAAATGTCAACCAGTGGCAGTTTGATATTATGAATTTTGTTTATGAAATTAAATTTTATTTAATATTATGAAGTTTATGAGTTTAGTTTGATATTTGTTATATTTTTGTATAGTTGGTAGACTTTTCCGTTTCGTCTTACGTCTCACGAGTCTACGTTTCACAAATTTTCGTCGTCTCAATGTAGACTCTACGTCTTAACAACCTTGGTTATGCCTATTCATTAAATTCAAAGCTTTGGGGTTCTGCTTTGCCTGTACACTTGCCTATTGTTTTCATCTAGTTTCTAGACACTGAGCATATGGGTTTTGACTAAGGGTGTTTGTAGATTAGGTTGGATCAGTTTAAAGAAAACTCATCTGGTTCAGTTCAAAGTCTTCTTGTTTACTATAAAATGAGTTTAGTTCTGAATTCAAACAACCAATCCAACCTAATAAAAAATGGCTTGGATTTTATCAATTATTTGGTTTACTTTTAGGAGCAAGTAAATTAATCATGAAAAATGATCAACTTGCTGGCATCACCTGTCCTTATAATAGCTGCCTCCAATCCATCAATGGATCCTTCCTAACCCACTTGGAACTCAGTTCCCATCGATCATCACACATTCAGCATAATATATAAGTCATAAGTCCAGGTTATAATTTATTAGTCAAAAAAACAATGTTGAAATTTCTAAATATTGTGATTTAATTAATGTATTTATCTGCACACACAAATTCAGTTTTAAACTCATCTTTTAGGGTTTGTATGATTACATTTTTAAAAAGAGTTTAATTTTAAAAACAAAATAAAAAAAAATTGCTTGATGATAATGTTATGTTTGTGAACATTGATGGTAAAAACAGCATCTGTTTTTATTTTTTAAAACAAAAATTAGAGAAGATATGAGATGTTGTTTTCTGTTCCAGTTTCAGTTTCCTACTCCTAAATCCTAAATTTTAAAATGACCTTTACATCTCAGCACGGCTTCTTCCCCAAACATAAAACACATCCTCCGATGACCTATAGCTTCAAGCTGCGGTGTCATTAAGGAGCTCTCACAATTTCAGCATTGTGGCAGAAACAGCAGGTCATGGAGAAGTGGTTGAGAGGGAGAAAAGTCGCATCTGGCATGAAGGAGAATTATTTGGAATAGAGTAGAAGGGGAAGATGGAGCTTGATGTTGTCAGTAATGGAAGATTTGTTGACAAAAGAGGTCTAATACTGCTTCACAGGCCGACTGCCTGCAGACGAATGATGAAAGCTGCAGCACATTTGTAGCGTCTGGTGGTGGGTCCCACATTGTGACCGATGAGATGAAGACTAAGGGTGGTTCTAGTTGGTGGCTGATGGCTTATGGAGAGGGGTGTTGATGACGGGTAATGGGTTGTAGGTCAAATAGATTCTATTTTCAAAACAATATTAACCCACAAGTTTCCTTTCCTGTTTGTGTAGACTTCTCTATAAGTACTTATTGGAGAAGAAAATACAATGAATTTTAGAGGTAAACTTCTCTCATAAGTTGCTTCTACCATAAAAGCTTCTTAAAGATAGTTTTCAAAAAGTATTTTGCAAAAAAATTTACAAACCTAAAACTCAAACAAGCCCTTAATTTTTCCACTTTATTCAGTTTTCTATTTTTCACTTTGATTTTGGCTGTTTGTTGTTTTGAATTGGATTGGGCTATGCATGTCTCCAACTTGAATCTAAACAGTTGGGTCTGACAGCTTTCTTTACTTGACTTGACAGTGTAGTTTTCTTCTATGGAAGTTCTTGTAAACAGTGCTTTTTTATCCTCCATTTTAGTTTCATTGGAGCTGTGCCAAGCATCAAGGTAGGGGAGGGGGGAAGGGCTACAATTTTGTTGGCAAATCAATTTTTGTAATGGTTGCACAACATTTTCTTAAGCCCGGAATACTTTCTCTTGGCATTTAAAGATGATTTTAGATTATGTCTATTTCATGTTTATTACTTGAATAATTTTACATGGGTATATTTATGGTTGGCTTGTGATTTTTTGTAGGCTCTTTTCGTTCTTCTCTTTCTACCTTTCCTTTCTAACTTGAAAGGCATACCACTTGCTCATCTTCCTTCATATCTTAAAAGTGGTGCTGGTTGCTTTTTAAACCTTGGAGCTGATAAACCAAGTAAGCTTCAATAGCACGGAGCAATGTAATAACATATCTATATCTTCCATCATGATTCTCTTCTTGTTCGCATTTCCTTTTATTCTTTTGCTGTTAAAACACTACCAGAGCTTAGTTACAATGAGTATATGATTATTTTTTTTCGATGCACTCCTATTCATTACAATCTAATTGTTAATAAGTCTCACTGACCATCCATATTCATTCGTGCTCCATTCCTTAGTGTGAAGGAGTGTGTTAATAAGTCCCGTGAGCTACCCGTATTCATCCACACTCCATTCCTGAGCGTGAGGGGGTGTGTTGAAACTCCCATATTGACTAGAGATATGGCCAGTCAAAAGTATATAAGGTGGAGGGTAATCCTCGTCTTATGAGCTAGCTTTTAGGATTGAGTTAGACCCAATACCCAAATTTAAGACTAGTTATAAATTATGGGACATGAGTCCCACATCACAAGTAATATGGTTCATATCAATTAGTTTCAAAACCTTACATCATGTTTCTTAAGTCAAAACAAACATTGTTGTTATTGCATGTGGTGATGCTGGTACTATAGAGCATGATAGAACATTATGTGGCTTTGGGCTTTCTTGACGTGATGCTAGTTTTTGTGTTGTGGTCTCACAAGGTTCATTTCATCATGTGAAATCCTAATTAATTATAGGGTCTTGTTAACCTTAGGTTTAGGGGCTGAGTTTAACCCACAAAAAAAGTAACTTTTTATTGAAAATGAATGCATTTCTTACACTTATATTTTTGTGATGCAATGCTTGTATTCATTTCCAATAAAAAGTTACTATTTTTTATGACTTAAACTTAACCTTTAGGGCTGAAGTTGGCGAAAACCCTGAAGTACATGTAGTAGGATAGCAAACCATTTCTGTCCATCAAATAAGAACCCAAATGTACAAATGATTTAGCCCCATCTAGATATAAAAGTATGACTTGAGGTCAATAATTTCATTTTCTATTTACCTTTTCTCATCTTTCTCCTAATTGAATAAGATTCAACAAACTATCACATAACCAACAATGAAAATGAAAAAAACTATTAGCTCTTCTTCTTTCGGTTCTTGCTGAATACCTTTGTATCTCAAATTCTTATTTGTCCATGTTGCTGTCTGATTCCCGTCTCAGATTGTGATGGTGCACCCTGGCTTCCACTACTTTACGTAATTACCAATTTGGCATTCAACATATCCCTGCTTAATGCAGTAAAAACCACTTCTGCAATTGTCGCTTCACTGTTGGTAATGTTATCAGGTACCCTCTCTTTACATTTTTATCTTCTAAGCATGTCATTGCACTTTTAGAACAGTCTTTTCCACATGCAAAGACGTAAGAGTGTTTCAACTTACACGGGAATTACACTCCTGGTCTGTGTATATATCTTCAATGCTTTTGACACCTAGTGCGTAGATCGTTTTATTATGACTTTTTTGAACTCGTGTTTATGATTTTTACAGTGCCTATTTCTGTTTATATTCTTTCCCTTCCATTACCATATCTTCCCGAGGGAACAAGCCTGAGCCCATTTTTTCTGCTTGGCTGTGCAATTCTTCTATGTGGCCTTTTTCTGTACAACACAACCCGACGTGTGAAGAATACTTCTGAAGATGATTGAAACCAATGGTTAGAAGACCATCTAGCCGAGCATTCTTTTAAGAGGATGATGTTACCAGTTTCTATGTCTTAAGCTTCACT
Organism: Clitoria ternatea; assembly: GCA_037962975.1. NCBI lineage: Eukaryota > Viridiplantae > Streptophyta > Magnoliopsida > Fabales > Fabaceae > Clitoria > Clitoria ternatea. Next base: position 287,585,095 of record CM075670.1, read on the forward strand.
CAGCTAGCTCCTTTATGATGGCTAAACTACTGCCTTCAGATCATTGTAACTTTTTAGTTCATATCTACATATTTCTGAGAACTTTTGCAATTATATCTTCCAAGATCAAAATACACAAGCAGATAAATGTAATTGGCAGAAATCCAACTATTAATGTTTTGTAAGTTAAATTATCTAATCGGTTACTTTATTTGCAACATAACCACGCCATACTTGGAATACTTTTAATATTTAAAAGGCTTAAATATAAATGTCTCTTGTAAATATTGAAAATAGAGTTACCATATATAAAAAAAATTTTTACCAATTTTGATCCCTGTATAATATAGGTTGATTTAAATAAACTTTTATCATTAATCAACCTTGTAAAATTTTGAGGTGCTTGAAGCTATATCAACACTGTTATACACTGTCGCATGGTAATCTTATAAAAAGTAAAAAAGAATTGAAATTATTACTCATTATTATCTTCCCTAATATCATTCCCTAAATCATAAACCATCTTAACCACCACTTCCTCCAGCCCTATCCCTATTCCATCAAAGAACTACCTTGAAACCACCATCAAGCATTGCTCACCCTCCGTAACTGAGCCAGCACAGAACCATTGCCCACTCTCGCCTTCTCTCAAACCTAAAAACCCAATAACTAAATCTAAAATAATCAAGACAGAACCATCATCCTTCACCTCCAAAACAACAAACCAAAAACAGCCACCATCCTATCTCTAATATCGCGACGTATCCGTTAAGACCCACCATCCTTCTCTACTGCACCGCTGCATTGAGGGTTAGGACAAAATACCCGAATCTTGCCCCACCATCCTATTTCATTCCTTTGTGCTTTGATGAGTTGGAAATGCTATAAAAAAAAGACCAACTTAATTTGATTTTTATGGAGTATAATTGCTTCCCAATCCAACCTTAACACAACATTAGATTTTTTATTTTGTTCTTTTTTGGTAAAAAACTTTGAAGGAGAAGTGTAGGTGACACTCGTAGGCTAGCGGTTGAAAAGATTCATTGAGGAGTAACAAAGTAATATTGCCAAAGACGTCTTTGTTTTCAAAACATATAATGACATGCTAATCATACAAGAGCAAGTGTCGACATTTGATGAACTCGAATTTCATCTCTGGAATCATGAAACAAAGGTCGGCATTAAAGATAAATCAAATTTCTCTAGTAGCTATTTCAACAACGGGGCACAACGTGCTAAAAGGATGATGGTGGTGGATTGAAAGAGGAGGATGGCGCCATGAAGTTAGTAGAATGGGGGAGAAATAACTCAGGGTTTACGGAAGGAGAAAAGAGAAAGAAATAAGGAAACGGACGAGTTAGAATTTTTTTTATTGTAAAGACAGTATGTGGCACCTTTGAAATGACTTGAAACATTAATCACTTCAGCTTACAATAAAGTTAACCAACGGCAAGAGTTTATTTTATTCAACCTAAATTTTCCAGAGCTAAATTTGGTCAAAACTTTGGTCAAAACAAATTTACAACGGGTAGCCTTATTTTCAAATTTTCACGGGGGCTAAATTTGAAGCATATTAAAAACGTAAAATGTAAATTTCACACTGAATATCAAGTTTAATAGGCTCCATTCCACCTGAATACATACATGGTGGATTAAAAAGTTGACGTGCATCACAAAATTAGTGCACTTTGTAACAGCCAACTTCCCAACTAAGCACCCGAATCTATTAGGATAATAAACATAAAGACAATAAAATTCTAAAATCTACAAACAAACAGGAAATCTTCTACATTCCTTTTCATTGTATCTAATATTACTAATCCAACAGCATGCAATAGTCTGCTTTCAACATAGCAGTCCGGTCCGTTAGGTCCACCAAAAATTTCTTCTTTCAATGTTTCCTCTGCAAGAAAGCCAAAATTGTTAGTCCCAAACTCTACTGAAACAGTACGATTCAAACCTAATTAATTACATGATGCATAAACTTTAGAAATTAAAATTCAGACAAAAATAAAAAGGCAAGTAAAAGAGTGTATAATTATATATCTGGTCAAGAAAGAAATTCAATTTTCAGATATGTAGATATTTGATTGGATGAGTTAATTATTTCAAAGGTCATTCTAAATGTAGTTCTTATTATGGTCATCAATCATCATTGTATCAACTTTGATTATTTTGTGTAGTACATAGCTCAAAGCAATTTGAAACTGTACATATAGTATAAATTCCTCAGAATCCAGAAATTGGTTTAGATTCTTTTGAACATGACATAACCACAACTATTTGACCACTAACCAACTCAACATTTTTATCCACAAGAGGCAAAAGAATGGTATAAAATAATGTGAATTTCCAAAATAAAGATCGCAACAAAACTTTGCTAAAATAATTTGATATATCCAGGAGGCTAGAGAGTAAGGGATCATCTTAAAGAATAAAATATTCCATGAACTTAAATTTTGAATCATAAAACATTAGATGTGTACAGCTACAATACAAAGGATATAAGATATGTTTATTTAAATGGATTGTTGATACACACACAACGGACATAGGATCAAAAGAAATTTAAAACATGTGAAAGGTGACCACACAATAGGCAATAATAACTAGGTTTGTTATATGCAATGCACATGCAACAGTAGGTTAGCCACATCCATGGTAGTTCAACTTAAACAAAATTTCATACAAGTTCTACAAAGTAATTTATAGTTTCCACATAACAGTTAAAGTATTAAAATTGCATGCCTTTCGGTTCTTCAGTTTACTGTTTCTGCTGCTACCATTACTAGAGCCCATTCCTTGTTCTCCGATTTTATCTTCAAAGGGTAATGCTTTGATTTCATCAAAGAAACTTTCTGTTAGACCTTGCAACCTGAAATAGAATACACATAAATGCTAAGTGAGAAAAAGTATTTAATTAACGAGGGTACCATACATTTAATACTTTTTAAGACTAGAAATTTCAGGCCAACATTACAAAACACTTATCATACCCATTTCTTGATTTCTTCAAGTACTTTTCTCTCTTCCTCTCCTGTTTCGTAAGAGGAACACGAGTGAACAAATCCTCCTCTTGCCGAGAACGTTCCTCCATCTTAGCAATATATCTATCAACTTCTCTGCTAGTTCCCTCAAAATCTCGTATCTGGGTAGTAGCAGCAACGATAATTCATTACAAAAACTCATAAAATCGATATGATTCAACACCCAAAATAAACTATATAACGTCACCTCTTCAGGTCTTTCCTCCATATCATTCATCAATGTCCTGATATAATCACTCTGCTTAGCATTTTTCAGAATTTCTTTTTCTCTTCGCACGGCATTTCTTTCATGCTTTGAAGCTTTATCTAGATCCATCGAAGTAGGGGCAAATTTTACAGGTTGATACACATCATTCACATCCTACAGCATACAAGAATCAAGTTAGATAGATGAAAAGAAAACCTATCTTTTGCATGACATTACCACCCCTACAGGGTACCAAATTTATACTTATGTTATCTCATACAATTACTTATTACCTGCGAGGTCAAGTCTACTTTGCTGACAAGCATGTCAGGATTTGGACGATACTTTGATGCATCCTCACTCTTGCTGGATGCAACTGGCTCCTTCTCACTTTGAATATCACTTCTGGTTGCATTTTCACTAACTTTCATTAATTTCTGGATCTGGTATTGTTGTTTTTTGTCAATTGGCCGAATCTGCAACCAACCGGCATTAACACATTATCCTACCTAAATATAGATAGGTAAACCCAGAGAATTAACACACAAAAGCATAAAACCAAACCTTTTCTAAAAATAATCTTATCTCTACTATACTTCGAACAACAGGATGGTCCTCTATTGATAATCCCTTAGCCTTGCGCAATAAATAATAAACAAGGGATTGGCAATAATTCAAAAGAAGCAAATTTTTTGCTTCGAGAAAGCTAAATCCATCTGCTGTAGGATATTGACCTTCTTTCACCTGTAATAAGAGGCATGCCAAAAATCAACAAATTACTCATTGATATTAGATTAAGTATAGAACCGATGAAATTTATTATAACAGAAAACTTAATCGAAGAAATCGGAAAGGTGAGCAGCAGAAGCATGTACAAAAAAACTATAACATTATGAATTAGGAGATAATAAAAAATTAGAAGGCGTCTAAGGAACACTTAAAAAAATTGAAGGTAAGAAGAAGTACAAGAACAACTCACCATGGCAGTTAAAGATTGGATTTTACGCCTTAGAGTGTCAAGTCCTTCTTTCATTTCTTTCAACAATGCAGCAAGCTGAGATGCTTCTCTGCAAATACAATGAACAAAATTAAAATAAACCGACCTAACAAAGCTCCACTCTATTGTTTACATGTTAAGATGAAAAAACTAAGCAAGTAGCAGGTGATGCACATGCAAGCATGAAAAGAAAATTAAAATTCACTTTTGGTTGTCGTCATCGTTATTAACATTGTTCGCAGCGTTTTCCATGACGTGTCACAATTTCCAACAAGCTCCAACCCTGCATTTTGGGAAATATGATTGTAATTAGTTTTGATTCTAATTGAAATAGGTATAACGGTGGCGACAGACAAAAACATAACGAAACACAATTCAATCACATCCATTTTAGTGCGCATTAGCAGTGGAACTAGTAATCATACCTGTTCCGAGGGAGACTTCAGTCACCGGTGGCGTCGGCCAGTGGGGATGGAGGGCGGCGTCTTGGCTCGCGCAGGGAACGAAACGCGGCGGCGAGGGAACGGATGAACGAAGTTACGAGAGGAGGAAACAAGGAAGACGGACTCGCTCCGCGCTGTGTGTGTGAGTGAGTAGGAAACTTATTTTTACTTTTTAGGGTTTCACTCTTATGAATTATTTAAAATTTTTATTTAAATAATAATTAAATAACCTAAATAATGGAGAGAATAAAATTATGAAAATAGAATTATTTAATAATTAATATTGTGTAGGTGGTAGAGATTACTCATAATACATTGAAGTAACAAATTAAAAAATAATTTTTTAAAAACTCCAACCAAAACCAAACATATCATTAGTTTGATTAAATTAATCTGTTTAATCTATGGGTTAACCAATTTAATTGTTTGCCTCCGCAAATTTAAACAGAGAACTTATATTTGCATGACCATGGTATTGGAATCAGAATGGATCATTGTTTGGGCTGACCCGTGAGCCCAAACTATGAAACATTTTCCCACTAAGTTTTGCTCTTTGCACCATCTATTTCTTTAATTGCCCAACTGTTTTTTCACCTTTTTTTAATTTGGAGTTCTTCGATTTTGAAATAATTTCTCCTTCGTTTTTATTTAATTGTCTATTTATAGTTTTAAAACATTAATAACTAATTTTTCTAATAATGTTTAGGTAAGATAGAAAATATGTTAAATAGAGTTAATGTAATAAATGAAGAATAAATAAGACATTTTTTATATGTAATTAATACAATATATTACATTTCTTAATTTGTGTGATTTATAAAAAACATTAAAAGGTTCTAAAAATCATATAATAATATTATAGAGTTGTAACCGTCGAAAGTGGCGGAGATCATCAATTCATTAACTCTCAGCTAAACTCGGGAGTTAATACTTCAGAGATGCTTTATCTATTACTACTCCATTTTCACCGAAAATCTACTACTACTTCGTCCAGTTTTTACTTTTGATTTGCTTCTAATTATCTATTCATTTATAAATCCAATACAACATATAATGCTTGTTTGTTTGTAATGTTATCCTTATGGTCTCTTCAATTATTTTGTTCAGTTTATTGAAATATGAGAACATTAACTGATCATTAACTATAAAAAAAATGAGTAAAAACTTTTTAAAAAACACATTTAATAAATTCCTGAAAACACCAAAATTGATAATTAAAAAGAAGCTTAATAAACTATTGAGATAATCTATAAAATTATTAAATTGCCACCAAAGATATTTTTATATTATTCAAACTTCAAATTCCTAGTCATAAATGCCATTCTGAAATATTAACAATATATTTCAAAAGAAATGCTACGTAAGCTATAATCTGACCAATTGCTTGGTACAGTTTCTGTACTAAGTTTCCATTATCCTCGAATATTTTAGGTGATACGGGAAAACCGCGAATTGGGTTCTTCTATTCCTGCGTAAAGTCAGTTACTGTACTGTACATGCCAATCCTAAGCTTTTAGCTCACAATGCAACCACCACCAAGAGGCGCCATTTTCTCCAATTTCGTAATACGGTATTTTCCCAAAATATAATAAATTTTCGGGTTTAGAAACGCCAAAGTAGAACATCAAGTGTCCGTTTTTTACATGCGAACCAATGTCAAAAGTATTAAGCCGCACCCTAAAACCTACCAGTAAGATGTTTCTCTACTAGATTTTTCTTAATCCAATGCATTAAGTTAACACTTTTGTGAAGCATAAATGGTTTTCATCCACACAAATAAACAAATAAATAAATGAGTAAAAACACTACAATTAACACATGGCCTGCGGTCTTTTTTTTTTAACTAGCAAAATAAGCATATATATTATTTGAACATCACATGAGAACAAGATGTGCTCAGGCGAAGAAACAAAACAACAGCACAGGGCTAAAAACATGTCCTAAATAATGCATGCCAAATAAACCACCCATCACAGACGCCAGATAACAAAGCTGCAGCAAAATTAACTGCTTCCGGCTCAACCACAACTTATCAGGACGTGTTAAGCCATCATCCACAATTCCTATCCCAGCCTAATCAAAACCTGCTCAACCAATGCTTTCTAATCACGACATACAAGCACCACCAATGCTTCCTACTCACACCTGATCGTTTGACACCAACCTCTAATAACAGTACCCCTTTTACAGACCAATCTAATTCAGCACACATAACCCAAGGTGAACAGACCTAATTGCAAAATGAACAAACATGGCCTGCAATCTTACAACCATTTATCTCTTAAATCTCACAAGATAGAACCACTTAGATTCATCTTTAGCATATTTAAATCAAAGAGCCAAGAGTCGGAAACACTGTAATAAAATCATGAAGGCCTGGAAATTTTAACCACATGTGTATCACATCAATAACATCTTTTTGAATGGATGCCATCCAAACACGAGGAAGTTTACATCACTAACAATCTAGCAAATTTATAATGATCATTGGCCATAGGAAACGGGGGAGCACTAGCAGCTATCGTGTTTATTATTTTGTTTAAAACACTGCTTAATGCAAATTGTAAAACTGATCACTCACCAGGAAAGTCAAGCTAGGCAGGCCAGTAATGAAGAAAAAAGAAAGCAGAAGACAAATCAGACAGCTTCGTCTTCTACATAATTCACTGCCTGGTCCCAATAATGAGGAACACCAGCGTCTGCAAAAACTTTACGGGCAGCTGCTTCGGTGATGCACTCATGCACACTGAACCTATTGAAGCTTGGTTTGGCGACACTTCCTTGCCACACCAGAACACACTTATTGACAGGCTTATCTTCAACTTCATCTTCATCTTCATCTTTCTCTTTTGAAACATCACTCCAATTAATACGTCTAAGCATAAGCTTCCCATACCTCTTAATTGACTTGCTTCCACCTTCAACCACAACAACACTAATACCATCGCAAATCACAGCACATCCAGTCAGACGATTCTCTTGAGCATTAACATCAACTCTAAAGCGGGCCTTTGGATGTGAGAGGTCATTTATCTTGTAAAGGGAAACGATTGTCTCCAGTTTACTTGGGTCATCAAACAACTTCCTCTCCTTCTTCTCCCGCAGCTCAGCAGGAGTAAGCTTGCGTGCAATATTCCTATCTATGTGAGCCTGCTCACGCTCAGCAGCAGCACTACGTATTTCCTTTTCAAGCCGAGTAGGATCTTGAGTAGCTTCAGAACCAAGTACTTTCATTAAATTGCTAATCTTGACCTTTGGTTTTGGCGGTTCTATGACACCCTGTCTTATCATCTCCTGTCGATCTTTCTCCTTAGCTATACGCCTTTGTGTCCGGAGCTTCTTCTGCTCTTGCTTGGTTAGCTTGAGCGGTTGAGGTGGTGGTGGGGCAGGCTCAGCAGGTGGTTCAATTGGGCGGGGATGCTCCACATAAAAAGTGAGTTTGTCCATTTTCAGTTTATCTTCAATGATTCCGCTATCAATGTCACCATAATTTCCAGAATGCAGAAGAGGCATGTCCCTGATAAATTCAAACAGTCACTTGAATAAATATGAGCACATACACATCAGGGGAGAAACAATTATTCTGGTCACATTCTCAGCTTCTAAGTTTGCACTACTTGAAGAACAAAACAGAGTCCTCCTCAAAATAGGCAATAATGATATGCAAATAGAAGCTCATATCAAATTGTTCATTGTGAGGTAAGAGTAAGATTCCAACTATCCATTGTGTTTTCACACTTTCTATTCAACTAGTAGTATCCTTTTATTTCAAACAAGCTTGTTGCTTTGTATCTTGACTCTTGACTATCACTTCTTCTAACATGAATACAAGCATATATGACATTCAAGTAACTCCCTTAAAGCAATCCAAACACATTTACAAACACAAAGTTTATATAGAAACCAGTGATCCAAGTAGGTAAAAACTTACCACCACTCAATTTCTGGAATTTGGTCCTTGAGTTTTTCTTTAACAACTCGCTCTGTTACTTCTATTAAGTTCGGATTTATATCAGGAGCAGCCTTTGCCTTTGCCAACTGTGCTTGTTTGGCCTTGTGCTCTTTTGCTTGAGCTTCTCCAAATTTACTCTGCAAGAGTCAAATAGTAATCATGCAGTATGTACAGGGCAGTTGAAAAGATTTAAGTCACATGAGAAGTCACGAGAGGGGGAGAAGGGGTTGGACAGATAAAGATACCTTCAATTTTATTGTTTCAGCATCTTTTGACCATTTTCCTTCCTCCACAAATTGAAAACTCATCCTCTTGGGCCGCAAGAGCTTTGTTTTGTTGATACCCATCCTTGCATCAAAATGAGGATTAGATTCAGGATCGACATCCAATACAGGTTTTAGTATTTCAAATGCATCTTTCTTCTGTTTGTTAATGTTGACCTGGAATGTTCAGACATGGATCCAAACATCAAAACAAGAATCCCAAATACAAAAAGGTCACGAATATAAAGAGACAACTGACAAAATTACACACCTTTAATGTGCTAAGGTTGCTGGGCTTAGTCATGTTAACAACATTCCCATGTTCATCTATTTCCCGTCCCTGGGCATCAAGACGAAGAACTGGGGCCTTGGTGGGCTTTTGAGGGATAGCAACATCTGTTACCATCTGACCAGGAAACATATTTATCAGCGGAGCAAATTGTGGATCTTGACGAAACCCCATCCGGGCCGCAAGCTCTTGAGCACGCCTGACAGCTTCCAAGTTTGGTAGCGTTGCAATACCAGGAGCACTAGTGCCACCAGCTGGAGGATTTGCAAAATTCATAGTAGCAGTTGAAGGGAAAATGGACATGTTCGCAACATTCCCAGAAGAAGCTGAAGCAGAAGCAATTGATGCCACTCCATCACTGGAGGAGGGCACTTTAGATTCATTCATTGGACCCAAGTTTGAGCTTCCTTGCAAATTCTGGGCAGAACTTTTATTCAACTGCACAACCAAAACCAAAGCACTAAATGCAATCAGAGGAACATGCATAGTTGACAACAAATACTCATGAGTAGAACATACCTGAGGAATTTTCTTGAGCTTCTCGTTGAGCTCTTTCTGCATTTGTAAAGTTCTCTTAGCCTTAGCAAGGGCATCAATAGAGAGGCTTCCAGTTTTTCCAGCAGTTGAAGATGACCCATCTGTACTAGATTTTCCAGTAACCTCATGAGACCTGGTAATACTAACTCCCTTATTTTCATTTGTGGTAGAATTCGAAGATACCTTGATAGGAAATGAAGGAGGAGGGGCCAAAGATGTCTCAGGCACACTCGGAGGCGCCACAGCATGTGATCCCAAGGCACCCTGAAAGAGCAAACGATACAGTGAACGCGTGTCCCTCTTCAACTATTCCATAACAAACAACAGAAGGAACTAGGAAACACAAAGGACTCAACATAACGAAACAACCATCTTGTAAATCAAATTAAATATAAATTATAAGCATTCATACTCATAGAATTTGTCAGGTAACTAAGAGTAAACAAGCACATTCTCGATAAAGAGGGGAAGAAACTCACGTTTTGTGCAGAAGCAGTGCCATGAGCGACTTCATCATTGGCCTTAACAATAGCATCGTCTTGTTGTTGTTGTTGTTCTTCCTTATTGGCTTTATCCCCAAATCTCCTACGTTCCCTCCTACTTTCCTTTGTATCATCGGAAACCCTAATTTTCTTATCATCAAAGTCCCTGTCCTCGCTGTGGTCTCTCTCTTTGCGCTTATGAGAATGCGAAGAGTGTCGCGGTTCCACGGAATCTTCCCTGGGCTTAGACCTACTTCTGCTACCCTCTCTCTCTTCTCTTTCGCAAGCCTTATCTCTATCCCTGCTTCCTTCTCTGTCTTCTCTGTCCCTGGATTTGTGGTCGTGTTTGTGGTTCCTCTCAGATCGATGGTGGCGGTGGTCGTCGGAATCGCGGTGGCGCTTGTCGTCGCTCCGATGGCGCTCGGAGTGTCGATCTCTGCTTCTCTTTTCCGATTTGTCTCTTTCGTCCATTTTAGGGTTTGGGTTTGGGGTTTGGGTGATGATACGCTAACGCTGCTTGACTGCCACTCCCTCCTTTCCTCTCTTCAATTGTAGTATTTTGGGGATCTCATCATCCCCCACTCCCTAGCTTTTAACTTCGAAAAATATTAAATACTTTTAAGCCTTTTTCATCTCAACGTAACTCTTTAAAAATAAAATCAAGCTTGGTGCGGGTTTTTTTTCTCTGTGATTATATTAAGGCCTTTTTTTTTAATTCCTACCACTAACTATAACTTTTTGAATATAAAATGTTTAATTTATTCCTCTATTTTAAATTAAAATTTCCCCCCTTTTTTAAAAAAATTAACGTTCATGCTTTTCTAAATTAACAGCGAGCATGAATACAACTATCACATGATATTCTGAAAAAAAAGTGCTCATATTCTTCTAAAATATTGTCAAAGAAAAAAAATAAAAAAATAACTTGAAGATATTGTCTTTTTATTGGTATGGGATTTAGAAACTAAAACAGAACCATCTTAAGAAAAATAATTTAACGCATTGTATTGTTATATTCTTTTAATTTTATATCAGTTTTTTTTCATACTCAAATTTTTGAGGGTATTCATTTCAATACTCATTTTGAGTTTGTGAGTATATGAAGAAGGGAAGTGTTCTAACCCCTGGACTCACTCATTGAGCAATTCGCTTCAATATGGTGCAATTTCACAATGTAATATACAACTATCTAGGCCTAGACATAGTCAATACCTTTGTTTTTGTTGTGACAATGTTTCGTGGTACCCTACAGTTATTAAGACTTCACGACCAATTCAAAGTATGTGATGCCCCATTTAGCTTCCACCCACGGCGACTTGGTTATGACTTATGTGGTTGGTGCGTGTGATGGTGTTGAGTTTTTTGGTTCTCAAGGGGTTGGGGTTCGTTGTTTGTGTCCTTCAATTCCACTTGTGGTGTTTGTCATGTTGCTATATGATTTTGATCCTTTTGTTTATCTGAGAAGCAATTTGATTGAATCCTGTGTGGCGTTGGTCCCCTCGTCTTGTTCGCTACCACCATTCGGAACCGCGTAGTGGTGCCAACGGTGAGTAGTCCCAGGTAATTTATGTGTTCCTCTACATCATTGACAGTTGATTAGTGTCATTTTAGGGATTTATTCTTTAGTTCGAAGCAAAAGTAAAAGAAAAAATATATTTGGGGTTTAGGGTTTAGCTGTAAAGGGAATTGAATGTTGTAGATATTGAACAAGGAGAACCTTGGTGAAGATAAATTATGATACGTTTAGCTAATTAAACGGATAAGGTTGTGTTGTTGTTTTCCTGTTGATATTAATATTATGATGCACAAGTAATCTTTACTACATTGACATATATTGATACATTGATGTAGGGAGCAAAGAAAACCAGCATCTAAAGCTGATGATTCTATTAAAGGTGATGCCTCTGGTTCTCCTTTTGCTTCAGTTTAGTGGGAAATTAAATGATAACACTGAAAGGCTAAAAGGGGGTAGTGAAATTGATTGAAATTGATGTGGGATTAGATTGGGTGAATTAGTTAGTTTGTGTATTTGTTTGACATATAATAGGGTTTAGTTTAGTTTAGTTGTTTAGTTGGCATTTTTGAATTAAGTTGAATGAAAGATAAATATGTTTGTTTTCAATTTGAAAATGGAATTGAATGAAAGATAAAAGAAACCAAGTTATTACTTGTTAGTATATAAAATCTTAAACCTTACTATCCCTTTTTGAGAATAGGGTTTAACCATTAGGCTTTTCTTAGGATGTTTAATATTAGTATGTTCATCTTCTTATCTACAAGAATGAAGTTGGGGCCTTCGTTGTTTCATTGAGAGAATCGAATTAAATGTATGTGCCTAAGGCTTCCTCTTGTACAATACAAAATGATGAGGTTCATTCATTTTTTTCTAGAAAAGTTGAGTTCCTTGCTAATAAGAAAATGGTACAGGTTGGTTAAGTTATAGATGACGTTAATTAATTTTGGGAGAAGTACTTGAGTTATATGTTATGTAGTTAGTTATTTTGCTGAAGGAAAAATAAAAAAAAAATATGAGGGATTTTAAACTAAATAAACCTTCACCTTTACCTTATGTTTTAATGAATGTCCTTGTCCACTTGGTCTTATACGTTTTGTTCGTAACTGAATTTGACAATTAGAACTTGCTGATATGAATTTATTATTCAAAAATGGTATCCTGTGGCACAATAATAATATTATTATTTAGTTTGATTAGATAATGGTTCATTCATGTATGTTGCGATAATCCATAGGATATTTCCTAGGACTACATTAGGAGTTGGGTTATTAAGAAGGCAAACATTACAGAACCTGTAGGTTGTTGCAATGGATAGGTTGCAGCATATGTCCTTTTAATTTTCTTCTTAGCTTCTTGTTATAAACATGCCTTTAAATATTTTGTGGTCCATTAAAGTTTGAGTTAGAGTTGATAATCTGAGAGAGCCATGTTCACGCTTAGGCTTCACCATTGTTCTACTTTCTGAATAACTGCAATTGTAATATACTTGAAAAGGAACCAAAAAAACAAGAGATGATTAGTTTAGATTAGGTATTGTAAATCTACAATCCATGCAAATTGTAAATATTTCTTTTCACTTTTCACATTGGTTTATTAGAATGGAAGAGAGCAATTGAAATTGTGAAATTGCAATTCCCTTAGAGAAAATCAATGTTGTTGTTGCGTGTCAATTGAGTTGAAGAAAGTTGCAAATTGTATTACTAATATTGTGGTTGTTGTTCTTGGTTGCTGGTTGTTTGTTTCTTTTTGGAACATTGACTGTAACATCTTTAATAATTTGAAAGTAAATAAAAATGTAATTGGGCTTAAAATAATAATAAATAAGGAAAGTGAAGTGGAAAATAAGATTTAAAAATGAACTTTTAAGGAGATGGCATCAGGACCCTGACGCGTAGTGCGGCTGTGGCGTGTAGCGCCAGGTGAGAATTAATGACCTGACGCGCAGCGCCAATAGGGCACGTAGCGTCAGTGTCATGACCCGCTTTAAAACGAGGCATGCAAAACAGAATGTTAAAACATTTCTCCTTCTCTTTTTCCTTCTCCCCTACAATTTGTGGCCAAGGCTAGTGGAAGCTTGTGATTTATTGCATGTTTGGACATTGGGAGCTGAGGTAAGCCATTGGGGATTATTGATTTTGAAGTTCTTCTTCTCCTTCTCTTCCCCCTCTTCAAAATCGAACCATGCATGTGATATGGGGGTTTGGATTTTGTGTTTTTATGGACTTGAAAGCTTGGATTATGAGTTTAGAGGGGTAAGTAAGGCAATGTACTAATTGAGTTGGTGTTTCGGTGACCGTAGGTGTCAGAACGGATATCAGAGGAAAGATTAGGGAAATGAGTATCGAGTTCGGGAGCAAAACTATGAATCAAATGACTGGAGGACGCAACCGACACCAAAAGCAAATTATCAAAGCTTGTAATCGAGGTAAGGGGGTGTTCAGGTCGTAATTAATTAGGATTGGATTGTATGATGGCTTCGGGAAGCTTAGAATTTAATTAGGAGTTGTTAGAAATAATGCAGATTAGTTAAGTGTAATTATTATAATTATACATGTATGTTTATGTGTGATTAGATAATTGTTGAAGAAATACATTAATTTGAATTGTTAGGAGTTAGGAAGTAACGAAATAAGTATGCGAAATATATGCATGAGGGAGACTAAGTAAAACATGAGTTGTGATAAATGTTAATGATGTGTGATATGGCGTATGTTATTTTAATTATGCATAAACTGATGTGAATCATGAAATGATGAGTATGGAAATATTATAACACAGCTTGTGAGGGCTGGGTTGGTGTAGCCGCCTTGTGTGATGCTTGTATGTCAGTTTCAGCGGGAGATTGTTGATGATATGCCATGTTTGACGAGAATTCATATGTGATTTGTGACATCCCGGCGTTGTTGAGGGCAGGACGTGATCGTCGGTGCATGGGCACGGACAAGGAGCGGCTCCTGGCAGGCTTCCAGCGGGGAATGTGACATCCCGGGCACTGTTGAGGGCGGGGAGTGATCGCCAGTGCATAGGCACGGACAAGGAACGGCTCCTGGCAGGCTTCTAGTGGGAGGGACACATGAACGAACCGAATACATACCAAAATAAGAAGGATCCAAAGACTGTATAGGTATGAGACTATACAGTCGAGGATAGCTTAAAGGAATGAATTCGTATTACCTATACCAACAAATGCATTAGCCTTTTTGGTGGCCTATCACATAAGGACTCCAAAGTTAAGCGTGCTTAACTTGGAGTAATTCTAGGATGGGTGACCTCCTGGGAAGTTCTTGGGAAGTGTGTGATCGAGGACAAAACACATTGGAAATTGGAAAGGTCTCGAGTTGGTTTGTGGGGAGCGTTGTTCATTCCTGAAAAGCGGCCGGGGCGTTACATGATTATGTGGTGTGGGACGACCGAGAGTATGTGTAGACCCTCGTTTTCTAGCTCCCGTGGTTTTTGTGTCCGGTTGAGCTACCTAGTGGTTAAGTAGGACCCAGTGATTGAGGTGAAGAGTCAAGTAGGACTCGGTGGGCCAAACAGGGTCCACGAGGTGTCAAGTAGGACCCCTAGCTGAAGGCCGATCCTTTAGTATCCGGATACTAGAAGTCTGATATATATGTATATATATATGTGTGTGTGTGTGTGCGTGTCAGTTATGCATATATAATATGATTTTGATGTATGTGTATGATAAATGGTAAAATGAGGTTATGGTGTTTTATGATGAATTTAATAATTTGCAACAGGTGATTTAATATAAGTATGGATATATGTTTGATGCAATGTATGTGAATTTTGTTGCTTTGGAATTGAATTGAGGGTTAGGAGCATCATGGATTACCAAGAACTAGAGGAAATGAATCTAATTATAAGTATAAATGAAATGAAACTGGTAAGTTAAAAATAAGTTATTAGATAT
This sequence comes from Clitoria ternatea, assembly GCA_037962975.1. Taxonomy (NCBI): domain Eukaryota; kingdom Viridiplantae; phylum Streptophyta; class Magnoliopsida; order Fabales; family Fabaceae; genus Clitoria; species Clitoria ternatea. Next base: position 287,600,703 of record CM075670.1, read on the forward strand.
TTAGGTTCCTTCTTATTTCTATTCTATATTAATTATGATATATCAAACACTCACCCTTGCTGTGGTTTATTTAATTTAGTGACCAATGATAAGGAGGATACCAATGCCCCGGAGGTGCGCTAAGTGGAGAATTGATACCAGGGAATAATGGAAGATTGCAAAACGAATGAATTTATATAATGTTTAATGTATGTTATGTTCCATTGATTATGTTTGAAGATGATTTGGATTATGATGAATTGTTATGATCACTGAAGTTTGTGATTAGTGTAGTGATTGATGAATTATTTTAGTATGTGATGGACGTGATTACGATGTGATGGCTTGACGATGAAGTGGAGATGTTATTACTAATTGTATCGTGTGCGTGAATTAGGAAAAGTTATGTGAATGATGACACAGAGCCACTGTGTGATTGATTGTTGACATGGGCAAGTCTTGCATATAATGATGTGTTGTGTGTGTGATGAAATTGTGAAATTGGTGGATGCATTAATGAATTTGATGGTTTGTTGGAAGCATGCATGTAGTGGTTTTTATGTGAAATTAAGGAACTAAATAGGTGATTTTGAGATCCGACGGGTTTTAGGACCCCCGGAAGGGACTAATAGGTTCCCTAGGTTATTTAGAAATTGTACATACAGGCCTTGGACCATTTGGAGTCCATTTAGGGGGTTTGGTGCAAGGGTTTTGCACATAATTGGTTAAAACTGCATTTTGCGCATAACTCGCGCATATGATGGACTTTTGGTGAACGGGTAGCGTCAACAGTTCCGGAATGGGGAAAACATGTGACCCGCGAAGTTTCGTGGCAATCGAATCTGAAACGGGCCATTTGGACATGTTAAAAGTTGGCCGATTGGCCTAAAATGTGCATCAGGTACTGTCACTGATATGCTGACGCTGGGCGCCAGCCTGACGTGTAGCGTTAGGGCTGCGTTCTTGGCGTCACGCGTAGCGTGGGTCTGACGCTACAGTTTTGCGTTTCTCTTTAATGGTTTCTGAGGAGTTTCTAAATTGTAATATAATTTATATTTTGGCCTTATTTACAGAAAATAATTATTTTAATCAATGTTGAATTATTTATTTATTAAATTGCAAAAAATTTATCTCGAAATTTAATTATATGACTTCAGATAATTGTATAAATGATTTAGGACGTCTCATAGGTCATCCTTGAGTAGTCATCAATGATGGAGAGAAAGTATCTACCTTCTCCAAGAGATGGTTCTCTAGAAGGCCCCCAACAATCTGAGTGGACATAATCTAGAGTTCCCTTGGTAGTGTGGATAGCTTTTGGAAACTTGATTCTATGCTGCTTGTCATAAACACAGTGTTCGTAGAATTGAAGTTCTTTGAAATCATGATTTCCAAGCAAATTTTGTTTGTTTAGGATCATTATACCCTTTTCACTCATATGACCTAGTCTTATATGCCAAAGGTATGTTTCATCAGGCACAAATTTAGATGTTGAAGCTACAGAAGTTAATGTTGAGTTTACACAGGTAGTTCCTTGAAGCATCTACAAATTTCCCTTTTTGAACCCTTTCATTGCTACAACAAAACCTTTCTCAATTTTCATTACTCTATTTTCTGTCAAGCATTTGAACCCTTTTCATCCATGATTCCGATTGAAAGTAGGTTATTCTTTAATTCAGGAACATGTCTAACTTCAGTTAGAGTTCTAATAACACCATCATGCATTTTGATCTTGATAGTGCCAATGCCAACAGTTTTACATAGATCATCATTTCCCATGAAGACAGCTCCACTAGATCTCATCTTATATGTGTTGAACCAACTTCTGTTAGGGCACATATGATAAGAGTATCCCGAGTCTAGAATCCACTGAATTGCAGATTGTTGATAGTTGTCAGCAACAGAGAGCACTAGCTCATTTTCAGATGTGGACCCCTCATAGACAATGACAGCTGAAGGTTTTTTATTTTTCTTCTTGGGACAATCTTTCTTCCAATGTCCAGGCTCTTCACAATAGTTGCAGATGTCTTTTGGATTAAAATAGCTTTTCTTCTTGTTTTTTTCCTTTTTCTTACTGTTATTGGTAAAATTAGAAGCTACAAGACCTGCACCATTTGTTTCTTGTGTATTTGTAGTAGCCTTAACACAAAGTTCTCTTGAATGTAAGCTTGATTTCACCTCCTCCAAGGTAACAGATTCCTTTCCATTCCAACACTTAGTGAGTTAACAAAGCTTTCATAAAATGGTGGTAAGGAGGCTAATAGAATCATGGCAACATCCTTATCTTCTATCTTGACATCTATATCTCTTAATTCCATTAGAATAGAGTTTAATTCATCCAAATGTTCTTTAAGATATGTACCTTCTTTCATTTGAAGTCTAAACAAGCGTCGCTTATTAGAAGTTTGTTGCAGATAGATTTGGTCATGTATAGTTTCTCCAGTTTTAGCCATAATCCACTTGCAGTTTCTTGATTAGCAACCTCGTATAGAACCTCATCTGAAAGAGAGAGCAGGATTAAAGAGTGAGCCTTTTCTTCTTTTTCAGCAAGAACTTCAGTCTTGAAAACAGTGGCCTTTTCTTTTGATTCAGAGATTGATTCCTTCTTTACGCCTAAAGAAGCAAGAGGAGCCCAAACACGTTGTTCTTTCAACAAGGTACACATCTTGATTCTCCAGAGATTATTAATGTTGTTAGGGAGGAGCTAACTGTTTGGACTAAAGTGAATGATGGTTGTTTGGGCCGGGATGTATTTATCAAATTTTTGGGTGGAGACTAAAGTGTGAGACATTGTCTAGTTCAAGGACCAAGATGTTAGTTTACTCAAGATAGAAAGGTTGGAAAACATAATGGATTTATTGTGTTTATTATTCGATCTGATGCAAGTGAAAAAGGTTGAAAGACCATGTTGACCTTAGGTTGTGAAAGGAGTGGAAGGTATCCGTTGGCGTGAGTTGTCAAATTACTAGTAAATATAGAATGCCTTATGTGAAGGGATTTTTTTTGTGATCCTAGCCTTAATATATGTATAGCTAAAAATAGTTTACCTTGTATTATTTATTTGTCTGAGAATGGACATGTTGAAATGCCTTTGAACCTCATGTGTGATGAGATGATGCAAGTCTTTTATGTGTCAGTTATCTTTCAGTTATTTTCGTTAAATTAATTGACCATGTATTACTTCATTCAGCCTATCATATATATATATATATATATATATATATATATATATATATATATATATAGGATCATGTGCTCTTTGTATTCATTGATTCCATCAAAATAAAGTAATTATACTTTGTTCCTCCCGTGGACATAGCCTAAAGGGTGAACCACGTAACTCTCTCTCTCTCTCTCTCTCTCTCTCTCTCTCTCTCTCTATTGAATCTGTTTTTTAGTTCAAGGTGTATGTGTTCATCATTCTCTTATTCTGCATTTTAATTCTTCAGTATCACAATTTTTCTTAACAAACTAGTATCAAGAGTTCTGTTTTTTTTTCGATCAAGGGAAAGTACTGATCTGTTTCATTTCTTTTCTTTTATGCCCTCTTCCGTTGTAAAACTGTGATCATCCACGTTTCTGATGGTGTTCAACATGTTTTCACCATGAAACGTGGATGATCACATTTATAGTGAAAACCCTAAACATGTTTAACATGTTTAATGGTCGAATGGTTGATATAGAAATCGGAAGTAATATATTCTTTTTATTTTATAAAGGTATTGTAGGTTTCAAGGGGGAGGTAAGTGTCGGTAAAAATATCACAAGGTGTTTAATGAAATATATGAATGGAGATCCAAAGTTTATATATATTTTATTAAGGGTTGTTAAAAACCTTTGTGAAATATTAACGTGACACATGCATTTATCAATAGTGTGAAGGGGAGTTAGCAATTTAGACTAAATTAAATGACCATTGCTTGTGTGAAGGATATATTTGTTATTTTTTGGAATGGGAGACTAAACTGCAAGATATTATTTAACTCAGAGAGACCAAAATACTTGTTTACTCTTCCTAACCCATATAATCAATTTTTCATGTGTTGGGACAATATGCAAAAAATAAAAATTACATCCATCAAATTATGATTACATACGTGTATATACTCACCTATTGTCAATGCATTGTTATAGTCTTCAAATTTATTAAAAACGTCATCATCCATTTCTTTTCCACCCATCTACTCAAATAACCATTTATGAAATTACTTGTAGCAATATAAACCTAATTAACTTAATAAATTGTGTTGCATCGCCCCTTAATATCTCTTTCATCCTACTAATATAAATTATGCTTCATTATTTGACATGTTAATCTCCCAACTTCTTAGAAGTTCTTGTAGACCTGTTCTGCATAAGTGATCTTATTCATAGACACGAATGTATAAAAATTCAATTGCATTATGAGTCTAAAAATGAAAACTATAATCTAGAAATGAGCGGAAATCATAATCCGGAAGTACAAAAATATTGTAATCCAGACTGAATAAAACATAAATGAAACTAAATATTGTAGTTCGATAAATAAATCCTAGTTTATCTAAATTTTATGATGAGACATACCATTTGAAGATAAGGTATATGTTTTTTTTTTTTTGGAATGAAAATATAGAGAAAGTGTGGTGCTAAGATCAGTGCAAGGAGAAATTCCCAAATTATTGACCGATTCATCAATTTTTTCTTTTAATTGCACCAGTTGGTCTAATGTTTAAAACATATTCTATAAAAATTAAATGTAGCCTTAACAATTTTATCCATAGTTTTGTGTGCAGTTTTTTTCTTTTTAAAGTTCTAAACAAGGATCTTTGTATGAAATAAGATATTGCTTTTATTCTATTTTTCAAAATATAATCAAATGTATGTACAGAACCATGTCAACCTCAGGCTCCTGTTTCCTAATAAATTAAGGCCCAAAATTATACATTGACCAGAAGCTACAGGAATATACAACCCGAAAATGACAGTGCAAGGATCTTCACCGGTGACTGAAGTCGTCAAATAATAGGAAATCGTTAGGTGAGTGGATGATGCTGGATAGAAAATGTTGGGTGAGAGATGCAAGCAAGGCTCTTTGTTCACCAATGACTAAAGTTGCCACAGGAAATACTCAATGAATAGCAACCCACATCAACCGTGCATTGCCCAAATATCAAGTCCCATGTGCGCTTTCCATTCCAAGCGCGCCTCTTCTCAAGATGTCTAGCTTCAACTGAGGTACATCTTAACAGAGAAAGATCATCCTGTCCCGTGTCTGTATCCATTTAAGAGTATTTCAGAACTAGATGAATGGCGCGCATGCTCAGGCAAAAGTATAAGAAATTCTTTTGATAACTATAAACATATCTATTCATGAAAATCTTCATATGGTGAGGATCCACTTGAAGAATCACTGTCAAATGGAGTTGTCTCTCTAGGGGATGATGGTAGTGATTCTCTTTGTTGTGAAGATGAACCTGAAAGAGATTGAAACTTCATTCCTCAAGTAATCATATGAACATGAAGGGTTTGATTAGCAAGGATGCATCAACAAAATCAGGAAGTCAAATATTGGTACACAACAACTTTTAACAGTGAAGTAAATGACAAATTTCACAAAAAACAACTCAGCTTAGAATAGTTAATTTTCAAGCTTAGAACACATCCGATGAATTTAGAAAGATGATTGGTGTCTGTAGTAATTACCAGATTCAAAAGGCCAGAATAATCTTAATGCAGTTCGGAAAAACAACTAAACACACAGTCAACGTAGAGCACCTCACAAAAAGTATAAACATACAAATGTTATACAAACTAAAACTGATCACCAAAACGAAGTTACTACCATAGTTATCAATGGCGAGCTACTGAAATGCTGAAGTTTGAATAGTGGTGCATTTTTTAACAGCAGATAGAGGACCTAATGGTACTCTAGCAGCACTAGAGTGAAAATTTTCAAACAAAAAATCCATTTCTCCCCCTCAAAACAGGATTGTTTTCCTGGATTTATTTAGGGGCAACAAAATTATAATTGTTAAGGTTGTAACATAGTCATGGTTTAGTCCTCTACCAAAAAAGAACATTATTATTTCCCCCTCCCCTTTCAGATTTTTTTAAAGAAAATCTCTATTTGGGTGAAGTTTCCAATATCCCGTGACAGGCACATTGAGTGACCATCTTTTATTTGTTTTCTTGACTTTCATTGATATACACACCTTTATATTTTGCTTAAGATCAATGACATTTTACAGTTAATTGTAAATGTGTCATGAATTGAATATTTTCTTTTTAATTTTTGATAAGCTATATGTATGTAGTATAAATTATAAAATTCCAAATTATGGCCATCTTGCTATGCATGTGCTTTCCTACTATGGGTTTTTGGGCTAGTCACTATCTTGATGAGTATGGTTACTATCATGAGTTAGCAATCATGTATAATCACCAAGTAATACAGAAATCAATGAACTACAAACCCATAATGCTGTTACTTTATTTTAACAATCAACCATGAAGGATAGAATCAATAGAGAGAAAGCAATAGATAAAGAGATCAAGGGGCAAGACAGGTTCCGAATTTATGTGCTAGGGTTCAGCAGAAGAGCCATCAAAGGTTACTATCACGAGTTAGCAATCATGTGTAATCACCAAGTAATAGAGAAATCAATTAACTAAAAACCCATAATGCTCTTACTTTATTTAAGCAATCAACCATAAAGGATAGAATCAATAGAGAGAAACCAATAGAAAAAAAGATCATGGGACAATAAATGTTCTGAATTTGTGAGCTAGGATTCATCAGAAGAGGCATCAAAGGTTTCAACAACAATAATAATATAGCTTACCCTATCTTATCCTAGTCATATCTAACTCATCTCTCTCCCTAAGATAAGATTTACATTAGGCTAATAGGATAGGATAGGCGACACGAAAATTTATATATCATATTGGCATCACAAACATCAAATTAATATAGGATATGATAGCTATCCTATCAGATCATATCTTGATTCCTAATTATCCACCAATGAGCCCTGCATGTTATTAAGGTGTCCCACATTGGTTACATTGGCTAGATATATGGTCAAAATACTCCTTATAAGATTTGTGGTAACCCTTCTTTGTTGAGCTGGCATTTGGAAGGAGTTAAGTTCGTCCACTTTCTAATACATGTACTTTTTCTTTGTCCTTTCCAACAGTATATTCTTTAAAAAAACAAAAACCTTCCATGAATCAAATGAATATTAAGTAAACATAGAGGATATAGGCAAATAGCAAAGAAGTGACAAACAAACCTTTCTGTCCTCTAGAACGGAACTTCTTAGTGTGCCTCCTGATAAGCTTTTTGGCTTTTGTAATGGTGAGCTGCCTAGCAAAAGGAGAGAACTCCATATCACTTTCACTCCAATCACCTTGAAAATCATTATCTGCTTCTCCCCTCATAGTTCGGAGCACAAATGCCTTTGCCTTGCGGCGTTGGGTGTTGAAGAGTCCTCTAATGGATGTTACAAATCCATCACCTGCACCATCACTTGGACGCTTAGGCCAAGATGGTGGATATTGATCAGATTTTCCTCCCTGACCTTCATTGTCACTAAAATTGAGGTCAATTTCAGGCACACCAGCTCCAGTGGGCTGACTTTGACCTTTGTCTTTAAATTTCCTACCCTATATGATCAACATAAAAGAAGAACATTTAAGAAGCATAAATGGTTAAAGTTTCCATCAAATAAATCTATTAACCTAATATGACATGCATTTTTCTTTTTTTCTTTGATGAAAACTAAGAACTAGGAACTAATCTGGGGAGGGAGATACCCTACAAATCCTCCCTAAGAAAACTAACCAAGAAACAAGGACCAGAAGAGAAAAAAGAACACCCTAGCTGATTTGAGTAACCTAAGCCAGCAAGATGATAAGCACAACAATTATCCTTCCTATATATATGTGTCTAACGATAACACACCAATCACAAAGGAGTTTTCTAATATCTCTTGTTAAAGGTTCCATCCAAAACCAATTAACGATGGTTGGAGTAACCCAACAGGTATTTAAACCATGCGAAATATTGAGGCAGGCGATGTAAGACTTTCAAAACGCCCCCTCCAACGAAACCTTACAGACCAGGCAAAGAGTAACTTTTAACCCATAATGAAATGACAACTCTTGGCCCATAACAACCGGAAAGAATATTCTGGCTCTGATAATATGTTAAAGGTTCCATCCCAAAACCAATTGGCGTTGGTTGGAGTGACCCAACAGGTATTTAAACCATGCGAAATATTATGAGGCAGGTGCTGTGAAACTTTCAATATCTTTAATAAAGGGAAAACAGTGATGTTCCTTGGAACAGTCACCATAAACCATTTTAACTACTTCCTCTGATCATTTTTATTAGACAAAATTAACCAAATCATCAAGACTAATAAAAATGGTTAATTGGTAGTTAAGTTTATCGGTTTGTTAAAAAATAATAATATTCCAAGTTTACCCCTATGAACTTATTTAATGCGTTTGATAATAGTGAATATAGTAATATCCCTCTTCTTTTGATTATGGCCAATCAAAAGTATATAAGGTGGAGGGTAATCCTCATTCTATGAGCTAACTTTTAGGATTGAGTTAGACCCAATACCCAAATTTAAGATGGTCTCAGAGCCTATCCTAGATCCGTTGTTGGGTCACCCATGTTGTCCACACTTGTGGGGGTGTTGTATAAGACCCACAGGTCACCCATATTCATACACACTTCATTCCTTGTGAAGGGGTGCGTTAATAAGTCCCACTGGCCACGTGTATTCATCCGCGTTTTATTCCTAAGTATGAAGGGGTGTGTTAATAAGTCCTGAGGGCCACCCGTATTCATCAACGCTCCATTCCTGAGCGTGAGGGGGTGTGTTAAGAGTCCCACATTGGCTAGAGATATGACCAATCAAAAGTATATAAGATGGAGGGTAATCCTCATACTATGAGTTAACTCTTAGGATTGAATTAGACCCAATACCTAAATTTAGACGGGTAAACAAAGAAATATTAATAAATGCTTCATAAAAATTATAACTATACCTTAGAAAAAATATCACAAAAAAACTTCAAAACTATGCCTTATAAAAAGGACTGGAGGGATTAGAATCTAAGAATCCAATTCCACAAGTAGCCTGTTGATGCTGAGGTTCTTATCTAATTGAAGACCAAGCAAGAGACCCCAAGCTCTTGCTTGAATTGAGGAGCAGAAACCAATGTTGCCGTTTGTTGATTGGTAGAGGCTATTTTAAATTGTATCAACAAAAATAATAATCTCACTCAAGTTGTGTCAAGATATGATGTTTTCTTAACTTTTTTTATATCTCTTTTCCCCTTAAACCTTTCTGCATTTTATTATTCAATCTGAACTGTAACAGCATGTTTGTTTTACAATGTCCTCGTAAATTTGCAGCGCTTGTAAATAGCAGTCTAGCAGAAATGAGTACATTGGAAAAAAACAGGGTTGTATATAACTATTAACAACAAAATGAAAGGAGAGAGGAAGCTGAAAGTCATCCATCACCTGCATTCCAGTTACAGATTTTAAGACTCCCCAGATAATGTGTTTCTTAACTCGTGAGAAGAGTCTTCTCCAAGTCCCAGTAAACTCAGTTCGGTGAAATTGGTCCATTAATAATTTGAGATCATTTACAACAAATCTTTGCCCCTCGTATGTAACCAACAACTCAACCTATAAGAAATAATGCACGAAATTCAGAAGAAATTTGAAATATTGCATTAAAAGTGTGATTGATAGATAATAATTTTGCCTATGGGCCAAAATTGACCAACCTGGCTAATTCTGATGTTGTGAAACTCCATCATCTTTCGAGGCCTAGATCTCTTTTCTTCATGTGACTTGGCCACCTTTTTTTCTTCATGGGATGAGCGACCACCTTTGACACTTTTTGAATCTTTTGATTTATTCTTAGTGGTTTCATCTTGTTGCTCGGTAGAACCAAATGGGACACTTTTCGAGGAAGAGAAGCTTTGTAACACAAGTTCATTAGCTACAGATTCAGCCACAGTCTCTTCCCAAGTTCTGTCGAAAGATGATGTCCTTCTTAACTCGGGGGTCGTATCAGTACCAGAGTTTGCTTTGACATGTTGTGCTTTCGATGCCTGGAAGCAGGTTCAAGAAACTTGTCATGAGAAATGAAGCATCTAAAGTTAATAAATTGGGACATACCCTGGAATTATTAGTAAATCTGACTTAAGAACCATGTGTTAGACAATTAATCAAATACTCACTTGAGCGGACTCAACATTGACTGAAGGCTGACTTGTTGCGGGAAATAGCACTGCAGATATGCCAGATTTGGATGAGGCCTCAGACTCCTTCGTTGAGTGACTGCTTGAAGCAGAAGCTTCAAGAATTGAACCTTTCTTTACCCGCCTTGCACCAGCAGTGGTTGAAACCTTCCAAACTTCCTGTATAACCACTATTTTAACTTCTGACATGATTTTCTTCTAATTTAACATTGGTTGGACATTATTAGATTTGTAATCCTAAACTAACCTGTCGGCGTTGGGAATCCTGTTCTTCTTCTGGGAAGAAATATTCCCACATCATTCTGTACATCGTTTCTGTTAAATGAATCTTAAGGGGATAAATCTCTACCTGTGGTGAAAAGTAAGTTCATATTAGAAACAAGCTGAACCATTGTAGATGTAGACAGTACAAGCAAAACTCTCACAAGTAATAGCAAGTTTTACTTTCTGATTCTAAAAACCACACTCAATGCAAATTTAACATTTTCTAGCTCCTTGATATGATGTTACACTTCCATTGCTGGCTGTTTAATGTGAAAATGAAATTCCAACTAATAGATTTTAACATCAAAGAGAGGTGTATCTCAGGAATATTTGTTGATGATAGCTAACCAGTATATCACATCAATACCAGCAGAGCACAATACCTAAAGGCTACAAAACTTGTAAGTACAAGATTAATTACATATTAATAACCTTCCAGCTTTAAAATGCATGTTCGATCTATTCCTTGTCACAATGATGCCTTATCAGGTATCTAATAAATCTTTATAGTATACAGGAAGAATCAGTGTGTCTAACTTGGCAATAATATATTATCTTCTGATAGAGTCTGTTAGAGTATACTAGTGCAGTGGCAGAAGGCACGTGGCCTATCTGTAACTGAATTAGTTTGGAGTTTGGACAGCTGTGTAACTAACTCACACTAAGTTAGTTACAAGCTGAATCAGCACATGCTGAACTCATCCCCTATAAATACAATGTACAAGCTTCTAGCTAAACATGAAAAGAACTTACAATTCAGAAATTATTCCCTTTCAACTTTCTCAATGCACATTACAAATCATAATAGGGTCTACTCATATGCTCTCAATTTTTAATCAATGACCACCAATTAAAAAAAAGTAAGAAATAAAAAGGCCAAATTAGGATAAGAATGGATTCTATTTTTTCACATTGAATTTCCTCGAGTTTAGGATTCAAAGCAACCTTAAGGAAATGATTACCTCAAAAAGTTCAAGGGGAGAATTTCCATCCTTCGGCGATCCCTGTTGTGCATCCACTCGAAGCATCACATTTCTGGAAAATAAATTAAAAATGAAGCGGTTAGCATCCATAAAATACTTTCAACAAATACAAAATATAGCAGGATTTAATATGCAGTTGCTCACTCTTACAAAATGTATAAAATCTTTTAAAATACCATAAATACAAACATCATATAACCATCCTCCAAAGGAGCTACTTCAGAGATATACGTATAAGGGGGCAGAATTTTCCCATTTTTAGGGGCTGTTTGGTTTCAAGAAACATTTTCTATATCAGTCTTAATTACATAACTTTCATCTTATTTTTTGTTTCCAAAATTTTGTACAACAAACGCTGAAAACAATTTTTTTTTCTATTACCTATTCTTAAATTTAGGTATTGGGCTTAACTCAATCTTAAAAGCTAGCTCATAGGATGAGGATTACCCTTCACCTTATATATTTTTGATTGGTCATATCTTTAGTCAATGTGAGACTTTTAACACACCTCCTCACGCTCAGGAATGGAGTGTGGATGAATACGGGTGGCCCACAGGACTTATTAATACATCTCTTCACACTCAGGAATGGAACGCGGATGAATACAGGCTACCAATGGGACTTATTAACAAACCCCTTCGTGCTCAGGAATGGAGTGTGGATGAATACAGGTGGCCCGTAGGACTTATAGAACACCCTCACACTCAGGAATGGAAAATGAAAATAGAAAATATAAAACAAGGTGATAATTTTATAATTAAAACTAAAATAGAAAATGAAAACATGTAACTTTTTCTAAAACCAAACAGGGGCTTAAAGAGGTTGAATTGCATGCAGAACATATTTTTACTGTATAAGCAGAAAATCTTGTGCCAAAAGACACAGGATAACACAAGCAACATTTCCACATTCAATGGAAAAGGCATGACTTTGGGAGTCTTGTGCCCCTGTTAAAAGAAATCCCGTTGTTAAAAGAGAGAAAAACAAAAAGACATATGAATTCCGTGTGTTTTGTGATCACCCGGAGCTTTGTATTTATAGGGATTTTGTACATAAATACAGAATATACAATTAGAGATATGATTGATATATTTAGTCCTAAAATATATCTTACTATATTTACATCATTCTAACACTCCCCCTCAAGCTAGAGCATATAAATCATATGCACCAAGCTTGTTACATATATAGTCAATCCGAGGGCCCCTTAGAGACTTAGTAAAAACATCCGCCAACTGATCATTAGAATTAACAAAGCTAGTGGATATTTCACCAGATAAGACTTTTTCTCTAACAAAATGACAGTCAACTTCAATGTGCTTCGTCCTCTCATGGAAAGTTGGATTCGAGGCAATATGCATAGCGGCCTGATTATCACAGATAAGTGTCATCTGTGAAACCTTTCCAAATTGAAGTTCTTGAAGTAATTGTTTGAGCCATATGAGTTCTTGACTAGCTATAGTCATAGCACGGTATTCTGCCTCTGCACTGGACCTGGCTACAACGTTCTGTTTTTTACTCTTCCAAGAGACAAGATTACCTTCGACAAAAATACAATATCCAGAAGTGGACCTTCTATCAATGGGAGAGCCGACCCAATCAGCATCAGAGTAACCCACAACTCGAGTGTGTCCTCTATCTTCATATAACAGGCCTTTTCCAGGATCTTTCTTGACATATCGAACAATACGAGTCACTGCATCCCAATGTTCCTTACAAGGAGAGTTTAGGAACTGACTAACCACACTAACTGCGAATGAAATATCTGGGCGAGTGACAGTGAGATAGTTCAGCTTGCCAACTAAACGTCTGTATCTCTCAGGATCTGGAAGGGGCTCCCCCTGATTTGGTAGGAGCTTGACATTGGGATCCATGGGAGTGTCAACTGATTTGGAGTTTAACATCGTTGTTTCTTCCAGAATATCCATTGCATACTTTCTTTGGGATATGACGATTCCATTTTTGGATTGCGCTACCTCTATCCCCAAGAAATATTTGAGTTTGCCAAGGTCCTTCGTCTGAAAGTGCTTGAAGAGATGTTGTTTTACCTGTGTAATACCAAGGTGATCACTGCCAGTAATAACAATGTCATCCACATATACCACTAAGTAAATACAACCAGCAACTGAATGACGATAGAAGACAGAGTGATCTGCTTCACTCCTGATCATGCCAAACTCCTGAATCACAGTACTGAACCTGCCAAACCATGCCCTGGCTGTTTAAGGCCATATAGAGATTTTCGCAAGCGACAAACAAGTCTAGAAGACTCCCCCTGAGCAACAAAACAGGGAGGTTGCTCCATGTAAACCTCTTCAAGCAAGTCACCATGAAGGAAAGCATTTTTGATGTCCAATTGGTATAAAGGCCAGTGACGAATGGCGGCAATAGAGAGGAAGAGGCGGACCGAGGGCATTTTGGCAACAGGGGAGAATGTATCTCCATAATCTAAGCCGTAGATCTGAGTATAACCTTTGGCGACAAGGCGGGCTTTGAGGCGGTCAATTGATCCGTCCGGGCCAACCTTCACCGTATACACCCATCGACAACCAACAACAGACTTCCCCGGTGGTAGAGGAACGAGATCCCAAGTTCCACTGCTTTGTAAGGCACACATTTCATCCATCATAGCTTGTTTCCATCCTGGATGAGTAAAGGCATCTCCTGCATTCTTAGGAATAGAAACAGAGGACAAAGAAGAAAGACAAGAGTAATAGGATGGAGAGATGCGATGATAACTTAAAGCAGTATAGTGAGGAGAAGGATTACGAGTAGAACGAATACCTTTGCGTAGGGCAATAGGAAGATCTGACTCAGGAGGCGGGACCGGAGAAGAGGTCGGATGAGTGAACCCAGAATGTGAGTCTACAGTCTGATCGGTGGCAGGCTGTGGTGGTAGAGGACGAGGACGACGCTGATAGACCTGCAAAGGAGGAGGAGGAAGAGGATCTGGAGAGGGAGGAGACTCCTCAGGAGGAGAAAAAAGAACAGTAGGTGTAGTCACAGGAAGAGGAGGCTCCGGTGGAGGTGTTTCAGACTTAAAGAAAGGAACATCTTCAAAGAATGTAACATCTGCAGAGATAAAATACCTGCGAAGGGAAGGAGAGTAGCACTTGTATCCTTTCTGAGTACGGGGATACCCAATAAAAATACATTTATGAGATCGAGCAGATAATTTATCAATGCCAGGACCAAGGACATGAGAGAAACAAGTAGAACCAAAGACGCGAGGAGGAAGAGAGTGAAGAGGACGATGTGGATATAAGACTTGATGAGGAATTTTACCTTGAAGAACAGAGGAAGGCATACGGTTGATGAGATAGCAGGCGGTAAGGACGACATCACCCCAAAATTGAAGAGGAACATTAGAATGAAGAAGAAGAGTCCGAGTGGTTTCAAGAAGATGTCTATTTTTACGTTCAGCAACCCCATTCTGTTGGGGGGTATGAGGACAAGAGGTTTGATGCAACATACCGTGAGATGCCATAAAAATCTGAAATGAGTTAGACAAGTATTCACGTGCATTATCACTTTGTAAGGTACGAATGGAAATCCCAAATTGAGTTTTTATTTCATTAAAAAAAGACTGAAAAATAGTGAATAATTCAGAACGATCTTTCATTAAATATATCCAAGTACAACGGGAAAAATCATCAATAAAGGTGACAAAATACCTAGATCCTAAAGAAGACACAATACGACTGGGACCCCAAACATCCGAATGAACCAAAGCAAAAGGGGACGAGGCCCGATTATTTATGCGAGTAGGAAAAAAAGTACGAGTATGCTTACCTAACTGACAAGACTCACATGACAAAGATTCTAAATTAGAAAAACGAGGGACTAATTTCTTGAAAGCATCGAGACCGGGATGTCCTAACTGAGCATGAATAAGAAGAGGAGATGCGGAAGCCGAACCAACAAGGGATGGTCTGTTAAGTTGATAAAGGCCATGAGACTCACATCCGAAGCCAATCATCTTCCCCGTATTCCGATCCTGCAAAGAAACTGAATCTTTAGTAAAAGAGATGACACAATCAAGAGTACGAGTAAGCTGACTAATGGATAACAAATTAAATAGGGCACCAGGAACGGATCTGGCAGCAGCGGAAGAGCAGAAGACGGTGGAGGAGCAGGCTTTTTTTTAAAAATGGAGCGTTTTTTTAAAATATTTTATGGTTTGGTATAGTTAACAAAATATTTTTGTGTCTGGGGTAAAAAACATCCCATCACTGATTATATTTCGCATAGTGAGAATAAGAAATGTCAAAGACATGCATTTCGCAGATTCCATGGACGAAATGGTGTAGATTTTGCCATGTGTCAGCTCCTGATGAATTTCTCCTAATGAGAAGGAGAAACCCCGGTCAATGTCACGTCAGTCAGCCATTTCGCCTAGTGAGAAGAAGAAATA
Organism: Clitoria ternatea; assembly: GCA_037962975.1. Classification (NCBI taxonomy): domain Eukaryota; kingdom Viridiplantae; phylum Streptophyta; class Magnoliopsida; order Fabales; family Fabaceae; genus Clitoria; species Clitoria ternatea. The sequence continues at coordinate 287,616,615 of CM075670.1, forward strand.
CAGGTCAATGTCTTTTCATTGGACAACCATGCGAAATGTCAGTAAAAAAATATAAAAAAAATATAAAATATAATTTCTTTAATAAAGTTTTCATAAAAAATAATATTAAAAAAATATAAATAAACGATTTTGAAAATTAAAGTAACTACAAATTTTTAAAGTTGTATTTAAAATTAATTTAATAACAGTTATTTTTAACAAAATTCATTAAAATTTTATTTTAGAAAAATTTAAATTACCAACCCCATCACATTAAAATTTAAATTGCATTTTTAGTGTTATATTATTTAATGTTACTTGTATATCTCAAGTTAAAAAATTGGTATATTTATTTTGAATTTAATTTTTTATTTCAATTTTATAAAAAATTAATTTAAATTTTTCTAAAATAAAATTTTAATGAATTTTGTTAAAAATAACTGTTATTAAATTAATTTTAAATACAACTTTAAAAATTTGTAGTTACTTTAATTTTTAAAATCGTTTATTTATATTTTTTTAATATTATTTTTTATGAAAACTTTATTAAAGAAATTATATTTTATATTTTTTTATATTTTTTTTACTGACATTTCGCATGGTTGTCCAATGAAAAGACATTGACCTGTATTTCTTCTTCTCACTAGGCGAAATGGCTGACTGACGTGACATTGACCGGGGTTTCTCCTTCTCATTAGGAGAAATACATGTCTCTGACATTTCTTATTCTCACTATGCGAAATATAATCAGTGATGAGATGTTTTTCACCCCAGACACAAAAATATTTTGTTAATTATACCAAACCATAAAATATTTTAAAAAAACGCTCCATTTTTAAAAAAAAGCCGGAGGAGCAACCTGTATGGTGCGAGGAGGGCGACCATGGAGTTTCCAGCACTTATCAATGGTGTGGCCTGGTTTGTGACAATGATCACAATGAGGACGTGGCCTACCCCCTCTACGAGGTGCAGAGTCGCTATTGCATGAAAGCAAAGCGGAAGAATCAAGATGAGAAACAGTCGAAGCAGCAGAGGAAGGTATGGAGGGAGATATAGGGCCATGAATGTTAGCCCGAAGGAGAGTGGCCAAAGCACCATCCAAAGTAACCTCTGTGGGGCAACCCAAAATCTGATCACGAGTAGAAGAATACTCAGGAGGTAGGCCATATAAGGCAAAGGACAAAAGTAATTTCTTACGGTTCTCAAGCTCAGCCTCAGGAGTAGCACCAATAGGAAGCATCTCATTGAGTTCACACAAGAGATTAGTCACTTTGCCCACATAAGTAGTTATAGATCCATGAAACTGTCGAGAGCCAAAGGTGGTCATAAGGTCCTCACTAATTTGATAGAGTCGCCGAATATTGTTGGTGAAGAGTTGCTCGGCATGGTCCCAAACTCCCTTGCAGGATTTTTGACCACGGAAGCAATCACGATGGGATGGGGCAATAGTGTTCCGCATAATTGCAAATAGTTGAGCATCAATTTTCCTCCACCGCGGTCGGTCGGTTTCGGGGATTTCAGTTTCGGATTGTGTGAGGTGGGTCTCATAACCTAGCCCAATAAGCCAAATTTTAATATTAGAGGCCCAATATGAGTAGTTTTTGTCATCTAACAGCTCGGAAGAGAGGAGGGCAGTGAGGGAAGTGCCCGAAAGCAAAGAATCAGACTTAGTATCACCGGGATTAGCCATGGGTATGCTGGTGGAGAGAGAAAGACAGGGGCAGCCTTGAAAAACGTGCCAAACAGCAAGGAAAAAGTGACCAAAACGGAAAACGAACACCAGATCGAGGAAGAAGAGGCCGAGGCGAGCAGAACCCAAGAAGGCGTGACGTCACCGGAGGTGAGACGCGCCGTCACGCGCGGCTGAAAGGGGCGGCGCGTGGGTTTCACGCGCAGAGGAAGAGGCGGCGCGTGGGGGCGCGTGAGAGCTCCGGTGGGGGAGGGCTTCCGGGGAAACGCCGATCTGGGCAAGGGGAAGCCAGTCGCAAGGTCGCCGGAAGGAAATGGTGGCCGGAGATGGTAGATCTGGGACGGCAGCGCGGAAAACGAGGTGGGAGGGAGGGAAAAATTTTACGCAGTGAGCAGTGGCTCACCGGAAAACACGGAATAGGATGGATCTCTCGTTAGGCTCTGGATACCATGTTAAAAGAGAGAAAAACAAAAAGACATATGAATTCCGTGTGTTTTGTGATCACCCGGAGCTTTGTATTTATAGGGATTTTGTACATAAATACAGAATATACAATTAGAGATATGATTGATATATTTAGTCCTAAAATATATCTTACTATATTTACATCATTCTAACACCCGTAATAAAATGAGTTGAAAGCCATCATGAATTGGTATCACTTATTATCTATCACTATGATCTTGTAATCATTTCTAATGGTACTAATATATAATGGGCTGCAAATTTTAGAAAGCCTATTTCCATGGCCCAAAACTGACAAAGGCAGGGCAGATACAGATCAGGGACAGGGAAAGCAGCACAGGGAGATCAGCCAAAAACGTGTGTGGAAATTAAAATACTATTGGATATTTTTCATATATTTCAACAATAGTTTACGTTCATATGCAAAGAGGTACATCATCTTTTAAACTTCCTGTATGAACTTTTTACAGGAAGAAAGTAACGAGGGGGAGAGAAAGTAGTACGTCTACTACATATCGTGATGAAAACATGAGGTGCACTTCTGACTTATTGGGCTTGTAGACGTGTTAAAAATCTATAACATGATCACAAGCACAAAAAATGGGTACTGAAAGAGAAAAAGAGGAAGGATGGAGTTGAACTGGAACTTCAACCACAATGATAACACAGCCTCCCCAATGATTAAGACAATGTTTAGAAATTAGCAGAGCAAGGAAACAAATATAATAACATAAACCCACAAGCACCAATAAATTAAGAGAAAGTCTGCTAAAAATTTACATACTTTCCCCATTCGGATGGAGGATTCCATGCTGACAAAAGCATATCAGACTTGACATTAGGCAGGCAGTTTCTGACAACAAAATATTTTGTTGTAAACCGAGCAACACCGACATCCTTGTAATCACGTTCAAAGTCATATATCTAAGTGTTCGGTAATATGAAACTGAATTAGCATAATCTTGCAAGTTGTGAACAACAAGAAATAAATTAAGAAACTTACAAAACAAATTGCTATAAAGGAATGTAACCACCATTCTCAAGCAAAGGAACAAGGACAAAAAAGAACAACTAAACAAGAAAAGAAACACTGATGTGATTTTTTCCCTTGTCCCCCATGGAAGTCAGGGATAAGACATCCAATGGCTTACTATGGTAGAAAAACTTCAGTCCAGTAGGAATGCCTTCTATGTCTAGTCATGGGAAAATTTGAAGTCAGCCCATGATTGAAAATAGGTTTTTGCTAGAAATGAGACATCATTGGCTATTTTTTTCTCATAAGTTTTCTCAAGAAACAGGCGAAAACAAAAGTGATTATTTCTCTACAATAAGCCAAATCAAGCATGCATCTAATGCAATGTATGTAATACACATATACATATTAAGCAAGGTTTGATATTCAGTAGTGAGAAGATATGATATTGAGATCAAAGTTTTTACTTCTGGAGGAGCAAATTTAAAGTGGACTCACTGAGGTTTGGAAGGAGACATAGAGACAAGTGAGAGAGAACAAGTTTACAAAATAATTCTTACCATATCATTAATCTCAGCTTCAGCAAAGGATTTACCATCAACAAGCATGCTCCAAACAACTTTGTTAATCTGCAAAGATATGCGCATAGCATAGGAAGGGCTTTTGTTCTTCTCTTTTTCCATTAGTCGTAGTTGTGCAGCTTTTTGAAGAGCCATCCTTAATGACCCAGATGCTTCCTTTCTAAATTTTTGAGCAATTACAAGTTCTCTTTTCAGTCCCTGGACCTGCCAGTGTTGGACAATTATTGATTAGGCATACACATTTGCTGTCAGCTGAAGTATGCAGATATATACAAAAATAATCTATACATCACAAAACTACATCACAAACACAATTGTGGGGTGAATTTACTCCTGAAAGCACAGGATTCCCTACATGCTACTGAAAAGTGCAATATCCTTCTTCCACTCCTTAAAAATGGGAAAAGAACTTCCAAGGAAGCAGAGTTGAGCAACATTATTTAGCATTTAGAGATTATATAGTCCTCAAAACTGGACTTGACCTGCTACTTTAATCAGAAAAGGCCTAAACTGGATGACTTACCAATCTTTTTAGACCCTAAAAGCTGTTGTTTAATTGCACAAGTCAGTGAGTAAACAAACTTCCCAGGTATTAGCAGCCAATTCATGACTCAGGACATGTATCTAGTGAGAGTTATTTTTATGAAGGGTACATGCTAGTGAAAAGTGCAATATCCTTCTTCCACTCCTTAAAAATGGGAAAAGAACTTCCAAGGAAGCAGAGTTGAGCAACATTATTTAGCATTTAGAGATTATATAGTCCTCAAAACTGGACTTGACCTGCTACTTCAATCAGAAAAGGCATAAACTGGATGACTTACCAATCTTTTTGGACCCTAATAGCTGTTGTTTAATTGCACAAGTCAGTGAATAAACAAACTTCCCAGGTACTAGCAGCCAATTCATGACTCAGGACATGTATCCAGTGAGAGTTATTTTTATGAAGGTACATGACCACTCACAACAGTCACGTGACCTTTAAAAAAATCCACAACTTTCAGATACGACCATTCATGTTACGTTCTAATGGTCAAGATTTGTTCTTCTCAAATAAATCCCTCCTCCCACCACCCTCTCTCTCACTACCGAATACAGACACAGAGAGAGTGAGAGTGAGAGTGAGGGACTAATATTAGCCATTAGATCTTGAGTTTAAAACATAAAAGTCACTTGAATTCTCTAAGTAATCATGTGACATTTAAGTAGCTTCATCCGTGTATGGTTAGTCTAGACCACGAACCACTACCTTCCTAGTTTATTGACTAGTTCAGTCTTCAAAACACTGTAAAAGACAGGATAATACAATACAACTGAATGTCTCCACTTCTGGCAGAAGATCATAAAGGTACACAAATTCAGTTAAATAACATCAATCCCAAGTATAGGATCTACCTAAAAATTAAGCCACTTATGACACACAGCATGGCATCATGTACTATATATGTGAACTGAGGGCAAGCTTTGATGAGGTAAAAAATAAAGCTTAGAGGATTACAATTCGGTTAAGAATATTGCAAGAATATTTCTTATAAGGCTTGGGCAATTCTTAACTCATGAACTAGTTTTAGGGTTGAGTTAGAGTTACCCTCACCTTATATACTATTAATTGACCATATCTCTAATTCAATATGACACTTTCAACAATCATCACTATTCAAACTTAAATGTGCATTAATTCACTAGCCCTATCCACATCGCAAACGTTCAGAAACTGAAATCAACCAAAGGAAATAAGTGTAACAAATGTCATATATGTTTATGAAAAGTAGGATAAACACAAATCATGGAATTTTTGTAGTTAATATGTTTCAAAATGTTCAAATTAAAAAGTTTAACTAGCCCTCCTCCCACAAACTCCTTATATATTTTCGTTTAAATTAAAGAGTGACTTTTAATCCTTACTAAGTTTGCCCCACACATCTAATATTTCTAGTACAACCACCATGAAAATATCACCAGGAAATGTATGCGCTTTTTTTTGTACAGAAGGACCAGAAATATATAGGAACATCAACATATATCTATTAATTTTACTAAAACTAAAACGATTGTTAACAAGATATATTTCTTTTGATTCATTTCTTACCAGCATACATCTTCCACCAGATATCATCCAAAAGTCACTTTCCTTTTCTGGATGTGGATCTCCAGAAGGGTCACACCAAAGAGACAATTTTCTAATATCATCAAGAAGCAACCTTTGTTCCCTCTCTTTTTTTTCAAGATTGATTTTTGCAAGTTCCACCTCTTCAACACCATCAGGAACCACCTCATCTGCCTCCTCTTCAACATCTTCATCATCTTCAGCAGGAAAGGACAAGCTACTTTTTCGAGGCCTAAGATGTGTACAATACACTTATTTAATATTAATCATATATCACAAAATCTTGGACTTTGTCTAAACTTCATCACATCTTGAGAATAATCAGATAAGTTAACTAACTAGATTATCTAAATTGAAAACACCTACATTAGATTGATGTAAAAAGAAAACTATTGCAACATCAATAAACATCGTAGAAGCAGAGAGAGAGAGAGAGAGAGAATGAATAATGAATTATGCTTCTGTTGTAACTGATTTACAAGGGCAGAGGCTATAAATTAGTGTACAATTCAGTTATGACTAATGACTAATGTATACTACTCTATCAATGACATAGTACATAGGCCAATGATGTGTATATTTGCCATGCCAAATAACTAAAACTACAATGTTCTGTCACAAGTAGAATATCAGCTGGCAGATCTGACCCAAATAACTGACTCCAAAGAAATGGAGGTGATCTTAATCATGTACAAATTATTATGGTAGAATATACTTGTTTCATTTAGAACAACCGGACCTACATTCGTGCAATTAAGTTTGAATGATTAATGAATATTGTATGAATAGCTAAAATTTTACAAATTACAACTATAGATATTGAACACGGTGAGAAAACTAATACTGATACATGAAGTCGGAGTGAATCACATCATACATGGGGGTTTGAACTAGGTAAATAGATAAAGACTGCTCTATAATTAGTGCAAACACAGAGTAGATTTGTCCTCACTTTGGCAGGCGTGCAAATAGAAGATTGGTCAACACATCCAGCATGACCTGAAACTGGCGAGAAGTCATTGTTGCTGTTATATTATGAGAATTGAATGTGAGTTCCTTCAAGGGCTTCACCTGCAGTTCAAAAAACACAAAAAGGAAACAGTATTGACACGTCCACAAATATTGACAAACTAGACGATAGACCCATCCCCCGCATAGGTTTTGTGTTTTAGTTTTTCTAAAATATTATTACATAATTATTATACGGATGATATTATTATATTATATTCTTATTAATATTATATTATATTATATTGTTTATATATAATATTGTATTATTGGTTTTGTTATATAAATAATATAAAATAGACCTCCTCTCAAGTGTAACAGGTACTGTAGCCACAATAGTGACAGGATCCATGCCTTATATTGTTGAAGAATCTAAGCGTAACTCATTCCCACATTGAGTATATTGAGTAAGGCGAGCAGTATATAAGTGCAAGAACCCACGCATCTAATGCCTTATGATTTTGAGTTGTATTGTAGTGTCTAACACTTGTGGGCTTGCTTTCCTCAATGTCTCCCTATTATCATGAATACCCCTTATATGCTTCCAATATATATACATATATATATATATATATATATATATATGATAAATTAGGTATAGAAAAACTCACCTTCAGTTCTGGAGTGCCCCCTTTGTGCCTTGTGTACCGAAAGTACATATCACAAGGCATAAAAACTCTTTCAAGTAGAGCACCCGTACGCATTACTTTTGGAGAGCTTCTGAGAATTTTCGGAAGCCACTGCAATCCAGCTCCTGGATCAACATCTGTTGGTGCAACATGGGCCTGTACATGCTCCAACATAACAGAGAACTCCATTCTTTTCCATGTCATTTCAGGTTGGTATTCATTAATATGTACATCTTTAGTAACAAGTGCTTGCTCAATCATCTCATAACCAACATGGAGGACTGAATGGAATGACCGGGCTAAGACCCGGCCACTTACAGCAGCAAGCAAAAATCTACCCTGTTCAACAAAAAAGTGATGAGATTTTGAAAGCATGAGCGACGTCTCCAGCATCAGCAAAGAAATTCAAAGGAAATAACGGAGGTAAAACAAGTAATAATCATGAACATAATCATGGTAGTTTAAAATTTCAAATCTTTAAGTAAAATGTGATTGAAAATTCAGGGGTAAAAAAAAGTATTTAATTTTTTTATGTGGATAAGAAATTTGATTAGAGGGCAGAAGATACAAGAGCAGAGGGAATAAACAACAGAAGAAAGAGGTTAAGCTATTAACCATCATCATAATTTTTCTTGTGTTATGTGCAGTTCTCAATCAGGGCTTGTGTAATTTAGAATCCCACACTTCCAACGTGGGATTCAAGGATGGCTATGCATGAGCCCTTTGACCAGTCCTAGGCAAACACTGCAACCCGGGCGTCACCATTTGTGCCACTCATTTGCAACTGAAGGACATGGTGAAAGGCTCTAATACCAATTTGGTAGCCATCTAGGACTAGGGTGGAAGATACAAAATGAATGATTTCCCTAGATATGAAATACTAGGACACTCAACTCTCTCTAAAGGTTAAATCCTTTCTCAAGATAACAAGATATCTCTTCCCAGCATGGTAGCAACTTAGGACTAATGTAGAATATACAAAATGAATGGTTTTCTTGAATATTTGGGAGACTAGGAGGTTTCATTTGGTGTATGAAATTGAAATTTAGAATTATATTTTCAATTCCAATTCTTATAGAACTAAAATATGTTTGTAATTACTAATTCTATTTATGGATCATATTTCTAAGCTAAAATGGTGGTGGTGGGTAATGGCTACAGTGACAACAACATTGGTGGTAGTGGCGGTGGTAACAAGGTGATGGTAGTGGTAGCGGCAACGGTGGTGGCGGTAATGGTTTTAGTGATGGTGGCAGCAGAGGTGATGGTGGTGGCGGTCACGATAATGATGGTGGAGGTGGTAGTGGTGTAGTGTAATGGCCAGGAATTAGTAATTCTGATGGTAAAGGTAGAGTTGAAAATAGTTAGCTTATATTACAATTCTATGGAATTAGATTTTAAAATTGTAATTCCAATTCTTAAAAGGTTTCCAAACGTGAAAATTATAATTCCAAAGTTTAATTCTAATTCCAAGTCTCAATTATGCGCCAAAAAGGCACTAAGAGTTTAATCATTTCTCAAAATGGCATGATACCTTTCTGCCCCAACCCTTTCTTATTTATTGGAAACACGCCTTAATTCTTCTAATTATCCTGGCCTAACTAACTAGCTCCCTCAAGTTACTAACGAGTGCTAACAAATACTTAACAATACTACTCACCCCCGCCCACCCCACCCCCCCCCCCCCCCCCCTTCCCTCCCCACCAAAGAAAACTCCAACTTGTCTTTATAGTGAAGGACACTACCAGCTAAAACCCCCTTTTCTAGGCTGGCAAATAATCACTTTCATGCTTCTGCAGTTCTACCTCATCTCTATAATTTCTCCAACAGCGTCAGCTGTATTCCCATTCCCAACAGCATCAGCTGTAAGACTACCAGCCTAACCCCACACTATGAATCCTATATTTCCAATGTGGGGCTTAGGTCCCATACCTTGCAATTAGATCATAACAAAAATGTATGCCACGGAAAACAGACTAAAGAGATAGAAATGTATGTGTGTGCATGTGTTCACATTTCAAATTTACTTAATTATATATTGTTGGAAGTCCCACATCGCCTGCCTCATCATATTATACATGGTTTAAATACATGTTGGGCAACTCCAACCATTGCCAATTGGTTTTGGGATGGAACCTTTAACATGGTATCAGAGTCAGAACATTCTTTCCGGTTCTTATGGGCCAAGAGTTGCCCTTTCGTTGTGGGTCAAAAGTTACCCCTTGCCTGGTCCGGCAGGCCTCGTTGGAGGGGGCGTGTTGGAAGTCCCACATCGCCTGCCTCATCATATTATGCATGGTTTAAATACATGTTGGGCAACTCCAACCATTGCCAATTGGTTTTGGGATGGAACCTTTAACATATATGTATGTCAATTTTTGTCCAAACCCTAAATTAATTCATGCTTACGAAGCATGAGAGAAATGAATAAATTCGATCATAGTTCCTAGTCTCTCAAGATGATCATTGTATTTGTGGCTCCTTCCCAGTTTTCTCAGATATGTCCTAAACCTTCTGCAGTTAGAATGTTCATACGTCAATGCTCTGTTTTTTTTTTCAGGCATTTTACATTGTGTGTTCACCAAAAAACAAATAAATTAGGATGTTACAAATGTCTATCTTCACCCATCCGGTCTAAGACAATGAGATCAAATAGGAGTGTCAATTCAAATCAGCTGACCCCAGTTAGACCAGTCAAAAGTGAGCCAAGCCAATTGCAGGCTGGCCCCATCAGACTTGACCTATTTTGCCACTTTTAGGAATAAAGTGTATTTGTTAGTTGGAATGAAGGGATTCACTCACAACCAAATTGAAGGTAAAACAGAAACCAAAAGCCTCTGCTGTTTTGAAGGCTGCACATATTTTTAAACTTACATTTGCATCCTCTGAGTGAAGATTAAACTGTGGTTCAATAACATTAACCATGAAGTGTCGAGTCCCATCTGAATCATCCACATTCTCCTTTTTAACTGGCAATATATCAAAATAGAAAATAATTAAACTCAATAAAATACTTAAATGTTTAACCAAAGAACCCACTGATCATGCAAGTATTGATGCTATTTGTTTTAACAGATGGCATATTCACCACCACCACATATTTATCATGTGTGTTTCAGGTCTCAGAGCTAGTTTACATGTCAAAGTTAATAGCAGTTAACAAAAGTTCTTGAAAGTATGCAAGACATACCAGATGGCAAGTTATCCACCTTAACTGCATTTGGTGAAGAAGACAGTGATCCAGGAGTACCTGCATGCTGAGAAGAGGGAGACTTGGAAATTTTACTAGTGGAAGGACACCTAGAAACATCATCTTGATGGGAATCAGCTCCATTATGCTGCTTGTTCTCCTCAAGTAATTTTCTCTGAGCATACTGTCGAGAAGGTGAAGGCTTGGGAGCTTCAAAGGCTTTGGATAGACCACCAACCCAGGCCCAAACAGCATCTCTGTTCCCAATAGTCCACAAAAGCTTGAGACCATAGACAAACACACGCTGACAATCATCAGCTATTACCACATTGTACCCATCATCATCACTCGGGTCAGATCGCATATGTTCATCAGTTTCACTACCATTTTCAAATTCAGACCTTACATATGTCATCTCGACATTTCTTCTACCTGCTTCTTGCCATGCTAGTAACCTAGCAGGATCAGCCTTTGGAGATTGTCTTCTGATGGTGAAGTAATCAGAGGACAACAAAAATCCATCGTCGCGATTTTTCTCTGTCATATAACCTTTCTCGCTAGGGACTTTGTCCATGAGGACAGATTGTGGGCATTTCAGTAGCATGTTAACTACTTTGGCAACACTAGCATTTTCTTCTTTATTAAGGAAAGTCTTGAGCATATGAAGATCAAGACCATGGTAAACAAGATCAAGAATGTCACGCTTGCTTTCAAAAGTATACTTTTGCTTGCCCCTACTATAACACAGTTCATATTTCAGTTTTGTCATCGCGAAAGTCAGTCCTTTAGCTGGATCATCATCATCTAGAGGCACATTCTTTATACAGGCCGGTGTGGCATCTAGACGGAGCATAAATTCAGTCATCACTTTATCCAGTGAAAGATTGCCTGACCTTGCGACTCTTGGAACTCTAAAACGAGGCCAACGAGAAAAGCTGCGTAGCTTATGTGGAGGATTGTAGTTCAAGCTCCAGAATCTTAGAATCCATGCAAGATCATGAGCTCCAAAGTTAAATGTAGGGGACACAGGTGAAACATTCTGGGATGCATGAGGATGATCAAATACATTATCATCTCCTTCAATATCTCCAGTAATGGATGGAGATTGTTTTTCTGATGGAGAAGGAAAGGGTCTAAGAGAGAAGTTCCATCGAAGGGAAAGAGAAGTGGATCTGAAGGGATCAAAAACTTTATCACGAGGTTTGCCCTCATCTGGAAGTGCAAATAAATAATGATTCATAGGATCTCCAGACTCACAATCCCAGTCCATTGTAACTTCTAGAGTAAAGACAGGAGATTCCAGAAATGCACCTGAGACACCTGTTGGAATTTTTAAACCACGTTTGTTTGCCAAACTCTCCAAACTACTCAACAAAATCTTAAAATCTTTGGCAGAAACAAAAACACGACCATCAGACTGGTGAATTTCCATAGAGTTAGTCACAATTTGAAGTTTGTCAACCTTTTCATAAGGATCTGTAGTTGCTAAAACATTCCATCTTGATTCAGAAAAGAACAGGGAAGTTTTTCCATGGATGTAATTTCTCATGTCATCCCACCATGGCAAACTACGCTCTTTTTTTGGTGGCAGAATAAGTGGACCAGGATTCCTGACACTTAAATTAGCTCTCCGAAGTGCTACAGTGAAAGCATAGCTAATATCAGCAAAAGCTGGTTCATATCCCACTCCAAATGACACCTCACCTTTCTGAAAATGTATTGGTAAATCTGAGTATGTTTTCAATGGTGGAGTGGTACCACTAGCTGATCGAAGAATGCGAACCTTTCTCCACCTCCCAACATAGACATCTTGATATATTTGAGGTTGAAAGCTAGTTGCCTAGTTGAAATAAATAAGTAAATAAATAAAAAGACAATGGAAGGGAAACACTGTGTTTATTGTATAATATGAGGCTAACCCTTCAAAAAAGGGTAAAAAAAGAATTCAACTTGATTAACAGAAAACATAATTAACATGGACATTTATAAAATTATAATAGAATATATGCATTAGCAAACACAACTTAAACAACTGAACTACATCCATAGCACATTTTCAAGGATGATCTTTTATTGTCTGTCCTTCTTTTGGATAAATTGGTCATCTTAACTTTCTTTGTAGTGCTTTGCTAGTGGCAAATCTATAGTATTTCTTTTTTCTTGTCAGACATACAAAGATGAAGAAGGTTTACTCACTTGAACAGGTTTTATATACCTCATAATGTTAGCATTTCAACACAAGGATATCTTATACATTTTTCCTGTACTTTCTTTCAATCTATTGATGTTATTTTCTCATCACAAACTTATAGCTAATTGTTATGTAGATATTATTATATAAATACTACAATAGCAGATATATTATGAGCAGATATTATTATATTAGATATTCATGTTGATGGACCTAGCCCATTAGGGTTACAATTGTATGATATTTCCTTGTAAATATGAGGATTTCTACACATTGTAAAGTATCAAATTTCAACTCACTTCCTTGTCTCTCTCTTTCTCTCCATGTTCTCTCTCTATCTTCTCTACATAGTATCAAGAGCAGTCTAGGATTCCACTAACAACTGTTGTCGCCACAAGACAAAAAAATTGAAAGGAAAAAAGAAAAACCCAATAGCCTCAGAAAAGGCCAACCAAGACTTACGTGGGGATAGAAAAAAAATTTTGGCGGCCAGTTTATGCAGTAGATTATTTTTTATTTCCCGGTTTGGCACAGCGTGATGCGTTTTCAATGTGTGATCTGAAACGCACGGTTTCTTCCGGAATTGACCTTTCGTTTGGGAACAGAGTGGGGTGTTTTGGTGAGTGGGACAAAGCCCAAATGGTTCGGTCACTGGTGGTTGTGGTTTGAAGGCGTTTTCAGGAGTTTTCGGGTAGTTTTTGGTGCGTTTCAGCTAATATTCGGGTTCTGTTTGCTTATTGCAGTCCTCCTTTGGGGAACCCAAGAATACTCTTAAATTTGGGTATTAGGTCTAACTCAATCCTAAAAGCTAGCTGATAGGATGACAGATACCCTTACCTTATATACTTTTAATTTGCCAAATCTGAATTCAATGTGGGGCTTTCAACAAGTACTATAGACAGTGAGTTTCTAGATCGCTTTGTGATGGCGGTCCAGTCTGGAAAACGTGTAGGTTGCAATGGAGGTAGAGGTGACATGGTCATGGACGTGGTGAGGGTTGTGGTAGTGTGCAACACTATAACTGTGGAGAATTTGGCCATTATTAGAACCAGTGTTCTCAGTCACAGGTCATTCCTGCTTGGCTAACTCAATATCTAACTCAATCATGGCTAATGATGAGTTCAATCGATACACTAGTTTCAGATTTCCTACCAACTGTATATATCACCCCCCATTCACCTTTGTACAAACATGTAATCCTATTGCATGTTTTTCTTTCTCTTCCCAGCGTTGGGTCATTGAATCTGGCGCTATTGACCATATTCTTTCCATTCCTCCGTTACCCTTGCTGATGGTTCTCATGTATTTATTAAGGGCAATGGTAATATCCCTATTTTCACCTGACCCTTATCCTTTTTTCTGTACTAGCCTCAATTTCCCCTAATTTTTCTCTCTCTTAGTCAACTTACATCCTTACTGAATTGCTCAATCACATTTTTTTCCGATTCTTGTGTTTTTCATAATGTGTCGGCATAACATAGAGGATTATTGGTAGGGGTAGAGTATCTAATAGACTTTACTTGCTGAAAGAAGAAGGAAGTCTGCATGCATCAACTACCTCCAGGAGTGGTAAGGTGCCTCTATTTCAACTACATTGTTGGTTAAGTCATCCGTCTTTAGGAGTTCTTAGGAAATTATGTCCTAATTTAGAGTCTTTATCTAGTTTTTCCTATGAGTCTTGTCAATTTGCTATGCATCATCATAATGTTTGTTTGCATAAAAGGGATCAAGCCCCCATTGAGATTATTCCTTTGATGTTTGGGATCCTTCTCTAGTAACTTCTAAAAATGGTTTGAAGTACTTAGTCATTTTCGTGAATGATTATTGTCGTGCAACTTGGTTGTTTTTAATGAAATACAAATCTTAGTTCTCTGTATTTTGCAATTTTTGTACTGAAGTTCGCACTCAGTTTAATGCTCATGTGCGCATTCTTTGTAGCAATAATGCTAAGGAATATTTTTCTACATCATTCATTGATTTTATGGGTCAACATGGCAAGATTTATCAGTCCTCTTGTGTTGTTACTCCACAACAAAATGGGGTAGTTGAGCATAAGAATCGCCATCTTATGGAAGTAGCCCAAGCCCTAATGTATTATGATTCTGTATTTATTACATCCTTATTATAAATATGTTACTTCGTTGTGTATTCAAACACATGGAATTCATCCAATGCCTCTTGGTTTTCTTCTTCTCAACAATATTGATTGGTAGGGAAGCTGAATTACTTGACTGTCACTTGCCTTTTCAATAAGAGTTGTAAGTCAATTTATGCCCTCTCCGACGAACACTCATTGGGAAGCACTAATGCATGTTGTCAAGTATTTATAGAAAACTTCGGGAAAGGGTATTGTGTATCAAGATCACGGGCATATACAGGTTGAAGCATTCTCTGATGCCGACTAGGCAGAATCTCCTAGGCTGCAAATCCACTACAGGATTTTGTATGTTCATAGGAGGTAATCTGATATCTTGAAAAAGCAAGAAACAGAATGTTCTAGCGAGATCTAGTGCAAAAGCAGAATCAGGTAATGGATCAGACTTCTTGTGAGTTACCATGGGCGAAACAAATCTTGAAGGAGATGGAATTTGGCAACACTGGTCCTATGAAACTTTGGTGTGATAATCAAGCTGTCATATACATCACCTCAAACAAAACATATTGAGTTAGATTGTCACTTTATTCATGAGAAGGTTCAATATAAGCTTATATCCATTTCTCATATCCGGATAGGAGACCAACTAGCGAATGTGTTCACAAAGGTTTTGAATGGGACTTGTAACAATTTTATTTGCAACAAACTAAGCATGATTAATATCTACACTCTAGCTTGAGGGAGTGTTATTAGTAGATATTATTATATTAGATATGTTATGAGTAGATATTATATAAGATATTTATGTTGATGGGTCTAACCCATTAGGGTTACAATTGTATGAGGGTCTCTACACATCTTCTCTACACTAATAAAATTTGTGAATCTATCTATTATTTATAGCATACTAAAAATATATTCAATTAAGTAACCTAAATTTTATAATTTGGTATAAATTGCTGAAAACTTTAGACTGCTTGTTTACTTTCCTGCAATTACCGGAATCCGTAGCAAAACCAGACTTTACATTTTATGATCCTGCTGATGGAAGAATCGCAAACTAGTAAAAACTCTCTCAGGCTTGATATAAATTGAAGGATTGTAAATTTTAGACCGCTTGTTTACTTTCCTACAATTGCCAGAATCACAAAGCAGTCAAAATCTCTGACTTTATGTTTTATGATCCCGCTGATTGTTTGTCTAGGATTATGAGCTCAAACCATAAA
The DNA here is from genome assembly GCA_037962975.1 of Clitoria ternatea. Taxonomy (NCBI): domain Eukaryota; kingdom Viridiplantae; phylum Streptophyta; class Magnoliopsida; order Fabales; family Fabaceae; genus Clitoria; species Clitoria ternatea. The sequence goes on from CM075670.1 coordinate 287,632,746, forward strand.
TCATATTTTCTTTTTTGAACATCTAGTATTTATTGTGTATGATATATAGTATAAAACATTCCATGGTTCTTCCCATGATTGCTTAAGAATTTGGGATAGTAGGCTAACAACATCGTGTCAAAGCTTCCATGACTAAGTGGTCTCCAGAGTTCATCCTTGTTTCCCCCATTCTTCTAATAAAAAAGTAGAATGCAAACCGGAGGGCTATTGCATGAAGGAGTATATAGTTGTGCTTATGCAAGATATGTAATAGAAAACCATTCATGTATCTTCACCCAAAATCTTAAGCTTCTGGGATATTTGGTTCAAAACTTCCCAAATTGTATATATAATTTGAAAGTAAAGGAATGAAACAGATAAGAGTTAGAACCAACCCTCAAAAATCTCACCACTTGATATAACCTGATGTGGTTTGAATATATATTTGCAAATGAGGTACAAAGACAAAAGTTGACACTTTCATCAATGAAAACACGGAATAGTAAGAAGCAAAACTACTAACTCGATGCTTCCTGATAATTAAAATGGTGTATCTACCCTCTACAGTCTACAGTAGCCCATACCAAGGTAATCACATAGCGGTCGCGGCTTATCGCGGTAAGCCAAAAAAACTTTATAAAGGTCATAGCGGGACACAATAAAATAATGCAAAATATATATCTATAGCTGCATAATGTCATATAGAAGCAAAACAAACTACCATAATATCATTTTAAAGCAGAAAAAATAATAAAACAGAGGAAGAAAATAAAAAACACAGGAAAAAAAACACAGCACAACTGCAGTAGAAATTAGGTTCAAAATATAGATGAAAAGGTGAAGAAAAATAAAAAAAACAGGTTTAGAAAAATAGATGAAGACAGTAAAAAACAGAAAAAAACACAGAGCACAACATTTGCAGAACAAAATAGGTTCAGAAAATAGATGAAAAGGTGAAGAAAAATAAAAAACAGGTTTAGAAAAATAGTTGAAGACAATAAAAAACAGAAGAAAAAAACAGAGCAAGCAATGTAGGAAACAACAGAGCAGATGAAGAAAAAAAAAACACCTCTGTTTCGTCGCCATCGGGGATGGCCGGAAATGGCAGGAAACAGCCGGAAACACCTCTGTTTCGCCGGAATAGAAATTGGAAATGGGGAAGGAGGAGACGCAGTCACGCACGAGAGAGGAGGAGAAGATGGGGGAAATGTTTTAGGGGGAAGGAAGGAGAAAAAACAGAAAAAGAAAACCCTACCCGTCACCTTAAAGTGACCCGACCCGGCCCATAACAGCCCAAGCATGGAAATTTCAAAATCGCGCCGCTATGATCGCCTCGGGCCGCCACGCCGTTAGGTGTATCGCGACCGCTATTCTTGGAATAGCGGACACCGTTATTTTTCCCGTTTTTTCCCATGGCGAATCACGGTGCCTTCTTCATCCGCCACACTATTCAGCCATGGCCGCTATAACACTGGCCCATACCACACATTTGTCCTACTATAGATCAACATATGGACCTGTGCTTATACATGAAATCATGTTCTTTCTTTCCCTGCTATAGTTCACTTAATAACCTACAGAATAGCATTTACCTGATCAAATCCAAAGTGCTCTTTTAAGGGTCAGACAACTTATCGAACCCCAATATTCAATAGCACTTAAAAACATTCAACAGTATGATTCTAGAGCATCATAGCTTTAAAACATTTTCTAGACAGATTGCAAATGATATTTGAATTTCAAATGTCCAATTAATAAGCCACACATCCTCACAGAGGCCATGCCCAGGAAATAAAAAATTCTTGGAATCAACAGTTTTATACATTTCAACACTAACATATCAGATTTTTCTCAAAATCTTACTATTGTACTTGAAAACATCTGGGAATTTTGATGTACACACCTTCAACTTGATTCAATAAGGTAATTCACCAAAGAATTTTAAATATAATAATCTCTGCCATAATTTAGAAGCAAGCATTAGCAGCATATATGCTGAAATTCATACTTCACAGTCATCCAACCTATAAAATATCCATCTAAAAAACATCTTCAGAAATATTCCTTCCTTTAAATATATGGTCAATCTGTCAATGTAATGAGAGTAACAATTAAAGTGTGAAGGCCAAGTAGGCGAAAATGCCAATAAGAAACTTCTGATTTTGTCCAGGGTGAATCAATTTCAAATATGACAATTTAGAAGTTTCAAAGAAATTCAAGAATCTTCATGGATATTTCTTTTGTCTTTAGCACTTTTACAAGACAAAACAGGAACTTATTCTTTTTGGCGCTTAGGTAACAGTTATTTCGGATGGGTTCAAGTTTAGGATAACAGAATGATAGGGATAAATTGTGTTTCCATGATGTATTTTTCAGTTTTAATTTGTGGACTTCTGTAGGAGTATGTTTTTCTCAGCTATTAGACTTCTCACTGTCTTTTCCTATGAAACTTTATCAAGAGAGGGGGCAAGTATATTCTGGAAGGATCTTAGAATTATTTTACTATTTTTAGTGCTTTGTGGACACTTTCAGGAAGGTATCTTATCCTTCTTATCACTGTCTTAGCTTATGAAAGTTTATCTCAAGTGGCCAAGTATAAAACCAACAGACAATTCAGGAAAGGTAAGTTTTTGGATTTCAAATTTATTAGTCTCTCTAGTCAATCAATTATTTATGCATTGCTTAAGCTCATGATACAATATGTTAATAATAAAGAGGACCTTCTAAGAAAGGGATGACAAGAACATGCAATTAAAATAAACTAGAATAAGGGTGTATATCATAGGAGACATTGAGATTTTTTAAACTTACCTGCTGTGCCAAAATAAGACGGCCCTCACATTTACCAGAACTTCCAGAGAAAAGAGGAAATGTGTAATTTCGAAGCTGGACCACAAGAGAACCTGTATTTAGGAGAATATTTGTCCCATATAGTCGGGAAAATGGTATATCATTTTCTAGACAGACAGGATCAAGCTTCTTCAGAATCTCAATCATCCCAGCATCGCCACCCTCAATTTTTTTCAAGCTTACATCTAAATCTAATGCAGATATTGAAAGAAGAGAAACCCTTGAAGTACTAGATTTGAAACCAGCCTGAAAATCGTCTACACAAGCACCTGACCCTTCAGACAACACTAGATTTTGGCATGCCTGGTAATATGATCGGAATGATCTTTTATAAATTTCTTCTCTCATGGATTCAATAGTAGAAGGGTCTTTTACATCAACCTCAACATCATTAAAAGAATTTTTCCTTTCTTGAGAAGAATTAACCTTGTCAAAAGATTTGGGACCTTGTTTGGCCTTTGATATATATTCATCTAGAAAGTTCAACCGGATAGCCACCTCAGCAGCCTCCTTCTTCAACAGCTGATAGTGTTCATCAAGCCATCCTTGGATAGGTTCCTCTTCAATATAAGCAGTTAACTTGCGTATGCAAAATTTTATGCAACCAAATTGTACTGAACTAGGTTTCTTAACTTTAGAGCTCTGTTTCTTCACAGGAAAAATCAAATTTGTCTTAGCAGCAATTATGAGTTTTAAACCTCGCAACATATCCTCAATGACATCATCAATGGCACGCAATTGCAATCTGTATGGCATGCAAATGTGAACATCAAGACCTTGGATTACCCAATCCCATGTTGTGACTACATGTCCTTTTGCATCGGATGCCCTTGCTGAAACACTAGGAATTCGTGAAATTTGCATCCGACTACTCTTGAAGATTCTAGCCCCATTAAAAATAAGCATCAGTCCTTCAAGAAGGACTCCTATACGAGCATTCTCAGAGAAGATTGACTGCACCTGAACCATAGCATCAACTCCATCTCCTAGCCCAGCTGAAATACGTAACATTTCTACATCAACAGCAAAAATAGATTCTTTCTTCTTCTGCTTTTCATGATGCCCTGATTCAATAGTAGCTTCATTTTTCCAATTAGCATCTCGCGCAGGAGACACATCTCCGTTTTGTCCACTACCATGCTCCTGAAGCTTGCGATTGTGTACCAGTAACTTCAGCTGGAGAACAAGTTCAACTAGTGATAGATGTACATCAGGCTCCCACCTAACAGTAATGTCAGTAGCACTGAAAAGAGAGCACACAGCAATGTCTTTAAGGCCACCTGAACGCTGTACAAATTTAGCATTTTGCATATCAAACAATGCCACATTTGTTATTGGCCTATTTTCCTCCATATATTCCTGGTAGACAGATCTAGCTCTCTCAAGTTCCATCTGTGTGGACTGTTTCTCTTTGTTCACACACAAATTAAATTGAAATATTTCAAGAGAGACAGAGTACTTCAGCTTCTGGTATGAATCAGAAATAGTGGACATTATATTCGCATTGCGCGGGGTACCATCTGCTGACATGTCTATTATAACCCTGCCACCCTGTGAGCCATAGTTAACTCGCTTGGGGTCTGGAATTATTGTATTTTCCAGACCTGTCTCACCCCATACATACACTGAACACCTTTCAAGATTGAATTTCAACAATTGAGTTCCTTTCCCCGAAGGTTTTGTTGAACGCCCTTGACTACGAGTTGAATTTTTCTTTGATGCAGATAGGCTTTTCAACAGAGCTTGAAAGGATATGGCTGTTGTTACAAGTGATTCTACTCGCTTGAAAGTTAGATAAACCCCCATACCAGTCACATCAACTAATAAACCCAGTCTGCAACTAGGATCATCTTCTTCAGATGATTCTACATCCTTTTTCCCCCAATCCAAACTAACCTTTGCAATGTGCATAATGGAGCCAGAATTCGATTCCACACCAAAAACACTTTCTTTCAAGCAGTCTTGATATTCGTCAGACAAGTGGATATTTAACTCTCCAAGTTCAGCGTGTACTGTAGTCCCCATATTTGAAATGTTGTTTGCAAACAGATGTGAAGATTGTGAGCAACCCTAAATTTAAAAGGCATTAAAAGTTAAAACATATGTCAAATTCTTTATACAACTTATCTAAATTAACTTAAGCCGGAGAAAAAGAAAAACAAGGATAACTGCATCTATACATAGCAACAGAACCCAAGAGTTATCAACATTGGAGATATAATGACTTCATAGAGAAGAATTCAAAGTTCAAATAATACACACCAAACCACCATTGATCACTTAGACACCCTTCAAAAATCAGTCAAAACAAATACTTGAAAGTGATATTTCACAGTTCAAATCACATTCAAGGAACTTCTAAATTCTCCTCTTCTGGAAATTTACAATGCTTATGCAACGCACCTTTAAGGCAAGGTTGATAAATAAACAAATTTGAAGAGCCAAAAGATATATATTATTATGCACCACCGATTTTTTTCAGTATTTACCCTATTAGAGCCAAGCAAAGCCTCCATCCCCACCTCTATAAATAGCAAGAAAAGAAGCCTAGCAGGATTACTACTTAAATCAATAAATAATGGAAGACCTTTTTCTTTATTCTGTAAAACATCTTTTATATAAAGGTAAAAGATGGGGAATGGGAGGAAGGAGGATAAGCGGCAGGTAGGCACAACATCGAGAAAGTATCAGCTTATATATCAAGATATATCAATTTTTTGTTTCATTTTGATTTTTAGGAAGATTGTATTCTCTAATAAGCTTCATTAAAGTTTATCATGATGTTTTGTGAGAGTTTATCTTCTAACATCTCCAAAATAAAAACTAACCAAAAGATTGAGATGCCTTGATCACAAATATATTCTCCATTTCTCCTAAACAGAAAACTACTAAAAAGTGACATTAAAAAACTCAATAATTTGAAACACATTTTAAAATTACTAATACTGCCTAATACAGACATTCCAATCATATCCCAAAAGTCATCAGAGAAGACTGATAATAATTCAAATAGATGATCAGTTGAGGATAGAAGTCAACAGTAATGTATGAATATTATGTTATTCTTTATTTCTTTTGGGTTTGTTAAAATGTTTACCATCACTCTTAAGCTCCATGAGAAACATTTTCAAATCAGGGTACCATTGTCCTCTATCTCTATGTTGACTATAGACCTATGAATTCAACTGTTTTCAGTCCGGGCTTCAAATAAACAGAATTCTCAACCAACATATGTGAGCCATAATTGCATACTACTATTATTGTGAGCCATTTGGATGCAATATTGCCATGCATGGATTTGCCATCATCTAGACAGACATTTTAGAAGACTACAACTCACCCTATTACATCAGATCACCACAGTCGACAATGAACCTGACTAATCATTTATTTTAAGCAGAGAACTAAGATGCCCCAAGATCCCAAAACAGGAAAAAAAAATCACATTAGAAATGAAACTAGTTGTGCATTTTAGAATTTGAGAACTTCAGCATCTACCAGAAACTGTTGCGAAAGAAATGCTTCCACTTGCTTTCCTTTTATGATGAAAAAAATGAATTTTACTAAGGAAGGAGAAATACCAAAAGGAAGAGGATAAGATATCCTCTACAAGTACAGCTAAAAACAGCATCAAAAGTGAAAGTAACACAACCTAAGAGCATGACACATGTTGGACACCTTCAAATGAAATGCTTCAACTTTCGAACACTAATTAATGATTCTTACAACAATGAGAAGTATATATTACAAGCACAATACTTACATGATACACTGGAGAACCATCCATATTGAAAAGCACTATTGTCATCTCAGGAGCTGAGACATTGCATGTCCACATGATGGTCTTGCTATTAGTTGATTGCGGCTTTACAGCAACAGATGCTTCTTCTGGAAGTACCAGCTTTTTCTTCTTGGACAAGTGAAGGAGCAACCAAGGCTTTAACCTGCTCATTATGACGTTGCACTGAGTACCTCCAAGCTTGATTTCAGTTTCAGCTCTAACAGGTAAAATTGGCTGAAGTAGAGGAAGCATCCCCAATAACAACGATAGTAAGTTACCCCCATCAAATACAAACAAAGATATTCAATATCCATATGCAAATAAAAATAAAATAATAAAACCTCAAGAAATAAAAAATTCTAAAAAAAGGGAATATTTTGAGCAGTATGTGAAAGGACAAAACATGAGCACTTTTAAGTTCAAGTTTTTAGCATAACAAAAAAGGAACAAAAACTCCAGCTTTCTTGAAAATTGTGTTTCCTTTTTGGCAACAACTAGACTCCTTTTTTCCCACTACTAGCACTAGATATATTTATTTTTCCAAGCTTTCAGTATAAGATATTAGTGCCAAATGGTCAATTGTCAAGTTTTTTGTGGGCTTAGGCTCCTACAAGTAACACTATTAATTGACCTAATTAGTGGTACAATGGACGCGTTAGGAAAGGGTATTATGTCATCAGTCATGCCATCCTTAATCATGTACTCATAGTGATAATCACATTTCCTAATGAAGAAGTAATAATTTTCAGTGAAGTACACAATAAAAAGGCAAACTTTGAAATCCAAGGTTATATATATTCTCCACACCACAATCATAAATTCATAATTAGAGAAATTCAATTCAATATAAGTAATACCAGAGTCATGATAATTTCTGCTTCTTGTAATCAGAAATTGCCATCTTTTCATTTATTTATAATTTCAGAAGAAATTCCTTCACAAAAAGATGTGCCCTTGCATGATAAATTTCAAGCATAAAACTAGCCATAACCCACCAAAATGCTCTGGCAATAATTAATGGTAATGCAAAACTTCAACAGCCAGTCAACTTTGCAATAAATTCTTTGCATGAAGTGTAACTATATATGTTCACAATTGTCACTTTAATCTTGAAAATATTTTGCTAGGTGGAGGAAGCACAAAGGACTACCAACTTCACAATAGAAAGCTACTTTACCTGTACAGGGATATATACAAAAGAGACCAAATCCACCTTCAATATCTCCAGGATGGAAGAATCAGCTTCTTTAAGAAGCTGTAAGATCAATAAAGCAAAAGGAAACTTTTGAGCAAGAAACAAAACAGTGAAAACTGGAAATCACATCACAAGCTCCAACAAAATCAACAATTCACCATACATGAATTTCACTAAACTCCAGTTGGAAATCAAGCCGTGTACTTTCCCCAAGATCCTCAGTGGATCGTGATTTGGTGCTTTTCAACTGGATGCCCATGATGTTGTTTTCAATGGAAAGTCCATGTTCATGATGTACAAAACTCACATCCAGCTTTGGTAGATTGAAGCTGACCTATCAATAAAAATATACTTTCATAGTTGAGATTAAAACAATTTTAAAAAAATAAAACTCAACCATATTTATAGCTACTTTTGTTTAAATAAAACCAACAAATATAACCAAAATTGATTGTTGATATCTAAGTGGATAGCTTTGGATTTAAACATGGCCCCAATTTCCAAATTAAATTCTCAAAGGAAGCCAAAAATCACCAACAACACAAACATTGAAACACATACGCAGAGAGACTTACAAGTGAAGGAACCACATTTTGCCCAAAAGCCAAATTCTAGTGTCCAGCAAGCGATAAACAGTAACAGAATCAAGACTTTGAAGCAACAAGATCATAACTTACGCAGTTTCTCTACCCTTCATATTTCTGAAAAAAAATGAAAGTTGCTTGAAAAACTAGAGCTATTCACAACAATGTAACCCATAACCAAAGCACCACATAAAGATCACAAAGTTCAGGAAAAGGAGCACAAAGACACACCATTACACCATACATCAACCAAAAAGATAAACTGATGATATAATGCATGTTTCTGATTAGGATTCTTCAAAATCAAAGACTTCACAACTTCTGAATTAGTTACACTTACACTTAAATAACCCAAATATAAAGGGTAAACAGAGAACTGTTATATGACAATCATACTACTTAGTGAAAATGATTCAACTAATTTGAACTGACAGCAAAAACAACGCTCTAAAAGTTCACACAGAAAATAAAGTTGCTACCAACACATTTTTTTAGTTCATAAAAGAAGAGACCATTTAGAGAAGAGAACAACAGAAGTACAACATTTCATTAATTCTATTTGGCCTAGACAGAAAAGGAAAATAATATGGAAAAAAGCAGATAATAGTGTAAAAGTGCTATGCTACACACATTTAGGCTAGTACAGAGTGCATGAGAGAAAACAAGTCATGCCAGAATGTCTAGGCAAAAATCATAGATGAAGATACTCACAAAACATCAAGAATGAAAAGGCCAATAGAAGGAAAATTGAAAGCATATAGACTGAACCTACAAATTAAAAAAAGGCTGCTACTTGTTTCAATATTTTCAGAAGTACATTATTTTTCTTGTTTACAAGACTTGAGTCTCAGATCATGTACAAATTAAAAAAAGGCTGCCACTTGTTTCAATATTTTCAGAAGTACATTATTTTTCTTGTTTACAAGACTTGAGTCTCAGATCATGTTCTAGCAGTGATACTCCAACTTGTTTTTCAAAGAGAAAGGAGATGCTGTCTTCAATTCAAATATTTTTCAGTGAATGACAATATATCAAAAAAAATGTCAGGGAAGCATCAAGGAGTTATTTCTTTTCTAAGAAACATCAAGAGAAACCAAAAGACTACTTTCAACAAAATGATTAAATTTCAATCAAGCCAACCAGAAGAAGGAACAAAGAAATCCAAGTGATAGATTCAAGCAAAATACATGAAGTGATACGTCCTAGTGATAATAAAATGTAGAGAGAATTGTCAAATTCGTCCTCCAAAGATAGGGTTGTCCCCAACTAGGCCCTCAAAGATGATAAACCTCAAATAAGTCCTGTGAGGACTGATTTGGTCACTATATTGGTCCTTAAACCCTCTTACAAAATTTAAAACCGATAAGTAATACTTGTTTTAATCAGTGTAAAAGGATTTAAGGACCAATATGGTGACCAAATCAATCCTTTAACCAATGTAAAAAGAGTTGAGTTGGAGGACTTATTTGAGGTTTATCATCTTAGAGGACCTAGTTGTGGACCACCCTATCTTTGGAGGACCAATTTGGAGGTTTTCTCTAATACGCAACATTTTGATATCCAGTTAAAATGAATGGTCTCTTAGAAAACGAAAATGAATAACTGTTTAAGCTAATTATGGTATTGACGTGCTTTCAATGTTTCTGACAGAAGTTGCTTATATGTTTTGCTGTTTTTAGTTGTTTGGGAGGATTCTATCCTTTGCATTTGCTTTCTAGTTCTCCCTCAGTAATAATATATGTGTGCGTGCATGCATGTGTCTGGAGATTTATTAGAAACTAGAAGTAGGTTAAATTCACAACCTTTTCGGGAAACATAGAGCTGTACTTGGAGAAAGCTTCAAGTGTTTGCTGCTGCTTTGATGGCTTCTTTGTGCTCACAGATTCAGCATGTGACCCTACTACACTATCAGAAGGATAAGAAGACCCTGACGGACTCTTGCTCTTAGAAAGTAACTCGTTATTCAAATTCACAGTGACCTCTCCACTAGAAATGTCCACATTCTTAATAACTATGCCCACTTCCCTGCATCCAAAAAGAAGAAAGATAAAAATGACCTCATATCCATATAAGGTGAGAAAGAACAAATCAAGAAAACAAGTCAGGTAACCCTAGTACAAAAATATAAGAATAACTTAACTTTCTAGTTTCTAGTGAATATAAAGACACAGCAAACCAAATCCAAGTATAACAAGAAGAAGCCCCTTTGCAATGCAAAACACTAAACAAACGCAGAGACAAATATTAAGAAGTTCCATTTAACAGAATCTATAGTAAGGAAATTTCGTAGCAACATATGGTGCCCTCTAGAGCTTTGAACAAAACCCCAATAGAACCTGACAGAAGAATTGGTGTTGTAAATATGAGCCCCATCATGCGTAACACATCAAACTGTGTGTCAGTTCCATTACTTGAGTGTACAACTGTTACACTATGTGTATACTGATATCTCCTTTATAATTGAAGTTTCTCACTTGCAAACACCCACCGTCCTTCCAACTATAAGGGTTACACGCCAGACAGCTTAGATCATCTAACACCCAATCTACTATTCTACTTTCTCTTATCCAACAAGCATTCTTAAAATTGCATATTAATTTTAGAAGAAAATGTATATAGAGGAGGAATATACCTATCATGACCAAATTCACACGAGACAGAGAACTTTTCACAGATAAAAGGGGCAGAAGACCTTTCTATAGCAGCAATGGATGCCTGACCAGAAGAACTGCATCCTCCACCTCCTAAATTAGACAACAGGTCACAACTAACCCGTGGCTCACCAATGTGGACAAGAATAGGTAATATTTGTAGTCTAACAAATAAATTTGACTTGGGTCCACCATCTTTAGATATATCCACATTCAATTCCTTGATCTCAACAGTATATTTTGGTGTCTGCAATGTTCAATAGATTATAGATTTCCAAGTCAACAAAAAAATTATAATTATAATTATAACAAGATACAAATAGAGACAACAAAAGAAAATATGATACAGTTTAGCTTAAACTATATATATTCCATACAATACGTGCAGACACCATATTATGTGCTTGACCATAACAGTAAAATAATACAATTTTATGCAGATACCTTCAAAATCAGATCAGTCACACACACTGACAGATATCTTGCAATATTGCCCCCAATCATCCACTTTCCCCTGCCGGAAGCACGGGATTTCCGAGTTTTCTTCTTCCCTGGGCTTTTATTTGAAGACCTCATAACAACTTCTAAGTCACATATTAACACTTGCAACTTTGGATCCCGAGACATGAAACCCACACCAAGTTTAACCAGGGATTGGCGTAAGCTGAGTTTAATTTCACCAACAGAAACAGATTCGACTGCACCCTGCACAGTATAAATCAACAGAAATATTGCCATGAGCCCCTATAGACTCCGATAACAGAAACAAATATGACAACTCAATAGAATAATAGAGGATTTTACGTAGGATTCACAGGGTATGGCTGCATAAAAGAAAGCTGAACAACATTGCCCACAGATTTCAGAAGCTGTGAGAAAACTTGGAGGGAAAAATTATTTAAGATGAAACCCACACAAAAGGTGTGGGATATAAGTATAACAATTTAGTCATTCAATATCTCACTGTAGCCTCTGATAAGATGCATAATGTAAACCGCCAAATACCCTTCAAAATTCCAATAATAAGATAAGGCATTGAAAGAGGGTAACGACAAACCTTTTTAAACTTAAGCACCACATCCCTTAAACATTTCCATCCACCAACACGAAATCCAACTGATGCTCCTAAAATCCGGCTCAAAACCCAAGCCAGTAACCCAGAAGCAAATCTGCAATAAGATGCATAATCAAAATCATGGAACATTATTGTTCAAAGTCTCTAACAAATTATTTATAGAAAAAGCAAAGTAACTTCAATATAATCCTCAATCTTAAAACATAGAACATAGTATGTTATCATCAATTGCTCCAGGGCAAAAAGAAAAAAAATATCAATCATCAATGTGATATAGTTTGATGAAAAAATCCAGGAATTCATTCATAGCATCTCCATTCCTCCACAAGGAACATCATTTGGTCACATCGATTTCTCTGGATCTTATGATGTCTATTGCCACTCCCCTTCACTTTACTTTCATATAATATCTCTAAACTATTAGTGTGATTAACAATTAGGAGCAATGATATTTTAGATAAAAAATAATGGCAACAGGCACTCCCTAGAAGAATAATATAATGGAAAGAGTTAGGTGAGAACAATTCTTGAAAATCTAAGCATTACACCAACTTTAACATTCAGGGCACTTCAAAAGAGAGTATGCCTACGGTAAGGAACCTTCTTCAAGAGTTAATTCTTGACACCTAAGATATATGCGTTACAGAGTAGAGTTTCAATTATTTCCCAAACACCTAGTACCCAAAAAGAATTGTCTTCTAGTCCAACAAGGATGCCCCTCATTCAGCCCAAAGGGTGCATTATTTGATAACAAAACATAAAATCTCAATGTCAAATATTGTATTCCACTTCTACGGTATCCAGAAACCCGTTCAACAGTTTCAAAAGGAAGCAGTTACTAACTCCCTTAGCCACAGAAAATACAATGGCCCCCACAGTTCTCATAAACTTCGGTAAGCAGATAACTCCTTCAACAACAAGTAATGTAGTACAAGTACTAGAACACTTCCCCTCTTTGACTATATAGTATATTATACCATAGCTAACTGGTCGCGTTGCCCCTTACTCCGTCAACTGTCTTCAGCAGTACATACATACTCCAAGCAAAAGAAACAACACTTTTATTCCAAAGGCAAAGAAGTCTTCTAAATTACTAGTAACCATTTCAAGTGTCAGACAAGTAGTTAAGAATAAGCTAGTCATCTATTCCAATTGATTTTAATTTTCAACCTAAACAAACACGGCTAGAATTCGAAATCTAATTTGAGAAAAAAAAAAACCGAAGGCGCAGAAATTTAAACAAAAAAAAAACTCAACTGGGGAACTTACATGAACACGAGCCACAATGTAATAGAAAGTAGCAAGAATCCGAAGAGGAAATTGACAGGAGAAGCCGCCATTTTCGAAGAAGAAGACGAAGTACCAGTTGTTAGCATGAAACAGGCGAATTTCAATCATACTCTCGAAATTCCATCGCAAAGAACGCGAGAAGAATTACGAAAGAAGAGTAAGAACCCTAGAAATAAGAAAGAAATGATGGCTCTATGGATTCGGTTGTGATCGGAAGCGTTGGTTGGTGAGTTTATATTCGATTCCTCAGATCCGATCCGCGAGGTGCTCGGTGATCCAAGACACGGAGACAGTGGGTTAGTGAGAGAAGATGGGAGGAGTGATCGGGTGCGACGCGGGTGCAGGAGAGGCTGCGTGGGGAAACGTGCGACCAGAGTCACTGTTTTGAGCGATAATTTATAACAGCAAAACGTTTAGTGGTAAACGAAACAGATATTTTTTCTTTCAACGATCCATGGCGGTTACTCACTGTCTTGGTTCTTTGCCCGCGCGCATGGATCAATCTTTCAGTAGGATCTCTACTGTAGTTGAGTGCTTCAAGGTATCTTTATGTCACTTCTTGGACTACTTTTATACGTATGTTCCTACGTCTCGTTCTCAATTCTCCATTTTTTCATTCGTGGTTAAAAAAAATTACTATAGTTCAAGCCGTTATAATGTGGTTACCGATAATAAATAGGTTAGATCTAAATATTTAATAAAAAAAATATTTGAATGTATATGAGTCTTCAAGGCAAAAATTTTAAAAGATACTCTTTAATGAATTTGTGTCTTTATCATAATAAAGTAAATAATGAAAAGATCATCTTTTAATGAATTTGGCTCTTTATCATTAATGAAAAGATCATCTTATATATTAGTTTTTAGCAAATAAGTTATAAGTATTTTGTTTAAAAATGTAGTTACCGATATAAGCTTTTGCTTACCGAAATAAACAACATTATTTGTTAACTAATTTTTAAATTGGTAAAATAAGATATAAATTATTTTAAAAAGCTACTTATAATATTATCAAATATAATTATTATCATTAAGGGGTTGAACTTGTGACCTTCTCCATTTTTTACATATTATTAGACCACTTTTCTATTTTATATTTTAAGTAACTTAAAACTTATAATATTTTGGTTTAATTCTAATTTTCCTAATCTTTTAGAATAGCTTAAAAGGAAAAGAGAAATATGGAAACTAAAATTTAATTATATAATTTATAGTCAATCACTATAAAAATAATAAATTTGTAGTCATGTAATTAAATATACTATTTTTCTTTTGATAAATTTTTAACTTTTAATAATATGTATATGATTAGTATTAACGTAATATACATTTAGATATACACATCAACAATTATGTTAAGGTGATGTGTCACTTAAAGATCAGTGAGTAATGGATACATAATTATATAAATATTTTTTAAAAGTTTACCATATGTTAAGATTAAAATTTAATGATTTTGTCAAAATGTTAAACTTGAAATTAGTTATATTTATATATACTAAAAATATCTTTAATCATAATAGTTTTTGTCTTCATTAGGGATATAACCATTATGAATAATCAAAATATAGTATTTTCATTCATTAAGTTTTTGTTATCTATCCTCTAACTTTTAGTTTGCTTCCTTATTTTTTGATGATTAGTGTATGCAAGAGAGAAACTTCTACATTTCTTTTTCTTATTATTTGAAAAAGTATAGATGATATGATAGATGAATAAAAATAGATATAAAGAAATATTTAAATTTCTTAACTCGAGCTGTGATAAAATATATACTTTAGAGTTTTTTATCAACATTAGAGTAAAATTGTATATGAATAAAATAAAATAAAAAAGTGAATAAGAAGAAGAATAAGGGAATGACATTTTGATGGGACATTGCTAATGGGAAAGGGATGTTGTTGGTTAAAATTTAGGGTAAATCAAAATTTTTATGTATATACATAATATTGAAAATATAAAATTTCTTGGGGCAATTAAGTAAATAACTACATTAAAAAATAAGAAAAATTTTAAGTTTACGGAGCATCGGCCCAATGTCTTATTCGTAGATTCATCTTTACATTTTCTTCTCCAACTACGTTTTT
The DNA here is from genome assembly GCA_037962975.1 of Clitoria ternatea. Taxonomy (NCBI): domain Eukaryota; kingdom Viridiplantae; phylum Streptophyta; class Magnoliopsida; order Fabales; family Fabaceae; genus Clitoria; species Clitoria ternatea. The sequence continues at coordinate 287,648,238 of CM075670.1, forward strand.
ATTACAACTACCTCTAAATAAATTTATATGTAACATCTTGCTCCTTGAGGTTAAACACCATCCATTTTAGTTTAACAGGTTTTGACTAGTGTTACTTTTGTGTCTTGTTGTCATTAATTAGCGTTGTGTTAAGAACCTTTACCTTAATCGATCAACACATAAGTTGGTGCTCTGTCCCCTAAATATTTGTCATGGTTGTTGATCTGACAATGAGAATAGTAGTATTGAGGGAGTTTTTTTTTGGTTTGTTGGTGTTTTTTTTCCTTCGTGAAGGAAGTGTGCCATACGTATGCAAAGAATGGTGGATGTATTGAACACCCGATTCTATATTGTGATCTATTGGGATGCCGATTTATTTTTAATAGAAAAATTTGATACTGACTACTTATGTTTTATGAATTTATGGAGTGAAATTCACGTGGATCCAAAGGTTGATTGTCAAGTGAAGTTCAACTTGGAGGTTGTCCTGATCAGAGGGAGAAGAGTCCCAATTGTTTATGATAGTAGCATGTGAAAATGGATCATGGATAATGAGGTTAAGGGTGATGATCACCTTCACCTGCATATGGAAAAGGTAGCCAAGGTGTGAGAAACACGTTGACCAATAGGCAAGGGAATCACAACTTAATTTGTCTAGGTTGCTAAAAGTGTATGTCAAAGTGATTATATGAACCAAAGTTGAAAATTTTGTACATCTCATTAGTGTTAGTATATACAAATCAATCCATTCTAATTCAGGACACAACAAACAAACACCTGTTTTTTTTTTAAAAAAAATTCCATCCATTCATTAACAAATACATTTCATTAGGGAAATCACAATACACAAAGTCCAGTACAAATCCTACACAAACTCAGAGTCCTAAAAACACACTGTAAATAACTTCTTCAAAGGTGGGCACTACAAAATACACACAAAACAATACACAGGTCAACATATACAAAAACACCAATCCAATCCCTACTTCCTGAGTGTGTTCATCATAACCCCCATAGAACATGCATACACCCAACATCCCTATCCTCAACACCCCCTGTCACAAGCAAAGTCCCAACTTTGCAAGCATCCAACTTTTGTTCCATAAACACAATCTTAATTAGTATATTTTCTAAGAATATACAGGAAAATAAAAAATATGTTCATACACCAAATTTTTTTAAAAATAAAATGCTTGAAAAATGGAAAATACGGTATTCTAAATTTTTCCAGAAAACTACTATTTGGAAAATTATCCAAAATAGTTTTCCAAAATTTTCCATTGTAAAAAGGGGCAAGTACTCTATTTTTTTCTAAAATGAGAATAATGGAAAACATGGTATTTCAATTATTTCTAAAATGTGAAAGAAAAAAAGAAATAAAATGAAAAAGTGGTTGCATTTGAATACATTTTTCAGTTCTTCAAAATGGAAAATCAGTAGCGTCTGAACATATTTTGACAACTTTTTACACTTTTCATGAAATGAAAAATTTAGAAAATATTTGAAAATTGAAAAATGAATACTAGAGAAATGATGTCCTAATTAAACGCACCATAAGCATCTCATCAAACTTTATATTCCACTTAATCTAGGATTCTTACCAAATTCTAACTCTGGCTCTTATCGTATTAACCATTTATCACTATTATAAATACTATATATATACATAGTTAAATATATTATTAAATAATAAATATTATAAAAAATATTTAATTATTATATTAATAACCGTATATATATATATTATAATTAACAATCACATTATAATACATATATATATATATAATATGATTACCATTTTTATATTAAATGAGATGGCTGGTCTAGTCGCAAAGGCCATGATGTTTTTTTGTGTGGTCATGAATTCAATACTAAAATATTTAATTTATAACTTAACTTACTAGTCAATCAAATCTGAGTTTGTTTAATGACATATGGGTTTGTTAGTTTTGTCTAACATTGTTAGCCCAAAACTAACAGGAAAACCAATTTAAAACTTTGAAAAAAAAAATAGAAGATTAACTTGAATTCCAAATCAATTATTTACTTAGACTTTTGATAGATTAAACTCAATTCTTAGGACCGTGGTTAACCAAACTCTATTGTTTATTTCCTTGTCATTCTGGCTTCATATATTTAAGAAGAATCCTTTTTCAAGAATTTCAGTGTTTGAAGAACTTGTAATTATAAAAGTGACTTATGATTTATGAGTTTTCTATGGGCTCTTCTAGCTTGTTTAACTTTTATGGAGAAGTAAAAATAAGTTTCATTTAACCATTCTAGGAAGTTTCATAGCCAAACTACTACCTTCTCAATTGAAAAGAGATTATTAAATAAGTGTAACTAAGGTCATCTGTAGTTTTGTTGCATTTTTCACTTTAGCACAAAAAAAGAAAAAGCACAATAAAGCCATAGTCATGTTTAACTCGTAACAATAAGGAGTTTAAATTCATTTTTGGAATGCAACTCTAACATCAGCAGATTTGTCTATATATCATATATCAGCAAATTCTCAATAATTTCAGTAGAAAGTTTAGACAATATTTCATGATTTTATATTTGTGGTCTGGCCTGAACTACAAATATTGTACCATCTTTAACCACTCCTTCAATGTCTTGAGGGCAACCATAAACGTCCTCTAAGATCTTTCCTGCCTCAGCTATTCTTGACAAGAGTGAAGTTTGAAATGCTTTATCAGTTATAATTGGATCTTTGGAGTAGTCTAACACAACTTTCTCAACCTTGTCCATGATTACACTGCAGGAAATTTGAGCAAGAATTTATGGATAGCTTGACATCCAAAGTAAGCAGAAAATGTAATCATACAAATTCCGAGATAGAAAATGTATTTGATTGCCCAAGAAAGAGATTCTAAATGCTTCATCATCCATCCACAATCCATGTAAATTATGACATTGAACTCTTAATTTATAGTATGAAAGTGTCTCGTTTTACCTGTCAAAAAGACCAGCACCAGCAAATCCTTCAAGGTCCTCGGCATTGGAATCTGATCTGAATATAATGGACTTCTTACTGTACAACCCGAATAACTTGCTTGGGTAATTGGTAACCTACAACAAATCCCATAACATAACATAACATTATTGGGTAACCGGTAGGGATGTTCATCATCTGATGTGGACAACAAACTGCTTAACCGATTTAAAATAATCAAAAAAACCAATAAAATTGAAACCGCAAAAAAGCCGTATTATGTGTGCAATTAAGGTTGGATTTCAATTCTACTTTTGAGAAACAAACCGTCCTCAATCAAACCGCAATCTTCATTATATTACTCATATATTATATTACCTTACTAAATTACATTTATCATCTAAACTTAAAATGAGACTTAAAAGACTACTTATTTGTGATCTTTTTATTATGCTAAAATTTTTTAGAGTGGTGATTCTGTTTTTGAAGTAGTTATTTTTAATTTTATTATATGTCTTATATTTGACTTTTTAAAAAATATAATTAATATAAAACCAAACAAACCGATTCAATATGAATTACATTTGATCAGATCGGATATCATTTTACATTCCAACTGAATGGAAACTTCATAATTAGATTGGATGATATTTTGTTCAAAAATTAAACCGATCTGGATGAACACCCCTAGTAACTAGGTAACGTACAATGTAAAGATCGGATAAACATGACTTCTAATAAGTTCAAAGTGATTTGACATTATCCAACTTAATGATGCTCAATAAATAGCCATTAAGAGCAGTCTATACATTACCATCGGAGATTTTAAGTTTGTTTTCTTCACAATGAAGGACATTGCACGTCCTGGATATGCCCCAACCAGAGTCTCCCCTAACCCTTTAACTACCTGTTTTTGCAAGGTAAGATAGTGGAAAGTATTCTCTTATAATTTGTTAACAAATCTAGAAACAAAGACTTACCTCAGCATATATCTCTGTAGCATCCCCTGACAAGGGATTTTTTGTATGAGTAACAAAAGCATAATCACCACAAATAACTTCTTGAATCAATACAGCCATGCATATATTCTCATGATTCAACTTGGCTTTTTGGCAACTAAGAAAAGCTCGTTCATTCCACTTTGAAGCCCATACCTACAAAGAAGAAAATCGCAAATCTTCATATGCTTTTGTCTGTTATTTATGAGTACAATATGTCATCATAACTAGTATTCAAATCTTGCAGTCCTGTCCAAATCTAAGTGAGGACAAATATCAAGGCCCTTAACTTTACCCTAATTAACTATAAGAAAATTAGCCGACAACAACCAAACTGATATAGTCAGAGATTTAAGCTTAATACAAAACGTACTGCGATGAAAAAGTTTTATATGGTTAAAGTGATTGTGGAATACATCAATATAATACAATGAGATCCAAATTAATATAATAGCAAGCTCTCCCTTAACAAAACTATGCGATTGTAATTATGATGATAGGGTTATACCTTCTTTATTGCTTGCCACGCATAGCTCCACCTCTCACTACCTTCATCTCCAGGCCATGGTAACTTTGAACTTCTCATTTTGTGCTCAAGTTCATAGGTCTTGCAGTATTTTAGAAGGAAAAAAAAAATATGAGGTGCTGAAGTACGATCTTGCATAATGTAATAACAATATATTTTGCATAACATATATGACATTTGAAGGTTTCCAACACTATTCTTCATCATGCAAACACACACAGATGAAACATGTTAGGTGTAAGTATGGTCAATATTGGGTCTTCTCTTATCTTACACTTTCCCTTGACACAACCTATATAAAATGAGTGTGTTTGTGAGTACACACACCTATAATTTTTTCAAAACCACAAAATGATATAAGCTAATAAGCATTATCTGAATAAAGGCAAACATGTTACTTGTAAAATGACCATGCAAGTTACGCCCAAATGATGATCGTGCCACTATAGTAAAACAAAAATACGCATACATTGAAGAGGGAAGTATGTATCAAAGTTAATGGTCTTTATACTAGAAATCATAATGTACGAAATTATGGACATGATCTTTTGAGGCTTTTAAATTACCAAAGATGGTGGGGCATTCATTTGCAGGATGCCTTCTTGTACTGCTTTAAGTCTTGAAAGATCACCATTATGTACTGACTTGCACAAAGTAGCAATCTTATTTGCTATATCCTGCAAGTGAGTGAAAACTTTATTAGTCTTTCTTTCAAATGAAGTTACAAGTTCCTTCCACTCACCACTATTTGAAGTAGCAAATCAGTACACGTCACAATCAGAACCTAATAGATTATCATGATGTTTGGCATGTGAAGTTCAACCAATATTTCTAACAAAATAACGATAACCCCCATTAAAAGCTGCTGAAGATATCTTTCAAGAAAGTTTCTATATAGGAGAAAATCATCACAAAAGGGAAAGATTGTCATAAAGGATAACTAGTTATTTTAGACTCTGTCCATGTTGTATTACTATGTCCTCAAAAAACAAAAAAAATAAGGAGAAAACTGATCCATAAATATGGCAAATCGTTTTGGCCTATAATCTCATATTGACTGTACCATCTACTATTTCAATGTTGACTGATGATCCCCAAATCCAATTAGCAGAGAATATACAATACGTTTTGTATGAATAAAAGAACTGAAGGATTGCTACAATCACAAGGAAATGAACAACAATTACAATACCTTATTAACTTTGTCTTTCAAAGCAATCTCAAAGGCTCCAAATGTTAGCGCAACTGACATTGGGATCTTAATCCATGATGGTACCCTTGCACGTAAAAGTTTAATATTGCATGATTTTGCACCAACCTATGTGACAGAAGTTAATGGAATTAATTAGTGGATAATGTTGTAACAACCATACAGGCTTCCATAAAATCTGCAACCAAACATGCAGACAGTTCCCTAAAATGAAATTGTCACATATTTGGTTAGCCTTCCATTTAATATCATCATTAACTAAAACTGAAAATAAATTATTTCATTACATTTCAACTATTTTTAAAACCAGAAATATGTCTGTATTTTAGAATAAGACACAAATTAATAGCTTTGGTAATAAAAGTAATATCTGATGGTTGGTAGGAAATTACAGCAGCAATAGCAGTGGCCTTAGTCTAGTGGCAATGAATGAAAGGGAGAGTGCAAGGGTGCTAGTTAACACAATTCTCATATCTGACATTGATCAATGTGCAAAAAGCAGTTCAGTCTCTGGGTAGAGTGTATAGACAAGGAGTTGGTGGGTCATCATGGAAATAACTTTGGTAGCATTGGTGAGGTGGTGATGAGGCAGGAAGGATACTTTGCAGAAAGTTTGCGAAGGAGTGTTCTGACTTTTGATGGTACTACAACTTTGATCAACTTTGCTGGAAAACACCCTCAATAATACACAATCTAGAAATAGGATCACCTCTAAAAGGGCTGGTATCCATCATTGCTACAGTTTAAAAGATAAAAATGGAAAATAGAGTAAAAGAACCAAACAATACAATGTTAAATTTAAATATGCATCCTTAACTCGTCAGAAATCTGCAAACTCAACATAACTATCCAAAAGACCACGTGCAATGTATGAATGTAAACAAGAAACTACGTTCAAGCAAAGAAACAATTGAATTGATATACAAAATCATACCATTTGATCGGTAAACTCCTCAACTGAAGCAGCATATTTACCACTAAAAGTCTTCTTTTTAAAGTTCACTCCTCGTGGAATGGAGAATGAAATAAAGGAGGTACGAGATAGAATGGAGCTATTAATATCACTACAAGCACAAAAATGAGGGTTTCTATGATCACTAAATAATCACGGGTCAAAAGCTAATCATGTACAATTAAATTTCTACCTTATAACCAAGTTGTTTGATTTCAATCTTATTGATATTGCTTTCCCCTCCTTTGACTTGAGACCCCGAAAAACATTTTGGTCAAAGCATGTGGCAAAACATATCTGTACCAAACTACTTACATCCTGTGTTAGATTTTTATTTACGTGACAAAGCACTTAGTTGCATCTGTACTGAAATAGTATCTGTCAAAAAAATCAGTAGAAACAAGATACAATGAAAACATTATAAAACATTATACATGCCTTATTATTTCTGGCTCTAATTGAAATATGGGATAAAACATCTGGCATATCAGTTGTTAGCACTGCTGTCACTCCTTCTGGAATTTCTTCATCACCAGTTATTTTTGGAGCAATAATAATGGTGGGCCTTCTAAAAACTTTATCTTGGACTGCTATCAATTCATTGACAAAGGTCACAAAGCCAGAAACTTCCACAGCACTAATAACCTGCCAGCTGCCAAAAAAAATCAATTTAATATATACATACATACATACATATATACATACATATATATATATATATAATAGCATTATGACACTATGATGAGGGCTTGAAAATGAATCACTCAGCATAGATTGAATCTGATTTATTATGCATGCAATAACATGTAGACCACATTCTTACCAGCTTAAATTTGCTCCTTTCCTAAGAATGGGGTCAAAATGATTAATGAGGATTGACATAATAGCAGAGCATCCTGATCTTATCAACTCCTCTGTAAAAACATCAATCTGTTAATGGAAAAAGTTATCAGGAGAAGACTTCATATAAAAATTTATAAATGATCTAAAATAATAATAAAAAATCTCTACTTCTGTATTATTTCCAAAGCCTGAAACAATTCAACTAACATACCGTCCATTTTGGAACTCCAAGCAAATTACCAAGATACTGGGCACTTGGTTGTATCCTTTTTTGGTAATACTGGGACCTTTCGGCAAGTACCAGCTGCAACCGGTCAAGTATAGCCTTTGTTTGTAACGGCCACTGACTATTACCCGATTTATATGATTCACAGATGCTATACCAGTCCTTTAGAAAGCAGGATGATGCCAATAAATGCCATGAGGAGACGTACAACCACGGGTAGGCTTTAGCTTATCAGAATGTGTATAAGAAAAAGTTAAAGAAACTTCAAGGTATACCTTTGTGCAGTATACGTAGTCTTCATTATTGACAGTTGATAAGCATAGATTCTCCAGCATTAATAAAAATAAAAACAATACTTCCTGTTGTCAATTAGAAGGGGCGAAATGCTTAGTTTGGGTTCTTAGAAAAGAAAAAAAAGAGTCCTAGCAATATATAATAATTTTAGAAACTAAGTATTGTTACCGGCAGGTTTGCAAAGTTCACATTTTGTAATCCCTTCTCAACAGTTGTTCTAACAGCAGAATCCAAAGAAATATCAAGAAAAAGTAGATCTTTCAACCTTCTATGGGTTGTCAGCAGAATAGGGCGAAGCTCAATGCGTGACTCCAATAATTTCTGAGAAAAACGTTTTTTAATCTTTTAAAGGACAATCACATGTAAAAGCTATATTTTATATCAAATGATATACAAACTGACCTCCATTAGTTGATTAATATTGGTATCACCAAAATGTTCTTTGACAAAATTAAGATTTTCCTGCATGTTGACAACACAAATGAAGTATATTCCATAACACAATTGAATAATTGTAAACACAAAGAATATCATGCTCACATAGCACAATCAACTTGTTAAGGTGCGGAAATGTGGAAGTATCGAATCGGTTCAATCGGAGATAAAGAGAAGCAAGTAGAGAGGCAAGAAAAATGACACACAAGAAATCATAGAAAAACCATGGGCAATCACAAGCAAAATAGGTCCACTATGTAAAAAGAAAGAGTATTTCTCTAAATCGATGAGAACAGAGAGACAATAAATGCTATAAAATTGTGAGGGCAAAGAATAAAGTTATCTCTTAATTTTTGATCTCACAAATATTCTCTCAGATGGAACTACAAAATATGAAACTCGCTACAAAGAAACTCTTAATTTTCTCTAAGAGAATTGGATGCCAAGAATGTCGTCATCTTGGTGGCTTTTATAGGCAAATGGAATGGAATATAATATGGAGGCATAGTATGTGAAAGCCACAAGTTGTTAGTGTATGAAAGCCTCCAAATGCATAGTGAAGGAAAACCACCAAATACATAGTGTGTGAGAGCCACCAAATGCATGGTATATGAAACTAAATTTGAGTCATTAACGTAACAATCTCCACCTTGACTCAAATTTGATAAATTGTTCATTGCCTAATAAAGCCCTAAAGGGCTTTAATTTGATGACGTCATTATCAAGCATAGAAGATGAAACAACTGCTGAACTTGACACAACTAATCCTTGCAAGATATACAAACTGTTGACACGGTTAGCCTAACAAAACAAGGACACCTTTAGATATCTTTAGATCCACCTTTAGCTGAATACTCGCACCCAAGAAATTCTAGCGCGCCAAGAGAAATTAGATTCTGCTTTAAGTTAGGAATAAAGCAAACTTTTGAAATTCTAACAATGCCATCATGAGTCTTGATCTGAATAATACCTATTCCTGCTATCTTGCTTTGGGTATCATTACCCATCAAGACAACACCACTATCAATAGGTTCAAAACTAGTAAATAAGTCCTTATGATGACACATATGAAAAGTACATCCAAAATAAAAAATCCACTCATTTTTACTTCTGTTATCAGAAGAAACAACAGATAGCATAACATCACTATTAGAATTATTCTTGACATTAGCAACTTCAGGGAGTTGTTTACCATTTTCTTGCTTTTTTTGTTTCTTTTTCAAGATAAAACTCAGAGATACCATGCCCATATTTCTTGCAATTGGGACAGGTTTTGCTGGATTTATGTCCCCTAGATTTGGATCTGGTCTCCTCATTACTGGTACTTCCATTTTCTTGAGTTCTACCCCTAACACATAAACCCTTACTCTTGCCCTTGGAATAGATCTCAAGATAAAACTTTTCTTTGGACAATAAATTAGATTTAACATCTTCAAAGGATAAGGTATAGTTATTACTATACAACATGATTTCTTTAAAGTGTTTGTAGGTAGACGGTAGAGAGACAACCAATAGAGCAACTTTGTCTTTATCATCAATTTTAACTTCAATATTTTCCAGATCCATAATAATAAAATTAAACTCATTAAAATGAGATTGAATAGAAGTACCTTCGACCATACAGATTGTATATTTGAGACGAAGCTTGTTTGTGAGGCTTTTGGTCATGATAAAGATTCCAACTTCAACCATAGAGCCGCAACGGTGGTTTCGTTGGCTACCTCACATAGAACGTCCTTGGACAAGCAAAGTTGGATTGTTGAAAGCGTTTTTTCCTCCAACTCGTCTCATTGCTTATTGGTCATGGTATTTGTTTTTTATTTAAAGCTTTCTTTAATCCGCTTTGAATAAGAACGACTTTCATTTGGACTCGCCAAATAGAAAAGCTAATTTTGCCATCAAACTTCTCAATGTCAAACTTGGTGACAGTAGACATATTGGATCTCCAAATCAACAAGCGACTCTAATACCACTTGTTAAGGAAAGTGCGAAAATACGGAAGCACTAGATCGGTTCAATCAGAGATAAAGAGAAGCAAGTAGAGAGGTAAGAATAATGACACATAAGATTTATGTGGAAAATTCTTAAATCAGAGAAAAACCACGGACAATCACGAGCAAAATAGTTCCGTTATGTAAAAAGAAAGAGTACAATAAGTTCTACTGATAAGAACAGAGAGACAATAAACCCTATAAAATTGTGAGGACAAAGAGCAAAGTTATCTCTCAATTTTTTATCTCACAAATATTCTCTCAGATGGAACTACAAAATATGAAACTCGCTACAAAGAAACTTATAATTTTCTCGAAGAGAATTGGATGCTAAGAGTTGGATGCCAAGAATGTCATCATCTTGGTGGCTTTTATAGTCAAATGAAATGGAATATATGGAGGCATAGTATGTGAAAGCCACACATTGTATATGAAAGCCTCCAAATGCAGTGTGGGAAAACCACCAAATACATAGTGTGTGAAAGCCACCAAAAGCATAGTATATGAAACCAAATTTGAGTCATTAACTTAACCCAATTGATACTATATATCTCATTTTTTATCCACATCTAAGGCCCTATTTGGATTGTGAAAACATTTCCTATTTTCAGTTTTAATTATAAAATTGTCATTATGTTTCTTGTTTTCAAAAAATTTGTATTGAAAAAAAAATTAAAAAAAAAATAAAAACAAAAAACAGAAAATAGAAAAAAGTTGTTTTCAGTATTTCCTATACAAAATTTTGGAAACAGGAAACAAGATGATAGTCTTGTAATTAAAATTAAAAAACAAGAAATAAAAACAGAAAACATTTTCGCAATCCAAACAAACTCTAATATTCACATGATAAAGACCTTCCAAACGTAAGTTAACTTGAACTGCCAATAAAAGTACAGTTTACACTTTACAGTACCAGCAGTTTCAATGGCAAGCCAGATGCAGAGCTATGTTTAATTGCATTTGTAATGTTTCCATCCTGAAAAACCAGGAAAAAGCCAGGATTTTATTTGTTACAATTTACAAATCCATTTATTGTCAAGTCAGAAACCAAAACAAGATGAAAATTACAAATATACTATAACAATTAACATCTGCAACCATCACCTTGAAAGAGGAACCCAAACAAACGTCAATAGCATGTTCAAGGTCCACACCTGTGTAAACTGCCTGCACCACAGAATATTTTTTAAAGTATCCAATTCCAACAAGTAATATTTCCTAACAAGTAGACATATCAAGTGACTAAAACCTTCGTTGGAATCAGCAGATTAGTAAAGAATATAGCAACTAAACTATTACTAACAGAATATGAAAAGCAATTAGTAAAACGAAAATCAACCAGCTGGGCTACTGATGAAAAGAGGAAATTGAATTCTTGTTCTCCATATAAAATCAGGAAATTAACAATAATGACATATCCAGAAAAATTCTTGTGAATTCTCTATGGCAACTTCAAAGAAACATAGAAAGTTAAGGTATTTAAAAATGATCCTGCCTGCCAAGCTACAAAACTTTAGCAAGGACATGCATGTCTCCGGATAGAGTCCATACCAACCATGGGTGGAACTACATTGAGGGGGAATATGGGAAGTCCCTCTCCCCCACTGAAGAAAACAAAAGCTCCTCCGTGAAAGAAGACTTATAATAGCATTGTTTGGATTAAAACTTTGAAGATTATAGTATATAACTAGTTAATATACCGTAATTTATACAGTATATTTGTAAATAAAAGTATTATGTAATATATTATTTTATATGTTATGTATCATAACAAAAATATTAACAGTTAAGTATTTTTGTAAGATCAACACTATAATAAATATTTTTATTTAATTAAATAGAATATGAAAATGAGAAAAAATTTTGAATAAAAATATTCTTTTTTCATTTTATTATCATTTCAATGTTTAATTTTTTTATGTTATATATTTTCAAGTAAACAACAAATGAAAAAAACTCAATAAAATTAAAATAAATAAAGTTACTATTAATGTTGAGTTTAATAAATAAATATATAAAATAAGAATGTAACTAATTCAATACAAATATATTGTAAAAGAAAAAAATATAAACAGATAATTTTTATCATGATATTAGATATAGATAAACTACAATTAGAAAAATTGTAAAGTTGACCTAATAGTTAGAATTTACTAAGGAAGTTAAAAGGGGAAAGCGAAAAAGAAAGGTTATAGGTTTGAAATCCTCTATCTTATATTTTTAGCATATATTAATAATTAAATGGATATAATTTTGAACGGGAATTTATCTGAATTGTAACGTCTTTTTATTATATAGATGACAAAAAGTGATTTATTCTTGGAGGCCTTATTCAGCATAGTTATATAATTAGCATTGTATGCATAGTTGTATGCTATCTCAGTCTTCATTATTTCCAAGTCATATCATACTCATATATGCTCATCAACATAGTAAAGATGCAGACTATTGTCTTTAATGGCAAAAGCGCATATATAATCTCAGGGTACTATGCAACTAAATATGCATATTGAAATTTGTTATGATTAGATACTATTTATTTATTTATATTAGATATGTTATGAGCAGGAATGATTATATTAAATATTTATGTTGATGGCCTAGTCCATTAAGATTACAATTATATAATATCTTATTATACATGTGAGGGTCTATTGTAAAAAAAAAAAAAAGTGAGGGTCTTGTAGAATATCCCATTCTAACTCACTTCTTTGTCTCTCTCTCTCCATACTCTCTTTGTTTTTCTACACGGTAGCAAGAGTGGCCTAGGGTTCCACTAACAACCACCTTTGCGTACCGGGGAAAAAAAGAGAAAAAAATTCCAGCAGCCTCAAAAAGGGACGACCAAGGCTGCTGTGGGGATAGAATTTTTTTTTGGGCGGCCAATGTATGTAATAGATTGTTTTTCTTTTTCAATTTGGAATGGTGTGATGTGTTTTCGATGTGTGATTTGAAACGCATCAATTTCTATCTCAGTTGACCTGTTGTTTCGGGATAGAGTGAGGTGTTTTTTTGTAAGTGGGACAAAGCCCAGGTGGTTCAGTCGTTGTTGCTGTGATTTGAAGGTTTTTTTTAAGTGTTTCTGAATAGTCTTTCAGTACATTTGTTGTCGTTTTACGATGCCTAATAATTTTCACAAGGATGAGGAAAACTCTAAGGAGGACGATTGTTCCGAGGGGGCAGTTATGAAAATTGTGACTCTTTCTAAACGAACCAAGATTAAGCTTGAAAAAGACAGTGAGAACTACGTAGAATGAAAGTATTTGGTGGAGATTAGTCTTGGTGGCATAGGAAGGATAGCCATTTGACGTAGACGGGGCCAACTAATCCCAAGGATACTGAGACATGGATAAGAAAAATTCTTGCCTTGATGATAAATTCTGTTGATAGGCGCACCTAAGCGGTTATTACTCATTGTAGAACCGTGAAGGAGTTGTGGGAGTTTCCACAATTTACTTTTGGGAAATCAAACAATCTAAATCGGTTGTAAGTTCTTTGGAAAGAGATTTATCATCTAATGGGTTATTTTTTGGAGTTCAAGAAGCATATTGAAGAGATATAGTCTCTTTTGGCTTGCAAAATCGTTGATGAGATGATAGCTCAGTAGAAGACACTCATTGCTTTGGGTTGGCTCTCCAGACTTGATTCGGAATATATGACGTGGTTTGGTCTTAGATTTTGTCAAGCAACCAAGTAGATAACCTCACATTCTAATGTTTGGGATCCTTGGCCAGTAACTTCTAAAGCTGGTTTTAAGTATTTTGTTAGTTTTGTGGATGATTATTCTCGTGCAATTTGATTATTTTTAATGAAATCCAAATGTAAGTTATTTTTTTATTTGGCAATTTTTTGTGTTGAAATTTGTACTCAGTTTAATACTCATGTATGCAATCTTCGTAGTGATAATGCTAAGGATTATTTTTCTGTATCATTCGTTGATTTTATGAGTCAACGTGACATGATTCATCAATCCTCTTGTGTTGTTACTCCAAAACAGAATGAGTTAGCTGAGCGTAAGAATCATCATCTTATGGAGGTAGTCAAAGCTCTAGTGTTTGAAAACAAAGTTCAGAAATTCTTTTAGGCTGGTGTTGTTCTTACTATTGCATATTTAATTGATCACATGTCATCTTCTGTTTTAAATGGTGTTATTCCCCACTCCATCCTTTTTCCATCTTAGTCTCTTTTTTTTTTGCCCCTTAAAATATTTGGTTGCACTTATTTTGTGTATGGTGTTCGACCACAAGTAATTAAGTTGGATCCAAAGGAAAAAATGTGTTTTTTGGGCTACTTTCGTACTCAAAGGGTATCATTGTTTTTCTCTTGATCTTAGTTATTATCTCGTTTCCTCTAATGTGTCATTCTTTGAAGAACTCACATTTTTTGGGTCTAAGTTTCTCGAGTTAGTTTGTGACGTAGATGATTCCTTCTTGAGTTATACTCTTGTCTATTCTCTAGCATTGGGATGGAAACAAGGACGGGAAAACGCTAATATCAAAAAATCAAAATACGGGTATGGCACAGAAACGCCATAAAAATTATCAAAATTTTACCAATAATAACAAATATTTATAAATATGCATAATGCTGCCCAACATTAGCAAGTAACAAATCCATCATAGCTTAGTAAAATAGCAAAATAGAAAAATAGCAATTGAATAGAACAAATTCATCACAAATTCAATAAACCCTAAATACCAAGGAATAGAATCAAAAGTGAAAAGGGAATGAAGAATTCACCCCCTATTTCTGTCGAGAAGAAGCTATAGAAAAAGGGAGTGGGGACTTGAGTCTGCTAGTGAGAGAAGTAGAGACGGCACTGGCCACCACTATTTGACAGCGGCACCCACACATCGCACTAACAGGGATTAGGTTGCTGAAGAAGATGAATGCCATTGGTGGTTACGTTTGAGTGTGTCAAGAAGGAGAATGAGAAGCTTTCGAGAGTGAGTTTTGCAAATTTTTATACCTAGAAACGTGGACCTTGGTGGATTGGGCCTTTTCTAGGACGTTTCCAAAATGATCCTATTAGTGCCAAGCTGCAAGAAACATTTCCTTGTGTTTCCTGTCCGTTTCCTGTTTGAAACGTTTCTAAAACAGAAAACGACACTTCAGTCATGTTTCCGTGCTTCCTAGTCTATTCCACACCTAATAATGCTCATTCGATTGCATCTCCTGTTTCTGTTGATACCAATTTCCAATTCTTTGAGAAGATGTGCTCTCGACGGCTTAAACAACCTTTAGCTGATGAACTTTCTGTGGATAATGCTTCTCATGAAGACACTCAACCTCTACTAGTACCTTCTTAGGTGCCTACAGATCCACCTTTGCCTTGATCTTTCCATGGTTGTTTGCAAAGGTAAGAGATCTTGGTCCTATCCCATTTCTTATGTGTCATCAGCTCCTTTATTCTCTACCTCTCAATGTTTTACAGTCGGTATAGATTTTGTATCTCTTCCTCAAACTCTTGCAGATGGCATAACTCATGATGGTTACAAGCATGCTATGATCGAGGAGATAATGGCCCTTGAGATAAACGATATATGGGATTTAATCTCACTTCCAAGAGGAAAGCATACTATTAGTTGCAAGTGGGTTCATACTGTGAAAGTTAATCCCGATGGTTTTGTAGGCACACCTTGTTACAAAAGGGTTTTGCCTAGACATATGGAATTGACTACACTGATACCTTTTCCCTAGTTGCTTAGCTATCATTTGTTTGCATGTTTATCTTTCTTGTTGATAGGCATCCTTTGCCTTTATTTTAGTTGAATATCAAGAATGTGTTTTTACATAGTGACTTATAAGAGGAGGTGTACATGAAGCAAACTCCTGGGTTTGTTGCCTAATGGGGGTATGGAAGGGTGTGTCGGTTAAAGAAATCTTTGTATGGCTTGAAACAATTATCTAGAGTTTGGTTTGGGAGATTAGTAAAGTGGTTCTGGAATTTGAGGAGTCAAAGTGATCAACAATATTCTAGAAAAATACTAACCTTGGTTGCATTTTACTTGTTGCTTATGTGGATGAAATTGTTATTACATGTATTGATAGTGAATGAATCAACAAATTGAAGACATTTCTTCAAACCAAAGACTTGAATTTTGAAGTATTTCTTGGACATTGAAGTAATGTACTCCAAGAAAGGGATCTTTTTCTCACAAAGGAAGTATGTTCTCGACTTGTTAATTGAACTGGCATGAAGGGAGCTACACCATGTGAGAAACCTATGGAGCTAGGAAAGAAGCTGACAACAAATGATTATTCCTTTTCATGATCCTCGAAAATATAGAAATTTGGTAGGAAAGCTTAATTACTTGATCATCACTAGGCCGCCAGATATTGCCTTTCCAGTAAGTATTGTAAGTCAATTTATGTCCTTTCCAACCAACACTTATTGGGAAGCACTAATTTGTATTGTCAAACATTTAAAGAAAGCTACAGGAAAGGCTATTGTGTATCAAAATCCTGGGCATATGCAAGTTGAAGCATTCTCTGTTTCTGACTAGGCAGGATCTCCTATAGACCACAAATCCACTATAGGATTTTATGTGCTCCTAGGAGGAAACCTGATATCTTGGAAAAGTAGGAAGCAAAATATAGCGTGATGGCTCAAACTTCTTGTGAGCTACTATAGGTGAAACAAATCTTAAAGGAGATAAGATTTGACAACATTGGTCCTATGAAACTATAGTGTGATAATCAAACTGCCATATGCATCACCTCAAATCCAATTTTCCATGAGAGCACAAAGCATTTTGAGGTAGATTGTCACTTTATTCGTGAGAAGGTTCATCAGAAGCTTATATCCATTTCTCATGTCCGGACAAACGACCGACTAGTGGATATGTTTATAGAGGCTTTAAATGGGACTCGTAGCAATTTTATCTGTAGTAAGTTGGGCATGATTAATATCTATGCTTCAATTTGAAGGAGAATGTTATGACTATATTAGATATGTTATAAGTAGATATGATTATATTAGATATTTTTGTTGATGGGTATAACCCATTAGAGTTACAATTGTGAGATATCTCATTATAAATGTGAAGTTTTTACACATTGTAGAGTATTCAATTACAATTCACTTTTTTGTCTCTCTCCATGCTTTTTCTTTGTCTTTCTGACAATCTTAATGGCTGGAATAAAATGCACCATTTTCGGTATGTGCTTTCTTTGCATCAAAAGTGGTCATTTTTAGTTTTGTCTGATACATGATATTTTGTTTTTCGTTAAATAAAACTTCAGACTATTATTAATGGTAGAATTTAGTCACTGAAGATTTTGCTTAACATACATTAAATTGTGCCCCCTTACCCCTTTTTTTTGTTAAAATTGGTCCCCTCCTTGTTCCAAACATTTCCCTTTGATTAGCATATAAGTAAGATTTCAATGCACTGCACTTCTCCTCATAATTTCATTTGTCAAAAACAAACAAAAAGTAAATATTTAGCACAAAAAATGGAAGCTCACATTCTATGTGGGTGTGCATTTTATACAGTCATTTAGTTAAAATGGAGTGCTAATCTTTTCAAGGATGATTCTTTGACTTCTTTGACCTTAATCTTTTTAGGAGATTGGATAACTTGAACAAATAAATATCCAGCTTAAAAGTAAAGAACGCCTCTCCTTAGTTCGGTGCATACCTTTAGAGTCTTCAAGTATGCAGTGAGGTCGTGGATAAGCCTATCCCTCATATCAGTCCTGAAATGTGGTTCTGATACAATTGGGCGGTCATAGCTTGCAAGTTTATCTCTTGTAAGACCATTTGCATTTAATGTTTTCCAATAAACATCAATTTTGAACCCACATCTTACATAACTTAAGAGCGCCTGATACAATAGCAACAACCACAAAAAAAAATTCTCATTAATTATCAAACCAGGTCACGGTTGCAAAGGGAAGTTTTAGTGTCGAATTGAGACTAAATGACATATCTCTAATCTCTACCAAACTGGTAAGGTGCAGTTTTAGTGCCAAAACTGTGTAACTTTACCAAAAATAAAGAAAAATAATGCTATAACAAACATAATAAGTAGAGGTAGGGAGAATAATATCAGATGTGAGAGATAGTGACAATTCAAAAAATGTGAAAGGGACAGTTTTAATGTCAAAACTAGGGTGTGACTTTACAAAGATAAGGAAAACAATGCTATGACAATAAACAATAGGGGGAATAATATAAGGTAAGAGAGAGAGTAACAATTCAAAAAATGTGAAAGGGTGAAGGAAAAGAATGAAAGCAGAAAGTATTCAATGAGAGTATTCATTTCGAGTTTGGTTTCTCTGTGGGGGTTGCATTTGTTGTGTCCTAAAACTCCTTTTAACGCCTATTTTTTATACCGGTTATAAAATAACCGGTGTAAAAAGTATTTTTTAAATAAGTTAAAAATAATTAGTGTAAAAAAAAATTTAAATAAGTTAAAGAAATAAGTGGTGTTAAAAAAGTTCATGTACCCCATACATTTTAAATCTTTATAACCGGTATAAGAAAACATTTTTTACATTGGTTATAAAAATAACCGATGTTAAGAAGCCTAAAAATTTGCTCTGCATCGACTCTGCCCGGTAAAGAAACCCAACTCATTCATTTCCCAAACATAAATTAACTCAAATTACTTAGCTATCATTCAATAGTCAAACTTTATAGTATTAGGAAACAACCAACTTATGAGTCAAGTGAACCTTTTTTGAAATAGATTATTAACAGGCTTTTATAATTTATTAATAAATTAAAATATGAATTCCTAACCCAATTCCTTACTCTTATTATATTATAGATATTATGTTCCAATATCCTATTGTTTCTGTCACAGACTCTTCCTACATCACTATCTATCCTAATAAAGTTTGTACCAGTGCTTATGTCAATACCATTATAAAAATTATACAAAGAAATAAAATAATCAGCTATTTGATTTCGATCTGTTGGACATAAAATTCTTAAAATGTAGAATAAATTACGGAACAAAATTTCCTGATTACTTGCTTACCTCACATATTATTACATCATCAGGGCTACTATTATTGTGTAACTTTTGATGCCATTCCTCCATCATGCCTGTTTTGCAGTCATTATTTCTCTGAAAGGCAATAGATCAATACAATTTATCATGCAAGAACAACAATGTTATTTCAGCAAACACAAATATTTTATAGACCTGGATCGTAAGAATTTCATCACGAATTCTTTGACCGGCATCACCCTGTCCTCCAGGACCCACACACATCATTATTAGTCTCACAATCTCCCTATTGCTTGGCTGATTCAAGTATATTAGTTGCAATAAATTGGTAAACCTGTCTTGGGCTTCACTAATTTCGCTGCAAATAATTAAATACAGTTCATTTCACAGGCAACAGAAGTCTAGCGATAAGTGAAGGAAAGCAAACATGAACAAGTGGGCAATACGTCAAAATGCGTTATGGAATTTAGCTAAGGAAAATAATTAATTGGACTAGCAACATAAACTACAATTACCCAAAATATAATGCTAAACTAGAAGTGTCGAAAGAAAGAATGGTTTAGACTTGAGAGAAATTGTGTGGGAGGGCTGCATTCTTGATCTATATTTATAACTTGCTTATAATCAATAAATGAAGTAGCAAAGGAGTTAATTAGAATCCCATCACAGCTAACTGACAACTCAAATGGATATGTAAACAATTACTACATCCGATCTTGAAGAGAAGCAACAAAAGTTAAAATGTTTTGATCCAAACTATAAGCAAAACTTAACTAACTAGACCTTATTTAATGATATAATTCCTATAATACTCTTACATTAATAGAGATAATCTAAATGACTTATAAAATGGTGAGAGAAACTAATACTTCACTAATTAATGATGAGGATCATTTATGAATTATAGTCCACTCTTTAGTAACATTAATTGAGATAAATTAATATTCTTAATTAATGTGAATTAGTTGTTTGTTGTTTATATTGAAGAGAGGAAGTAGTAATCCATATCATTATCGTAACCTTAGATCATATATTCTAACATAATGCTAATATTCTAACATAATGCTAATATTCTAACACAACCATTTATACTACAAAAATTGAGTGTGTAAATTAGCTTAAGCCAACTAAACCAAGTGGGTAAGGCTTGATTGTTAGTTTAATTGGGCTTAATTGTATCATTAATTTGGTGAGTCAAATTCTTTTTGATGGCCATTGTTTCCAGGAATAGACATTTGGAAGTAAAATTAAAATTATTATATAACTCATGGCATAGTATAGCCATGATTTGAAGTATCTGAAGCAAACATTTAGGCATTTCTGAATTAAATTTACTTTTTCAAAAGCAGAGATAACCTAAATATTGTATTATGAAAATGGTGTGCACAGATACACCTAACCAAAGAAGAAAACAGCCTTTATGTTTTACTTATACAGATCCATGGTGAAATTGAAGAAAATAATCCAAAGTTCAAAAAATTGTTTGTCTAGTGAAAAACAACAGTACAATAATTGTTACACAATGTATGAAGCCAGGAATTCTATGGAAAGAATTATATCAAGAAGTAATAAATTGGTAAAAGGAGCGAAAGAATATTTATTTACCTAGGTTTTACATTATAATTCTTATTCCATGTGAGATGCTTGCATGCCATGAACCTAATCCAAACTAATATTCCAATCAGCCCCAGTTCCCCTTCGGTTTTGCAACGATCTGTCAACTCTGCAGCAATACTGAACCTGAAGAAAAATTAAACATACCAAAGAATATGTTCAATTTTTAAATATAATGCAATTGAGTGTGCATGCACACACATATATAAATCAAATCAAAGTGAAGAGAAGTAAAGCAAATCAATGATGATAGTAAGATATTTAAATAAAATTAAAAACAAGAATGAAAAAACGGAAGAAGATGAAGAAAAGAAAGTAAATTATGTTCATTTCCTTTCCTTTCCTCTTGCAAGTCTTTCTAATAATTGTATTACAATGTTCTCTTGCCTATACGTACCCACTATACACAGAAGTCACCCGAAAGAACTTCTGAGAATTATCATAATTTTCTTTATTGAAAATGCAACAAAAGGTTTTCAAAACACCTTAGTATCATATTCAAACCTGTGCATCAAAGATCTCTCAGCCTCCTTCTCTATGAGAAATTTCATCCAGTAACCATAAGACAACTTCTTTTGCATCTTTGTTGAACTGTATTCTCATTTTAGGGAAAAGTATTAGGTCTCTGCTACAATAGTAGGAACAGCAATTATATCATTTAACCAACATGTACAGTCTAGGCATTTATAGAAAGAGAAAAATTAGTAAGAGTCCATCATTAGAACAACATCATTAAGGATCATGCACTAATACCTTGGCTAGTAATAAGAATGTTTTGGTTTTAGTAGAAGAAAGTGTTGCAATACAAGTGTGAAATTGTCTCACATCAAGCAAAAATAAGCAAGTTGAGTAATTTATAAATGCAAGGACCTATACACCTAATGTCTTAAGGTTTTGAATTATATTGTTGTGTCCAACACCATGCTTTCTCTCTTGACTCGTTTCCCTGGTGTGGTGGTGGATCTCTCCAATGTTGTGACTCCTCTCTCTTAGTTTCAACAGAAAGTGATAGTTTTAAATTAAAATGCCTGATTGAGTATGGTCCCTAGATTATTTCCTTCCCTGCATCTTTGTCTAGCCGTCAAACCTTATGCTGTCTCATATTTTTCAGTACATTTAGAGGACAACACCATATGCTTGCTCTCTTGACTCGTTTCCTTGGTGTGGTGGTGGATCTCCCAGATTTCATGACTCCTCTCTCTTAGTTTCAGCAGAAAGTGATAGTTTTATATTAAAATGGCTGATTGAATATGGTACCTAGATTATTTCCTTTCCCTGCATCTTTGTCTAGTTGCGCTGTTTCATATTTTTCAGTACATTTAGAGGGCAACCCACAAGGTAATTTGGATACTGTAATCCAGAAGGTATCTATGCATTTGGATAATTTGGTAGGATTTCAAAAAGGTTATTGATAAGTCTTGAAAACACTTAATTATTTCATCTTTTATTTAACTCAATTCATTAAATATTATTTAGTTTGGTTTTATTAGTTAATAAATTGTTAATAATTCTTATTTTATTTATTTATTTCAAAAGTGTTTAATTTAGGTAAGAAAATGATTAAAAACAGTAATTAGTTAAGAAATTATGTTTATTTATAAATTCACTAATCCAGCGTACAAACGCTGGACAGGCAGCGTACAAACGCTAGGAATTTATTTGTTTGCATGTGCAGGTGCAGTAAAGAGCAGTTCACGCTCAAGCTTGAAGGCTGCAAGCTCAAGCAAGAGATCCATGCAAAGTACGTGAAAAGAAAGAAAGGAGAGCACGACCTCGCTCAAGCGAGCAAGCTCACGCTCAAGCGTGATTCCAAAACATAACCCACGCCCAAGCTTCTCTATCACGCTTAAGCATGAAAGCAATACTGCAGTGAATAACACGAGCGCGCTCAAGCGCGAGTCCTTCACGCTCAAGCGTGAAGGTGGTTATTTAAAAGCTGTTTTTCCCTCCAAAAGAAGCTCCGCACCATTTCTGTTCCTATTGCCTGATGCACTGCTGCTATTCATTAATAATTTAAGTATCAAGTTGTAATTATTTACTTATTTGTAATTAGGTAATTAGTTTAGTTAGTTTAATTATTAATTAAGTCTTCTTTGTAATTAATTAAGTTAGTTAGTTAGTTGCCTATATATACTTGCACATACTCTGTAAAGTGTGTGGAGAACAGACGGTAGAATACAAACACGATTCATTTGCTTATTTCCAATCTCTCTCTAATTCTTTTCTCTCTCTAAATTCTCACATCCATGTCTCTCCACATTCCTTCGACATAATCCATTTCCATGGGTTTCTAAACCCCTAGGGTTGGGATTGCGAAGGTTTGCAATGAATTCTTGAAAGTGTATTGAGGATGTCAACTTCTAAATCATGAGGAGAACAAGCTGAGGAGTGGATCTACTTTGCTGGATTGACAAATCCAGATCTGATGAAGAAACTCACCAGTGAGGAATCATGGTTGAGGCTTAGGTAACTTCTCGCTTCTTAACTAATTCAGGCCTAGTAATTATTTACACCTAAGGGATTAGAGTTTAATGCTTAGGAATTAGTGTTATTCACCTAAGGAATTAGGGAGTAACCATCTGTGGATTGTCCTCTTGAGTCTGAAGCTTGATTGAACCTTAAATGAAATTATAAACTGAAGCAATCCTAACCTATCTTCCATTACTCACATTTCATCTTTTGTACTGTCTTTGAAAATACAAAAACATTAGAAATATAAAACAACAAAAACAGCATGAATTCTATCTGCATTGCGTTGGTTCAGCTTGTACTAGTTAAGATTGCGGTAATTACCACAATCCCTGTGGGAACGATCAAATATATTACAAATTTAACGATTGGTGCGCTTGCCAAAAGAAATAAATCCTTTGAGAGTCATACAATAAGTCAATATTAATTCAAGATTTTCCAACCAAATTAATGACTCAGGGATTTAGCATCAGTTATTATAAAGACTTTTTGGTGAATGGAATCCTTAAGGAGTTGGTGAATGATTGGGCACAATGACGTCATACAATCTATGTAGTTGATCTCACTTGATTGAATAAAGCTTTGTTGCTATTGTTGTTTGTTGGGAAGTTAGATAATTCTGATTCAAACATATCTGTCAAATATTCACCCATTTGCTTTCTTTTAAGTACAATTCACCCATCAAAATTCCTTTTCTTTCTCTACATGGCTCCATTTTTTCTTTGAATGTTAACTTTCACAGGAAACAGAGTGATAATGAAACTAGTTAACCAGAGTCCTTACTGTTTGATCCATTAAACAAAATCCTAATTTTCTCAGGAACTTTTAAATTGCAATAAGCAGGTAAAAGGAAATAATGTGGAACTACATCTAACATGAAGATGTTAAAGAAAAAAAGATGAGAATGACCTTTTCTGTTGGACACATTAGTTTGAGTTCCACAAAGAAGTTTGCCCCGTTGTTTTTAATCCAATATCCACCAGTCCAGATGACAAACTGAATACCAGTGAAATTTCTTCTTTGCAAATTGATATCTACAATCTTTTTCCAAAGGGGGATAAAAAGGTGTATTCTTAGTATGTTCACCAAACTATAATACATGGATCCAAATTAGTAGGACTGTGCAACAATGCACGAGTATAAATTACCTGAAAGGATCTATTTCCTGTAAACTTATCTGTAAAACAGCTTTGACATGCTCCAGAAACCAGATTTGAGTTATCTGGCCATATTTCTTGTGGTGGAACCTTCCAAAATGTAGCAAAACCAAATAATGAAACAAAAACTTGTGGCTGCTCACAGCAGAGGCTTAAGAATATGAAATCATATAACTCACCAACCACTCACTTGGAGAGAACTTGGATACACCCCAGTGAAGCACTGTAGTACCTTTTGTGTTTGCAGCAATGAAAATGTGGTTTTCACCATTAATGATCTTTGAAAATACCTATCAATGCATGAAAGTCTTAACTGTGAAAAGAAAAAGTACTGCTTTCAACATGACAAGAATGATAACAAAACTAACCAGAATTTCGTAGTTGTGAATATGATATATTTGCCTTGATATTACATCTGTTCCCCCCATAAATTTCTCTACAAGATTTATCAAAGCTGTTGTTGACACGGTTCCTTTGGCATGCCCTTCAGAATGCTTTTGCAACCAATCCTCAACATTATATTTCCTATGGTAGGAATATAGCTTATTGCTCAGGAATTGATCTCTTTTATCTTTAACAGGAGTTATTCCTTCAGTTAGATAACTATTCAAGGTTATTCCTTTTGATAAGTGACTTTGGAGCTCTCTCAACGCATCATCATAATGTTGCTGCATCAAAATGTTAAAGTACAAATGAGACTGAAATTTGTTTCAGAAAATGCATACTAAAGTTTGCATAACCAGGTCTGGTTTTGTATAACATTAAACAGAACTTTTAATAACATACAAAGAAGATAGCTACAGCAGGAAGACAACTAAAAATTTTTACACAGGAAAAGACTCTTTGGAATCAGATGTTAATGAGAGAACTATAATGAAAATTATCTATCTTAAACAGCTCACTCCATTATATAGTTTGTCATTTCATGTTGAAAGTAGGTTGACTTACTCATGATAGAAACAGTACAGAAGAAGGTTGAAGATATTTAGCATCACCTTAACGATAGTTACTAGGGGTTCATCAAGTTGTAAAGGCTATAGGAAATTAGGAATTGTTGTTAGTACTATTCAGCCCCAACATGTGAGATGGTGAGGAATTCATGAATGTACAACATTGAAAGTATGTTCAGAGTGACAATTGCATACTTCTCTACTCCTATATTATTCCTAAAAGAAGTTACATCTGCGCAACACCATTGTTAAAGTTTGTTGGTAAAGTCTTTTAGTCTATTATATACTACTTTTGTCCGTGTTGAGAAATTTCTTTGGTCCTTAATATAAGAACCTCATCAAAAAGTCAAACAACATTAATTAATTTTCTCCTAAATACCCTTATTAACCATTAATGAAATAAACATTAATTACGAAGAAAGAGACTAAGATTTGTGAGTATCGGTAAAATATGTAAGGGTCCTTTTGGAAAACTACTACAATTTATAGACACATTAAATGACTTTAACTATATTAACCAATTTTTGTCAAAAACTAAAATTAGTTAAGAGGTTACTATATTAAGGGACAAAGGTAGTAGGTTGTTAGTCTATTTTGTGAGTTTGTTAAAGTCTGTTGACTTAAGAGACTTAGATCATTCTGTTTTTGTTTTTTGTTTTTGTTTTGTCTTTATCTATAAAAGTGATTCGGTCCGGAGACCGGCCCTAGACTTAAAGGTAATTTGTATAAAATCCCACATCTAAAACCGATATGACGTGGTAACCAATATGAGCTATTCTCTCAACGCCGACATCTCATGTAACGGGTCAATTTAACACCAATATCGGTAATCATGAAGGGTCCCCAAATTGACCTCGTTACGAGTTACTCACTCAATACCGGAGGTTTAGAGTTGACCCATGACCTAGCTTACTGAACAAGTCGCTTGCAAAGTGACTGATGGGTAGGTAGAGCCGCTGCAAAACGTCACTATCACAAGTCAGTTTCATTGCAGAATAGCTGACACCATGTACGAAAGACTTCGAAAGCAAGAAGGCTCTTCCACCCCTTCCAGGTATAAATACTCATGCATCAATGTAACATGTAAGAGCATTCTCTCTAACCTTACATTTGAGCTCTGAAATTCCTTAGAACTTTCCCTAACTTGAGCGTCGGAGCGTCCTTGCAGATGACACCCCTTTCGCCCCTACAACGTGTAAAGGCCGGTGATTTGGTATGAGGAATCACTCTAAGACCTTTATTCCCCACTGAAATCGAGGATACAATAGCGGATCCCTACTAGACCGGTGTAAGAAGAAAATTTTGATGTTTGAGTATTTCACCCAAGTCTTGGCTTTATTGGACAAAATTGAAAATTACACACTAAGTCCAAGAAGCAAATGTTTTATTCCATGCTCTTGTGGTGCTATTGAATCACCTACAAAGAACAAGATTTAGTAATTGGTTTCTCAAGGATATAAATGAGAAGTACACACAAGTTAGATCCCAAATAATGCTTCTTGATCCTCTTCCAAATATTACATGAGTTTTCTCTATGGTAGCCCAACAAGAAAGGCACTTTCACATTTAATTCCTTTCTAGGAATCCAGACTCTCAAGTGCTGGCTATGACCTTTCAACAGGGCAAGAATAATGGGAATCTCAACCAGAAAAATCAATCAAAGAATAAGACTTTCATGGGAAAGGGTCAACAAAACAATAAGTTATACACTTATTGCAAAAAGACAAATCATATTGTGGAAACATGTTATTTCAAACATCGTTTTTCCCATGGATGTCAATTCAAATCTTCCAAAATGACCAACACCATTAGTTCTTTTCCTTTAGACAGTAGCTCTAAAGGAACAAGTCCTGAAGAAGATCCTGAAAAAGGAGTAGTCCTTAGCCAAGAATAGTACCAAGGTCTGGGGTAGTTACAACAATCCAAGCAAGCAAAGGCTACACAAAGTCAATTCCATAAGCACTAAACAACCTACCGATGATATTTTCTTTAAATCCTATGTAGGTAAATTTAGTAAGCAGTTGCTCCTTGACACAGGTGCCATTGATCATATTACTCATAACATAAGTAATTTTTTCTTTTCACAAAATCATTCTTGCTACCTTAATTACTTTGCCTAATGACACGCAAGTGACTACACCTATTTATGGGACTGTTTCCTTGACTTAATCCCTTGTATTACATAATGCTCTCTAGGTCCCTGAGTTCCACATAAATTTGGTCTTTGTGAGTAAGCTCTTGGAACAACTTGATTGTCAACTTGAGATGAATAACTCAAACTGTGTTATTTTGCAAAAAACCTCAAAGAGGGTAATTGGCTTAGCTAGGAAGCACAAGGACTGTTTGTTATTGATCTACCTCATGAACAAATTGATTCTCTTCCTGCTGGTGGTGCCCTTCATGCTTTTTCTAGTTTGTTAGAAAACTCTTTTTGGCATTTTAGATTAGGACATGCTTCTCAATCTATTCACAAATTGCTCTCTGATCAATTTTTCTTTATTAAATCTTAAAGCAATACTTATATTCCCTGTTATATATGTCATATACCTAAACAAAAAAGGCTTTTTTTTTATCTATCAGTAATTTTGTTTCTAATAAAATGTTTGACATGGTTCATGTTAATATATGGAGACCATATTTTGTTCCTTCTTGATTTGTACATAGAATTTTCTTACCTTAGTTGATGATTATACTAAATTTACTTGGATTTTTCTTATGAAAAGTAAAGCTAAGACTAGACTATATCAAAATTCAATTTAACACTGATCTGAAATCTTTGACAATAGTGTAGAATTTCTAATGTATGATTTCTTTAAATCAAAAGGTATTTTGCATCAAACCACATGCATAGAAACCCCTCAGCAAAATGGGATAGTTGAAAGAAAACATCAACATATCCTAAATGTTGTTAGGGTCTTTTCTTCCAAGCTCACTTACCTTAAAGTTTTTGGAACTTGGTGGGGATCAAACTCAAGATTCTCAACAGACTTAGAATTAATCCTTGAGACATTCACAAAGAATTAGGAAGACACCTTCTTACTAAACTCATTACCATTGCAACTTGATTGCTGCTAAAAATGAATCAAACACATCATGTGGTATTGTCCACTCAATCTCTTCCATTTTGTCTCATGAACATTACTCTCCTTCATACAAAAACTTTTGTTTGACGGTTACCTTAATTCAAGAGCTTACATGTTATCAGCAAGCTTGCAAGAATCAACATTGGAGAAATGCTATGAATGTTGAACTAGATGCCCCGAAACAGAATCAGACCTGGACCTTGGTGGGTTCACCTCAAAGAGTCACTCCCATTGGATGCAAATGGGTTTATGAAGTCAAATGCATGGCCAATAACACTGTAGAAAGTTTAAAAGTTCGATTGGATGCAAAGGGATATACACAATTAGAGGGAAAGGATTACTTTAAAACCTTCTATCCTGTTGTGAAAATCACAACCATAAGAAATATCCTAGCAGTGACAACCATAAAAGGGTGGTTTCTAGAACAATTGGACATAAATAATGTCTTCTTACATGGCAAATTGCATGAAGAAGTATATATGCTGCCTCCACCTGGTTTTCTACCCAATGAATCTAAGAAGATTTATAAATTGAACAAGTCCGTACATGTATTAAAACAGGAAATAACATGCTACTCTCACTCATGCTCTCTCAATCTTGTGATACATGCAATCACAAGCAAACCAAGCCTTATTCTCCAAAATTGAGAATTCATAGTTCATTGTTCTTTTGATCTATATTGATGACATTGTGCTCATGGCAAGTTACATGAAGGAAATTAATTAAGTAAAACCCAAGCTTGATAAAGTCTTCAAAATCAAAGACTTATGGTCTCTTAGATATTTTTTGGGCCTTGAGATTACAATGTCTAAAAACAAGAATTCTCATGAATCAAAGGAAATATACCCTTCAACTCCTAGAAGACATTGGTAATTTGGGATCTAAATCTACAAAGACACCTTTTGGTCCTTCAACAAAATTGCAATCTGATTAGGGAACTCTCCTTAGTGATGTTCTATCATACAAAAGATTAGTAGGAACATGAGCAAACCTACGGATGTTCACTATAAAGTTGTTGTTAAAGTGTTACGATACTTGAAAGATTAACCTACATAATAAATTTTTCTCTCTGCAGACTCAACCTAAACTCTCACCTTATGCAAACTCAGATTGGGCTTGTTGTGAAAATACAAGAAAGTCTGTTACAGGTTTTTGTATTTTTCTTGGAAGATCCTTAATCTCATGGAAAAGCAAAAGGCAAGTCACTATGTCATCTTCATCTGAGGCGGGATATAGAGCTTTTGTAACATCCCATGTGTTTTTATATTTAAAAAAATAAATAAATGTGTGAATAAGTTAAAATTATAATAATTTAGGAATATGTGGTATTTTGCGTGATTTAGAAATAAATTTAAAGGAAATTTAAGGTTTCTGCCTGATGCGTAGCGTCCAGCTGACGCATAGCATCAGGGTGAAATTTTAAAGTTGGTGCGTACGCATAGCGTCAACCTCGCGGGCAGAACTAAAACACTCAGTGACTGTGACAGGAAAACGCATGCAAACTGAAGCAAAACACCATTTTCTCTCCTCTCTTTCTTCTCTTGCAACTTGGGACCTCAATCAAGCTAGTTTTTGGTGAGATCTTAAGAATCAATCACATTTTTGGCTTCGAGGAACTAAAGTATGCCGATGGAGGCCTTCAATTTCAAGTTTTCCTTCTCCCCTTCTCTTTCTCTCTCTACCCAAGGTTGCATGTGTGATGGGAGGTTATGATTTCGCGGTTTATGACAATGTGAAGCTTGAGTGTTGCTTCTAAGGCGAACGGTTCAATGAAAAGCTAATGAGTTTTGCGTTTCAGTGTTCGTAGGTGCCGGAACAAGTGTCGGAGGACCGTTTGGTGAAGCGGGTGTTGAAAACGGAACTGAAACCGCGAGTGATTTGATCGTGGGACGTAATCGACACAGGAAACAAATTATCGAAGCTTGAAGTCTAGGTAAGGGGGTGTTTGGGTCATAATTAATTAAAATTGGTAATGTATAATTAAAATTGAAAAGAAAATAATGTTTGTGATAAATGGAAAAATTTAGAAATATGTTAAAGTGATAAATATGTATATGCATGATGATTTGAACGCTTAATTGGTTAGTAAATAAATTGTATGGATGGTGTATGATTATTTTGAGAATTGTGAAGGCATGATTATGCATGATAAATTGATTTTGAATGGTTGGATATATGTGTATGTGACTGTACATGATTGATCGGACTCAAATTATGAGATTATCAGGTGTGTGTTGATGAATTGGATGAAAAATGGTGAATTAACATGCATTGGGATGAGATATTTAAGGGTCAGGTCTGTGTGGCCGCCCCATGTAATGGCTTATTATTGATTATTGCTAGTGGATATGTATTTTGAGATGCGTGTATGTGATTATATGGTATGGGACGGCCCACGGTATATTTCGCCCTTGTTTTTGGCTCCCGTAGTCCTTTAAGGCCCATTTGAGCTACCTAGTAAGACCTGCTGGTTGAGGTGGAGAGTCAAGTCGGGCTCGGTGAACCAAGTTGGGTTCACGGGGTGTCAAGTCGGACCCCCAGTTAAAGGCCGATCCTTTAGTATCCGGATACTAGGCGTCATATTGCATGATGAGAGTAAATGGTGCTTGATTTACATGACTGTGATGATGTATGAGCTAATAATTGGAATGGAAATAGTGCATGTGATGTTTATGGTGGCTTATGATGATATGCGTAGTTGTATGGCACAGAGCCATTGTGTGATTGCATGAAACAGGCAGATCTTGTGATGTATGTGTGATTTATATGTTGAGTGTGAATGTGGATAATTGGTTGATGTGATGATGATTTAGAGTAGGATATGCATAATTCTGAAAAATAGGCAAAATGTGAAATTTAGGAACCAGGGGGTGATTTTGAGATCCGATGGGTTTTCAGACCCTCGGAAGGGACCAATAGGTTCCCTATCTCATTTATGACTTGTGCATATAGGTCTTGCTTAGTTTGAACCTCATTTGGTAGGTTTGGTGCAAGCATTTGCATTATTTTGATTTAAAATGCATTTTTCTGCATAACTTATGATGGAATTTTGGTGAACGGATAATGTCAACAGTTCCGAAATGAGGAAAACATATGGCCCGTGAAGTTTTGTGGCAATCGGACCTGAAACAGGCCATTTGGGTAGGTCGGAAGTTGGCCAAATGGCCTAAAATCCATGAAAGCAGCATTACTGCTACTGTTATGCTCACGCGTAGCGTGGGGCTAGCGCCCAGCCCAGGTGCGAACAGGGGAGCTCACGCGTAGCATGGGCCTGACGCTACTGTTCCTGTTTTGCTAATTGAAAATGAACCATAGGCTTTAGGAGTGCCATATAGATGCTGTTTAGGAGTCATTTGACTTCTTAGGAGGTTTGATTAATTATTAATTAAATATTTTGTGAAAAATTTATTAGGATTTTATTTAAACAGATTAAAAATAATGGAAATTAAGGGTAGGACCTTACAGCTTTAGCCATTCTTACTCGCAAAATTCAGTGGTTGAATTATATCTTTAAAGACCTAAACATAAGCATTTCTCAACCAACCTCTGTATACTATGATAATATTTCAGCAATTCATTTAGTCCACAATTGTATTTTTCCTGATAGAAGGAAACACATAAAAGTAGAAGATAAAAAAGAGTTGATTCATTTGTTTGTTACTTCAAATAATCAGTTAGTTGATGTTTTTACTAAACCTCTTTCAAAAATGTCTTAGATAAGTTAGGTTTTAAAGATGTTTATCGTCCAACTTAAGGGAGGATGTGAAAGTTTGTTGTTATATAGTTTGTTAGTTTGTTTTGTAAGTTGATTAGCTAACAGACTTAGGCCTCAGAGACTTAGGTTATTTTGTTTTTGTTTTATTTTTATCTATAAAAAGCTTTGGATCTCCTCTATGTAAAATAGACAATTCTTCAATATATATGTTTAAAATTCTCAAGAACCATGAATAAAGTCCACCAAGATCTCCGACCAAAAAGATTTTGTTTTATAATTATAATTATAGTAGTGAAAAGATAAACAAGCAGCTGCTTCCACTGCAACATGTTGAAACTACCTTCTGTTGTTGAGGTGAACTTGTAGGCCTGCCCTTACTCTCCCACAGTGAATAAGCCTTTTGTTCTATCAGCTCCTTTGATATGCTACAATGAGAATGAGATGTGACAGGTGCATCCCTTGCAGGTATCTCCATTCGAAAATTTTTGTGGTTCAGTTTCAACCTAAGAACCAGGCAACAAAATAACATTGGAGAAGTTGAATGCTGTAAAAGTTGAAAAACAAAAAAATATATGTACAAAATTTAATCCAATTAAAAATTTGAACCAAACCATCTATCATGACTGCCATCTTTCAGAACAAACTCAATGGCATGTATGCTTGGATCCCGCAACTCAATTATAAGCATATATATCTGTCCGTGCTGCAAGTCATGCATGGAAAATCTTAACATGTTGACTTGAGGAGTATCAATTGTAGCTATACATATTATTTAAGAAATTGGAATTTAAGGATAAAAAACCAAAAACCTTTACAAATTGTGACTGCAATGCACCGTGCTTGTAAGATTTGGCTCCTGAAGAATTACCAGCTGGAATGAACCAATTCCTACAGAGGATACAAAAAATAAAGTTTGTTTTTCCGAGATTAAATAGTTATTGCATAAACAATACTAATAGAAATCAAGTAAGACATAATCAAAGATATAAAAAAAATTAAAATATAAATAGTAGTGTAGGAAAAACATTTTAAAAAAAAAATCAAAACCATCTTCTTGGGAGAAAAACGAAAATAAAAACTGAACCATATCTGCATATAATCCAACACCTATTCACCTATGCACACTGATTGTGCAAGTAATTTGTCCAATAATTGCACTCCAAGCATTTTTCTTCAAAACATTATTATTTACTTATTCTCGTTGAAGACAAAACCCCAGTGAAGTATCCAAGTGGTTGTACAATTCTTGAGCTGAAACTCAATTCGCACGTTGCGCCTCTCCAACGATCCATATATATTAATCTAAGAATTAAGAACCAACAAATGAAGTATTATTAACATATAACTTATCATTTCCAATTCTAGAATAAACTAACATCATTATGATTTACTGCAACTCAACAGGAAATAAACTTGTATGTAGTGTACCACAAGTTGCATTCCTTCAATTAGATCAAAATGAAGAACACGCGGAGCATCGTTGCTTGGTCCAGAAGACGCCATTCGCAACTAAAACAAAGACGAAAAAGAACCGTTCAGTTCGAATCTTAATTATCGCCAAGAATTTGCTTTATAATATTGGAGATTAAAGAATAATTCAAGTTCAAGATTCATTTGCCGAAAAGATGCTGTTACGATTGTGACAGACGAAGTTGTCGCAATTGGAATGACTTGTGATTTCTTTTTTAAAATACTTGCTTTGCGTTTGAAAGCAGAAAGATTGGAAGGAGAATTTGACAAGTTAAGCGCCATCGCTCAGAGAAACAGAAAAGAAGCGAATGTATAGAGAAGGGAATTTCATAGCTATACCAACGTCTTCTACTTCGAACGAATGAAGAAAAAAGTGAGAGAATTTAGAAGGGTATGAACTGAAGGGGTATGTATACGCATTCCCTTTGGTTCTCTTTTTGTGTTGTTGCGTTTGCTTTAAGTAAACGCTAAATAATACTATAGATTATTACTCTTTTACTTATTACAAGATTTAATAATATTATTATTTTATATAACATTATTTATTATATTAGCTTAAGATAAGATTCGTTCTACTAAAAAAGGATTTTTTTTTAGTACAATTAATGTGTATGAATATAACCGTAGGCAGACAGTACTCATATTAATAATTTAATTTTCGTAAAAGCAAATATAAATTTTTAAAAAATATATTATATCATAAATAAAAATCCAAAAAGTTAATGTAATGTTAATATATATATAACAAATAATTTATGAATATTTTATTATACTTAAATTTGATTGAATAAATTTGAATATTAACTAAAATGGTTGAATTAAAAAACTCATTGATTATAAAAATTAAATAGAATGTAAACTGTAAATTTGATATAAAAATTGAACTGGTTTGGGTTGGGGTCCAATAAACGGACTCACAACAGTTCTTAAATCTCTCGTTTGCTCAAAAATATTACACCGGTCATATAGGGATTCGGTATTATGCTCTCGATTCCAGTGGAAAATAAAGATCTTGAAGTGATTCCTCGTACCAAATCATCAGCCTTTACGCGTTATAGGGGCGATGCTCAAGTCAGTGAAAACTTTAAGGAATTTCAAAGCTCAAGCGTAAGGTTAGAGAGAATGCTCTTACATGTTATGTTGGTGCATGGGTATTTATGTATGGGGGAGTGGAAGAGCCTTCTTGCTCACTAAGTCTTTCGTACATGGTGTTAGTACTTACTCTGCTATTCTGCAGTAAAGCTAACTTATGATGGTGACGTTTCACAGCGGTTCTACCTACCCATCAGTCACTTTGTAGGTGACTTATTTAGTACGCTAGGTCATAGGTCAACTCTGAACCTCTGGTATTGGGTGAGTAACTTGCAATGGGGTCATTTTGGGGACCCTTCATGTGACTACGTATACTAGTGCTAAACCAGTTCGTTATGTGAGATGCCGACAATGAAAGAATAGCTCACACCGGTCACCACGTCATATCAGTTTCAGATGTGGGATTTTAGACAAATTACCTTTAAGTCTAAAGGTCAGTCTCCGGGTCGGATCATTTGCCCTCTAGCTTGTTGAAGTGATCATGTCAGTTGCTTCAATGAGCTACAAATTCTTGACCGAGGTACTTCTTGTGGACGTGAGTAATTTTAAGGTTGTTCGTAACTTGGAAAATTTTCGCTTACTTATCGCATTTATTATCCTCGTAACGTTTCGTGCGTAGTGGGTTTCGGCAATCATGCAGCTTCTATTTCTAATGATACGCGACGATTACTTTTGGTCAGTTACTTTTGACCAATGGGCCTTGGAAACCGAAGAGATTCAGCCCACAAATTCATATGTGTGGAATGACGCAAAACAACGTGGTACCGGTTGCCCCCTAGCCACGTCCATAACCATAAGAGGTGACTCTACGAGTACCAAACACTTTATAAGTGGACTTAAACATGTAGCGACGATGATCAACACACAAAAAGGAAGAAAAGAAGTTGTTGTGATGATACTGGGGTGTTTGACAGTAAATGTACATAAAATCGAATGGCAGAAACTCTTGAACCAGAACCCCTATGTCTGGGTTCAACAAGAAGTAATGAAGATCACTTCCAAACACGCAAGGGCCGAAAGGGGTGTTATGGAGAGACGGTACCCCATCCAATATGAAAAAGAATACGAAGAGTGATATGTCGTTTTTCATCCAAGGGTTGGGGAGCGTGTCTACCATAATGCCCCCTGACGCGTAAACTATCTTCATGTACGATATACTCTTCACTCACCTCGGGGTGAGATTTTCATTGACGGAATTTGAAATAGGGGTTCTCCAATTTTTGGAGTGTGCCCCGCTCAACTGCATCCTAATGGGTGGAGTCTAGGATGAAGCTTGGAGGTGCTCGGGGAGCACTTTGGTTTCATCCCCACAATGGCGTTATTCTTCTTATTCTACTGGGTTATACGTCGATGCAACCCTGACGACAAGTTGAGCTTTGTTACCTTTCGTAGCGAGGCCAAAATATTACGCTTCCAACCCTTTACCGAGTCGGCCGAGTCAGATAGCGACGCTTACAAGAAGTACTTTGTGAAGGTACAAGTCTGGACAGACAGGCTGGTCTTTTGGAAAAGTGGGGATGGGATCCCCAAATTCCCGGTCTCATGGACCCACGAGGACTTTCTTCTGACCGGGGCAGCTTTCGTAGTGGAGGAGAGTGAATTATACCCCGAGTCCGTGAAGGTAGTCCGGGCTACGGGAATACAATACCGCCCATTAGAAGATTTCATGCAAACAGCTTCTCAGTTCCCCTGCAACAAGAAAAGTCTATCTCCGTAATACTTCTCAGAAGAACCTTTGCATTGTATGTTCAAATTTTTATCGTCTAAACCCTTTAACTTTACTATTTACAGGTGAAATTGAAATCTTCAGCCCCATGGAAGCATTGAAACAGTTGAGGACCGAGGTTGCCACTCTGACTGTTGAAAACACAATCTGGGCCAAAAGGAACATCCTAAACGCTAACACCGTCATCCTCAAATTTAGGGATGAGGACATGCCGAGCATCCCACGGAAGGAAGGAGTCGACGAAGAACAGGCCCTGGATGCCGGTGAAATCCCGCGTCTGAGGACTGGTGACCAAGCTGATGTTGATACCGCCTAAGAGAGACGGTTAAAAAAGAGAAATGATGTTGAGCCGAACCGCAAAAGGCAAGGCCAGCATCAAAAGGAGGGTCCATCATCCCTCTCCAAGAAGGCTAAAAATAAAGAGATGGTGCAGGAGAAAGCCACCCCTCAACAGCTCATTGTTGAAGTTTCCTCCTCTGCCACTTAAGAGGGCGTTGCAATTTCCCACGCCAGGGCTCCAACTCCAAAACCATTCCATGCTCATACGTCAGGGTGGCGCTTGATAGAAAGAAGGACCGGGGGCAACTACTCGGCTACTACTTACGCGAGGATCTAGACCTTGATAAAACAAAGGCTGCAGTAAATGCGAGCCAGTGGCACCTGTGGGAGGTTGAAGGATTGTTGGAGTTTTTCAAAAAACTTGCTAACTACACGAAGCAAAAATTTAAAAATTCTAACAAAATTAGCCAACTTTTTTAATATATAAATAAAAGAGTTGTTTTTATCGTCAACTTTTATCAACAACCAATGCATCTCTATTTTTCTTTTATAACATGACAGTAAATATATAACATCGACATTAAATAAATTCTAATCCATAAAAATGCTAAAATGTGAATAACATGTTACGAGATATACGTGTATTATAGTTATAAGATACTTCTATTCAAATCAACACAAATACACCACTAATTTATCACTTTTCATATATGAAATTCAATGTGAAGTGTCTTGTGTTAAAAAAATATATGAAAACAACCAAAAAAAGTTTATTGTATCTTAGATAATCGCAGTTTTCACCATTGTTTGAAACAATCATAAAGTTCATTCTATCAGTTTTTCAAATGTGCTGGATGTTTTAACTGGTATCTATTCCAATTCAAGACTTATTACATAACAGAGCCAATTGATAATACTGATACAATTGTTTCTAAGCACTCTCTTAGTTAATTCGTCTTAAAATTATTATTGTTTTAACCATTTTTTTAAAAATATTGTTATTTTAAGAGTTTAAATATAATTAATTTATATTTTTTAATTATATCTTTTTGTAATAATGTCTCTTTCTTATTATTTTTTATTTAACCGAAAAATAAAATTTAAAAAATTTAAACATTATTTATTACCAATAAAATTAAATAATAGTATTAATCTATATTAACTTAAATAACTATATATTTATTAATTTTATGAAAGGTTTAACCGATAATAATTATACAAGGGAGTGAGTATATGCTTTTTTAATCACATGTTATTATGAATAATTAAATTTAAATGATAAATTATTTTTGTAACATTTGTGTATTCTTTAATCTGAACTTCAGAAAAATAACTTTTTTATTAAAAATTGAGCTTTAATAAATTAATTTAGAAATAAAATTTAAATCTTAGTATTTTAAACTTTATAATAGTTTACCATAGTTTTAAAAATAAAAAACATTATGTCATATATAATAAAGTTTAAATGTTAAAGTTAAATATGTAGTTGTTTTATAAATTATGATCATCATATTTTGGAAACATATATAAAGCTTAAGGATTGATTTATAAATAGAAATTTAACGAAATTAATCATATATGATCGTCTATTTTTTTGGACAAATTACCAATTTTTAAATAACATGTTATTATATATAATTAAATTTAAATAATAAAACTATATATATAGTCATTTTTTAACATTTTATTATTCTCCATTCTCACCTTTGAAAAAAAAATTATATAAATTTAAGCTTTAATAAATTAATCTATAAATGAAAATTAAACGTTAGCATTGTAAATTCTGTAAATGTCTTTGGAGCATCTCTTGCTATAATGAAATGCCTTCTAAAGACCTAGGCGAGATCAACCTAAGAATCGATCAATCCTTCAGGCAACCCCTTTAACCAGCTAAGGGTTTCCCCAATCGAAGTCTTGGGAAACATCCTGCATATCACATTGTTGTCTTCACCTAAAAACAATAATTCATCCATGCAAGCATCTAGGTTCTTACTAGGATTAGCCTTTGCGGTATACTTCCTAATGAGCAGAGGATGGGGAGTTTAAAGATATTTCAAGATCGGAGCCATAAGGTGTCAAGTAAATGAGATGTTGAATTTGTAACCTGGAAAACTATGTTGTAACGAATGATACTAAAGAGAGTGACACTCGGTTTGGTATATGGATTCTTGGTAATCTCCATCATATATCGGGATATTTAAATAATTTAGGGATGTTGAGACCTCATGGTGAGAGGGTGAAGGATGAGGTTTGGCAAGTGAAACTGTTGGGTGTACAACCATACCATTCTTCTACAACTGGCTCATCCCTTTCCTAAGGTCTTGTAACTTAGCCCAGAGTTGGTGAATGAGCTCATTGTGTGGATCTGGTTGTGCTACAACACCGAGTCTTCCCAAGGTTCGAGCAACTGACCTTGGTGTATCAACAAAACCCAATTTGTATCCTAACGGATTTGGTTCCATATGGGTAAGCTCACGCACGTCACCCTTTGGGGTGCATGGGGTGTGATGACTTACTTCTATGAGAATGATTGTGAAAGTGGGAATAACTTTAATGGGTCCCACAAGACATGTTGATGACTTATCTAGGGGACAAACTTCTAATGTAGATACCTAGTATACATGTTCTACGATATTATCTCCTTAAGTTCTATGAGAATTTCAAGGTCTCGTTGTATCTCTGTTCAACACACCAGTATCTCACGTTGTGAAGTGAAATAAAGTATCACCAATAAGAACACTATAATGCTCAAGTTAGTTCGATATTAGAGTTCAAGCATTAGAATTTTAAAATGTACCTCAAACTGTAGTAAATGAGTGATATTTATAGGGGTTGGGTAAGGATCTTGTCTTATGTGACTTGTGTTAGTGCTTTTCTATAAACTGTGAGAAAAATTGACATAGAGCTAACATTCGTGACATAATTACAAGTGTTTATCAGTATGCCTCCAATATGTCATGCGACCTTTATTTGATACCGATTCGTTATTGATACCAATTATTAGGGATGTGAGTGTTGGGGGGGGGGGATATTGTGGTGTGCTCATATAAATACCAGATGTATTTCTTGACTATCGATATGGGCCTTATGGTACCAACATTAGTATCAGACCTAGATCAAATAATAATAGTATTAATGAGTTTATCCAACGCTTATTCCAATATACATCAAACATAAGATAGTTATAAACTTATTCAACATTTATCCTTATCCTACCTTATTTTATCATATCCTATTTACTTATTACTTCTTATCACGCCCATTAAATGGACATGATCCGGTCCCAACACCGGCCCCCAAGAGCATGGCTTTAATACTTTGCCAGTTCAGCATTTCGAACAAGAGAAGTACGCTTCAAATATATTATAATTGTTTCTATACGGAGTATATACGACCAGGGCAAGTAACTCCGCCAAGGCACGTTACTCCGCCTAGGCATGTTACCCTGCCAAGGGTCATAACTCCGCCAAGGCATGTTACTCCGCCTAGGCATGTCACCCTGCCAAGGGTCATAACTCCGCCAAGGCATGTAACGCCGCCAGAATGCACATTACTCCGCCAAGCCATATACTCAACACAGGCGGAATATTGAACTTCCTATACTGCGTAGCGAGCCCATACTTGTAACCCCGGCACGAGATTGACTCTGTCTTGAGAGGTTGAAAATGGGAATCACGCTGTCACGCATTAAAAGGAAGAAACAAATAAAATAATAAAGCATTCACGCTTCCCAAGTAAGTGGAAATACCTACTACAATAACGGTGCTCGTGAACGACACAGGGACCCACTGCCTTTCTTGCTTTATGCCAGAAAACAAGGATCGGGCCCTACCAATAATGGAGCACCAGTAACAGGTATATAAACCTCTATCAAAAAGGTATAAGGGATCCCCCAATTCTGAACCTTACACTCTCTTACTTGCATAATTCTCTCAGATTAGCTTTCTAAGTCTTTAAGTATTCTGAAATACTGACTTGAGCGTCGGAGAACGATTGCAGGTACCACCCCCAATCGGGTCAAGACAAAGAAGATCCCGTCAGGCGGACTGCACACCGCCCGCGCATATTGCACTCCGCCTCAACATACAAAGACACTCTTTATCTGTACATTTACGCACATTGCTTTGTATCAGATTAACATTTTATATACATTTTGAATTGTCCAACAGACATACTTCTATACCCCCTGTATAGAACAGTTCAGGACACTTGTTCTTGTAGTTAATGGATAATAAAAATAATGGATGGCTTATACAGAGAAACCCAATCACTTATAACTATCTATAAGGTCCATTTAGGCTCTTCAAGTCTTATATTCAATAAAGACTAAAAAGGTAAAAAAGAACGAAAAAATAAAAGTCATCAAAAATTCAGCTATGTTCATTTAATATTATAAACCCCTATTTATAATAATACTCATTTTTAAGAGAATAATTATTATCTTGATATTACAAAAGACAAATTCATTTTTTCTAAATTTATCCTTATTTAAAGTCAAACTCCACTTTCAAATATTAATTGCATAAATATAAAGTCATTAAATGCTTAAGGGTAAATTAAAAAAATATAATAAATGTTTTTAATTTTTTTTGTAGGGACTTATAATATGAAAGAAAAAATAAATTATACATCAAAGAGGCAACCATCTATTAGAGCATTTTGGTCAATAAACAATATGCGTGGCACTAAAGAGATATGGATAAAGTATCCTTCTAACAAACAAGATCTATAATCTAAACCATCTACCAAACTGACTTATATAGTGGTTGTTTGGTTGTTATTAGACCAATCAAACCTGTTTAATCTAACAAAAAAAAAATATTGATTCAACAAAATTTTAACTGTTTCAAACAACATTAAATATTAATATTAACTATTAAATTTTTTTATTTTCACAATTTTATTTTCTTAACTGATTACCAAACAAACACATAATATCCTAATCCAACAGACAAAGACAACTTCCCCACCACCAGACAGGAGATACTTTTTCCATGGTAAAATCGTTCAACTTTCGTACCTACTTTTCATATCCAGGTTTAAGTGGTTCCTTCTATGTTTATATTGTTAGATTTTGGCGGACCCATTCAAATCCATTCATTTGTACTGTTTGTTTTGATTTGTAGTCATCATAAAAGTTTAGTAGGATCTAAGATTCCGAAGTCTCCCAAGAATAAAAAGACACTACTTCATACTTGGACAAACACACATAATGATACAAATGAAGGGGCACGGGACTCGTACACTATAGTTTAGCATGAAGGAT
This sequence comes from Clitoria ternatea, assembly GCA_037962975.1. NCBI lineage: Eukaryota > Viridiplantae > Streptophyta > Magnoliopsida > Fabales > Fabaceae > Clitoria > Clitoria ternatea. Next base: position 287,690,411 of record CM075670.1, read on the forward strand.
ACACCCAGCAGGTCTATTGTATCTGTATATTATAATTTGGGTTTTAAATGGAGACGATCAGCTGGAGTGATTTTGTTGACATCCAACATATTTTTTTGAAATGAGACGGTAAATATTTCTTTCACTCATGCTGGCAGATTGGTTTTCCCCTGATCTGATATATATCTCATGTCATAATTTTTTTCAATGAATTATTAGAGAATGAAACTAATTAGTTAATTCCTCTTACATTTTATAAACTCCTAAAACAAAATAAATAGTTTTTAAAAGTTCTTAAAAAAAATGAAAGAATTTATTACAATTGTTCCTAATTTACCCTAAGAATTTAATATTTATAAACTTATACAATTAATATGACATTCGAGTTTCATTTTAAATACCGGTAAATTTAAAAAGATAAAAATGTATTCTGTAAAATCAAAATAACAACTTCTATCTTAAATCTATACCCTTATAAAAAAGAACTTATAAAAAATAACAGACAAAGTAATAATTAGTTAACTTCAATTGATTGTTAGTTAGCTTTCCCTATTTCCCCTTTGTCGGTGTGTATAAATACTGTATCCACCATTCATTTCTCATAAAGGGTATTGAGGTTAATCAAAGTCTTTGTCCAATCTTTTCTCTGTGATGACCAAGCTTTTGGTATGAAGAATCCAAAAGCTAGGTTAACAATCCATTATCTAGTAATAAGTGTTCGATTGTTACTTCTCCATTGTATCTTCATTTAATCCACCTATATAATTCATAAGCCTCAAACGTAACACTATCAATGTCACCATGAAATCAATCAAAAACTAAACAAGAGTTAAAACAAAGCAAACATAAACAATAATTGAACATGGAAGATCAAGAAATTAAAAGTTGTATTAAAAAATCAAACAATTTAGTTTGTTATTGTGTCCATGATCAGGTTTTGATGTGAAATTTCAGTATGTGAAAATCCCTCAGCATGAACAACATATGAAAATTAAACCAAATAAAAAGAAAATATGCCTCTTTACTCTCATATCACCAACCTAATAAGTAATAACTAAATATACGAGACTGAATATTCAACACACAGACACATGTGACAAATTCATCTTATTTCTGATATTCAACAAACACAGACATGTGTGTATGTGCACATGTGTTACATGTAATGTATGACCAACCTAATAACAAATTACGTAATAACGGATACTTGCACATAATTCATCTTATTTCTAATATTCAACTTCAACACACTCAGACACGTGTGTCACACACTGACACGTTTGCCGTGTGACCAACCTAATAACTAAATACAAAATATTGGATATATGTAGACAAATTCATCTTATTTCTAATATTCAATACACACATGTATGTGCTCTTGCACATGCGTGTGGATATGTGTGAGAGTGTTAAAACTCTGCATGTTTAAATAGCCTACTGATCATCAACCTCATTCTGTCCAAATAGACCAAGTATATTTCATAACTATCCGAAAACTAAAAAAACAGCACAAAAGTAACTACAATGAACATTAGTGCCCAAATTTTTGTCTTCTAAAAAGGACTACAAGGTCTACACAAGCAAAGCAACACACAGAACCTTGCAAGTCCCAATATGCGAACCAAAGCTATTTTAAATTTGGCTGTTTAGTAGATCTGCAATTTTCTTTACTTCTAGTCTTCCACAAATAATCTTGCTATTCAAAGAAGTTATTTTCACTAAGCAAATCGAATAATCAACTAGACAGAATACTACCCATCAAAAGGACCATCACTTAGTATTTGAGGTGATTCAAGATGGCACAAAACCGTATATATCATGGAGTATCAATTTCATTATATACAAAGATTATAGTTTCTACATTCCATTGATATCTAAGAACTTTTTCTTTCTTATCACCAAATTTCACTAACCTCAAAATAAAGACTTTATTCAAACACCACTAACTTTCATTTAATCCAAGTAATATCATTTATCCCCATCCTTGCCATATACCATCCAATTAATTCTGAGATTTGGATACCGTCATTGTGCATTTGCACTTAGTTTCTGTACCCAAGGGACTCACAATTTATCCACTGATAATTGGTTATAACAAGAGAGACCAAGGGAAACAGAAACATATAAGGAAGAGAAAAACCAATACAATTACAAGAATCTCTCTAAGAAGTTGAATGCACATTTCACCTTGAGAAATTTATCATGTCAACTTTTGCTGACGGCGAGTTTTGAAGCAAAAAGTCCACTATCCCATCAGGTATAGGAGGAGGAGATGGTTTCAACGCTGCTTTCCATGTCTTGGCAGTTTTCAGTGTCATGGAAAATATAGGTGAAAGTGGCTTCAGTTTCACTTTCAATGACTTCAAGTTACCCAGACAGGGGAGTTTGATCTTCAATAAATCAGGAATTAAGAAGAGAACCTATGCAACAAATAATAATGTGAATTCCAGACAATCCAGTGCAACTCATTTGAATGTCATAAAAAACATAAAACAAAATAAAAAACATTTTAACAAGAACCTCAATCAAAACATGCATAGCTAGGTACCTGAAGAGTACTTGCAGACACTGTCAATGATTTTATATTAGCCAGTTCTAACAACCAGCTTAACAGGATCAAAGGAGACTCCAACGAAGTTGACCATATTTCTGCATCAACATTCACTTGTTCAAGCGAAGAAACATTCTTCCCAAGCAATTGCTGATAAGGAGTACCAGAGAAAGCAAAATCACGTAGATTCGGCGTATCCAGCTCAATTTTGAAGAAGTCCTTAGAATGATCAGAACGCATAGTTAAACTAACAAGCGAATCACTAGAAATGCATAGTGTTAGCGCATCCCTCACATTACAATGATCAATGATCAAATGATTCAACTTATTACACGCCGAGAATGGCTCGGCTCGGTCATTGTCACCTTTGCAGAAGGTAAAATGTTGTAAATGCAAGCTAGTTAACGCAGTCAGATTCAGAGATTTCGGAAACAACGTGCTGCCATAAATGTAACCTCTAGGACAGACAGAGAGCTTAAGAGATGTCAAAGTTCGACACGAAAAGATGCAAGGAGGAAAGTGACTGATATCACACTTAACAGAGATCCCTAACCGTTGGACATTGTGCGAAACAGCGTATTTAACAATTCTTTTGAGAAGTTGGGGCTCGATACAACCGTGACGTTCGAAATCGAGATCGTTGATTGCGGAGGAGCCGTCGCGGAGGGAGAGGAGCCTGGAGACGAATTTGGTGAAGGTCTTGAAGGTCCAGAAGTCGGAGGAATGAAGAATTAGGGTTGGGAGATGCTTCCAGAGATGCTTCCATCGTGTGGACAAGATGCAGGTTCGAACCGCGTGTTTGGCGTGAAGGAATGATAGAATGTGAAGGAGAAGGGAATCGGGTAAGTCGCTGAGCCGGTCTTGGTTTTCGCTCTCACTGTGCTTTCTTCTTCTCTTCATTTTATGGGGATTGGGAGGGTTGTGTGGAATGAAAAGGGAAAATGTACGTGAGAAATAGGAATGAATTGGGAGAATCAGAAAGTGGATTAGGATACGGGATGGGAATGAAACGAGTGGATATAAACCCTGGTTTTGTTTGAACGGAAGCGAGAGGGGGGATGGATAGCAACTGTTCCGTTCCTTCGTGCTTCCAAGGGCAGGGGGTAGGGTTGATATTTTAATTTCGCGCGGACCCATGGAATGCAGAAATGTTTTGTGCCAATAAATTTTCAATTCAGAGTACAGTCAACATTGACTCCCCTGTGTTGTGTAGGCACGGCTATATTTCATTAATATCGATATCGTTCGAGCGGAAAATATTCAGAATTACTCATTCTAACAAAAATTTGTAAGGTTAGCCCTCTAACGAATATTTACATTAGTTGTCTACAAGGTTAATTTTTTAAGGAAAATTGTTTCATTTCATGAGAGTTAAACATGACATGTTATTTCAGAATAAATATTAAATTTTTTAGATAAGATTTTTCTCTTAGTATATTTTATCCTATTGACTGTAAGTTTTAAAACTCATTTTTAATATTAACAATTAATGTATTAATCATTAGGTAAATAATCAAATGATTTCTTCTATTCATAACGCTAAGGATCGAATCCCTTTACCATACTCAAGGGACGAGATGGTAAACAATTACTCTAACCATATTGCTTATTAAATATAAACATCTATTTTTAAATGTTATCAAACACTGACTTGGTTGGGTTAAGTAAAAATATCATAATAATTTGTTTAGCAACTTAAATTGAATTTATGAGTAAGTATCTTATTTTTATTCTTATTTTTTTATCTTAGTTTTCATATTCTATTAATAAACATTTTTATTCTTAATTGGTTATCTACGTTCCTTTTAGATGCTAATTAAGTAATTAGGTCCCTTCAATGTTTGTAAAGTTTTTTTTCCATTAACTTCTATTAACTTGCTACTACCCATCACCACTTTCCCAACTCACCACCACCCACCACCCTAAGCCTTCCTCTCCCAAACTCATTGTCACCCACCACCCTATTTCCATAACAACCTACATCACCATCTTGAACCTTCCCCTCCTTAAACTTACTTTCATCCACCACCCTCTTTCCACATAAAACTTACCCTTTTAAACCATTTGGTCCGTCTCTATGAACAACTCTAACCTCATTACAACGTTGGGTGACATCGGGAGTCACTGTAACCAATGCAAACTCACAAGCCTCTTCATAATTGCACAACATCATTGAGCATTACTCCTCGATTTTCCTTTACCGCACATAAAGTCATTATGTGTCACAAACCTCATCACTTTTGTAGGTCTCTAATGATGTTCTCGCCCACCATTCATCTCTTTTCTTTTCTTTATTGTTGCTTTGGTTGTGAGTGTAGGTGGGTTGATTAGGGTTTTTGATTAGATGGATTCGTGAGGTAATTATTACTTTGGTTGTTGTTTTGGTTGTGATTGTGGGTGGTTTGGGGTTTAGGGTTTTAAGTGATTAGAGTTACAATTATGATGTGTTTAGTGTGGTTTTAAGGGATTAAGGTTGCATTGTAGGTTGTGGCTCCATGATGGTGGTGGTGGACAATGGCGATAATGGTCAACATGGAAAAGAAAAAAGGTAGGAAGTTAGGTGGTGGTGGCGATTGAGGTAAAGTATACGTTGTTAGCTTTTTAACAAATATTAATGGAAGGAAAACTTTGCAAACATTTAGAAATATAAGAGACTTAATTGGTAATTAAAAAAGTATAAGAATTATCTCAAACCTAAAAATAGCAGGGAATCAAACATATATTTTAACTGAAATTTAAATACTAATAAGTGGATTCTATTATGATGTGAATGTTCCCAACTTGAATGAAATTGTTTCATATGAAATTAAGACACCTCCAATTAAACCAAAAAATATAAAAATTTAAATAAGAAAAAATAAAAATAACTATGAACATAGGTGTTGTTAATTAAAAAAAGAGAAAGAAAGAGAAAAAAAAATTACAAGAAGGCTTAAAAAAAATTCCGCAAATTTTCCAAAGTCAAATTGAAACACGTGGTAACTAAAAATTAAAATTGAGACATCTGCTGTATGTTATTTGACCAAAATCATATATGAATGAAATGAGTCTGGACAATATATTATCATAAAAATTGAGAGAAGTGAATGTTTGTCATTAGATTTTATTTAAATTTTCAAAATGAAAAGATAAATGTACTGGCTTTTAACTTTAATCATTTATACATGATTCATATTTATATTTATCACTTTTCATACCAACAATTTTTTTCATTTGAGTCATTTCCATCCAACAATTTACAATTTTAATTGTCCCTTTTAGATTTTTTTTTTGGCATATTTGTGAGATACGTGTATATAAAAAAGTGAGAAGTAAGGGTAATTGTATTTAGTTGTTCAAATAACAAAACATATGTTTATGCAATTGACAAATACCAAAACAAATAACATTCAAGAAAAATAAAATATTTCAAATAACATTTGTATGAAGTTATAGTATTATCCTCGAATCAAGCTTCAAAGTATGAACGCTAGAAGTGAAATCATATTAAAGCGCTAAACTGTGATGCGCCATATGCGTTGTGGCAGTCCAGCTGCGATGGATGGATGACCTTCAATGATGCGTCTTATGTATGGTGCTCCAAATGGCATCCTGACGCTATACACCAAACAAAATGCATACTTTTCATTGGCCACTTAAAATAGCTCTGAATAATAGATTCATTTGTTTAAACACTTTTTTTAAACATATTAGAGTTACTTCTTAAAATAAACTGAAATTAATTTATTTTCAGTATCTACTTATTTTTAAAACTTTAAACAAACACATTAAATTTTAAAATAAGTACTTTTTTAATTAAAAAAACATTTATCTTTACAAACGAGCCCAATATGTTTCCATACTGTATCATATTGAAAAATGGCTTCAAAAAAACATTTTTCTATTTTGTTTGCAAGTACCATTATAATGTTTTCTATCTCTCCCATCTCCCCCTAACTTTTCTCTAAACTCCCAAATTGTTCCTCATGGGAAACACGAGTCCCCAGCAGCAAAAGTAACATATGTATGGAAGAACATAAAGGAGAAACAAAACACAAACTAAGTATTCATTTATATGTATATGTACATTTGGGACAAGTGTATCTGTACGAATCAACACATCCAAATGTTCTCACCAAGTAGCACAAGTCTAAACTTGAGCAAATGTAGGAATTAGCACACCGCTACTTGATATTCAAACTAGCAGTCCATCCTTGAGGACGCAGCATATCAATTATCATCAATGTTTCATCTCTAAAATCAGGGTAGCAGCACTTTCATCCCCATAAAATTATTGAAGTTAGGGACAAGCAGACAGCGTTTTTATTAACACATGCCCTAACTAATGAATATTTCATGATATGAACAGTGAAGGAAGATCATCTGGTTACTTGTACACAAACAATATTTTGGCGCTTATACCAGCACCAATATTGCTGACTACTTAATGTTAGGCCAGAACAACAGAGCTTCTTGACATTTCATAATCAATTTCCACTTCCTTTTCTGATGGCTACATTTAGTCATAACCCAGACATTCCTAATTGTCTTGAGATATGTATCACTGCTTCTAGTTCTGCATCTCATTAGTACACGAACAATATACTACAACATAATTATGAATCACTCAGTACCTTCTAATCAAAGTTTCCAGGAATGTCAATATCTGTATCAGAAGGATTAGAAAGCTCGACCAGAGGTTCCTGTAGTTCAAATGAACCTCTGTGTAAGAATTAACTACTAAAATGCATCTTAGAAAGAATTGTTTTACCTACATAACTTGCATTTACAACTGTATAGGTGGCTAATTTTTTTAGTTTCATTGGTTAAGTGGGGTTACTTCACTTGAACTCAAATGAAACCAACAGTACAGTTGTGCAGAGATGTGAATGCAAGAGTTGTGTAGGTAACATACTCAAATAGGAATACCTGCTCATCGTCATTTGCTGAAGAATGGCCAATTTCAAGTGGCAGAGTGTCTGTTAAGTGTTCGGCAGTTTCAGGCAGTATCTGAACAGCAAAATTATCCAAATATCCATTAGACAAGTATCATGGCCAATCATTAGAAGCACCCATTTAACTTTGCCAATACTATAGAAAATATATATCAATAATCCTAAGTAAACGTACCTCATCACTGGTCTCTACAACATGATTGCTAGAACCATCAGCAGTGATGCCCTTGGAAGGATGTTCAGAAATACCCTGCATACACCACAAAAGTTTTCACCAAAATGGAAAAATATTTGCAGTGCCGAGAATGAATTTGCAATATGTAAAAGATTCTACTTGCTCATCATGGATCCTGGGCAATTCCCCTTCAATAACAGTAGGCTTGACATCAATAGGAGCATCCTACAAATTCCATCCAAGTTGAAAGGTAAACCATCTATGCTTGTGGGACTACTGTGTAATTAAAAGGACCAAACAAATGTACCACAAAACTTTCCAGACAGGGGCGTAGGGATGTTCAAAACAACTAGCTTTCAACCAAATCAATCTGAACAACCCACTAATGAATCAGTTTGATTTTCACCCGAAATGGGTTAGGTTGTTTTGCAATTCTTTCAAAAAAGAATCAGTGTCCATTCCAGTTGGAATTTATTCTAACCCAAATCTTGATAATGAACTACAACATTTGATAACAAATCTTTTGCAAATAACTACATAAACATGTCAATGTATACTGCTTCCATCTGTCGTAACAATCAGAAGTCTAAACTGGTGAATTTTGTTTATTTGTACCATTTTCACAGAATTTTAATTGCAAGTGTCGGTGAAAGGAATTTTTTATTCAGCTGAAGATGCATTATCTAATGGGACTTTGACTTGGTTAGCAAAGAAGAGAGGAGTGACAGAATTGTAATAAAAAAATCAATAACTTGGCTTATGACTTAGATATTATCTTCGTGCAACTTGCATACCTTTATTTTAACTCTAATAAATTGTTTTTTCTTTCCTATCCAGAAACTCTTGACTAACATATTTCACAGTTCACACCTTAGAATTTATAACTGACCGATCACTGAAACAACTTCATTTGAAACTGATAATTAAAAATATATGCAAAACTGATCGCCTGTAGCATTTACAGTTGGCCTCTAATCAGGGAATAAATCCAGAAAACATTAAATGCCCCATCTTACATACCAGATCACTTGGCTCAGCAGAAAGATTTCGCCCTCCCTTACTGAGATCTCTGAGCATGCCCTGTCAAAGATAAGAAGCAGGCTCAGGGACAATGAAGATATTTAACTAAGGAGATTGAGAATGCAGTGAACAACAGAAGAAGTATAGTCAATGGGAATGCAAGGGAAAATAGAAACATGAATATTCTGACCAGGATATCATATAATCAGAAAGTAGCCACTGCTATGGTATAAGGGCATTTACTATAAAGCTCCAGGCAGTCCCCATACCATCATAGGCGGCAATGGTTTAGTAGAACTTGGCACAATAGTAGCAAAATCTAAAATCCAAAATAGTTGCCAATTATTTCTGGGAGGGGGTTATATAAAAGGAAAAAAATTACTGGACATCAGATTTTGATTATTCTACATATTTATATGGCATTTCCTTTATTTTTTTGGTGAAGTTTTATATGGCCTTTCAGATGCCGTGGCTTTTGACATAACAAAATGATACCATTTGATCCACAAGGCCAACTACATCTAGAGAAAAAGGATTTTGTTTTTGTTATTATACTTAAACACAGAAATTCAAGTTCACACCAAGCATTTCTCTACAACCAAACCTATTAGCATAATGACTAACCTTGTTGGCCCACATAAGGCCACATGCATTACATAAAGTCCGTGGTCCAGCTGGCCCACGACGCATTGCAGGAGTATTATTTTCACTGATGCCACAATGTTGACATCTACGTCTGGAAGGCATAAAAAGCAAGTGTGGATAATGTTTAGAGAAATGCAATAAAAAAAAAACAAATGCAAAAGAACCTCTACATTAGGATAAAACAATAGACGTGCAAGAAACCTAAGCTTGAAACTCACACAGATTCAGAATGAGGAGTGCCATCTTGACCAGAACTCTGTGCAGAATCCCAATTAGATGAACCCGGGCTTTCCTTCAAGGATGCAAATTGCCCATTCTTCCGATGCATCCTAGCAAGAAATAAAAAACAACAAAACCAGAATAAAAAAAAAACATTTATGAATATAGAAGAACACATCAAGCCTCATAAACAGTTTATCACCGAAAAGTGGAAACATAATCTTAGTGATTATAACAAGCAAATGTTATGTTTCTTGACCTCTGCATGGGTTAAAGCAAATTGCTTTTCTTAGAAATGACAGACCTAACTCATCCCGAAAACTAACTCATACGATGAGAATTTACCTCACTTCATATATTATTAATTGGACATATCTTTAGTCAATATGGAACTTTCAACACACTCTCTCATGCCAGAAATGAACATATGGAGCATGGACAAATCCGGGTGGCCTTATAAGGTGAGACTTTCAACACACCTTCTCATGCCAGGAATGAACATCTAGAGCATGGGCAAATACAAGTGGCTTCATAAGGTGAGACTTTCAACACACCCCTCACGAATGGCCCAATAATGGATCAAGGATAAACTCTAATACCATCTTAGAAATTACAGAACTAACTCATTTTAAAAGCTAACTCAAGATGAGGATTATCCTTATCTTGTATACTATTAATTGTTCATATTTCTAATCAATGTGAAACTTTCAACAAATTTCCTTGATATTTTCTGCTAAAGGTATTGGGAAGCTCTATAAAGTATTTTTTTTTTCCTTTCTCCTTAAGGAGGATTGATACAAACATTCTACTTTCTCTAAAATAAAACAATTGTAAACAACAATCTTCTGAAGAATATTCAGAAACCAACTACACGAAAGTAGTTCAGAGAGGACATTTGTACAGGATACAAAACATGAAAATGATCTACCACAATTATCGAACAGCAAATGGTGCAACATTAGAATAACCATACTGTTATCATAGACAAGAAAATTTCCAGTTGACAATCCATTGGATGGAAGGGTGAAATATGGAACTTGATTTACCTCTGTGCCACCTCTTTTCTCACAGAATACCTAATTTTTTTGTCAAAACATCTTTCCTTGCGTTTCTCACGGAACCTGACCAAGGATGCTATTCTTCGTGAAAGGTTTGAACGCTTTGGAGTATCACTCATACCCTATAGATTTCAGTAGCCAGTGATCAAATGCACGCACAAATATGATATACAAGTTAGAAAACTATTCTCGTTAAGTTGACATCAGCATTACACTGTTACTCCGATCAAAGGGATGATCAACTATAGGCACACCTGCCTGCAGGCCCTGCACATCACGTCCTCCCAAAAGCAGCAAGACAGCTTGCACCTGCAATTTTTAAATTTGATCAACAAGCATTGTCAGCAAATTCCTCAATTCGGAGAGTTAAGCAGTAACTGTTTAATTTAAATGCAGGGTTTCATTGTAATTTTATTCCATGACCAATATTCAATCCATGTTCTATCAATCAGTTTTAAGTGACTGTTGAATCACTTTACAATATAAGTCTTACAAGGAAAAAATGTGGAGCCTTTGTAGCTAATGGTTTATGTTGCCTTTCTTATACAAGCATAAGTGTATAACCATGACATTGATAGGCATCAGATCTTGATGTTTGGTTCGAGGGAAATGGAGGGATGGGGAGGGATTTTAACCATCTAACCTGTTTCATTCAACATGTTAGAAGGGGAAGGTAAAATGAATGTTATTTGAAAAGCTTTGTCTCCCCTTCAAGAGTAGATTCCCCCCTCCTGCCTCACGAGTCATGGCATAGAATTGTCTTGTTACTATTGCCACAGCAATCTTCAAATTTCTAACGTGTTCGATTTTTCTTGTTTTCTCTTTTTTGCCGTATACTTCCTTAGAAGTCAAACTGCTGATTCTTCACAACATAAATTTAATAACAGACTCTAATCAATCCAACTTTGCCTTTTCCCGTTCAAACATGCCTTACATAACTTTCTTTCAATTTTATCAAAAACCAACTAAGACATAAGAGATGTAGCACATACACCCCTCACAGTATCGTTTATCTCACATTACTACCTTTACCACAAAAGTACCAGTAGATAAACTTATTTTGTCAATTTAATTTTAGTATTTTACCTTCATTATCTATGCTTTGCAAGAAGATTATGAATATATTAGTCACCACTAAGCATCTTACTTTAGTTAATGAAATAAAACGTATTTTTTATTACAATCCTAACAACACTCTTTAACTCTTAATATAAGCTGTCATGTGATCACCAGCTAACTTTTTTAACCAAGTGTTGTTATTTTAGTCGTCATCCTAGAAGACGACTCTTAAGAACACCTGGTACTTGGTGACAATAAATCTATATGATACAATCATAATTGAATAGTCAAAATTAAAATTAAAATTAAAAGTTAGTTATTGTTCTACTTTAAAATGTTAATTAACATTTATCCTTTAATCTTAAACATTCAAATCAAATTTAGTTATTAGTTATATTATCATTTACATTTCTGGTAATAATCGAATGTTCTCACTTAGTAACTCCAACGTAATTTAAAAAGAAAAAAAAAAGCACAACGAACTATGTTATTGTTAACAAAACGACAAACTAAAGTAAGAAAATTCATATCATAAATTAAAAAAAAATATGGGAAAAAGTGAAAAGAAGAAGAAAAACAAAATGACCTTCTGAGGAGTGACAGCGGGGAAGACATAAACCTCACCCTCGAAAGAAAGAGTGAGCTCACTGGTTCGCGAGGGCATAGCAACAACAACATCATGCTTTCCACTCGCAACGTTCACTGGATTAACGTTTGCATCCTCCAATTCATCCGTGGCATCACCACCACCCTCACCGTCATCGTCTTCGTCGTCATCAATAAGTATCGCAGGGTCCTGGAACTGCAGAGGCTGTGAATTCACGCTCGCCATCGCAACGTGCCTGTCACGGTGTTTCCACAACAGAAACCCTAATTTAGGGACATCAAGGAAATTGGATTAAGTTTGGGAGGAAAGAGGAAATTGAATGAAGTGAGTGAAAATGAATGTTGTTGACTTGTCGTGAATTTTGGTTCTCAGATAAAGGAAAGAAAGAAGAACAAAAAGGGAAAGGTAGTTGGTTATTATCGGTTGTGACAAGGCGTACGGTACTAGTCTGTGCCAGAGTAGTGTGAGTAGTAACAACTTTAACTTTACTTCTCAAGTTAACGGTTCACAATCTCGCCGTATACGACATCTGCCACCTGACGTCTGCCTAGTATATCGTTTACTTTTTTTTTTGGTAAACTATCGTTTACTTTTTCAGTGAGAATTAAATAGAACGTAAAAAGGCTTAACAAGCCCAAGGTCATAGCCTTATGGCTTGTCGAAACACATTCTGCAGTGTAAATTATTAAAGTTTCACACTTTAAATAATGTAGGACATAAAATACACTTTAAAATATAATATTTATATAATAATTTTTTGTATATTTTAAAATAATTTTTAGAAAAAAATTATAATGAACTAAACAAAATATAAGTTTATTGGATTTATAACATGAGTGTAAATGTATTAAATTTAGTATCTTTTAGACTATGAACTAAATCTTAGGCAGATAAACATATCATACAATGTTTTAGTGAAGTAGAGTTTCTATAAACCAATAATCACTTTAGCATAAACTAGAGCCTTACCAGTCACATTGCACTTCACGGCTCTTCTTGTTATTGTCATTTAACTCGTGCGCGCACCTTGTAATTCGTAAGTGCTCTAGAGATTTTAGCTTAACCTGATACAAGCGGCCTTACTTGACACTCATATAGGTGGTTTCATCAAGTTATCATGCATTACATACATTACTTATAAGGGTATGAAATCGTTAAAAGCTCCATAGCTTATCGTCTCATTCAATGCAACGTAGTACTTCACACATCATAAAAAAGAAAAAGAAAGGTAGTGTTAGAGAATTAACAATGACTTGTTATTACTCATATGAACCTTCTTCATTAGGTCTTCAATCATAAATGTTGAGTTTCCATCATTGTTAATTTTGATGTGGGTTGTAGTCTCATCCCCCTCGATGTTTCACAAATGAGTTTTCTACTTAATGATTTAGTTAGAGGATAGACCAAATTCACTTTTAAACTATCCAATAAATATGATTCCATTTTTTTCCATCAGTTGCTTTACCACTTTATGTTGCAAATGTATATGTTGGTTCTTATCATTGTAAAAGTTACATTTAGTAATACATGTAGTCAATTGACTATCACAATGCATATGCCCTGAAGGTGTTGGTTTTGTACCCACAAGGATACTCACTAAGAAGTTTGTTAACCACTCAGCCTTGTTACCAACCAATTCCATAACAATAAACTCTGACTCCATGGTGGGTCTCGAAATGATAGTTTGTTTGGTTGATCTCCAGATAAAAGCACCACCACTTAGTGTGAATATATAGCCATTGGTAGATTCTATCTTATCTGAATCTAAAATCCAATTCATATAATTGTATCCTTCTAATACAACAGAAAATCCACTAGACAAAATACCATAATCTATGGTACCACTCAAATATTTTATTAATCTAGATAGTTTTATCCAATGCCCATTATTGGTGTTATGTGTATATTACTTAATCTTCCAACAGGACATACTATGTCCAACCTCGAGAAATTCATTTAGTGCAATAGACTCCCAATAATTTGAACATACTCAATTGTGACACGGGGTCTTTGTTATTTCTCTTTATTTAAAAGTTACCATCATAAGGGGTTGTCATAAGCTTAGTGTCAAAATGTCCAAACTTCCAAAGAAGTTTCTCGAATAATGTTATTAAGAGAACATTGTACCATTACCCTTCTTTATGATTTTAACTCCTAAGATCACACTTGCATTCCTCATGAACAATCCAGTATGGAAGATAGGACTTCAATTCAAGGAACCAGTATCTCTCTCTCTCTCTCTCTCTCTCTCTCTCTCCATGTATTACGTTGGTCTAGTGGGATTTGGTATTATGTCTTCTAGTCTAGTAGGGAGTTAGAAGTCTTAGTGTCTCTCTCCGACTAACACACTAGTACTTTGCGTTGATAGGCGAAATAGAGTGTCACCTATAAAGACACTTTAAAGCTCAAGTCAGTTCAGATAATGTGATATCGGAGTTCGAGCTTAAGTTAGAAACAATTATGTACCTTAGTGGTCATAAATGAGATGTATTTATAAAGTTTGGTGGTGGATGAGTCTTACATGACATTATGTTGGTATGAATCTGTAAATCATAGGTAAACATAACACCTCTGTAGAGGTATAGACCGTTATGCCCCTATAAGATAGCGAGACATTGGTTCCTTAGCTCCGGTCATATGGGACTCTGGTAAGGAACCTTAAATTTCAGAAGCCACTTAAAGGTGTACGACCACACCAACCCACACCGCAGGCCAATGTTCTTTGGGCCAGATACCAGCCCAAATCATTTGCCCCCTAGCTTGTTGGAGTGACTTGGAAGTTGCTCCAATGGGCTAAGTCATGGCCTAGTTACGGGGTGGTTGATTGTAGGTGTTTCTATAGGTTGTTCGATGTTGTACCCTTTTAATAAATATGGCGTAAGATTTTTTTATTTACCAGTGTTGGTTGTTTATATTGATGAGCGGAGAGTCTGGATATATGGCACGTTCAGGTTGGTTATGACAGTTCATCTTAATGGGCCTATTAGATGGAATGTGAAGCAACACGCCTTTTAAAGTTCCCTCCTAGTTGCCCTTAGCTTTACCTATAAAAAGGACTCATTAGTGCATTTAACACACTTTGTATTTTCTATTGAAACTCTACTATGATATTGAGTTAGCATACCGGTCTAGTGTTTTCAAAGCTCATTGGCTCAGACAAGAAGGACATTCTGCGTCATTTACTCTACAGGTAGCCACTTTGTCCCTCCTATTTTAAGCATTTTTTATATTGTGCTTAGTTGTAAGAAATTAAGGGGAAACACGAGTGATGAGTTCGTGAGCATTATATCTCCCCCGCTGTCACGACCATCCGTATCATCCTAGCGTAATCCACGAGTAGTACTAGCCTGTATCCACCTAACTCTGGGAGTAAGGGCTAGTCGTCCATTAAGGATATTGTCCAAGCAACAATGGGAAGAGTACATAAAAAGATACAACATATCGTCAGACTCGTCTACAAATCCAAAGATAGCCACCTTATTTGATTTTGATAGTAATGCCAAATATTACCACGTTGATGATGTGACTTTTATAGTTGTATCCCCTTTTTTTCCATCACATTATTATTTCAATGGCATTCAAAGGACATTTGTGAAAGTTGTGTTAAACAGGTGATCCGGTCCCAACCCGGCCCCCAAGAGCATGATTTTAATGCCTTGCCAGATCAGCATTTCGAACAGGAGAAATACGTTTCAAATCCTCTACGATTAATCTTATACGGAGTACATACCGCCAAGGCATGTTACTCCGCCAAGGCATGTGACTCCACCAAGGCCTATTACTCCGCCAAGGTGGAAAGTATTAAAAAGATTGTACACATACATAAAGCATTTCCAATGCACACTACTCCGCCAAGCCATAGGCTCAATACAGGCAGAATACCAAAATTCCCATACTGCGAAGCGAGCCCATATTTATAACCCTGGCACGAGATTGACTCTGTCTTGAGAGGTTGAAAATGGGAATCACGCTGTCACGTATAAGAGGGAACAACAAATAAAATAATAAAGCATCAACGCTTTCCAAGTGAGTGGAAATACCCACTACAGTGATGGTGCTCGTGAACGGCGCAGGGACCCACTACCTTTCTTGCATTGTGCCTGAAAATAAGGAACGGGTTCCACCAATAATAGAGCACCAGTAACAAGTATATAAACTTCAGCAAAAAGGTATAAGGATCCCCCTAATTCTGAACCTTACACTCATACTTGCATAATTTTCTCAGATTTGCTTTCTAAGTCTAACAGTACTTCAAAATACTGACTTGAGCGTTGGAGAATAATTGCAGGTACAACCACCAATTATGTCAAGGCAAAGGAGGCTATTCCAGGTGGACTGATACACTGCCGCAGAGTGCATTATACTATGCCTCAGTATACAAGAATACTCCATATTTGTTTCTGTATAAGGCCCTCCTCACATCAGATTTTACCTGATATGTACATTTTGAATTGTTTGACAATCATACCTTTACACCCCCTGTAAAGAACAGTTCATTGGCACACCCGGTGGGACCTGTAAAATTGGTAATCCCACAATCCTTGAACGATTCCCATTACATTCATCATCAATGGAAAGACCAGGACCAGAGGTGCAGACAGAGGATTCTCCTCCACGCAATCCTAGACGTCTAAGCTTTGACAACGATACTCACAAAAGGGAAACGCATGTTGGCTCTCCAGATCCGAGAGATGACATGATCAGAATGTTAAGGGAAGAAATCGTAGAGCTTCGACGTGAAAAAGTGAATCCCATACACGAGAAAGCAGGCCCTGCAAAACAGCCGCACCATGAATCGCATGTACAGGAGGAATCGAGTACCTCAAATTACTCTCACATCCCTACTTACATGGAAGAGCAACGAAGCCTTCCACTGGCAAATGCCCATCATCATGAGGGAAGGAGAGTCGTTTCAAATACATCCCCCTCGGGATACAAGATGAGTATCCCATTTTCCAAAAGACTGATGAATGCGTATGTCCCCAAACATTTGCAAACTATGCAACCCATTTCCATAGGAAAATACAACGGGGAGACAGATCCTTCTAAGCATTTAGATGCTTACATCTATGAAGCTATGTTCTTAGGTGCAGAAGAAGATGTCATGTGCAGAATGTTTCCCAGGACCCTCACAGGTGAAGCTCTTAGCTGGTTCAAGAGTTTACCTTCAGGTTCCATTGATTCATGGGAGGACTTGGACATAGCTTTTGGCAGTCATTTTGTAATCTCTAGGGATGCACCTAGAACCTCCCATACCTTGGCTCAGATCAAGCAAGGTGACAAAGAGTCTCTTAAGGATTTCCTGAAGAGATTTTATAAAGAGGCGGCCATGGTCCCTGACTTGACAGAAGCGATCCAGTTGCATATCCTCATCGAGGCCATGCAGCCGAAATCGCCCTTTGCTTTGTCGTTGGTAAAAGGACCTCCATCCACCATGGAGGAGTTTCGCAGGAAAGCATCCAAGTACGTAGGTATTGAGATGCACTTGGAAGCCACTGCATCTCGTAATAAACCACCCATTTCAGCTCCACACCATGATAAAGATAAAGAAAAATCATCCAGGAATGATAAGTTCCCTCAGAAAGATAAGGCGGGGAACCAACCCTTCAAACAGCAAGATAGACGTGTGTTCAATTTTGCTCATTATGCACCCCTGAACACGACATATGAGCAAATCTTGCGTGAAATAGGATGGACTACCCTCAATGTTTACGGGATTCAACGTCCACCTCCACTCAGACGCGGTGGGAATCCAAAGAAATATTGTGAGTTCCACGAGTCAGTTGGCTATACCACGGAGGAGTGCAAGCAACTCAAAAACACCATCGAGGTGCTTATTCGTGAAGGCAAACTGAAACATTATTTGTTTAAGGGTAAATCTCATGATGAACCAGAGAGGTTCAAAAAATGACCTCGTGATCGTTCTTCAGATCCTGATAACACTTGGGAGCCAAAACGCACAGTGGCAACAGAAAAACAAAAGAGTATTGTTCTGAAGTCCGCCCAAAGAGAACCAAGCCCTGAACCCAGATCACGGGGCAAAAGGTAGGTGGTAGATATGATTGCTGGGGGCTTTGCTGGGGGCGGACCCTCAATCACCGCGAGGAAAAACCACCATCGTATGATCTTGTCTGTGCAAGGCAAGAGCAAAGAATATCTCCCATTCAGGAACGGGGTTCAGACTCTGCCTATAACCTTCACAGACGACGATTTTGGCCCTACTATTCCTGAAGGAGATAACGCATTAGTGATTATTGCAGTAATCGCTAATATGGATGTAAAACGCATCCTAGTTGATCAGGGAAGTTCCTGCGACGTTATCTTTTATGACTGTTTTAACCGCATGGGATTAACTGATGCAGATTTACAACCATATACGCAGGACCTTACAGCCTTCAATGGCGCCAAACAGCCCACCAAAGGCTACTTGGACACGAGAATTACTTTTGATGGCAAACCTGGAGCAAGGACAGTGAAATCCAGGATTCTTGTCATTAATGTGAAATCTCCATACAATGGCATCATTGGGCGGCCTACCCTGAATGCCATGGAAGCCATCGTTTCAACGCCCCACCTGTTAATCAAGTTCATTGACAAAGATAATCAAGTCTCATCCGTAAGGGGTGACTAAGAAATGGCTCGCTATTGCTACAATTTGAGTCTTAACATGGTGAAGCTTGAAGCCATGTCTAAGAAAAGAAAGTTGAATGAAGGGAGCAGTACGGCGACGTCCGTCAATTTGGGGGATCTTGACCCCAGGGCGGAGTCTTCTGTAGACCCACTCAACCCTTTGAAACCAACTCCTGATGGTGGTTCCAAGTCTATTGTTTTGGGTAGCACCCCAGAACAGATTACAAACATCAATGACAAGCTTGAGGCTAACATGGAGGCAAAACTAATAGCACTTCTCCATGAGTATAAAGAAATTTTCGCTTGGACCGCTGCAGACATGCCTGGCATGGATCCCAGCTTTTGTTGTCACCGCCTGGCGGTGTACCCTGAAACTAAGCCTGTAGCACAAAAGAAACAGCGTATGGGTCCAGCTAAACAAAAAGCTGCCTGCGAGCAAACAGAGGAACTCCTCAAGGCGGGGTTCATCAGGGAACTCCGTTACTCCTCCTGGTTGTCTAACGTGGTCATGGTACAGAAAGCCAATGGCAAATGGCGTATGTGTATAGACTATGTTGATTTAAATAAATGCTGTCCCAAGGATCCATACCCTCTCCCTAACATTGATAGACTGGTTGACGATTCTTCAGGGTATAAGTATCTATCTTTCATGGATGCTTACTCCGGTTACAACCAAATTCCAATGTATGAGGATGATCAAGAGAAGACAACGTTTATTAATGATAAAGGAGTCTTTTGCTACAACGTCATGCCATTTGGGTCAACCTACCAGGGGCATGATCAACAAAGTTTTTGAGGGTATGCACACAAAGCTGGTAGAAGTTTATATTGATGATATTATTGCCAAGACCCCGGAAGGAGGAGACCATGTTGAAGATTTACGTCTCATTTTTCAATGCCTACAACAACATGATATGAGGCTCAACCCTTTGAAATGCACATTCGTTGTCCCTGGTGGCAGATTTTTGGGCTTCATGTTGACACAAAGAGGTATAGAGGCTAATTCTGATAAATGCCGCGTTATCCTGGAGTTGTAGAGCCCCAAAACACTAAAAGAGGTACAATCCTTCAACGGCAAAATCGTTGCTCTAGCACGATTCATGCCAAAAATGGCTCATCACTTTCTTCCCTTGTACAAAATGCTGAAGAAAGACAAGAAATTCAGTTGGGGCCCAGAGCAAGAGGCGGCTTTCCAGAGCTTGAAAAATGTCTTGGCCAGCCCTCCAATCCTGGTAAGACCAAGCCCAGGTGAGCAACTCATCGTTTATTTGTCTGTTTCAGATGAGGCTTTAGCAGTAGCTCTAGTCAAGGAAACAGTTGAAGGCCAACGACCGGTGTACTTCACCGGTAAAACATTGCATGGTGCAGAATGCCGTTATCAGAAGATTAAAAAGGCAGCGCTTGCAGTTGTTTGGGCTTCACGACGCCTAAGACCATACTTTCATGCCCATCCTATCTTGATTCGCACAGACTTGCCACTTCGTACTATACTGTTCAAACCAGACCTGGCTGGAAGAATGATCAAATGGGCCGTAGAACTCTCTGAATTTGACATATCCTACGAACCAAGAACTGCTATCAAGGCACAAGTCCTAGCAGACTTCGTATTTGAATTAACAGGCTCTAGCCCAGATGCAGATCATTCACATTGGACAATATACGTTGATGGATCTTCAAATAGCAAAGGATGTGGGGCAGGAATTATTATGGAAAGCGATGACGGAGTACATCTCAAAATTTTATTGCACTTCACCTTCACTACGTCTAACAATCAGGCGGAGTATGAAGCCTGCTTGGCTGGACTCAGAGCAGCATAAGATATTGGGGCCAAAACTGTAACCTTATGTAGTGATTCTCAATTAGTCATCTCGCAAATTCTTGGCGAATATCAGGCTAAAGAACCTTTGCTGCAACAATATCTAAACTGCGTTAATGAGTTAAAGCAACGCTTCGACGAAGTCACTTTCAAACATGTACCCCGGGAAGAAAATACACGTGCTGATATCCTCTCCAGGTTGGCTAGCACAAAGAAGGCAGGATGCACAACTACGGTTGTACAAAGTACCTTGGCGGAGCCAAGTATTTCTTTACCTTCCTCAATGTGTATGATTAGAAGCCGCTCATTTGATGACAATTCCTGGGTAGCACCGATAGTTCGTTACCTTGTTAATGGACAATTACCCACGGATGATCTTGAGCGACGGAAACTAAAGAAAGAAGCACCTTATCATACGCTCCTAGACGGACAGTTATACCGTCGAGGAATTTCTGTTCCTTACTTAATATGCATAAACGAAAATGAGGTGCAAGCCGTTTTAGAAGAAGTCCATGAAGGGCAGTGTGGACACCATCCGGGGACACGTAGTCTAATGAGAAAAATACTCAGAGCTGGGTATTGGTGGCCTACCCTGAAGCATGACTCCGCCTCGTATGTTCAGAAGTGCGATCAATGTCAATGATTTGCAAACCTTCATCACACTCCGGCGGAAGAAATATCATCATCAATAACGCCTTGGCCTTTCTATCAATGGGGCATGGATATCTTAGGTCCATTCCCAACTGCGCCTGGCGGTATCAAATACTTGATAGTTGGCGTTGATTACTTCACCAAATGGATTGAAGCAGAGGCAGTAGTGCATATTACATCAGCCAGGGCTCGTAGATTCGTATACGAAAATATCATTGCACGTTTCGGAGTCCCTAGACGCATAGTCACTGATAATGGCACCCAATTCACAGATCGTAAGTTCACTGAACTCCTAGAAAATCTCAGCATTACGCAGATTTTCTCTTCTGTGGAACATCCTCAAACCAATGGCCAAGCTGAAGTTGCCAACAGAGAAATCTTAAAAGGCCTTAAGAAACGCCTTGGTGAAGTAAAGGGAGATTGGGCGAATCAATTATGCCATGTTTTGTGGGCATATCGAACAACCCCTCACTCCACCACAAACGAATCCCCATATCGGCTGACATATGGAGTCGAGGTTGTCATTCCCGTTGAATTGGCAGCCCCTTCAGCTCGAATCCTCCACTTCAATGAAGAAGCCAATCAACAGAACCTCGCCCATGAACTCGAGGTCTTGGCAGAATTGAGAGAGGAAGCCTTTGTGCGGGATCAAGTTGTTAAAGCAAAAGCTGCCAAACGGTATAACACTCGTGTTTCTGAACGCCGTTTCAAAGAAGGAGATTTGGTTTTGAGAAGGGCCAATATCGGCAACAAATTTGCACACCAAGGCAAATTGGCGCCAACCTGGGAAGGTCCATACCGAGTCATCAAAACTCTGGGCAAAGGCACATACCGCCTAGAAAATTTAGATGGCACTCCGGTCAAGAATAAATGGAATATTTTAAATTTACGCATATATTACAGCTAGTTGGGTAATACGGTATGTTCTCTCTCATAACTTAAGGTTCTTCCCAAATAGGCTTTCCTTGAAAAGGCTTCGACGAGACATACCCTAACTCAGCTCTTTATGTAGTTCCATCATTAATGAAATTCCTTCCTACATTCAATCTTCATTCTAACTTTCAGTTACTTATCTATGGTAGAACTTGTTCCCATGCAGATAAGACACCGGCTCCAACAATTAAGCATAAAAGCATAACTCTTTATTCCATAAAGATCATCCAACATGCAACAAAGCTTCACAAACGGAGTCAAAAAAAAAACTCCTTGGGGGAAAGGATTGGTGTCTCAGCTTATGCTGCACCATACCGACCCCAAGTTCCAAAAAACGCCTTGGGGGGAAAGGATTGGTGTCTCAGCCCATGCTGCACCATACCGACACCAAGGTCCAAAAAACTCCGTGGGGGGGAAAGGATTGGTGTCTTAGCCCATGCTGCACCATACCGACCCCAAGGTCCAAAAAACTCCTTGGGGGGAAAGGATTGGTGTCTCAGCCTATGCTGCACCATACCGACCCCAAGGTCCAAAAAACTCCTTGGGGGGAAAGGATTGGTGTCTCAGCTTATGCTGCACCATACCGACCCCAAGGTCCAACAAACTTCTTGCAGGAAGGATCAGTGTCACAGCTCATGCTGCACCATACCGTCTCCAAGGTTCAACAAACTTCTTATGGAAAGGATTGGTGTCACAGCCTACGCTGCATCATACCAACTCCAAGGTCCAGCAAAATTCCTGCGGAAAGGATTGGTGTCACAGCTTATGCTGCACCATACCGACCCTGGATTCAACAATTTTCACTTGATCAGGAGATACACTCCAATCCAAATTCAAAGGGATGGACGCTCCATCCAAACCCTTACTCCGCCCAACTGCTAATGTTTTGTGGAGTACATAATCAACAAACTCAAGCACTATCAACAAGTCCAAGTAAGTATAATACTTGTGAAAATTGTGCTTCAATGAAATTCTTAAGAGGCTACTCCGCCTCATTACAGAATTCTACTTCATTGAAATTCTTAAGAGGCTACTCCGCCTCATTATAGAATTTACTTCATTGAAATTCTTAAGAGGCTACTCCGCCTCATTACAGAATTCTATTTCATTGAAATTCTTAAGAGGCCACTCCGCCTCATTACAGAATTTACTTCATTGAAATTCTTAAGAGGCTACTCCGCCTCATTACAGAATTCTATTTCATTGAAATTCTTAAGAGGCCACTCCGCCTCATTACAGAATTCTACTTCATTAAAATTCTTAAGAGGCTACACCGCCTCATTACAGAATTTTACTTCATTAAAATTCTTAAGAGGCTACTCCGCCTCATTATAGAATTCACTTCATTAAAATTCTTAAGAGGCTACACCGCCTCATTACAGAATTTTACTTCATTAAAATTCTTAAGAGGCTACTCCGCCTCATTACAGAATTCACTTCATTAAAATTCTTAAGAGGCTACTCCGCCTCATTACAGGATTTTACTTCATTAAAATTCACAAAAAGGTTATTCCACCTCGTTATACTTAGTCATATTTCATCAGTCCTCAAACGATTACTCTGCCTTATTAATAGCATTTTACAAGGCACAACTCCCACGGACTCAAACACCGTTTATATGAACAAGTATAAAATTACAGAAATTATACTTTATTAAATATTATCAAGAATTGATAAGGGGTCCAGAGCCTATCCTGGAACAAGGCAATATTATTAAAGTGCAAAAAACAAAATTTGCGAAGAAACCCCAGAGCTAATCTTTAAGACTTGGGTGGCACTCCTTCTTGGTGGGCGGAGCTAGGCTGAAACTCACTGGGTTTGGACAAACTCTGTGAGGGGGGCAAGTCCGCCAAGACGTACTCTTCATTAGGCGCAGGAACATGACCCCCCTGAGAAGGCACCATTAATTCACCATTGATAAACTCATAATATGGGTGAATGCCTGCAATATTAAGAGCAACGCCTGGGTTGCGATGACGGACCTGGCGAATAGCCATGCTGAAAGCATCATCAATTGCTGTCTCAGCTGCATCCAAAGCCGATTGCAACTCCTGATCAAGCCATTTATTGCTGGCATCGGAAATGGCTTTCTCAGCTTTCAGCTCTTCGACCTGTTTTTCAAGGTCACTATATGCAGTGGCTGCTTGATCTAACTCCGCAGCCCAGGCGTCTTCAGCGAGAGCCTTACTAGTTTCAAAAAAAACCAGTCTCTGCTAAACTTCACTCACATGCTCACCCAGTTTTTGGTTCTGCTGTTTCAAATCTAAAATTTGTTGTCCCAACAGAACATTTTCAGCCTTCATATGGGTCAGCTCGCCCACATCCTCACCCAGTTTCGAATTCTGCTCTTTCAAATCCGAAACTTGCTTTTCCAGCAGGGCCTTATCAGCCTTGACCTGAGCCAGCTCCTCCTCAAGCTTCTTTTTATCAGAGTCGGCAGTGTCAAGGTGTTTATCTTTAGCCTTGATCACCTCCGACAACTGTTCATTGTCATGCTCCAATCTTCGAATTTTTTCAACAGAATCATTAAATGATTCTTGAAACATGGCAGCCTCCGCAGCTACTTCGGCAATGCGGGGCACTGAAGTGAGGAAACCATCAATTTCAGCAAGATGCCACCTTGCAGCGGCAGTGGCATCCGCAATCTCCTCGAAGTCGATATCTGGGCGGAGAATGAAGTCCGGATCACGCCTCTCTGACTGGCGGGATCCCACATTTGTGAAATACAGGTAAGGGTTCAAACGAGACCCCGCCAACGGGAGAGAGACAGACCGCCTAGATGGCTCACCTGCAACGTTGACAAGGAAAACTGTTATGCCTCGAGCAGTCAAGTCCAGGGCAGGACTCTCAGTTTGGCGAGGTGGAGAAGCTTGAATCCCCCCATCTCCTCTTCCACAACATCTTCTTCAGGGGCGACCTCATGACCGCCCAGTTCAGGAGTGATAGCCACAGCTGATGGCTCCGGAATCTCTTCAACCTCTATCACAGCATCAGATGATGCTCCTTCCCCCACCTTCCCTTTTCCCTTGCTCTTCCTCTTCTGCAAAGGTTGGGGGTCCTCTTCCTCCACCTCGATAGTTTCTGGTTCTTGGCGTTTTTTAGATCGCCTTTCCATATCAACTATCAAGGGGCCCGCACCACCCTCCAGCATCACTACCTTGGTGGATGCAGACAAAGGGAGAGTCCTCGTCAGAGCTGCAGCAAGATTCCTCCGGGGCTGCACATTGTTCTCCGCATCAATTTCCTGGCGACTCATACGGATTTGCTTGATACGCTTCATCCCAGGAAATTCAGTGATCTCTCCTATAAACATAAGATACACGAATACAATTAGAAGTTGCAGGGAAGCACAGAAATAATATTCAAGCAACAAGTCTCAAAACATTACTTAAATATCCTTCAGCATCACGCCCAAGCAGCCTTCGGCACAGAAATTGTAACACCCTCTCTTACACCTTAATAAATTCTAGAAAAACTCATAATTTTTTTTTTAAAGATATGATTGTTAAAAAGAAACTATCGGAATAAATTATATACATTATTTCTAAAATACCTCACAAATATTATTAAAACTTTATAAAGTATATGTACATTCATCCGAAGAAAATAAACATTAAACATTATAAGAAAGAGAGGAAACTCCATGGCCCATAAGCAGTTACTTATTAACATTATTTATTCATTGGACCACGGTATTCATATCGAGCTCCCTTTCTAGAACGTGCTATATTTACTGTCGATATTCTTCGATCCTTCCCTCTGAACCATCAATTTAAAACATGTGAAACAAAAACACGGAGAAAGGAGTGAGAAACAGAATATAATATTCTCGATTAAGACATAAGCAACAAAGGGTTTTCACAAACCAATACATAATAATATCAATCACAATCACATACACAATCAATTATGAATGCATGAATGTTATGCAATATCTTCATCATAACTTACCTATATATGTGGGCCCTTAAATTTTAATTTGCACTGGGCCAACCAGGAGTTTACATTGTTCTATAAGTCCGGATAATAATAATATGAACAGCTCAACTGACATGGAAACACTTAGAGACTAGTCAGATTGAGAAAGTTTTTATTGTGAAAGTACCCGACACTGGGGAGCTACCCCAGGTCCCCTGAAGCACCCTTTCACACCCTCTCATCCCAAGGCTCGTAATTAAGCCTCCTCTAATGTATCCTCGGTTTCTATAATCCGTCCCCAGACAATATTATTTCATTTCACTTTAATGATTCATGATGCATGAACTACTCGCGTATTGAGTTGGTTAAGGCTTTTAGAAACTCAATTATTAAATCCCTTAAAGGTTTACAATATCATTTCAATAAACTGTACATTTTCTCAATTCTCTGAATTTCTGTCCCACAGAAATAAATTTGGTACAGTTTTCAAATCTCACTGAAATTGAGTTTCTAAGCCTTAAATATCTAAAAACTTTATCATATAAAACTTTACATAATCTTTCTCAAATTAAATCTTAACAAAATCAAATTTAGGAATCTCAATTATTTCCAAATATCTTTAGTTATTAAGTTGGAAAAAATAAAATAATTTTCTTTTAAAAATTTTGTTTTATTAAAAGAGAATAATTATTAACCAAAAATACTTAACATTAAAATTTTTTTTTAACTTAAGATTTAATTAAATAAATTCTCATAAAATGTTTTCTTTCTAAAATAAATACTAATTTTTTTATTCTAAATATTGAAAATAAAGTTAATAAAAATAATTTCTAAGAAGGAATAAAAGATAATAAAATTTAAAGAGTAAGGTAAGAAATTCTTACTGAATTTTAGCTTTCCGTCATGCTCGCTATATGCTCAAACTCCATATTACAATATCATCAATCAAAATCAAGCAATATCAATCATAACTAAATATCATCAATCAATCAATCATAATCAAATCATAATCAAATCAATTAAATATCATTAATACATATCATAATACAAAATTTAATGATTATTAATATAGTCAATTTGAGTCATTCTGGTCAATTCCTCGCATAGGTATATGTAAGTCCATATAATCCAGTCCTTGCATAGGTATAATTCAGTCCGTATGGGTCATAATGGTCCAAGTCCTTGCATAGGTATAGTCCAGTCCATATAGGTCATAATGGTCCAAGTCCTCGCATAGGTATGTTAGAGTTAGTTAAACCGGATATTTAATTTAAAATTTATTAAAATTGTTAAGTTAAAAAGTTAATATGTTAAAATAATAATATTATTAAATTTAAAAAGAGTAGGGGACTCCTCCCATTATTCTTATGTCTTTTCATATTATACTCTTATCTCACTCCCCCTTACCTTGAATTGTTACCCAAAATGGATTTACTTTGCGCCTCCGATTTCTAGAAATATTAATACCAATCTTATTTCAGTATAAGCATAAGACGAAGATTAAGATTACTACTTAAAACAGAAACGATAAATTTTGAATAGTGAATAATGAATAGTGAATAGTAAAACGTGAATAGTAACAGTAAATAGTAAATCTTGAATAGTAACGGTAAATAGTAACAGTGAATAGTAATTTACTATTTGAATAGTAATTTACTATTGAAATAGTGTTTACTATGCAGAATAGTAACTTAAAATAATATTATTTCCAGTATAATAACAGATTTCTAAAAACAATATAAAAATAACCCAAAAAATATAAAAGAGAAGTATTCTTACCTTAGGATTTTGGCAGAACCTTCTCTCCAAAAACTTTTCTTCTCTCTCTCACTTCCACCACTATCTCACTAGCACTACTATATTAAGAAAACTTAATCTGAAATTGTGAATTCTAAAGAAGAAATCCTTCGGTATTTATAGGAAAAAAATTTACTATGCATTCCATTATTTTAATATAAAAGTACTATGCATTTTTGAATTTTTTATTCCAGGTTACTGTGCATCTTTTGAAAATTTCATACATGCACAGTGATTTGCATAGTAATTGTCGGCAAAATTATTAAGTCAAATAGTAACCCTTCACTCGGTATATTTTAAATATTCAAATGAGTCCTTTTTGAAATTTAGCGATATTATATCAGTCCTCACTAATTTTATAATAAGTAATATAAATCTGAAATTTTAAAAATCTAAAATTTTATGTTAATAAAAATTTATTGATACGTTTCCAATTTTTTAACGATTGGAAAAAATCAAGATTTTTCTCAAACCGATAATTTTTAGATAAGTCTACTTGAAACGGATTTTAGACAATTTTCTTATAATTTAAATTCACTTTCTTATAAATATTTTTAATTTAAGTCACTTATATGAATTTAAAATTATTTTAAAAAAATATTATTTTATTAAAAAAATTCCAAAATTCCAAAAAATTCCAAAAAATCATAAATAATACGTAGGTTAAAAAGTTCTAAAGAGCCATAATTTAATTCCTTCAAAATTTTAATATAAAAATAAAAATAGGGGTGTTACAACTCTACTCCCCTTAGAAAATTTCGTCCTCAAAATTTACATTAATCAGTAAAACAAATGAGGATGAGACTCTTTCATCTCAGTTTCTAGTTCCCATGTAGCATCTTCTCCTCTCGTTTCACTCCAAATAACCTTTACAAGCGGAATTGTCTTGTCTCTTAATTGTTTTATTCTTCGGTCACCTATTCTAACAGGTGGTGCATCATATGTAAGATTATCTTTAACTTGTATGACATCAGGTTCAATAACATGTGTAGGATCAAATATATACTTTCGCAAGTTTGACACATGAAAAACATTATGGATATTAGAAAGAAAAGGTGGTAATGCTATTTGGTAGGCAAGGGGACTAACTTTATGAATTATTTGGTATGGACCGATAAGTCTAGGAGTTAGTTTTCGAGATTTCATTGCCCGACCGACCCCAGTCATAGGTGTGACTTTCAAGAATACATGATCGCCTTCTTGAAATTCGAGTGACTTTCTTCTTTTGTCATAGTAACTTTTCTGCCTGCTCTGTGTTGCCTTCATCTTTTCCTGAACTATTTTGATTTTATCCGTGGTTTGTTGTACTAACTCTGGTCCTAGCATCAAGTTTTCACCAGTCTCAAACCAACATAGCGGGGTCCTACATTTTCTTCCATATAATGCTTCAAAAGGTGCCATGCCAATGCTAGCATGGAAACTGTTGTTGTAGGTAAACTCCACATATGGTAAGAATTGATTCTAACTTCCTTTATGCTCTAACACACAAGCTCGTAACAAGTCCTCTAGAGATTGGATTGTTCTTTCTGATTGTCCATCCGTCTGAGGATGATATGCTAAACTTAGACGCAGTCTTGTTCCCAAAGCCTTATGCAAGCTCTTCCAGAATTGTGATGTAAAACGAGGGTCCCGATCAGAAATGATACTTGAAGGAATTCCATGCAATCTCACAATCTCCTCGATGTATAATTTTGCCAGCTTCTCCATAGAGTAACGAATGTTGATGAGAATAAAGTGGGCAGACTTTGTTAGTCTATCAACTATTACCCATATTGAATCATGTCCTAATGGAGTTTTGGGTAGAGAAGTCACAAAATCCATGGTAATGCCATCCCATTTCCATTCTGGTATTTCCATTGATTGTAGCATTCTAGGGGGTTTTTGGTGTTCTACTTTAACCTTCTGGCAAATTAGACATGCAGCCATGTACTCTGCCACTGCTTTCTTCATTCCAGGCCACCAAAATAACTTCTTCAAATCTTGATACATTTTAGTAGCTCCGGAATGAATGCTCATATAACTTTTATGTCCTTCTTCCAGAATTGCTTTCCTCAACTCCTCTTGATCAGGGATACACACTCGATCTTTATACCTCAGTAATTGGTCATTTCTTACATTGAACTCGACTTCTTTTCCTTGTTTCAAAAGTTCTTTCTTTTCTTGTAGGAATTCATCATCTCGTTGAGCCTCTAAAACTTGCCTCAGGAATTCATTTGTCACTTGCAACGCTCCTAATCTGTAGCTGTTAGCATTAACCTTTACTGCTAGGTTAAGATCTCTGAAGTTCTCTATTAATTCCAGCTCTTTAATCATCATTGTGGACGCATGTAGAGACTTTTAACTTAAAGCATCAGCTACTACGTTTGCTTTTCCAGGATGGTATTGCAACTCAAAGTCCTTTAAGAACTCCATCCATCTTCGTTGCCTCATGTTTAACTCCTTTTGGTCGAATAAATACTTGAGACTCTTATGATCGCTAAACACATCGAATGTTGCACCGTATAGATAATGCCTCCAAATCTTTAAGGCAAAAACTACAGCGGCTAACTCTAAGTCATGGGTAGGGTAGTTAATCTCATGTTGCCTTAATTGGCGCGACGCATAGGCTACAACCTTCTTGTCTTGCATGAGTACACTTCCTAGTCCTTGTTTAGATGCATCACAGTAAACTTCAAAACTTCGATGTGGATCAGGGAGTACTAACACCGGCGCAGAAGTAAGTCGATCTTTCAGCTCTTGAAAACTATTCTCGCATTGTGTCATCCACACAAAAGGTTCTCCTTTCCGTGTTAGCTTGGTCAGTGGGTATCCTAACTTTGAAAATCCTTCAATGAATCTCCTATAGTATCCAGCCAAACCCAAGAAACTTCTAATCTCAGTGATTGTGGTTGGTCTCTCCCATTTTAAAACTGCTTCCACCTTGGAAGGGTCTACAGCTATTCCTCCTTGACTAATTACATGTCCTAAAAAGTTCACTTCTTCCAACCAGAATTCACACTTCGACAACTTTGCATACAGTTGTTTCTTTTTCAGGATTTCCAACACGACCTTCAAATGTTCAACATGTTCTTCTCTGCTTTTAGAGTACACTAATATATCATCAATGAACACCACTACAAATTTATCTAGATATGGATGAAAAATCCTATTCATGTAATCCATGAATATGGCTGGTGCATTAGTTACACCAAAAGGCATTACTAGATATTCGTAATGGCCATAGCGTGTTCTAAAAGCAGTTTTTGATACATCTTCTTTCTTCACCCTTATTTGATGGTATCCAGACCTCAAATCAATTTTGGAGAACACCGTGGCAACACGCAGCTGATCCATCAAGTCGTCAATCCTTGGTAGAGGATATCTGTTCTTGATTGTCACTTTGTTCAGTTGTCGATAATCTACGCACAACCTCATGCTACCATCCTTCTTCTTAACCAACAACACTGGTGCACCCCAGGGGGATACACTGGGTCGTATAAACTGCTTCTCT
The DNA here is from genome assembly GCA_037962975.1 of Clitoria ternatea. Lineage (NCBI taxonomy): Eukaryota > Viridiplantae > Streptophyta > Magnoliopsida > Fabales > Fabaceae > Clitoria > Clitoria ternatea. Next base: position 287,721,893 of record CM075670.1, read on the forward strand.
ATCATCTCTTCAAGTTGTTTCTTCAACTATGCTAATTCTAGAGGTGACATTCGGTATGGTGCAATTGAAATAGGTCCAACTCCAGGTACTAGATCAATGGAAAATTCCACATCTCTTTCTGGAGGTAAACCAGGGATATCTTCAGGAAAAACGTCAGGAAATTCACACACAACCGGCAAATTTTTGATTTTTGATTCTTGCTCTCCTTTCGTTGAAAGCAATAGCATGAATCCTTGAGCCCCTCCTTTTAAAGAGACACTCACTTGGTTGGCGGTTAGAAATCTCAAATCCTCAAGATTCAAATTCACTGGTTCTTTAAACATTATGGTTTTATTATGACAATCTATTAGAACATGATTGTCAGACAACCAATCTAGCCCAATAATAACTTCTAAGCCAGAAAAGGGGTAAACAGAAAATATTAGCTTTAAAGTCCCTACCATTTATGACAATAGGGCATTTCCAACAGGCTTTAGAAGTGACAATGGGATTATTTCCAGGAGTATGTACAGATAAGTCAAATGGCAGTTCTATCACAGGTAATTTTAGTTTTTCTACACAGTCATTGGCAATAAAGGAATGTGATGCACCTGAGTCATACATAACAGTTAAAGAAATCTTATTAATGATACACTTACCTTCCACCATGGAATCAGCATGAGATGCTTCTTCTCCAGTGATTGTAAAAACCTTTCCTTTTGCCTTCGGCCTTCCGACTGCACTGTGCGCGCCTCCTTGAGTATTTATGCTTGTACTTGCACCTTCAGGGTTTTCTCTCTTCATCTCTGGGCAATCCTTGATGTGATGACCTGGTTTGTTACACTTAAAAAAAACATAAGTGTTTTTAGGACAATCCCTTTTCAAATGGGGTCCTCCACAGATAAAACATTTAAAATTTGGTACAGATGTTGGGTAATAGCTTCCAGTTGAAGCTTGGGGTCTGTTAGGAACAGATGCTGCTCCAAACCGGCGAAATGGCGCTTGGTAAGGCTTATTCCTTCTGAAGTCTCTTCTTTGGTGATGGTGAGGTCCTCCACTTCTCATTTCTCCTGCCTTGTGAATGGGCTCACGACTTTTGGTCATTCTATCCTTATGATCTTCTTCAAAGATCCTGCAGCGATTTACCAATACAGAAAATTCACGGATTTCTTGCATTCGTATAGCTTCCTTAATTTCTGGCCGCAATCCATTTACAAACTTTGCACACCGATCTCTTTCATTAGTAGCATCATTATAATGAGAATGAAAACGAGATAGCTCTTCAAACCTGGATGCGTAATCTCCAACGGTCATATTTCCTTGGGTCAGCGACAGGAATTCGAATTGTCTTTTCTCTTTAACATCAGCTGGAAAGTATTTCTCCAGAAACATATCCTTGAAATAATCCCAAGTGATCTCCACGTCGTTGACTTCGAATTGTCTACGTATGCTATCCCACAAATGTTCGGCATCCTCAGATAAGGCATAAGTAGCGAAGACTACCTTATCAACTTCATTACATTGTAATGCTCGAAAAAGCTTCTCTATCTCTCGAATCCAGATTTGTGCTCCATCAAGGTTATATCCTCTCTTGAAACGAGGTGGATTGCGCTTTTCGAATAGGTCCATCCTTCTCAAGGCATCGTTACCTTGACCTTCACGTGCTCCTATTGCATTGATTAAGCGTTCTACAACTCCAGCAAGATCGTTTCCAGCCATTAGTTTCCTGTTTCACAGTAACTGAGATTTGTCATATCAATCACAGTTACTACCAAGTCAGATATTCTATTCTCTATCACCTATACAGAGTTTACAGACAAAGCAAGATAGACCTTTTCCCCAGGCCTATTGGATTAACTGCTCTGATACCACTTTGTAACACCCTCTGTTACACCTTAATAAATTCTAGAAAAACTCGTAATTTTTTTTTAAAGATATAATTGTTAAAAAGAAACTATCTGAATAAATTATATACATTATTTCTAAAATACCTCACAAATATTATTAAGACTTTATAAAGTATATGTACATTCATCCGAAGAAAATAAACATTAAACATTATAAGAAAGAGAGGAAACTCCATGGCCCATAAGCAGTTACTTATTAACATTATTTATTCATTGGACCATGGTATTCATACCGAGCTCTCTTTCTAGAACGTGCTATATTTACTGCCGATATTCTTCGATCCTTCCCTCTGAACCATCAATTTAAAACATGTGAAACAAAAACACGGAGAAAGGAGTGAGAAACAGAATATAATATTCTCGATTAAGACATAAGCAACAAAGGGTTTTCACAAACCAATACATAATAATATCAATCACAATCACATACACAATCAATTATGAATGCATGAATGTTATGCAATATCTTCATCATAACTTACCTATATATGTGGGCCCTTAAATTTTAATTTGCACTGGGCCAACCAGGAGTTTACATTGTTCTATAAGTCCGGATAATAATAATATGAACAGCTCAACTGACATGGAAACACTTAGAGACTAGTCAGATTGAGAAAGTTTTTATTGTGAAAGTACCCGACACTGGGGAGCTACCCCAGGTCCCCTGAAGCACCCTTTCACACCCTCTCATCCCAAGGCTCGTAATTAAGCCTCCTCTAATGTATCCTCGGTTTCTATAATCCGTCCCCAGACAATATTATTTCATTTCACTTTAATGATTCATGATGCATGAACTACTCGCGTATTGAGTTGGTTAAGGCTTTTAGAAACTCAATTATTAAATCCCTTAAAGGTTTACAATATCATTTCAATAAACTGTACATTTTCTCAATTCTCTGAATTTCTGTCCCACAGAAATAAATTTGGTACAATTTTCAAATCTCACTGAAATTGAGTTTCTAAGCCTTAAATATCTAAAAACTTTATCATATAAAACTTTACATAATCTTTCTCAAATTAAATCTTAACAAAATCAAATTTAGGAATCTCAATTATTTCCAAATATCTTTAGTTATTAAGTTGGAAAAAATAAAATAATTTTCTTTTAAAAATTTTGTTTTATTAAAAGAGAATAATTATTAACCAAAAATACTTAACATAAAAAATATTTTTTAACTTAAGATTTAATTAAATAAATTCTCATAAAATGTTTTCTTTCTAAAATAAATACTAATTTTTTTATTCTAAATATTGAAAATAAAGTTAATAAAAATAATTTCTAAGAAGGAATAAAAGATAATAAAATTTAAAGAGTAAGGTAAGAAATTCTTACTGAATTTTAGCTTTCCGTCATGCTCGCTATATGCTCAAACTCCATATTACAATATCATCAATCAAAATCAAGCAATATCAATCATAACTAAATATCATCAATCAATCAATCATAATCAAATCATAATCAAATCAATTAAATATCATTAATACATATCATAATATAAAATTTAATGATTATTAATATAGTCAATTTGAGTCATTCTGGTCAATTCCTCGCATAGGTATATGTAAGTCCATATAATCCAGTCCTTGCATAGGTATAATTCAGTCCGTATGGGTCATAATGGTCCAAGTCCTTACATAGGTATAGTCCAGTCCATATAGGTCATAATGGTCCAAGTCCTCGCATAGGTATGTTAGAGTTAGTTAAACCGGATATTTAATTTAAAATTTATTAAAATTGTTAAGTGAAAAAGTTAATATGTTAAAATAATATTATTATTAAATTTAAAAGGAGTAGGGGACTCCTCCCATTATTCTTATGTCTTTTCATATTATACTCTTATCTCACTCCCCCTTACCTTGAATTGTTACCCAAAATGGATTTACTTTGCGCCTCCGATTTCTAGAAATATTAATACCAATCTTATTTCAGTATAAGCATAAGACGAAGATTAAGATTACTACTTAAAACAGAAACGATAAATTTTGAATAGTGAATAATGAATAGTGAATAGTAAAACGTGAATAGTAACAGTAAATAGTAAATCTTGAATAGTAATGGTAAATAGTAACAATAAATAGTAATTTACTATTTGAATAGTAATTTACTATTGAAATAGTGTTTACTATGCAGAATAGTAACTTAAAATAATATTATTTCCAGTATAATAACAGATTTCTAAAAACAATATAAAAATAACCCAAAAAATATAAAAGAGAAGTATTCTTACCTTAGGATTTTGGCAGAACCTTCTCTCCAAAAACTTTTCTTCTCTCTCTCACTTCCACCACTATCTCACTAGCACTACTATATTAAGAAAACTTAATCTGAAATTGTGAATTCTAAAGAAGAAATCCTTCGGTATTTATAGGAAAAAAATTTACTATGCATTCCATTATTTTAATATAAAAGTACTATGCATTTTTGAATTTTTTATTCCAGGTTACTGTGCATCTTTTGAAAATTTCATACATGCACAGTGATTTGCATAGTAATTGTCGGCAAAATTATTAAGTCAAATAGTAACCCTTCACTCGGTATATTTTAAATATTCAAAATGAGTCCTTTTTGAAATTTAGCGATATTATATCAGTCCTCACTAATTTTATAATAAGTAATATAAATCTGAAATTTTAAAAATCTAAAATTTTCTGTTAATAAAAATTTATTGATACGTTTCCAATTTTTTAACGATTGGAAAAAATCAAGATTTTTCTCAAACCGATAATTTTTAGATAAGTCTACTTGAAACGGATTTTAGAAAATTTTCTTATAATTTAAATTCACTTTCTTATAAATATTTTTAATTTAAGTCACTTATATGAATTTAAAATTATTTTAAAAAAATATTATTTTATTAAAAAAATTCCAAAATTCTAAAAAATTCCAAAAAATCATAAATAATACGTAGGTTAAAAGTTCTAAAGAACCATAATTTAATTCCTTCAAAATTTTAATATAAAAATAAAAATAGGGGTGTTACAGAAACTGCTTGTGGGCGGAGTTATACTCCTTCAATGTCTGGAGTACTTCCACGGAGGTATGTGACAGGACACTCTCCTCAACTTCATAAGCTTGTTTAGTCAGGAGGAAGTGCTCATGAGTCCACGCCACCGGGAATTTATCAATCCCCTCCGCACTCCGCCAAAAGACGGACTTGTTCTTCCTAACAGAAATTTTTACAAAGCTCATTCTGAAATGAAGTCCGCCTTCTTTGGCGGAGTCAGCAAATGCCTTAAAATTTACAATCTTCGACTCCGCCCGAAGAGTAACAAAACCCATGCCGCCGGTTTTTGCATTCACCCGCCTCATTATGCGGCAAAAGGCAAAGAACAACGCCACAGTAGGCGTAAACTCCAAATGTTTAGCCAGCACTTCAAAGCTGCGGACTATTCCCCATCCATTAGGGTGCAGCTGAGAGGGGGCGCAATCCAGAAACCTGAGTACACCCATCTGGAATTTGTTCAACGGAAATTGCACCCCCAACTGAGTAAACAGGATATCGTACATATACAAAGTATGCTCATCCTGAGGACGATGGAAAATGCGTTCAAACGTCTTTGGCGAACGAACGATAAACCTTCTTTCAAATCTCTCATCCTTCCAGACAGGCACTGACAACTCCATTACCCCACCACTTGTCGTTGCATGACGTGAAGAAGCTTCTTTGACGTCTTCCTCGACCCAACAATAGGGATCAGTCTCAAGCATCTTTTCCCAATCTAACCCGTGCAGCACAACATTCTGACATTCTGCCATTGTTATCACTTGTATCTGAGGGGTACCTCCTGCTACAAACGAATGTATAGCATTACTAAAACACTCCACGCTGCTGTAAAATGTTGAATCCCTCCCAGTATAGAAGCCCTCATCTTCACTCTCAATATCCGAAAACATAGGGTGAACAGATACCCTAGGGCACGACTCTGATTCTTTTCCTCTCATCCTCGTTTCAACAAACACACATATAAAGAAAATAGAACCAACCCAATAACAACGAAGACAAAAAATAGAGGAAGAAGAAAGTTACCTTAAATCTCTGAAGAAACGAATCGCGAGGACACAACGTTCAGAAGGCAGTTTAAACATTAAAACATAGAGTGGAAGATGAAGCAAAACGTTTTCTCTCCTAAGAGTTTACCTATTTATAGGCATGGCTTGGGGGGAAATAAGCGAAACCTCGAAAATCTCAGAAATGCACCTATGGTCGTTGGATGAATCTAGGGGTGTCAAAATGGGCTAGGCCCGCGGGCCAGCCCGTTTGGCCCATTAAAATGGGCTGGGCCGGGCTAATCTCCAGAGCCCGTTTTCCCAAATAAGCCCGGCCCGTTTTGGCCCATTTTTTAACGGGCCAAAACGGGCCGGGCCGGGCTGGCCCGTTGGGCCTGTATTAAAATGTAATTATAATATATATGTAATAATATATGAATACTTAATATATATGTTATTGAATGTTGATGTCAATGATGAAGATGAACTTCTTGCTTTATTTGATGTTAGTTATTTACTATGGACTTTTATTATTTTGGTTTAAAAATATTATAGACTTTATTATTGTGAACTTTATTTGATGTTACTTGTTATGGACTTTTATTATTTAAGTTTTTATTATTATGGACTTTGTGAACCATATTTGATGCTATTTACTATGGACTTTTATTATTTAGGTTTTCATTATTGTGAATTTTATTTGGTGTTATTTATTTTAAACTTTATATTATTAGTGTTTGTGTGATTATTTGATTTGGAATTAGAAATGTGAAATTTATTTTTATTTCTAATTTTACTTAAAAATATTTAAAAATAGTTTAAATTAAAAATAAAAAAAGAAGCATGTAAAATTTTCTTTAAAAAATGGGTTGGCCCGTTTTGGCCCGTGGGCCATATAGAATACGGGCCGGGCCAATGTTTTTGGCCCGTTTTACTATTCTGGCCCGGCCCGTATTTGGACGGGCCTATACAGGGCTTGGCCCGGCCCGGCCCGTAGGCCTGTTTTGACACCTCTAGATGAATCATAACGACAGTTCATTTAATTCTGAGACCGTTAGATAAATCTCAAGGCAGGCATTTCCTGGGCCGTATTTTCAAAATCCAAGGCCCATGGTAATAACCTCGAAAACGTATTACAACTGCCATCCCACGCATTTTTGTCCCATCATTGGAATGGCAATCGTTACGAGAGCATACGTGGCAATGAGAGATTGAAGCGGCAAAACACAGTTTCGAGACGCTTTGATGACAGGCGTGGCAAGTAATGACAAAAACAATAAATGCATGAAAACACTTGTCCGTAAATCCTGAGCTAGCAGACGCCGCCTAAACTCATGCCTATAAAAGCTAAGCATAACAATGTTATAGCTTATTAAAGTGACTCCGCCAGTCACTATAACAAGCTAGGGGGCAGATGATCCGGTCCCAACACCGGCCCCCAAGAGCATGGTTTTAATGCCTTGCCAGATCAGCATTTCGAACAGGAGAAATACGTTTCAAATCCTCTACGATTAATCTTATACGGAGTACATACCGCCAAGGCATGTTACTCCGCCAAGGCATGTGACTCCGCCAAGGCATGTGACTCCGCCAAGGCCTATTACTCCGCCAAGGTGGAAAGTATTAAAAAGATTGTACACATACATAAAGCATTTCCAATGCACACTACTCCGCCAAGCCATAGGCTCAATACAGGCGGAATACCAAAATTCCCATACTGCGAAGCAAGCCCATATTTATAACCCCGACACGAGATTGACTCTGTCTTGAGAGGTTGAAAATGGGAATCACGCTGTCACGCATAAGAGGGAACAACAAATAAAATAATAAAGCATCAACGCTTTCCAAGTGAGTGGAAATACCCACTACAGTGATGGTGCTCGTGAACGGCGCAGGGACCCACTACCTTTCTTACATTGTGCCTGAAAATAAGGAACGGGTCCCACCAATAATAGAGCACCAGTAACAGGTATATAAACCTCAGCAAAAAGGTATAAGGATCCCCCTAATTCTGAACCTTACACTCATACTTGCATAATTCTCTCAGATTTGCTTTCTAAGTCTAACAGTACTTCAAAATACTGACTTGAGCGTCGGAGAATAATTGTAGGTACAACCACCAATTATGTCAAGGCAAAGGAGGCTATTCCAGGCGGACTGATACACCGCCGCAGAGTGCATTGTACTACGCCTCAGTATACAAGAATACTCCATATTTGTTTCTGTATAAGGCCATCCTCACATCAGATTTTACCTGATATGTACATTTTGAATTGTTTGACAATCATACCTTTACACCCCCTGTAAAGAACAGTTCAACAGGTTTTAATGATGTCAAGGTTTTGATGATGTCATGATGTTAGGTGTTTTTATGGCAAACAAAGTCATATTTGATGATGTCAAACATATTATATTTTTCAGACCAACATCCTAGAGTGAGCATATATCAAGCATGATAAAGTGTTCACTAAAGCTCATATCTAGAAGGATGATAGTAGTAAGAATAATCTTGCTTATTTAGAATGGACAAGTCTAAAGGGTTCAGAGGTCTTTGATCTAAACCAGAACATGAAGTAGATGCAGACTTGAAGACTCCTTCAGAGCTTGTGAAAGAGCTAGAAGCGATTGTGCTTCTAAAGTAATGAAGTCCTGGGACGCATCCTTTGGGAAGAAGTCCATGCGTGGAGCTTTAGTTTTAAGGACCAACAAATGCTTCAGTGTGGATGCATCTTTCGGTCTTCCCTTAGAGGTTGGTTTAAATTATTAAGATGGTTAAAGGACTAAAAATGAGCAAATAAAAATAGGCTAAGTTTAAAAATATTTTTTTAAGGGACCAGAAATAAGAAATGGAATAAAAAATGAGCAAATTGGGTTGAGAAACATTATTTTAGGTCAGATGGGCCAATTAGTTCGAACCATGGTTCAAGTTTGAACTAGGTTGTTCGAACCAATGTAGGCTCTAGTTCGAACCATTATCTTTATTTTGGGCTTCTAACTTATTTCTGAAAAGTGTTGTATTTTGAGTAACTATGCACATTTTATTTCTATATTTAGCAATTTGTTTTCCTATAAATTGAGTGTCCAAGCTTCTAAAATATATTCCCCATTATCTGTTGTCTCTTCCACAAGTTAGTTTCTCCTTTTGCCCATCCCAAGTCCTTTCTATCATAAGATTAAGAGTTGTAATTCTTGTTTTCTTTACTTTGCTATTTGATTAGAGTGTTTGGGTCTAAGGTGAGAGATAAAGATCTCTAGAGATACCTTGAGACCATTTTAATCCTGTTAAGGTTGGGAAACATGTTGTGAGGAAGTTTTACATTGGACAGGTAGTCTAAGAGTTGTAAATAGATATCCTTGTAACCTTTTAAATAATAGTGAGAAAATTCTAGGCCTTTAGGCTATGAGACTAGAGTATGTCACAGTGGTGGTGATTGAAGCATAATATACCACAATGTTATATCTCTTTTCCCTTATCTTTTTTTAAGAATTATTTATATATTGCTTATATCTTTTGTTTGTTAAATATTTGTTTTGACTAGCTTTAATCTTTATATTCCTTTATCAAAAGGTTTTAATTTGTTTTATAAAGGATTGCTCTTTTCTCTAATATTATTAGTTATCTTTTTGAATAAGATCTTTATCTCTTTTATTTATCTCTTCATCAAAAGGTTTCATTTCTATCTTATAAAGGTTTATTTTTTTTTCTATTTTACTTAGTTGTGTTATTCGAATCAAACCTTTATCTTTTATTTATTTATAAAGATTTGTTTCCTTCACCAATATACTTGGATAAATTGTTTGAAACAAGTTTTTTATCCTTGCTTATATTATCTTCTATATTTCTTATCAAAAGGTTTTGAATCTTTCCTAAAAGGTTTTAATCTTATATATATATATATATATATATATATATATATAAACTACTTAAAGACTTTATTTTTATCAAAGATAAAAATTGGTTAAATAATGAGTGTCTCAGAACATTTCATTGAGGTTTTTAGGAAATGTTGTATTGTATTTTCCCATTTCCCCATGTTATTTGTTTTCCTTCCACTTTTGTTGGGATACTCTTGTTTCACTGGATTCTTATCATTTCAAGCTATCTAAAGACATGTTTTACAATTATTTAGACTTGATAAGAACATGGCAAGAGGCAAAGGATCCAAAATAAGCAAAAAGAGACACCTAGAGAGAACCATGACCGTGGCAAAAACCATTGTTAGGTCGCGGTTCGCAATGCCTTAAAGCTACCAAACTTTCCACCTATCCAGAGAGAACCATGACCTGGTCGTGGTGCAGGCTATGCAAATAACTTAAACTCTGTAGCCTAGGTTTTAGAAAGGATTTTGAATTTTCTACAACTTTTATCACAACTGAAAGGAAAGAGTGAAGGAGAAAAAAGGGAAGAACAAGAATTGATTAAGGAGGAACATGAAAGCTCTTCCGAACTTGATCCAGATTTGTTTATATATAAGTGTAATTGCTATTTATTTGTCATCTTTTCTTGAATCTTAGTTTGGGGGTGTTATTGTATCATGGGTAACTAAACCTTTTTTTTCTTGGGATGAAAAAGGTGTGACAATGCTTTTATGATTTACATTGGTTTCTGAGTCAATGAATTTTTGTTTTCTATTCAATTTGATTTTTGCTCATTGCGCCTAGTGATTTAGAGATGAAACTAGGTGATCTTAAACAATTAGGATTGATTGAGAGATTAACTAATGTTTGAAAGCTTTTGAATTAAACCTAAGGTCGAGATAAAGAAAGTAATCTAAATCTTTTAAGGAATTAATTGAAAAAGGGATTTTCATAAATCAATAATAGGTTTAGCTTAAGGATTGAACATGGTTCTACATAGGTTAAATATGTTAGCAAGTCCGAAAGGAACGCGTCAACTAGCTTAGTAAAACCCGCCTTGGAAAACTTAATCTGATTTTTATTAAATGGAAAATCATTGAACTTTATATGATCTACGTCTAAATCCTCTAGAATCCCAAGATACTCTAATCCTTGCAAAAGTCCCTGGTTAAAAACCTAATTGTTTACTTAAATTTCTTTAAATCATCTTGCATATTGAAAACTTTGTGTGGTTGTCTAGATAGCTAGAAATTTTAATATATTGGTACTTGAAGCATGGTCTTCATGGATACAAATTTTAATTTATTACGTGATATAGTCTGTACCCTTACAAATCGATATCAAGTTTTTGGCGCCGTTGCCGGGGACTGGTTGTGTTTCCCCCAGTATTGGTTATATTGCAATTTAGTTAGATCAAACTTGTGTTTTCCTTTTTTAAGTTAATTTGTACTTTACCTTATTCTTAATATTTCTTTTCATATTCAGGACTACGCTTGATCTTTGTTTATTTACTTATTTATAGAATCTTTTCTCTTTTTATGTGAAAGATACAAGGTGTAAATCTTAACTTGGACTTCGATCCCGAGATTGAACGTACTCTCAAGAACTTAAGGAAACAATAAAGACAACCAAATCCAAAATTCATGGTATCATAGGACAATAGGGCTTTAAGGGATTTTGTTGCCCCAACACTACTGAAAGAGGGTCGAGCATCTTGAGACCTGCAGTAGAGGCCAATAACTTTGACTTATGCAACTGCATGCTGAAAAGAGAATTGCAAAATGATTGATAGGAAGGTAGATCAGAGTTAACTTTTGCAACTACATGTTGAAAAGCAACCTGTAATGTGACTGATAGGAAGGTATAGTCGTTTTGTGGCGTCCTTCTTGTGTGTCAGCTTTTCTACAAGGATCAACACTGTGTACGGAAGGCTCTCCAAGGCAAAACGACTTTTCCTCTACTCTAAGGTATACCTATAAATCAAAAATGAAAAAGTTAAACATTCTTGGCTTTAACTCATGCTCGAGCTCTTGTGACATATCTGTTGCGATCCACGCAAATAACTACTTAAACTCATTAAGGAGTTTGACTTACCATTTCTCCATATTATTCTGTAATGTATCGTTGATATGGCTAATTTTCTCCATAGTTCCACTAAGTACTACAACCTTGGATCCTCCTTCCGATATGGATTTGACAGGATTAAAAGGATCAATCTTCAACTACTCTCTTGGGTCAAGGTCAATCAGACTAACAAATCCAACTTATATCTCTCCATAATTCAATATTTCTCTTTTTAAAGTTTACCTCATCTTTTACCATATTCAAGCTTACATTGTAACAGTATTAGGCCATCTCTTTATCATCTTAGACAGAGGAAACTTGATTATCTTTGTCAATGAATTTTATAAGGAGGTGATGGATGAATATAATTGCTTTCATAATGTTCAAGATGGGTCTGCCTACGATGTCATTGTAGGGAAATTTGACATCGATCTCTAGGATCTTTGTCTTAACCGTTCTAGCGTCGGGCTCACCATTGAAAGTAATTTAAGTGTCCAGATACCGTTTTGTGGGCTGCTTTACACCATTGAATGTTATCAAGTCCCACGTGTAAGGCTACAAGTTCATGCAGTCAAACCCATCTTCTTGAAGCATTCATGAAAGATCACATCATAAAAGCTTCCTTGATCAACAAGGATTTTCTTGACGTCCATGTTAGCGATAACGACTACTACTACCACTGCATCATCCCCTCCTGGGATTGTGGGACTAAAATCATCATGAGAGAACAAGATAGAAGGTGTTTTGACACCATCTTTGAATGTCGGTTGTCTTGCCTCTTATTCCAAACCGACATAATCATCTGGAGATGATTTTTTTATTGAGGTATTGGATACTCCGCCTGTTAGGGAATCCCTAGTATATGAGCAGCGGAAATACAAGGATTCCCATAGGATTTGTAAAGCGCCGTGTTTCAAAGCATAAGACAAACACAAAAAATATTGCGTTTTAGGATTACCTCTTGAAGAATATCGAAGCAATCGTAGCCTCGTCCTTTAGGAGTCCACACGACTACTCCTACCAGAAATGCTACACCTTCCAAATACTAGTTTGAGGGCGTGTAACTTTTACAACTTTTGTGTATTTTGTGTCTCTTTTTGGGTGAACCGCCTATGAGCATCTTATGCTCTATTTATAGGCTCGGGTTTGACCTAATTTGTTCTCTCTAAAGAGTGGGCTCCTTACTCATTCTAAATGAGTTAGGCCCAATAGCTTTATTTTAGTCCAACTAAAATAAAAGTTATTTTCTGATGGGTTTACTCTATGTGTGTGACCCTATAGGTAAAATACTCGGTCATATTAATAATAAACTATTTTATTATTAATATAAAATAAGAATGACATCTAGCAATGCATCATTATGTCCAAATATTATTTAATATCCACATAACCTATAAGTGATAGTTATTTTATATGTTTGTTCCTTTTGTCACGATATTCTAATTGGGCCCAAGGTATGGTCGTGTCATCCTTGTACAACCCAATTTATTTTACTTGATACCGGAGTAGACTTTATCTGAATAAATATCTAATATTTATTCTTTCTAACATGACCATGCATTTTCTTAGTCTCACTCCATCAAGTGGCCTATAGATATCACTCCTGTCATATAGGAGAGACGAATCCCATCTACATCACTCACATCCCTCTGCATAATTTGTTCATTGCCTAATCACAACCTTTATAGTCCTCTTGTTACAAAAGACGTTTGATTGTATTAAAACAACAAACTCCTTATGTTGGAATCGTAGTGACTTCAGGTCGAAGGACTACATATACCAGTATCACATTGAGAATCGTTTATGACATTCATGTAACGATCCATGCAACGTTCTCATGGTGGGTCTGTCTAGTACATCATTACTCTTAATGTGTACTCGTGTAAAGACTTAATATCATCTATATCCATGATCTGTGAGATTAGATCATCAGTACACTCACACACTAGTCTTAATGTATTTACATATCCCCACATAAATACTTGACTAGAGACATTTTAGGAATAACTCTCATATGACCTATTACTCCAAGGATAAATAAAGGCCGTTAAACTATTTAACAAAAAATGCCTTATACAAAATGATGCGTCCTATATAGGCTCTTAGTGCATATGTCCAACACCGCCCCTCGTGAAGCCTCCCACGATCATCTTAATTACCTTTCTTCATCTTTTGGGTAGGGGAGGTTGGACCTCTTGCTCATTACTCACTCCTTCAATAACCTACACTTTATGCTTCTCAATCATCATGAATCTCTTTGGACCTTGTCTATTATCCTTATTTGGGGATCTATCTAGTCTCCTTTTTTAAAACCAATCTGGCTTGTCATAAAACTTATTTTTGAAGAGGTGTTGCTTCAATTTTCCTTCCTTGATGAGGACCTCAATGACATCCTTGAGTTGTTTGTATTCCTTAGTGTTATGACTAGCTTGCTCATGGAAGTTACAGTACTTCCTTAGGTTCCTAGGCCACTTGACCAGTGCTGGTCTTAGATGTCGCACATAGAAATAGATGGCTATTTGATCTCCTTAAAATTTGGGCAAGTTTTGTTTTGAGGGGAGTATAGTGACAAAGTTGAACATTTTCTTCTCTTATTGCTAAGGTTGGGCTTCTTTACCTCTATCTTTTTGAGGTGTCTTCTCAAACTTTGGTTTTTCTTTCTCTTTCTCTTGTGTGGCCTGAGTAGGTGCAAGAGAAGTCTTAGCGCCATTATGACCTCCAAATGCATCTCGATGCCAACATATTTGGTAGCCTTCTTGCAAAATTCTTCAAAGTTTGAGGTCCCCTTGCTAAAGAAATAACAAGCAGATTTTGGTTGTAACGCCTCAATGATGATGTGAAGTTAGATCACTTTTGTCAGGTCTGGTACCTAAATATGGTATGCAGTCAACAAATTAAGCTTCACCCCATAGATTATTGGGTGCTGAAGAAATGATTAAAAAGGCATTCATCATTTCCTTTAAGGTCCTATTTTTCCTTTCAGCTAAACCATTTGATTCAAGGTAGTATGATGGAATTATTTCATGAATTATACCTTCTTTTTCACAAAACTCGTTCAAAAAACATACCTACTACCTCTATGAGATCTAACTCTTTATATTTTCTTGTTTAACCGATTTTCTACTTTAGCTTTATAAAGAAAAAACATATCAAAAGTCTTATCTTTATGCTTATCTAAATATACATTAGTATATCTTGAAAAATCATCTATAAAAGTTACATAATATTTTTTACCACCTCTAGTTATAGATTGTTTTAGATCTCCTAAGTCTATGTAGATTAAATCAAGTAACTCAGATCCATCATGCATAAAAAGACATGATTTTTTTGTAATTTTTGATTCAATACATACACCATATTTATTAAGAAAAACATTTCTAATCCTAAATGTTAAACCATCATCACACGTACATTTCATATAAGGAATACTAACGTGTCTTAATCTAGCAGGTTAAATCAAAGGATTCAAGCATATAAGCAGAAGATGAATTTGCATTAATAATGCCCAAAATGTTCAAAGAAAATAACCCTTAATCACAATACCCTTTGCCTAAAAAACACCATTTTGGTCATAGCAAATTTTTCTAACTCAAAAGAAACCTTAACCTTTAGTTTTTTCCAACAAAGCCACAATTTATTTTAGCTCTAATGCTAGGCACATGTAAAACATCATTTAGTGCCAAGGTCTTGCCAGATGTGAGCTTGAGAAGAATTTTGTCTTTCCTGACAACTCCAACTTTACGAGAGTCTCCAAGATACACAAACTTTTCCTCATCTCCCACTATAGTGTGGGAGGAAAATATGTCATAATTTGCATATATGTACCTGGTAGCCCTACTGTCTACCATCCATTTGCTCACACTGGCCACAATCAGGTCTTGAGAAACAATTGCAATAATCACATCATCTTTTTCAACCAAGTTAGCTTTCGGTTTCTCCTCTTGAATCTGCATACAGCAGCATGATGACCTAGCTTACCACAAACATAACATGATCATTTCCTATTGAAGGTAATAGGGTTAGTTGGCTTAGGAATGTGATCATAAGGTTTTTTAGTTTCATACATCTTTCTTGAAGAATTGTTACCTTGTGTCATATTTGCTCTTGTTTCCAAGTGCTCTTGCTCAAACTTGTTTCTCTTCCTTTTGGTTGGAATCTTTAATTATGATGTAGGTAACCATATCTGAAAGGGGCAATTGCTTATGCTTATGCTTAAGTTGCTATTGGTAGTCCTTCCAAGATTTAGATAGCTTTTCAATAAGGAAATTAATCACTAGTTCGTCTTGCATGAAGATGTTTTCTGATTTGAAATCTTCCAACAACTTGTGGTATTTGTTGATTTGCATATTGATGTCCCTGTCGTCGGCCATTAGCCAAAAGTAAAAGTTACCTACGATGAACTTTTACTTTCCAACATCTTCAACAGAGTATTTAAGTGCCATGGAATCCCAAATTTCCTTCGCTTCCTTATAGGTACAGTAAACATTGAAAAGATCATTAGCTAAAGTACTAAGACTGGTGTGCCACATACCTTATTTGTATTAGTCCATGCATCCAAAAGGGTGGCATCAGATGGTTTGGCATTGGATATTGCGAATGCGACACCATGCACATCAAGCACCAAAAAGACTTGCTCCTACCAGCATCAGTAGCATTGGAAACAAAAAACCTTAATTTTGGAGATGTCCAAAAGTGGATTGGTCATGGTAACCAAAATGGGAGTCATATCTGTTTGTTTGGACACAGAGTTGTCACCAGCATTCTCACCCTAATTAGCGACAATGTTGTTATTATCATCAGCCATGGTAAACCCTTAACAATTTTGAAATAATAGTACCAAAAATAAGCTAAGGTGTGGGATAACATTACTCATAAGGGTTTATTTGCCTAAGACGCGCCCTCCAAGATACAATAACATCTTCTAAAAAAAACTAGGAGCACAACTAACAAGGAAAAATCTTTAGTAAACCTCGCAAAGAGAAAGAGACAATAGCAAGAGAGTGATGTGTAAATAGGGTCTAGCAACTGTTAATATTTATAAAACCATAATCTGACAAATAAACATGAATTTAAAATAAATAAAATAATTAATATGGTTAAAGATAAATCAAAAGAAGAATACAGATAGTTTTTAAATGTTACTAAATATCTTCATAAAATAAGGTTTGACCGAATAAACAATAGGTAAGGTTAATCTGATTTGTAGCTGCCAAAAAAAAGGTCGTTTAGCATAATATTAAAGAATTAGAATTAGAATTAGAATTAAAAAATAAACTGTAAAAAGGCTTAACATCCAATATAATCATGTGCGTGGGTGAGGGTGACACAAATAGAAGGATTTGCATTGGAACTAACATTTTAACCTAATCTCGTATGCGCACAAGGGCATACTTTTTCAACTTCTTTACAGGCTCAAAACACATTTCGCAATATACCTCTAAAGATTCACACTCCAAACAATATGGGACATAGAAGAGACTTTTGAAATATAACATTTATACAATATTTTTTTGGCCATTAAAAAGTTTTCCATTTTTGTCATTAGTCCTTATAAAATTTTGTTAAGTATTAGTCCCATCAAAATTTCAACTGTTTGTTGTAGCTCCCGACCATTAATGTTTTCTGTTAAGTGATGATGCAGTAAACAGATATGTCACGTCATCATGACACATTGGTGTCACGTATAACACATAATTTATTTATTTATTTATTTTTCTCTCATTTTTTCTCATTTTTCCTTATCCTTACCTCATCTCTTTCTCTCCTAGACTCTTATTTCGTATTAACCTTCATTGTCCATAGCCACTGTAACACCCTCTTATATACACGAGATATATATGTATTCTTCTTACTTTTAAAAAAAACTTTTAGAAAGTGATCTGTCCTGAACCGGGGTCTAGAGATCCGGACTCAAGTCAATCACAAATAGTATGCAAATACTGTGCAGAAGACCGGATGTATGAGTATCTAGTGTAAATATCTGTTGTCCTTGAGTGAGGAGAGCGGATTGGGCATTCTGGAGATCCTTCACACCGACCTAACGCGTTGAAGTGGGCGAATGGTGGTGTCACCTGCAAAGATTCTCCGACGCTCAAGTCAGTGATGATATTCCAAGTAAGGAATGTATTTCAGAGAGTAATCGTTCATAGATTTAGTTGAAGATCCCTCACTTCATTAATGAAATGAGTTCATATACCTGATTGGCTCGTTTTACGAGGACTCGTTAGTGGGGAACCACTAACTCCCACTAGCATTATTTTATTGCGCACTTACCAGCATGATTGGGTCAAGTGGCTATTTTATATTGAGCATGGAGAATATAGACTAGGATTAGGGAACAAGTTGACCATCCCCGTGAGCAGAATTTGGCTCGTAGTGCAGGGAATTATTGATCGATCCCTGTAGCAATAATCCCTGTCTTTAGCACAGTGACGTGTGTGTTGTCCGGTGTCATGGTGTTATCCTGAACAACCGGTATAGGGAGAACGCCTGATACGAAATTACAGTCCGGATGTATACCGATGACACCGGTTATACGTAGACGTCTTGACAAAGACGTTGAAATAAGTCTTGCAGATCGGATACCGGTATTGAGACCGGATCATATGTCCCCTAGCTTGTGTGAGGGACTGAGTGGTTGTTCACATAAGCTACTCAACCTGCGAGAGGTCTGAATATCGGTAAGCTTATGCGTATAACAGTTCCTTGGCATTTATTATTATTTTGCAAAGAACCGTTCTCAGATTAAAAGATCCGGTGTGTTGATGTTGTCACAACGGATTTAGACAAAGATTCGTTATACGAGAATTTCAAGAGTTTACTGGAATTGAAGGCTCTTGAAGTTTGCGTAACGGCTGTAAAGCGCGAATTGCGTTGCATGATTAGACATTAAATGCTTTTAAACACGTGGGTAAGCAATTATTGCGTCTGAGATAGAAATCTCAATAACCGTAGTTTAGGGCTTAATGGGCCTAATTTTTTCGAAACTTTTGGGCCTAGCAGATAGGCCCTTCGTCGAATTGCTATTGTTTTGGCGCCCATGAATTTGGAACGGTTGTGTCGTTTCACTTATGAACCAATGCGTTTAGTCGAGAATGACACAACTTCAAGAGTGTGTAACCGAACCTTTTCGTTTCTTATAAAAGAAACACTTAGTGGATTCTGGGTTCCACTCGCTTCTGATTTCTTAACAACATTCTGCAAAAATTTTGCAAGGAAGTTCGTCGCTTGCTCTACGAGACTTTTTTCATTCTTCATCTTCATCATCATTACCTGAGGTAATTATTTCTTCTTCCCCTGTAAATCTCGTCTTATTTTGGGTCTGTTATTTCCGCTTGAAGAGAATGTGCTTTATTTAGGGGGGAGATTAGTTTCTCACAACCCTAATAGTCATGGGGAAGAATCCTTGTGATTCTTCCTAGGGCTGAGTCATGTCGCTCAGAAAGGGGATCTTACTCACTGTGGAAAGTGGCTTTTCCCTTCTCAGAGTCGTCCTCTGATTGTAGTCGCTTTTTAAAAGATGAAGTGAGTAATGATTATCAACTTTCTGACGACATAATTTCTCATCGTAGATTAAGGAGTTCGATCTAGATGATTCAAATGGCTACTGGAGAAGGAACTTCCGGAGATAATGTCATTCTGAAGACAACAGAAGGTCTTTACAGCGTCGCTGTTTCCAGGTTGAACTGGGAGGAACTTCAGGCTAAATGGCCTTTCTGTTGGGTGTCTAGTGAATTTAAGGACTTGGCTTCCCGTCATACAGACGAGGAAGGATCTCGGATTCAACCAAGGTTCACGCTCCATGCGGAAGAAGAAACGAAAAGGTGGTATAGGGTATATGCACCACTCCCAACAGAACGGATATGCCACGTCGTCCCAAATGACCGTTTTGTATATATGTACGATTTTATCTTTCATTACCTGGGAGTCCGTTTCCCTTTAACTGAACTTCAGATGGGTATGCTGAGGTTTTTAAACTGTGCACCCTCTCAACTTCATCCCAATGGATGGGGCCTCATCCGTGCTCTGGAAGTTTTGGGTGAACATTTCAACTTCACGCCTACTGTAGCGATGTTATTCTACTACACTCAGGTAGTTCGAAGGGCGAATAAGCAAGGCGGTGTTGGTCTAGTGACGCTCCAGACTCTCTGTTCTTTTGTAAACTTTGAGTCTTACACCGATTCGGCCAAGGTTGATAGAAAATTGTTTAAATCCTACTTCACCCGGATATCTATTAAGAAGAGTAAACCGGTCTTTTGGAAAGATGAAGAGGGCGTTAATAAATTTCCTCTGAGTTGGACCCATAAGCATTTTCTCTTGAGCTCCCACGCATATTACACTGATCAATCCGAGCTATCTCCCGAGTCGTCAAAAGTGTTGTTCACACTTGAAGCACAAACTACACGTCGTAACGTATTTTCGTGTAGGCGTCTTTTAAGTAGTTCAAGCGGAGTCCAGGATGAATATCTACGTAATACTCATTTTATTTCACTTTTTCTCCTTTGTCAAATATATCGAATATTTCGTAGTTGCTAATCTCTTGTGTTTATTCGTGCAGGTGAAATAGAACAAGAAACTCCGGAAATGAATAAGTTGAAGGGATTTAAGGCGGCGGGTAAATCCATTGCCCGCAAAATAAAATTAAGCCTAAGCCCTCCACAAAGGATCATCCTGAGTTGATCATCCTGACTTCGGATGCTGAAGGGGACATTCCGCTGGTTGAGGGCGGTTCATCCGATGTCGGCGCAGCTACGGGTCAGCCCCCAGTAGCTGAGAGGAGGAGAAAAATAAAAAATGATTCATTCGGGGGTCCATCCAAGAAGCGTAGAACTTCAGAAGATAAACCTGTAGAAACCTCGGAAACAGCTGGTGTTTCCTCCGGACTGCATAAGGGAATCGTTGCCGGGGTTTCTGGGCCAAATCCGATCTCCTACCCAACCACCTCATTTCTTACCCCCTTCCTCTCATATCGGGGATCAACTCCAGCAGCTCTTCCACAGCCGATGTACAAGCTCCGGCCCACGCTTAGTACTAAAGAAATTAAGGAAGCGTGTGAGGCCGGAAGGTGGCAGTTAGCAGAACTGGCTGGAATGCTTTATTCATTCAGCAAGTTGGCTGACAATGTCGACAAGGTTGATGAGCTGAGTGATAAATTAGAACAGCTCAACCTCTCATCAGGGAAAGACAAAGCCACAATCAAATTGATGGAAGACCGTCTTGCCAAGTCTAAGGAGCTTGGAGACATTATGAACAGAGAGAATCTCAAGCTTAAAGGTGACTTCATAGACTTGGAAGGCAAGCTGGCAGAGAAGGAGGAAGTTCTCAATAAAGCAAAGGAAGAACTCCGCAGCAGCCAGGATAAAAGCAAAGCTGCTGCTGAGGAGTGGTCCCAAAGGGAGAAGAAGCTCCTTCTTGAGATCGAAGGACTGAAGGCTGGGAGAGCGGAGTCTGAAGGATCGAGTGGGGAGCTGTCGAAGTTGCGGGAAGAATTGGCTATAGCGAAAGCTGAGAAGCAAGAAGCTGTTGATATATGTAGCCAGGCTGTTGAAGAATCCTTCGGCCTAGCTATACACCAAGTTTTCTACCGCAACCCCACTGCGAAACTTAGCCTCTATGGAATGGATCCTTTCTATGAATTTCACGGAGGAAAATTAGTCGCAGTGGTTGATGGTCGTCATGAAAATCCTCCGACGTCCTTATACGGTTTGCCTCCTCTTCCTGAGGGTCAAAGTATAGGACCGGATTTCGTCTTTCCTACGTCTGAGGTTCCTTCATCTGTGGAAGGAACTGAGGCTCCCAGAGGGGTATTCCTGAGGAAGTCCCAAAGGAAGGGACACAAGAGCCTGGTGTTGAAGAGGCACAGAAAGCTGAAGAGCAGATTCCTCCCCCGTAGTCTTGTTTTCATTTATATGTAAAGTTGTGTACCGGGATCAACTCCGGTTTTGAACAATTGTGTAATTTTATCCTTTATGAATAAAATTCATTTAAGAAATTTGTCTTCAACATTTCATGTATATTTAAGTCGTTGTTAATCTGTTCTGTATGATTAACCTTGAGGTCGAATTGAAATAATTGCTTCGGAAGATTAATCAATAAATGAATTTAGAACGGATAAATATATACATGTCCCCAAGTGCGTGTTAAGAAGAAGGTGCCTGTCTCTAGGGCATGATCCTTAATTCTTTTGGGGAAAAGAGGGGTCGATCTATTGTTTAGTAAAATAGTGTAACAGGACGGATGACTGTTCTTACTTCATGTTATTCTTACTGGAGAAAACAATGTCGTCCATTGTAAGAATATTGTTCCAAGTTTGGGGAACTGCGAAGGTGTAAGAAAGTGGTGTTTGAGCCTTCCATCATAAGGATGATGATGGGAGTTTGTCTATGCTAGGAGTTACGTCATTGTACCACAGAATAGGTGATAAAGAGTATCCGTCCTGGGAAAATACCACTTGAGAGCGAAAGTGCGGATTAACTTTCAAAATCTTCCATCATAAAAATGATGATGGGGATTGTTTGTATCAGGAGTTACATCATCGAATCACTTTATAGGTGATTGAGATCGTCCGTCTTGGGGATGTGTACGGCACCAGGAGTTACATCGTCAGATCACATAATAGGTGATTGAGATCATCCGTCCTTGGGATGTGTACGGCGCCAGGAGTTACATCGTCAGATCACAGAATAGGTGATTGAGATCATCCGTCCTGGACAAGTACATAACGTCAGGAGTTACATCGTCAGATCACATAATGAGTGATTGAGATTATCCGTCCTTGGGATGTGTACGGCGCCAGGAGTTACATCGTCAGATCACAGAATAGGTGATTGAGATCATCCGTCCTGGACAAGTACACAACGTCAGGAGTTACATCGTCAGATCACATAATGAGTGATTGAGATTATCCGTTCTGGAAGAGTACACAACGCCAAGAGTTACATCGTCAGATCACAGATTAAGTGATTAAGATAATCCGTCCTGGAGACATTTTTTCAATCGTAGGAGTACGGATTGTGAATGCTTCTCAATTTTTAAAAGCTTCCATCATAAAAATGATGATGAGAATTGTTCGTACCAGGAGTTACATCATCGAATCACAGAATAGGTGATTGAGATCATCCGTCCTGGAGTGATGATTGGAATTGTTCGTACCAGGAGTTACATCATCGAATCACAGAATAGGTGATTGAGATCATCCGTCCTGGAGACATTTTTCCAATCGTATGGATTGAGTGTTTAATTTTCATATCCGAAATCAGATATCAGTATATCAGTAGTACTCTACTAGCCCCCTAGCTGATGTGAGGAATTAGTAGATTTACTCATATGAGCTATATCGATCGTAGTACGTCTGGATTTCAGAATTGTACTGGTGTGTCAATATCCGCTCTGGGAACAAGGTTCCATTGTGTTGAAACGCTTGAGGGCGGATTAGAGCAATGAGAATCTCAGAAGTTTATCGAATTTTGCAACCCTTGGTATTCGGGTAATGGTGGCCACGTTTCTCATGATTGGACATTTAATGCCTTTACTCACGTGGGCGAGCCATTATTGCGTTAAATGCGCATGTCTTAATAACCATCACACAGGAACTTGGTGGGCCTAGGATTTGGATTTAATAGGCCCATTTAGAAGGCTTTGTGACGAAACGATGGAATTTTCGGGCCTTTGGGTTAAAAACGACAATTTTGATTCATTAAAATAGAGAGTCGTTTGAAAGTAAACGACAGGTTACTTGAATCGGTATTTGAGAGTTTTCATGCCCTGAAAAAGGCATATTTGGCAATTCTAGTAATCACTTCTTCTTGCTCCCTCGACGAACCTCTGCAAAAGTTTTGAGAAGATTTTCGTGTTTGCCTCTATGAATTTTAATTCACTATCCTCCTTCATCCTTAGGTAACCATTCTCCTTCCATTTTTTGTGTCTTGTTTTAGTATCTGTAAATATCTAGGAAAGGTTTTAGCTTCAGTGGTGTTAGCCCTAGAGGAAGAGGAGGAAGGACTTTAACTCGAAACCCTACAGTTCACGGTGGGAGGATCCCAGTGATCTTCCAATCAAAGCCACAATACCCAGAGAGGGAGGCGTCGCCATATCAAAGGCGAAGGGTGATAATACCCTCTTCGGAATCCTCCTCTAGTGAGAGTACTGAGAGTGCTGATTTGTATCTCTCTGACGATGTGGATTTTTACCGCAGCATGAAAGCTTTTACAATGGCGGTGAAGAAGACCACTGGGGGAAGAACATCCGGTGGGGAAGCACCCTCTCAGCAGTATATAATGAAGACAGCTTCCATACTGTGCAATGTAGTCGCACACCGGATCGATTGGGTAAAATTCCAACAGAAGCGCCCATTCAGCTGGGTGGCTGAGGAATTCCGTGAAACACCATCCGTCCGGGCTCGGGAGGACGGAGCGGAGCTGGAACCGCGTTTTACGGTTTTCAAGAAGGATAAGTACAAACAGTGCTTTTTGGTGTTAGCTCCGCTTCCATCAGATCGGATATGTCATACACCGGACGAAAGGTCCATATATATGTATGACTTTCTGTTTCTGAATCTAGGCGTGCGTTTTCCCCTCATAAAGTTTCAGATGGGGGTTCTGAGATTCTTGGACTGCGCCCCTTCGCAGCTTCACCCCAACGGATGGGGGTTGGTCCGCTCTCTTGAAGTGCTTGGGGAGCACTTCAACTTTAAACCAACGGTGGCTATGCTCTTCTACTTCTCCCAAGTGGTCCGCCGTGCGAACAAGGAGAAGGGGGGAGTGAGCTTGATATCCCTCCAGACTCTTTCCAAGATTATCAACTTTGAGGCGTACACTGACTCCGCCAAAGTTGATGGTCATTCATTCAAAGCTTACTTTACAAAGATCAGCGTCCACCCTGACGAACCAGTTTTTTGGTTAACCGAAGATGGGATTCCGAAATTCCCAGTGGCCTGGACGCATGAGCATTTCTTATTAACCTCCCAGGCGTACTACACTGAGGAAGATGAATTGAGCGCATCTTCGGTTTCTGTTCTTTCCGCTCTTCAATCCTACACCGCCTCGCACCAATTTTTCTCCTGCAGGCGTTTACTAGGATCGAAGTCTACCCGCGAGGAATATTTACGTAATTTTCCTGTCATTTTTCATGCTTTATTATATCACGCCTTGAAATCCTTGATCTCTAATTGTGTTATTTGGTTTTGCAGTTGAAATCGAGACCAAGTCGTCAGAGATGAATAAGCTGAAAGGACTCAAAGCAGGAGAGAATTTCGTTGCAGCTGAGAACGACATTCAGGCAAAACGGAATTCAAAGAAGGCTACTGCTGAGACTATAATTTTGACTTCGTCTGCTGGTGACGATATTCCCTTGCTAGAGGGTGGATCTGAGAAACCAACCCCTGAGGTCGCGGTTGTGAAGGTCGGAGAGAGAAGGAAAAAGACAAAACGTGATTCCTCCAAGACCTCAGACCCTCAACCTTCTCCCAAGAAACCAAAAACTTCGAAAGGGGCTGCTGATCCAGAGCCTTCTAAAGGAAAAAAGGTGGAAGGGCACACTCCGGATGCCCCTGACAATGTGATTACTTTTGGTGCAAAACCAATAACAACTTACTTTGCACCTAAAGCTCCCTGCCCTCCTGAAGGTAATTCCGGTCTTGCTCAATACCTTGTATATGAGGGTTCTGTTCCTGAGAGCGTTCCTGAATCTCCGTACAAGCTGAGGCCTTCATTGGAGAGCGAAGAAGTAATCAAAGCTTGCGATGCCGGACAGAAGCACTTGGCAGAGTTATCCGGTCTTCTGAAGACGATTCACAAGCTTTCAGAAGACAATGAAAGGCTCAGTTCATTGGTTGGCAAGGTTAACGACCTTAGCATTGCTGCTGCTAAGGATAAGGCAAACATCCTCCGTTTAGAGAGTAGATTAGAGGCTTCCAAAGAGGAAGGATATAAGAAGGATGAAGAAATTGCCAGACTGAAGTATCTTGCCAAGGAGCTGGAGGTCCAAGTACTTGACCAGAAGAAAATTAATTCCGACCTTCATGCCGGTCTTTGTACGGAGAAAGAATGCTCTTCAAAGCTGGGAGAGGAGCTTAAGGAAGCCAAGATTGTCTACTCTCAAGGAGCAGAAGATTGGTCACGTAAGCAGAAGGAGCTGCTCTTAAAGTTGGCGGATTCGACTGACGAAGTCAAAACCCTGAAAGCAGAATTGGCCGAAGTTGTAAATATGTGTGATCAAGCAGTCAAGGAATCTTTCGGGTTGGCAGTTCATCAGGTTCAATACCGGAATCCCAAGGTGGCACTTAATTTGAACGGCATGGATCCGTTCTATGAGTTTCACCAAGGGAAACTGGTGGCCATTGTTAAAGACCGTCATGAGAGTCTGCCTGACACGCCATACAAGTTCGCTCCTTTACCTGAAGGCCAATCAATGGGACTTTCTCTCCTGAAGGTCAGAAGTACAGGAACAAGCTCTAGCGTTGATGAAGGCAAGACCGGAGATAAAGGCAAAGGGAAGGAAGGAGATACAAGTCAAAAGAACTAATGCCTTCCTTGTTTCTTCTTTTTTATTGATTCAAATTCGCTGTGTTCCGGGATCAGCTTCGGATTACTAAACGAATTTCTTCATGTAATCTTCCATTTGATCAATAAAAGAACCATTTGCCTTTATAAGCTTATTTAGTGGAAAACAGCTTTAATAGAGGGATTGCATGTGTATTGAATCATTCCGGATTTAAGTAATGAAGATCGGATATTAACATAGAACCTTCATTCCGGACTTTTACATGCAGGATGAAGAACGGATAGAGATATATAACTATCGTTTTTTATGTATAGGCGTTTTGATAGCCAAAGACTTGATTTGACAGAAAAGACAGAGTATCTCTTGTCAAGTATGAGTAATTTGATATAAAAGCCTGGTAAAAAGCGTATGTTGCTTCTTAAAGATCAGGCCTTTTGGTTGTAAATATTATAATAGGGATCGTCGTTGTAAGTGAACATGTTATTGTCATGGGAACGGCTTGTAATGTAAATCTTGAGGGGGAATGACTGTGAGAACGTTTCGTCAAGAGTTCATTCCTCAAGATATTCGTTAAACTGTTGATGCTGTCCCCCAGTATTATTGGGTGATCAGTACTTTGAACGAACTCTGAGTGATACTTTCACGTGAGAGTTCTTAAGAGTGAGGACTTCGGATAGAAATTCCTCTATTTGATAATTTCGAATGTAAATATTTCCGACTGAAAGGTTTCGGGTGAATGTGCCTAAGATTGTGGCGTACCCGAATGAATTATTTTTGGGTCGGAGTTTATGAGTCAGGTTTCAATTGAGCATTCCTGACTGAAGAATTGATGATTCAGAATTTAAAGTTATAAAACTTCCAAATAAGGAACTTCAAAAGAGAGTATTAATTTGGAGTTCAGTATAACTTACTTGTATCTGGAGTTCGGTTTAACCCTACAATCCACTCTTTTAATCGGTCTTTGGTTTTACCCATTGACGATTCTTCACCGACGTTCGGTCAATCCTACTAGTCGTACTCGGAGTTCGGTTTAATCCTACAATCCAAGCCTTCAACACGGGGTTCAGATCAGGGCTAATCCTGAACCTACTGCGCCCGTTACTTGGGGTTCAGCGTGGTCTTGAAGAAGAACCAGCTTACTGCGCCCAAGACTTCAATACGGTGTTGGGTTTAACCCTTTCACCGTTCTTGGAATGGGGTTCGGTTCAATCCTACAACCCATTTCCTGAGGTTCGGCTTAATCCTACAGCCCAGGTCTTCACCGGTGTTCAGCCAAACTTACTAACCGTACCCAGAGTTCGGTTTAATCCTACAATCCGGGCCTTCAGTTTCTTAGACATACTCGAGGAGTTACATCGTCAATTACAGAAAGGGTAATTGAGATCATCCGTCCTGAGTATGCTCTTGTACGCCGGATAAACTGAAAATCACAGCATAAGAAAAACTCGAAAGAGTTAAATTGTTGTGTGAGATTCTTATTAAATCAAAAATAAGAATTACAATGAAAGCGTAGCTGGGAAAATAATTTCTCCAGTATTCAGTTTAAAATGAGGATAGGAGAGTATGTATCGTTCCAGCAGCTAGCTATAATAGATGCGCAAGTTTTGGGTGTTCCACTTATTTCGGATTGGAGTGCCATCAAGGTTTTCAAGGCAGTAAGAGCCTTTGCCAGCAACCTCGGATACCCTGTATGGGTCTTCCCAGTTTGGGGCTAGTTTGCCTTGATGGGCAAATTTGTTCCCTACACTTGCTTTCCTCAAAACCAAATCTCTGACGTTGAAAGTCCTTGATTGAACTCGTTTGTTGTATCGGAGAGCGACTTTGGCTTTGATAGCCTGATCTCTAATGAATGCATCTTCTCTGAGTTCTTGTATGACATCCATTTCTGATGCTAAGTTAGCGTTATTGTTTTCTTCAGAGAAGTATTTTACCCTAGTGGAAGCAATTTGCAATTCCACGGGTATCATTGTCTCTACCCCATACGTCAGGCGATATGGGGATTCATTGGTGGAAGAATGGGGCGTTGTTCAATATGCCCATAAGACGTGACACAACTGGTCTGTCCATCCGCCCTTGGCTTCACCAAGGTATTTCTTTAGTCCTTTCAGCACCTCCCTGTTGGCCACCTCAGCTTGGCCGTTAGTTTGGGGATGTTCGACGGATGAGAATATTTGGGTTATTCCTAACCCTTCGAGTAAATCTGTGAATTTTCTATCCGTGAATTGGGTGCCATTATCTGTGACAACCCGTGCTGGGACCCCGAATCGTGTTATAATGTTTTCATACATGAAACGACGAGTTCGGGCTGAAGTAATATGTACCACCGGCTCTGTTTCTATCCACTTAGTGAAATAATCGACCCCTACAATGAGATATTTGATCCCCCCCAGGAGCAGTTGGAAAGGGGCCCAGAATATCCAATCCCCATTGGTAGAAGGGCCATGGAACAGCGGATGTGAAGAGTTCTTCCGCCGGTGTATGGTGAAGATTAGAGAATTTTTGGCAAGCGTCGCATTTTTTGACGAAGTCAATGGAGTCTTGCTTCATCGTGGGCCACCAGTATCCGGCCCTGAGGATTTTTCGCATTAAGCTTCTTCCTCCGGCGTGGTGTCCACATTGTCCTTCATGCACTTCCTCCATTACATCTTGCACCTCATTCTCTTTGAGACAAATCAAATAGGGCACAGAGAGCGCCCTTCTGTAAAGATCACCATCGATCATAGTGAAGTATGGTAATTCCATCCTAATCCTTGTCTTATCCTTCTCATCCGTAGGTAGCTGTCCATCAGCCAAATAACGGATGTAGGGGGCCATCCATGTGTCTCCATAAAGGGAGTTTGTCGTTATGGCATTTAGAGAAGGGAAAAGAGGAATGCTGGGCGACGTTAGTATGCTTTGAACCAGCGTAGTGGTGCTACCTGGTCGTTTGGTGCTTGCTAATCTGGAGAGTATATCCGCTCTAGTATTCTCTTCGCATGGAACATGCTTGAATTCCATTTTCGAGAATTTCTCTCTCAACTCCTTGACACAGTTCAAGTATAATTGGAGTTGAGGTTCGCGAGCCTGATAATCTCCTAAGATTTATGAAATCACCAGTTGTGAATCATTGCAGAACGTCACCTCAGAAGCTCCGATGTCAATTGCAGCTCTCAGTCTGGCCAAACAAGCTTCGTACTCAGCTTGGTTGTTGGATGTTTTGAAATTAAAGCGAAGGGAGATTTCCAGGTGTACTCCGTCATCACTTTCTAGAACTACACCTACTCCAGAGCCTCTTTGGTTCGATGAACCATCAACGTAAATGGTCCAATGGACACGAGGGGAATCTGGATCAGTCCCTGTCATTTCCACAATAAAATCAGCCAGGACTTGAGCTTTAATAGCGCTTCGGGGTTCATAGGATATATCAAACTCAGAGAGTTCAATAGACCATTTGATCATCCTCCCAGCGAGATCGGGCTTGATTAAAACAGAGCGGAGTGGTAAATCCGTTCTTACTATGATTGGATGGGCGTGAAAGTACGGACGTAGTCGTCGAGAGGCCCAAACAACAGCGAGGGCGGCCTTTTCGATTTTTTGATATCGGATCTCAGCACCTTTTAAGGTTTTGCTAGTGAAATAGACCGGTCTCTGCCCATCGGGAGTTTCTTTTATCAAGGCAATGCCCAAAGCTTCATCTGAAATAGCCAAGTATAGGATGAGCGTGTCCTCGGGGTCAGGTTTTGTGAGAATGGGAGGTTTGGACAACACCTCCTTAAGCTCTTGGAATGCTTTCTCTTGTTCCTGTCCCCACTCGAATTTCTTGGACTTTTTCAGTATTTTATATAGAGGGAGTGATCTGTGAGCCATTTTAGGCATGAACCATGCCAAAGCTGCTACTTTGCCATTCAGGGATTGGATTTCTCTGAGATTCTTTGGACTCTGCATGTCTAGAATTGTTTGGCACTTCCCTGGATTGGCTTCAATACCACGTTGAGTTAACATGAAACCCAAGAATTTCCCAGCAGGGACAGCGAAAGTGCATTTCATTGGGTTTAGCCTCATGTTAAATTCTCTCAAGCGGGTAAATACTTGGCGTAGGTCTTCAATATGATCGCCTCCAACCGGTGTCTTGGCTATTATATCATCGATGTACACTTCAACAAGCTTGGTATGCATACCCTTAAAAACCTTGTTGATCATGCGTTGGTAAGTGGCCCCAGTGTTTTTCAGGCCAAAGGGCATAACTGTATAGCAAAAGACACCACGATCGTTTATGAAAGCTGTCTTTTCTTGATCCTCTTCGCACATCGGAATCTGGTTGTAACCTGAATAAGCATCCATGAAACTCAGGTATTGATAACCAGAGGAATCATCTACCATCCGATCTATATTAGGAAGAGGATAAGGATCCTTTAGGCAGTAACGGTTGAGGTCCACATAGTCAATGCACATTCTTCATTTACCATTGGACTTACGGACCATCACCACATTCGAGAGCCAAGAGGAATAACGGATTTCTTTGATAAATCCGGCCTTCAGCAATTCCTCAGTTTGCTGACAAGCTGCCTTCTATTTTTCTGGGCCCAATCTCCTTTTCTTTTGGGCAACCGGTCTCGTCTCTGGATAGACGGATAATTTATGACAGCAGAAAGCAGGGTCTATGCCAGGCATATCGGCTGCAGTCCATGCAAAGAGGTCTTTAAATTCTTGCAGGAGTGTCAGTAGTCGCTGTTCCATTTTTGTATCTAGCTTGTCATTAATATGGGTGATCTTTTCTGGAGAATCTCCCAAGACGATGTCCCTGGAACTTCCATCCGGTGTGGGCTTTAATGGGTTGGACGGATCAATGTTCAAATCCGCCCTAGGATCCAGGTCGACAAGGCTTACAGATCCAGCGGCTGCTTCAGCATCATTGAGTTTCCTCTTTTTATTGGAGGCGTCCAGCTTTGTCATGTTGAGGCTTAGGTTGTAGCAGTACCTAGCCATCTCTTGATCACCCCGGATAGATGAAACAGCATTATCCTTGTCAATGAACTTGATAAGGAGATGTGGGGTTGATACAACTGCCTCCATTGCATTTAGTGTGGGGCGGGCTATGATGCCATTAAATGGTGATTTGACATCAATCACCAGCACTCGAGATTTAACCGTTCTGGCCCCTGGTTCGCCTTCAAACGAAATAAGGGTATCAAGATACCCTTTAGTCGATTGCTTTGCTCCGTTGAAAGTTGTTAGTTCCTGCGTATAAGGCTGTAAGTCTGAGTCTTTAAAACCCATTATTTCAAAGCAATTATAGAAAATAACATCGCAGGAACTTCCCTGGTCAACAAGGATTCTTCGGACGTCCTTGTTGGCTATCACTGCAGTGATGACCACAGCATCGTCACCACCAGGAATGGTTGGGCCAAAATCCTCATCGGAGAAAGAGATTATTGGAGCTTCAACCCCACCTCTGTAAGGGCGATTGTCTTTGACTTTCCCTTGCACAGACAGAATCATTCTATGATGATTCTTACGGGCTGTAATTGAAGCTCCTCCTCCAGCGAATCCCCCAGCAATCATGTCAATGACTTCACACCGGCCTTGACGCTGTTGTTGAGGCATGCTATCTTTATGTGCTATTTCATCAGTCATCACACCCTTTTGTTTCTCCGAAGCAGAGAATTTTCTAACCGGATTACGGTTATTGTCATCCCCGTCATCTGGATCCCTTTCTCTTTTCTCATTCCGCTCTACTCTGTCAAAGGATTTTTCTTTGAACAGGTATTGCTTTAATTTGCCTTCTCTAATCAGCGTCTCAACCGCGTTCTTTAGAGCTTGGCATTCATCAGTGGAATGACCATTCTGTTCATGAAAATCACAATACTTACGGGGATTTCCTGGTCTTTTCATAGGGGCTGGTCTTCTGATGCCATATATGCTGAAAGCTGGCCATCCGACCTCTCTCAAAATCTGAGATGGCTTGGCAGATAGTTGTGCATAATGGCTGAAGGAATTAACATGCCTTTCTCGAGTTCGGAGAGAATGGTTATTAACTTTAGGATTGGTGAATGGCCTCTCCATGCGTTCTGACCTCGTTTTCTCCTTACCCTTTTGGGTTTGGGAAGGTGGTGTTGATGGCTTTTTCTTTGCAGCTATGGCTTCCAAGTGCATCTCTATACTCACGTACTTTGAGGCTTTTTTCCTGAACTCCTCAAAAGTTACTGGAGGGCTCTTTGCTAATGAAAGAGCAAAAGCTGATCCTGGCTGTAACGCCTCAATAACGATATATAGCTTAATAGACTCTGTGAGGTTAGGAACCAGGGCTGCTTCCTTGTAGAACCTCTTCAAGAAATCTTTTAAGCCTTCGTTTTCACCTTGCTTAATCTGAGCCAAGGTATGAGATGTCCTGGGCACATCTCTAGAGATGACAAAGTGAGTCTCAAAAGTAGCTGCCATTTCAGCCCAAGAATCTATGGATCCAGAAGGTAGGCCTTTAAACCATCCGAGGGCCTCCTCAGATAACGTTCGAGGGAACATTCAACACATCACATCTTCATCAGCCCCCAAGTACATGGCTTCAAACACATAAGCATCAAGGTGCTTAGTAGGATCAGTTTCACCATTGTATTTTCTGATGGAAAGTGGCTGAGTCGTTTGAAGGTGCTTGGGGATGTGGATGCTCATAAGTCTCCTTGAGATAGGAACTTTTAGCTTGTAAGCCACTGGGGGTGTTGTCGTTGACTCTCTCTTCCTTCGGGAAGCTTCATCTTCAGAGTCACGAGTCTGTTCTCTCCCCTCAAACGTAGGGATATTTGAGTATTGGAGAGTGGTGGATTTTTCACCATCAGTTGTATGGGGAGTGTGTCGTGTGCGAGATGATTCCTTATCCTCGCTTTGCCTTCTTTCTTTTCGCAATTCAGCGAGTTCCCTTTGGAGTTGACTAATCAGCTCATCACGAGGATCAGGATTAGACACTGTTACAATCTTTTTTGAGCTGCCCCCATGAGAATCAAAGTTGAGTTTCCTGAAGACGTTGGGGTTGGTTCTGCCTTCAGGTTGATTCTCCACGATTTCTTGTGCTTCGCCTTCCATTGTGGATTACTTGCTCTTTCAAAGGATATGGGAATAACTTTATCGAGTCCCACTGGGCGTGCCAATGATCTGTCCTGAACCGGGGTCTAGAGATCCGGACTCAAGTCAATCACAAATAGTATGCAAATACTGTGCAGAAGACCGGATGTATGAGTATCCGGTGTAAATATCCGTTGTCCTTGAGTGAGGAGAGCGGATTGGGCGTTCTAGAGATCCTTCACACCGACCTAACGCGTTGAAGTGGGTGAATGGTGGTGTCACCTGCAAAGATTCTCCGACGCTCAAGTCAGTGATGATATTCCAAGTAAGAAATGTATTTCAGAGAGTAATCATTCATAGATTTAGTTGAAGATCCCTCACTTCATTAATGAAATGAGTTCATATACCTGATTGGCTCGTTTTACGAGGACTCGTTAGTGGGGAACCACTAACTCCCACTAGCATTATTTTATTGCGCACTTACCAGCATGATTGGGTCAAGTGGCTATTTTATATTGAGCATGGAGAATATAGACTAGGATTAGGGAACAAGTTGACCATCCCCGTGAGCAGAATTTGGCTCGTAGTGTAGGGAATTATTGATCGATCCCTGTAGCAATAATCCCTGTCTTTAGCGCAGTGACGTGTGTGTTGTCTGGTGTCATGGTGTTATCCTGAACAACCGGTATAGGGAGAACGCCTGATACGGAATTACAGTCCGGATGTATACCGATGACACCGGTTACACGTAGACGTCTTGACAAAGACGTTGAAATAAGTCTTGCAGATTGGATACCGGTATTGAGACCGGATCAGAAAGATATACATATTTATCACTCTTTATCTCGTGTATACAAGGACGTATATACATCTAATTTCCTTTGAATATTGAAAGTAAAAAAAAATTGTCTTTCAATATTTGT
Source organism: Clitoria ternatea (assembly GCA_037962975.1). NCBI lineage: Eukaryota > Viridiplantae > Streptophyta > Magnoliopsida > Fabales > Fabaceae > Clitoria > Clitoria ternatea. The sequence goes on from CM075670.1 coordinate 287,756,143, forward strand.
CCATAATGACAAAATAATTTATAGAAATCATAAGTGATAAATCATTACAATATTATATCCGAATGAAAGAGTTTATCAAAGTTTAACCTTTACCTTGTTACAATTATCTACTTGATATTGTAATAAGGCAAAATAAAACTAAACTATACCTCTACTACAAATGTGAACAATCATTTCCTAGTCCTTGAACCATCGAGTTTTGAATCCTACTCTTGTCATATCTCTTCATCTAATCGATTGAGGATGGGACCACTTTATCCTCTTGTAATTATATATCCTTCCATCTTGGACTGCTAGCTATATATCATATAACATATATTTTGGACACAAAAATTCAAACAAGAAGGAGTGAGAAATAAAATATAATATATTACAGATAAAACATAAGCATAAGGGTTTTCACAAACTAATATAGTAATATCAGTCATAATCTCATATACAATCAATTATGAATATAGGGTTTCCACATACATAACACTTATATTTTCATTCATAAACATCCATATAGAATGTCACAATCACATGAATGTTATGTAATGCTTATGCTACTATCTCATTCAGTTTATGCATGTGGGCCCTTAAAGTTTTAGTTTGCAATGGGCCAACCAGGAGTTTACACTGTTTCATAAATTCTGGATAATAATAACATAAATGCCTTCATGGCATATGAACAGCTCAACTGGCGTGGAAACACTTAGAGACTAGTCAGATTGAGAAAGTTTTTATTGTGAAAGTACCCGACACTAGGGAGCGACCCCAGGTCACCTGAAGCACCCTTTCACACTCTCTCATCCCAAGGCTCGCAATTAAGCCTCCTCTAATGTATCCTCGGTTTCTATAATCCATCCCCAGGCAATATCACATCTCATTTCTCTTTAATGATTCATGATGCATGAACTACTCGCATATTTAGTTGGTTAAGGCTTTTAGAAACTCAATTATTAAATACCATAAAGGTTCACAAAATCATCATAATAAACTGTACATTTTCATAAGTTCTTCTTTGAACTTCTGTTATACTGAAATAATTTAGTACAGTCTTCAAATTCAGATCTTACCAAAATTGAGTTTGTAACATCCTGCTTTTAATAATAGCTCTATTATGTAATTTATAAAGCATGGAAGGTCTATATATGTGTTAAACAATGAATAGAACGCTTTATAAATGGTCTATTATACTTCAAAAAATTTTATTTTTGGATGAAATTTAGAAATTTCATAGATTCTCATAGATAAGACTCAAATTCCGAGTCAAGTTCTTCAAAGGATTCACTCCAGAGTCAATTATTCCTAAATGACTCGTTTCCGAGTCAAACATCCCAGGAAGACTCATTCCGGAGTCACGTACATTGGCGGAGTAAAACTTAGGCGGAGTCACGTACATTGGCGGAGTAAAACTTCGGCGGAGTCACGTACATTGGCGGAGTAAAACTTCGGCGGAGTCACGTACATTGGCGGAGTAAAACTTCGGCGGAGTCACGTACATTGGCGGAGTAAAACTTAGGCGGAGTCACTTACCTTGGCGGAGTAAAACTTAGGCGGAGTCACGTACCTTGGCGGAGTAAAACTTAGGCGGAGTCACGTACCTTGACGGAGTAAAACTTAGGCGGAGTCACGTACCTTGACGGAGTAAAGCTTAGGCGGAGTCACGTACCCTGGCGGAGTAATGAGCTTAAACGGGGTCACACGTTTTAACAGAGTAATAAGCATAGACGGGGTCTCACGCCTTGGCGGAGTAATAAGATTAGGCGGAGTCACACGTTTAGACGGAGTAATAAGCCTAGACGGGGTCTAATGCCTTGACGGAGTAGTAAATTTAGGCGGGGTCACACGTTTTGGCGGAATCATAAGCATTGACGAGGTCAAATGCCTTGGCGGAGTAACGTGAACATCTTTTAGAGCATGGACATCTCTTAAGATACACTCAACACCGCCCTTCTCACAACACCGCCCTTCACTCAACACCGCCCGTCACTCAACACCGCCTTTCACACTCTATACCACCCTCACGCTATGCCGACCTCTACAAATCCTTCAACAGTGAATACCTTTTTATTTCCACTTCAGCTAGTGATCAGCCCACTTAATCACATGAATCCAAAAATGAGTGGCACAACGAACCAAATCACAAGGGAAAGTTGCATCCATTATAATACTTTTGTATATTTTATTCCAACCAATGCAAAACTGACTGTGAAAGGAGTCAAAAGGCTCCATTATCCCACCTAATCTTCCAGCTAATGTTCCCCACTTGTCTGGCATTATTAAATCAGCCCCATTTACTAAGGCAGATTGGAACAAACTTGTGAACGGATTCTCCTTCAATTCGAACAACTTTGGGGACTGTAAGGAACCATTTCAATCGACAAACCAAGTAAGAGGGGAGAGGGTTGTGAATAACTATGAAATGGGTAGAGTTGTATGCTGTCCTAGGATTCCAGTCTTAGTTTCGCATCTTGTGGCTTAATTTTGAAACTGAAAACATATGAATTTGCCTTTGACTTCTTCATGAGAATTGTAGATCTTTTTGTTATCTAAATTATGAGACCTGATTCTATTAATTTGAGTATGTATAGCAAAAGTTATAGCCAAATTACTACTGCATGTTTGAGTGAAAGATTTATTCCATGTTTTGTGTATATTTTGATATACTGGGATTTATACATGCATAATCAGTCTTGGATGTCTTCATGAAAGTTGTATATATTTATGTTGTGGATCTTTAGAAAGTGGTTTCACATCAAAATAATTTTTGTAGCTCAAGTTATGCTCATAATACTGAAGTATGTACAAGCTGTAAATCTATGAACTTGAAATCCGTATCTTATTGTTAAAACTGGGCATTTTGTGGTAAGAATTAGTGATAAGTGTCTTCATGAAAGTTGTAAATATTTTTTTTATGTGAATTTTGAGACCTGAACCTATTGATTTGAGTATGTGTAGCAAAAGTTATAGCCAAATTACTACTGTATGTCCGAGAGAAAGATTTGCTTCATGTTTAGTGCATATTTTGATATACTGGACATTATACATGCATAATCAGCCTTGGATGTCTTCATGAAAGTTGTAGATAATTAAGTTGTGGATTTTTAGAAAGTGGTTTCACATTAAATTAATTTTTGTAGCTCAGGTTATGCTCAAATTACTGAAGTATGTGCAAGCTGAAATTCTGAAATTCTGGAATTTTGAAAATCCGAATCTTGTTTTCAATACTGGGAATTTTGTGGGATGAATTAGTTGTTTGTGTCTTCATGAAAGTTGTATATAATTATGTTAAGAGTATTTTAAAACTGGTTTCATGTTAAAATCATTTTTGTAACTCCAGAAACACTGAAATTACTAACATATGTACGTTTTGAAAAACTCACCTTGAGGCAGTGTGGTATTTCATGAATAAGTAATATTTCTGTTCGGAATTTGAAACTGTGTTCTTCATGAAAGTTATAGATAATTGTATTATTGAACTATAGAAAGTGGAATCATCTAAAAAGGAGTTGATTTTCTCATATTATGACTGTTTTACTAATGTATGTCGCTGTTTAGAAATGCTGAAATTTACTTATGATAGTTATTATGGATAAAAATGATGTTTTCTCTATGAGTAATGATTTATTATTGAATGCTTGAGTGATTATGAATTATTATAAATGCTGTTGAAGTATCACACAGTTAGTATATTATGATGGTGAATAATTATGAATGACATAATTAATATATATGTACATGAATGCCTTGTGGTTATTGACATGTGTGGTTGAAACAGTAAATCCATGATTTTATGAATTATTATGTGTATTGTGTCCCTTGAGGACTTGTATTATCCAAGAGGTTTTGGAAATGTGAATATCATGGTATGTTAAATGATAAAGAGAATTAAAGGCATTCATGCATCATAAGCATTGGATGCATCATGGAATTTAGGGGTTCCGTGATTGCCTACCCTGGTGGGGGGTTACTCTATGATGAGTTAAGCCCTATTTTGCTGCGTGCCATGGAGTGTAGGGATTCATGGTCTATGCAAAGCCCTACTTATGATATTGTGTACTTCGGTACTTAAGCGCCATGAAGTATAGGGATTCATGGTATATGCTAAAGCCCTAATTGTTTAAGCGCCATGAAGTATAGGGATTCATGGTATATGCTAAAGCCCTAATTGTTTAAGCGCCATGAAGTATAGGGATTCATGGTATATGCTAAAGCCCTAATTGTTTAAGCGCCATGAAGTATAGGGATTCATGGTATATGCTAAAGCCCTAATTGTGTAAGCGCCATGGAGTATAGGGATTCATGGTATATGCTAAAGCCCTAATTGTTTAAGCGCCATGAAGTATAGGGATTCATGGTATATGCTAAAGCCCTAATTGTTTAAGCGCCATGAAGTATAGGGATTCATGGTATATGCTAAAGCCCTAATTGTTTAAGCGCCATGGAGTATAGGGATTCATGGTATATGCTAAAGCCCTAATTGTGTAAGCGCCATGGAGTATAGGGATTCATGGTATATGCTAAAGCCCTAATTGTGTAAGCGCCATGAAGTATAGGGATTCATGGTATATGCTAAAGCCCTAATTGTGTCTCTATGAGATTTTTACTGCAGTATTTCCACCAAACCAAATGGATCCAGCATGACATCATTTAACTAATTGAAGAATTATTAAATAGACTTGTTTGGCATATTCATCATATCATTATGAGTTATTGATTGTGTTTGTGCAATTTTATCTATTTTATATTTATTCTATATTCTGTCTCACTCTTACATTAATTTTTACAGTGAATGCCACCCAGAATGAAGAGTGATGCTATGGTTGATGCCTATGTGAATTATTGTTTGGATTTCCAATTTATTCTACTTTTATGATTTGTAATAAATACAACGTGTTATGTACTGTTATTTTTAAAATCGTTTCCGCTATGTAATTATTCCTTGAATTTTATTATTCACGACTAGTATGCATAATAATATTCCGCTATTATCGACCTTTATGTGAACTCTGATTTTTATTTATGAATTTTAAAATGATCTTTCGAAAAAGCGAAAAATTTATTTAGAAAATTACACGGGACGTTACAATGTTGGTATCAGAGCATTTTCAAAAAAATTCAGGACCAATTACTATGATATGTATTGATTCTTGATATACTATGTGAATTGTTTGATTATTTGTTTGAGAATATGTCCTATGTGTGCTATATGACTTGTGCCTGACTGATAAACTGCAAAGTGATTTGTTTGATTACTAGCTTGATGATATGATAAATGTGCGTTATATGACTTATTGCTTATCTGATAAATTGTAGTTATGTTATGATATTATATATATATATATATATACATACTATATATTTTCCCATAGGATTAGCATAATTCAAACCATGAATATAGGATGACAAGGAACGAGAATGACGCTATGGCAGCTGCTATCAACCGTTTGGCTGAAGCTATAGAAAAGCAGAATCAACTAAGAATTTTCGAAGAAAATCACCAAGACAGATTGGCACGAGAAGAGATTAATAGACAACTGAAACCTCAGTCAACTACCTTCAAAAGGAGAGGATCATTTTATCCAAATTGTTCCAAGGGAGGATCATCATCTTCTTCTGAAAAACGTAACAATCATGTGAATATAAAGTGTCATAAGTGCAGAGGTAATCACCATGTACGTGATTGCAATAGACGCTTAGAAAATATCACTTGCTATCAATGCAATCAGAAGGGTCACATCAGCTCAAATTGTCCGTTGAAAAAGCAAATCAACAACACTATGAAGAAACAAAGAGATTCAGGTTATCAAGAAGTCTGTAGAGGAAACACTCACACTATTCAACCTATAAGACAGTATAGGGAGTCAACAGATGAAAGATCACATACAGGAAGAGTCTTTGACATTAGCAGCTCAGAGGCAGACCAAGCAGGCGACCTCATGCAAAGTAAGTGTGAGATCAATGATACTATTTTATCTGTGTTGTCTGATTCGGGTGCTACAATTACCCGTAAAGCCTATAATATATGACTTGATTATTTCCATTCCCAACGGTACATAACTTAGGATTACTAAGATGTGTAACGATTATTCTGAACTCACAGAAGGTAGGAACTTTCTTGTCAATCCTGTTTATCTTTAAAGAATATGGAAGTAATTCTAGGAATGAATTGGTTATCGGTGAATCAAGTTTTAATAGACTGTCATAACGAGACCAAGATAGTCCAAATGTTGGAAACTCCTTATTCCCTCTTCATTTTCTTAGACATACTAAGGCTAGAGATAGCTTGGAGCTTAAGGTGAAATTCTTATACTCTTTTGTTGTTTTTGGTTTTAGGTTTTGGTTTCTATGGTGATAGAAGAATACTTTATGAATGAGTTTAAGAATAGAAATCATTTTTCATGTGAAACCCAAAGGAAGAATATGTCTTAAGTATCTCTGGATAAGTGTGAAATGGTATACGAAGATTTTAAGATGGAAGATAATTGTTGATAAGGGTGACTGTTTAATTTTAGTGAAACCCTAACTCTAGGATTTGGGAAAAATGAATGATAATGTTATGAAGAGTGATTTTGTGGAAGCCCATGATAATGTGTGTGTAGGTGTTATTAATAACAGAGATTAGTAGTTATTAGAAATGATTATTAAGTTTTGATGAAGAGTATAATAAGTTGAGGATTTTGGTTAAGTTAATGATTCTGATGACTTTTAATACTCTAGGATGATGATATATATGAGGAATTGAATTATTAAAATATTGGTATTGATTATTGGGGATTAGGAGAAGAGTGTATATGAGTATGTGAGTGATTAGAGGACTTAAATTTAGATTGTGGATGTTTATGATGATGTTAATAATGGTTACAAGCAATTGATAGTGAATTAAGGTAATAAATACTAGAGTCACTTTGAAGTAGTTGAAATAGTAAAAGTTGGATGATTCATGTGATGATCTTAAAAACTAAGGACCATAGTATTATTATTGACGGGTGTGATTAGCTCTTGTAAGATTTAAGGAATCTTGGACTTGGGAAGGGAATTCCCGAAGCCTAACACGAGCATGTAAATTGAAGTTAGACGAGCTAGGATTTGATAAAGAGTATTGGAGGAGGATATTTACGATGGTATATTAATGGCATAAATATGTATATTGTAATAGGATTGTATTCCGGATGATGATACGGAAAGATTTCAGCTTTGAAATTTCGAGGACGAAATTTTTATTAGGGTGGGAGAATTGTAACATCCTGCTTTTAATAATAGCTCTATTATGTAATTTATAAAGCATGGAAGGTCTATGTATGTGTTAAACAATGAATAGAACGCTTTATAAATGGTCTATTATACTTCAAAAAATTTTATTTTTGGATGAAATTTAGAAATTTCATAGATTCTCATAGATAAGACTCAAATTCCGAGTCAAGTTCTTCAAAGGATTCACTCCAGAGTCAATTATTCCTAAGTGACTCATTTCCAAGTCAAACATCCCAGGAAGACTCATTCCGGAGTCACGTACATTGGCGGAGTAAAACTTAGGCGGAGTCACGTACATTGGCGGAGTAAAACTTCGGCCGAGTCACGTACATTGGCGGAGTAAAACTTAGGCGGAGTCACTTACCTTGGCGGAGTAAAACTTAGGCGGAGTCACGTACCTTGGCGGAGTAAAACTTAGGCGGAGTCACGTACCTTGACGGAGTAAAGCTTAGGCGGAGTCACGTACCCTGGCGGAGTAATGAGCTTAAACGGGGTCACACGTTTTAATAGAGTAATAAGCATAGACGGGGTCTCACGCCTTGGCGGAGTAATAAGATTAGGCGGAGTCACACGTTTAGACGGAGTAATAAGCCTAGACGGGGTCTAATGCCTTGACGGAGTAGTAAATTTAGGCGGGGTCACACGTTTTGGCGGAATCATAAGCATTGACGAGGTCAAATGCCTTGGCGGAGTAACGTGAACATCTTTTAGAGCATGGACATCTCTTAAGATACACTCAACACCGCCCTTCTCACAACACCGCCCTTCACTCAACACCGCCCGTCACTCAACACCGCCTTTCACACTCTATACCACCCTCACGCTATGCCGACCTCTACAAATCCTTCAATAGTGAATACCTTTTTATTTCCACTTCAGCTAGTGATCAGCCCACTTAATCACATGAATCCAAAAATGAGTGGCACAACGAACCAATCACAAGGGAAAGTTGCATCCATTATAATACTTTTGTATATTTTATTCCAACCAATGCAAAACTGACTGTGAAAGGAGTCAAAAGGCTCCATTATCCCACCTAATCTTCCAGCTAATGTTCCCCACTTGTCTGGCATTATTAAATCAGCCCCATTTACTAAGGCAGATTGGAACAAACTTGTGAACGGATTCTCCTTCAATTCGAACAACTTTGGGGACTGTAAGGAACCATTTCAATCGACAAACCAAGTAAGAGGGGAGAGGGTTGTGAATAACTATGAAATGGGTAGAGTTGTATGCTATCCAAGGATTCCAGTCTTAGTTTCGCATCTTGTGGCTTAATTTTGAAACTGAAAACGTATGAATTTGCCTTTGACTTCTTCATGAGAATTGTAGATCTTTTTGTTATCTAAATTATGAGACCTGATTCTATTAATTTGAGTATGTATAGCAAAAGTTATAGCCAAATTACTACTGCATGTTCGAGTGAAAGATTTATTCCATGTTTTGTGTATATTTTGATATACTGGGATTTATACATGCATAATCAGTCTTGGATGTCTTCATGAAAGTTGTATATATTTATGTTGTGGATCTTTAGAAAGTGGTTTCACATCAAAATAATTTTTGTAGCTCAAGTTATGCTCATAATACTGAAGTATGTACAAGCTGTAAATCTATGAACTTGAAATCCGTATCTTATTGTTAAAACTGGGCATTTTGTGGTAAGAATTAGTGATAAGTATCTTCATGAAAGTTGTAAATATTTTTTTTATGTGAATTTTGAGACCTGAACCTATTGATTTGAGTATGTGTAGCAAAAGTTATAGCCAAATTACTACTGTATGTCCGAGAGAAAGATTTGCTTCATGTTTAGTGCATATTTTGATATACTGGACATTATACATGCATAATCAGCCTTGGATGTCTTCATGAAAGTTGTAGATAATTAAGTTGTGGATTTTTAGAAAGTGGTTTCACATTAAATTAATTTTTGTAGCTCAGGTTATGCTCAAATTACTGAAGTATGTGCAAGCTGAAATTCTGAAATTCTGGAATTTTGAAAATCCGAATCTTGTTTTCAATACTGGGAATTTTGTGGGATGAATTAGTTGTTTGTGTCTTCATGAAAGTTGTATATAATTATGTTAAGAGTATTTTAAAACTGGTTTCATGTTAAAATCATTTTTGTAACTCCGGAAACACTGAAATTACTAACATATGTACGTTTTGAAAAACTCACCTTGAGGCAGTGTGGTATTTCATGAATAAGTAATATTTCTGTTCGGAATTTGAAACTGTGTTCTTCATGAAAGTTATAGATAATTGTATTATTGAACTATAGAAAGTGGAATCATCTAAAAAGGAGTTGATTTGCTCATATTATGACTGTTTTACTAATGTATGTCGCTGTTTAGAAATGCTGAAATTTACTTATGATAGTTATTATAGATAAAAATGATATTTTCTCTATGAGTAATGATTTATTATTGAATTCTTGAGTGATTATGAATTATTATAAATGCTGTTGAAGTATCACACAGTTAGTATATTATGATGGTGAATAATTATGAATGACATAATTAATATATATGTACATGAATACCTTGTGGTTATTGACATGTGTGGTTGAAACAGTAAATCCATGATTTTATGAATTATTATGTGTATTGTGTCCCTTGAGGACTTGTATTATCCAAGAGGTTTTGGAAATGTGAATATCATGGTATGTTAAATGATAAAGAGAATTAAAGGCATTCATGCATCATAAGCATTAGATGCATCATGGAATTTAGGGGTTCCGTGATTGCCTACCCTGGTGGGGGGTTACTCTATGATGAGTTAAGCCCTATTTTGTTGCGTGCCATGGAGTGTAGGGATTCATGGTCTATGCAAAGCCCTACTTATGATATTGTGTACTTCGGTACTTAAGCGCCATGAAGTATAGGGATTCATGGTATATGCTAAAGCCCTAATTGTTTAAGCGCCATGAAGTATAGGGATTCATGGTATATGCTAAAGCCCTAATTGTTTAAGCGCCATGAAGTATAGGGATTCATGGTATATGCTAAAGCCCTAATTGTGTAAGCGCCATGGAGTATAGGGATTCATGGTATATGCTAAAGCCCTAATTGTTTAAGCGCCATGAAGTATAGGGATTCATGGTATATGCTAAAGCCCTAATTGTTTAAGCGCCATGGAGTATAGGGATTCATGGTATATGCTAAAGCCCTAATTGTGTAAGCGCCATGGAGTATAGGGATTCATGGTATATGCTAAAGCCCTAATTGTGTAAGCGCCATGAAGTATAGGGATTCATGGTATATGCTAAAGCCCTAATTGTGTCTCTATGAGATTTTTACTGCAGTATTTCCACCAAACCAAATGGATCCAGCATGACATCATTTAACTAATTGAAGAATTATTAAATAGACTTGTTTGGCATATTCATCATATCATTATGAGTTGTTGATTGTGTTTGTGCAATTTTATCTATTTTATATTTATTCTATATTCTGTCTCACTCTTACATTAATTTTTACAGTGAATGCCACCCAGAATGAAGAGTGATGCTATGGTTGATGCCTATGTGAATTATTGTTTGGATTTCCAATTTATTCTACTTTTATGATTTGTAATAAATACAACGTGTTATGTACTGTTATTTTTAAAATCGTTTCCGCTATGTAATTATTCCTTGAATTTTATTATTCACGACTAGTATGCATAATAATATTCTGCTATTATCGACCTTTATGTGAACTCTGATTTTTATTTATGAATTTTAAAATGATCTTTCGAAAAAGCGAAAAATTTATTTAGAAAATTACACGGGACGTTATAGAGTTTCCAAGCCTTAAATATCTCAAAGCTTTCTCTTAAAAATCTTCACATATTTACATAATCTTTCTCAATTTGAATCTTAACTAGATTGAGTTTTTGAAATCTCCATAAAATATTCTTTAGTTATTTCGTTGGGGAAAACCAAAATAATTTACTTTAAACTTCTAATTTCTAAAGAAAATAATTTAAAATCATTAACTAAGAATACTTAAAACTATAAAAATTTTCTTTAATTCAAGAATTAATTATCTCAACCTCTAATTTTCATAAAATAGCTTCTTTCTAATACTAGATTTTATTATAGAGATTAAAAATAAAGTTAATAAAAATTATTTCTAAGAAGAAATAAAAGACTAAAATAATTATAAAATAGTTTCTCTTGGAATAAAAATTTAAAGAGTAAGGTAAGAAAATTCTTACTGAGTTTTAACTTTCCGTCATGCTTGCTATATGCTCAAACTTCATATCACAAGGTTATCAATCATTCATCAACCACAATCAAGTATAGTAATCTCATCAATCACATTCAAATATCATCAATCATAATTGCATATTATTAATCACAGTCTAATATTATAAATCACAATATCATTAATCGAAATCAAATATAATTAATTATAATCAAGTCAAATCAACTAAATATCGCTTATAAATATAATTCAAATTTTTAATGGTTATTTAAATTAGTAGATTTGATTTTGAGTCCTTATAGTCCATTCCTCGCACAGGTCTATATAAGTCCATATATCCAGTCTTCGCATAGGTATAGTTCGGTCTAGACAGGTCATAATAATCCAAGTTCTTGCATAGGTTTAGTTCGATCCATATAGGATATAAAAATCCAAGTCCTTGCATAGGTTTAGTCCAGTCCGTATAAGTTATAATAATTCAGATCCATGTATAGATATTTCAGAATAAGTTACACAATATATTAAATTTATTATAAATTTTAAGTTGAGAAGTTATTACTTTAAAATAATAATATTATTAAATTTAAAAGGAGTAGGGGACTCCTCCCTTTATTCTTATGTCTTTCATATTATATTCTTATCTCACTCCCCCTTACCTTTTGTATACCGATTCGTTTATTGAAAATCCATGCGCGCCTCGTCTCCGAGTTCTAAAACATACCAATTTCATTTTAATATAATTACAAGATGAAAATTAAGATTACAACTTAAAATAAAAAATGGTAAATTTTGAATAGTGAATAGTGAATAGTAACAGTAAATAGTAAAACATGAATAGTAACAGTGAATAGTAAATCGTAAATAGTAACGGTAAATAGTAAATCGTGAATAGTAACAGTAAATAGTAAAACGTGAATAGTAAAGGTAAATAGTAACAGTAAATAGTAATTTACTATTGAAATAGTAATTTACTATTGAAATAGTATTACTATGCAGAATAGTAACTTAAAATAATATTATTTCCAGTATAATAACAGATTTCTAAAAACGATATGAAAATAACCCAAAAAATATAAAAGTGAGGTATTCGTACCTTAGAATTTTAGCAGAACCTTCTTCCAAAAAAAAATTATTTCTCTCTCTCACTTCCACTACTATCTCACTAGCACTACTATATTAAGAAAACTTAATCTGAAATTGTAAATTCTAAAGAAGAAATCCTTCGGTATTTATAGAAAAAAATTTACTATGCATTCCATTATTTTAATATAAAAGTACTATGCATTTTTAAATTTTTTATTCCTGGTTACTGTGCATCTTTTGAAAATTTCGTACATGCACAGTGTTTTGCATAGTAACTGTAGGCAAAATTATTAAGTCAAATAGTAACTCTTCACTCGGTATATTTTAAATATTCAAAATGAGTCCTTTTTGAAATCTAGCGATATTATATCAGTCCTCACTAATTTTATAATAAGTAATATAAAGCTGAAATTTTAAAAATCTAAAATTTTATATTAATAAAAAATTATTGATACGTTTCTAATTTTTTAACGATTAGAAAAAATCAAGATTTTTCTCAAACCGATAATTTTTAGATAAGTCTACTTGAAATGGATTTTAGAAAATTTTTTTATAATTTAACTTTACATTCTTGTAAATATTTTTAATTTTAAGCAACTTTATATGAATTTAAAATTATTTAAAATATATTATTTTATTAAAATAATTCAAAAATTTCAAAAAATTCCAGAAAATCATAAATATTATGTAGATCAAAAAGTTCAAAAGAACCATAGTCTAATTCCTTCAAAATTTTATTTTAAAATTCTAATAAGAGTTAAATCTTAAATATGTAAAAAAACAAAAATATAACAACATAAAATAAAAATGGTGAATAATAAAGATATTAAAAATTCTTAATATAATTTTCTTAATTAGTGAATACTAATTAAGTCACTTTAAAATTCTCATTCAGAAATATTTTCATTTTTTTATTATTATTATTTTTAAAAAAACAAATAATAAAAATATAAATACCAAAATTTAAAAAAAATGATAATAATAAACTAACTTATAGTAAGTATTTCTCAAGAAATATATATTAATATCTATTTCCTATTTGTGATGAAAATAGGATGTTACAGCCACAACCTCCTAACCATTATTTCCCCTCTACTCTTCCTCCACACCTCAAACGATTGAACCATTGCAACTTTATCATAACCCTTAACCTTTATCAACCATAACCACCTTGAATCCCTTACATCAACCATCTCCCAAAACCATAAATTCCTCTTCACCACTGCCTTTGCACCATCGTTGTTAATGAAAAAACTTCCATCGAGACCATCATCCATCAACCCCACTCTACCTTTTTAAGAGCAACCCAGCCTTGGTGACTGAGAGTGATCTACACAGTGGTTAGGGAATGCAGTAAGGTCATGGTATGGTTGAAGCCAAAGACAATAAAGACAACAAGCAAAGACTTTGGAAGCAGCGATTGAAACTAAAAAACTTTTTAAGACTAAAAACATTAAGTCTTGAAAAAATTAGTTTAATATTATAATCATATGAAGGTAAAGGATTTCTTTCAAGAAGGTACTAGATTATAGTTGTTCAAGAATTATAAGTTTTCTTAAGGTCAATTTGGTAAAACAATATCATAACTTAAGATATATGGAGTTAGGTACCACTTATTTAAGGAAAATCAAGCATGCATCACTTGAATCAATCACCCCGTTAGTCTTTGATACTTTTTTTAATAAAAAAATCCTGGTTTAATTTTTTATATATAGGTTTCACAAAATTGTTTCTACTCTATTTATTTCATTTGGAATAAATAAGTTAAATGTAACACTTTATTTTTTTATATTAACAACGGAGTTTAACACTCAAAAATAGAAAAATTAACTCCAACTATTGTTCTTAACAAAACAAACTAAAGAAAAAGGAAGAGAGTCAAAAATATTAATAACACCAAGCTAATTTAAGTGACCTAAATCAATAATATAATCAATATATTTGTTGCTTTCGCTGTAGGTATGATTCAAACAACACCCTTATAGAAAAAGCTGCCTAATAAAGTTAATAAAAGCAAAACAATGATGTTCTTCACTTTTATAATATATACTTTATATTTCAATTCATATTTTTTACAACAAAAGTTAATATTTCAACCTCGAGATTATCCGAATTCCCACTTAAACCAATCCTAATGGGTTCAATCTGTATTTTTTTTTTCCATAAAAACAAACCTATTGTAGTATTGAAAATTATTTTTCATTTTAATTTTTATCCAAAAGTTATTTTTTTTATTTTAAACGTAACCATAACATGACTTTTAATTAAAATAAAATCACTTTTTTAAATAACATTTATTGATGCACCACGAAACTAAATATTTTTATTATTTTTAAAATAATATTTGTATTTAAAAAATAAGGTTTTAGTTTAAGAACTTTGTTCTTTTATTAACGAGGAAATGTTGTATTTTTTCAATTAATCAAGATTCAATTTTAAAATACTTTGTTCTCAGCATATGTGTGTAATTTTTCTTAAAGAAGTTTATCCATCTGTTTGGTAAAATTAGCATATAAGTTAGTTGGTAGTGAAAAGTTGATATGTTAATGGATTAAATTAAAATATGTTTGATAAAATCAAATATTAAATGTAAAATGACATGAAATACATATGCTTTTTAAAAATAGATGTGATTGTTTTTTTAAAATATATTTGTGAGGATAGAAATGTAAAAAATAAAATACGCTTAAAACATAAAATTAAATGTTGCTTCAAGTAGCTTTTAAAAAAACGTTACAAGTTACTAAAATAAACATTATTCTGTTTAACAAGTAAGTTAATTTAAATTGTTATTAATGAGCTTGTCAAACAGCTCAAACATAGTCTATGTATACATAGAAAACACATTATTTATAGAAGTCAATTTCATTAAAAAAATAAGATAATTTTTCTAAAAAATATGTTATAAAATTTTCTATTATGTTCATTATATAATTTCTCTTTCCGTAATTATCTTAGGGAAAAATTTGAAAAACAATTAATTTTTTATCTTAAAATTGTATAATAAACTATTATTTTAAGAGAAATAAAATTATCTAAAATGTCTTCCCTTGTTCTTCTTCCCACTCCATCATCTTGTTTGTTTCCCCTTCCATCCTCGAGTTCTTCCATTTTTTGTTATTACATATTTCCAAAACAAATAAAGGTTTTAATATCAAACAAATTGAAAGTACTCTCAAAATGAATCAATTTCAAACATGAACATTCCTAAACTAAGAAAAAAAATACAAATTATAATAAAACCAAGCGAAAAATAAAAACCATTTTGCCCTCATTCGCCAAGTCAAATTCGTGATTTCTGGGTCATTGTTTCTCTCCTCCCTACTCTATTTCCTGGATTGTGTTTTCTAGGTTTTGAAGTGGAGGAAGAGGAGTTGTGGCTTTGTGAGAGCTTGAATTAGGGTGAGCTGCCACTTCGACCTTAATTACAACAACCTCAGTCTGTGCATGTTGTTTCATCCTTGAAACCCTCTCACTCCTCAACGACTCCCCATCACCCTCCACTCTCTCACCAATCCCCACATCGTGTGTTTCTTCTGTTAGGCCTCCACCCAACCCTACTACTCTCACTCCACAGTCAATCTCCCTTGTTGCCTTAAATTTCAAATTAATAGGGCGGAGAAAAGCAATAGCAAGATCCGGCATAATGAGACATGCTAGGAAGAGTTTTTGAAGCAATACTTACCCAAGCTTGATTCTTGGAAACCAATGACTTAAGAGAAAATGGACAATGGAAGGGGTTTGACGGCATTTTGACCCAAATGGGGTCTTTTTTAAAACTATTTTGGGTTTTGGGGTAGTAGAAAATTTATTTAGTGGTCTAGGGTGGAATCTGTCACATCATGATTGAAAACCGTCTGATGGAGAGACGGTTTTACCAGAGGCTGCCACGTGTCATGTAAACCGTCTGATGGAGAGACGGTTTTACCAGAGGCTGCCACGTGTTATGAAAATCGTCTGATGGAAAGACGGTTTCACCAGAGACTGCCACGTGTCAATCTGATAATATATATATATATATATATATATATATATATAACATATTAAATATAAAAATTTAAATATAATATATATATATATAACATATTAAATATAAATTATATATGATAGAATATATTTTAATATGTATTATACTATTAATGTTTTCAGAACCGGACCAGTCATTGAACCGGTGAAGGCACCGGTTCATAAAAACCGTGCTAAAACCGGGGTTCAACCGTGGTTGAACCGGTAGTATTAAAGAATTGACCCAGACCGGTCACCTCAGCGGTTCACAATTCAACTGGTCAGACCGGCCGAACCGGTTCGGTTTTGATAACAATGCTATTAATGTTAATATATATTTATATTTAATATTTAATATAAAATATATATTTATATTTAATATTTTAATATATATTTGTATTTAAATTACTATATAGTAATTTAAATATAAATATATATTAAATATAAAATGATATATTTAAATATAAGTTAGCAACGATAGTTTAAATATATATTTATAGTAATTTAAATATAAATATATATTAAAGTATTAAATATAAATATATATTATTTATATCATTTATATATTAAATATGTTTATAGTATTTTAATATATGTATTAAAATATTTATATATAATATATATTTTTATTTAATATTTTAATATATAAATTATATATAATATATATTTAATATTATATATATTAACATTAATAGTATAATATATATTAATATATATTCTATAATATATAATTTATATTTAATATGTTATATATATATTAGATATTTAAATTTTTATATTTAATATTATATATATATATATATTATCAGACTGACACGTGGCAGCCTCTGGTAAAACCGTCTCTCCATCAGACAGTTTTCATAACACGTGGCAGCCTCTGGTAAAACCGTCTCTCAATCAAACGGTTTTCATGACACGTGGCAGCCTCTGGTAAAACCGTCTCTCCATCAGACGGTTTTCAATCATGATGTGACAGATTCCACCCTAGACCACTAAATAAATTTTTTACTACCCCAAAACCCAAAATAGTTTTAAAAAAGACCCCATTTGGGTCAAAATGCCGGGGTTTGACAATCGCGATGAGTTACAACTTGATGGATAAAACTCACTTTTGAAAGAGACCTTAAAACCGAAAATGAGTTAGGAATGGATTAGGGGTGAAGAGTAGGTTTCAAAAGTGGTATTGCATGAAGTTTTTGGTGATGGTAGGTGGCAATGTGAGGCCGTGGATGATGGCAATAAAGTAATGAGAAGAAAAAGAAACAATGTTGGATCAATGTTTTGAAGGAATACTTAGTTTTTTTTAATAAATCACTTGGGATTAGTTTAAATTATTTTTTTTATAGTTTGAAAACAACACAACCATATAATTTAATATAATATACAAAAGATATAAATATAGTGTCTAAATATATACATAAATAAATAAATAAACTTGTTACCATAGATCATTATATATAGGTATATCATGGTCAGAGATGGATACGTTCATCAGTTATAGATACTTCGTTTTCGTGGATTGAATATTTTGATGTTGGAATCTGCTTTATAGTTCGTTGGTATCTTCCATTCCGTTTGTCATTTTCTGGATTAAAGTTACAGAAAACTATAGCCGTATCTGTTTTTGACTTTTTGGGATGTTTACTAGAAATATGCCTTTTGCATTCTTGGAACATTTCACCTGCCATCTTCAGATAATTATTTGGAACATCTCCAGATACAGTCATAAAGATATGAAGCAAAAATTGAAGTAAATAAAAAAAGGTTGAACAAAGTATAATCTTTTGAAAATAAATAAATAAAATATAATCTCAACTATTACGAATTAAATTTGTCGGAATAATAACTATTACGAATTAAAATTCTCATTCTCATCTGTCGATTCTTTTCCTGTTACTCCAATATAAAAAATAACAAATAATTTAGATTATCCCACATCAGTTTGAATTTGAGAAACTACGGTTGGATAGATATTGTATACCCGCGTTAAGAGATTCTATTTTGAAAGCAACAAAAGTACACTATTATTGCAAGCATGACTGTTTGAATATGGTAATGTCTCGACTTTGTCTTCTTTTAATTTTTTTATTTTTTATTAAAAATAATGTGGGTGAACCACCCGTGTTAATATCAAGTTGGCTGGTCGGTTTGATTAGAAATACAGCGTGATGTTGTATAAACCAACTGGTTTTCTTTTTTTTTTTGGAAAAACCAAAAAGATCAAGTGTCCCCGTGAGGTCAAATTGGGTGGATCAATTTATTTGGAAATGTGAGAAAAATGCATAAGTTTTGCCAACATCTGCGGGCTGTTTACCTCTACCCGCTCAACTTTCACGGAAAAATTTGTTTAATCGGATTTAAAGGAAAAATTTGACCCTCTCCCCAGCTTAAGTGATTAAGAACATTTGGGGTTACTTAAAACAACAGAGTTCAAGCCCTGCCTCCCCATTCCCTAGACTAAAAGAAATTGGATAAAATCAATTAATGTAATTATAATAATAGTTAATAATGATGATAAATTAATATATTTTTTAAAATATGATCTACTTCTTAAGTTTATCATTATTTTTATTATTTTTTAAGATTATTTTTAAATATTACTTAGATTAGAATATATTGACATATATGACTTTTATTAATATATATATATATAATTAAAGTTAATAAAAATAAAAAATATAGTAAAGTGTGAAATTTATGGTTTTCTCTAAATCTAATGGGAACCCACAAAGATGAGTTTGAATTGCATAATTTTAAACACGTCTATTTTATGATTTGCCCCGACTTTCACAAGATTAAAGTCGGGAAGACCTAAACCCTGTGTGGGGGGGGGGGGGACGCGAATCTGGACCGTACAACTATACAATGGATGGTTGAGGTTAATCATATGAATTTTTCAATATATATATATATATATATATATATATATGGATGTATCTTATTAAAAATGTTCTCTTATGTAAGAGTGAGAGGAGCAAATCTGGGTCGTATAACCATACAATGGATGGTTGAGATTAAAAGTTTTTCAAAGTCACATGATCACTTAAAATGTCATGACTTTTTTAAAAACTTACATGATTAATGTCAATCATCCATTGTATGGTTGTATAACTCAGATTTGCTCTACATCCTCTCTCTCTATATATATATGGTCTAAATTGTTTTACAAGATGGATGGAACAAAGATTAGGGTGGTAATAGAAATTTTTGTTGTAAGCAAAATTATAAGGTATAAAATCAACAAAAGAAAATTGAATGACTAAAAGATAGTTATATTTACATAAACTAAAAATATATTTTAAAAAAAAAAGAGAAAACGTGTTACTTTATTATTTGATGTGCTTATTGACAAATGTAGAAACAAAAAGATATCATCCATAGATATTGGGTTGTTAAGTATTGGTTATATGATAAATTCTAAGTTTGAGCATACAAAAAATGGTAGTTTAGCTATAAATATTAAATAAGAAAATGTAAAGAGCTGTAGTAACAAATAATATTGTTTACGAAGGCATAAGTTTAAAAGGAAAATTCAATGGCAAAAATACATTAGAAGTTGGTTTCATGGGTTTTGTACTTGGATGTTTTCAAAAGAAAACTTAACTTGAGAAAAAATGAGGCGTGTAGATTTTTCCCTATTTCCGAATTTTGACATTCTTTGATGAGAATGTTTACTCACTAAACTTCTCTCTCTTAGAAAGTGATGTAAAAATGCTGATTTAAAAACTTTTATAAAAAAATTTAAATAAAATGCTCACGAACTATTACTAACGATATTAAGGGAGAAAAATAAGTCTAAAAAGGTCATTTAAAATATAATCTTCCTTCGTGTTTTATACCAACTAAACAACTTACGCTCCTATAATCATCTAAATTTCTGACTTTAGCTTTCAAGAGACAATTGAAAACAAATTTTATAAAAATAAAATAATTTAAAGTCCGTTTTAATCCATTTTTAAAGTAGAGTAAAAATTATATTATTTTTTTTCGGTGAAAAGTAAAAATTATATTTATAGACCATTATAAAAACCTTCTCTCACATCGAAACGATTACGGCCTTTTTACCCACTAGTCCATTATTGAGAGACAAAAATACCGTCCTTGAGAATAATTGGAAAAGGTGCAGCTTCCCATCCTCATACTAGTTAGTTTGAAGCAAGCGATTTAGACGGAGTAATTCTGTAGTTTAGACTCGAAATGTTTTTTTGGTTGATATTACAATTTCAAACCATTACTTACATATGTTCTTGATTCAAAAGAGTTCCGCGGAATTACGAACCATCTTTAAATTTGTAATATTTATTACATTGTACAATTCAACTATGGCCAAAAATTGTCAATGTAACTGGCCAAAACAATTTTAAAAAAAAAGAATAACTTTGGTCTTTCCGGTTCAATCTTTTATTTGACTTTTAAACCATTAGCTCCAAACTCAGCATATTTGCTTAAGTTTTGGTGTGATCGAATAAAATTTGTAGCATATTCTAATTCAATTATATAGCCAAAAAAACCTGCAATATTTCAAAATTGAAAATCGGTCCCAATTATACTTCCTACTTCCATGAGTGCACACGGTTATCCCGCTTTATTTAAAAGTATTCACCAGAACTAATGCATAATGCTGTGCACATTTTCACGTGGTTAAACTAATACCACTGACCACTGTATGAGACCAAGTCATCATTCAAATTACGGTTCATATATTCAGAGATAAAACAGTTAATGCAATTGATCCAATAGTATAGAAATTGACCCCTTGTATTGATGAGAGTTTTGCTATAACTGTACATTTTATAGGTCAAACTGAATGGAATTACTACAAACCTTCAAAGACAGTCAATTATGGGCATTTTCTGTGACTAGAAACCTCATTGTTCGGCAGATACCAAAGCTTTGTTATCATTAACAAGATCATTATGTGCAGGGCTAGTAGTCTGACATTCTGCATCCTTACCCTCGTCAACCTGATCATCAGATGCAAGAGAAATTATATGCATTTATCATCAAATGCAGGAAATAATTAGGTGCTAGTCAGGACAAAACTAGAATCAAGTTCATTATATCTTTACCATCAAATTCTCCATCCATGTGATAACATGTGGATGCTTTTTGCAATAATAAAAATCACTTCTATTCAATATTATGCAATGCTAAATAGGTATTCATGTGTCATTCAATTGGGTAAGTTAATAGCAAGATGCTAAGAACTTTGAATCCAAGTTTTTCTCATTTGTAAATGAAAGCATACCTGCTCAGGTTGTGCCGAAGTGTGTTCCTGGTTTCTCTTAGAAAGATCTCTCAATACACCCTGCATAATGACATTATCCAACCATGTGGGATTACTCAACCATCAAATTTATAATGCAACCCCCAAATTTCAGATTCACATTTGAGCAAATTTGAATTCAATGCACACAAGAATGTAGTTGTGCTACCTTGATATGCTTCAAATGGGAGGAAAGGAAACTAAACTAAACTAAATTCAGATGACTCTTAGAAGAAAATAGTCTATTAGGAATGTATAGAGAGTATGTTGCTAGCATTTCTCTACTATGTCAAGATTTTGATAGTCATAAATAGCCCTAGAAAATATCATGCAAAGTCATTTACTGACAAATTTCACAATAGTGGTCATACAGAAAGACCATAATGATAGGACTTAAATGTCTTCTAAAGATGACACTAAATCTCAGCTAACACTTCACAAATCAGATTTCACTTCAATAGAACAAAAGAACAGTAGAGTTGGGGCACAGTCCACTCCTAAGTTCTAACAGCTAGGAGGAAGAGCCTTAGCATTAAGTGGGAGTTCTATGTCTCACACCCAGCTTATATGGGATTCATACTCCAACATCAATCCCATCTGGTCAGAAAGAGGGGCCATCTATACTGCAGGTAGACAAAGCCAATCTCTAATACAGAGTGATGAAAGATACCTACAAGTCTACAGTTTAACCCAAGAAAAATAGAAGAATGGCAAGATGTAAAACCCAGCAAGATGGAGGTGTCTTCCAGCTATGGGCAAGTGTAAATAGAAGAGTAAAATTCAATTTTCTTTTTCTTTTTCAATCTCAACCACCATAGATAGAAGAATGTATATGCATATGAAATAACATTAACAAAAGATTATTTCCCCTAAAGCAAACTATATAGAGAAAGAAATACTTACTCTATTCGCCCAAAACAGGCCACATGCGTTGCAAAGAGACCTTGGACCAGACGGCCCTCTTCGCATCATTGGAGTGGATTTTGAACTTATTCCACAATGTGTGCATCTGTGCATCCATGCAAGATAGAGATGGTAAAACATCCAAACGCATATCTCAACTCAAATAGCGAGACCAGAAATCTACAACCAGTCACAAATGCACATAGGACTGCAGATTATGGGTACAGCCTAGATTGCATGGATAGCATGATGAAACTTACGAGGTTTCTAATTGAACAACATCCTGCCCTGACTCTTGATCTGCAGCCAAACCATTAGCTCCATCTTGGTTCTTGGATGAAGTAAATTGACCCTTATTACGATGCATCCTACATTTAAAAAACAGATAAGGAATAACTATTGACACAAATAATGTTGAACAAGCAAAGCAATAAGAAAAAAATGTGCAACAAAGATAACACACAGTAGCAAGTGAGAAAATGAGAGCTTCCTCATTTGATAACATTAAATAAGAATTCACACGTCCTAAAAAATAAAGAAGTTCTTGCCAGCCAAAATAACAGCCCTTCATCAGGAGATACCAAGCCATTTATTAATGCAATGCATTGATGCAAATAAATGCATAGATATCAATATCATTGTCAATGTATTATTATATACACAATCCCTCAGGAACCAAATCTCAAAATACAAAATTTCTATTTACTCAAGCATTACCAGCTTATCGAAGTAGGGAGGTTTCCATTAAATTTGAAAACTCATTCAAAGGATGACAAATTGAAAAGATGGAATTGCTAGTGTGAATTTCACATTAAGCCTATCATGGTAAGCATTTGCATCACAACAATAAGAACATATCAAGAAACAGATAAACCAATTAATGGCAGAACATGGCTCAGAGTGACTACCCCCAAGAATGCTACAGTGGCATAGTTGAATGTCGGATGGCCACTACAGCAAACATAGCAGCAGCAATGAAAAACTTCAAAAACTTGTAAGACAGCAGATATATACAAAGTTTCAACACTCAAAAGACACAGATATTATCCTAGTGTGAAAGGTATAGAAAACTTGAGGCAATAATAAATGTCTAGCAAACATGTTACATCATAAAATAAAAGGTGAGACACTTACTCCCCCCCCCCCCCCCCCTCTCTCCTAAAGGACACTTTGGACAGTACAGTCAACTACTTAAATTAAAAACACAAGTAACACATTCTTTCTTTTACAAAGCTGTTTAGTTGAAAGATAGGAAAGAGGAAGAAAAGTTTAGAGGGCACCAGGTGATACAAACAAACAAAAGAGTTGAACAAATTAGAGTAAGCAATGCCATGCTTTTCAGTTGCAGAGAGCTATTGTGGCACTCTGTACCATAATGGCAAAATGGCCCATCATCAATATTTGGGAAGAAAGAGGCTCACTCCATGGAGGGGCTAAAGTCCACTCTACCTTAACTACATCAGAAGCTACTCCAAAACTAATGGCTATCTGTATGGTTTCCATCCAATACTAATACTTGTATTACCATACAACAACATTCAAAGTGAGTGCACACCCCTATTTTTTAATTGTGCAGGGCATTTCCGGCACTAACATCATTAACAACAACATTAAGCAGACAATGCTCGGGGATCTGAACTGCTCCACCACTCTCAAATATTTCAAAGCTCAGGTTCATATGCAAACACAATCCACAGCAGGTTTATTCACTTTCAACTAAGATCATTCCTTGGATGATAATTCCTTAATTCTCAGTTCATCATTCATATTGCCAATACATATAATGAACAAAACCATTACAAACCATCATTAAGCATCATCAAATTTAACATTGAAGAGTCCAACCAATCAAATAATAAGTTATAATAAAAAAGCTTACTATCAGATTCAGACCTGAGCGCTACTTCTTGCCGTACACTATATCTAACTTTCTTATCAAAGCAACGTTCTTTCCTCTTCTGACGGAACCTATTCAACGACGCCACTCGCTGTGGTTGAGCACATCTTGCAGGAAATTCCACTGCACCCTACAGCCATCAACAAGCATAAAACTCCCAATTCAAGCTTCTACATTTCAAATTTAAAAAATATGCTTATATGTCCATGCTCCAATTCAAGTTTCTACATTAAAAATACACTTATATGAACATACCCTCTGATTTTGAGAAGATGGATCCACACATTGCGAACCCGGAGTTAGTTCACTTCCTCCCAACAGCAACAACACGGCTTGAACCTGTTCAAAATCAAAAAGTAAGTTAAAATAAATTACTTTTTATCCTCAAAAAGTAGAAAACAGTGAAAAGAAACATTAAAGAACAGTTAAAAAATGGGGGGGGGGGGGGGGGGGGGGGAGTGCCTTGTCTGGTGTAACGGCGTCGAAGACATAAAGTTGGCCACGAAACGTAAGCGTGAGTTGGTTAGAATCATGGATAGCGATGTCAGTGCCGGAAACGTAGACGGAATCGGCGGAAGCATCTTCGACGGTAGTGATGGCGGCAGCGTCATCGAGTGGGTGGGAATTGTAATGAATGTGGTGGTCGGAGGCGGCGCCGTCGCTGTTGTCTTCGGCGGGGATCTGGTTCATAGGGCTGTACATTGTTGGTGGGAGGGTAGAATTAGGGGTTTTGGAAGCATTACATTGAAAAAGGAAAGGAATGGTTGGAAACCCTAACCCTAATTCTAGCCCTAATTCTATTTCTAACCCTAAGGAGGAGTTTCAAAGCGAGAGATACGACAATGGGGATAAGTATAAATACGTCTGAGAATGTGTTGAACTCGTGTAGGGGAGCAATGTCGGAGTAGAGAGAGAGAAAGATGGTGCGGCAAAAGTAACCCTACTCTTGCCAGTATTTACGAGTATGTCGCCCTTGAATCACGATTATTATAGTAACGAAGGCGCGTTGTAAGGTAGATTTTAAAAATCTGACTGTACTATACCCTATGCATTTGTAGTTGTTAGATTATATCCAACGGTCCAGATTTTTTTTGGTGACTGGAATAACCGTTTGCCAACTGGTTACCCATACTTTTGTTCATATCACATTTTCTACCATCATATTTTAGAAATTTAGGGTTGAACCCAAAATTAAGACCCCATGGTTGTCCATAGAGCTGTCAAAACGGGCCAACCCGGCCCACGCGGGTTGGCCCACCACGGGTTACAAAAATTTACAACCCAACCCAACCCGGCTCGTTTTCTTGGGTGAGCCAGTTTTCTCAACCCAACCCAACCCACCAACCCACCGGGTTGGCTCGCGGGTTGGCCCACCTGTTTTAAAAAATAAAAATTGATTAAAAAAACAAGAAAATGCTCAAAAAAATATTTTCCTCACATTTCAATACCAATTGGGGCCGTGAGAAATTAGGGCCAGCACTTTGTGAGAAATGAAAGGGTCACATAAGACCCTGTTATTGAATCTGAAATATGTGTGCCAATGTACCCTGCATGGTCTTTTTTTTTTTTTAATTTTTGTTCATCAACCCGTGGGCCAACCCGACTCACCACGGGTTCAACCCACTGTGAGCCGGGTTGAGTGGGCCGGGTCAGAAAAAGCTTTGCCTTAAAAATGAGCCATTTTTTTTCAACCCAACCCACCCAAAACCCACTCCGAGCCGGGTTGGCTCGTGGGTTGGAACCCATTTTGACGCCTCTAGTTGTCCATGGGCGCAACTCTCCAGTACCAAGATAGGACTTGCAGGAGGAATCCCTACTCAACGACTCACCACCGTCACCACTCTTTCCTCCGTCGCATTCCTTCCCCCACCGCCAGACCGCCTCATCTTCCTCAACTCCTGACGCCCCCTCCGTGTAACGCCCCAGCCGCTTTTCAGGAATGAACGACTCGCCCCACAGACCAACACGAGACGTTTCCAATGTGCTTTTGTCCTCACTTACACATTTCCTGAGAACTTCCCAGGAGGTCACCCATCCCAGAATTACTCCAAGTTAAGCACGCTTAACTTTGGAGTTCTTAAGTAATGGGCCACCGAAAAGGCTAATGCATTTGTTGGTATAGGTAGTACGAATTCATTCCTTTAAGCTATCCTCGACTGTATAGTCCCATACCTATACAGTCTTTGGATCCCTCTCATTCTGGTATGTATTCAGTTCGTTCATGTGTCCCTCCCACTGGAAGCCTGCCAGGAGCCGCTCCTTGTCCGTGCCTATGCACCGGCGATCACTCCCCGCCCTCAACAGTGACCGGGATATCACATCCCCCGCTGGAAGCCTGCCAGGAGTCGCTCCTTGTCTGTGCCAATGCACCGGCGATCACTCCCCGCCCTCAACAGCGCCGAGATGTCACACTCCGAACTTGTCCTTCCCCACTCATTCTCTGAGTCGTCGCCTCCTCCCTCGCTTCACCAAGTCCCACTCCTTTCAGCGCTAGCAGCCAAAGAACCCTTAGATAATTTGGGGATAAATCTAACACGGGTCGTCGTCGCCGCCACCGTGATCGTCGTTGTGGCCTCCTCCGTGGTCGGAGGAGGAGCGAAGGAGGAAGGGCGGATCTGCGCGGCGGTGGATGCGACAGAGAGGAGTGGGAGAGGGAGTGAAGCGGAGGTGGATGGGGGAAAAGAAGAGGGAATGGATTCGGTTAAGGAAGCGATGAATGAGAAGAAGAGGAAGGAGGTGTGAAGGAGAAAGCTATCGACATTGTTGTTACTTCTTCTTTACCACTTGCTCTCTCTGCTTTTTTGAATAAGAAAAGAAAAAACTATGGAAGTGTTTTGGTAGTTTTGTTTTCATTTGAAGTTGTTAATTGGTTGTGCAGTTGTTGTCTGTATGTGTTTTGATTGGGAAGGTAAAGGTGGCGGTTTAGTCACAATTTGAGGATAGAAAGAAGATGAACCCTTTGAAAATAGGAAGAATATGGTGTATATATGTTATAATATAATAAAGATATGGACATATTTTATAAATATAAAAAGATGGTGTTACCTGTTATAACAGGTTATTTTTTATGGGTGTACCATACCCTTAAATTCACAAAGTATACCTTAGAATTTACCAGTAACGAAACATAATATTTAGTTAGTCCTAAAATTTATTACATTTTAAAAATTTACCTTTCCTTTCTTATATATAACCAGGATAGATTTATCTAAGAATATATAAATAAATTAATAATAATAATAAATATTAATAGTAAAGTTCATTAAAAAGATGTAATAACAATGAGACGTCAAGGAAGAAGATACACATCATAGAAACAGCTCTAATCTTTTTTACGAAATGATAAAACTAATTGTAAAGGAATAAAGCAAATGACAATAAGTTAAGGAAGAAGATACCTTATAGAAGTTGATTTCTATATATAACCCACATCCACAACCCTTCATTCATTATAAGTACTATATTGATTAAATAAGTAATTATTGTAGAAAATCAATGAGGCCAAAAGAGATGAATCAACATGCAACCCATTGAAGTGCCCAACAATGATTTCATTAATTGTTATTAATCCTTGGATTAAAAGGATAAATTAATGTTTGCATTATTATGTGAACCAAAGTATTGCAATTGTTTGATAATGCATGTAATCTTCTCCAATGATGTTTTTGTTTTCCAAAGAGGCATATGAAATGAAGCAAATTTCATCTACCTAATTGAAAATTTCTACCTAAAGAAATGCGCTATTAATGATTATCGTAACTCTACATTTTTTCTTCATCAAATAATAATTATTACAATTATCATAACCATAATTAAAGATGGAAAATTGGTCCAAACATACTTGCAGAATATGGTTTAAAATATGAAGGGCTAACTAAAAATTGACCAAACTTGCCCAAACATAATGAATTTATTTAACTGCAATATTATGATATAAAGAAATAGCAGACCCATTTTACTCCTTGGGCTCTATCTTGATCTTCACTTTTGGGGGGAATTTTGTACTTAAAGTATGTGTGCCTCCATCATTTATGACTGGTGATATTTCAACATTATCAATAGAGTTCTTCCTAGGAGTTTGCTCAACGTCAGGATTATCGTTTGAAGAAATTTCCTATATCAATATGACCAAAAATTAATCTTAATTCTTTAAATGATTAAAATGAATATTTAAACTAAAAAATGAACCTTCTGATATGAAGGGTCCATGGCAAGTTATCCACTCTCCATTGTAGTATAAACAGATGTCGTTCCACTTGGGGTTGCTATAAATTAAATACTCAATTTCAAATAATTAAGGCGGGAAAGTGAATTGCAAACATGGATACGATGCAAAAATGAAATTTAAACTTAAAAACAAACATAAACAGTAATGTAAATAAAAGGGAATTTAAGTGATGGGAAGTTGAGATTGGATTTCATTTATCTCACTCAGCCATATCTTGGATATACATACACAAATGGCATTTGAAACTATTGATTTTTATGTAACAATCCAAAGTCATCCGTATCGATTCCTTGATTACGAAATTCATAAGAAAACTTCTAAAATGTTGATCCCTCAATCATTTTAAGAAATTCTCCAGCATTATAATCAATTGTTTAAGCGTTTCATAAGTTAGAAGCTATTCTTAACAACCGATCGTGTCGAGTATTTCATTCAGATTGGTTTTCAAGAATCATTTTCCAATAACGAGAGAAACTGGATCAAGAAACTATTTATCAAATTAAATCAAACAATAAACACAGAATGAAGTACCAAAATCAATAAAACTAAATACCATATATATATAGAGACAAAGTACATTGGGCTCGAATCGACTACATTTAATCCCAAAAGGAAGTTTAGCTACACATGGTAGCAATTACAAACCAAAGAAATGAGGAAAATGAGAAGAAAAACAGCTTCCATGACTTTTTACGTCACTTCCAAAGTTGTTGAAGATCGTCGTTCTATTTCATTTTTAAAAAGCAGCTCCCTTGTTCTTTGTTGCAATCCTTTTTATATAAAGCGAGATTGATCTTGCTTAAGCGAAAGCTACTTGCTCTGCCTTCAAGTTTCTTAGTCAGTTGCTTAAATCTTCACATGCTCACTCAAGCAGAAGTTTCCTCGCTTGAGCGAGATTAGACCTAATGCCACTACCCTTTCTTCTTAAGCGGACCAAGCCTCGCTTAAGCGAATTAAAATCTTGAAGTCTTTGTCTCTTTTTCGCTTAACCAGGATGAACTTCACTCAAGCGAATGCAAAATTCTTGCTCATTGAAGTTTTCTCGCTGAGTGGGATGCACCTTACTCAAGCGAATATACTTATAGTGCTTCCAGACTGCTTCTCGCTTGAGCGAATAAAGCCATGCTTAAGCGTTGACCTCGCTCAAGCGAGTTACTCCATATTTGCTTAATTTTTGGCCACTCCAATCTCCTTTCTCCAATTTTCTTATTTTTCCTACAAAATAAAAGGGATTATACACTATCAAGCTCACAAAACTTAAGTTGGGTCATTCAGATTCAAATTTTTACTATTTTATCAATTAATTTTCATCCAAATGAACAATTTCTCATTAAATATATTCAATTAACATATAAAATTATAGCATAATGGACAATTATCAACTCCCCCTAACCTAGAATCTTCCCCGCCCTCAAGCAAAAATTCCCTAAGAAACAAGGTCATAACCAGTTATCTGAAATCAATCATGCTGACCATGACAAAGTAAACAACTTTCATATAACTAATTTATTTACAAACACATGGTGCCTTTAAAATTGAATTAGGTAAGATAAAAATACAAGCAATGCACAAATAGATCAAAGTAACAAAAACTGTAAGGACAAGGAATCCTCTATTCCCCTAACAGGTGAATGTTTCACTCTAATAATCACTAATCATGCTGAAATCAAGATTGTGTGTCATTTCTAATCAATTTGCTATCATAATAAATAAAATGGATCTTAAGGTCTTTAAAAAGGTTGTAATAGGGCCAAGGTTTCAGAAGAATCATTGGTTTTTCTCAGATTCAAGAATACAAACTATATTGAAAAAAAGCATAAATGTAATTTCCAACTATCATTCACAAACATGCACTTTGTTTCCACTACATTTTCATTTACAATGATCTTTCTTTCTTTTTCTTTCCATTTTGTTTTTATGTCCCATTTTTCTTTTCGTTTGGTGGACATTTCTTTTCATTACTATTTACAGTCATCACTAACACATTGACATTTTGAATTTTTATTCAACCAACCATCAGCTCTATAATATCACATGCATCTATGCTTTTTTCCTATGCAGCATGCAAGAAGGTAGGAATTATTTATTCATGCTTAGGCTCAAAGAGTAAGGTATATAAGAAGGAAAATTTTTAGCTTAAAAGGCTATAAACAAAAAGGATATTTATTATATACAGGTTGGCTATTTTCCCTTGGTTAATTCTTAATCTAAACAAAATCGCCTTAATCATTTCCATGCTAATTTAAAATGCAATATGACTGAAAATTGGGCAATACAGATTGAACATAAATCAGTGAAACTTTTGGTATTTAAACAGATTCTCTCATCTCACCTGGCTAATTATGTAACATCCCAGATGTTTTGATAATAGAAAATAAATTGGAAATGAGTAAATTATTATTTGGCTTATAATGAAAATGGTATATGAAATGTTAAGCGGGGAAAAGCAGTTTTAAACGAAATTTTAAGGAAAATGGCATCAGGACCCTGACGCGTAGCGTGTATGGGACGCATAGCGTTAGGTGCGATTTAGTGAGCTGACGCGTAGCGCCAGCGTCGCGATCTGTTTTATAACAGGGTCACACAGAACAGAACCTGTAAACCCTTTCTTTCATTTTCTCTCTTCTCTGAGGCGATTAGGCTAGGATTTTGAGGGAAACTTGGATTCTTGGTGGTTTTAGGCAATTTGGAACCAAGGTAAGGTATCTAGGGCCTCTAATCTTTAGTTTCTTCTCCTTCCCTTCATGAAATCTGAGTTTGCATGTGATGATTGGGGTTTTGATTCTGAGTTTCAGTGGCTTGTGAAGCTTGGGTAATGAGTTTGGAAGTATAAGGAAGGTAACGTACTAACTAATTTGATGTTTCGGTGACCGTAGGTGCCGGAACGAGTGTTAGGCAAGCGATCGACAAAGTGGACGTCGGAAGCGAAAGAGGAACAGTGAATCCAGTGGCTGTAGGACGCTATCCACCCCTTGAGCAAACTGTCGGAGCTCGGAATAGAGGTAAGAGGGGTGTTCAGGTCATAATTAATTAGAATTGATATGAAAACAGATTATGGGAAGTTTAAGAATTTAATAAGAGTTGTCATAAATAATATAAAGTAACTAAATATAGTAGTTGTGAATATATGAGTATGTGGAGTGAGATTAAATGGTTAAATATGAAAGAAATATGTTGATTGAATTGATTATACAATGAAATAAAGATTGGAATGATGAAAGTAAAAGATATATGAAATATTTCCACTTTGAGTGGTGTATGTATATTTGATTATGAATAAAAGTGTGGAATTTGGATTGTTGAAGATATATGCAATAGCATTGTATGGATGGGTTTGACAAGTCAGTCGCCTTGTATTGTGAGCACATGCCAGTTTCTGGTAGTTGCACATGTGGCTTATTGATGATATATTATAATTATGAGATATGATATGTGAATATGTGGTATGGGATGGCCAACGGTATGTATACCCCTCACTTTTTGGCTCCCGTGGTCTTTGTGCCCAGTTGAGCTACCCAGTGGTCAAGTCGGACCCAGTGGTTGAGGTGGAGAGCCAAGTCGGGCTCGGTGAACCAAGTCGGGTTCACGGGATGTCAAGTCGGACTCCCAGCTGAAGGCCAGTCCTTTAGTATCCGGATACTAGGCGTCAAATTACATGAGAGTCAGTTGTGACATATGTGAATCTTATATTGATTGATGATGGAAAATGAATTATGAATTGAAAGTGTAATGTGAATAAATGAAAGTAGGGTTTGAATAAGTTAAAGATTGACATGTATGTATGTATCTATATTGACGTGGATAAGTGCAGGAAATCGAAAGAGATTATGTAATAACAAAGAGTAGTAGGTATTGTTAAGTTTAATATTTCGTTCTATATTAATTATGATATTCCAAACACTCACCCTTGCTGTTGTTTAATTTTAGTGACCAGTGACAGGGAGGATGCTAATGCTGCAGAGATGCGCCAAGAGGAAGTTTGATGCCAAGGAATGCAGATATGTATAATAAATGTAATATTTTGAGTGTATGTGCTTAAGTGTGTAATAAGTAATGTATTACTATGGTGGGTGATAGATGATAAAGTATGTGTGATGAACTTGCCATGATTATGCATGTTGTGGTTTGATGACTTATTGATGAGGATGAATTATGGCACAGAGCCATTGACGTGTGTGAATGTTGACTGTGATGGGCAGGTGTTGTATTGATGCATGGTTGATATGTGTGCTATGTGATTGATGTTAAAATAATGTTTGGATTGATTTAGGTAAATTATGCATATAGTTGGATATTGAATTTAAAGAACCGGATAGGTGAAATTGAGATTCGGTGAGTTTTAGAAACCCCAGTATGCACCAATAGGTCCTCCATGACATTTAGAAATTAGATGCATTGGCTTTTGGTCCATTGAAATCCATTTAGGATGTTTGGTGTAAGGGTTTTGCACCTATTTGGGTTAAACTGCGTTTTGTGCATAACTTGCGCATATGTTGGAATTTTGGCGAACGGATAGCGCCAACAGTTCTGAAATGGGGAAAACAGGTGGCCCGTGAAGTTTCGTGTCAATCGGATCTAGAACGGGCCAATTAGGTAGATTAGAAGTTGGTAAAATAGTTTAAATGTGTAACAACATCAGGTGCTGTCACTGTCATGCCCACGCTACGCGTGAGGCTGACGCGTAGCGTTAGGTGCGCAGCAGAGGGCTGACGCTACGCGTGGGACTGGCGCGCAACGTCAGGTCCCTGTTTCATATTTTTGGTTCTTTTCTAAATTAAGGGGAACTCTAAGGTTTTGTTAAATTATATAATTATTATTTTGAGTATGTTTAGTGAAAGTAAATATTATTTTGAAATGAGAAATAATTAAATTTTATTAAATGCGAAAAATTAGATGTGTAAATTAATTAAATGGATATAAATAAAGGTAAATTGACGTAGGACGTCACAAATTAGGCTTGATTCCTTAATCCAAACAATAAAGGGTTCAATTATCAGGCAAGTTTCTTACATGTACTAACATCCTAGATTTCATCATAATTTTAAATTTAACCACAATGTTTTTATTTTCAAAAAGGAATCCAACTGATTATTTACCTTGAACCAATTTTCTTGATTTATTCATAACTAGTCCTACCTGTTACTTATCAAAATATTTCTTTAACTATCTAAATCAAAACATAAAGACATATGGAATCATATTAAAACTAAATACTAATGCGACATTTTAAAAGAAAACATGGTATAAATAGTGAAGAATCCAAAATATCACTACCGCCAATATACTTAATTTATTGAACTAACTTCTCATTGATGTATTGCTTTCATCGGGATCGAACCCTAATCACAATGTAATTTTCTTGTTTCTTAATGGACTTCTTCAATTCTTTTAGGTTTCTTTTCTACTCTGACTAAAGATCTGCCCGATTTTGATTTGTACATACAGGACAAATACTACAATACCATGTCTTTTTGCTACAACTTTTATCTTTTCTGAATTTATTATTTCATCTTTTCTATCAAATATATGATAGAAATATTAATAGTAGATATATTCCTAATTGGTTTTTTTCTAAGCAGAGCCTGAGTACCTCATTTTTTTAATCCAACCAAGTCAACCATAAATTCTTATAAATTTTAAATAGTAATCCCAATACCCCTACCATAGGTTCAAAATTGTCTACGAAAACTATAAAGTGTTGAAATAGACTATGCTATAGAAATAAAAACGATAAACCGGCCTAAGAGTCAATCATTCTCCTCTCATGACTCTGTCCAAGTCCTGTTCAAACTATGCATCTCCTGAGCTACTCCTGATACTCCTCCTTCCTTATAGGTACTGGTGCCAAAGTCACCCTCATAGGCTGTAGGTCCAGCTGCTGGTCCAACTCTAGCTACTCCACCTCCCCCTGGAAAAATAGGCTGGTCCCCTGGCCAAGAGATGTAGGTAGCGAAAAAAGCGCGGTCTATCCAAGGGTTAGGTTGACCTTGTGAAATGCTGGTGTAAAGTCCTTGATGAATGTAGAAGAGACCTCTGTGAGTGGCACTCTATTGTAAGTGAAGATGGGAGATGCCATCCAGGATGCGAGACTCCATGGTAGAATGATACTGAGATGGGGTGGGATCAATGGTGTCTCGGGCGGCTGGCTCAGATATTGGTGGTGATGACTGATCCTATGTGGGTTGAGTCATATGGCTAGTGTAACAATGCTCAATAAACCTCCAGTCAATGGGAAATGGGAGGTCTGATGGGTTTGGTAGGCTAAACATCTACCTCATTTACTATACAAAAACCAGTAATGAATGCAGGGAATCCCAAACTACCCTTCACGCGTTGTCTAGTGGCAGTGGTCTTCAACTCTATCCTTATAAACTGGTGGATTTGATCATATATGATCTGAGCTACATCCACAGTCATCCTTGGCTGAAAAATACAATAAAGAAGATTGTATTTTTGGTAGGTTAGATCAGATACATGGCAAGAAGGTGTCACATTGGCTAGCAAAAAGGAAGCCTAAACCCGCGTAAAGGTAGTCATATCCTTATGCATAATGCGGAGGGGGTTATAACGACCCTGACCCATCTAGAACTAGTGCCCAGGTAGACATAAAGCTCTCTCTAAATGATCTGTAAGATAAATATCATTCCTCCTCCCGCTAGAAAAATAATCATAGCTGTCACCTTCTTCTAATTCCAAAGGATTATCCAGAAAGTCATTTATCGTGTCTCTATTATAGGAAAGCCAGGTGCCTCTTGTTGAGAAAAAGTCTGGTAAAAATATAAGCTTTAAGTACTGTTGGACCAGACCCCAGACTTTATGATTTGTTTATATCAATCATCAAGTACTTTCAATGAAAGAATATAGTCTGAACTACTCATAACATTTTCTTTTAGTAAGCAATTTTCAGGATATGAAGATCAAGTTATAAAACATAAGAGGAATGGATGTATGCTTTAAAAAGTCTGGTAGATCAACAAAAGTCTGATGGAAGCATCTTGTACAAAGAACTCTTCGTCAACGTTTGAAAATCTATTTTGGTGATGGTTCGAAAGAAATGATTATACCATATTTGCGTGCTTATCATCAAAGAATAAAAAGAACAAAATCAATATAAGCAGCAGCTGTCAGCGTACCTACTCCTGTGAACTCTGATAGCAAGTCAGAAACCTTACCAGGACATCTCTAAAAGCAACCCCTCGCTCAATCAAGAATACACTTACAAAAAGTTTTGTGCATGGAAATACATAAAAAACTATTTTCGTGAAAATATCGAAACATGATTTAGACCTCTCTCAAGCCTGGATTCAACTTAAAGGTCTGATCTCCAGAAGCCTATGGAAAAATACCTTCAAAGAATTTCCAACGTATATATCTCCTTTCAAAAAGCATTAACGGCTATAACCTTTAAGCCTCTATAAATATCAAGGAAGTTTGAACATTCAAAGTTTAGAGAGATATCCAAGAAGAAAGTTCTTTAATTCATCATTCAATCTTAGTTCACTTTCTTGTAAAAAGACAAGGACCCTCATTATTCTCTAGCTCTGCTTCTAGCAGACTCTGGTCTTGTGTCAAAAATACTTAGTGTTCGATCTCAAAATTTGTCTATCATTTTTGTACACTAAGTTCTTAGAACATCTTTTTTTTACTGATTGTATAAGTCTGGTAAGTTACTAGGACTAGTTTGAGTGTCGGGAATATTTTGGCCTAAAGAGACTTTCAAAAGAATACTAAGGTTGAGCCAGGAGTGGCTTATTGAAAGAATACTTGGATTGAGCCAAAAGTGGTTTGTTAAAAGAATACTTGGAGCACGAGTCTAATATTGATATTGTAAAGGGTGATCTGGTCTGGACCGGGGTCTAGGATCCGGTGTGGGACCAGCCACAAGAGCTAAGGATTGAATGAGGTTGAAGACCGGCTCTGTGTATATCTGATCTGCGTAATCCGGTGTCTCTGTGTGAAGAAAGCGGTTTCGTCGTTCTGGAGGTCCTTCACACCGACCTCACGCGTTGATGTGGGCGAAAGGTGGTGTCACCTGTGAAGATTCTCTGACGCTCAAGTTAGAAGAGTGTATATGAACTCTGTTAATACTCAAGCAGCATAATAGTGAGAATGAGAGTAAGAACAACCTAACCTTGCATGTGTATTGGAACATATTA
This sequence comes from Clitoria ternatea, assembly GCA_037962975.1. Taxonomy (NCBI): domain Eukaryota; kingdom Viridiplantae; phylum Streptophyta; class Magnoliopsida; order Fabales; family Fabaceae; genus Clitoria; species Clitoria ternatea. The sequence goes on from CM075670.1 coordinate 287,793,110, forward strand.
TTTATAGTTGAGCGTGGAAAATGAATCGTTGGGTGCAAGTGGGTCCATAGGTTCTGATGCCATGTGTAAAGTGTCAATCAGAGTGGCTCAGTATTTAAAGTATGCCAGGGGGTAGATCAATTATCAGTATACGATTCTAACACATGGATGGAGGATAGTCATCTTTTCTGTAAATTACGCCTGTGACTGTACCTACTCCTTTCGGTGAATGAAAGGGACATATTCCGCTGTGCAGAGTATCTTTCTCGTTAAGTAATGACTCCTCTTATCTCGTCATGACACTGAGGCAATCAGTTAAAGGTGACGGATGAATGAAAGCGGATAAGTCATCCGGTATCTTGGATGTTACTTCGGCCAACCGGTGTAGGAGAGACTTGCATCGTGTATTTACCGACTGAATCATTATCCTGGGATACCGGTTGACCTTTAGGACGACTAAGATGGCCCCTTATCCTTAGGACCGGTATCCAGACCGGATAACCATGGGGCCGGTATCCAGACCGGATCAAAGGGGTTTTTACAATAATAGTAATCCTTCATGTTGGAAGGGACTGGACATAGCTTCTGTGTTGGAAGTGAACCAGTATAAACTCTGTTTGTCTTTGGTTCGAAATTCACTCAAAAAGAGTCTAAGACTTATTAAACCCCCTTCTAAGTCTGACTCTAAACCATCAATTGGTATTAGAGCTTGTCCTTTAGGTTAATCACTCCCTCAAGTGAAAAGGATCGAGATCTATGACAACTTCTTAAAGTAATCAATTGATCACAGAAGGATTTTCCATCAACAGACCCCAACCTTCTTTGGCGAAGATTATCCACACTGGAAGGATAGGATAGAAATGTTTATAAAATCCACCCAATATAATCTTTGGGTCGTCATCGTCAATGGTGATTATGGCTCTCCTGTCAATGGTGAAGGACAACCTAAAGCTGAAAGCGAATGGAGCTTCGATGAAATAAAAAAAAGGGAGATCAATGCTAAAGCCAAATTTCTTCTTACATGCGCCTCAGTAAGTCTGAATACAACAAGGTATTCAGCAATAAAATAGCAAAGGAAGTCTGGGATGCTCTACAACACAATTACGAAGGAACTTTAAATGTCAAAAGATTAAAGAAGATATTGTTAACAAAACAATATGACAACTTCAAAATAGAGGAACATGAGTAAATGGATCAAATGTTTGGAAGATTTCAAACACTTATAAATGGTTTAAAAAATCTTGGAACTACTCCCTTAAGAGAAAATATAAATGTCAAACTTCTCGGATGCTTACCTGAAAGATTCGACACAAAATGCTCTGCTCTAGAAGAAGCTACGGATCTGAGCACCTTCTCTTTTGATGAGTTACTTGGAGTTCTTAGGGTTCATAAGCTAAAGCTGAAGCAAAAAGAAACTAGCAAATCTGCTTCCACTAAGAGCATTGCCTTGAAATCTGATGAAATAAGAAAAGGCAAAGGTCTAAAAATAGAAGAAACGTCTAGTTCTAAACCAGACTCTAGTGAATCAGATGATGACACCGATGAAGAGTTAGCTCTTGTAACCAAAAGGTTTCATAAGCTACTAAGGAAGAAGAAGTTTAGACTAGAAACCTTCCAAAAGAAAGACTACAAAGGTAAAAGTCAATTCAAGTTTAAAACTGACAAATCTATCTAAGAATGTTTTAATTGCAGAAAGCCAGGACACATAAAAGCAGAATTGTCCTCTTCTAAACAAAGAAAGAAAGGACAAAGGGGAAAGAAGAAAGTTTCCAAAGAAACAAAAAGTTCTGATTACTTGGGATGATGACGGATCATCCAGCTCAGAAGAGTCTGGTGAAGAAAGTGAGCCAGCTAAAATTTGTCTCATGGCAAACAAAGAAATAGACTCTGACGATAACCTCAGGGATCCAGACTCTGAATAAATAAGTTACTCAGAACTTAAACAAAACTATGACTTGCTATTTAATGATTTCTCTAAACTATTAAAGAATTTCAAAAAACTGAAATTAAAGCATGTTGATATGATCCCTAATTTTGAAAATCAAATCTTGTCATTAAAAGAAGAAAAACACAACATAAATATTTTAGAAGAAAAATTAAATCTTGATGAATTAAGTAAAATAAGAAAAGAAAATATTGCTTTGAAAAAGGATTTTGAAAAATCTCAGAACCACTACAACTTTCCAAAAAAAGAAATTGTTAAACGAAGAAATCTTGTCAACTCTCTTACCTCAGATCTAAGTAAGTTTGTTACTAGTACTAAAAACCTGAATGCTTTACTAGGAATATCGAAGGGAAATCAAAAAGGACTTGGTCTAGGTTTTGTGAACAAGAGAAATACTTTAAAATCTAAAGCTCTTAAGCATCCTTCAGCTCCTATATTTGTTCCAGAAAAATGACGAATCACTAAGTGCAATTACTGTAAAAATCATGGTCATTCTATAAATGAGTGCAGAAAAAAAAAGGAAAAATGAAAAATTCACTAACCATCTAGGACCCAGAAGAATATGGGTACCAAAATCATTAATCATTCCTTTTGCAGATATGTTTGAAATCAAGAACAAAAACTCTGCAATGATATCTAGACAGTGGATGCTCGCATCACATGATAGGAAAAAGGTCTATGTTCCTAGACCTAGAGAAATTTAAAGGAGGGTCTGTCACATTTGGAAGGAACCAGACTGGAAGAATCATTGGGTCTGGTAAAGTCGATATATTTCCCTAACCTGTTATTGAAAATGTATTCCTTGTCGATGGTCTGAAACATAACCTACTGAGCATCAGTCAATTTTATGACAGTGGGTACCAAGTTTCTTTTGACAAGAATAAGTGTACGATTATCAATCATGATGGAACCATACTTTTTAACGAAAATAGACACAATAACCTCTATAAGGTAGACTTGAGTGCACTAAATGATCAGAATATAAAATGTCTATTTTTAAATTCTGAAGAAAGATGGATCTAGCATTAAAAGCTTAGACATGTAAGTCTCAAACTTATTTCAAAACTTCATAGAAAGGATTTTGTCAAAAGATTACCAAAAATTTCCTTTAACAGCTCCCTACCATGTGAAGCATGTCAAAGTGGGAAACAACACAAAACTTCTTTTAAAAACAAAGATGTTGTTTCTATATCCAGACCTTTAGAATTGTTACATATAGATCTATTTGGTCCCTCTCAAGTATAAAGTTTGGTAGGAAACAAATATGGATTTGTTATTGTTGATGACTACACTAGATTAACATGGGTATACTTCCTAGCCCACAAGGATGAGTCCATGAAAGTTTTTAAAATCGTTTGTAAGAAAGTTCAAAATGAGAAAAGATACTGTATTGATACAATAAGAAGTTATAATGGGAGAGAATTTGAAAATGAAATTTTCAAAAAATTCTACAACGAGTCTGGGATAAGTCACAGTTTTTCCTCACCAAGAACTCCATAACAAAATGGAGTTATGGAAAGGAAAAACAAATCTCTACAGGAAATGGCCAGAACCATGCTTTTTGAAAATGATCTTTAAAAATATTTCTGGCCAGAAGCTGTGAGCACTTCTTTTTATATTCAAAATAGAGTTTTTATTAGACTAATTCTTAATAAGACTCCCTATGAATTATGGAAAGGTAGAAAACCCAACATCTTATATTTTCATTCTTTTGGGTACACCTGTTATATTCTGAATACCAGGGACTATCTTGGGAAGTTTGATTCAAAGTGTGACAAAGGTATATTCATGGGATATTCTACCACATCAAAATCCTATAGAGTATTTAACATTCGAACTCAAACTATAGAAAAATCTATGCATGTAAAATTTGATGGCCTTCAAAAGACTGACAAGAGACTGACAGATCTAGATTTTGATAATCTAGGAATACAACAAGAAGAAGAGCAATCAAAAGATCCACCTGCTGAAGATGGTCAACCAAATTCAACAAATTATGAAAAGATTGAACAAGATATAGCCCTTGAACCTGAAAGCCAAAATAATGGAAATTCAAGGTTCATCATCCTTCAGACCTTATTATTGGAGACCAAGATGCTTAAGTAAAAACCAGATCCAGCCTTCACAATTAGTCAACATTTGCTCTCATCTCAAAAGTAGAACCAAAAAACATCCAGGAAGCACTAAAGGATACAAATTGGATTCTTGTCATACAAGAAGAACTTAACCAATTTGAAAGAAGCAAAGTGTTTACACTTGTTGTAACGTCACGACCGCTTTTCTGGAATGAACGACTCTATCCACAAACCAACACGAGGCCTTTCCAGTGTGCTTTTGTCCTCACTCACACACTTCTTGAGAACTTCCCAGGAGATCACCCATCCCAGAATTACTCCAAGTTAAGCACGCTTAACTTTGGAGTCCTTAAGTGATAGGTCACCGAAAAGGCTCATGCACTTGTTGGTATAGGTAGTACGAATTCATTTCTTTAAGTTATCTTTAACTGTATAGTCTCATACCTATACAGTCTTTGGATCCCTCTCATTCCAGTATGTATTTGGTTCGTTTATGTATTCCTCCCACTGGAAGCCTGCCAGGAGTCGCTCCTTGTACGTGCCCATGCACCGGCGATCATTCCCCGTCCTCAACAATAACCGGGATGTCACACTTGTTCCAAAACCCAAAGATAAAAGTATTATTGGTACTAAGTGAGTATTCAGAAACAAGTTTGATGAAGATGGAAGAGTCATTCGAAACAAAGCAACATTGGTGGCTGAAGGATATAATCAATAAGACTCTATAGACTTCGCTGAAACCTTTGCTCCTGTAGCCAGACCTGAGGCTATTAGGACACTTCTTGCATTTGCAGCCTTTAAAGGTATTACATTATATCAGATGGATGTAAAGAGTGTTTTTCTGAATGGTTTTATTGAAGAAGAAGTTTATGTAAAACAGCCTCCTGGTTTTGAAGATATATCTCTTCCCAATCATGTTTTAAAACTAAGTAAAGCACTGTATGGTCTGAAACAAGCTCCCAGAGCTTGATACGACAGACTTAGTAAATTTCTTATTTCAAAAGGATTTACGAGAGGACAAGCTGACACAACGCTCTTCAGAAAAGGCACTAAGAATCACTTTATTAATGTATAGATCTATGTGGATGATATTATTTTTGGTGCTACTGATGATAGTCTGTGTAAGAAATTTTCAAAAATAATGTAAGCAGAATTTGAAATGAGTATGATGCGAGAACTTAAATTCTTCTTAGGCTTGTAAATTCAATATACCAGTGATGAAATTTTTATTCATCAACAAAAGTACACCAAGGAACTACTCCAAAAATTTAAAATGGCTAATGTCAAGCCCATGAGTACTTCTATGCATCCCAACTGTACCATAAATAAAGATGAGTATGGTACATCAGTGGATTATACCTTATATCGAGGAATGATTGGTTCACTCTTATATCTTACATCTAGCAACCTGACATAATGTTAAGTGTATGTGTATGTGTAAGATATCAATCAGATCCCAAGGAATCACATTTGTCTGCAGTGAAGAGGATTCTAAGATATCTTGTTGGAATAACTAATCTTGGGTTGTTCTACAAATGAACAGACTCTTTCTCTCTTTTTGGATTCTGTGATGTAGACTTTGCAGGAGATAGACTTGATAGAAAAAGTACCAGTGGTGGGTGCCACTTCTTGGGGAGTAACTTAATTTCACGGAGCAACAAAAAGCAAAACTCCATTGCACTTTCAACTATCGAAGCAGAATATATGTCTGCAGCTGGGTATTGCTTTCAACTTCTTTGGATCAAATATCAACTTGAGGATTACTCAATCAAAGAAGGAAAAATCCCAGTCTTTTATGATAATACAAGTGCAATAAATATCTCTAAAAATCCTATTCAGCACTCCAGAGTAAAGCACATTGAAGTCAAATATTAGTTTATTCGTGACTATGTTCAAAAGGGAACCTTGGATCTAAAATTCATGGACACAAACCATCAATGGGCCAACATCTTCATTAAGCCTCTAGCAGAGGCCAGGTTTAATTTCATTAAGCATAATTTAAATTTAAAAATTATTGCCTAAATAGTCTGCTCCATGTATCAGTTTGATATACCTTGCCTTGTTTGACTTCGCACTCTGGGAGACTTACTATAGAAAATAATTTTCAGTTTCTACTTTTTAAGACGTGGCAGCAGTTATCACACTTTAGTATAACCACTCTCTAAATACGTTTTCTCTCTTTTTTGTTGCAAATTTTTCTAAACGTCCCCTCACTTTCACTCTTTCCCACCATTTTCATCACACTTTTCTCTTCCCTCATCAACTTCATTTTTGAAAAACTTCTTCTCTCTTCTAAAAACCCTCTTCTTCTCTTCTCACCAAAGAAATAACATTCAAGGCATCCAACATTATTGAAGCCTCGATCTTCAACCTCAAGCAACACAAACTTGAAGGGTGTAATATCTCTAAAGAGCTCGATGGCATTGGCTGGACTCAGTTCTGTCTCGACTAAACTCCTTATTCTCCATCCATGGTTCTCAACTTCTGGAAGTCCGTCTTGGTGGACAAGTCAAAGTTTCTCGTTTGTGGTTCTCTTCATGGGAAATCCATAGAAATCTCTACGGATCTCATTGCTACTGATACAGGATGTCCCAATGTGGGGGAGGTGTACGATGAACTTTTCGAATTCAATGTGGTTTCTTCACTGGAGATCAATGAACTGTTATATGGAAATCAATATTCGGTCAAGTTTGCATCTAGGTCTCTCCTCCCAAAGGCCAAAATGCTACACCTTGTGATGAAGCAAATCTTTTACCCTATAAAAAGTATGAATGACACAGTCAGCAAGCTTGATTGTTTTTGCATGTATCACATGCTCTCCGAAAAGAAGGTTAGCTTGCCTAACATCATCATGACATATTTAATCTCATCCATAGGGAAGAAACAGAACAAGATTCCTTATCTTGTCCTTATGAAAGTCTTTGCACTTGAAAATGTTCAACCTCCTTCAGTATCGAACTTGGTTACCCCTTCCATGATGGTTAGTAAGTTACCTACCTTCTCCTTTGCTTCTACTTCACCTTCAAGTTCTACTTTGTCCCTCCAAAAAAAGAAGAAAAAGGTTGTCCCTTCGAAGAAAAGAAAGTCTGCTCTATCCCGCACTCCTAGTACTCGCTCCACTAAGAAGCTCAGGAAATTGATTCTTGAAGAGTCTGATGCCCCCTCAGACAACCTAGACTCACCATATACTCAAGCACCCGTCTCCTCTCTGATTGCCCCTTCAACAACACCTACAGGTTCTCCAGACCCAGATGATTATCTCCCCATTAAAAAACTATAATAGCATCCTCTCAAAAAGGAGTCTAGTAAGCGTATCAAGGTTTCTGTAGCTAAAGCCCCACAGACTCAAATTCTTCTATTTTGACCATCTTTTAAGTCTTATTTGAAGCCACTTTTTGATGATGAAACAATGGCTATATTCATTTCTATTTTCACTACCTTGCATCTTGACATGTCTGTATCAGCATGGGATTCCTTTGCTTGGAACTCAAAACTCACAAAGCTTCGTAATGACTATCAGAGAGTCATGGCTGAGAATCATGACACCTTACAAGAATGTGGTGGCTATCCGGCATAGCTCACTATCCACGTTTCATCTATGGGTATCTAAGGCACCATTCTCTTTTAGAAGTCTGCAACTGGGAATACATTGATTGGCTAAATCAGTTCTACGCCACAGTTGCCCTTTATTGCAGTGATACAAGTGCTTTTAAAGCTTCACTCAAGCGAAATAGGTCTTCTTCCCCAGAGGTATCCTACAAAAAGCTAAGGTCTGAGCCCCTGCCTTCCCCAAACTCTGCTCCCTTCTTTTCTCAACCAATTCCTCTTTCCATTTTACCTCCACCATTACCGCACCCCGCCTCTTCCCTTGCTATTGTCCCTTGCCCCTAATATCTACTGTTGCTCATAAGTCTCACCTTTCTTTTCTTCTCAAACACTACCCTACCCTACCCTAATATTTTGATTACAAACCTATGCTTGACACCTCTGAACTTGCTTACAATTCTCTTTAAAATCAAGTCATTATGAATCACCCTTCCTTTGATCCCTACAGACTTCATATTCACTTATTTTCCCCTAAACGCTACCCCCATCTTCCCATTGAACGACTTCTTGGGTTCCCAAACCTGTTTCAAATGATGACCTGGGGATGTATCATAAGCTTCAAGCTGAACAAACCTATGTGGCTTGTGACCTTAAGCATGGCTTCATCACTCTTGATGATGTCTTCATCAAAAATTTCCGTGTTGCTACTCCTTGGAAGAAAATTCTCTTTGAAGTTCCACGTCCTCCATCACCTGTTAAATGGATCTCTTTAGGATGACTTAAGAAACTCATGGCTCCCAAACCTAAGCCAATATACAAGGTTCCTCTTCAGCCTAAGTAATTGCCTGCTGCAACTCTCAAGAGTCTTTGGACTGCGCCTAATCCCACTGATGCTCACGCGGATGCATTATGGTGTCATTATCATTGGACTCTCCAGGAAGAACTTTCTTGTTCTTATTCCTCGTCCTCTCATAATCCTATCTTTTTATATCGTTCCTTTTTGATCACTTTTTATTCCTCTTATCTATTTGTGTTTCAAACTTGTTTTTCACTATTCTTTCATCTGCTGCTTCCCTCTTTTCACTTCCAGTCTCACTCGCGATTTGCTTTTCGAGCCTCGGTGATGTTCTTTCTTTTGTTGATTACAAAAAGAGGAGTCAGTAAAAGTCTTTTTTGTGGGTCAATGTAATAACTGAGAATGATACATATTGTATGCACTATTTTGATCAATGAAGAATCCGCTTATTTTACTTCTATTTTGATTAATAAAGAATCTGAAACATCCTAACTAAATTAAATAAAACCTGAGACAAGAGAAAATTTTTTCCAAAAATTCCGAATGGCTAGAAGGGAAAATTCGGAACAGAATCTGACCCAAGAAAGGAAAAACCAGGTCAGGATGCCCCCACGATAACAAGGCCCAATAACGGTTAATTAATAGCCAGCAGAAGAAAGCGCTTCAGCGAACCATGATCGCCGGAGCGGAACCTTATTCGCCCAAGCGAACAGAGCACTCGGATAATTCGATCACTCGGAATCTAAACTCAACTTCACTCGGTAACCTCATCACTCGGAGTCGGAACCTAATTTCTCTTGGAAAGGCTCCCACACATACATGCTTCCTTCGGAAGTTTACACAATACTTTCTATTGTCATTCTTGAAAGTCACAGATGTTAACCACTCGGGAAATGGTTCCCTCAGCCATTTCACTTGGAATCCATAAGTTTTCCTTACTCGGAATACTCCTTTCAGTCTATCATCACTCGGAACTGGTTTACACGTCTTTCACTCGGGGTATATGTATATATATTCTCCTTTACACTAAGGACTCTCAACAAGGTCAAATCTCACTTAGGGATTTCCTATTTTCGTCTGCCCAGAATACCCCAGCATTCCTGTCACTCGGGGAAGTTCTAATAAACTCTTACTCGGATCGAATCAAGTCAATTCTTACTCGGAATTCCGTGGCCTTGTTCACTCGGGGTATCATGGCCTTATCCACACGGAATAGGCTTATTAAGGGATTCCTCATGTAACATCCTTCGATTATTTCTCCTACGGAAATAGTCTTTAATGAATATAACTTATTCAGAATTGACCCAACCCTTCTTCATTCAGAAGGGAGTCTCATATCTCACTTCACTCGGATTTACCTTACTCTCCCTTACTCGGAATCACGCAAGCTCTATTCATTCAGTAGAATGTAATGGTACTCAACTGGACGTTCGCCTACTACATTATTTACTGATCAAGATTAAATGCATAACATCATATATGTATATATATAATTAGTTTGCTCTTAATACCGAGAGAGTTCAATTCCAACATATTCAACAAAATATTATACTAAGAGCCGGCCAAGGCTTAACAACACTATTTACACAGTATATACAATTATATACAAGTCCACTGTACAGTACGCCTCACAGGAGTGGTGCTTCTCCATCATCCATTATTTCGGGAGACATCCACTAAAATATGGCCACAATAGGGGTGAGCTTTTACATATAAAATGACAGTTATTGACTCGGATTAGCCTATACATTCTTATTAGTACAATCTATCTATCTCAGTCAACGCTAATATCTACTGCCGTTTAATAAAGTATTCACGCAAGTCCACTGGTCAGATTATTCAAGTCATTCATGGTTATATAAAATTTTCTACCTTTCACAACAACATATACCTCAACTATATCATCAAGTTATACTTGGCATCAGCGTCAGTACACACGCATATTTAATCGGAATTCACTCAATTTAAATTAAGGCCATATAAACCATGATATTTTCAATAACATATACTCACATACATATCACATTAAGCTCATTCTCATTCATAAAGGAGCATGCATCAACTCAATCGGAATTCATTCGTATCATTCACGGATCATATGAATCGTGTTATTCTCTTTAACGATGCACGTACATATATGCATGCGGATCCGACATAAACAGTAATTTTCAGTTACAGATTCCCTTCCTGGCCTCTCATCCATTAGCCCTTCCCTCGTGGTACCGGTCTCCCATTGACGTCTCGAGACTTAACTCTAGCTCCCTCGGCTACCACGGGCCCTCACAGGATCTAGCCAAGGATCTGTAGCTGGAAATCATCTCATTGGGGTTCCTGACCTTCCACGGGTCACCTCGTTCCTATACATGCAACTTATGCATTTTATTAGCAACATTCCCGATTATCAACCACATTCCACGCAACCATTAGAATCATAACCGATCCAACATAGTATCTGCATTCACTCGTCAATCACACCAGCATACACAGCAACCAAACAGTTCATATTCTTAATACAACACTCCAGACAAGATCAACCCAACAGCCATACACATATATACTCTCGGTGTTAACAATGACAGTAACATACACCACATGCATTTATGTATAAACAACCATTAGAACTCAGCACAACAAACCCTAAACACATGCATGTAAGTGTGAAACTGCTAACAGGACTCTACTACCACACACACGGTATCCAAAGATTGACAGTCAGACATTTCACACAGTCATCATAATCATAATCACACACACATAGAGCAATACGTTCACCCGGTACTGTCCATAAACCATGCATTTGACATGCAAAGCGCCCCTTACCTACTGAAGGGACTCGAGAAGCTCCTTTGTTTCTCGACGTTTGGTCCGATGCTCTGTTTGCTTCGTCCACCACTCTCTCTTGTTCAGCCCCCCTCGAACACAGTCGCACCCTTTAATCAGCTTGGGAATAGGAAGCTGTTCTTCTTCCACTCGAACGATTGCTCCTCACCAACAGTGGGAATCTCGGGTTCTCTACAACACCACAGTCATGAAGTTACGAAAAACAGGGGACAGAGAAAAAGAAGAACGAATAAGAATGAAGAAGGAGGAGAAGTAGGAGAATATGGAAAGTCTTGAGGAAATTTGGAGTGAATGGGGAAGTGGTTAAGGGCTTCAGCCCATATACTCCTAGAAACGTGAAGAGTGAGTGAGGAACACAGATCAGAGCCTGCTGCATGGTTACACGTCACAATCACTCAGTCCCGTTGGCAGTTAAGTTTTTAATTTATAATTAACCTCACTTAACATTTAATCTTAATCTAGCCCTTAATTAATACGCAGGATGTTACAATTCTCCCCCTCTCAAAGAATTTCATCCTCGAAATTCAAACGGTAACTTACCTCAAATAAACAACTCGGGATACTGCTGCCTCATGGCATCCTCGCGCTCCCAGGTATAAGAAGTACACCCGTTTTACTGCCACGCTACTTTGATCAGTTGTACATCCTTGCTCCTCAAGCGTTTTACCGACCGGTCCATAATTCTAGTCGGTACAGCCACCGTGGTTAAATCCTCTTTGATCTCCACTTCATCATCCGGCATTTCGTGAGTGGAATCGGGTAGATACTTCCTTAGTTGAGACACATGAAACACGTTATGCAATCTGGATAAGTGAGTTGGTAATGCTATTCGGTATGCCACAGAACCGATCCGCTCCAGTACTTCATAGGGTCCTATGTATCGGGGGTTTAACTTCTTACTCTTCAAGGCCCGTCCGACTCCTTTACTCGATGAAATCTTTAGGAACACCCTATCACCGACCAAAAACTCAAGTGGCTTCGTCTGTTTATCATGATAGCTTTTTTGCCTGTTCTGAGACGCCTTCATCTTTTCCCTAATTACTTGGATCTGTTCTGAAGTCTGTTTCATAATTTCCGGTCCCAACAGTAAACTTTCACCAGTTTCCGACCAACATAGTGGGGTTCGACATTTCCGGCCATACAGTGCTTCATAGGGTGCCATGCCAATGCTGCTGTGGTGGCTATTATTATATGTAAATTCGATCAGAGGGAGGTACTGCTCCCAACTACCAGCATGCTCTAACACACACGCCCTCAGTAAGTCCTCCAAACTTTGTATTGTTCGCTTGGATTGCCCATCCGACTGGGGATGGTAGGCAGAACTCAGCCAAAGCTTCGTGCCTAATTCCTGGTGCAGGCTTGTCTAAAACCGGGACGTGAATCTAGGATCCCTGTGCAGTTTTCGTCAACCGGTCGACAACGACCCAAATGGCATCATAACCCGCTCGGGTTCTAGGCAATCCCATTACAAAGTCTATGGCAATTGAGTCTCATTTCCATACAGGGATTTCAAGGGGTTGCAACGCACCATACGGCTTCTGGTGTTTGACTTTCGACTTCTGGCAAGTAACACACCGAGCCACATATTCCACCACATTCCTCTTTAATTTGGGCCACCAGAATTACAGTCTTAGATCGTGGTACATCTTTGTAGTGCCCGGGTGAATACTTAACAGGCTCTTGTGGGCTTCATCAAGCACCATCCTCCTTAATTCACCTTCACCCGGCACATATATTCTACCCTTTACACGGAAAATTCCATCCGATCCCTCGGTTAGAGACAAGTCCTTACCCTTAGCCTGAGTCTCCTTCATCTCAGCCAAGTAGGGATCTGACTTCTGCTGCTCCAATACCAATTTCAGGAACTCATTGGCAATCTTCAACGTACCGAGCGTTATCTTCCGAGACGAAGAGACATCTGTATGTAAGTTCATGTCTCAGAATTGCTCTAATAATTCCATTTCCTTCACCATCATTGTTGCCACATGAATCGACTTCCGACTCAAGGCGTCGGCCACAACGTTCGCCTTACCCGGATGATACTTCAACTCGAAGTCGTAATCTTTCAAGAATTCCGTCCACCTCCTTTGCCTCATGTTCATCTCTTTCTGATCGAATAAATATTTGAGGCTCTTGTGGTCACTGTAAACCTCGAATTTGGAGCCATACAAGTAATGTCTCCATATTTTCAAAGCGAAGACTACAGCTGCCAATTCTAAGTCATGGGTCGGATAATGCTACTCGTGTGGCCTTAATTGCCGAGAGGCATAAGCTATCACTCGGTCCTTCTACATTAGTACGCACCCCAGGCCGAGTCCTGACGCATCACAGTAGACCACGAAGCTCTCTTACAAATTTGGCAACGCCAACACTGGGGCTGTTGTCAACTTAGCCTTTAGCTCTTGGAAACTTCTCTCACGCTCGGAATTCCACACGAAAGGGACATTCTTCCGAGTCAACTTGGTCAGGGCAAAGCAAGCTTAGAAAAACCCTCAATAAACCTTCTATAATAGCCAGGTAGACCCATGAAGCTTCTTATCTCTGAGACCGACTTGGGTCTTTCCCATGCCATTACAGCTGCTACTTTTGAAGGATCTACCGAGACGCCTTCCTTAGAAATCACATGCCCGAGAAAGTGGATCCTATCCATCCAGAAATCACACTTTGAAAGTTTTTCAAATAGTTGTTTCTCCCTCAATATTTGGAGTACCGATCGGAGATGTTCCTCATGCTCCTCAGGGGTCTTGGAATAGACCAAGATATCATCAATAAAAACGACCACGAATCGGTCTAAATATGGGTGGAAGATGCTGTTCATGTAATTCATGAATACAGCAGGGGCGTTTGTCACACCAAACGACATTACTACATACTCGTAGTGGCCATACCGGGTCCTGAATGCAGTCTTAGGAATATCCGAGTCCTTCACCCGGATCTGGTGGTATCCCGATCGTAAATCGATTTTCGAGAAGATTGAAACACCGCGCAGCTGGTCAATCAGATCGTCAATCCTGGGCAATGGGTACCGGTTCTTAATCGTGAGCTTGTTTAGCTGTCGGTAGTCTATACATAACCTCATGCTGTCATCCTTCTTCTTGACGAGTAACACTGGTGCACCCCACGGTGATACACTCGGTCGAATGAACTGTTTACCGAGCAACTCGTCAACTTGCTTCTTCAACTCAGCTAATTCAGTCGGAGACATCCTATAAGGAGTACTGGAGACTGGCTCGGCTCCAGAGATTAAGTCAATAGAGAATTCGACTTTTCTATTTGGAGGGACACCCGACACATCATCCGGAAACACCTCGGGGAATTCACAAACAATCGGAATATCATGCACTCGGTTTCTACTCTCACCCTCGGTCAAACAAAGCATCACAAATAACTGGGCTATACCTTGCACTATGTAATCATTATCGTTCTGCCTCGGAAAAATCACCCTTCGGTTTTGGCAATCTACCAGCACCTTATTGGCCGATAGCCAATCCATGCCGAGCATGATGTCGAGGTCTTTCAGAGGCACACATACTAAATCGAAGGTAAAACTCTGATCGCCCAATGTAAAGGTTACATCTTTGCACATCATCAATGTCAACACTTTAACGCCGGTCGGATTGGCTACCTCCAAGGTCCGATTCATGTACACAGTCAGCAACCTCAAACGTCTCACACAATCGTCAGCTATAAAGGAATGGGTAGCTCTAGAATCAAAAACTACATTAAGTGTATATCTACCGAGTGAGCACTTACTTTGCACCAAGTCATTCGCTTGTGCAGCTTCTTCGACGTTGATGGCGTAAACTCTCCCTGTAACTGGTTGGTCAGCATTTCTTCCTCGGTTATTTAGGGCAAACATCATGTTACCCCGAGCTCCATCGCCTCTGCCTTCATTCCCTCGGCCACCATTTCCACGGCCTCTCCCTCGGAAGCCTCCACGGAGCACATTGGTGTTTGCTTGATGTAGTTGAGGGCAATCGGGCGAATGTGCCCCTTCTCATTGTAATGAAAACATACAACATCTCCTCCACCGTCACAATTCTGGGCAAAGTGGTCATCACCACATTTGAAACATTTGCCATATTTTGGACGACCACCAACCCGACCACCTTGATTACCCCGACCTCTATATCTAGAGGAGGGTCCACCTCTTCCAACATTACCTGGTCTCTTGAAGCGTGACTGCTGGGGCTTCAAGGAGGGGTCTGCCTTGCTGCTCTGGCCCGAGTGGGCCTTGTCATCTTCTTCAAAAATTCTGTATTTATTCACCAGTACAGGAAAGCTCCTAATTTCCTGGTGCCTGAATGCTCTCTTAATGTCCGACCTCAGTCCGGTCTCGAATTTAATGCATTTGGAACTCTCGGTTCCGGGTTGTTGGAAGGGCGGATAAAACAGGCACAACTCTTCAAACCTGGCAGCGTATTCCTCTACAGACATGGAACCCTGCTTCAGTTCCATAAATTCTAGTTCTTTCCGACTCCTTACTGTGTCGGGGAAATATTTCTCCAGGAAGCACGCCTTAAAATTTTCCCAGATCAGCTGGGTGCCAGCGTCAGTCAATCGGTTTTTGGTGATCTTCCACCAATTTCCTGCTTCGTCCCGCAGCATGTACACTGCGCACTCGACTTTCTGGGCCTCAGTACAGTGAAGGCCCCCCAAAATTCTCTCCAAATCTTGAATCCACTTGTAAGCTGCTTCGGGATTAAATCCCCCTTGGAACTCACTCGGCTTCCTCTTCAGGAAGCGATCCAATACTTGGCTATCTTCAGTTTGAGGCTGGCTCTGCCTCTCGAATATGTCAGCGAAACGCTAGAATGCCGTGGCTATGGCTTTCATGCTATGACGATTTGCCATGACTTATCCTGAAATTAACACCCCTTTCAAGGATAAGTTTACAGAATTACTCACTACCGATCGGACTTCAACCCAACATTCAACATTTATAACACATTATTATACAATTCTTAAGTATCATATAATTAATCGGACCAGGGTAGGAACAATCTCCTACCCCCAAAACAACACCTCATAAGCACATGGCCACACAAATTATACTTAATTAGGCATCAAAGTCCTCAGATATTACAAGCAATTTATGACGACCGGTCATAATGTACATCACCGCTTACTGGGAGTAAGCATACCTTGGCCTTGGACCTTTTTAAGTCCGCTCTGATACCAAAATGAAACATCGTAACTAAATTAAATAAAACCTGAGACAAGAGAAATTTTTTTCCAAAAATTCCGAACGACTAGAAGGGAAAATCAGAACAGAATCCGACCCAAGAAAGGAAAAACCGGGTCAGGATGCCCCCACGATAACAAGGCCCAATAACGGTTAATTAACAGCCAGCGGAAGAAAGCGCTTCAGCGGAAGAAAGCGCTTCAGCGAACCATGATCGCCGGAGCGGAACCTTATTCGCCCAAGCGAACAGAGCACTCGGATAATTCGATCACTCGGAATCTAAACTCAACTTCACTCGGTAACCTCATCACTCGGAGTCGGAACCTAATTTCTCTCAGAAAGGCTCCCACACATACATGCTTCCTTCGGAAGTTTACACAATACTTTCTATTGTCATTCTTGAAAGTCACAGATGTTAACCACTTGGGAAATGGTTCCCTCAGCTATTTCACTTGGAATCCATAAGTTTTCCTCACTCGGAATACTCCTCTCAGTCTATCATTACTCGGAACTGGTTTACACGTCTTTCACTCGGGGTATATGTATATATATTCTCCTTTACACTAAGGACTCTCAACAAGGTCAAATCTCACTTAGGGATTTCCTATTTTCGTCTGCCCAGAATACCCCAGCATTCCTGTCACTCGGGGAAGTTCTAATAAACTCTTACTCGGATCAAATCAAGTCAATTCTCACTCGGAATTCTGTGACCTCGTTCACTCGGGGTATCATGGCCTTATCCACACGGAATAGGCTTATTAAGGGATTCTCATGTAACATCCTTCGATTATTTCTCCTACGAAAATAGTCTTTAATGAATATAACTTATTCAGAATTGACCCAACCCTTCTTCATTCAGAAGGGAGTCTCATATCTCACTTCACTCAGATTTACCTTACTCTCCCTTACTCGGAATCACGCAAGCTCTATTCATTCAGTAGAATGTAATGGTACTCAACTGGACGTTCGCCTACTACATTATTTACTGATCAAGATTAAACGCATAACATCATATATGTATATATATAATTAGTTTGCTCTTAATACCGAGAGAGTTCAATTCTAACATATTCAACAAAATATTATACTAAGAGCCGACCAAGGCTTAACAACACTATTTACACAGTATATACAATTATATACAAGTCCACTGTACAGTACGCCTCACAGGACTTGTGCTTCTCCATCATCCATCATTTCGAGAGACATCCACTAAAATATGGCCACAATAGGGGTGAGCTTTTACATATAAAATGACAGTTATTGACTCGGATTAGCCTATACATTCTTATTAGTACAATCTATCTATCTCAGTCAACGCTAATATCTACTGTCGTTTAATAAAGTATTCACGCAAGTCCACTGGTCAGATTATTCAAGTCATTCATGGTTATATAAAATTTTCTACCTTTCACAACAACATATACCTCAACCATATCATCAAGTTATACTTGGCATCAGCGTCAGTACACACGCATATTCAATCGGAATTCACTCAATTTAAATTAAGGCCATATAAACCATGATATTTTCAATAACATATACTCACATACATATCACATTAAGCTCATTCTCATTCATAAAGGAGCATGCATCAACTCAATCGGAATTCAATCGTATCATTCACGGATCATATGAATCGTGTTATTCTCTTTAACGATGCACGTACATATATGCATGCGGATCCGACTTAAACAATAATTTTCAGTTACAAATTCCCTTCCTGGCCTCTCGTCCATTAGCCCTTCCCGCGTGGTACTGGTCTCCCATTGACGTCTCAAGACTTAACTCTAGCTCCCTCGGCTACCACGGGCCCTCACAGGATCTAGCCAAGGATTTGTAGCTGGAAATCATCTCATTGGGGTTCCTGACCTTCCACGGGTCACCCCATTCCTATACATGCAACTTATGCATTTTATTAGCAGCATTCCCGATTATCAAGCACATTCCACGCAACCATTAGAATCATAACCGATCCAACATAGTATCTGCATTCACTCGTCAATCACACCAGCATACATAACAACTAAACAATTCATATTCTTAATACAACACTCCAGACAAGATCAACCCAACAGCCACACACATATATACTCTCGGTGTTAACAATGACAGGAACATACACCACATGTATTTATGTATAAACAACTATCAGAACTCAGCACAACAAACCCTGAACACATGCATGTAAGTGTGAAACTGCTAACAGGACTCTACTACCACACACACGGTATCCAAAGATTGACAGTCAGACATTTCACACAGTCATCATAATCATAATCACACACACATAGAGCAATACGTTCACCCGGTACCGTCCATAAACCATGCATTTGACATGCAAAGCGCCCCCTACCTACTGAAGGGACTCGAGAAGCTCCTTTGTTTCTCGACGTTTGGTCCGATGCTCTGTTTGCTTCGTCCACCACTCTCTCTTGTTCAGCCCCCCTCGAACACAGTCGCACACTTTAATCAGCTTGGGAACAGGAAGCTGTTCTTCTTCCACTCGAACGATTACTCCTCACCAACAGTGGGAATCTCGGGTTCTCCACAACACCACAATCGCGAAGTTACAAAAAACAGGGGACAGAGAAGAAGAAGAACGAAGAAGAACAAAGAAGGAGGAGAAGTAGGAGAAGATGGAAAGTCTTGAGGAAATTTGGAGTGAATGAGGAAGTGGTTAAGGGCTTCAGCCCATATACTCCTAGAAACGCGAAGAGTGAGTGAGGAACGCGGATCAGAGCCTGCTGCATGGTTACACGTCACAATCACTCAGTCCCGTCAGCAGTTAAGTTTTTAATTTATAATTAACCTCACTTAACATTTAATCTTAATCTAGCCCTTAATTAATACGCAGGATGTTACAGAATTCGCTTATTTTACTTCGCTTGTATCATTTTTATGATTCTATGTTATTCTGATAATAAAATTTTCTACGATGAGACTTGATGTTTTGTTATCAACAAATAAAGGGAGATTGTTGAGAAAAAGTTTGGTAAAATATATAAGCTTTAAGTACTCTCGGACCAGACCCCAGACTTTATGATTTGTTTACATAAATCATCAAGTATTTTTGATAAAAGAATATAGTCTTAACTACTCATAACATTTTCTTTTAGTAAGCAATTTTTAGGATATGAAGATCAAGTTGTAAAAACTAAAGGGGAGTGGATGTATGCTTTAAAAAGTCTGGTAGATCAACAAAAGTCTGATGGAAGCATCTTGTACAAAGAACTCTTCGTTAACGTTCAAAAATCTATTTTGGTGATGCTTCGAAAGAAATGATCATACTATATTTGTGTGCTTATCATCAAAGAACAAAAAGAACAAAATCAACATAAGCAGCAACTGTCAGCGTACCTACTCTTACAAACTCCGATCGTAAGTCAGAAACCTCACCAGGACATCTCTGAGAGTAACCCCTCGCTCAATCAAGAATACACTCACAAAAAGTTTTGTGCATGGAAATACATTAGAAATTATTTTTGTGAAAATATCGAAACATGATTCAAACCTCTATCAAGCTTGAATTCAACTTCGAGGTCTGATCTCCAGAAGCCTATGACAAAATACCTTCAAAGGATTTCCAACGTATATATCTCCTTTCAAGAAGCTTCAACGGTTATAACCTTCAAGCTTCTATAAATATCAAGAAAGTTTGAACATTCAAAGTGTAGAAAAATATGCGAGAAAAAAGTTCTTCAATTTATTATTCAATCTTAGTTTACTTTCTTGTAAAAGGACAAAGACCCTCATTATTCTCTAACTCTATTTCTAGCAGACTCTGGTCTTGTGTCAAAAATACTTAGTGTTGAATCTCAAAATTTGTCTATTATTTTTATACACTAAGTTCTTAGAACATCTTCTTTTTACTAATTGTGTAATTCTGGTAAGTTACCAGGACTAGTTTGAGTGTTGGGAAACTCTTTAGCCTGAATAGGCTTTCAAAATAATACTTGGGTTGAGCCACGAATGGCTTATTAAAAGAATACTTGGGTTGAACTAGAAGTGACTTGTTGAAAGAATACTTTCAGTACGAGTCTAGTGTTGATATTGTAAAGGAGTTTTCACAATAGTGGAAATCCTTCAAGTTGGAAGGGATTGAATGTAGCTTTTGTGTTGGAAGTGAACCAGTATAACTGTGTGTTTATTTCCTTCTTTTCTTTATCACTTGATTACTTACATTTGTCTTTGGTTCAAATTTTACTCAAAAAGAGTCTAAGATTTATTCAACCCCCTTCTAAATCTGACTCTGAACATCATATCTAACATAAGTCCTATAGTCACTAAGTCCATCCTTGGGCCAAGCATTGGCATAAAATTCTCTAACAATGTCTGGGTCAAATTTTAGGTGAGCATTTGCCAAGCGAAGCCAGTTCTTATCCTGCAAAACATTAATAAATTCATCATAGTTTACACTCTTTAATCCCACCCTATGCTCCAGAATAAAGCTCTACCTTTGGATTTCCTCAAAACACTTGGCCCGATCATTATCATGGAAGCGTGGGCCAGCAGCTGGGGAATCATCAGAAGTCCTAACACGTTTTCCTTTGTCCCTTCTTGCATATTCAGGAGTGACAGTAGCAACGGCTTTAGTCCTAGCCATCTTGCAATGAAAATTTAAAAACGAACATAGCAGAAAAGAGATAACCACCATTAAAAAGAAACAATCAATGTCACACCATACTAATTCTTGAAATGAAAATACAACATGAAACCAACAATTGGTCACATGTTCTGGTTCAGATGAAGCACAATTGCATAGCAATGTTTACAAGCAAGTCACAATGATAATTCAGTAAATAAGGAAACCATAATTGTAAATAATGCATAAACACAATATAGTATAGCAAGGGGATAACACAAAGTATATACTATAGTGCAATTCATGAGAAAATGAAATTGAGGCATTTGGTTCATTTAGGCATTTTAATAGATCAGTTGTAAGCAACACTTTATTTTGGAAAGCAAGAACATAGAAACACTTATAGTGTACTTAAAATAGCATCCATGAAAAGCATTTGTAACAAATTTGAAATAGAGAGAAGGGAAACAGAGGCTCTTAGCAACATGGCACAAAGAAAGTACAACCTTGCAAAAAGCCGTCACCATTCTTAGGCATACTCAATGAGAAGAGACAAACCAACATAGCCTTGCATTATGAATATAGAAGGGAAACTTACTTGGTTCAACAATTAAGAAGGAGAAATAGCAGAGAAAAGATCTTCAATGCACATTATACCATAAAAGGAAGCAATGGGGAGTGGGGAGAACATAGACATTCAGAGAGAATGCAAAAGATAATTCCCTTTCTAATTTTAAAATAGTCTTTTAAAACTAATTTAATGCGAGCTCGTTCAAGCGAGCTCTATATCGCTTAAACAAGAATATTCCAGAACCAACTTAAATGAGTTTCGCTTGAGCGAAAATACTCCAGAAACCAATTAAAACAAATTCGCTCAAGTGAGGTGAGACTCGCTTAAGCGAAAATCTTCCAGAATGCCCTTTTTCTTATCTCGTTGAGCGAGTGAAGACTCGCTTAGGCAAAAAATACATAGAATGAATAGATGTCATCCTTGATTGAGCGAGTAAAGCTTGCTTAGGCGAAAAATACATAGAATGAGCATATGTCATCCTCGCTTAAGCGAGGGAATTCAAAAATACTATAATTGTTCCCTCCTTAACATTCGTTTGGGCGAGTTTTTACTTGCTTGAGCGAAAACAAACACTAATTGCCATTAACACCACTCGCTTGAGCGAGCATATCACGCTTAACCGAAAAACACACATAATCAAATTAAGATTACCTCGCTTAAGCGAGAATCTCTTCCACTTAAGAACAAAATCCCTTAATAAAATTCTTAATCTTTTCGCTTGCGCGAGCTTTTACGCGCTTGAGCTCCCAACTCTGATGCAATTAATTCATACACGCTTGAGCAAGCTTTACTCGCTTAAGCGAAAAACTTCCAGAATCTAATTAAACTTTTCTTGCTTAAGCCAGTTGTGGCTGGCTTGAGCGAAAAATTCATAGAATGAAATAAACACATTTTCTCTTAAATGAGGAGTTCTCACTTGGGCAAAAAACATCCAAAATCTTAATAGTCATGTTTTGCTTGAGCTCGCTTGAGCGAATTTATCTCACATAGCACCAACTAATCATCAGGATTTCTATTATTATTACAATGGATGATTTGGCAAGTTCTTTCTATAGGCATACAAATGAGTTGAGATGTATGTTATTGATCCTGATTCTCCTTATAATTTTATTGATGATGTTCTTTTTCTGGGCTCTCAACAAAAATTATGAAACAGGATCAAATGACATAAACAAATTATTCAGTTATACACTAACTATTTCACATGCAACTGGGTTGATCAATTTGTTGTAGGTATCTTCATCAACACCAAGCACTCCAATAATAATGATAAAAAATAGAGCAAGAAATAGAAGGAACTAGATCTTGACACCAATCTTCTGTTATAAAATATTTTTCTTATTTATTTTGTGTCTTGTTCACACAAAAAATTCTAGTTTTATATATATATATACATTGCATGCCCTATTATTGATTTTAAGGATTTGTATAAGTAATAAATAATTACACCATCATTGTCCAATATTTCATGACATGTTTGTGAATAATTTTCTTGCATATTAACTCAATAAGTTAGTTATAAAGATCAAATTATATATGAATTGTGATAGACTGGCCATCCCCGGTGAGATTCTGAGATTCATTGGATGGACTACATTATTTTATCTTTCTTCTTGATTGACCCTTATTTATTAGTACTCTAGAACTTGACTTGTTTCTTCTTGATGTATTATGTTCCATATATACATGCTTTGATGTGATTAAGGCCATTTTTATTTTCTCCGCCCATTAGCCAAATGCCCTACCTTGTACATTTCTCATTGTTAACCACTTTGAGCCTATGAACATCCCTTATTTCTTGATTCAGCCACATGATTAGCCAATAATAAAAAAAAAACCATGATTACCCATGTTTAGGAATTGATTAAGAGTTTTGAAATTGTTATGGATAAAGGTTCTTGATGATTATAGAAGTGCAACTAAGTTTATGTATATTATTCGGTCTCTCCTAATGAACTTATTTCATTGTTCAAAGAAAAAGTAAAAAAAAGTAAAGAAAGAGACATAAAAAAAGAGAGAAATGCTAAAAAAATGATGAATATATATATCAAAATAATCAAGAGGATTTACTCTCGTATTTTATCCTCTATTATGTTTCATTTTGTAGAGTATTGAGTTTTAAAATGTATTTCTACAATCACTAGCTCTCGTTCTCCATTGCTTTTTTTCATCTCTAAACTTAGTCATACCATTTCATGTAATCCACCCTATCACCTTGGCCGCATTACAACCTCAATAAAGCCTTTTTTTGATCTTTGCATGCATATGTGTTCAATTATTAAAATTAGAAATTTGTCAAGCATATGGAAGTGCTAACTTATTTAGGTAATTTTTGAGAGTATACACAAGTCTAAATAGCTGATATACAGAGTGTTAAGAGAATATCTATCATCTTTTATTTACTTTTTGATTTAATCACTCAATTTGTGTAGTTAGCATGTAATGTATTTTATTCACATTTATCATGACTTCTTGATGTAAAGAATATATTACTTATTATTTTAGATTCAAAGAATTCAGTAGAAGGGGAGTAAATATTTTTTTTCTTATTTTAGTTTTTCTGGTTTTGCCCTGAAGCGCAAAAGCTTAAGCGTGAGGGAATTTGATAAATTAATTTTAATACACTTACCATACTTTTACACTCGAAATTTATTATATATTTAATATGTGTAATGATAATCTTTTAATTGAGTTTTATAATATTTAGTTTAATTAAAGTATTATGAATATATTTTTCTAATTTTTGTATTTTAAATATATCTTAAGTGTCTTTCCTTGTTTATGTCATAACTTGAACTTTAGTGATTCAATTGGGTTGATCTTGGGGTCCATGGCTAGAACAAAAATCCATATTATGATGATAAAATTTGAGAGTCTTGTATCTAAAAATAATGAAGAAATAGATCTTGAACAAAATAAATTCGCATTTGTCTCACTAGCATTGACATAGTTCACTACTTTACACATATCTCAAGCTTTAGATGTCCAAATGACATGATATTTGTGCCAAATTCTTAATAAGACAAATATCTATAACTTTCATGTTGAAGGTTTAGTGCAATTATGACATCTAAGGGGCCATATTCAACTTCCAAGATGAAAAATGTTAAGAGGGGGATGAATCTCAACACCTACCATTGTTTTCCTTTGAATTTAATCACAAGCACACCAATATTGAAAAAAAATGCCTCAATGGTCAACACATGAATGTATAGTGCTCTAATAATTTGTCTATAAATCGATGTTTGAAGTTGTAAGGAGTACACAAAAGATATACAATATAATAATGTCCAAGTTTCCAATACATTTTTATGTCTTTACTTTAGCTTCTTAAGGTTTTGTTCTTCCTTCACTTGCCTTCTTTCCTTGATCTATATTCTTTCATTTTTCTTTCTTAATATGAGGTAAAGTTAATTTCACCCTTTATTATTTACTTGCTTAATCAAAGTCTTTGTTTAAGATCATCATTGCTATGAAAGCTCAATCCTTTTTAAATCAATGTTAGCTTTGAGCTTACTCTTAATGTTTTAATTAAAGACAATTAATTTTCTTTGTTTCTCAAATACTTATGATAGTAAATTTTTTAAATGTATAACTGATTGATATATAATTAAATATGTTTTTAATTAGTTAACCAATAATCCATTTGAGATAAAGATTAATTTACTAAATAAGAGATTTCTATTTAATTTCTTAACTTAACCAAATGATAATTTTAAAATCATTTCGATCATAATAAGAATATATCGATTGATTATTTTTATTAGTTCATTAATTCAATTGTAGATGATTTTCTAAAACATAATATATGAATCATTTAGGGATTCCAAGTGATTCAAAATTGAGAAATTAATTAAACTTAATCATATTTGTAATCAATGATTAACTAACTAAAGATTAACTAATTCCTTGGATTGATTGCTTTTAAATATGATTTATCATCTTTCCAAAGTTTACTTTTTGCTTATCATATAGTTATTTTATTTTTCATTCCAAATCTAACTACAAACCCCCTTGTTATAAAAAAATTGAGTGTAACTAATTTGATTAAGGTCCTCGAGAAATGACAAGGTTGCTTACGTTATACTATATTAATTTGACCTGACAAATAGCATGTCAAATTCAAAAATTAATAAACAAAGCAAAAGGGCACTTGAACCTTACATGAGTCCTATAAAAAAGGAAACTATGCACAGAGCCTATCCCAACACCAGGCGCTACAAAAAGTAATTATTTTTTTGAGATGGCAAGAGGGAAGAAGGACAATCACTCTGGTCGACATTTTGATCATCATTTATCTCGGTACAACCAGGAGAATTAATGCTCAAATTTGCTCTTCATTGTCTAACAGTGGGGTGGAGCGGAACAACTCATCTACTAGTTCTTACTCTTCCTCATTAACCTCAACCACCAATTTACCCTCGAAGAAACCAATTCACCCTCGACGAAACTTGTTACAAAAACCAATTCTGTTAAGGTTAAACGAGAGACATAGTTACAATGTATTAGCTGGCGAACCGTGTGGCTAAAGGACTCCACTGTGACATGCCCAAACAGATGCATGTTGATCTTGTAAGTGGAATCCTTGTCTTTTAAATATTTTTGTAGTCCCTTCTTTTTAGTTTCTAGATGTGCTTTTTCTTTTCTCAAGCACTTCATCTCGACTTGAAGCCGCTTCCCTTCTTCCTCTACCTCTTCCTCCCCTGTCTTTAATTTATCTATCATTGTCTCCAACTTGATATTCTTCTCATTCAATTCCTTGAGACGACAGTGGATCTTGCCCTGATCATCCAACACTTGGGCATTCTTTTGGTGGAGGCGATCAATCCCCACCATAAAACCATCAACAACAAAAGAATAAAGGATGGAAAGGCTCTTCATAGCATACCACATCGCCACATTGAAGGCATAATCCAGATTTTTAATGTTCAATTTAAGATGAAAGGGAAAGTCATTTCCTTGGGGTGCTAATTCATTAGGTTCTAATAGATGAAGTTAGTCCTTAACACTCTCCATGTTGAAAGGGAAGACTAGGGTCTTAGGTTCAACCCAACCTACACTGTCGTTCTCTGTAATCGGGGTTGCCACACCTTTCCCTTTGTCTTGCTGGGTGTGTTGTTCTGTATTCCTCTTCTTTCGGGACCCATCTGTTCTGTATTAACCACCCTCGTTATTCTCCAGAGCTGATCATGCCCAGTCCTACCCATGCTCTTTGTAAAAACAAACAACACAAAAAAACAATATCGTCCATAAAATTTTGACTTGTTTACAATGTAAGTATATTTACCCATAACAACCAAGTACTTAATCTTTTTCTCCACTAGACCAAGCAAAGCTCGACACTTTAAGGGACCAACCTTGGATATCTCATGCAGAGCGTCAACCACTAAGGGAGATCCATCGCTCAGTTTTTATCCTCCATTATATATGCCCCACTCTCTAGCGGGAAGTGATGGTGAGTCCACCCAATGTAGAACTTTGGAGAGTCATCCAAGTTCTTCCAAAACACCGAACAATCTGGCTTCACGCAACTTTAAAAACGATTGGCTAAGGAAACTTTGAATGCCTCAAAATTGACGATGTCGTTTTGACACTGTAAGTTAACAAATGTCAGGCCTCCAACAATGTTGCCTCACCTTACGACCCAAGCGTAGTGGAAGAACATTGCTACAGCTAGAGTGAACCCAAGATGATTGACAGGGAACTCCAAGGCCATTATTAAACCTCACCCATTTAGATGGAGTTAGCTAAGGTAGTGTCCAAAAATCACAACACCCCATCTCAAAATCATTTAGCGGGAACTTATGAACAAAATTTTGTACATATACAAATATCGATCCCTAAGAGTATGACAAATCCATCCTTTATTAACGACACCACTAGGGTAAAATGATCCTTGTATTTGTTTGAAGACCATATTCTCTCAACCTTAAGCCAGACCCCGTCATGTGCTTTTACATTCCAACTACAAACTTAGAGCTACAAACCGAGAGGACCTCACGATAGACTTAAAAGTAAGGATTTTTCACCTTTCAAGCCAGCTAATCGAGCTGTATATTATCATGTTAGAATCCACTAAACCCGTCACCACATGGTGACTCTCCACCTTAGACTTATATCGACCATATTTTGCACTACATGGTTCAAAAAGGGAACACACTTGATAAAAAATGTCGTCAGTAAGATAGAACAAGATGTTGGCGCCTAATTCCCGGGAGTGAGACAACCTAGTCATAAGTAACCTCATTATTTATGGTAAAAAAAAATTTAACAAGACCGATTTAGAGGAAAACGTCATCTCTAGGGAACAATGTTGCCCTTCCCTTTGAGATTCCACCATCCAAGAAGATGAAGTCACCCTAGCAATTAAGGACCTCGACATGGCCAACATCACATAGGCACTTAATAACTTTGACCAAATTGACAAACTTTCTTATTATACGTAAATTAGGTAAAAATTTTTTATTTAAAACATAAATAACATTAATAAAAGTATTATTAGAAGAAACACAATTAATACTCTTGAAATTGTAAATAACAAATAAATAAAAATAAAATGTCTTTAACTAATTTTTTTTGTAAGAACTATGTTAATAATATACACTCACTCTTTTTATTCAATCCCATTCAGAGTGAGCACGAGTTTTTTTTTTATTTTTGATTTTTTGAAACAAATTTGAAAACAAAATTTTTAAAAAATTTTCTTAGAATATTCTTAATACTATTTATTACATAAAAATTAATTATCTTAACAAATATATAAAAAATATATATAGTTAGACAAATATTTAATGGTATTATAAAAGTTAATTTTACTTATATTTTTTTAAAAAAATCCACCATTTTTAAACTACAACGTATTTTGAGAATGATAATAATGTCTTTTAAGAATGATAACTCTCTGCTGGCGGTCTCCCCCTCAATATCCACTTAAATTGCAACATCAGCAGATACAAGACGTTGAGTTATTATTTGGCTGTATGATTAGGCACTGAGGCCTGTCTGTACAATGTAAGTGTTATGTTAACAGGAAAAAGAAAACCAAAAAATAATAGCTCAGATACAAATTTAGTGCACAAAACTCGCAGTAATCCTCTGGAATAATTAACGAATTAATGTACATCTATGAACAAAACCCCGAGTTTTATCACCCTGAAATGTGAAGCATGAAAAACCTGCTTCCAGGAATCTAATTGCTGTCTGGTGCTGGTGGTAGATGACCATTCCAGTATGAAACAAGTCAACATATGCTTTTTATATTCATGTTAAGCCGGGGTTCTCACCTCTTATCTCACAGCCACGACTACTTGGTGGGGATCTACCCGAAACAACTAAAGGAAGAGAGCGACACGATGATCATGTAAGCAGTATTAGCAATTAAACATTACTCCAAATATGTTGTCAGCGTATGCACCTGTAAAAGATAAGGGTGGGATATGCCCATAAGAAATTAGTTTCCAAAAAGAAACATCATAGTACATTTTGGATTTTCTTACTAATTACAATCATCGAATACTGAACTGGATTATTCATATTCATATTATGTAGAGACAAAACAGAAATTGAGAAAGAAAAAATTACGACATTGCGCAAGGGGGTATGACCAAAAGAAAGAATGGCACCTATTTTAAACAGCGGCTGATTTCAATAGATAAGTTTAAATTGCTACGACTCCAGAGAAAGGTTAGAAAAATTATACATCCAACAACAAACTGACAACTATATTGAAATGGATTTGCAGTTATTTGACAGCAACTACATATCCTAAAGAAAAACTACTAGTTTTAAGATAAAACTTGCATCATAACTAGCACATAGGTGTCACCTCGGTTTTTCCAGTTTAATTAAACAAATTTGAGCTCTACTAACTATTTTTTTAACTGCATACTAAGAAATGCAACTAATTATAATATTAATTTTCATGAAACAATTATTTATTTTTCTCCTTTATCCTTATCTCTCTATTATTACTCTTAATATTTCTTTCACTCTTAAAATTAAGATAAGGACATCATTGAAAAATATCAAATAATTTTCTTTTAAAACTTTAAATGAACCTGTTAGAATATTGTAATTATAATAAATTATAATTAGGATTAATTGTATTTGTTTGTCATGATTCTACATTTATTGTATCATCATTATAAACACATTTTGTTGTGTGTTTAAACACAGAATTCATCCAATACTTCTCGATTCTCTTTACTCATCATTGATTCTATGTGATGTCTGGGGACACGGTTCAGATTCTTGGAATGGTTGTGTCATTATTGTTTATGCAGCCTAGGGTTTCATGTAAATGTGGCGTAAAAAAAAAAGAAAATTAGGGATGGAGAGAGAACGTCGAGGGGGGAACAGAGAGAAGGGTAAGGGAAGGTGACACGGGGATCAAATATGTCATCTGACACTGTTGATGTCAAATTCCGTTACCGCATTAGCGCTTAACAGAGCATGCCTACCAGCAGAGACCAAAAACAAACGATCAAAACTGTCTAGGGACTAATAACAAAATTTTTTTTATAAACTAATTACAAATTTGTATAACTTTTCAAAGACTAAAAGCTTAATTAAGCCATAATTTTATATACAATATTTCTTTTTACAATTTAAGTTTTTAATTTATAATAAAATAAACTAAAGAGTTCAAAATTGTTTAGATATTAAGATAAATCTAGTATTGATTAAAAATATAATCAATATACACCTTATAAGATTTAAGTCACAATAAACTAGCTTTTGGATGGAACTAAGTTCACCATTTTCTAATATTGTATCAAAACCTAACCAGTCATGTTGGGTCACCCACAAATGTACAACCCTGCAAACTTCACATTCAAGATGTACATTAGGCATGAGAGGGGTGTTAAAAATTGAAATATCATATCAGCTAAAAACATGGTTAGTAAACACTTTATAACAGACCCTTTATAAGGCTTGAGACAACCCTTAACTTAGGTTGAGTTAAACCCACTATTTTTTAATACAAACTATAACACATAAATTCAATTTAAAATACATTTTTCGTGCAAATAATTCACTTGACCAACAGTGAATTTAGGAAGTTAATTTGAAACTGAGACTGCTTATTTAAAAGTCCAATGTGATTAATTAACATCACAACTGGGGTCCGCAGCATCATTGCGATCAATTTAGAACAGTACAGTAGTACCTAGTAATACTTAATCTTTTTTATAAGATCCAATGCCCAATAAAAAATCTAGTTATTTTAAATAAATGAATTAAATTTATCAATTATTTTTATGCTTTCAAAATTACTTTTAATATAAATGAAGAGTGGGGAGTGTGTTTCTCATACTCCATTGATATTAAAAGAGTTTAGTAAGGATATATGTTGTTAAAAAAATGAATGAATATAGTAAAATAATTGCAAGATAAATTTCGTAGAATACCGATTGAACATTTCTACAAATTTCTTCACTTAAAACACTGTCAGCTCCTAAACAGTAAATTCTATTCATATATATAAAAAATTAAACCAAAGTATGCATCTTTGCAATATTGTTCACAAGAAGCCAACAGTAGTATTTCAAAGGATAGTTTGTTACCTTTAAAAGCTTTCCTCAACAATCATACTATACATATATTTTTCTAAAAAACAACTTTCATGTATTATTTGAAAACTTATACAAATTTCTATATATTTCCCTTTCTACATCTTAACCACAGAAAAAAATTACTCACCATTCGTAATTGCAGTGAGGAATAATGGGACATTGACATATTGTTAATCATCAATAACTGAAGTGAATAGGAGGTAGTTCATTGGGATTTTTATAAACCATTAAGCAATCAAGCACAAATCCTAGTATTGGAGAAGAATAAAAAACTAGTCATAATGAGTGAGTAATGACAATGTTGTACCTGGAACAGGCATCACGGGGCAGCTCTAACAGTTAAAATTCCAAATGGACTTTCTTCTGAATGCTACTGTGACCTTTTCTGCTACGTCAGTTTTGATTTTGTACTTCTGCTGTGGCTAGTTTTACGAAGCTGAGGATTTTCTATTGAATATACCAAGAGGCTTCCATCTTTTGTGCCAGCTAAGAAGCATTCTTCTGGGGTAACTGCTAGAGATGTCATAATCTTTCCAACTCCTTGGTACTTCTTAACAACTTCAAGGGTGTTCATGGAGCGAACAACAATCTGTCCATGGTCACCTGCACCTACCAAAAACTCACCACATCTGCTTAATTGAACAGCATTAAGGCGCCCATTGGATTCAGATGCAGCAAGATGTTTTCCATTAATTGAATACAGATGCAAACTTAGATCATCATCAGCATAAATCACAATCTGACCACGCTGAGAGACAACTAGCTTTGTTATTGGACTGCCTGATGGATGCTGTAAGGATCTAACATAGCGACCTTTTCGCAGGGTGTGGAACACACAAGTTCCATCTTTTGATCCACTAATTATAATATCTAGCTCATGACTAACATATAAGCAAGTTATGATATCATCATGCCCACAAAGGATATGACATGGAGTTTCAATTATGACATAGTTCTTACGGGGTAACTCAGATTGGCTGTTACGATTTCTCTTTTCAACGACTTTACCACGAAAAACTTCCCAAACCATTACTGTTGTATCATAACTTCCAGTTGCAAGGATACTTCCATCAGATGTAACTGCAGCACAGATACCATTCTCAAGTCAGACCGGAACAGAATATTTAAGGTTGAATATCACAATGTAAATTAAAGCTCACTAGAGTGGAGTTTGTCAAATAAATATATATGAAAAAGAGCAAACACTCAAATTGGTCATTGGAGATAGAGAGACCACCAATTAGGTCCTTAAAAAATAATAGTCACCAAATAAGTCCAGAAGATTGGTTTGACCACTACATTAGTCATTAGATCCTTTCTTAAGGATTATTTTAACCTCTAACAAAGGGCTTAGTGATCAATATGGTAGGTACATTAATATTTGGAGGACTTATTCGGTTACTTTTAAGGGGCCTAGTTGGTGGCAACCCTATGTTTCGAGGACTAATTTGGGTATTGATGCTATGAAAATATTAGTACTACTACTAGTAATAGTTACTTTCATAGATACAAAATGTGCAATTCAATAATTCAACCAACAGCTAAGAAAACATGCAAAAATAGAATGATTATATTGAAATTATGGAAGAAATTAAATATATAATTCTTAGATGTGTTGTGATGTGGTACAAAAGACAGAATACTAACCCCAATTTATAATCCTAGATTCCTATCTAAATATGGAAATAAATCATGAGATTATAAAACAATATAGAAACTAAACACAACATACACTAAATTAATAAGATACAATGAAGATATTTTTGGATATATTTCAAATATTCTCAACAATGATCAAAACAATTACACACTTAGGGCTTAATGGGCCAGAAAAATCTTCATATCACTTCATTGAGTAGGAATGATGACAGAAAAAACTGAATTTAAGGAATGCATGCCCTTCTTTGACAAACAAGACACTGCATTCAAGTAATGGTATATTATTTAGTTATCATTCTTAGGAATTGTTTCCGAACCATTAAACATACCTGCAACACAGCTCACCACATCCTTATGCTGTCGGATACTCTGCACCATTCTGCCATCGCTTAATGATATGACCTGAAAACTATTTTCCCAATTGCCACATGATATTAAGAAATTCTCGGAGGGAGTCTGCATTGTTGCAAAACATTGAGCTCCAAGTTCAACATGTTCAGGCACAGGAATCCCAATTTTACGCGGAGAAAGTATGTCAGAACCAACTCCAAAGAATGGATCCTGTAGAAGTTGTTGTTTCATTATTCATGAAACCAAACATAAATCTTATCAAATGTAAAAAACACTAAATAACATGAAACAATCCCATGTATAGCAGCTGAATAGTGAAACCAAACCTAACCTGGGAACCAGAAAATGTAAAATTTCCACCAGACTGCAATTGAGTTGTCAACCATGTCTTAACAGACAAATTGAGACCCTCGTCCACAAGGACGACATTTGAATCCATCAGACCAACATACAGTATAGCAGCTGAATAGTAACTGGTATTACAGACAATAGAGGTCAAACTGATAGAGTCAGGAGCAAAGTACAAAGGATGGGCAATTGGAATAGGTGGCCCTCTTCTTGGGTGTTTCTTACGAAATATCTGGATTGGAGTCTGACCAAAGTTGGCTATTTGATCTTCAATAGCAGCCCTTTGCAAATCATCTTCCATTGTTTCCAGATCAACAGCACCTTCATAAGTCAAGTAGTAGAAAATGTTTGCTGCCTACAATAAAAATGTTTAAAATTTTAACAACTCAACTAACCTGAAGACTTTAGAAGTTTAGCTAATTCTAATTTGCATGAATTCTCAGAGACAGAAAATAATGAGATCTCCAGGTATACCTCTACAGCAGGTTTTCCACGTTGCTTGTAACCAAATACCAAATCTATCCAGTGATGAAGATTTGAACTAACATATTCACTTTCAAGGGCCTCCCGGTTTCTCCTAATGAATTCTTCAGGTGAACCCTGTGCAAATAATTTATGACCAAGTTCTAGAATTAGTTATTGAAAGGAAATTTTGGTTGACATGTTCTACTTCATGTAAATATTTCAAACTCGTTATGATAAAATTTTAACAGAAATTTGCACTAAACAGGGTTAGTTGTAGCCTCATCTTGTAGTGTGAGAAGAGAGTAAAAGAAGAAAGATTTAAATGTAAAAAATAAATTTTTTATTGGGAAAATATACAATTTAGTCCACAACAGATGTTTCTCAAGTTGCTTTAGCACCCCAAGGCTTCCATCTGTATAAATCAGTCCTTAAGGAATGAACTTGTACACAAGTCAACTACTCCAGAGTGGTGAACTTGTTAATAAGTTTGACAACTTTAGGGACTAATTTGTGAAGACACAAACTTTTGGAAACAATGCAACACAAGGGGAGGGGAATCATCAAGATAGATTTGTATAATTGATAAAATTCAAGTCATATAAACACGTTTCGATCCCAAATAGAACAGTTCATATCTAGTTTTAGGAAATTCATGTACCTTAGCCCAGGGAGGGAGGCAAACATCCCCAATAGGTTCACCATCCTGTCTGACTCCAAGATGATAAAAGTTTGAATTGACAAGAAACTCAGGTATGTAAAAGAACTCGGGTATTAATTCCTTCACATCACTGGTATTTGTAAGGCAATTTCTGTATGTGCCCTCAATGCTTTGAAAAAGACGGTCAGCATGATCAAATTTGCCACCCTGACAACACAAAACAGGTTAAATACATTTTTAATTCCTATAACTAATTTTATTTTTGTCCCTCAATTCTTTTTGCTGATTTTAAATGTTAAAACTTTTGAAAATGGTCCCAATCACCACATATTGTTCTTATACTATAATAAACATAGGTTTGTGAAGCCAATTTCAGCTGTTATACTCTTAGAAAATGGATCACGCATAGCCCACTCAAGGAAACTAGCTCATGAAATGCGGATTGCCTCAAGCCTTAAAAGGAGCATTAAGGAAATAATTGTAGTCAATGTGGGATATATCTTGACACACACCCCCTCAAGCTCAAAACTAGATATTAAATTTAGATATTGGGTCTAACTTAATCCTAAAAGTTAACTCCTAAGATGAAAATTACCCGTATATACTTTTAAATTTGGATATCAACAAACACCTTATATAATTTTAATTGACATATCTCTAGACAATAAGAGACTTTCAACACACATTCTCACACTTAAAAATGGAGTGTGGACAAATATGGGTGGCCTGTGGGACTTATAACACCCCCTCACACTTAGGAATGAAGCATGGACAAATACGGATTGACCCAATAACAGATCTAGGATAGATTTTGATATCATGTTAAGTTTGGATATCAAGTCTAACTCAATTCTAAAAGTTAACTTATAGGATGAGAATTACTCTCACATATATTTTTAATTGATCATATCTATAGATAATGTGAGACTTTCAACACTAGACATCCGGTGCTAAGGTTGTAATAGTTGAGAGATTTTTAGAGAGTAATTTAGGCTATATAGTTGTGGAAAAATGCTTGAGGTGAATAAAGAACACCCAACAACTCGATATATATATATATATATACAAGTTGGGGAATAAATTCATTGTATGATTACAAGAAAACAACAGATGGGGGCATGTACCTAACTACTCCCAAAAGCTAGTTCCATGAAATGAGAACTGCTTTAAGCTTAGTAAGAAGTATTCAGATCATATTCCTAATCCTAACCAATGTGAGACACCGTAACATACACCAGACTAATTCCCTATCCTTACCCAGATTAAATAATGAATACTTTCCGATGAAAGACTTTAGTGCCACATGATACCAACTGTAATTGTTGAAGACCAATTCTGTCTAAAATTTAAGCTAAAGAGTGGAGATTGGAGAATCATGAATGATTTAATATTTCTAATCTAGCTACATGTCCCCCTACAGAATTGTGCTTGACGTATCGACAAGATTATGCACTTTACATTTAGCTGAAATTTTATATAATCATGAAGAACGAGAGTGGAAATGATTGAATTACTAACTGTAGAATGTTTGGATTATCTTTTGCACACCCAAAGTCCATGGGGTTGAGGTGTCCAAAATTAGTGTCACCACAAAGAATAATTAGGCAAAGGAGTAAATGTATAAATTCGTCGTCAAAAATAAAAAAGATTATCAACTAGATCCATCAAAGATGATAGCCACCAACTGTCTTTCAAGGATAGAACTGGCCACCAAGTTAGTTCTTCTGAAGGACTTAGTTGGTGGTATCTTATCCTTACAGGACCAATTTTTTATTTTACACTAGTGATCAAATAAATCTAAGAGGACTTATTTGGTGCTCATCATCTTTGAATGACCTAGTTGCTAATCATCCTATTTTTCCAAACCAATTTGACTATCTACACTTGGAAAAATATGGCTGACAAACATGATTTCAGGTCCCAAGCCATTGTTTGACTGAAAGAGAAGGTCAAACCATGCTCTTCAAATCATAAGCCAAGCATCATGTTAGTCATAAAAACCTATAATTTTATCATGTCAAATACTTTATTTTCTTCTTAGAGGTTTAGTTTAGTCTTTAGAAAGCTATTTGTTCACTTGTTAGATTAAAACAGGGAGTCTGGTATTCTTAGTATAAATGGAGTTTGTACTTCACCTTTTGCACCATATAATATATTATATCAATTTAATATCCTATAATTCTGGGTTTCTGTTTTGTCTCTTTCTCCTTCCATACCCAAACATTATATTTTTAACAACATTATCTTTGATACGAAAATATTCACCAAAAATAGGGGGAAAAGGAAAATAGTTTATCTGTACCTTTTAAGAAACTAATCACATTACATTTATTGCAAAACATTTCATGCTAGACTAATAATAGTAGGAACTAGGAACACCATAATCGCCATCTAATTTAACATTTACCATAAAATACAAATTGGGTAATAAATTTTTAAAATATAGTGTCAATCGTAATACCTGCAGATTACGGTGAAGAGAGGTAAAGGGCTCTAATCTAAGAAGGTAATAAAGCACAATGCCCATACTTGAGTAATGGGATCCATAATAGAAACTGCGCCAATAGAGAAATGCCATTACATCAGAGAAAGTTATCTATACAAGGATCTATCTCTATGTGTGACAAATAAAGGATCCTAAATCAGTCGTAATAATTACCTGGGGATATCAGGGTCACAAAAGTTCCGGTATCTATCTTCAAACACCTATATATATATATAAAAAAAAAAATACACTAAGAAGGCTAATTAATAATAATCAAAAGACCATTCCATCCATATTTTTAAATAATAGAACTAACTTACCTCAAATCGTTTAGTATCAAGTGCACCAACAGGCTTCGACAGATCTCGAAATGTAGATGATTTGTTAAAATCAAGAACCTCTGAGGAGTAGTCGGCCAAGACCCAAGGAAAAACAGGATACTGGGTCAAATCATTGTAAGATCTTCCAGCAAGCGTATTGAGAATCATTAAATATTCAAAGTTTGTTATATCCCTTCTCTTCCAGCTTTCTCTGACACTTTCTGCCATTTCTTGTGCTACTCGCCGATCAACAAAATTAATTGTTCCACTCTTATCCCTTCCACTTCCTTTGGAAAATGAATATTCATTTCTTGTAGTAACTATCAAGTTTCCTATATCTTTTGCATCCTTCTGCGATGCGAAGTTTAAAAACACTGGGGCAACTGAATCACTAAAGAAAATCTCTATGGCCGTATATCTGAGCAAATACCGTGTCCAGTGAACAGCTTTTATCTGAAATGATATTCAGACAAAGAAACACCCATAAGAATGAAAAAAGATAAATAAAAATAGATACCAATCTGTAAGAAAAAAACTTGTGAAGAAAACAAAAACAGTAAACTAGCCTTGGCCATGCTCCATCTTCGGTGGCGTTTTACACACCTCATAAGTTTAGTAGACCCATTTCCATTTACTAACTCTATGTTACCATCAGTAATTCCCTTTTGAGGGTCCATACCAGATATAAACCACTTCAACGGTCTTTGTTTTCTATCGGACTTGGTCAGATCAGAATTAATTGAAGTATCAAAGTTTCTAAATACAGATGATCTACCAGTACCCTCTACCAAGAATTCAGCAAAGAAATGCAGAACATTTTTCATGACTGCCAAATGACCAGCTAATTTTCTCTTTGCGGTCACAAGAACACAAGGAATTGACACAAGCACCTGAAAAAGGATATGAAGCACATCAGCAGTACAGTTATAGGCTCCCCTTAGTTACCCAAAGACCATATTCCTTGATACCACATACCTCACTAGCTTCTGTTTCAGGTGGAGAGGGAGTATCTTTTCGTTCTTGCACAGTATCCTTTCTGTCACTGGTATCCTTTATTGGATCTGAGGATTGGCAGTCAGAATGATCAGTGGGAAGTGGTGTCTTCTGTTCATTTATTTCAGTATTGGTTTCACTGATGTCCAAGTTTCCCTCATCAGTTATTCTTCTTATTCCTTTCAGCAAGAGCTGCTTCATTTGTTCAGGTATATTACCCACAAAAGCAGGGTTACTTTCATTAATAGGAGTAACAACCCCACTACCAATGGCAGAAAGAGGATTACACAGATTTTCATCAAAATGGTAATTTTGCCTCAGTTTTGGCCTGCGTCGCCATGTGTCTTCTGTCTTATCAAGTTTCCAGTGTGTTACAACAGAATTTGGAAAAGGGTTAGTAGACCACGGACCTCTCTCATCAATTAACGAGCGAAACATGTGTATCCATTTTTCCTGTAAGAACAACCCAAGTTGTTAACATACTAATATTATATTTAACATCTTTTATTAGCAGACAAACAGGGTTAACAAAATATATAAATAAACAGAATAATAAACAATAAAGGATGTCTTGCATACAGCAACATTTTGCTGCTGCTCCTCATAAGTAAGCTGGAATTCAGCTCTTCTGCTATCATTTGAAGCAAGAACAGAGTTCAGACTACTCTGTATATCTTCTTCAAAAGCTTTCTTACTACTAGATTCTGCCAAGGAGTTTTCATCTATTCTAGAATGAAGTTCCTGTATCTGTTGGGCGCGATCCACTTTAGATGTCTTCATATACTTAGCCTCATCACTGACCTGAAAAGTGAAAGACAACAGTTAAACATGAAAAACAGCACTGACAGACAAAAACAACTGTAGCTATGGCAAAAACTGTGTGTAAATGTAATTACAATTTACAACAAAAACGTGTGTTCAACAATAGGCAACTAGGCAATTCATATAAATTCTAATTCATATTTAATATGCATCCATGATTGTTCATATAGAATGGGAACAGCATAGCAGAGAATGAAACAAATAATTTGAACAATCAACTAGGTTAACAAATATGAACACACTTTAACCGTTGTTTGACAAAAGGTTTTGCAGCACATTTCATTTCCTGAAATGATCTTAATTCTTAACCTGCTTTATACAACTGACAGTCATCAAATAACTTCAATCTTGGGCTGTGATAGCATGGTCTCACATGCTAACTTCATATAGGATCAGTTTCTAATAATCCCTGATTGAAATTTTACACTAATCCAAGTTAATTTTAACCATAGATTAGAATACAGATGTCTTCAAAGTTAACATATAACATATTTCAAATAATTGGAAATATCAAACATTTGATCATCAGCTAAGTGCATGTTAAGTTTAACTTATTTTTAGGAAATAGTTGCATATTTTCATCAGTTTTATGAAAGAGCTTTTAATGGGTCCTGTTAACCAGTGCTCTAAAGGAATTGTTTAAGGAAGTAAAAAAAGAAAATTTTTATTGAAAATTATTCGACAATCGCTTAGAAATCAAGATGGGTTGGTTTTAATGATGTTTTTGAATAAAAACTTTTCACTTCTGTTTCCTTAATCAGTACCCGTAGGGAACTTGTTAGCATTTTCCTTCAAAAGTTATACAATTATTTTCCTTGAGAAAAGATATTCCAAACTTGCTGTTAGATTAAATTCTCCCAATGGTATTGGATTTGGACTCCCCCCCCCCCCACACAAAAAAAAAAACGCATATTCAACAATATAATTTCAAACATACGGCTGCTAGAACTCGATCCTTCTGAATTAAATTCTGTATGGACCCTGTATCTTTTGAATTGTTGCTAGAATCCAAGCCATCATCTCGGCTCACAATGCTAGTAGCGAGCATTGATTTTCCAATATTTACAGTTTCCCGTACCAAATGTGACAAAAGATGAAAACGAGCACCATCATCCAACATTCCATACTGTGATCTAACAAAAAGCAGAGCCCTACCAACATCCAAACCAAAAGTTAGTTTCAGACTAACGTCAAAACTTGAGAAGGACTAAATACTTGTTTCAGTTGTTTGTTGTAGATTTTGGAGGCTGCATAAACAGCTCCCGTGGCACTTTTTTGTTAGCAGTAAATATCTCCTGTGGCTGCATAAACATGCTTTGATGGGGAAAAACTCAAAGCTATATAATCGATGATGAATAAACTTTCAAATTTATAAACTTGCTCTTGTACATTCAGTAGACATATTACCAGATAATAAGTTGCAGCCTGCTCTTGCTTTGCTCATCATCAGCACTTAAAAGGCTAGGTAAAAGTGAGGTGAACTGTTGGACACACCGAGATGCCCTTTCAAGAGAAGATTTACACAGATACAGAATAAGAAGACGATAAATAATTCTAGGACACCTCTCTCCACGTAAAACCATAGCTTTATCAACATTTTTGTTAGGTTTTGCAGTCAAAGCAGTACCAATCCCTCCTGATACAACAACTGCAGCCACTTCAGCAGCAGGAATGTTTAATGACTCAACTAAACCGCGTGCCCTTTGACCCAGAGACGGTCCTGCAAATGACGATGATTTGGGTAACACATTACTGGGTCCTTTACCATTCATCTTGCTAATAACAACCCACAATTTGTCAAACAGATTCCACCACTTCTCATCAATTGTATCATTGCTTGGCATTGGCTGATTAGAATTATGTGGTTTTCTGAAAGGGTACAAGACCAAATTGTAAATGGAGTTATCACAAGCATCAACATAGATTTCATTGGTGTAAATAGTAGCTAGCATACAGCGAAATTCAGCATTTTCATACCTAGATGCCTGTGCATTATCTTCATCTATCAATACTTCTTTTAAGGCAGAACTATACTCTTTGTAACATTCCATTTCCAAATCAACATGAAAATCGAAGTCGCTTCCAAGGAACTGTAAGAAAACAAATATCATGACATCAAAATATAAAACTTGAACACTAGTTATATGTAGAAATCAAAGCATAATATACCAAAATCCCTTCTAAATACTATTAAACACACGACATTATCCCAATGAGTGAGTGAGTGATATGATAATGAAGTTCAAAGAAAGTATGTTCTTTATATCGTTTGCCAGCTTGGACTATTCAGAGTAGGACTGTTATTTTTTGGACTGGTCCAGCCAATCTGGTCCACAGTTATGAGCATTTTTTTATGTTTGACCACAAGGGTGAGGAAGAAAGCATAACAGATTGATAGTGACAGTGCACTTGTGGCTTTGCTGTGTTTAATATAGTTCAGTAGAGTGCCAATACATCAGACAGAAGTCTATGCCTAGTTGGCTACCTAGCTTCCATGAGATGCAGTTGATCTGTTAGCATTTGTAAGAGTTAAAATCCCACATTGACTAGAAATATGGTCAATCAAAAGTATATAAGGTAGAGGGTAATCCTTATCCTATGAGCTAGCTTTTAGAATTAAGTTAGGCTCAATATTCAAGTTTAAGAATGGAATCAGGCATAGTAGTCGATCGCGCCGCTCCGTCGTGGAGCGGGTCCTCCCCGCAATAGGTGTTTCGCGGCCCGCGTTGAGTAACAACTCCAAATCACGGCGCGTCACCTGCAATCTCAGAGTCGCGTATCGCAGGTTGTTGCGGTGTGACGTGGCCGCAACACGTTTGGGGTCTAAAACTACGTCGTTTTGCATGTATTTTAAGGGCAAAATGGTAAGTTCTCATGTTCCCTCCTTTTTTTATTTAGGTTTTTTGATGGCCTTCTCTTTCTTCCTCCAGATCTTTCTTCCTCTAGATCTTATCTCCCACTCACTCACCCACCCTCCAATAAAGATACCCACTGCTGCCTCACTCTCCGACGACCCCCTTTAACCTCCGGCAAACCCTTTCCGAACTCCAACGACAGTATTCTGGCCTCCGACGACGCCGCTCCGACTCTAGTGACCCTTCAACAGCTCCGGTGAGCTTGAAACTGTCACCTCCAGGTCTCCGACCGCCTGCTGCCACCCCCAACCACCTGCTGCCACCTCCAAATAATCCCAACCAGCTTTTCATTTGGATAATGTTGCTTTTCTTGTTATGTTTAATGTTTTGGATCATTTAGACAATGTTTTATATTGGATAATGTTACTTTTTACTATGAATTTGGAGTGTTTTTAGTTATATTTCTGTATTTTTTAAGTGATTCTACATATATACATGTTTATGTGTGTTTCCCCCGTGATAGAATCAAATAGCGTCCGCAATTTGCTCCGTGACGCCACGATCCCAGTTTAGGGGTCGGCCACGACGCGACGCGATCTGGGATTGACTACTATGGTATTAGGGCCTATCCTAGATCTATTGTTGGGTCACCCATGTTGTCCACGCTCCATTCCTGAGCGCGGGGTTGTTCTATAAGTCCCGTGGGCCACCTGTATTCATCCACGCTCCATTCCTTAGCGTGAGGGGGTGTGTTAAAAGTCCCATATTGACTAGAGATATAGTCAATCAGAAGCATATGAGGTGGAGGGTAATCCTCATCCTATGAACTAGCTACTAGGATTGAGTTAGGCTCAATACCCAAATTTAAGATGTTGGAAGTCCCACATCACTTGCCTCATAATATTTCGCATGATTTAAATACCTGTTGAGTCACTCTAACCATTGCCAATTGGTTTTGGGATGGAACCTTTAACAGTAAGTCGGTGAGACAATACTATTTCAAAAAATTGAGTAATATGCTACACTTACATCCAACCTTGATTTTATATTTTGTTAAGGACACTTGTCCTACACATTACTTTTCTCATAACTGTTGAAAGTCCAATATCGTCTGCCTCATGATATTTCGCATGGCTTCAATACTTGTTGGGCAACTCCAACCATTGCTAATTGGTTTTGGGATGGAACCTTTAACATGGTATCAGAACCAGAGTATTCTTTCTGGTTCTTATAGGCCAAGAGTTGCCCTTTTGGTGTGGGTCAAAAGTTACCCTTTGCCTGGTCCGGCTGGCTTCGTTGGAGGGGGCGTGTTGGAAGTCCCACATCGCCTGCCTCATGATATTTTGCATGGCTTAAATACTTGTTGGGCAACTCCAACATTGCCAATTGGTTTTGGGATGGAACTTTTAACAATAACATTAAATTTTATCAAGAAAAAATGAATAATTCATAAATAAAAAGTGCAAGTAAATTCAATACCGGGAGCTCTTTATCAATTTCAGAGATCATCATCTCATCAATCAATCTCAGAAAATATAATGTATTATCTCGACAGGGCTGTGAAATAAAAATATTATCCACAGCTGACAGCTCCACCAGATTCTGAATCAAATCCTCATATATATCACGAAGAAAGACTATATAAGAATTGCCACCCTACAATAAAAAATTTTGAAACCAACTTATCACTTAAAGGAAGAATGATATATGCTGACAGTAATACTATAATAGTTATCACAAAAATATTCTTGCATAATTAAAATGTAGAACAACAAGATGTAGCCAGATTCCCAACATACTTCCTCAAAGTGCATAAGAAGGAAATTGACTGTCTCCTCCATCTGTTGCCAACCACCTTTTACAGAGTGCAAATAGTGACACAGAACTAGAGAAAACAAATTCCTCACCAAGAGCAGCTCATCCATCATCCCACTGTCACCTTGATCAGGAAACTTGGCATTGTAGTCTTTGAACACATCAAGCTTCAGAGATGATGTTAACCAGGCATTCCAACCATATTCCTATTAACAATATTATCAATTTAAAAATAACTCATCACATGTTAACAAAGAAAATGGGCTTTAAAAAATCATACCATAAAAGCTTCAATATTAGAAGCATTTGAATCAAGAAGGTCAAGTAAATCTCTGATTATTCTCATTCTTGTTGATGCATCCTTACAGCCAGATAGATATCTGAAAATCAGAGGCAACGTCTGAGGAAGTAAAAATTGAGAACCACCTTTGCTTCTCACCCTCTCCAAGTGGTTCTGTCTCTGTAAAACCTGCAAACAAGAACTCCCCTTAGAAATTGCCAGAGCAGGAAACCATCAAATGATAAATTAATTACT
This sequence comes from Clitoria ternatea, assembly GCA_037962975.1. Classification (NCBI taxonomy): domain Eukaryota; kingdom Viridiplantae; phylum Streptophyta; class Magnoliopsida; order Fabales; family Fabaceae; genus Clitoria; species Clitoria ternatea. The sequence continues at coordinate 287,837,514 of CM075670.1, forward strand.
CTCCCATGGAAACTTAATTAAATTTAACTCATTATCAAGCACACAACCTTTTAATTCTGTTTTGCAACAGTTGTCAGAACAAATATGAAACCGACAGGAAAACAAATGAGAGTGTATCATATGCCATGTTACCTGTTTGGGACTAGCACCACCAAGAAGAACATCAAATAAAGTGGCACAAAGATTGTCTGTCTGTGGAAAGCAGAACAATCTGTTAGATATGGCTAAGAAAATTGGTTGCATTCTAATTTTCCTTTGGCTATCTGAAAGATATCTGGTTCTTCCCATTGGGAGATTGAAGAATCTTGACCCCTTCTTCTCAGATGGCAGGCCAACCAAAAGCCTTCCAATGAACTGTAAGCTCAGCAATCTAATAGACTCAGATTTCCTAGGAGAAACCAAAAACAAGAAAGCCTCAGAAACAGATATAAATATATTTATATATATATATATAGTGATAGAATTAGTATATACTGTATTTAGTGTTAGTTTTAAGTGTTAGAACTAACTGATCAGTTAAAGTCTAGTCAGCAACAGCCAACAGGCAGGATATCTAGGTATTATAAGTAGTTTTTGTGTGAGCCTGTATACAAGTAACAGAATAATGTAATAAACAGATTACAATTTCTTTTCCCACGCTCTCTATCTCTTCTTTCTGGCTTCTCAATACACAAGGAACCCTGCTGGTTTCAGAGAATTATTTATGTGATCTCCAATCTACTTGTCAGTTGAACAACCTATAGTGTATTTAGATTTTCGTGACTATCATTTATAATTTTTATAGAAAAAAGAAAAAAATATAGTTTCATTGAAAAAGAAATTTCTGAAGGCAGAAGAGTGTGGAAGATACTGTGACATAGTTGGGATTGTTCAGTGAAAAACACTTAATTCTGAAGAATCTGAACTTCTATTTTTATTAAATCTAAATAGTAGTATACACTTAATATATACAGAAAAATGAAAATAAATAAAGAACCTGGGAAAAAAACAGAACCTAGGAGATGGGATCAATCAACAGAAGACGCCAGTTTTTCACATTTCTAGAAAACTCATCTACAAAGATTGTGAGCAGAAGCTGCAGTACACTCAATGGTAACTAAAAAATAACTCTGTCCACAAATTAAGTCTAGAAGACCCTTAAAAATTTTAGCCATCAGAGAACCACAAAGGACCAGAGAAAAACAACAACTCTAAGAGAGAACATTGGTGAAGTCTAATACAAGGGACTAAGAAAAAACTGAAATAAGGATTAAGAGAAGTCTGAATATGTATAAAGTAATTACATGGACATTGATTGAGAATAGGGTGAAATGCTATTTAATAAACAATTTTTCTAATGTGTGTATAAAAATAATCTGTAAACAGACATAACTGTACCCCACCCCTCCCCCCCCCCCCCCCCCAAAAAAAAAAAATTCAGAACAAAATAAATCACTCAAATTTTTCTGAATCCTGAGCCATTGCAATAAGAGGATAATATATTGATATGTTGCAGAAAGAATCCTGCCATCTTTACTCTGCCTAAAACCACATACATGGCCATATGAGAAATTGATCCAGAGCCCTTATTATAAGAATGTAAAATGAGAGAATCTTAGAGAGAAAAGAGAGAAACTAAATCTGAATCGTATTAACTGAAGATGAATACAATGAAGATCCTACTTACAAGATTAGTAAAGTGTAGAGCAGAAGCTAACTAAGGTCAACTGCTTATAGCAGGTAGCTATAGCAGAATACCTGTTGAACAGGTAACAAAAAGAAAATTACATTTGTGTGGGCATGCCCACGGTATAGACCTATATCTCCTATAGCCCATACTCTAGTCACATCTAGCATTACCCAAATCATCGAGTCAGCACCACATATAACATGGTGGCAGGATGAAGTAAAATTACTATCAAATAGTAATTACATTAGGTCTGAACCAGTTCTTGATCTATTTTGTGTAAAAGCACATGACCTTTCTAATGAGGTTCCCTAACATATTTTAGGTATCGGGCAGCCATGTACCATTTGAAATAATGGAAAACAAGAATTCTGGACAGGCTTAAAAAACTTCTTGCTCCCTGCATTTTTGCGCTATTTTGTTTTTAGTACCTATGTGTACTCGCATTTCATTGCCTTTTACTTTTAGCCCCCTCCCCACCTCTCGTTTTAGACACTATTTTTTTTGGTTTTCATGACTAAAACCAAAACAATAAGGACTCAATCAAAATAAAAAAAATAAAAAAAAATGTAGAGATCAAAAACTTATTTAAACCTTCTCAATTCAAAGGTCTCTTAACATTAACTATCCAGGCACAGTTTCATGAATAAACACGATTTATAGCCCAAACCATGAAGGAAATGCAACATAAATTGTTAAAAAGGAAAAATGTAAGAAGAAAAACAGACTCTAAGGACAATGTTGTCCATAAATATGCACAGAAAGTCCTTTTATCCTTCACTTTCCTTGTTGCAGTAAAATTCACATAAAGAATGCTCGGGTTGACATACCGCTGGAGAAGATTGACAAAAATCTGACAACCACCAACGATATCAACTTGTTCAAGGAAAGAAGCCAGCAACGATTTCTGGGATACAGCACGAATAATCATGTGCAAGACATCTTCAATACAGGTCATATCCTGACTTATCTCAAAAAATGCTATAAGAGCTTTTATGTCTCCAGCAGCAATGTTCTGCCTGCATATCCCAAAAAATTTGGATGGAAAATTGCACAGAATGTATGTAAAGTAGAAATAATACACCACATAAATGTTTACTACAAAGGGTAAAGATGGAAGTAAACACCAAGTTCTGACTTCTGAACATTGAAACTAATAGATGTACCTGAGACTCATTTCACCAAGACTTAATAAAAGAAGGCGGATCTTATGCATTTCTTCTTTATTAGGCCTTTCCCAAATAATTTGTTTGCTAACGGAAAGTTGAAGAGGGTTGCTTCCAACAAATGATCGAGACTTTGCATTATCACAATAGAACTGGTCAATTATATCGAGAACACGTGGAAGCCGGCACAGACTCTTTAGTAATCTAGGATCATTGTCAAATTGCTCAATCAGAAACATGTATAGTTCACGTTGCACCTTGTAAACAGTGTAAACCCAGATAAGAGGATTAAGAAATATGTTACATATAGCCTCTTTCACAAGCAGCTCTGCCAGTCCTGAGAACCATTGAAAAGGGAATTAAAAAATAAAATTGTGGCAAAAGAAAATATCATCAAATGAGAATTGGGTGTAGAAGAGGTGGGAACAAATTACACACCAGAATTGGAAACAACATTAAAAAGATGCTTCAATGCAGCAAGGGTTTCCAAATTAAGTTGTCGTGGAGTAACTGATTGTAACAAGAATCCCAGGACAGAAAATCCAGACACAATATGCATCTGTTGTTGATTTGCTATATTCTCATCTAAAAGAGACGCAATAAGCTCAATAACTTCAGTCGTCACACACTCCCTCATCGTCCGAGTTAGTGGTGCCTTTTCAAATTTTCTAACTTCTTCATTTTCAAATTTACAACACTGGGTAATAAGAGGGAAAAGCACAGATACACCACCAACACAGTATATTATTTGTTGCAGTAAGCGCCGTGAACATAATTGAGTACCACCAAATACAGATGCTTCAAAAGAATTCTTATCCAATTGATGACTCATTATTGGCGAGACATTAAACAGCATTCTACCAGCACTTGCCTGAATAAAATAATAAACAAACTAGAGTATTGATGAAATACGGCTCAACTGTACCTCTTCTACGAAAACAAACAAGTACTAAACAAATATGTATGCAGCATATATTGAAAACAAAAACTACGGACCTGGGCATTGAGTCCAAAGATAATTCTTGATGCCAGACCATCTTTGGCATCAAGAATCCCACTTGGTAGTTTATCACCAGAAAGAGGTAAAGCTTCATTATCAAGGAAAGAATACATATAACTTGGTCCTAGAGAGTAGATACTCTGTACTTGTTCAGCAGAAATGGCATCGTTAAATAAATAAACTGGACCTATTTGTCCAAAAAATGGGCATGAATCACGGATAGATTCAAATTTGAGTACATTGTCTTCATACTGAGGCATCCTGAGTTTAGCACCAATTGTGCAACTTGTTAATGGTTCACTGATTTTTGCATACCTGAATAATAAACAAAGCATATAAAATTATAAATCACATCGATGTGTCATCAGAAACAACTTAGTAATTGAATACAAAGAATTCACTTAAGTAGTAGAAAAGAAAAAGAAACAATTATCATGGTTGGAACCTGCATCTTTCAGATGAGACAAGATGACCATCCAAGTAACATCTCAACAAGCTCCCCCCAGAAAAGGCTCTTCCAATGCTGTGAGTTATGCAAAGAAAATGCCATCTCCTCCTAACTAAGCTAACATGCAGGTCCACATGCTGTCTCTTCAGATAAATTGACTGCGTGGGACAGGTAAAATCATGCCAGTACAAGTAACAACCAAAAAAGAATGTATTCAACATAACGCCAGAGAAACATGTTAAGGAACAATACACAACTAGAAGAAAAGAACAAATTATTCAGAAGATTTATTTCCAACCTCATAAGTGAGCTTCTCCCTTGCAAGGACAGCCAAGGACCCTCTTCCATTTTCTGTAAGAAAACTGAAAAGACCCATTGTTCCATTTCTAGGGAAGTTCTCAATTCTGAGCCAACAGGAAAATGAAAAGCCCTTACTGAGCGGCCACTGCAGAGGCGTTTTCAGAATGATACCCTACAAGGATTTGAAAGGAATGAGAATAATAAATAATAAATGAGTAAATGGCATACAAAAATGAAGCAACAGTATTACATTTGGCAAAGAAAAAAGCAGTTCCACAAGAGTTACAAGCAGTGAATAAATTTAATTATATATTTAACAGGCAAAATACAGCATCCGTTGACAATGAACAAAAGAATGCATCCTACATCCGAGAATATTTGTAATTTAACTTGAAGCTCATTAAGACCCATCCAATAGTTAGGTAACATTTTCTGTCTGCTGCTTTATTAAGATATGGCATAACAACTGCTGAATGTACTCACTTGATAGAGTAGTATAAGTATATGCCTGTTACTAGTGTCACATTTAGTGCACTACTATTCTAACCTGAAGAGTATTTGTAGTTTAACTTGAAGCTCATTAAGACCCATCCAATGTTTTAAGTAACATTTTCTGTCTGCTGCTTTATGGCATAACTGCTGAATGTACTCACTTGATAGAGTGGTATAAGTATATGCCTGTTGCAAGTGTCACATTTACTGCACTACTATTCTAACCTGAGCCTGTACATGACTAGTTAGTAACCTACTCTAGTTATTAGTTAGTTATCCCTTCAGCCACACATATATAAACTCTTGTACATACTCTCTAATGAATTCAGTTTCAGTCACTACAAACTTTCCTTCTCTTTTTCTCTCTCTCTATTTCACTATGAGCTATAACTTTGATACGGTAATCAGAGCTTGATCAGTCCCTTTTTCATGGCTGTTCGACCCACTGCAACGCTGCCAGTTATCCAAGAAGCAGAACGCCGTTGCCCATTCCAATGCTGAGGCAGAATATGGTAGTGTGGCCTTCACAACTCAAAAACTCCTGTAGATTGAATCCCTTCTTACTGAGCTTGATGTTCCCCATTCACCCTCTGTCAACTATTGTGACAACCAGAGTGTTGTGGCTCTATACCACAATCCTGTCCTTCATTCGCGCACCAAACACATGGAGATTGACATCTATTTTGTTCAAGAAAAGGTCCTCAACAACACTCTTCGAATCCTCCATGTTCCCTCTCAAGATCAACTTGCTGATATTTGATCAAGCCGCTTTCTATGATCGTTTTCAGGCATTGAACTCCAAACTCAGTATGGTCAAGCCACGCTGAGTTTTTTTTTTTTTTGGGGGGGGGGGGGGGGGGGGGGGGGGGTGATAGAGTAGTATAAGTATATGCCTGTTGCCAGTGTCACATTTAATGCTCTACTGTTCTATCCTGAGCCAGTACATGACTAGTTAGTAACCTACTCTAGTTATTAGTTAGTTACCCCTTTTGCTACCCATATATATAAACTCTTGCACTTATTCTCTCTAATGGATGCAGTTGCAATTTCAACAAACTTTCCCTCTCTTTTCTCTCTCTCTCTCTCACTATGAGCTATAACTTGGATATCACTCACACTCCCTAAAACATATGCTCATCAGTTCAACTTCAGCTAAAAGATGCTTCCAAGAAGTGACCTTTGCTGGATTTGATGGATCACTTTGTTAACAACTCAAATAAGTTCTAGCTTCTTGATTTGATTCGAAATCATTCTAGCTAGAAGTTGGTCCTTGATATAATTTGGTCCCGTTGAAGTTAAAACCTTAGTTTTGACAAAACTAAACGCAACTTAAGCATATAAAATGATATTTACCAAAAAAATAACTAGATCACAAATAGACCACATAAGGCTGTGAACTTGTATCCCCCTGCATTTGTTTGAGATGTCTCATAGCAGAGAATAGTCATCACCATTTTAGTGCTGAATTTGCCATCCGCTTTGCTATTCACATTCTATTATGTTGGAACCACCCATTTTCATGTTTTAGACTTTAAGGAAGACAAACATAGGTTCTGTTGGGACATGCAATTATTTTGCAGATGTTTGAAATAAGGCCAGGAAATAATGCCACCAGCTATTACAGTCTCTGTGGATGGAATAGTTTTTGGTGCTCCATAACAAATAAAGACTCCTTTTTTCTGTTGGGGAGGGGAAATTCCCTTATCATCTTTGCAAAGGGATCAGATGGCTCTTTTCTTCTGAGCTAATGATTTCTGTATTTATTTTTGCAATGGTAACCTTCATTATAGGCTGTTTTTGGAGGATATTGCATTGTCCCTTTTTCTTCTCTCCTATAATAACTGTATAAATAAAATGTTTATTTTTTAAAATATGACTCTTCTTTTCTTCCACCAATGTCAGCTATTGACACCATATATTTATAACTATATACGATCATTAGCATATATCCAGAGCATAAGTATTGTTAGTACACAATACTTCAAAATTAAATAAAGAACCAGGAGTTGTCTAGGGCGGCTGAAGGAATTACAGAATCAACTCCATCTAGATCAAAAAAGGCAGTTGGCCCCTTCTCATGCAGCATTGACAAGAGACTAGTTAACAAAAGTGAGCAGTACTGCCTCCTCATCCCAACTTTCTCACTTCGGAGTAAAGCAAAGATTTTGCGGATATCCTTTCCTGATATACTATGTCCACCAATGACTTGAATCAACTGTGCAATCTGAAATATCACACTATCATTATTTTCTTGAGAAAACCAATTAAGAAGAAAATCAAGCATTCCTGCTCTGACACAAGAAGCTCGATTAGAAATGGAATCTCTTAGCAGTTTCTGAAACACATCTAGCCCATGATGCTGCAACGACTCACTGCTCTGCCCAATCACAAGATAACAAGCAATGAAACAGACGGCATTATTTTCTTAATACAAACTTTAGCAACTACTAAAATAATCATTAAATAAATTGATGAGGAAGAAAACAATGAAATGTTGCAAACCTTTTGCAGTACAATCAGATATAATATTATTACATCTTCATTCTGAAATAAAAAAAGAAACAGAAAAATAAGAAAACAATAGCATTAGATTTATTAGATGAATATTTAACTTCAAGCATTAAATAAGATAGCATCTGAGTGCACCAAATACTAGCATATCACCTTTATCATAGGACTCATTTTGACATCAAATTTACCATCAACAAGCATATCAAGGAGAACATCAAGAAGGCTTTCGCTTGAATGACACTGGCAAAAATCCAACAGCAGATTCTGCAGTGTTTGGTACCCCTTTCCAGCTAGAGCTCTAAATGCAGCCTGCAAGAGATAATTATGCAAGAAGTTCTTGAAATGCATTGGTAAAATGTAAAGGGGCACAGGAAAAGGATAAACATACAAGAATTCAGCCTACTTACAAAGCAAAAGATGGTTATTAGAATCTTACGATTCACGATTTGAACCTTAATATTCGATACAACTTGATTAGTCAATGATTCGTATCATGTGATGAATCTTAAATACTTGGAATCTTACAATACAAAAATGAATCAACGATTCATGGTACGAATCACACAATTCAAAGATACTTTGTTTTTACCATTTCTTATAAAAAAAACTCAAATGTTTGATAAGCTTAAATGGTTAAATGAAAAAGAACTTTAGGAAAACTACTATGCATTCTATTCATTATTCAAATACTTTGTTTTTATTCTCTTAAGTGATTAAAAGAAAGGTGGGCAAAATACCTTTGAAGTATCATTATTTGCCAGCAGACAAGTAAGTGTTTGAAGTACATTCAAAACCAATTTCTCCCCATTTGCCTCATCGAGATTGCTGTTAAGTAATGATACGACATGCAAAAAACACTCCCCATCACGAAATAGAGCCTGGTAGTACTGAAGCAATACAACATCAAACACAATCCTTCAGTTAAATTGTCTGATGCATCTGAAGACATTAAGCAAATAGAGTTGCAAAATAAATCAACATTGGGCACATACTGCTTGGTTAGCCAGGAGCATATCTCTCATTCCAACCAGCAAATCAATTGATAGATCAACAAAACTTTTCTCCCGTTCTTTTACGTGAGTAAACATCTCTAAATACTTAGAGCATAACTGCAATTTTGCTTTTTTATCTTCCTCAGAGAATGGTATAATCTGGAAAAATAGAAATGTTAGTATGATAAGCAATATTCAGATAATAATTATGACAAGGGAAATTATTTCCCCAATTATGTTATATAGCAGAAGCCAAAATCAAGTAAATATACAAAGAATACCTTCATGAGATCAAGTATGTGTCTTAGCACATCATCTCTCAAACCTTCCACCCAATATAAATCAAACAAGCAATCAATGCATGTAAAACTATGCAATATCAGAGTCCTAGCATCTTCAGCTGCTTCTAAAAACATGGCAAAGAACTCCATGCACATTCTCATGAAAGTAAACCCACTTTGTATAGTCTCAGGTGAATTGCATGTGTGCTGATCTTGAACCCCTACCAATGCTTCCATGCCCCTACTCTCACTGAACGGCTCCATGCTTCCAGATCTTCTAGACTCTTGTTCTTGGACGCAGGCAACTTGTAGAACCCGAGAAACTGCATTCAAGGTCTTAAAGGAAGCAATTGTTCTCTCAGGGGAAAGCTGTAAAATGCGAACCAAACTCTTCACGAGAACACAAGCAATTTGCGGATTACAAGCAGAATGTTCAAGTGCATCCAGCAAAGCAGACAACTCAGTCTGTAATCAAAACAAGGTACAAATACTTACAACATTCTCAAATAATTGACTTCAATCATACAACACAGGAACAAGTATTCAGCAAAATAATAAGGCATAAGCCAATTTCCAAGAGGTAAAATAACACAAGTATCCAACATAAGTAACGTAACAACATCTAGTTCAGGAATGCAGTCATTGTGTTTATGTTACTTAAAAAGATCTGATTACAAAAAACCACTGCATCTTGAATCATTAGCAAAAAAACTGAAAGCTATGAATAGATATTACCAATCCCTAAAATTTAGACATTAATATTTTATGTAAAATGTGAATATATGAATATTAATTCAAACAAATTCAAAAATAAATTTTGATAAGATATATATCCCAGGCCAGAAGAGGGAAACAAAAGAACCAACCATGTTCTGTGTGTTTCCATTAGAAGTCGCAGCAAATTCAACAAATGAAATCACTTCCATCTGTAGACTATTAACCTCACTAACTTCTACCGTATTAACAGTGCTACTTGATGCAGAAAATATATCAGACTTCTCATCACATGGAAATATCGGTCTAGTAGATTCCTCTGAACCTAATTCAAAATAAAAGAAATTTTCTGAAAATAGAAGATCCCATATTCCCTCTTCGCAAAAAATTTCAAGTGACGTGGGAGAGGAAGAAAGAAGATATCTAAATGCATTAAGAATTGTGTTCTGTAGAGTTGTGACAAAGACCCTGCAACATGGAAAGAAAAATATATAAAATTAGCTCAATACTAAATTACTAATCATAGTAACTGAAATAATTTTTTTATAGTTAATTTTTTCAACTTAATACAGGGCTGAGGGCACTACAAACCATTTGGTAAAATTCACCTTAAATAGCCGGGTAACTCATTCTGACTTGAGCAAGTTTTGATGCAAGGAAATATTGTGAATAAAACCCTCATGACCCATTTGATTGACAGTTCACAATATGCTGAGGAAACAGGCAATGCAAGTCGACCAGAAGATACTTGGACATGAACAGATTTTGAACCCTCAGGAACTAATAGAAATGAGCACAGACCTCTGCTCAACATAACAACATAATCCTTCCAAAATTGAGAAAAAGAAACACTGGAAGGGAGGCCAGTAGAAACAACTTCTGGATCAGGTTTTTCTTGAATGTCAACAACAGGCATGTCAGCAAAATCCTTCTCCAGTTCCAAATCTTGAAGCAGAAAAGCCGGTGAACAAAAACTATTTGCAAATTTATGCACCCTACCATTTTCACAAAGAAATTGCAAGTTGTTTGTATTCCCAAAGCTGTATGAATGTCAAGGTCTCAAGTACTTTTATAAATTAAACTTGAGTCAGATTGAGCAGTAATAAGATTCAGGGGGGAAAGTCAAAACAAAGGCACAAAAGATTAGACATGGTCCTATCTTCCACAGGAGTAAAATTGAGAGGATTAATGAAGACTGAGAAGCATGCACATCCCTACTGAAAACACACATCTGAAATGTTTTTTAACATCAGTGTGCAACACTGGAAGCAATTTGCTTTTCTTTATGCTTCCATTTTTTTATTTAGCATATACATATTCACATCAAAATGTATCAAGAATATTCTAAAAGTCACAGATGAGCAAATTATGAAGGATACACAGCCTCCCTCAGAACTTCCAGAGCAAGAATATGAAGCTGAAAGATTTTTTGCAATGGTTTATCCCTGCAAAAACAAACAAACCAATGTCTTCAAGATTGCAACACAGGCTGCATAATATAATATTGTAGATTTACTCTTGTTGAGAAGAAGGAAACCGAGAGGCATTGGATGAATTCCGTGTGTTTGAATACACAAAGGAGTAGCATATTTATAATAAGGATGTAATAAATACAGAATCATAATACAATCAATCCTAATCAATTCTAATTACATAATGCTATATTACAATATTCTAACACTCCCCCTCAAGCTGGAACATATAAATCATATGCACCAAGCTTGTCACAAATGTATTTAATACAAGGACCCCTAAGAGACTTCGTGAGAACATTTGCCAATTGATCATTGGAATTTACAAATTTCGTAACAATGTCCCTTGATACAATCTTCTCTCTGATGAAGTTGCAGTCTATTTCAATGTGTTTGGTCCTCTCATGAAACACCGGATTAGAAGAAATGTGCAATGCTGCTTGATTATTATAAATGGGTGTCATCGATGTAGTTTCCCCAAATTTTAGTTCTTCAAGTAACTGTTTGAGTCATATGAGCTCACATATAGCCAAAGTCATGGCTCGGTACTCTCTTTTGCACTTGACCGAGCTACAACACTTTGCTTCTTACTTTTCCAAGAAACCAAGTTTATCCCCAAGGAAGACATAATACCTCGTCGTAGACCTTCTATCAATAGGAGATCCTGTCCAGTCCGCATGTGAGTATCCTACCCTTATCTTCATACAAGAGCCCTTTATCCGGTACCCTTTTGATAAATTTTAAGATGCGGATGATTGCATCCCAATGACCTTCATAAAGGGAATTGAGAAATTGACTTACCACACTAACAACAAAGGAAATGTCAGGACATGTGACAATAAGGCAATTTAGCTTTCCAACAAGTCTTCTATATCTCTCTAGATCTGAGGCTCCCCCTGTTTCGGCATAGGCTTAGTGTTGGGATCCATAGGAGTATCTACCAGTTTGGTCCCCATCAAGCCGGTCTCCTCCAAAATATCCATCACATACTTTCTTTGAGAAATCACAACTGATCTAGATTATGTCACCTTTATCCTTAAGAAGTAGCGAAGCCTTCCAAGACCTTTTGTCTGAAAGTGAAGATGCAAATGTTGTTTTAAAAGAACAATATCAGTGTGATCACTGCCCATCAACATACACAACCAAGTAAACACACCCGGAGGTAGAATGGCGATAGAAAACAGAATGATCCGTCTCACTCTGAGTCAAGCCAAATTTTTTTTACCACAGTGCTGAATCTGCTAAACCATGCTCTTGGGAATTGTTTATGATCATAAAAAGACTTCCGAAGTCAACAAACTAATCCTAAACACTCCCCCTAAGCAACAAAACCAGGTAGTTGCTCCATATATACTTCTTTGGTCAGATCACCATGGAGGAAGGCATTCTTGATATCTAACTCGAAAAGAGGCCAAGGACGGATGACAGCGATAAATAGAAATAAGCATTCAAAAGCCATCTTAGCCACCGGCGAGAAAGTATCACCATAATCACGACCAAAAATCTGAGTATAGCCTTTGGCCACCAAGCAAGCCTTCAATCGATCAACAGAACCATCTGGACCAACTTTGACTGTGTAGACCCACCTACATTCAACCACTGTCTTACCGGAGGGAAGAGGAATAAGATCCTAAGTTCCACTACTTTGTAATGCACTCATTTCCTCAATCATGACTTGTCGCCATCCAAGATGACCAAAGCTTCACCTGCATTTTTAGGAATGACAACAAAAGACAAAGAAGACACACCAATATAATGGGAAAGGGACAGACGATGATAAGACAAAGCAACATAATGAGGAGAGGGATTACGAATTGAACGAGTACCTTTGTTGATAGCAATAGGGAAGCTACTATTGAGGGATGGAGCCAGAGGAGACAGAGGAGTTGGCTCCAAAGGTAAGTTAGATTAGATGGGACTTCATCAAGTGGAACCTCCAAAGTAGGACGGGGCTGACAGTTATATACCTGAAGAGGACGATCGGTTGGGATATCGGTGACTACAGGAGACTGATATATAACCTGCATGGAAAAAACTAGAGTTAGAAAAGGTAGAGAATAAAGAGTTGTTACCAGTAATATGAGCGGTGGCCCCAGACTCAAGGACCCAAGGACCAAGAGAGTGAGAAACACCAGCAAAAGAATTACCCTTTGCACTACATAAGCCATGGAACCTGAAACCTTACGCTCTCCAAACCACTGGAGAAAATCGTCGTAAGTAGGTGTGGGCAATCGGTGGTCCAGATAAAGAGGTAGAGATGGGTGGCTCAGTCATTTCAGAAGGTGCTTGCACAACATTCGTCATTCTTTGGGGGCGACTATATAATACAAAACATCAATCAATACTGTGTTCAAGCTTATGACAGTGCTTGCATTTTGGTCGATTTCTGCCAAAACAACGATTGTTGTTACGATCCTGATCAACCAAAGCAAAAGACTTAGCCTCAACAGGAACGGGCATCGAAGGAGCAATCATAGGTGTGGGAGACTTGGCCTTGGCGCGGATTAGAGTTGACCAAGTGGAATCCATTGTAGGAACCACAAGAGAGCCAAAAATTTGCTCACGAACAACCTCATACTCAGGAGGTAGACCATGTAATGCTAATGCTATAAAGAGTTTGCATGGTTCTCAAGATCTTTGGATGGATTTCAGCCAAGGGAATAACCTTATTCAAATCATGAAGAACACTACTGACTCTGCCCAAATAATCAAATATAGGGTCAGTAATCTGCTGAGGAGTAAGAAGCTGCATAAGAGTCTCGCAAACCCCATATAACCGCTGAGTGTCATTGGTATGAAGAAGCGTGGCTTGCGCCCAATGAGGATTCACAGGTGTCATAAGGGTGAAAAATCTGTTGAGTAGGGGACAGAGTAGATTTCAATATGCTACAAAGTTCGACATCGAGATTGCCCAATTTGGTACCGTCAGCGGCAGCAATAGAATCTTCTTTGGTTGTAAGATGATCAAGATAACCATGTCCCTTAAACCAAAGCTTGACGTCGAAAGCCCATGTGACATAGTTGGTCCCATCGAATTTTTCAGCATTTAAAGTATTGAGAACAGTAACTGTGCTGATAACAGGGGGATCAGCCTTCAATGTGGCAGCAGCAGCCATAAGGAAAACAAAAAAGAGAAAAAATGCATAAAAAGCGGAGAAAGTGAACCCAAACAACGTCAAACGGTGTCCGAAACGAACAACCAATAGCAAAATCTGAAGCTACAGGAGAAGGCAAGTACAACGGGCCAAACCAGAGGCTGATCGGAGCCGCCACGCGCCGGTGGAGTGCTGCCAAGAGAGAAAAACGCAAATCAGAAATTGGGAGCATGGCAGCGCATGCCAAGGCCGTTGGGGGCGGCGTTTCAGGGATAGGCCGGTCTAGTAGAGGCGTTCCTAATCCGGGGGGTGGTCGGCTGGAAAGTCACCGGAGAACAGCAGCAACAGCTGGCAAAAGCGGAGTGGACACCAGAAAAATGGAGGGAAAAAGTCAACAAAGAAAGAAACACGACCAAAAAGAGAGAAACCTGGAGAAGAAACACAGGTTTCGGAAAGAAAAATTCACCTGTGAGTAGTGGGCCCACTGGGTAAACACGGATCAATGTTGCCACTCGTTAGGCTCTAGATACCATGTTAAGAAGAAGGAAACCGAGAGACATTGGATGAATCCGTGTGTTTGGATACACAACGGAGTAGCACATTTATAATAAGGGTGTAATAAACTCTTAAATTTGGGTATTGGGCCTAACTCAATCCTAAAAGCTAACTCATAGGATGAGATTTACCCTCCATCTTATATACTTTTGATTGGTCATATCTCTAGTCAATGTGGGACTCTTAACACACCCCCTCACGCTCAGGAATGGAGCGTGGATGAATACGGGTGGCCCACGGGACTTATTAACACACCCTTTCACACTCAGGAATGGAACACGGATGAATACGGGTGGCCAGCAGGACTTATTATCACACCCCTTCGCGTTCAGGAATGGAGTGTGGATGAATACGGGTAGCCCGTGGGTCTTATAGAACACCCCCACACTCAAGAATGGAGCGTGGACAACATGGGTGACCCAACAACAGATCTAAGATAGGCTCTGATACCATCTTAAATTTGGGTATTGGGTCTAACTCAATCCTAAAAGCTAGCTCATAAGATGAGATTTACCCTTCATCTTATATACTTTTGATTGGCCATATCTCTAGTCAATGTGGGACTCTTAACATAAACATAGGATATAATACAATCATATACAATCAATCATAATCAATTCTAATTACATATTGGGATATTTACAATATTCTAACAACTCTAAATATAACTTTTGTTTGGCCCAACGTGTTTTGGGTTTAAAAAGCGACTTTTAAACTAAAACTAACAATAAAAACTTCTAAAATACAGCCAAAGATGTTCAGCATTATTCAATTTTTTTAGCTAGAAAATTAATTTCAGGATTTTAATGTTATTAAGTAAATCAATTGAAAAGAAGCTTTGGGGAAAAAAGTTGTTGGAAAACTAGTCTCAACAACTTTTCATTAAAAGCTACTTTTAAAAAAAGAGCTTCTTTTCAAAATTTTAACGGACACAGTATTCTTGGGGAGAGAAAGAAATAGTTAAAATACAAGTTGCATTGTCCTATATGCGTGATACAAGCCAATAAAATAATTGATGGAGAGCAGCGTATACATGATAAGCCCAATATTTGTAAAACATACAACAAACTAAGACTGTGATTAATGAAAAAATGGAGATTTACCAACAACATGCTAGTCATAAAGTTATTATAAATAAGCGCAAACTTTTATCAGTGAACCCTCAAAAAGGATAACAGCATATACAACATGCTAACACTAAAGCAAACATCATACTTGCCACTAAATCAAAGAATAATTGGCTTCAAATATATCCTAAAATACCTGAATCCATCAACCAAGACTTGATTACTGAAAGTTTTTGCATAATTTGATGGAAATCCTAGACCATCCAATAGAACTTCCAGCCCTCCAATACTTTTAAAATGATTCTGACCACGTGGATTAGCAGATAAGGCCAGAGAAAGGATTTTCAAGCACAAGTACTGAAGCGCATCATCCATCAACAATTCTTTCATGCTAAATCTTCTGATAACACGTAACAGCTCTGTGACAAATTTAAGTTCAGTGAATAGAAATGGATGATTACTCATTACTGAACCAAAAACATTAAATAAGTCTAAAAAACCTAAGCAACATGGGCTGTGAACATCCTGTCAAATTCAATAAGCATAGGGTGGTCTGTGGGCAAAGAATGTAGTTGAAGTTGTGCTATTTAATGATACGATTAAGTGTGATGTAAAATGAAAGCTCAAAAAAAACAATTTGAAGCTGGACCGCTCATCTATAGGTGTGCCAGATAATTTTTCAACATCTTATTCCAAAAAAATGGAAACTGATAAAGAATTTGTCCCAGACATTGGACATGCCAAACATTAATAAAAATGCTAAATAATGAGTGTTGGTGTATATTGTTAGTTCTGTTGAACTATCAATTTCAGTTAGAAACTTAGAATTAGTTTGTTTTGGCAAATCTCGGTCGTAAACAGAACCTCTGTAAGTCACTACCAGTATACAAACTGGTAGCTACTCTTGTCAAATTTTACATTGGGAAATAAAATTTCCAGTTTCCAGTCTTCTCTTCTTATATATCAAAGCCAACTGCTGCGCAGACAAAGAGGGAAGGACCAGTTTGTGAGTAGGCAGACCCTGGTCAAGCTGGTGGCAGAGGACCATGTGAACCAAGTAGGGCAGTCCTTGGGTGACATTTGCAGAAACAGTATCTTGAAGGAGATTCATCTTATGCTTCTCAAGTCAAACTTCTTGGGCAAGAAGAAGTGATTCAATTTCAGTAACAAAAAGAGGATCAGATCGACTAGTGACAAACCCATCATATTCATCAACTTGTAACCACGGTGACAAACGCGTTACAAACGCATTGTATTCATCAGAAAGAACATAAAAACCGCACCAACTTGATCACAACAACACAGGATCACTAATTGAGCAAAGTGCATCAGCCAAAGCCTTGGTCTGAAGAAAAAATTCTGAAATCAGTCTTGAGCTTTTCTTGATTGTTCGCAGTTCTAGACGAAACTGAGTTGATTTTGCATGAGATAGAGCTTGAAAGTGGTTGTGAATTTCATCCCAAACCTGATAGGAGTCTCAGAGACCTACACAAGCGAGAATCAAATCAGAAAGTGAGGAGAGAGCCATGAGAGCAGCCACAAATCTTGCTGGTCCCATTCCAAATCAGTAGCGCGATCTTCTTCAGTCGGATAGCACACTGGAATTACAGGGCTGATTTCTTGCTTCCCGAGAAGAAAACGATAGATACAGTGGCTGCTAGAAAAGAGTGGCTGAAAACAGTTGCTGCCGGAGAAGACAGTGGCTGTCGCCTGAAAACGTTCCTGTAGGAGATCAGTGGTTGCCAGAGATGAAAGGTGTGGGACAGTGGTTTCCAGAGCAGAAACTGGTCACTGCCAGAGAAGGTAGGTTTCACCAGAGATGAAAGTGGGGGAGAAGACAAGGGGCTGCAGCTGTGCCATGGCTCAAGAGTGGATCACATAGATTGAATAGGGCTCTGCTGAAATCTTTGAGTGAAAGAGGGAGAGGAAGAAACCGAAAATACCCTTAAGAAATGAAGTAAAATGACACAGCTTTAAGGTCAGAACAGGACTTAATCGTCCTAGCCGAGATACACTGACATCCAGGACGGCTCGATTACACCGTGTCAGCAACGACAAGGAAGCAACCCAGAACTGCCATTGCATCTCACTAGACAGCCACGACGCGATGTCTCACCAGGACTGCATTGCGTCTGTTGGACTATCAGTTTTAGTTAGAATTAGTTTTCTTTACTCAATCTCTGTTGTATTTTTAAGCAGAAGCTTCCAGATTCTGTTAAGTTTCTGTTAGTCTCTACCAGTATATTAACTGGTAACTATAAGTTAAGATGAGTTTATTAGGTGACAAACATTTAACCCCTAAAACCTTAAGGCATTATGGGTGTTGCTCCCAACACTTATTATATACTCTTTACATCATTCTATTGTATTCAATGTAGGACTACCTTATACCCCCCTCAAATCCAACTAGGTTTCTAGTTGAGAGAGACTTGATTTTTATTCTTTTTTTTTTTTAGGTGTCAAAGCTTGTACTCGAGGAACCTCAAAGACCCTTTTGTTTAAGCTTGAGCCCCTTTTGTTTTGTGAACCTCAGAGACCCTTTTTTTTGTGGGGATCGGTGCAGTTAAGCACTTGGGCTCTGATACCGTGTTAGAGTTCTAGTGGCACACAGACCCAATATATTTGGGAGAATTAAGGTAAATTTATTAGGTGAAAGATATTTAACCCCTAAAACCTTAAGACATTATGGATGGTGCTCCCAACACTTATATACTATTTATGTCATTCTATTGTATTCAATGTGGGACTTCCTTAAAATGAGATATACCAAGTCTGCAAAACAAAGAAGAAGAGATTCTAAGCAAGCACTAGAGAGAAGAATTAAATAAGACGGAAGTAAAGAGGAAGTAATAGACATAATCATAAGCATAGAAATCAGCGATGTTAACACAACATTACCCAACCTATAATTTCTGTATGTCAAACAGACTCATAATTTAGAAAAATGAAAGTTTGTTGTGACAAGGAATGATTGATAATTGAGAGGACCAATCTTCCTCAAGAAGCTAGTGTAAAAACAATAAGCAAAAGCCCATCCTAATGCTGTGCTGAAATTTAATTTACCAGGAAGAATACGGAAGATGAGGACCAAACTCTGGACCACTTAGCTACTAGGCTATGTAAAACAAAACTAGTTATTTTGTTTGAGGATGGGGGATAAAACTAGATTCATGCCCTCATTTAGGTGAAATTTAGTCTAATTACAAGAATGAAGAAGGAGCATTTGATACCATCTCCAAATCTAGAAGTCTTAGTTATTTAGAAAAGTACCAACAAATGTTTTATCTTCTAATAATTAAGATTTCTTGACACGGACAGGTCCTTTTTTTCCTGCAAAAAAGCCAATATATAACTATATAACTAGATATTTGCTATAAAGAAAATTCAATGGGACCAGGGGACACTTGTGGCATTACATATTCAGGTCCCAATCTTCATCACTGGGTTTAGGTATTATCACAGAACCGGTAATCCATTAACATTTAAGTTAATGTCAAACAACTCTATAGGTCCTTGTAGTTTCACTAACGTTCTTTGAATGGTTGGTCCAATGGTTGGAAAGAGTGAAAGGTGAGGGGGGACTCGTGGGTTTGTACCCACACTCACTAACATTTCTAATCAAAAATTAACAAATTAAAACTTGTCCATTAAAAAACAACTCTTTGTAAGGTATGGTAACTTTCTTATTTTCAATTATAAAAAAAACAACAAAAAAAATTACCATATAGAAGTACAAGTAGGTGTATCCATTTTTAGGAGAAGAGTATGTACTACAAGATGACTGAAAATTTTTTAGATGTCAAGGAACATATATTGATGAAGTCTAAGGGAATGTCTGGTTCAAAAGATGGGAAGGATTAATGAAAGGGAGAGGACAGAGAGAAGAGATTTTTATGGAGTGGAGGAGAAGTAAAGGAAAAAATCCCCCTCCCCTCTTTTGGAGAGAGACAAATCTCTCCAATAACATTTATTTCCGATCCCTCCCCCCATTATTTTTGAACTGAACATTTTAACCTATTAATATCTTTCCCCTCCCCTCTCCTCCATTTCTCTCAAATTAAACATTAATCAAAAGCATTTAGAAGTAAAGGGAGTAGGGACCCAATAAAAAACACTTTTAAGAATATGGGACCTAATAATAAGTTAGTGGAACTATAGCAATATAAGGTTAAATTTAACTAGCATTTGATTATATATCTGCTGATTTAATTGACCACTTCTTGCACACGTTGCCAAATTAGAAAATCAGTTAGTGAAAAAACAACAAAATGCCTAATAACCTCAACATATACAAGAATAACAGATGCCTACCTTACCTACTAACCAATTTAGGCCACCAGCTTCCATCACAGAAACAATTGCTTTCTGGCGCCAATGTAACCTTGCTTCAGTAGACAAAAGCTTTGAAGTATTTGAAGAGCTGATTGAAGTATTAGCATGTGAAATAAAGCCTACAAGACTGCAGAACAACTCATCCTTTTTGTCTATATTTGAACCTAAATCAACGAAAATATAGATTATGGACACAACATATATAAGAATTTGTTGGAGCAGCCGAATTTTCTCGATAGCAGCATCAGACAAACTTTCATCAGAAGAAAGGGCACCACTTATGGTTTTTAGTTGGACCACAGCCCCTGCATTAAATTGGACACGTAAAAATAGGATTCCATTGTTTTCACCATTATAAAGGGCATGTATTAGAGAACAACAAAAAGCAACAAAACGAAGCACTAAAGTTAAATCTTCAAAAACATAGGCTCTAATGCATGTGGGGAATGGAAAATAAGATTTGGGGTTAAATCCCATCAAATTTCAGGAATTGATTTCATGTTTTGTTCATAAACAAATGCCAGTTTGAACAGAATGCTAGCAGTATATCCTTTAAAATGAGAAACAATAATAAAGAACAATCAGCAAACAGCATCCACAGAAGTAACTAGAAGCAAAAGAAGAAAACCACTAGTCAAATTACATTGATTATACCTTTCATTAAGGCAGTAAGTTTTTGAATTCCACCATAGTATCCAAAAACTCTGCAATTATATAATGAACGGGTGATAATTTTCAGTGCATCTAAAATGGAAAACCCTTCAGATGTAATAAACAATTTGGTAGCAGCCCCAGACAATTCTGTTGGCGATTGCACCAAGCTGGTGTTCACTGGAAATAAAAAGACAAAGCATGAGTTACTAAATATTACATGTCAGCAGTAACATACTAACAGTACAGGTACAAGTATCCAGAATTACCATTTCAAGATTCTTAGGTTAAACATCTGGCACTAGAAAAAATGTCTAGGACTCATTTTACAACTTAACAATGAAAATTTAAGAGAAATCAAATAGCTGGTACCACTAGAAGAAATTTGAACAAGTATATGTACTCCCCTCTAACATCTGTTCCACATAAAGATGCTATAGACCCAAAGTCTCTTTTCAATTGCTGCATAAGCTCATTTGGACTTTCTTTTTAATGGAGGTTACTTATTAGGGGAAAAGGTGAAGATAATAAAACTATGACAGTCAATGATTTGCAACTTACACTCAGTGATTAGTGAGCTTAACTGTGTGACCTCTTCAATTAATACCCGAATGACTTCAACAGGATGTCCAGCTGAGCAGCCAACAACCACATCATCAGCAGCAGATGACAAACTCTCAACAGAAGACTCTAATAATATGCCTGAATTTATAGGTTCCCAGTACTTGTAGACAATTACAAATTGTTTGATGAAAACATGAAACAGCCTCTTTTTCTCCACCTAAAACATTAAGGTCATTATCTTATTATACAGGAAACTTACTAAATATAAAACTACTAAGCGAAAGAAAGAAAGAAAGCAATGCATTAGCATCATTCTCATTTCTCAACAAATGCAGAAAAACAAATCAAGAAAGCAAGGTAGTTAAAATCGGGATTCAAAATTGAATCATTGAGGGTCCGAAATCATAAATTGTATAAGATTTTAAATTTCCTATATATATATATATATGTGTGTGTGTGTGTGTGTGTGTGTGTGTGTGCATATAAATTCCTATATATTCAACTAGAACTGGAACAGCATGCTTCCAAGCTGGATCCGTCCTAGCTCCTTATTCTTTTGAAGACGTCAAGTTCATAGTGGCAACAGGAGCACTGCCAGAACCATCACTGCCCGCAGCGGGTCCACTGGTAGCCCCACCAGAGATGATGCCGGTACCAGCACCCACCATCGTCGAAAAGCATAGGTGTAGAAAGAACAGAGTCTGATGGAAGAAACAGAGAAGAAAACGAAAATGATCACCCATGACCAGGTTCGCAAGAAACAGAGCAACCAAACAAAGAGAGACGGAATGGAAGAGTAGAGAAGTACCTCTTCAAGTTTGATGATGGACGATGATGGTGAGAAACAGAGTACCGTACTTGCAGAAACAGAGCTAGAAAACAAATAGGGGAAGGCATCGTTGGTGGCGTTTGACACGGCAACAGTGGAAGAGCTGTTCAGACTTCAGAGCCGGTGGCAATGGGGAGCTGTTTGAACCTCAAAGCTGCGCACGAAGAACAGAATCGTGTTTTGGAACCTCAAGCTGCGCAGATATTATCTAGGGCTTGGGAAGAAACCGGGTTTGAACTGGGTTAGGCTTTAAAAATGGGCTTTTCATAAGTCATAGGATTTTTAACGATTTTGACCAAAAAATCACGATTCAAAGGGGATTCTACACAAAACGATTTTTTCTACAATTTGAATCGCAAACCCGCCAGAAAATTGTAAAGACACAATTTTTGTGACTTAGCGTGATTTTAACTACCATGCAAAAAAGCATGTCAATTTATTTTAGCTAATAGATTAATACTCTCTCCAGTCTCCAATATAAGCAAATATTCTGAATTGCTTTTGGTCTCAAATATAAGGAAAATTATCTTTCCCAATATCATTAAATGTTCGTCAAATATATCCTTCTTAAATATAAGACAACTATTTCTTTGTGTGATAAATGAGACTAAGGGTACTCTTAGAAGTATATCAAAAAACAATTGATAACATTATTGAAAATAACTACTTTTAACCAACATTCTTAATAAGTGGTGATCCTTTTTATAAGGCATCTTTAACTAAATTACACAAAAAAATACTAGTTCAGTTAATTAATTTTATAGATTTTAAAAAAATACAACAGCAGGCAAATTTTAGCCTCATGTAATATCATTGAGCGTAATCCTAACTCCATTTATAAATGGCAAATAGGAAAAATAAATAAATAACTGCTTCATAGTTCATAGGAATTGCTAAGGCCTCATCAGAAGAACCACCAAAAGCTTCTAGATGGTGCTTTACAAAAAGGGACTACAGGGAGTAATAGATAATAGCTATGAGGCTTACAGAGTACCAACATTACCTACATGACTAAAATGCATATATGAATTTATCAATAAATAATTCAAATGAAGCTTATCAACCTCAGAAAATTTAAAAATTTGTATAAATCCAATCATACCTTGTCATCAGCTTTAGCATATCGCTCCCAAAGAGTATTTATAATTGCCTCATCACCAACATCACTGAAAAATTTTAAAATTAAACAAAACTCAAGTAAATGAAAAAAGGCGTATAACAGTATACACAAAGATACTTGTGGGTTATTCTCCTGTAAAATTCCTCTTGCAATTTCTCGTTCAATCCCCTAACTTACAAAATTCCTCATTGAAATATCTATTTGATGTCCAAAGCTCCCTCCAAGGTTGAGTGTTTTTTATAGATAGCAGTTTTTAATAAGATTGGAACAGGTGGTCTGCTGCAGATTTGCAAACATCCCACTGCCCTTTGGAGCAAGGAACAAGAACAACACCTATTTCTGCATTCAAAGGAAGCCAAGGTAGGGGCAACCAATTTGTTTCCATTGATCAGCAATGGATGTGTCCATTTAAGTGGGAGTTGATTTTATGATGTAGTTTACAAGAGTAAAGAGACCAAAACCGAGTAGCAGTACAGTGTCAAAATTATCTGGTCCACAACAAGCGCAAAATGCATGCATATTTAAGGGTGTCACCTTGTCATAAACTTGTTTTGAGATAGGTTTGTATTCCTAGCTTCAGTGGTCCTCTGCAAAGGTTGTACGAAAGAGAGCAACCAATACTTACATGCAAAGGTCTTAGGAAGCCTTGCTACATTCCTAGTTCCTTTGTAATTTCTCTTCTGTTTTGTTTCACATTAAACTCTTATGGCTCTAAAGCATCTTATCCTTACCCCATTTGTACTTACTTCTATGCACCTTAACAATACATGTTTATCTACTCCCAAAAGAAAAATATCATATGAGGTTTCAGAAGACGTTTAGCAGGTCTAAAGAGTAATACATGCATTTTGACAACATGCAGCATCTAACAACATTATCTTCTATGGCCACCAGGGACGAGGTGTTACAATAATTGAGTTCACCAAAGATAAAAACAAAATGTTGAAGAAAAATCCTTATAAATAAACAAGCAGTGTTTCAAAGCTCTAACAGGGAAGGAACTTCACAAATAATAGCATAAAAAATAGGACGTCTCATCAGTGTCTTCCCTAAACAGATCATATGTAATAGAGAGAGACAGGGTCCTAGATGAGGTTCCTTCTATGATACAAACTCAACAAAATATAAATATACTACCCTGCTCTCAAATATAAGCAAATTTTAGTAAAAATTTTTGACCCCGTAATATAAACAGAAATACATTATTCCAATGTATTCTTTGGGTAATATATGATATTAAGAGTATTTTAGGAAACTATCAAATATTTGATATCATTAATGTCACTAACTGTTCTCAACTAGCATTCTTAATATGTGTGAAATTAGTTATTTTTGCTTATATTTGAGACCAGATGGAGTATTATGTTTATCATTTATTCTCATAAAGCAGTAATAAAATGATAACCTAAATAAAGCAATGTGCCTTTGTCAATGGCTAGAGGACAAAGGGTCCATTAAAACAAGAACACTTGATTTCACAATCATTCACTCCCAATCTCAAGAGGGATGACACCTGCAAGCCCATCACTGATAATGACAACCCCTATGATATTAAAAGCTCCTGAGAGTTTGCCTAACACAGTTTATTTTTTATTCACCCAAACTCCCAGTCCTAAAACTAAAACTCTACTCAATTATAGAAGCCTGGCAGCCCCCCTTGACAATTTGCTAAACACCCCAAAGACAGTCACTGATTTGCGCTTTTTTCACATACTGGTGAAATAAAATATATTGCATTATTAACATAATTCTAAAAACTCATTAACACAAATGTGGAGTCTTGTTGCTAGCCACGATTTATAATTCAAGAATAAAAAAAAACCATTTTCAAGAAAGGATTCTGTTACCTGAAGCGAATCCTGGGCCCGGGAGGAGAGAGCTTTTGAGCATGGAAACTTGAAGAATCGCCTGTATGCCCAGTTGAAGTTCTCCGGATAAGTTCAGCAACACCCTTAACGATATTCATCTTCCCTCGCCGAGATCCACTCACCGTTGACACTTCAAGAACCAGTGAACAATTCCACCCATCACTCTCATGAAACCAATTTTCTAGCTCAAAGAAACCAATCACCAGTAGTACGATTGCACAATTTAGTGGAATGCTGCATAATGATACCGATGACAAAAAATCTGGTGACAACAACAACACAAAGTGGAAATTACTCATATGACAATAAGAACTTGAGGAAAATCACCAGAAATTCCTCAATCTAACTTGACGCGTTCCTCTTTTCAGCTCACTAATCACAATTAAATTGAAGGATTTCAATCTGCTCCATCAAGGATCATTCCACTCACTAATTAACATTTGATTCCAAACATTTTAACAATCTAACAAAAGATAAAAACTCAATTGAACGTTGAAAAGAAAAGAATAAAAAAAATGAAGACGAAGTGGAAGTATACATGAATCGAGAAATCGAGGAGTCTAGGGTTTGTGAATTGAGATCGGAGATAGCGATTGTGTTTTCTATCTTCTTCTTTCAAGATATTGGTCGGAGCTCCTTTAATAGAGTCGGTAATGAAATGAAATCGGTGTTGTTGTAAGAATGCGTGAGAAAGAGGAAAGCGCAGAAAAGCAAACCCCGAAAACTCGTTTAATTTCGACGGTGCCCTTCTGGGTTTTTTTTTTTTCCTTTCTTTCTTCTTTTCCTTTTTCTTTTTTCACTTTGTGTGACAGCCGGTGGAAATAGCAATACTAGGAATAGCAACTCGAGAAGTGTTGTAGAAATTAATACTAATCGCACCGGTTCCTAATTTAATACAGCAATCTTTGTCTTAAACTACTCTCAAAACATTATAATATGATGACAGTTTTGTAATTAAAACTGAAAATAAAAAATAAAAATAAAAATAAAATCACAATTTAATTAGATTTTAGAATTTTTTTTGGTTTTATTAGAAATTAAATTTGTGTCACAAGGTTTATAACAATCTGCACACCTTCCTCAACCAACTTAAATAATTTTCACCTTTAGATTAAAATATTGTTATGTAAAATTTACATTTAAAAAATGTAATACCATTATTTACTTTTTGTTAAGCTAATTGGGTAGGGTATTATAGTACCAGTCTCTCTCAGTACCTATACTTTCATTTTAAAACTACTTGTATGAGATCGCATGTCTGCTGAATAACAATTTCAATCTCTATCCTTTACCATTTGGGTACTAAGTACTTGTACACATACATGTTACTCATTCTTTAAATAAGCAAAATCATCATATAACATTACAAGCAAAATAGCTTCTTATCATAAACAACTATGTCAACAAAGCGGGTACAGGTATATCGGTATAAGTATCTGCGAATAGGAGAACGGATACCCGCAGATATTTAATTTTTTTAATATTAAAAAAGTAATAATAAAAAAACATATATTAAATATAATATTATTTTCTTATAATATGAGATAAAATAATATTTAAAATTTAATCACAAATTTAGATATTAAAAACATTATTATTAAACAATATTAACTTTTTTATTTCATTATAAATAATAAAATGTCTTTATAATTAAATATATTTAATATGAAATAAGTATAAATACTTATGTGAATACCCGTGGGCGGGTAGTACAATATTTATACCTGCTTATTTATAGAATTTGTGGGTACTGTAACGGTATCCACAGGTACCTATTGTGGGTATACCCTCGAGTACCCACAAGTGCGGATTATTTTGTTGCCTTAATGGAATGAAAATCCTTATGAAACCGTGAATCAGTAAATGATTGGCCAAATGTTAAAACATATCTATTTTCTATAATTAAAACCTAAAAGCCATTATCTATTAGTGATATTGGGCTCGTTTGTTTAAATTTATTTTTAAGTACTTTTTAAAAAAGCGCTTTCTTTGTAATCATTTTTTAATAAGCAGATCATAGTCAGCTTTTGTTTATTTTTGAAATTTTAAATAAATACATCAAAATTTAAAATAAGCATTTTTCTTAATTAAAAAAGCACTTACCTCTTGAAACAAGTTCAAACAAACAAGCCTATTGTATGATGTAATAATATAGAATAGTAATAAATTATTATACTATATAGATGATAAAGTATTAACTCTTAGTGTGTACATTATAGAATGGAAAGTCATTAGTCCTTTGTAACCCAAAAATATTGCTATATTAGTATTCATAATATATTAGTTTTATTATTTTAATTTTAAATTTGGAAGTTAAAATATATATTAGTATAATAAGGTATGTAAAAAATTATAGGTATATTAAAAGAGCATTGGGTGAGGTGCGTTGGGTAAGATAGTACTCATCCCATACCCGTAGCCATAAGTATTTGCTAGTAATTTCTCATCCTCGTTAAATGGGCAATACTTTTATGGGTAGCCAATGAGTTTAGGTTTGATTATCATTTCTATTGTTTACTTTTTCTTATCTCAAATATTAGACGGAGTTAACCGAATCACTAAAACTAATAATGGTAGTTAAATAATCCTGTTTTTAGAATTAATGTGTCATTACAATTTTTCATTGTGAACTTAATTAAATAAATGACATTGATAATTTTGTTCTAATGAAAATGAAATTTTCATTGATAATTGAAAGAACAATTAATAAAAGTAAATATGAAAAGGTTTGATAAATGTTGTATAGGAGATGCAAGTGACCCATCTTATAAAAAAAGGTTTTTTTTTTCAAAATTGTGCCTTATATATTATATATGAGACTAGAGGGAGTAATAAGCATTTTTAATCCTTAAAATGAGATTAGAAAAAAAAAGTGTAATACTATCTTTTTGTCTTTTACTTTATATAAGAAATAAAGATTTAAATTTTTTTACTTTTAAATATTAAATAAATATAAGAAATATTCATAAATTTTTCATATGTATTTAAATGAATATTTTATGAAACATCCTTCCTTTTAAAACAAGGTCGAAAACCCAAGGAAATTTTTTACGAATTAATTTTAGTTTTAAAACAAGGTTTCGGGACCATACCATAACACTATTGTCGTTATACAGACGTATTTCCATGTGGTGGGACAATCCATGGTCACCACCCCCAAAACATCATCGTCATCATATTACATAGTACGTCCAAATTGTGCCTGGACTTCCAATTAAAGTCACCAGATACCTAAATCCACACATTAAAATGAGCACACGCTAGAGTCGGCCAAGGCGATACTACACCAACAACTATATAAATATACACATATGTATATTGATCTCCAAGACCACGATGACTCCTACCGAGCAATCACCAAGTATCGCCTCGGTCCATATCCACTGAAAAATTAACCCATATAAGGGTGAGAATATATATATTAAATGACAGGTACTGAACTGGATTCAATATAATTTACTAATTAATTATCCAGCTCCAACACAAATTGATAATTCATCATAAACATTACCATACACACTGTCATTTAACAACAATTATAATATCTCAATTACACAGTACATATCATGAGCTATCTCATAGCTTCTCAACCTCAATAATTATATGTGAATGCATATGCATCCGACTCTAACGATGGGATTTACACAACATAATAATATATCTCATCTCTCAACAAATTCGGCCATTTTATAGGTACCAAACCGCGCGCCCATAATGTAACACTAGTCACTCTTAGTGACAGCGGTAACTCAACTCGGTGTTACGAGCTGGCCTTAAGTCCAACTTGAAGGCGGCTGTGGAATCCGAAGAAACCACCACAGGGCCTGTGCCTTATCATCAGGCCGCCCTCTCATCTGGGCTGGTGTAACATCCCAAAAATTTCAACCTCGTGTATAATCATCTTTAATCTAGTTCATTAATGAAATTATCCAGTTATATTAACTTTCTACATAAGTTTGGCTGCGAATTGAAGCTTCTTTTGATTCGTTCAAGTAGATTTCTATAGTATTAACCTTTGGTAGCACTCTGATTGAAACATTACCAAGTAAAATATTGGTGAGCAAGAAATTCTGAATGAAACAGGTCAAAAATAAGACTTTCTGAGTGAATAAAAGATCTGTTTCCGAGTGAAGGTTAAAATTCCGAGTGAATAATGAAATTCCGAGTGAAGGTTATGTCTTCCGAGTAAGCTACGTCCTGGACAGGACCTTCCGAGTAAGAGATCTCCCAGTATAAAATTCCGAGTAGTGGAGTCTGAGTGGAAGTTTCCGAGTTCAGTGTAACTCGTTTCGAGTTGAGCCCCTCCGTGTGTGTAATTCCGAATGGGGATGGCACCGATAGGGGATACATGATGTGTTTATCCAGAAGTATTCTGGAATAACCTCACTCGTGTGAAAATGAAAGGAAGTCATTTTTGGAATAAATTACCGAGTGAAAAACTGAGTGAGAAAGGACTCGGTCTGGATTATTTTGACGAGTGGAAACCTGAGTGAGTGATGGTCGGTCTTGGTATTAATTTGCCGAGTAAAAGATCACACAAGAGAATAGTCGGATTTGAAATAATTCGCCAAGTGAAGAACGATCAGGCATTGAGTCGGTGTGAGGGTGAATTACCGAGTGAATAATCGATCGAGTGATAGGTCAGTTTTAATGTAAATTGCCGAGTGAAGGACTGTTTGAGATGACTCGGACTTGCAATGAATTGCTAAGTGAATGACCAATTAAGTGTTAAGTCGGCGTTAGGATAAATTGCTGAGTGAATGACCGACCGAGTGATAAGTCAGTTTTTGTCTAATTTGCCAAATGAAAGACCGAGTGAGTGTGAAGTCGGTCCTGCAATGATTTAGCTGGGTGAAGGACCGAATGGGAGGAACCGGTTCTAGAACAGGTTCACTGAGTAAAAACCGAGTGTTGGGAAGGACGACCTCTGGTCGGATTCCGCTGAAGCGAGTGGATACCTCGCTCAGGCGAGCGAGTGTGGAATTAGATACTGGCTCGATTTCACCCGAGCGAGCTGAGGCGCTCAAGCGAGATGGGCTGTCTCGCTCAAGCGAATGTGGGCCTCGCTTGAGCGAGTGACCCCTATTGGAATTTTTCCCTTTTTTTCTCTCGGTTCTGATTATATTGGCCCTCCTTACCTTATATTGAATAATACTTGAGAGAATGCATAAATATATATATACATCCCTAGAATACCGAACCAGTGCCAGAATCTATCTTTTACACCAATCTTGTCGTT
This sequence comes from Clitoria ternatea, assembly GCA_037962975.1. NCBI lineage: Eukaryota > Viridiplantae > Streptophyta > Magnoliopsida > Fabales > Fabaceae > Clitoria > Clitoria ternatea. Next base: position 287,867,876 of record CM075670.1, read on the forward strand.
TATATATATATATATATATATATATATATATATATATATATATATATATTCCTTCAATTATACAAGGCTCCAGTAGGTAGGCGGTGGTAAAAGTCAAATACAACTCATTTCTCATCTAAATCTCTATTATTTCCATAATTGATGCACCAAACCTCCAGTCACGAGAAAGCTTGTCCCCCCCACTTGTTTTATACATTATTAAACCAATACCACACCTTTTTCCAAGTCTAAATTCTTAGAACAACAAAAATTAGTAAAAGTCTCTCTTTCTCATTCCTTCTCTACGTACAAGCCACTCTGATTCAAAACTAGGACAATTTTTCAACTAATCTAAGACCCTTCATCAAGGTAAGAGGGGATAGGGTTGTGAATAATTATGGAATGGGTAAAATTGTATGCTGTCCTAGGATTTTCTAGAATTATTTTCATATCTTGTTGCTCAATTTTGAAGCTGAAAACATGTGAATTTGATTTTGACTTCTTCATCAAAGTTGTAGCTCTTTTTGTTATGTGAATTTTGAGACCTGAACCGACTGATTTGGATATGTATAGCAAAAGTTATAGCCAAAATACTACAGCATGTCTGTTTGGAATACGTATCTTATATTTTGTGTATATATTAATATTCTGGGAATTATACATGCATAATTAGACTTTGATATCTTCACAAAAGTTGTAGATATTTATGTTATGGATCTATAGAAAGTGGTTTCAAGTTAAAAGGATATTTGTAGCTCTAGTTATGCCTAAAATACAGAAGTATGTTCATGCTGAAAATCTGCTAACATGAATTATGAATTTTATTTTTAAAACTGAGAATTTTGTGGTGAGAATTAGTGTTCAGTGTCTTTATAAAAATTTTAGATAATTGTGTTATGAGTAATTTAGAACTGGTCCCATGCCAAAATTATTTTTGAAGCTCCAAAAACATTGAAAATACCAACATATGTACGTTTTTGATACCTTCTTTGAGATGGTTTAGTATACGGCAAATATGTGATGTTTCTGTTTGGAATTTGAAATTATGGTCTTCATGAAAGTTGTAGATAAATTTGTTATGGAGCTACAAAAAGTGAAATCACTTAAAAAGAATTTGATTTGCTCACGTTATGGTCATTTTACTAACATATGTTGCTGTTGTAAAATCCTGAGATTTACCTATAATGGTTTTTATGGATAAAAATGATATTTTCCCTATGAGTAATGATTTATTATTGAATTATTGAGAGATTATGGATTCTTATGGATGTTATTGAGTGTTCTATACATGACATACAGTATGTATATCTTCGTCATGAATGATTATGAATGACTAAATTATTATATACATGAATGCCTTGTGGTTTATTGAGATATGTTGTTGAAACAGTAAATCCATGATTCTAAAAATTATTATATGTGATGTGTCCTTCGAGGACTTGTAGTTTTCTAAGTGGTTTTGGAAATATTGATATCATGGTATATTAAATCAATAAAGAGAATTAAAGGCATTCATGCATCATAAGCATTGGACGCACCATGGAATTTAGGGGTTCCATGATTGCCTACCTTGGTGGGGGGTTACTCTATGATGAGTTTAAGGCCTATTTTCGCAGGAGCCATGAGGGTGTAGGGATTTATGGTTATGCAAATTCCTACTTGAGTACTTATTTTCGAAGGAGCCATGAGGGTGTAGGGATTCATGGTTATGCAAATTCCTACTTGTATAATTATTTTCGCAGGAGCCATGGGGGTGTAGGGATTCATGGTTATGCTAATTCCTACTTGTGTCTCTATGAGAATTTTTACTGCAGTATTCCCACCAAACCAAATGGATCCAGCATGACATCATTTGACTAAGTTAAAGAGTTATTAAATATAAATGAACTTGTTTGGCATATTCATCATATCATTATGGTTTGTTGATTGTGTTTGTGCAATTTTATTCATTTTATATTTATTCTATATTCTGTCTCACTCTTACATTAATTTTTACAGTGCATGCTACACAGAATGACGAGTGATGTCATGAATGAAGCTTTTATGAAATATTGCTAGGACTTTGGCTTCATTTTAATTTAATGGGTTGTAATAGTATATTATACTATGTACTGTTATCTTATATCGTTTCCGCTATATAAATGTTTTTATGCTTTAATTGTTCCCGACTAGTATGCATGATAATATTCCGCATTTATCAACTTTTACATGACTTTAGAATTTAAATTACGAGTTTCAAAATGATTCTTTAAACGCGAAAAATTTATTCGGGAAAAATTATTATGGACGTCACAGCTGGCATCACAGGCCCCCTGCAGTCCTGTGTGCGTCTGAATGCAAATGCTATGCCAAATACCGATCAATCATCAACAGACCGCTTGATTACCATCATCAGGGGCTACCACTTGTTTACCATCACCAAGGGTCTCAACTCAATATATCAACAAGCATAGCATGCAACAGTCAATCTCAACAACATACACTAAGCTACTTCAAGCTTAGTAATCATCAATTAATATTGTCAATCACCATCAATTTATCATCCATTCAATATCATCAAAAACATTAATTTCATAACACCACAAGCATTGTAATCTAACACAAATCATCACCATAATCATCACAACATATACGAACGGTATCAATCAATTCATATCAAAAACAGTTAGCTAAGGGGATATAGTACACTCAATAATTCATGCAATCACAATCAATTCATAAATCAGCCTACATCCTCTCATCCGTTCATCATCTATACATTTAAGATATAAATGTTCCCCCTACCTGGAATCCTCAATTCCCGAAGCTTGAGCGCTCCTCGATCGCTCCAAGTCAATCACTGAATTCTGATTTTCAAAGCCAGAATTTCTAAATTAACAATAATAATTTTTAATAATTCATACGCTACTTAAAGTCATATTTTAGCGCTCAAATAACCAATCTACAAAAATTTTGAAGGATCCAATGAATTCTAAAATTTATTAATAATTATTTTTATACCTTTTTCATTAAAAATCAAGTATTCACTTTAACCTTTATAAAATTTTCTTTTTGTTCTTAAACCGTTAAATATTCAAAAACTTTTTACTTAAGAGTTCTTAAAACTCTATTAAACTTTAGCATCTAGGTACTCTTATATAAATATCAAATAAGCTTTACTTAATTTAATTAATCCATAATTCACTTATAAAAATTCAAAATTACTAAAATTTATTAGTCAAAATAAAATTTCAGCCTTCAAAAACTTCTTAATTAGTTTAAATTTTTATAAAACTTATTTAAAATTAAATTCCCACAAGAATTTATTTATAGAATCCAACCTTATATTTTATACTCAAAAAATTCACCCCTTTGATTTTCTTAAAGAACTTTATTTCTAATACCACCTTAAAAATCTATTTTTTTATACTTGTTATAAGTTTAGGTTTTAAATCTCTTAAAATTTCAGCTTTTTAACACCTCTACCATTGATTTCTACATGTAAAAATAATCATCACATGAACAACGATTCTACTATTTTATTTCTCAAAATTTCAGAATCAATTAACCATGATTTTAAATTCATATCTTCACCAAAAATTAAGATTTTAACATGCACTTCAAAGAGTTAAAAGCTAAGGTCAAGAAAAATCACATTTAAAACAAAATACTACAAGTTATAACAACCTATCATTAGAGCATTATTCTGTCCAGCCTTAAAACCATTTGATTTTTCATAACAATTCCACTAAGACAAGGTTTCAACACCATCATAATCAAATACTTCATTTCATATCAAAATGGAAGCATCTCCATAGTTAAATCCTAAATCACTCATAAGAATTGAAGAAAATAAGAGCAAAGATTTTGGCCAAAAGAGATTTTAAGTTACTACTCCCATTCTCTAAAGTTTTTAGCTCTAGCATTGTATTTCAAACTGATTTTTCAGCACTTAAACCATAAAAAATCATGGCTGTCCTGGAACCCTCATGCATGCAAATAGATCAAGGCAATTGAAAGAGCTCCCCCTTTACCCAATATAGGCTCACAGTAAAATGAAGAGCATAAGGGCACCAATTTTGCTCCTTCCAGTCATGGTTCCAGCTTGTACAAGACTAGGAAAATAGTGCTATCTTGATGAGTAGAATAATGAAAAGGAAGAGGAGGTGGCTATGGTTTTTGGTAGCGTTTTATGGCCATGGGAAAAAGAGATGGTAGCTGAAATTTTGAGGATTAAAGGGAGAAGGCTTGACTTTTAGTTTCTGCCGTGAGACAAGGAAAAGCAAGGAATTAAGAGGGGGGGAAGTTTTACATGCCGGTGGAAGGAAAAGAAGAAAAATATAAGAGAAAGAGAATATGAAATTTGATATATGAAAGAAAAGGAAAGTTATGAGACAGAGAGAGATTAACGTGAAGTGATAATGGAAAAAGGCAATGGTCATAGCATGGTAACATGGTGACATAATCATGGCATGGTATAAAGCATAGCATCATGGGCACCATAAAAAGAAAAGAAAGGCAGCTGAATGTTTTGAATTCTGAAGTGTGTCATGGGCTTCATGAAAAATGAGGTGGAGAGGTAGTGGGCTGGAGTGACCAGGGTGTGACACCTGTCCCTGAGAGGTGGCTGGTGTGGTGGTGAGTTAAAAATTGGTGACCGAAAAATTAAATTGATACCCGATGATTTTCAGCATGCAGGATTTTCATAAACCGGAAAATAATCGCGTTAAAAACAAATCTGGAGAAATTCATGGGGTCAGAATCAAGCTAAACTCCCAACACAAAAGTTGTAGGTCTCCTTTTTATCTTTAAATCAATATATCATACGCAATGATCCGATACATGTAGCCCAAGATATGATCAAAATACAACAGGATACTCTAATCGCTTTTGAATCAGGTAGTTGTTCAGAAATAAATTCACAAAGAATTCTCCTTTGAGAATTAGGTTTCATGCCCTTCATAAAAATTGTAGATAATTTCAATACGAATCTATACCAAAAATAATGAAGCAATTTGAGTTCTGAAAGAGGGTGATATAGCAATTTTTCTAGGACCTATCAGCATAGTAACATGAAACTCATGGACTGGCAAAGATTCTAAAAACTGTACCAATCTGTGAGTATTTGGCTTTCAAAGTCTTCATGAAAAATGTAGATAATTTTGTTACGGTGATTTTGACACCAAGTTTTCAAGAAACGGAGGTCGTATGAGAGAGTTATGAATTTTAGAATGAACCATGCGCAGAGTAAAAACGCGAATAATCATGGTTCTAAGATGGATTTACTTAATCCTTGAATTTAAGCATGACAGAGTAGGAATTTGAAATTGAGACTAGAAATAGAGATTCAAGATATCTTTGAAACGAAGTAAACGAGACTGGAATCATTCCAATCAAGCATCGTTTGAGACAATTGGGTCTAAAATACTAACGATGCGCATAAGGGGAACAAATTACCAAGCCTAATAAGTCATTTTCTAAAATTTTCGGACTTGGGATGTTACATTTTAGTTTATATGATCCATTTACTATAGATGTATATTAACGAGACAATCGTCTAATTTTATAAAAATATTCAAACATTTAATATTATAGATGTCATTAAAAGTTGGTCTAATTAGTTAAGAATTGAATTTGTGGTCACGAGATCGTAGGTTTAAATTTTACTTATGTGAAGACACACATTTGGCCCTAGGCTTTAAAAATAAGAGCAATTGCCCAATAGGGGCTCAAAATAAATAGTATTTAGATTGTGTAAAGGAAAAAATCATCAAATTTTAATACAGCAACAATGCAACAAATTTTAGGTAATGATAGATACCCATTGTTTCCATCTTAGCAGGCCTAATACTAGGCTTTAAATACTTCACTTTTAATCAATAAAAAAATAAAACAAAGCAGCAACATATAGAAAACCTTAAGGCCCTTTTAGGATAGTTGTGAGTTTTTGATTTTTGGTTTCTAATTTGAAAACAAAACATATTCGACAAAAATGGTGTTGAAGTGAGTTTTTACCAATTTTCAAAACAGTTTTTAATCATTTTTTAAAATAAGAAAAAATGGTTTCTTGTTTTTATTTTTTGCTTTTAGTTTTATAAACTTCTAACCTTCTCCGTGGCAACTGAAGGAGAGGAACTTGAAGGAGAGAAAAGGAAAAAAACGCTGAAGAGCAAGAACTGATCAGAGAAGATTCGCGAAAGCAATTCGTATTTTGATTAGGATTTGTAGTTCTAAAGTGTAATGCTTTTGATTTGTCTATTTTCTTGAATCATTGTTTGGGGTACTCTGAATTTATGTGTAACTAAATCCCTTTTCCTTGGGATGAAGGGGGTGTGATGGCTTTATGTATGGTTTTCCTTTGATTTCCTATGTTAATGAATTTTTTTTTCTTTTATTAAGTTTAATTGATTCTCTATGCTCCTTGTGAATTAGAAATAATCCTAGGTGATCTTAAACAATTAGGAATCGTTGATAAACCTTGTAATGTTCGAACCCTCTTAAATTGAACCTAAGGTTAGATCACGAAAGTAATCCAAACCTTTTGAGGGCTTTAAGCAAAAAGGGATTTTCATAAATCGCTAATGAGTTTAACTTAGGATCAAATGGGGTTCTCCTGTAGTTAAATACAATAATACTAATTGAGAGGAAAATATTAAACAACTTAGGAAAATCCACCTTAAAAGACTTAATTCGATCTTTCTTAATAAGGAAAATAATAAAAAAATCATATATGTACTTGATCCCTCCGGAATTCTAAGAATTCATTTCCTCCAGAAAGTCCTTAGTTTTAAGAAAGTTTGTTTGATACTTTATAGAGTTCTTTTAAATTTTCAATAACTTTAATGAATCTTGTCTTGTCTTAATAATGTGAAATCTCAATATATCGATACTTGGAACACGGTCCTCATGGATACGAATTATTTTGTTACAGGATAAAAACCCATACACTTACGGGGGCTATCAACTTGTTATATGCCCTACACCAGGTTGACATATCTGATTCATGCGTTTAGAATTTATAATGACTTTGTTGATGTTGGTTTGGTTATTTAATAAATTTCCTTCTTTGATAAAAAAAATAACGTTAAGGGACCTTTATCTATTGTGTCACTCAGGACCCACAAAATTTCAGGATTGGCTCTATGAGGACATTGTTTATAAGTGGTTTGTAAGTATCTATGTAAACATTCATCGAGTTTTGAGGCATGTTTTAGTAATATTGAATCTCAAAAACTCATCTAAATTTTTATTTATAAAAAAAGTATTAATTTTGGTTCCTTATATAAAGGAATGAAGATAGTAATAAATATATAAGTAAGCAAACCAATAAATGATCCCTCCTTCTAGATTTAGTCATTCGAATGGTTAGATCTCCGGAGGATAAAGCCAAAAAAACTAACAAGTCAATGTGTCACTATAAGTCCTTAAAATATTAAATGTCTATTTTAAACTCTCAACACAATTTGGCGTTATGCTAATAGATTCATATGTGTAATGATGATCTCTTCTTGGTTAGTTTAGGTTGATCTATTGTGTTTAAGTATTGTGGTAACACACTACTAGTTATGTCTCTTTTTACGTGAATTCTTCTACCAATTTGTGTTAACAAATTAGAAAAATGTGTAGGTAAATTTCCATTTATTTATTTACAATAAATTTTACAAATAAACCTGTATGCATTCTCCATACAAATTATTTTCATATAAAATCCCCACAAAAAAGACAATAAATAAAAAAATCAAATTCTAATTTCTTCAAAATTCCAAATCACAACATATTGACAAAATAAACATCTAATTAAAATATTATGCATAATTGGCACTTAGGAATACAAAATGGGTCGGACCTACATAAAAATAGCTCGTTGTCCACTAAGACTCAACCCCCTAGCCCATTGACTTGATAGCCCAACACCTTAGCGAGATAGCCCCGCTTAAGAATTAAAATAATAAATATTAATAATAAAATAATTTATACTTTAGTTTATACTTTTATTTTCTAAAACTAAAAAAAATCAAGTCTTTCATTCTCCTCTTATTATTCTATTTGATTTCTTACCTGAAAAAGTATTTTTAGATTTTTTTTTATAGTTTTTATATTAATTTAACATATATTTTTTAAAACTTTTTAGGGGGTTGGCAGATTGATCCGTTAACTTGTCATATTTTCCTAAGAAAATAGATTTTATTACTTTGATAGACCAGCCCGCAAGCCTGATGTTAGGTAGGGTGGACTTATTTTCAGGTCCTTTTAGCTTGGTGTAGTGGGACAACCCAACCCGCTTTTTGATGGGCTTTGACAAGACGAGGCAACTAATTTTGTCATTCCTAATTAGCACCAGTTGTAAGCGAAACAAAGAAAATATGAAATTACTGTGATAATATCATAAACACTATAAAATAAATAGAAATTGTATTTGTTGGCTAACTCTATTCAATCCAATTCTTTCATGAGTTTTTTCATCTCTACAACTATTTAATTCAATGAAATTAGTTGGAGTTAGCTACAATGGATGTTTGTGTTTATGTTCTTTCATGGTCATTGGATTTGATTTGAACTAGTAGGTTCTATCAATTTTTATTATTCATTATTTTCTTTTTAATGTGCATTATCCTATTTTTTATTGTTTATATTACATGAATATCAGTTTTTGAGATAATAGAATAAAAAGAATTAATGTATTTCTAGTGAACGCTACAACAATAGTTGACATTAAATGGATAAACAAAATGAACATTTTTTTAGCGTAAATACGATTTTGACCATATAAAATAACAAGTGTTTTATGTTTTGGTCCCCGTAAATTTTCTTCTTCTTTTATATTTCTTATGAACTTAAATTCATTAATTGTTAATATGAATAACTAAATTACATATTAGTTTATTTTGATAATATGTCTAATTAATTGTTAACATGTAATTCTAGCAGGTTAAAATACAATTTTTAGTAGTCAAAATTGCTTTTAAAATTATCAAAAATAAAATAAATTTTTTGAAGTTTTTAATAACTAAAAACTTTATTTTAAACTGTAATAGTCACATGTTCAGAGTTAGTTCGATAAGTCACGACTATCTTAACAAATTAATATGTAATTTAGGAATGAAATCAAATGTATCTCATTTATTGTCCCACTACTCAAAATATGTTATGTAAATCAATTAATCCCATTAAATTTGTTAAATTGAAACAAATATTTTTTAAATGTTATTATACCAATTATTTTAATAACTAATATAAAAAATATTTTTTATGTCGGTTATTGAAACGACTGGTACACACAAAATATAAAATAATAATAATTCATATCTGGTTGTTTCAATAATCAATGTAAATTTTTTTACATTGATTATTGAAATAAATGGTAAACAAAAATATATTAAAAATAATATTTTACCCTAGTTCTTTTAATAATTGATGCAAAAATATATATTTTACACTGGTTATTAAAACAATTGGTATGAAAAAAGGAAAAACAAACACCTAAAATTTAGGAAATTAAAAGACATGATTAATGAGATAAAAATTTAATATGGTTAAATTGATTGATATCACACATTTTAACTAGTATGATAAGAATTAAGACAAGTCTACACGACAATAAATTTTCATTTGTAATTTAGTTACTGATATCAATAATTAAAGAATTTAAGTTCAAAGTAAATCCTAAAGAAAAAAATTTAATATAGAAGAGTGTAAAAAATTACAAAAACCAAAATAGAAAAGCCTTTATTTTACAAGAAAAAAATATATTTAAGCATTTTTTTACCACAACCAAACTATTTCAAGTATAACCTAACGTTAAAATAATGTTTTTAATAACTTCACCCCAATTATTATTTTTCCCATATCATTTATAAAGAAGATACAAGTCAACAAAAATCACATCATTTGCACATATTTCACAAATTTCTCATTTGACCAACAATGATAATATGTTGTATTATTTTAATATAATTAAAGTTATATCATAATAATATAATTATTTATATAATCTTGTGAATTGTCATCAATGAATTATTTAGAATATCCAATTCTTATTATTATTGATCTAATTCAATTAACTAACCAATTAATGGAAATTAAACTTGGGTTGTTATATTAACAAACTGTGATGAATTAGGTTATTGAATCAAATTGAGAAGTCTTTGGTCTCATTAAAATGATAAGTTACTGACTACCCTATATGTGACATGTGTTTTTCTTGATTAATTAAGGGTAGTTTTTTCTCTCAACTTTCTCAAGATGAATCCTGCATTGATACCAGGTACATGATTTAAACTAATTCTTTATGCAAAACAATCTTTGAACATGCTATGCTGTATGTCTATGACTATTTTCATATTTAGTTTAATAATGGAAATTTAACAATTGGTACCAAAGCCTCTTAAACATGATTTATAGTAATTATTTAGTAAACTACGTTCATTATTTATAAGTATGGAAAGAGATAGAAAGAAGGGTCCTATATCAAATTTTCACTAGCGAAAAAGATGTTTCCACTGTTTTATATTTACTTTTGTTCGTTCCTTGACATTGAAGTCTTCAATGATTTCTGAATCAACCATTCTAATTCAATCTAGAAATCCAGAAAAATTTTCATTGACAGAAAATAAAATAAAAGATCTGAATGTTAAAACAAAAACAATTATAAAACAAATAGAAAAATTGAAAAATGTTAAAAGATTAGAATTCGAAAAAAACATTTTACCGATATTACAAAGAGGAAATGTTCGATTAATTCATAAATCACATTCTTTTTTAAAATTTTTCATGAAAAAGATATACATAGATTTCTTTATATATATAGTTAGTATTCCTGGGATCAATATCCACCTGACTATTCATAGCTATTACTTTGACACCAAAGAAGAGTTCGACCCAATGCTTTATTTCTGTCCTAGTTGATCCTAATTCGTCATTAGAAGTATATTGATTTGTCAGCAATAACCGAATACTTTTGTCTGTAAATACTGCGTATTCATAAATTTATTTTTTTCTTTCCTATGAGTTTTAATCTCAATTAAAATACTAGTTTTTACTGTTCATATATTATGATTTGAATATACCACACCAATTCGTTATGTATGGATGATATCGGGAAGTATCCTTGAGGGGGAAATAGTAGGATATATATAATAGTAGGATATATATATATATATGCGTGTGTGTGTGTGTGTGTGTGTGTATGTGTGTGTGTGTGTGTGTGTGTGTGTGTGTGTGTGTGTGTGTGTGTGTGTGTGTGTGTGTGTGTGATGTTACTTCTCATACACAATACAATGTAAGTGTGAAGTCCTAAATCAATAAATATACTCATGTGGGTTGATGATAACCTTTATAAGCTTTAAATATAGGTACTTTTTACTTAAAATATAACATTAGTCGTTGGAAACAAAATCTTATACTTAGTAGATTACTCATGGGCACAAATGAAAGGCTCTTCATAAGAGTGAAAAATTAATTTTTTTGAAGTTACACATCAAGTGTATAAAGCATAGATGAGAAACTATATATAAGGATCTGCATATGACCTCATACAATACATATCCTTATATTAAATGTAAAAGTTTCCAATTTTAAAAATCATATAATCAAAGATAAAATTAATTGACAAAAAAATATTTTTTATCAATAATTTTATTGTTCTGCTCAAGAACCGAGGTCAAGGGTTAATGGTCTTGACCAGGGTCACAGGTAATGTTCCCTGACCGTAGTTACCTCTCTATCACTCAGTTTTACATCGCCTCAATGGAGTAGGGCATTTTATACCTAGGTTCAGTGGGAGTCTCAGGGTCAGGTTGCCCATACCTCATCTGACTCGCTGTCTGATTGTCAGCTGAGCCGGGGTCATGGGAAGAATCTATAGTCAAGCAATGGTTTCAGATTTCGGTCATGGACTTGCCAGCTTTCTCAATGACGTGGCATGGTGTTTCCAGACCTCGGTTTGGCCTCTGGTTACCACCCCGGATCATTTATTAAAATTTCCATCATAATTTTTTTTATAAATGTAGAAAAATAGTCTCACATCAAATTTTCATTTTCAAGAGATATATTTCCATTGATTTGTATTCACATTTGTTCGTTCATTGACATTGATGTTCCACATCTAGAAGTATACTTATAGGGGTAAATATACTCTATATATTAGGCGTTATTTCTTATACATAATATAATGCAAGTGTTGAAGTCCCACATTGAGAAATATAGTTGTATGGGTTGATGATAACCTTTACAAGTTATATATGAGTACTTTTTACTCAATATAACATTAGTTATTGGAAACAAAGTCTCACATCATGAGTATAAATGAAATACTCTTTACAAGAACGAAAAGTTATTTAAAATCCTAGTATATTATTTTTGAGTGTGAATGAAAGATTCTATATAAGGGTTGTCACATTAAATTTATATATCGGCTAAACTATGAAACACTCAAACCCATATATGATGCGCTTTCTTTTTTTAGTTAAAATTAGTTTAAAATTTTTAATTGAGACAGTTGACTTGTTGATTTAATAAAAAATAGACCGAGTCATACAACTTTTATCGAGTCTTATTCATCCTTATTTCAAATAGCAAAATAATTTTCAAAAATTATTTTATTCACAACTTTTAATATCTTACTAAAAAAACATCACACTATAATCATCTATATACGAAAAAATCTCTTTATATTTCGTGTAATTCACTAGTGTTTATCACTATTGTGTGTCATCCTTTTATTGCTGACGTCATGACATTCCCTACCTCGGTTAATCTGAAGGCATTTATCATGGAAGGATATGATGGCTCCATTATGATTATATCAAGCACACCTGATGCTTTCATGTGCATGCTTTTTTCGACCACATTAAAGAAGATCATGTTACAATGGTTCTCTACCATCTCGAGTAGGATGATTAAAAGCTTCAATGAATTAAAAAACAAGTTTGCATTATGTAACATCCCTGTTTTTAGTAATAGTCTTAATCTTGTAAATTATGAAGTTTGGAAGTTCTGTAAGAGTTAATAAGTGAATAAAATACCCTGTGGATGGTCTGTAATGTCCCAAAAATTTCATTTTTATGTATAATCATGGAATTTATATAGACCATTAATGATATTATCCATTTTCCGAGTGAAACATGTCTTAAATAAGACTGTCCGAGTGAAGGCTATGTTTCCGAGTAACCAAGAGAAATTCCGAGTGAAGGTTGAAATTCCGAGTGAAGATTATGTTTTTCGAGTAAGACATGATCGAGAGTGCCACTACCGAGTGGAGTCCTGGCCTCGGAGACATTTGGAGTGAAGTGTGTTCGATAGAACCACTTCTGGGTGAAAGGTCCGAGTGACTCGTTTCCGAGTCAAAACCTTCGAATGACTCGTTTCCGAGTCAAATGTCCTCGAATGACTTGTTTCCGAGTCAAACGTCTCCGAGTGACTCGTTTCCAAGTCAAAACCTTCGAATGACTCGTTTCCGAGTCAAACGCCTCCGAGTGATTCGTTTCCGAGTCAAACATCTTCAAATGATTCGTTTCCGAGTTAAACATCGTCAAGTGCCTTATTTCCGAATGAAACTTCTCTGAATGCAACGTTTCCGAGAGAAGTACATCCAACCGAAGGAAATTTCATTTCCGAGTAATAAATATCCGAGTGGGTTATCTCCGAGTTGAGTGTAACTTTCCTGACGCTGACTGAAATATATACCGAGTGAGTCATTTCAGGTGAGGTACTTCTGGAACAGATAAAGGTTGACTCTGAATGACCTCAGTTGTAACATTTCCGAATGACAAATTCCGAATGATCCTTCCAGTCATATGAATTCCGAGTTATGCACCTCCAAGAGAAGTATTTCGAGTGATAGGAAGCCTCGCCGAGCGAGCGAGTGTGGAAGGGAAGGATGGCCTCTGGTCAGATTTCGCTTAAGCGAAAGGGTGCCTCGCTCAAGCGAGTGCTTGAGGAAATGATTACTGGAACAATTTCACCCGAGACACATACAGGGACTTTTACTCTAATCATAGCATCTTTTATATATTTTAATATATTTACTCCAATCATACAAGCTCCTGCAAGTAGGCTGCGGAAATAGACAAAAATACAGCTCACTTCTTATCTAAATCTCCATTATTCCCATAATTAACGCACCTAACCTTCAATCACTAAAAAGTTTGTCCCCCACTTGTATTTTGCATTATTAAACCAATACCACAACTCATTCCCAAGTCTGAACTCTCAGAACCAACGAAAATTAGCAAAGGCCTCTCTTTCTTATTTGTTTCTCTATATACAAGTCTCTTTCTCTCTCATTTTCCTTTTCTCCTCACTAGGAGCTGAAGCAAGGATAATAAAAGAACGTCATCTACTAATCAAAGATCTTCCATTAAGGTTAAGGGGTATATTCTCTGGTATTTATGGGGGGGAAACCGAGTGTTTGGAAAGGGCTAAGGTACTTCTGGTCCTCACCTTTCTAGGACAGGTTCAGGAATTGCTGTTAAATTAAATGTTTTAATGTTTATATATTTGTTTTTTATATTTTTATGTATATGATTAATTGGCTGTGTTGATTATTATTAACCATGATGAATTAAATGATATGATTGGTGTTGAATTGTGAAAATATTAAGAACCATGGGTGTCTATGTGAATTCTGAAACATCCTAACTAAATTAAATAAAATTCGAGACAAGGGAAAAAATTTTCCAAATAAAATTCCGAATGGCTAAAAGGGGAAAATCGAAACAGGAATCCAACCAAAGAAAGGAAGAACCGGGTCAGGATGCCCCCACGTTGGCAAGACCCAATATCGATTAAACAATAGCCAGCGGAAGAAAGCGCCTAAGTGAACCATGATCGCTGGAGCGAAACCTTATTCGCCAAAGCGAACAAGGCACTCGGTAACCTCCTCACTCAGAATCGGAACCTAAGTTCACTCGGGAAGGCCCCTACACATACATGCTTCCTTCGGAAGTTTACACAATACTCTCTTTTTTCATTCTTGAAGGTCACAGATGTTAACCATTCGGGAAATGATTCCCTCAGCCATTTCACTCGGAATCTATAAGTTTTCCTCACTCGGAATATTTTCCATAGTCTAGTATCACTCGGAAATGTTTCACACGTTTTCACTCGGCATATTTAATCTCCCTTACCCTGAGAACTCTCTACAAGGTCAAGTCTCGCTTAAGGATTTCATAGCTTCATTCACTCAGAATACTCTAGTTTCTCTTCACTCGGGGAAATTCTAATAAACTCTTACTCGGGAGGTTTTCAAGTCAATTCCCACTCGGAATTGCATGACCTTCATTCACTCGGAAGTTAGTTTAACTCTTCTTCATTCGGAAGAGGATTCCCCAATTTAGCCTCACACTTCTTTACCTATTTTTCATCCACTCGGAAAACATTTTCTCAGTCTGATTTCACTCGGAAGCATATTTATTTCACTCGGAAACTCTTCTTAGTCTAATTTCACTCGGAATCATATTTATTTCTCAGTCTGATTTCACTCGGAATCATATTTATTTCACTCGGAATCAAACTCATTTAACTCAAAAAATCTGGTTTTCGACATTTTCACTCGGAATTTCATTCAGAAATTCTTCTTTAATTCTTTCTAAATTATTTTTATAAAATCATAAAAATTGGGATGTTATAATTATCATTATTATTCTTATTTCTATTATTATTATCATTATTATTGTTATTATTATTATTAACTATTATTATTGTTATTGATATTATTATTATTTTAATTATGAGTAATGAAATAAGGAACATATTACTTACTCTTTAAACGAAGCATTATTTTAGTCAAGATATAACCGATATATTTTCTAGAATAAGAATAAATAAATTAATAAAAACGACTTACAACGTCTGAAAAATCGATGGGACCCAAGAACTTGTGAATAAATATTATGAGACTGGAAACACATAGATACCCAATGATCAAATGATAAAAATAATGCATTTCGCATCATGAAAATATTTTTTTGAGGGAGTAAAACTAGAGCATACACCTGGCACGCTGGAGGACATTCACGTTCGATCTCCGAGGAGAATCTTGGGAGTACAACTGGAACGGAAACCCAATGGCATCAGAGTCGCGCCTGGAGCCGGGTCAGACGATGCAATTCTGGTGTACTTTGACTAAATGATGGAGTGTAACTATGATCGTGTAGAGTCAAGTCCCAAGATAATATATAATGATGAGAACATGTGAGTTCATTCGTACCTTATGATGATTAAATAAAGAATGAGGGACTTGGTGAGCTCCGATCGTTCTAGAATGGAAACGTTATGCCCAAGAGGCAACTTGAGTAAGACGAATGCAAAAGAATGAGATAATGGTGATGGTGGATTGATTTATTGGGCCCATATGCATCATGAGACTTAACTAAAGATAAATCATAATAAACCAAACTCATGCATTCCATGACAACATTCTTGATTATTATATTTGTAAATATGTTAATTGTATGATTTATATGATATTATCTGTTGACTGGATATGTCCGCACCGGGAACCTTCAGGGTCTGGGGTTTATACTCACCCTTTTTGTTGATTAATAACAGAGGAGCTAGGAAACCAGGAACCAGAATACGAAGAACAGCGATACGTTGAACCAACTGGGAACCCTCATTAAATGATGAATATATGTAGTGGAATATTTATTAATGAATAATAAGACAATGGATGACTGTATAATTATTTAAGGGTGCCTGCGTGCCCCATTCTGTTAAGAGTACAATTACTTATAGTTTGTGAATGACTATGTGAATTATCTATTATTTGCTTCCACTGATCTACCATTATTTTTTTAAAAAAATAATAAAAAATAAATAAAAAATATTCTCTTTTTCTGAAAACTGTTAACACTCTTAGTTAAATAGGATGATCCTACAGAAGAGTCTATCTTATTTAACCGAGGGTGTTACACATTACGCCTTTTAGAAGGCCTTTGTCTACCTGGAAAATTTGTGACAATGGGGGCACAAAACCTTGAAATAACTCATAGCGCGATTTAACGCGGATACCATGCAAGTACTTAACCCCACTTCTGACGTGCCACTACATACCATTTTAGTCGGAGTCAGACCTAGCAAGTTCTTTGCGTCCCTAACAAGAAGCCGCCTATCAACACGGATGAACTTTGGTACAGGGCAATGAAATACATTAATGTGGAGGAAGTAAAATCCACCCATCATAAGACACAAAAGGATGCTAATACAATTGGAATAGAGAGACAACAAGAACATAAATGGAAATAACCACGCACGACGGGAAGGGAAGGCATTTCTGCCTATGATTTTCCTAATTATGATAACTTCACTCCTCTTAATGCTATGAAAGGTAAAATCTTAAAAGAAATCTACCACACTGAACTGATACAACTTTCTTCACTTGATGAGGCGATTCAAGGAGTGGATATTTCCAAATACTATGAATTCCACTGACACATGGCCAGCCACACAACGAAGGGTTGTTGGTCACTGCAAAGCCAAATGAAGCATTTCATTAGGCAGTGACACCTCAAAAGATTTGTGGATCAAAGGTAAATCCCCTTCTTTGACACCCGTCAGACCGAATGAGAGAAGAGGATACACCGATGAGGCAGGAGCGTTCTAGGTCATAACCTCCCTTTCTATGTTGCAATGATCCAAAGGCCATTCAAACCATTGCATGGTGATTCCTTAGGAGTTCCAAGAAGAAACCATGTAGGGAACCTACTTTAGAGGTGAACATGATCAGAGCCAATCAGATGATAGCCCTAACCATTTGTTTTGATAACACTGATTACCCAAAGTATTGCCCTAATAGTGACAACCCCATGGCCATCAAGGTAGAAATCCATAAATTCATAATGGAATGAGTGTTGATCAATCAAGAAAATTCAACTAACATCATGTACTAGTGTGTCTTTCTACGGTCGTTGTATGAGTGATAAGGTCGTTGTAGAAGGGCAATAAAGATAGAGTTGGTTGTAGGAGAGTGCTACTACAAGAAACCCATAAAAGCCATATTCCTTATACTTGACCCACCCAATGAGTCATACAATTTGATCCTTGGAAGACCCAATCTTAACTCGCTGGGAGCAGTGGTGTCCACCCCTCACCTCACCATAAAGTTTCCTCTCCTTAATGAGCGAGTAAGAGTAGTTAGATTCGACTACAAGACAACGGCAAATTCTACAGGGCCAGATTAAAACCTAGGTTATTGTGTATGTTGCAAGAGGGTTTAGATATGGGTTTTGACCCTAGAGGCCTCGGATCAAGGGGCCCTTCCAGAATCTATAAAGGCTACAAAGACAATTCAAATAGGCTCATAATCTAATTAGTTCAACAAGATAAGTGTTGTTACACCTTCACATTTGGAAATAACCCTAGTAAGTATACTTCTTGAAAATGTTAATATATTTGTTTTGTCTTCGATTGACATGCGAAGAATAACACTGGATAATATATGCCACTCACTGGATGCGGAACCAAAAATATGATCAGTAATTCAAAAACATTGGAAACATGAAAGTGAAAGAGGAGAAGCCATCTAGGAAGAGGTGAAAAAATTCCTTGCCATTGGGTTCATCAAGGAAGTCAAGTATCCGACCTAGCTTTCCAATATGGTCAAGGTAAAAAAATGAATGGAAAATGATGAATGTGTGTTGACTTCATGACTTCATACCGCTCAATAATTCTTGCCTAAAAGATTAGTATCCATTGCCTCTCTTTAACAAGCTAGTAGATAACACCTTAGGGTACCAGCTGCTCAGCTTGATGGATAGATACTTAAGGTACAAGCAAATTAGGAAGAATCCCAAAGATAGGGAGAAAACTGTGTTTCAGACGGGTAAGGCCAACTACTATTATAGGGTCATGTCATATATCAGAGGATGGTTGAAATTATATTTACTGAGTAGATTGCCGATAAAACATAAGAGTAAACATTGATGATGTAGTGGTCAAGTCAACAGACAAGGAGAAGTATATGGAAGACCTAGTCGAAATGTTTGCCACTATGTGAGTCACTATTTCCTCCACAAAAAAAGGATTTTAGGGCGCTTATTTTGGTCATTTTAAAAGTGCTTTATATACGCGTGTTGTAGTAGAATATCGCATATACTAAAAGCGTTTTAGTAAAACATATTTTTAAAGCACTTATTTTAAGCAGAACATTTTTTAAAGCACTTATGTTAATTATATGTTTTAAGTAATGAAATAACAAGATAGTAGTGCGGTTTTAAGCAACCGCACTAATAGGCTCCAACATTTTAATAGCCAAATGATTGACGAATGGGACAAGGCTACAATATATTACTTCGATGACTAAAAATTAACTTTCAACCGCTAACATTAAACCAGAATTCAGAAATAAAAAAATATTAACTTGTGATCAGTCATTGCAGAAAAACAATGAAGTAATTATGATCGAGAAACAGCTCCTTTCAATAAGAAATTGGTATGCCTTCCCATCAACCCTACCAGAAATTATAAAACCAAGGGATAAAAAAAACAAAATTTTGTTAGATATGCATATTAATGTTTCAAGCTGAAAAATCTCATGTTAGATCCATTCATGAGCTTCATCTAACAACTAAGCATTTGAAAATGTTAATTTTTAATACAAATAATGAATAATAAATACCAAAAAAGATAGAATATCGATAACTGAGCATAATTTCAAAATTTAAAAGTCTCATCGTCTCATACTCTCTTGGTGATTCATCTGTTTGTTTTCATTTATATAGTCTTCCGTTTTTGTTTATTGCATTGACACGTAATTCTAAAAAAATATTAATAGATATAATATTGGTAAGTGGTAACTCCATAATTAGAGATTTGACCGATACTTAGTAAGAAATTTGAGATTCTTTATGCTTTTTCTTTTTTGAAGTTAAAGCTTTCAAATAACAAATAATTTATTTAACAAAAAAAAGTTACAAATAATTTCAGTACCAGCAAGTGTCATACTTTTATATGTTTCACAATAAAAAATATAGATAAATTATAACTAATGATTTTAGAATAATGATTAAAGAATTATTAAATATGACTTTTTTTTATTAAAAATAACTATTCTAAATTCTCATGGAATACTTTTCTACTGATACTACTTCTACTTCTAATTTGAATAAATTTTAAATATTCTTTAACGTTTTTTTACAAAGTTTTGAAAATAAGACAAGGTAATAAGTTTTTACATGAGATTTATCAAGCTAAATCAATTCCTTTTTTGATAAATATGCATTTTTTTTGTTTAGACAAGATTAATCAGGGTTCAAGTATATTAATTTTTGCAATGGCCAACGACACAGTCGTGAGTGTTGAGGCTTTCCATTGAGATAAGTGATAATGGTCTTTAATACAATATTAACATTGCATAACATGCTTTCTTTTTTACTTTTATTTTTATATTTAACAAAGTTTAGACAATCTCCCTTGGTATTTGTCTCTTCTATTACAAGAGAGCTGCATATTTTTCTGTTTTACACTAAAAAATGGTGCAATTTCAATAGTGAACCATGTTAAAATATGAAAAATAATGCACTGCTGCACAAACTTTAACTTCTCAACTTGGAAAAGACTTTGCCATGGAACATTTTCCACTGACATTGTAACATGCAAATTTATTTGATTATAACTTCCAACAGATTAACAAATGAACAACATTCATTCATTTACCAATATCCTCTTAATAAGCCAGATGGCTATTTATACTCAAAGAGTAAAAACATACCAAATTCAAAGGTTAAACAGAAGTTGCATAACAAGAAGAAAGCTAGTGAGATTACCTGTAACCGTAGCTTATTAACTTCAATCATCAACAGTGATCCCAACTTCCCAGAGAGAATTTCCAAAGCATCCCCAAACTTAGATTGTCGATCCAATATGGAAATGTAAATCATAAGAGCTGCAACCAATTTTGCAAATTTAAAACACATATGCATAATGGTTTGTTTAATGACACATATAAATCTAATGGATTGATCATAATAGATAAGAAAGAATAATTGGGTAGGAAATTCCTCCTCAGGTTGGCCTCCTTCCTCACATCTCTTTTTGTCACTTAACAATTCTCTGGTCCATAATTTAGTTCTCAATCCAAAATTCCACTATTTCTTAGTCTATCTTATCTTGGGTCTTCTTGACTTTGTTATTTCATCCTCTAGTCTAGATAAAAGGATTTGGTCTCTTGAGCTTCTAGGGTGTCTTATAATGAAAATCATTCTCCTAATTTCTAAATCACACTGAATGCAGTTTGGCTCCATGATCTTGACATATAAAATACTAATACACCTTCGGGGTTCAGGATGTTGACACAGCGGGGGACATGAGATCAATCCGGACTAATGTCGGGTGATAATTAATGTGTGCAACCCAACCAATGTTTCAGAAGTCCATAGACTATCTGGGTTAATCAATGCAGTATCACATTTGTTATCCGAGTCAGTAGAGATAACGAAGCCCCTTTTCAAGGTCTTTGACAAAGTCGATCATTTTAAGTAGACGGGCGAGGGCGAGACAATGTTTGGGGAGTTAAAAAGCTATTCGGGACATCTACTTGGGAGGGATTGGTTGCTTTACCAGTCTGGTTGGGGAAGCATCGTAAGCATCGTCGTGGTGCTAGAAGAAGAAAAGAACCAGAGACCAGTGTACTTCGTCGATAAAGTGTTACAGCGAGCAGAACGGAGATACATGTTGGTGAAAAGTTTTGGTGTTAGCTTTGCGGAAACTAAGACCTTATTTTCTTAGTCACCAAAATATGGTCAAAATAGATTAGTCAGCCAATAACATTTTATATAGGACAAAGCTTTCAAAGAGGATGGTAACCTGGGCGATAAAACCGTCAAAGTACAGGCTGAGATATGAGCCAAGGGGGCTAATTAAAACACAGTTAATGGTGAATTTTGTTTCAGAACAAGGTATCTGAGTTGGACAATGAATAACAGGGGGGTGAACAACCTCTCTAGACCTTACATATAGGCGTGGCCTCTAACTCCAAGGGAAGTGGAGCAAGGGTCATCTCAGAAAATCTGAGTGGATTGGTGATAAAAGAAGGTACGATGACGATTGCGATTATATGTTGATCATTGTTTACCACGCTACATCTTATTATTGAGTTCTCAAAGCTACCCCATATATTTGTAAATGATATTATTATAATGGAATAATCATTACATGTATATCATGTGTTAGATAATTTGATGAATTTTTTACTTCATCTTTATAGTAATACCATAAAAATAATGTTCTTCTTCTCGGAGAATTAAATGTTTAATTTTTAAAGTAGTTCCGGAAGGACTATACAACTAAATTTTATGGTTCAAAGCCTTATAAAGTTATTGGAATGTGTTTTTTTTCTTTACTTCGTTATTTGAAAGAAACTTAATCTATTTATAATTTGTCATACTACATCCTGAAACATAGTTGTGAGGATATAATGCATTATTTTTATTTGCTATATTGAAGCATGTATCTTGAAGTATAAAAGATGATCATACTAGACAATAATTATACAATGTCTTATGTAAATAGGCAATATTTCTCGCTGAAAAAATACAAAGAATAAACTATAAAGAGTGATCCTGTAATTATTTCTCATATTTTATCTAGGAAGGAACTTTGATGAGAAGCTAAATAAATGCTATGTATATAAATAATGATTAGTTGAGTTCAGAAGCACCATAACGTGAAATATAGTTGAAATGAGTTCAAAAGAAGTTTGGGCTATGAGTTGACAAAATGAGTCTACCTAGCCCGCTCGTAAAATGGGTAGATTTAGACATCAAAAATTACAGCCTGAATTGGTGAGGACTTTTTTTTGATCGGGTCGCAAAAAGCCCACACCTATCGCACCAATTACAGGTTGAGTGGCCTAAATCTTTCTCTTGTGAAACTATAAGATTCATTCAAAAGAGGTCAAATTTAGAGGCCTGAACCACCCACAAAAATAGACGATCTTAAACACCTTAAATTAAAGCCTAAATTAATACAGGTCCTCTTGACCTAGCTGAAAAAACCCAACCTAAAAAACCCAACCCGTGTAGGGTGACCCACTTGTTTTATTAGCTATAGTCTAAAACAACCATAGTAAAACATTTGCCATATGACTCAGAAGAGTTCATAACAATTACAGACATGTATTATTAGCTAATGTGCATGTTATAAGTTAGAAATTACTATTATTGTATTCATGACACAATGAACATATGAACCTAGTATAGATAGAAACATTTTCTTTAAATATAAATATTGATGTTTCTTATTTGGATCATTAATATGATCATCAAAAGGTTATATTCCTCGTAATGATGTTATGAAGTTGATCCGGTATGCATACCGGTCCCTAAAAGGCTGGAGACACCTGTCAAAGCAGAAATATTAAAATACATGCTAAGTTAAAATTTAGGTCACAACGCACTCAAACCGATGCGATCATCAATACTTAGTACAGATCATGACCCCGGTCAGAAAAGCTACCACCTAAATCTGAGTCAGGTGCAAGTGGGCAACTTGCACCTACAAAGACTGTAGTCATTGTTTACTATCAGGAGAGGTCAAATCACCACTTGCACCCAAGGAAGTTCCATAAATATAACTCATTCATTAATTTGTAATAGAACAACATTTTACTAAGCTTAATTACCTCTGTAAATTACCCATAACAACCGTACTGACTTAAGCATCAGAGTCCCTTTTGCAGGTACACCTGTGTCCCAGAGACTATGGTTGGAATTGACCCAAAATTTACCTTAATGTGAAGAGCATAGAATTCCCACTAACCTGTGTGTATAATACAGAACTTCCATTGAGAAGGTGTAAAACAAGAGAGAGTGAGGTACTTTGACACCGGTCCAACTAGGAGTACTTCATACCCCGTACACTGGTCAGATCATAAATATTTTTAAAAAATACCAAACTTTCTTATACTAGATTACTATTATCTGTGTTGATATCAACAATGTCATTTTACTTGTATATACATAAATAATTGAATAAAAATTCTATAATAGTATATGTATTGTTATCAAGAGAAATGAAAAAAATTATAAGTTGATAACATTGGATTTGTGAAAAAATATATTCATTAAAAGAATGTTGAATATTTTAATATTTATAGACTTGTATCAAATGAAAGGTATATATAGGAAAGATTATATGCACATTCCTATTATTTGTATTATATACAAAATAGTATAATTGAATTACAAATTATAACAGACCCCAAGTTTACATATGATAATCATATTATTTGACATGACGAGTTAGACCATCATGGGCCAATATAATGATGCAAAAATAATAATTTAAAATTCATGTGGGCATTCATCAAAGAACCACAAGACTCTTTAACTTATAAATTCTGATATGATGTCAACTCCCCATCAAAGAACCATAACATTATGTAACAAGGAAATATTATGGGCTATTTAAGTATCTTAATAGTCAATGAAATAGTGACATGATATAATTATATGAATCTTTGTGCTACAAAATTCAAACTACATTTGAAAAGTATATCTACAATGGTGAACATCTTCAACTCAAATATCTAATTAAGTGATATTATATACACTTTATTTTCCCCCTTAACCATGAAAATTTCCTCATCAGTTTATATGTAACATCCTAATTTAAAATATTGGGATAAATTAAAGTTTATAGAACTAGATTAATTAATTTAAATAAACTAAATTCATTTAATTAAATATATTTTGTTTCCTTTTCTTAATTTTTCTTTATTTTTTTCCTTTCCCTTTATTTTTTCTTCCAACGTTTCTTTCCTTCTCTCTCCCGCGTGCTTCTTCCTTTCTCATAGCCATCATCCTCGTCACTCTCCATCACTAAGCCATGCCACTCCTCAACAAATTCCTCATCAATTTCACTTGGTTCCTTAAAGGTAAGCTCATGGCATGCATCAATTTCATGGTTCCTTCTTTTTTTTCTATGGGTTTCATCTTAGGCATGCCATTAATCTTGAGTTCCTTCTCTCCTTTTTCTCTCTAGGTCGTGGCAACCATGGGAGGTGGTAATTGAAGCTATGAAAATCTACAATTCACATTTCAGAACTTGAAGGTAAGACCTGAAGCCATTCTCCCATCCTTGATCATTCGGCCAAGGAAAATTAAGCACCAATTGTTTCTAAATGATGATTTATGTTGGACAACAACTAGAAAGTGTAATTCAAAGGAAATCGAAAAGGATTTGAATCACGGTTACATTTTGTAGTGTCGTTGGCAAGCGATGACACATTCCGGTACATCAAAACGTAGAAACTAACAAATTAATGATTTTAGCTTTGAAACATATATTTAATAGCTTAAGGGTTGTTAAATTAAAATTGTTAATTTTTAGGAATTACCGAATTAAGAAATTAGAGTTCGGAAGTGAAATCGATGAATCAGAGAGCAAATTTGGAAAGTTAGATTCCGAGAGGTTTACGTAAGAGGGAGTTTACCATTTGAGTAGCGATTAAGAATTTTAACTTCGAGGTTGACTTTTATAAATTACGATGTTTGATTCAATAAATAACTACCAGAAATTATATACTTAGCAAAAATATGATTATGATCATCAATTGTGTTAAGGATCAATGTTTATAAGTTAAAGTCTTGTGCTTAATAAATGATATTGATAATGTTTTGTGACTTATATAATGAATTGCCACAGTTAATGTTGATTGGCACGTACCTTTGGTAATGAACTATGATTGTGAATGTTAGCCCTAGTATATTGAATTGGCAAATATCAAAGTGATGATTGATGATTTAAAATATATTGAGGTTAGTGGAGCTAGGCTATAATGTTGGAATGATTGTATATATGTGCTATAATTCGCATCCATGCATTTTTACATTATCACTACATCATATGCATTAATAAGCATTACGATTTACTAAGCACTATGATTTGCTGTTTGAGACTGCTGTGATACATATTTATAAATCAACGTAGTTTTGATAAGTAGTGGAGCTAGGCTATGATGTCATAGGTTTGATAAGTAATTAATTTGTTGTTTTTAACCTTATATTTATAAATGAATATAAAACCTTTTAAAAAGAATTGTAATTACTTTTCCTTTTATAAGAATAAAAAGCAAAACTACTTATAAGCAAGTCTATAAATAAATTTTTTTGTAATGCGATAAATGAAAGTAACTTTTCATATTCTCTCTCCTCCACTGTTATCGCTATCATTTTTTATCCTCAAACATTACCTGCTTTATTCGGGTTAAGTGGAATTAAAGATAGTAAGTAGATCCATTAAGAATAATTCGATAGGCTACTACTCCTCCACCTATGAACCACGGAATAAACTTATGCATCTCGGTTGTTCATTAGTTTGACTACAAGTGTTTGAAAAATCTTATGGTACCATTTTACAAATAAAACGTAAAAGAATATATTACATTTATTTTATAATCAAGTTTCTCATTTATCAGAAAAAACAAGAGGGAAGGCCATGATGTGTTTACTCTAACTGGCCGTGGATGTTGTTATGAAATAGCGCTCTTACTTTCGCAGCAAAGGTAATATTGGAACATTCCCCTTTATTGGTGGTGCTTTCTCTTTGTTGTAACTATACGCTTCTAGCTTAACATTCCTTTATTTCTTACCAATGTTAGTGTCAGTGCGGCATTTACTATTCTTGCAAATTGAACTTGCTTCTATCAAAGTCTGTTGTTGCTATTCTACCTCTATATATTAGCTTTTATTTCTTAAATTGGTTTATGTTACTTTTACCATGGCTTATGATTTGTGCATGACTAATTCTATATTCACTGGTTCTTACATTAAAGTTTGAATTTGTATACTAGTCTCGTTTTAAATTGCCGAGACAAGGTTCCTAATCAACAAAACCATGTTACTATGGAAATCATGTTGCTGAAATGTTGGAAATATTTATTAAGCATGACATTGAATCACGTGTAGAAATCATTAAAGTACTTTAATCAAATAATTTATTATGCAAATTCATAAGTAACAGAATGTCAAGTTTGGTGACCAACATATTTATGAACAAAATTATAAGTTTTCATGTTTTTTTACAAATAATTTACTAACAAAACTTGCCTCTTAATTAAAATCAATTTAACAAAATTAAGATAATCCATAATCACATTTACAAAATGCTCATCCAAACTCAAGTCAAAGAAACAACTGTACTTCGAATTGCATTACATCACTATACAATTTACAAAATTGGTTGAAAATGAGCATGTTTTAGATTTTATGGAATGCACATATGCACATTGAATTGCAGTACTGTACAATCACTATACAATTTTGTGTACTAGTAGTCTATACAAAACAGCAGAAACCGTATGAAATCCATGGGTCCAATGATTCTTCAATTCTTTCATATTAAAAATGGCACTTGCACAACACAAGTCTTCAACCAATCAAGCCCGTTGAATGCTGCATAAGCTCCATCCACTGAAATCACCATAAAAAAAATGAATAAGAAACTCAATTTTTTAACAAGGATTTTAAATTATTTTTATTTATTATATTTCTGCTTTCAAAGGGTGAAGCGAGTCAAACTTACCTGTCTCAGCAAGTTTGCAAGAGTTCTGGGCAGTGCCTCAATGTTCCTCAAAACAATATAGTAGGGAAAGGGAAAGGAATCCATGTACTTAGAAAACTTCATCTTTCCACCCTCAAAAGATGCTTCCTGCAGTCCAGAACGTCATAAGAGATGAGAAAAAGTGCAAAAATTCTCAACTGAAAAATCACTTGAGCACATCGAATGATACCATGAGATCCATAATGGACTCCTGAGAATTATCCAGAAGCAAGAAAGCAACCATTCGATTACCAATTGATACATCTCTGACGTACCGTTTTAACTTCTCCTGGAAAAAGTAAAATTGAAGATCAGCTAGAAAAGAGGCCAATAGTTATGACTTGAGAAGAGAAATACGGAAGAAATAATAATACCTTTTCATGAAATCGACCATCTGCAATTATTAAAACTAGTTGCTGCAGGGGATTATGTCCAGATGGAAGTCGGGCTTTTGCAACCGCAGTATCTAGCTTGTTAGTTAAGTACTTCAATAAATCAACAACTGGCTCATCAGCAATAGTATTCTCTTGCTTGAATGTCAGATTGGAGATCATCTGCACCTCAGCCAAACATAAACCAGTTAGCTTCTCTCAAACAATACAACACTGATGAATAACAATGTTAATAAAAGGTAACACAACTCTATTTTAATCCTGCTAACCTTAACTCCAGCCTCTCCTGTAAAGGGCCTATCAAAGTCATGCAATAACTTTATGTTTCCTTTTGTTCCAAAACTCGCAACAGCTAAGCTGCCCATTTCCAATTGAGAAACAGCACGACAAACTGTAACCAAAGCTTCAATAGCAACATCACCACAGCAAGTCTCTGACATGCTATGTGAATCATCAATGGCTATCACAACTTGGTAATCACGTTTGTTGAGTTTGGTCCGCCTCAGCCATATTTTATCTTTACGATAATGACTTGCTATGAATTGAATTACCTAATATTTTGTGCAAGAAAGAAAAACAGGATATGGTAAGCACTAATACTCCAACAAATGTTAAATGTACAAGGTCTACTACTATTTGTAAGAATACACCATCTACCTTTTTCATATTTATCCTTTTGCCAGTTCTATAATCCCCTTGGAGCTTGCTGGCAACAGTGGGCTCTATTACAAGGCGCAATTGCTCAGCCAACTCAAGAGACAATTTTGTTGTTCGGAGTTCATATTTTCTCCAGATAGCAGTAGCACTCTCTTTCACATCATCAGGAACGTCACAAGGATCTTGGCCTTTACCCAAGTCTTTATCATTCACAGGAAGCTGGCTTAATTTATCTGTGCTCTCAGTCAAGTATGAACTCCTGAAGGAAACCAAATCTTCCAAACGAATTTCAAGATTTGGATTCTCACTCGCAAGAGGTTTCACAGATCCATCATCTTGTGAGTTTTCAATGGCTGACATATTCACCTGCTCCCTTTTCTCATTTTTGGAGATTAAAGAAGAACTAGTTACAGAATCCATTTCCAATCTTTCTTTCTTGAGCTGCAACTTTGCTTCTTCTCCAGCAGGGCTTTCTTTATCAGGCTTTTCGCTATCAATGTTTCTATCAACTTGCTCAAATGTTGCAGGACCCAAGGCCTGAGTTGTTCCCTTTTCAAATTGAGAAACATAGCCATACTCATCTGCATTCTCATCCTCCATTTCACCCTGCTTCTCTAAATTATCTTCCTGGATGTCACCAGATATGTTAATTCTATCTTTTTGGCATTCAAGTGTATCCCCTATACTTCGATGAGGATTGGAATGCTTTTCCTGAGTAAGTGAATGCTCTTGCTGTGGAAGGTGAGACTTGGGTTGATTTTCACTG
Organism: Clitoria ternatea; assembly: GCA_037962975.1. Taxonomy (NCBI): domain Eukaryota; kingdom Viridiplantae; phylum Streptophyta; class Magnoliopsida; order Fabales; family Fabaceae; genus Clitoria; species Clitoria ternatea. The sequence goes on from CM075670.1 coordinate 287,897,186, forward strand.
AATGCCCCACTATTTGATGTGTCAGACATCTTAAGATCTGGCTCAGACATATTGCGGGAAGGCAGGCCTCCCAAGGGAGCACGGTTGTCCAAATCAGGATGGCTGTTTGACAAATTAGACTCTGCTGCTATATTTTCAGAACCAGACATCTGTGTGTCAACTTTGGACTGTGATGCTAAATCAACAGTGGAAACCTGCTCATTAATCAAATCCGAAAACTCACATGCATCTTTCTTTGGTTGTGTGGAATTCATGTCAGCATTCTCTTGATGATCCTGATCTAGATCGTCTTTTTCCGAGCTTACATCAACTTCAGTATGTGCCTCTTCCATAACTTCGTCTGGTGAGCATGTCTCTTCATCCTGATTTCCTTCATCTTCATTCTCAGCTGAATTACTTTGCTTATCAAGATCACCCTCATCCATAAGATCTGCATCTTCCTTTACATCCACATCCATGTCAGAAGTTTGATCCAATTCATCAGGCTTCAAACCAGTAGGATCAGAATATGCTGCTTCTTTGTCCATGTTTACCTCATCTGCATTCTCTTCATCCCCAATGTCATCGTGGGATGCAGTTTGATCATCCTGAGCATCACCGTCATCACTATTACCTTCTCCAGGTTCATTGGAGGTAGACTCGTCCTCCCTGGCTCTTAACTCCTTGTTGCTTCCATCTCTATCCTTAACTGAAGGTCCAGATTCATACTTTTCTCTTTTATCATTCGGAATTTCATCTTCATTCTTATCAAAAACTTTCTCAGCCACTGCTTCACTTTCTGGTCCAGTGGCTCCCATTTCAGACTCAAGTTCCTCATTTCCATCGTCAATATCATCGTCTTCTTCAGAGTCCTCGCTAAGGCTTAGTGCATCAGCCTGAAAATCTTGCTCCATTTCAATCCCTCCATTATTGCTCATTGGCACTTCCTTGGAGTCATCCTGATTTTCATTTTGCTGCAGCATTGACATAAGAACATTACATATAGCCTGGGAAAACAGATATTTCGAGCAAAAAGAATAAGCACAAACGCTAACCTGTTCACGTGTTCCCAGTAGCTGATCTTCATCGGCAATCTGATCACTAACATCCTTTAATCCAACACCCTCTCCCATGCCTGTCCCACTAGCATCTCCAGATGTATTGAGGGTTCCATCTTCCTCATTATTTTCATTTGAAGTTCCAAAACCTATTGAAAATAATGAAGATAAAATATTTGCAATCACATGAGTTGTTACCGATACCTGCAAATTGATGAGAAAAGAACAGTGTGTTACTGATAATTTATAGAACTTTGGAACATTAGATCTTGTGTAATGTAATATATGGCATGGCATGACATGATACACATCTTGTTATCATAGAGAAAAATAAAATATACACAGAAGGAAGTGAGTGTTAAGCTTACTGATCTATGCATGGCCAAGAAATTTTTCATGAGCTCATCACCAAAATTCAGTAAATGATCCATGAAAGTATGTAGATTTCTCAAATCGGTTCGTACTTCGCCTGACTGATTCACCAGTTTCACCTACACAGGAAGGCATTATCAGTGTAGTTTCAACTTTCAACCAAGAAAGAGTATCCAAATAACCTGAAAATAAACAACTTACCCCAAAAGCAATTGCTTTGAAAAGATTCTCACATAATATGTCCATGCTGAGATTTGTGACAAATGATTCAAATAGAATCTCCCAAGAACCAATATTTACCATGGACTCTTCAACCATAGGAATATTGCTTGAACAACATAAATTCTGGAACACAGTTGCAAGATGTTGATATGTGGACTTTAGGGATTCTTTGAACTTGTTTATTTCACCAGATCTATCCTCTTCAGATGAATCTACTGAAGTAGAATTTGGCTCTATTGCAGTTGAAAACTCTTCATCAATTAACTCTGCCTGAAGAGTAGACATTTTCAAATACCAAATTTCACATTCAAATTACTAGGTTTCACAGGGTTAAGTAAAAGAGTAATAGGTACCTTGTCAATTATGTCCTGAAAATGCTGAATTAGAACTTCTTTAACAGTGCTTCTATCGAGTTCTTGCTCGTGTAGTTCAAGCAAATGCTGCTTAAATTCCCTAATGACCTTGAAATTTTCATGTACCAGCTGCTCCATTTCTTGGGTAACAATGCAATGATGTGAGGAAGTCGCTGCAATGACAGCTTTGGTCCCCCCAATTAGCTTACAATCCAATGATTCCTGAAATCATGTTTTCATGAATAAAAGGCAACAGGTAGTAGTCCAAATTAAAAGCAATTCGCACTCAATAACCAATATGTGCACCTTAGATTTACAGAACACTGGTAAAAAAATTTCAAGGGATGAAATGATCCGAGAGACTGGAGGTCTTGCTCTTGGACAAGTGTTTAAATGGCTATCTTCAAATATCCTTAATAAAAGCAATTCTTCATTTGACATAGCACATAGACTATCAAATAATTGCTGCAAGATGAAGGTGAAAAATATACTAACATGAGACACAGAACGTTGTAGCAAAAACAGTTATTCAAATAAACATTTTAGTAACACTTACCTTTTGCTGCCACATGCACTTATAAGTAGCAAGCGGGTATGAGGAAAATGAAAACTTCCCCAGAATAGATACACATTCTCTAAAGCATTTCAATTTCTTGTCAAATGCACTAGCAGCAGCAAGTTGCTTCTGTTGCATCAAGATGAGTTGACTGAGGAAAGAACTAAAACTGTCAACCTACAGAAACCAAGTTGACATTCAGTACACCAAATAAATAATTGAAGAACAAATCTCATGATTCAGAAGGCACACATCAACAGGTGGGTCAGTCTGATACTCATTCCTACGATTGGAAGTTGAACAAAAGCAATGGAGTGGATATAAAATTCATTTATTATATTAATCACTTTTTCAATGTAAAGAGAAGTAGCAGGATGAGAGACAATAGAAAAGAGGAGAGGGAAAGCAGTGTACGAGAAACAAATCAAATTAATCAAAGATACATAGAATATACTCAAAGATTATCATTATAAATTTACTGCAAGTAATTAAACTATCAAACTTTGGAAAGACATTATACCTGTTCAAGAGTTATATCTTTATGTGGATTGAGGCATACTTGCTGCAGACGAAGCACAGATACAACGCTCTTGAAATAATAATCAGTGGCCATTTTCCACTCCATTAGCAAACTTTCTTCTGGGACATTCTTATTCTCATTTTCGACCACAGCTGTTACACAAGGTAATCCAGCATTTGCCAGTAGTAAATGCTGCATGTTCCCAGAAAACTGAAGGAACCACCATGTTTTAGTCTGATCCTGTATATTTGTTTAATTAAAAGAGAGAAACAAATAATAAAAAATATATATTAGAAATTTTTATTAAGTGTTAATTTAGCCATTCATTAAAACAGTGCAAAATTTCATACAGCCTCATATGCAGACTTGTGTCGAGACAACCCATTGCTTTCTAAAAGTTTAAGAAGCTCAGATAAAGCCCTTCTCTTCCCTTGACTCCTTCTTTCTTCCTTCCAAAGATTACCATAGTCAACTGCTGTAACATATATTTTTTCAATCATATGCCACAGAGCTTTCCATCCCTTCATGTATTTTGTATGCTGTGAATCATCACAAGGTCTAAATATGCTTCCAACTTCTGCAAAAAAGATTACCAAGTTCTCAACATCTCCAGAAGAAAAAGAACGGATACAAAAGCTAAGAACATCAGAAGAGAAGGATAAGGAAACAAGAGGAGGGAAACCTTCAACATTTCTCTCAACTAAAGATAGAATATCAAAAACTGATGATCTCTTAAGCTGCAGGATCTGAAAAGCACTGTCTAATTTATTGCGAGAATTCTCAAACAACAAAAACCTACATCAGATAAGACATGTCAACAACTTTAAATTAACAAATGATATTATACTGTACACCCTTCAGCTGTCAGATTACCTCTTTTCATCATTGAACAGAGTCAAATCAAAAGCACCCCTGTCCAAATCCTTGTTCAGGACATCATAAATGAGCTGATGACCATGCAAAGATTGAGCTTTTGCCGCCCTTTGTTCAGTTTCTTGGTTAAGGAAAATCAAAACTGGTTCTTGCAGAATATCCTTCACCCATAAAATGAGCACCACATAAGAAAATCATGATCCAACAAGTATTTACAATCATGGTGAGTAGAAAGAAGAAAATGTGGCGAGTTGGGGAGTGCTGAGTAAAACTTTGCCCAATTGAAACAGCAGAAACAAACATATTGCAGTAAAAAAAATTGCTAGTGTTTGACCCGTTCTCACACCAAAGTGCAGAACAGAGGATGGAAACACTTGGAAGAAATGGGTTTACACAAAACCAACATTGGGCAAACAAATATACAAAACATAGCAGAAAAATCCAAGGCAGAAGGGTAAATCACTGAAGTAGAAGGCTGGAATGAATAACAGGGTTGCGGACTGCCAGAATGAGGACATGGCAGTGATTGCTAGATGCTGGCAAAAAAACATGGCAAGAGAGACAGCTAATTTGAAGGAACAAAAGGGTCAAGAATAGCAACAGAACAGGGCATCGATAATACCAGTCCAATACCCTATTGAAATTATAGGGCGTGAGGGAGAGAATAGAGAGGAGAGATACTTTGTATAGTATTCTATTATGTCATGAAATGTATTAATGTAATTGTCTATATAAAACCTGAAGCACTAACCCTTAGTTATACTAATTGTAATCCTAACTGATTTAGCAAACAAATCATTAGATATGTATCAAATATGTAATTAACACTAAGCGATAATGGAAAAAGGAGAAGACCATTCAAGTCAAGAATGACATTGCCGATTAGCCTATTCCAATTTCTGTTTAGTTTTTTATCAAAGGTCCACAGAGCGTATTAGCATCATAATAATTAAGTTTATTTCTATAGGTTATTTTGGATGAAAATTGCTAAAAAATTATTGCAGTTGATAAATATTTTTAGCTGTGCAACAATTACAAAATTTGGAGAAAATAAAAACCTCACGATAAACAAAACTTTTGAATGCTGAGATATATCAGACAAAAATATATCATTTTGAGATTGTTGACACATAACACTTACAGTATATTTCTGTATAAGCTTCCTCAGCTTCTGCCTACTCTTTTTCAAGCTTTCAAATGATAAATATCTCTTACCATGCTCCCACCTACATAGTTTCACTAGTTGTTTCAATTCATCATCAATTTTTTTCCTGCTAGCATCAATGTACTTCAATATTCTGCAGCAAGTTGTATAATTACACCAACACATGTCAAGGCCAGGGAAAGAAAACAGAAATACAAGAAATCCAAAAAATAATAAGTTAAGAAACTTACATTGGTAAGAACTGCACATAAAATCCAAAGATATTGTATAACAGCATAAATTGATCCATTTGACAAGGACTGCAGTTTTTAATAATAAGGAAAGCTTCAGATTCAAACTTTCAGACAAAACTAACTTGACAATAGTCTACATAATGGCGGGAGATAAGATGGCACTCAACAAAAATATTCAAATTGATACGGTTTAATAAAACATTAGACCTACAAATTATACCTGGGATCAATTTTCAAGCATTCACTTATATGGTGTTGACCGAGGAAAGCAAAAAGAAGCTGAAGCCGTTTCTTAAATTCCCCAATGCTGGACGTGTTAATGAAGTCCTCCAGGCTGCAAGATACAAATGCAAAACAAAAATAAATCCAGATAACCAGGTGACAAATCTACAAAAAAAGAAGCAAACTGACTGAATTTTTATATAACATGCCTTTGGACAATTGACTGCTCAAAAGAAGAGCCGGTTTGAAGAATAGTGTACAAAGGAAACCACAACTGCAACAACAGTAAGAAAGAAATAAGTTACATACTTGGGAAAAAAAAATGAAATAAAACTTTACATTCTTACAAGGAGTTGTTTATCAGTTTTAAGCTTAATGTTTCTAAATGATTGAATAGGGAAAGGTTAATGAACTACACATGAAAATTTAGAAAACAGTCTTCGACATTGAATTGGATGTGTAGCTTATGTTATTTCTTTTGTAGAATAAAGTGAATAGTGATTTTCTTGCAGGAGCAGGACAGAAATATGTCAGTCACCTTGATAGATACACATATAAATAGAATAAAAGACAGGAAAAGAAGGTATCTTGTCTTTAAGCGAGAATTGGGGCCATCAGGCATTTGGAAGTGCAGACCCCCAAAGTACGGGGCTGTGTGACTCTGTTCTACTCTGTAAATCAGGGAGATCTTTCCCATTCTTCCTAATAAAGATACCAAGTTTCAAACACATCCTAACTTAAATTATCAAAGCCCGAAACCCAAGATTTTCTTTTTCCGCATTTTATCTTCATTTATAAACTGCGTTTCGGAAATCCTAAACATCCACGACCATCATAAAGGTGCATTAGGTAATTTGATGGGTTTTAATAGCTCAAGAAGTTGGAAGTTTGCACAAGAGGAATGGAGGAACAAGTCAAGACTCAACCCGCATCAAACAAGCCTCAAACGTAAGAGATTTGGCAAATAACAAGCCATGAATCGGTTCAGGCATAGCCATGAATCAATTAATGCGAGTCAGAGGTCCAAAACAACAACTCAGAGGCTCATGAATCGATTCAGGGACCCCTATGAATCGATTCATGCGATTAGAATATCAATCTCAACACTCCAGCAAGTCATGAATCGATTCAGGCCTCCCATGAATCGATTCATGAGGTTCTGTATCACAACCATACATAAAGATGGTTTAGGGTTTAAGTTTTAACCAGTAGAACATAGCTTAAGTCTCATAAATGCTCAAGGGATTGGGTACAATAAGCAAGTTTTATACAACCATCAAAAGAAGCTAATGGACATTTTAGTGCCCTAAATCAGTAAAATATATTAATCTATTGAACCTAGGTACCAATCTTGATTGCCTTAAGGGTACAAACCATTTTAAATTTTACTTCAATTTGTTTTTTGCAAGTTTGCTATCATTATTTTCCTTGGTAGTGCTTAATAAAATAAGTTCAGTTCTTATACAGTCCATACACTTGCAGATTGATAACACTTGCAACACTTAGTCTCCATGAAGGCATGAACTACAATAAACTTACCACATTATATATAAGACAACAATTAAAATAAAAAAGAACAGCCACATCACTTACTTTGCCAGCATTATTCTCATACTGATCCATCACCTGATCAAGCAAAGCAGGCCAGGAGTCCAGCTCCATCTTTTGCCATGATGATAGCAGATCACATACAGATTTGAATTGATCTAAGTCATTTAAACAAGAAAGATTAGTAAAATATTGAAGTACAGAATTGTAGCAACACTTGAAAAAAGACATACTTGAGAAGGAGAACTTTGAACCATTTTCTTGCATAACTTGCGCTTTGTGCAGTAAAAACTGCAACCCTGAAAGAGCCTACAGCAGACAGAATGGTTAAAACTGACCTTGCCCAGCAAACAACTCTTTAATTTAACAAAGAAAAGTTGAAACATATACAACAGTTGATGGCATAGCAGACACAAAACGCCTAAATGTTTGGTGCAAGAAGTTTGACAGACCAACCATTCGCAGGTGCCCCAAATTAAGACTAGACATGCTCTAGTACATATTAAAATTCAGTTGGGTCTAAATCAGTCTCAAAAGCTAGCACATGATGAGGATTCCTCAAGTCATACAAGGGGTATTAATCAAGCAATGATCCTAGTCAATGAGGGACAACTTACCATAATAACAGAAAATAATAAGTCTTTCCAAAAAATCAAACTAGCGCACAGAGGGAGTGACTTCTCATTAGATTCTATATGTTGGAAACCAATCTTTGTAAAGAATAGAAGTCTAATAAATCCTTGTCCAGTACCTTTGCTAAAGGGATATCAGATGGGAGAGTCAACAGCATATCAATTACATCCAAAATTTTCAGATGATCATTATGATCTTCCCAGTCATTCACAAGGGAAAGAATCTGCTGCCGAAGAGGTCCAAGTACTTTCAACATAAGTTCCATCTCAGGAGCATTTGAATCCTTCACTCCAGAAATGATAAGATATACTCAGGTCATGATTTAAGTACAAAAACAGGTAGGGAAAATATCAAAGGCACCAAAACATCAAAACCGAGCTGACCAATACCTTGTAAAAATTGTATCTGTCAGCAGATTTGTGAGATTGAAGGAATTTCCTTCTAAAGTCTATGCTGAGATAAAATAAGTGCTCTGGCATGAGTTTAGCATCTAAACTGGGCAAATGTGTAGAATGGATACCTGAGAAGGTAAAACATTAAGAATAGAAAACAACATGAAGTTATAAGCTATGGCCAGTTGCAATCATTTCTTAAAGAAAGCTGTACCAGTTATTACCTTTGATTAAATCAGTACCAAATGTATAGGATTCACTGAAGGAAAGCAACCGATCGTCATCAGAAACATGGAATGTTCCAGGCTGAACCAAAGAGGAAGTGTTATACTTCACGAGTTGGAAAAAAATTTTCAAATCCATAACAAATCAGCATAGGTCATAGCTGTTTAACAGTGTTAAAAAAAAAGTTGAATTTCACAAAAACATAGACCTAGAAAATATAGTCATCAATTACAAAACCTAGATAAATCGAAGCTTGGAGTGTAACCAATTTAATTTGTTACAAAAATAATTGTGTGGGGTACAAGCAAGTGTAACTCTTACATATAAAACCATTCACGTACTTTTTACTCAAGATCTTAAGCTTTTTGAAATAAATGGTTAACTGACATAGTATAGGTTCTGTTAGAATGATGTAAATATAGTAAGATATATTTTAGGATTAAATATATCAATCATATCTTTAATTGTATATTCTGTATTTATGTACAAAATCCCTATAAATCCCTATAAATATATCAATCATATCTTTAATTGTATATTTTGTACTTATGTACAAAATCCCTATAAATACAATAGCTCCAGGTGATCACAAAAACACACAGAATGGATATGTCTTCTCGTTTTTCTCTCCTTTAACATGGTATCAGAACCAGAGCATTCTTTCCAGTTCTTATGGGCCAAGAGTTGCCCTTTCATTGTGGGTCAAAAGTTACCCCTTGCCTGGTCAGACAGGCTTCGTCGGAGGGGGCGTGTTGGAAGTCCCACATTGCTTGCCTTATCATATTTCGCATGGTTTAAATACTTGTTGGGCAACTCCAACCATTGCCAATTGGTTTTGGGATGGAACCTTTAACAGGTTCCATTAACCATGTGGTCTAAAGTTTGATCCTTGTTGCCCTTCTGATTCAAGCCCAAAGGCTTTTGGGAGATAGGCAGCATGTTAGATACATAAAACCATTTATGTGCTTCCACCAAATGGCTTAAGCATTAGAGATAATTGATTTGTGACCACATTAAGAAGAGTTAACTGGCACAAGTAAAAGTTCATTTTCACAAGTTTAGATCATCACTTACCACCAAAAATCAACTGTATAACCTACAGCTCATCATGAACATAACTCAATAAAATTAATAATGTGTCTAGCTTAAATCAACTATGCAGTATGAAATATAGCATTAAAATTTGAATTGCAAACCAAATCCTAATTTGAACTTATGTAGAGTACAAGGCAACAGACTCACGGTTTGGAGTAGATCACTAGATCCAAATAATTGATTATGGATGAGAACCACACGGTTGAGAGTAGACTCTTCCAGCAGTTTCCATTCTTCACCCAACGGAAAACATTCTTCTGAGAGTTCCATCTGATTAAACTAACATTCCATTTAAGATATTCAACATGTACAGGATGAAATCAGTAAAGAACAGATATTTAATGTTCAAAGATCAAACAAGTATTACTTCATTAGCAGCTTTTTCTTCATGTGAAAATTCTTTCCACTCCAATAATGTTTCAGTTTCAGATGAATTTGCAAAAGTTGGTATTTCAACTTCAATAACACTGTCAACTTGGAAAGCTCGAGGCCTAAACTTGTACTGTTGAGCATCACGGTCACTTTCTGACTTTGCAAATACCTTCATACTCATCCAAAGCCCAGCACAGTTACCAAATATCTTGTGCAAGAGCTGAAGTAGAACATATAGAATGTTGTAAACAAATAATCATTTCCATCAATAAAAATAAATCAGTTGACACAAAAGAAGGGGTTGAGGAGACTTACCATATAAGATTTAATATCAATTATTTTTGCATTTGCTATAGAATGTGCAATTTGAACCAGAATGTTCCGATAGATAGCCGCTTTATATTGCACCACAGATACCTGCTTTGCATAATTCAGATTTAAACAAATGAATAAAAACTAATTGATTGTGCACATTACACTATCCAATTTATTATTTAATAACTGAAGTTTAATCCAATAAAGCCTATACCTTTTTATCAGCAGCAATGCCACTTGAAAGAGTAATAAGCCTTTCCATCAAATCCATATCTACCATATAAAGTCCAGCAGCAGGATCAAGACAGTATGAAGGACACGTGCCCAACCCAATGTCACACTTAACAGGAACAAATTTACATGGAGCAGCACGGGGGAAGCGCACAAGAGTATATATCGTTTCCTGGAGAGCTCCTTGTGTCAGCCATCAAAAGAAATAAATAATATAAAATTAAGCACATCAATAATCACAAAATAAGATACCATAACAAGGTTGATCTTGTCCTGCCCAAGTATACAGAGATATTCTTTTTCCAAGGTACTTGACAGAACCAGTGACAATCCAAATTTCATCTCATACACAGCAACTTGAATTGGTTGAATAATGTCACTATATGCCGCGTACTCATCCATCAATCGATCAATAAAACAAGTTGCTGTTTCCTGGAGTCCAAAATTGAAAACAAAAATAAGAGACAAGTGCTTGCAATTTCAGAATTTGTCAAAGAAAGATATTCCTATTCTTTATTTTTTGTTTAAACTGCATGATACAGAGACATATTGACTCTGTAATCTGGGACTTTCTTCAGTTCCAACCAGGAAATAGTAAGAGGGATCATCTAAGTAATTGAGAGGCTTCCTACTTTGAAACGAATTATAAAGTGGATGCATGGGACTATTGCATTGCTCCCAAAATTATCACATTGCATCGTTTTATTGTGATTTGTGTATATGGATGCTTCTTCATGAATCCTATTTTCTAGGATACTAGGTAATCTAGATCATATATCAGATTCAAAAAGGACAAGTTTGCAGCTGAAGTAAAACTTTAGGCCTGGAAAATTTATCTCACACTGCTATGTTTTTTACTCAGATAGTGGTTCACATACACAATTAGTAGAATCAACTACATGGATTAATCAACCCCATAATGTAATATTACATATCATGTCTTGAGACAAACTACCAAGTTCTAAATAATTAATAGTCTTGGTCTCCATCTTCCTATATGAGCTTCAACATGCCTTCTCTACATACGCCCAAATCAATAAAGGCTTCTACAATCTTTTATGCGAAGCTTGACAATTTTTTCAATCTATCAAACAGCAACACATATTCTACCTTTAACACTGAATTGAACTACACTATATTATACCTATAACGCATTCCAAATCAACAGTCGATGAATGTTCACTTTCTCACTTTACACATATTCTCACCTTAGAAGGGCTATTTGGGTTTTCATCAACAATCGATAGAAAGCCTAAACCTGCGTCAAATCCAAATGACCCGCCCCTTTTCTAACCCTAGAAACCCGATTTCTCCCTCTCCTTTTTGCATCTCTGTTTCGCGTTCTCCCTTTCTCTCGATCAAGCTCTTTGCATCTCTCGTTCTCCTCTTTCTCGTCTCGCGTTCTATTCCGTTCTCCCTCTCTATCGTGCTCCCTCTAAAGCTTTCGCCCTCTCTCTCGCTATACGGTGTTTTAATATTATGAAGTTTATGATTTTAATTGATATTTTTTATATTTATATGTAATTTCGTATTTATGGTAGACTCTTTCATGTCATCTGAAGACATTGTAAATATAAGTTTCGAGAATCCCCGCTATCTCTCAACATAAAGTCTACGTTTTAACAACCTTGCTCCCAGTGATTTTTTATGCAACAACATATTTTCATACTGCATCAATAAGATTGTAGAACAGTCCCGCCAGCGCATTTTCTCAAATGTCAACATAAAGATTTCTCAAATGTTATTCTCATTGTTGCTTTGTTATTGGAGTTCAATAAAAGGTTACCTTATTGGGGTTTCTATGTTGGCTGAGAAAGGCTAGTAAGCAATCCTTATTTTCATTGATTCTGTTAAAAGTTCCACATTGACTAGAGATATGACCAATAGAAAGTATACAAGGTGGAGGGTAATTCGCATCCTGAGTTAGCTTTTAGGATTGAGTTAGGCGTATAACCAAATTTAAGATGGTATCAGAGTCTATCCTAGATCTGTTGTTGGGTCACCCATGTTGTACACGCTCCATTCCTGAGTGTGAGGGTATTCTATAAGTCCCAGAGGCCACTCAATTCGTCCACACTCCATTCCTAAGCACGAAGGGGTGTGTTAATAAGTCCCATTGGCCACCCATATTCATCAACGTCTCATGGGCCACACGTATTCATCCACACTTCATTACTGAGCATGAAGGGGGGTGTTAAAAGTCTCACATTGACTAGAGATATGACCAATCAAAAGTATATAAAGTGGAGGCTAATCATCATCCTATGAGCTAGCTTTTAAGATTAAGTTAGAACCAATACCCAAATTCAAAAGTTTCTTTGTTACCTATTTAAGTAATAAATTCTATAACATATATTTAAAAAAGTGTTGTGTATTTAATTTCTTTTTCTCTAAACTCAATGTGATTAATTAAGATTTCTATTTTTATTACAAATAGTTTATTTTAACTAAGAGCTTATTAACACCGCATATCAGAGTTGAGAGAGAAGAAATTTAAGAGAAAGAGAACTTTTAACAGAAAATGAATATTGCATTGAGATAGGTAACAACCAACAGTTTATATATTGCCAGTAACACACTAACTGCACAAACTCGGATTAACACTCAGGACATATACTCTATCACCACAAATCTTGTGGTAAGAGTGTGAGTTAACTAGATTTTTAATTGAATGCAAATATTAGAAACAAACTATTCATCACCATATTAAAAAGCATTTCAATGAGAACTAAAATATTCTATGCATTGTAAATTTGAAATACATAAAAGTTATACGGAATAACAATGCATAGAAGTTATCAAAATTTGTTTGTATATTTACCCCAACAATTAAATGGTTATACCTGCCAGCTGCAAGCCTGGTCAACAACCTGTCGTAACTCATTAGCTTCACCTCTACTCACCAAAACCTCCAAAGCATCAACTTGTTTAAGAAACTCATAACATTCATTCATTAGCTTCTTGTATTTCAATGGTTCAGCACGAAACACAATCTGAGCACAAGAAAACTTTGATCAGTTATCAAAGTTCACACAAAAAGGATGGCAAAGAACAGCAAAGCATAGAGATAACATGCAAATTGCATCCACACTTATGACTAGAGAAAGTCAGGGGAAAAGAAAGATAATATGCTGTTAACAGCTATAATAAAACACAGATGGTAGTGCCAGACACTGCAGGCATATCAAATCGCCCTCATTAAAAGGTATCAGTCAAAAAGAATAAAGCAAACATGCCATTTAAATTGGTTTAGGTAAAGTATAATAATGAATGTTATGGGTTTTGTGGTGTGGGAATCAGTACTAAAACCGTGAATAGATTTCAGGAAATAAAGTATCATAATAATTGCTTTGCATACTGCCAATGACAATTGTCAGTTAAAAAGAAAAAAAAATATACCTTATGTTTTTAGTAAAAGAAGAAATTGGATATGATTCTTATGATTAGAAACAAAGGCCATTACACTGTGAACCAAATGCATGTCTACATTCAAGAAATACTGAGTACATAATGATAAATATCATTATGTAACAACTTTCCCAAACCACATTCACGAAATTACATAATACATATACATCATGCAATGATGAGTACAAATGATGAGACATAAAATAGATAGATAAGACCTATATACCTTTTTTTGCACTTTTCTAAACTCTGCCTGAAGCTTCTGTAGCATTTCTGCTTTTCTTTTGACAGCCTCCCGTGTTGAAAACTGTCCAGCTAAATATTCACACTCTCTCCAAACCTATAAAAAAGTTTAGTAAATGGAAAACAATTCACTCCAACGACATATAGAGCTATTCAGTTTCGCAAATATAATAGACAATGACAATAGTAGTGTAAGATACAAAACAACAAAGAGCTTAATTTGTTAGAAAATAACAAGGTAAGTAAAGATTGATTCTAAGCTACTTGTAGAATACCTTTATTTCAAGTTCAAGTGATGATATTGTTTCAATAAGCTGAGTGTGCTTGCAATAGTACTTCAAGACAGGATCAATATCATTAAGCAAGAGATGAATGCGAAATGCTCCAATGTGTACCCAGGCACAACCAACAGTATAATTGAAATCTGAAACAGAAAAAGGAAAAAATTTAAGTTAATAGAGAACATTCAGAACCAAAACAATACATATACAGATATCCCTTTAGAATAGTATTTATCAGCAGAATCACAGCTATAATAACATGAAGAATTTATAAACCAGTATGATTCTACTGTGCTCTATAAAGAGTTGAACACTTTCATCCAACTTCTATGAATAAAAGCACAAATTGTCAGTAATTATATACAATCAATTAAGGAGAGGAAAAAAGAAGCAAATAATCACCAGAACTTTTAGGATGAAGATACAGCTCTCTAAGCAGCGGAACTATGAATTTGGGCACAGAAATTCTCAACCTGTGGTGTCTCGATGAAGCAACAACAGAGCTCAGCAAGTGGATGCTTTCTTCCTAGAACAAGAAAACTCATATATTGTGATCACAACCAACAAATAGAATACAGAACGACAAAATACAGCATTAAATCACTTTGCTCTCCCTTATATTTTGCGGGTTATTACAGGGACTTCCTCAGTTCCTTCCATCATGAAACATCCTTTATATTTCATGACGACATGATATACAACTAATGTACAACTGTGATCAGGATTAGCAAATCCGCTAACTAATGCATGGACTCATAAATATGTGTCAAATGCCTTCCTTAACCTTGGATTGCTCTCTGTTAGGAAAAGAGGAAGTTATATCATTTCAATTCCCTGACACCAAATGACCCTCATTTTCAGGTTTTCTCAAACATATAAGTGATTGTGGGGTAATTTCCCTATTAACACAAGCTGTATAACAAGTATTCAGGGCACATTCCTAATCAAATCGAGACATCTTAACACTCAGTGATTAAGGAGATATAATGTTTTCTTTGATTTTGTGTCTGATTGGAAAATGCAAACACAATTAAGTACAAAGAACTCATCATTTTCCTCAACCAGCCTAAGATTTTGGAGATATTATTATACAAATTCACAATAATCAATGTAAACAGACAGGAATTTTTTAAAATATCCTAGTGTGTATTTCTTTTTTACTTTTTATTCACTAATATTTTGTTTAATTTCCATTTCAACATATTATGAGAGTCTATCAGCCAGTATTTTATTAAAACAATGATAAAGCCTCAAAAATATATTCTAATGTGATTTTTAATAGAACATATGGGATTGTAGAGGTTTAGTGTGTCTGCTTTTGTAAAACAAATAAAGCAGTAAAACAACCATAACAAGCAAGAATAAAATTTAAAACAAGAAAGAACATACCGTAACTATGTTGTTCTCAAACGAGATAAAATAAGATTTAATAGTGGAAAATTGATCCATGTCAAAAGATTTCCTATGAGCATAAATAATCTGCATTTAAACGGTGCCACGGGCATGAATCAGCTCAAACAATTTAAGATAAAGTCACAGGACAAACTGAGGCATTGAAGAGAAGCAAAAGTATTACCTGCTGGAAAAGAGAGCGAGCAGAAGATAAAAGAAAGTTAGACATATGTGCCCCAGGATGAGAGCAATGCCACAAATTGGACAAGGTAACTCTACAGTTGACACGTTGTGCCCAAAATTCTTTGATAGCATGTTTGCTTTGCCTGAACATATATCCAAAGAAGGATGAAACAGTCAGTAGCATGAAACAAACATGGATGAGAAATTTAAAAATATGTGAATTGCACAATATCTACAAGTAGCAGTAGCAGCTAAAAAAATCATATACTATCTCACCCCATTCCTATTTAACAATCCAAAGAGATAAAAATTTCATAAACCAAGGATTGCAATCATTGTGTTTATTTACATATTTTCTCTCATCTGAGTATTATTGAAAAAAAAAATCAATTACTAATGTTTTGAATTCTAAATGTTAAATAGGAACTGAACTTATCTTTTGTCTCTCGACCATTAAATAAGAACAGAGGTAGTATAACAAAACCATCATATAATACTCACAAGATGCACATTGACAGGCATTAAAACAAATAGAAAGGAAGAAAAATAAATGCTTTCATTATTTAAATTAACAGTGACTTATCACCATAAATACGTTGGAAAATTATTATTATTATTACTATTATTATTTATCAGCCACATAGCTTATTTAATTCATGTTTTTCACTTTTGGTAAAATTTGATAAAGGAAATCATGTTATACATACTCAACTATGCAGTGAAGATTTCCTCAGGCAATTAAGAAATTTCTTCCTCCAATCCATATCAAGTAATTAATGGAGTTAATTTAGGAAATAGGAATTATAATTCACTTTTTAATAACAATAATTGAGATAAAGTAACCTTAATTAATGTGAATTAATTATTTGTTGCTTATATTCGAGACCGGAGGGAGTATATATTAGCAAGCAACATATGATTTAAATAACTTCTAAGTATAGAGTCACCAACATTGAATTTTGTAATGAATAATGCTCTTAGGTGATTGGAAACTCAACAACACTTATTTTACAAACTTAAATTAATCAATTTATCTCACTAAAAACAATTTTCTGATGATTCCATTTTTAATAGTGTTCCATCATCCATACATCAAAATAATTGACATGTTGACAATATTGTCCATTGTTTTTTCACTAAGAAAGAGTAATAGAAACAAGCAAACCATTTTTCTTTCAAAACAACACATTTCGAGACAGTCCAAATTTGACAAAAAGATAGATCATACAGGATGTAGGGGTCAAACCAAAATCTGGTAGAAAAAGCAAAAAAAAGTCGACTCACGTAATCTGGAACACAGTTGATGCACTAACAGGCTGATTCAGCATGTGGGGTAGGGCAATGCTGATTGTATCAAAACCTTCAATCTTGGAAAAGTTCTGTGCAAGAACAGATATCATAAATAGGTCAAAAACCATATAAACAGGAAGTCAAGAACTAAACAGGAAAGTAAATGTGCAATCACACGTACCTTAACAAATTCAGGGAAACATACCCACATAGATTGATGCCACGTAAACCACATCTCCAGAATAAAGCTTGCAATTTTCGTATTAACTACAGTTACACCCCACCCCCAAATAAAAGAAAACAAAGGTTAAAACATCATGTCAACCTATTCACAAAGAAAAAGGAAAATGTGATGCTTCAAAGGTCTTGCCCAACCTGCATCCACCGAAGCCCATGCATTCAGAGTCCACAATATCTTTTGGTGTGATGAAAACATTTGTGGAGGTCTTGATGAGAAACTCAACGAAAACCTTAAAGTAAAGTCCAAAAGGTTGGATAGACATTTCACAGCCTGTTATCCGAATCACAGAAATGTGGAAAATTAAGCTTGAAACAATCCAGTTTGCAAACAGATTATTTGCAGCATAACACACAAAATGTAGCTTCTCCCCTATAGTTAAATTTATAAGTAGGAATTAAGCCCTTTTTTTTTTTAAATTAAACTAACAATAAGAATAAGAATAGAAAACATTGTAGAGAATATAACATCATCAGGCAAGCATAAGTATGCAATCAAACATGAACAGTCACCAGTATACAGCCAAACAGGAAATTGAATGAAATGTGTTGTCAACATTACTTGGTGTAAGCCTTCAGTATCATCCAGAAAAATACATGTGAGCTTCTGTAGTAACTCCATGTCCCAGAATAAACTGGTATTATCGATCGGAGGAAATGTATCCTGCCAGCCATCAGATAAAGATTTTTGGCACAACATTTCAGGTGCAAACAAACAACAAGCAGCCAAATTTTCATCTGAAGTTGAAAGGTCTTTCGATCCATCATTCGACAGCAACCGGCGTTTTTCATATTCAAACCTTCCTACCAGTATCTGTAGAGCAAATTTAGTAACAAGGTGACTAGAGCACATTCTTGCAGATTTCATGTTATCAATGGCATCTAGAAAGGCACAAACCTGATACATCTCCTCCAACTTCTGAATAACATGAACATCATCCTCATGACACTGATTCACTATTGTAATAGATGCGTTCGAGACATCTACAGTTATAGAAAATAGTATGAAATAATATGCATTTTCTGATAAACCATAAACATTAAATCAAAGGTGAACATAACAGATATTCATCACCCATAAGCAGCCAATAAAACTAGAAACATTGTAGCAATCTATTTCAGAATGTAAAATCCTGGCAAAATCTTCCATTGATTTCAACACAAAGGCACAAAATTTATAACAAGAATATCTAGCATCTTAATCTTTTTAATAAAAAGCAAAGTACAAATAGTTCAAAAAAATTTAACCTGGAATGTAGAGCCTGAAAGTAGATAAGCAGAATGGAGGAGTGTTAACAACATCCACTCAGATGGGAAACAAAGTGGAAAGATTGTCATAAAAGACACTAAGACAATAGGCCACAGAGTTTGGACTTTTAAAGATCAGTATCAAGATTCATTCAGTATGTTTCTAAGACATCACCTACACTAATAAAGAAACATTTGTTTTAAGTTCTATTCAAAACAACAGTTGAGATTGATGTTAACTTTCAAATACATGAAAACCATATCCCTCCAAATTTGGAGTCCATGGTAATTATTTAATGTTCTAAACATTCTCGTAAATATAAAATAGGAGGTCCAGTGCCCAAGGGTCCAGCTTGTGAGTTTCAGGAAAGGAAGATGTGTGCAGCCTTAACCCTGCAAGCAGAGAGACTAGTTCCTTCCTTGCTATGAACAAGTGACATCCAGGTCATAAAGCAACAACCTTACCTTTTCAGCAGACTTTACCTATGACTAAAACTCACCCTAAAACATTCAACATCAATGATACATATTACATACATGTAGTATATTACTTAAGCGATTTGACAATTGACAAGTTGAATAAACTAAAAGTGACTATAGCATAACATGTCATCTTAAAAAAAGAGAGGGGGATAGACCAAATGAAAATACTTAAGCACCAGGTGTATTTACCCTAAGCCTTTACCAAAACAAAAAATCGGGAACTCAATGGGTATTTCATACATGCTCATTTAGTCCTATTTAAAAAAATCAAAATGTAAAATAGAAAATAAAAAAATATAAAGAAAGGAATGAATTGTTCTAAACCCTAGTGAGTAAGTCCCTCTTCTCTCCCTTCCAAACGTGCCACTTCCGTGCTGCTCCACCGGTGGCGCCGTCACACCGCATTGTCTTTCTCTTGTTGTGCGCTAGTTTGAATTTCCACTTCGACACTTTGTTTTTCTCAGGTTTGGTTCCATTCCCTTCCTTCTTTCAAATAAACGATTCCCAAAATCTATTTACTGTTGTTGTTTTTCTCTTGGTGTTTTGTTTTTCCCTTTTTCTCATTATTAAAATCTATTTACTAATATATGTTTATTTATATTGATATATACTTGATAAAGTTGTGTCTGTTATAACTTTTTTAATATTGTGTTTAATTGTGATCCTATTTTATTTTTAAAATTTTTTGTATGTATATAGAAGTATCCATACCCCTGATTTTGGAAAAATGTTGTACCCCTTATCTGTTCTTAGGCAACATAAATTAAACTCTTCATGTGAGAGCGGAGTTCAAATACCGTCCAAAAATGTTACAACGGATAAATGGTGCCCATAACATACCTTGCATCACAAGGAAACGAAGATCTCGATCAAATGACGCAAAAACATCAATAAGATTGCTGCTCTCTGTTCCTGAATATTTTAAAATGAAAATTGAAAAAAAATGAAAATCTAATCAAATGACAAGAGCAAAAACAAAGGGAAGTTACAAAAATTATATTTGTGGCAAAACTATATCAATCTTGAGAATAGGAAAATCAGAAATGAAATATATCAACAAGTGGTTACTTACATCCAGAATATTTTGACCAAGATTTCCATTTTCAAAATTCCTCCAGAAATGAAAACAAAAGGAAAATCAGAATAACAAACCTTGATTAATAGATGTTGTCTTTCTTGGCCAAACAGTTTCAACAAATTTTAAAAGCTGATGTTGTTTATCATGTAAATCAGAAGAAGAGGGCAAAAACGGGTGACCACCATGAATCCACAGCAAGGATTTTTCAGAATACAAAAAACTTCCTAATTTCTTGCTCCCCATCTGTTCAACTGAAATCTGAAAAAAATAGAACACAAACATAGATTTTTTGTAAAAAAAAAAAATAAGTGAGATTGTGTAAAGCAAGAAAGTAAGGGTGCATGTACCATTGGCTTCAAATGATACTTTGTTCACATCAAAGACAAATAGACTCCCCATTTTGGAATTAAATTCATAAAATGTACTTATCTTACCATAAAATCCTCTACAGCGTTGGGGCATATATCTGCAAACTTCCCAGCACCTTTCACCAAGCAATGCAAAGAAATTGGCATCTGATCAAGCTTCGAAGATTTGAAGTGACGCCAAAATAAAGCATGGTCCTCAATAAGGTTAGAGTATAACTGTATTCTATAGTGAAATGATTGATCCTTAATTAGCATAGGAGTTGAAGAAAATTTTTCAAGTACTTCATCTTCCAAAACATGAAGAGACTTTGAAACTCGGATAAGACTGGCTTTTTCAATATCCATGGCTTCTTCCTTATTATCCCTATGCTGGCTCTCAATGAAGAAATTTGATTTAGCCAAATCAACCAAATCAAGTGGTAACAATGGCATTAATTTCAAATCAACATCTGGTTTGTCACGGCATGAAACATACCGCCAAATACGATGATTGATCATCCATTCTAGCAGTATGACAAATTTATGGAAGAATTTGCAGAAGGGCATCAACTGAGAACTAAACCACCTAAACCTTCCAAGATATAACTTAAAATCACTTTCGATTGCTTGTTCGATTGTCCATTTGGCTGCAAAATATAGCATCTTATTTGTCAATTTTGAGTCAAATTTGCATTCCCTTTCATCATCTGAAATCATCACATTTGATTCCATTGGAAACATAAGTTCACACAAAGTCCTTGTATCCATCAAATACACCCTCATGTGTTCACTTGCAGTTTGCAAAGATGTCTTATGAGCAATTCGATATTTATGCGATGCAAACTGAGTTCCTAGGAATTCCAGATACATGCAGTTCTGTTTAATAGAAGCATCTTTTGAGTAATATACATAATCCCTTATACTCAGAGGCACTGGCCAACCACCGGGCAAACTCAAAGGGCTCACCACTGAAAAATCATGCCCCAACAATTTTGTCATTGATAAATACACAGTTTTTGCAAACTTAACAATTTTCTCTCCTTCAACACCCAATGAAGAGATATATATGTGCTCCCAACTTATTTGAAGACTCCAAATAGGACGACAACCATTCATAAGAAGTTGCAGAAACAGATGAACCCAATGGGAAAGTTCAAGATACGAAATGTGATCATTAAGCTCTGAACCTTCATTTTTGGCATATATATGGGCTCTAGCCATTGAATCAACCAATTCAGTAATTGGGATACCCGACAAAACAAGAAATCTCTTTGCATCTTGAAATTCAGTATCACCATAATTGTACTCACTCCTGTCTTCCAATGCCCAACAAGGCTTCATCATAAATATTTCAACCCCCCTATTACGCATTGCTCGAGAAACTTCACCATAGTGGGGATTAACTGTGAGGAACATACGGAAATTTGAGTGTGGACAAATAACCAATGGGTTACCATCAATGATTCCACGCTCATTGACCGTTATTGATCCACAAGGTTCCACCAATGAGTTAATCCTATCAAGGACCTAGCAACAAAAACAAATAAATAAACCGTATCAGTCAACAGACTTACACTACCCAATAACTTCAGAAAAGTATTTTGAACAACCCAAGAGCTAAATTACAATGAATTACCATGCAGATTTTCCACGCCTAATCTTAAAAGTAATGAACAAGAAAAATCATTTAATCCAATAGACCAAATGTTAAAATTTTCATGAGCCAGGCATACTCAACACAACTATACACACTCACACGTACACACTCACACAGAGTAGTCGTTCAACTCAGTTTATACACATGGTGTTTACTAACTACAAAGAATCAATATCATTTTGTTCAGGCAAAATAAGATTTTAAAAGCATGAACCTGCCCCTATCTTTAGATTATTTTACTGTTTCTTTTTTAGATTCATGTACTACTATCTTGAAGGAGGATGCATATGGTGTCTGTTTTGTTAGAATGATTGTTTAGTTGGGCGTGTTAGCTTAGCCCTGTTGATTATCAGGGGGGAAAAAGTATGAGCTAGCCCCACTATTATTCAATATAGGTATTGCATACCGTGGGGTTGCATAGATTTGCATTCTCCAAGACAACCCATTCCCCTTGCTCAATAGCCTTGATCAACAATCCAGTTACCCATTCAAATTTGGTGGAAACAATCCCTTTCTTATCATCTGCTTTCAACTTCAAAACTGTCTTCATGACCAAATCAAGTTCTTGAAGCGAGTAAGATATGGGTAGTGAATTCTTTTCTACCAACAACTTTAGTAGTCCAATGATCTCTGCTAACAAACTAAGAGAACAGACCATCATCTTCCAGTTTTCATGATAATTTGTAGCAAGAGCAGACAAGCTGTCAAATTTCATACCAACAAATGCAATCCATTTGTTATATAAATCTGATTCCCTGAAAATTGATTCCTTTGAAGCCTCCAGTTGCAAACTGAAGTACTCATTAACATAGCCCTCTACTTGAGCAACAACAGCACGAAAATTACGCAGGGCATTGTATTGTTCAAAAGATCCCAATAATTCAGATATATCAGTAGCTGATGAAAGATTTATTTCATTTAGTACATTGCCTGTTAGGTTAGCAAGTATTCTTATCAATGATGTTTTCCCAGAGCATGCTGGGCCAGTCAAGATACACAACCATTGGCGTTCTACACATTGCGCGGCAGCTTCCAAACTTTGACGAATTTCAGGCAGCATCAGGAGCTGTTTGTTTGGGGCCATAGATAATTGGACATGCTTCCTCTTAATCGTAACATTCCCCACAACTAAATTATGTGAATTGAGCTGAACACGAGGATATGGATTAATAAATGGTGTCTCCATAAAAACCTCCTTAAAGACCCGTAAGACTTCATTGCGATCAGCTGCTGTACGCATTCTTTGAATATAAACAATGTTCAAGAAGGATTGCATTGAAGCACCTGAGTCAGATATAAGGAAATGTCAGCATAAAAAAGGAATGACTCTCCGTGGGACATTAGAAATAAAAAGATAAACACAACAAAAACAACCGAGCCAAATTAGAAGCAATCAAGCAAGAAGAATAGAGGATAGAACCTTGAATTATCTCACAGGATCGAAATACATCACGAAGATTGAACTCCCATGGGAAGCCATCTTTGGCAAACGTTTGATTTACCATGGTCTCCTCATACATTCTTTTATTGAATAAGATCAGCTTTGAGATTAAAGGTCTCGGTATAGTTGGAAATTTTGATTCGCAAATGAACAGATAGTCATCCTCTCCTAACTCATCCACATATACCTGCAGTTAACAGCCAAGAAACACAGTGAATAAGTATTGCACAGAGCAAAAAAGAACAATATTGACCAATAAATACAACTTATTATACTTAAAAGAGGAAAAATACTCTGAAACAAATATTCTTTATTGAACAGAATAAGGTAGCAAGTTAATTAGAGTTCCTTTTGGTTTCACAAATCCGGTCAGAGGAATCTGAATTTCAAATTCTTCTGGTTTACTTTACTGAAAGCCCTCTTTTCAACTTCTTAAAGGCCCAACAATGAATACAAATTAATATACTACCAGCATACCTTGGTAAATCGATTTAGGAAAGATTTTGGAAGGCCTTTCCGTCCACCACCTTGATGTGAGGGATTCTGACAAGCAAACACTCTAAATGATGGTGGGCATTTATATGTATTACCAAGCTCAGGTATAAACACCTCAGCTCTGTGGTCCAGAATTGCATTTAAACCCTGATACAAAGAACTGTGTTACAACTCATACTGTACACTGGCAAAGCCCTTCACCATTTTTCCAAGTATAGAAGAGGAAACACACAAAAAAAGCAAAAATTAAGGTGGAAAAATGCACTAGTGCTCATTATATAGATGAGGTAAAGAGAAGTAAACAAGAGGGAACAAAAAGCGATTAAAATTGATGAGGAAAATACCTCTAGAACAGATTGTGGGGCAAGGTTAAGCTCATCCAGCAGAACCCAACAGCCTTCCTTCAGGGCCTGCAGATACAGGAAATTTGCAAGTTAAATATATATAGAAAGCAGCAATGAAAATAAGGTGTTTCATCGTAAGACAATTCTAACCTGCAAAAGTATTCCATCCGACCAAGAAAACTTCATACCCTCATCACTTTCGACAGGTAAATCAGACCCTAACAGGTCCATCATATCAGTCTGCAACAAAAATACAAATAACAGAAATGAACAAAGAACTTTGCCATAACAGAAAGAGAGTTGAATAAATTATTACAGTGAGCACCGTGAAATGCTACAAGATAAAGAAAAACTATAAGTAATTACTGACCTGCTCGGATAAGTTTATTCGTACCACTCTATGCCCGGAACTTTTTCCCAAGGCAGTGATTAAACTTGTTTTCCCAACACCTGGGCTACCTTCCAGTAAAACTGCAAATGAACAATCATTTAAAACAAATATAATAAATAAGATGAGAAATTTCTGAACTTATCTGTAGGAAATTTAAATGGAAAAGAAGAAATATACCAGGCTTTAGAAGCTGCATTGCCCGCAAAACTCTCAAGGCATTTTTACGAGTGGTAGGTGCTTTGAATTCAAACCCGCTATCCTCACAAACGGCTAAACCTATAGGTGTAAATCAACACAAAATAAGCCATAAGATACAAACTCCATTGTGTTATTTCAGAGTGAAAATATTATTGTATAATGAAAAAACACCTGCAGAACCAAAGGAAAATCCTATATGTGTAAATAAATAAACAAATAAAAAATTTTATTTATTAGCTCTGCCCTTATAAACTACTTAATAAAGAAAAAGAAAGTAGTCTTTCTAGATGGTGGTCTATGAAACACGGTACTAATATTTGAACCAAAAAAAACAGGGAAAGATTTTCTGTGACAGCCACTCAGCAAACAAAACAAAACCAGATAAATGAACAGTGCAATATCCCACAAGTTACCTTTATTGATAAAGAATAGATCAATGCCAAATTTCTTTTCATCACTATGAATACCATCCACGTCGGTGCCAAATTCAACCCAACTGTTGTCTCCCATCCTTAAAAGCTTTGAATATGACATATTACTTTCATCAACCTGTAGGAATAACCAAATCAGTCTTCACAAAAAAAAAGCATCAAATAGAAAACATAAAATATTAAAAATAATATTGTCCATAAGAGGACCATATGGACACATCATTAAAAACACTACCAAGAGCTTTCCACTCCAACAAATTACAACATGTTGAAGAATTCAAGTGTGACTCGGTCCCACGTAGAATAGATGAGGGTAAGGGGAACCATGGTTGTCAAGCTCAAATTTTAACTCGTAGAAATGTACGATTCCACATTTCTAGGTGTTGATTTAGTTGGAAACTCAGGCCCTCTCTATCTCGGGTGAAATCGGTCTCACTCTAGCAAACTTGCTCAAATTACCAAAACACAATGTTTTGGTTAATTTTCCCCCTCTTCTTTTAGTTTCCACCTAGCCCCCATTTACAATTCAAAACCTCCCTGGTTGGGTGACCTTCAAACCAACAAACCCAACCTCCAATATCCGACACAGATGGTTCCATTGTCCACTCTGATCTGTCTCATGCTGCCGCGACAAAAACCCCACAACAGGTTCTTCTTTTTCATTTCAAAATCTGCTTGGGGGCAGGGTTGAGTATTCTGTTCTTGCTTCATGTCATTCTTCTCATGTTTTCTTTGATGCTGCTTTCTAGTCTCAGCTAGGGGATATTTGATTTGAACTTTGATTAGTTTTATGTGTGTTTGCTTATTATGATTTGTTAATGATTTGCTTTAATTATGCATTTGGAAGGTTGAATTTTCAGTTTTTAAATATTTTAGGATGCTATATGTTGTTTAGATGCATGCTTGATGTTAGTTTTTATATAATTTTTAGTATAAGATAAACTCTTAGGAAAGAGTTTACAAGTCGAGTTAACGAGTCAAGTTTACCAACCTTTGAAAGTTTAGGTAGACTCGTGAGTCTAACAACCATGAGGGTAATGGTTTATAAGTGTCAAGACCTATACACCTAAAGACTTAGTTCGTTTGTGGAGTCCAACACTTGTGAGCTTGCTCTCCTCGATACCTCCATCTGGTCATGGGCACCCCTTATACGCTTTCAATACAACATGAAACCACAAATACAGAAGCATTGATAAGAACTGCTCCACATTTGGGACATGACAGACCCTCATCTCAAAAAATTTAAGCAAATTATTTATACCAAGAGTGGCTGTTGGAAAGCAACCAGAAGTTTGAATGATTCAACCAGCCAGTTTGAAGGGCAGGACATGAACTCAGGACCCTATTCCATTTTAATAACATTGGTGTAAATCTTCAATAAAAGGATGCGCCAAAATTCAACAAATGCTAAAGCAAACTTGAAGTGAACATAGTAAATACTACAAAAACCCAACTACTTACTGTATAATGACATCAATTACCTATGTGATTACATTAGTAACACAACCAACCAGCATCCTATGTACTTACCTCAGTTCCTATTTCCTAAGAATGCCTTAGTCAGGATAACATAACAACATAACTACAGTAAAGAATGACAAGTTATCATTATTATACCACTTTACGGGAAAAAAATAACTTATTTACATGACAGATGTAATTACATAATTAATTACATGACAAATGCAAAACCACACCTCCAGCTTTTGAATAAGAAAGGATAAACATCTCTGCCTTAGTTCTGCAGCATCCCTTTTTGAAATATCAGTCCCTGATAAAAATTGAGGAACTTTCATCAGAAATCATATAAAAATATCTTATTTCTCATGTCTACACAACTTGTGGGATATCTGTGTTTGAAACTTGAACAGTGTTATGCTTCAAGGCATTATTATGTGTGCATCCCCATATATGAAGCTTTGTATGACAGAATTTAAATATAAAACCATTCATGACATACTAAAATAATATAATTTCATCTATATCTGCACCGCAGCAGTAATACCTCCACCATCGCTGCCATCATCCTAACACCTTTATCACCATAACAAATACTTAATTTAAATATTCAGTTTTTAAACTTTGGTTACAACATCATCCTAGATTGGATCCACAAAAAATATCGTTTGTTCAGGTATGTTAAAAGCAAGCAAAACATCATTATGGACATACAAGTTCTAAAGTATGAAACACCACAAAGAGGGAAACCCAACTTAACTGGGAGAGGGATATGAGAGTGGCTTTGGGGTTTTAGCTTATAATCTCTAATAAAAAAATATAGCTCCATGAACAAAAGCCCCCATCATAATAAATCTTTTGATGTACTGATGATGAGCATATACATATGCAGCATGATTAGTTAAGTCTTGTGAGTTGCACTATAAACTCTTAAGCAGGCAGCCTGAACATAGATTGGATGAAAACCCAACATTTTCAACACATGTCCAACCTCTAGAACATACTAAAGCCCCAACGAGAATATCATGGTGCTGGACCTTCTCACCAATTTAATTGTAAGCTCTCCATGAAGATCAACCCTTTAACCCAAGAGTAGCTTTTGCCCATTGAGCAATAACCCATTCACTCAGAAGTAACAAAAAGAAATAGAACTCTCGCTTCCACAGCTATTTCTACTTTTATAACAAATGTCACTATAAAAGTGTTTGTTAACGTATTTGTCACTCTCCCCTAAAATGTAACTAGCAAAACAATCTGAAGAGATAAATATCAACACAGATTTGAAAATAAAGGTCACTTAGAGCAAGTAGTGCAACTACAATTGTTATCATTCCTACTATACTTCATGTCCACCGGTTTGTCCCACAATAAAACCCAATAAACCTATGCTTTGTCCTTCTATAGGCTCTTGTCAATATCTAAGAATCAAACAAACCAACCCTGTCCTAATCAGAATGTCTAGACATAAAATGAACTATTCGTAGCAGATAAAACATTTCAATTTAAACAGATTTCATAAAGCAGCATCTTTTATGAAATGATTTAAAAAGAAAAAGTTGCAGAACACTCGGTTTCCCTTACAATCAAACAAAAGAAAGAAATGAATGGGGATTAAGAGGACTACATGCTAGATATGGTTGAAATAAAGAAGGTAATCCTAGTGAATAATCTTATATGATATTCTAAGATATGACTATATATGATAATATAATTTCATATATTAACAAAATCGATATGTAGTTTTTGATCACCTAGAATTTATACTGGGAGATAGAGGAAACTATATTGACAAAAATGAAGGATTAAAGAACAAATAATATGGTAGGGCTAATTTTAACCAGCCCAAACCTATGACTCCTTTCGAGAAATGTTCAACGCCATCTCTGCCAAACGGATACTAACTCTTGAAAGTGAAGCCTTACCAGTATTTTCTCTATAATTCCTGTCACATGCTACACACATACCCAAATTGCAAGAATTTAAAAAAAATATATAAGGCTTGTGCTCTTTTTACCCTCCTATTATTAGGTTATTAATTTATGACGAAAAGTGATAGATATTATACGACAATTAAGAGAAGAGTGAAGAAATGAAAAACCGTTTAACAAACTAAACTTACCTAGACTTAACCCGTCCAGTAAGACAAGAAAAACTCCATGAAGAAGAGCATATATTGGCCCCAAGCTTTTTTCAGCAACAACAATGAAATCTACCCAAGAAATGAGATCTCTCACAGTAAGCATTCTCCCTGGATGCAATTTATTGAACCACTGAAATGCATAGGAGCAATAAACATCAAATGAAAATGGAATGTACTAAATCAAAGTATTAAACGCTAAAGAATTAAATAGCAGATAACAGAAATAGCAGCATTTGAATAAAACTATATAATAAAATTGCTAGACATGAAAGTAAACAAAACCAACTCTCCTTTTTACCTTGTGGACATGAGTATTAAGATAAAGACAAGTACATGCAAAAATGATCTTCTCAAGATAGGAATGCTATAGATGAAAAACGGGCAATACCTTGAGCAAATAATTACATGCAAAAATGAACAAATGATGACTTCAATAATCAATCTCCACATAACATACCTCAAAAAAACTTATCATAGCATTAACAATGCCATTGAGTGAGAGACTTTTTTGACATGTGGAGCCTTTGTTTCCTAAAACAGTATCAATGGGTGAGAGACTTTCTTGACATGTGGAGCCTTCATTGCCTGCAACTTTAAACCTGGAAATTCTGCAAAATACACACACAAAAAAGGAATAAAGTGCATGTTTGCCTAACCAACACCAATCCTTTGATAGGGAAATCACATGTACCTTTCTAGAGCAATACAGCGGAGCTCATCTAGATCATTAACAGGAGGAACCCATATCTCTGTGAAGCGATTGCGTAGTGCTGGAGATAACTCCTTCTTACCATAATCACCACCAGGGTTCATTGTTGCAAGAACAAAGAAATTTGAATGTGCAGTAACCTTCTCCAGATCAGCCCCTCCTTTTTCAGCCAGAGACTGCAACGACAAGGAAACACCACTCAGACTTTAAAAAAAAAAGTATAGGAATGGCTAATAAACAGTAATGCCAATAAAGCAAAACCATAAATAAACACAATATAAATAATCGATTCCGAATGTTTTCGCTTACTTGGTGCTCTATTTTTTCTTTTAACGAGGTTAAGTAATTCCAAGTTCTCTAATTTTAACACTTCTATCTACCTTATCTCCGTTTCTTCTTTGTGCACTAGTTGTGGGGGATCTCTAATAATCTTATGTAACATTCCTACTTCAAAACATCAATTCTACTCAATTCAGCTCAAAGAGCTCCCTAATTTCTCAACAAATATGTCCCACAAAGTGGAAAGGCTGGCTCACGTCCTTTCGCAAAAATCCCCAATTTGGGTGAACAGATAAATATGTAGCTGCCACAACTTTCCAATTCTGGTACATTTTGTGCTATCCTCAACCAGTATTAAACACTTCATTACAAGTAAACCAATAGAAGAAGTGATGATACCTTCATATTATACACCATGAGTTATAAAGATAGATATAAAACGGGCTTAAGCAATAAACAAAACAAAACATAAGGACAAAATTAACTTACTAGCATTCTTTCTGGCTCCAACACACTATTCAATCTCTCCAGAACGCTATCATCAGCCAATGATATTTCATCAATAAGAAAGAGATCACCGGCTCTCATTGCTTTTACAAGAGGACCATCCTCCCACACAAATATGCTCTGCCACTTCTGATGCAAGACATCAAGGTCCAACTTTAATTGCTCAAAAGCATAAAGATCTTCAGTGCTGACATTCAAACTACACGCTAGACCTTCTTTATATTTCCTTATCATACCATTCAGTAGATCCAGAGTTGAAGAAGCTTGATTTATGTCAGAAGAAACAAACTGTAGCAGAAAATGACAAATGAGCACTCGCTTTAAAATAACATGGATTCAAGAGAGGGGAAAAGAAAGGAAAATAACTCGCATACACAGAAGAGCTTCCTGAACGCAGCAAAATAACGATAGAAGAGATAAAAGTCAACTCAATTATTGGAATTTATCCAAACAAAAAAACAAAAACAAACATGCACAAATGGTTCTCAGGAAAGTATGTACAAGCCTTTCAGTTTCTACAAATATTAAATGATATCTTCATAATTCAAATCATATGCATAGAAATCAATTTGAAATTCTTTGTGAAATCCTAATGGATAAAAAGAAAAAAGAACACTCACAAGGTCCTCAGGAAAGTGTGCATAAGCCTTTAGTGCCTTCAGCTGTTGAATAATATCTTCATAATTAAAAATTAGTTTAGATCTCTCTCGTATTGGACGGAATCCCTGGGAAACAATTTCTAGTCAGAAGAGTCCTTACAATCATGTTTAAAAGAAAAAACATGAGGAAACTAACCCCAATAAAATCAGATGTTTCTGTATATTGATGGCAATTCAATATATGTAACTTCAACTGCAAACAAGCACTTAATAACTGACACACACTAGTCTTCCCTCCACCTGTTTCCCCAACAAGCAGTACAGGCTCACGTAATTTAAAGCAGCGTTCAACAAGAAAGTATAACCTCTGCATACTTTCGGTCAAAATTACACTGCATATAAAAAAATTAAAAAAAAATCAGTAAGAGACAGTAAACCTTAGGTTTTGGACCAGATAGAAAAGGCAACTATGACTCCATACCCTTTCCAACTCTCTGAACCTCCGAAACCAGCAATCATATTGGAAGGAGACTTGCCCAGACGTGCCTGAAATACAGATAAAAATGCTTGTTGAAGATATAGTTAACAATCAAGCTTCCTTAATTCTTTAAAGTATTTTGCAAGGAACAATCTGAACTAAATTCAAAGAGAGAATCCATTTCCAATACAATAATTCAATACTAGAAAATGGTAAATGATTAGTTCAACATTCAAAATTAAATATAGAGTTACAGACAACCAGAAAACCTCTAAAAGAAAAGACCTAACCTGATCATATAAACTTTTTATGTTTAGTTTAACCCGGAGATGTTTTTCAAGAACTTCCTGAACAACAGACTTCTCACCGTCATCCCGTAGCCTTTCTGCCAATAGATAATAGCCATCTTTGGCCAAATCTTCATAAGAATTACCAAATCTCTTGTAACGATCAGCCCAACGAAACAAGTCTCGGGGAGTTATAAATCCATGTTTACCAGCGAAGACTCTGCTACTCTGTCTGTGCAGCCGAAGCTCCTTCATGACTTCAACCATTTTTTTGGCATAACTTACGGGGATTTCACACCTCTCCCCCAATATTCTGTTGAGCTCATCTTCTGGTATTTCACCGACATGGATCTCTACAAAACGATTGCGAAATGCCCGAGACAACATTTTGCGTCCACCATAAAGCATAGGTGGATTTTGAGTGGCAAAAAGCATAAAGTCTCGATGTGCTTTAATTGTTAGTTGCAGTTCAGGAACAAAAAGCTCTCTGTTATCATCAAGTAATCGATTCAATGCCTCCAGCACATCAGATGGAGCCAGGTTGAGCTCATCCAGCACAATCCAGTAACCGTTTCTTACAGCTTTAACGAGAACACCTTCATTAAAAACAAGCTTTCCATGAGCATCAGTTATATAAGAACCAAGATACTCTTGCAAATCGGTGTGTTCATGATTATTGATCCTCACAAATTCATGACCAGTTATTGCAGCAAGATACCGTACAAGGCTAGTTTTCCCACTAGAAGTGGGTCCCTGTAAGAGGACAGGATATCTCTTAATTAAGACAGCACGTGCCAAATTCCCAAGATGCTCCTGGACAGTTTTAGTTTGAACATAGTTCCCTGAATATCCATCAGATTTGAAGGTGTTTAAATAGCTGTAAAAAGGTACATGTGGAGGTGTATGCCCTCCCAACAAAAGAAATGATATCTTTTGCCTCATTATTTCAGCACTGGGTCCATCCAACAGTGTCAGGAAAAACATACTAAACCCATCATACAATGCCTTTTTAAATCCAAACTTCCTCTCTGCTTTCCGTGTATACTCTAGAGCACGATAAAGGGACCTTAAACTGTATTGAGGTTTCTGATTAGCGCCATCCTGCAATCTCTCTTCAGATTCCTTTTTCGACTCTTTATAGAAAGACACAATCTTACTCACCAGCTGCTGATCCATATGCCCATCTCTAATAAACTCACCGATAAACAGACTTAAATCCTCATCATCCAAAACATCATCAACAAAATACTCAGTAAATCTACTCCTCAAAGAGAAGGGCAAATCACGCTTCCCTGCATCCGTTGCTGGATTCATGCAAGCAAATATACGAAAGTTCGGATGACGGCGTATGTAATCAGTGTCACCTCTTTCCGCTAAGCACAGGACTCCATTTTCCCCTTCTAAAACACCAGTAATTCTTTGCAGGGTTTCCAGAGGAGCCAAATTCACCTCATCAAGTAAAATCCACTCACCATTTCTAAGAGCAGTGACAAAACTTCCTTCTACAAAAGAAAACATCATCCCTGAAGATTGATTACTCTGACAGACAACTTCCAGTTTTATAGAAAATTTCTCCCAAGCTTGAATTAATTCTTCTTTTAATGGCCTTTTGCGCTTCTTTGAAGGTCCCGGTTGTATAAGCTCAACTGACCTTTCAACTGCTTTCCGAAACCCTTTGAGTAGCATTTCCCAATTCTTATCAATTAAAAACTTTTGTAGATGACTAACAAAGTCTACATTTTTCTGCTAAGAAACAGAGCATTAGAGCCAATAGCAACAACTTGTACACAAAATATTATAAGAAAATGAAAAATAAAAAAGAGAAAGGTTGAATATAATTTTGGTCCCTATAAAATTTCTTGATTTTGTTTTTAGGCCTTGTCCTTTTATATTTTAAAACATTCCGAAATAGTCATTGTCATTAGAAGATTCTGTTAATTGATTATTTTTCCAACACATCTTCATATCATTGTCAGATGTATCATCTAACTATTATAAGTGTTAACCAATTTAGAAGTTACTAATAAGAAATTTGGAAAGTATTGTGTAATAAGGTAGGCTCTCAAACGTACTAATTATCCTAGTTAAAAAAACCTAGAGAGTGAAACATTTTAACCTCAAGAGCTTCCCATATTCACCCTTAAAATAATCAGATGACATAATTAGAGGACACATCATACAATGACGTGGGAATCTGTTGAAAAATCAGCAATAAACTGCACCCCTCTAATGACAATAACTATTTTGGAACTTTTCAAATTAAGCACAGGCTAAAACCAAAATTTACTAATTTTGCATGGAAGAAACATATTTTAAACCAAAATAGAAATACCTTCTTAGAAAACGTCCTGGTGAAGAGATCCTCAAAATCCTTATAAAGGGGGAAATACACAAACTGTGCATCCATAGGCTTAAACCCCCCTAACAAGTCAGCAACATCACTTTGCTGACTCAAGTTCTAGCAAAACAAGCACCATCATGTGTCACTAAAAAGCACTTGAAATACAATTTTAATTAACAGGAAACATAATAGAGAATATGCAACATACCAAAACGGTAATCTTTTGACCAAGCCTTGAAGCCAAATTTTGAACAAGTGTAGTCTTGCCAGTACCTGTTTCTCCAACCAACAGTACTGGTTCATTATACTTGACAGAGCAGGCTATCTGCTCCAACACATGCAGAGAACTCCGGATCTCAACAAAAGGTCTTTTATGTTGTTGTAACTGTAAACAAAATAGCAAAGCAATGCAAAGGAAACTTAAGATACCTCCCTACTAAAACTGTATCATCTTTTAAAACTCATCAACTGACTATACAGAATACTAACAGATTTTTCTGTGTACTGGAGGGAAACTCGTCCTATTCTTAAATCATTGACACAATCCTGCATTTGACCACCAGAAATGATAAGCTGATACGACAAAATCATGAAGCAAAGGTTCAAATTTAACTAGATAAAACCTGAATTATAGGTTTGTCGCACGGATACAAAGTCTCAGCAGCAGAAACTGGTACTTTCCACAACGCTGCTATCTCTTTCATTAAATACAAACGGTTTTTAATTGAAGTTGAAAAAGACGCAAATACATCAACAGCCTGATATACAAGACAATACCTAAACATGAAGTAACTATTGAAAACAGATTGTTAGGAAAAGTGGAACAAAAAGAAACTAAAAAGTCAGACCTCTTTATAGATACTTAAACATTGGTTTTCTGTAAAGCTACCATCAAAGAAAAAACCTAAGCCTGCAATCCTTTCACACCATTTAAGGAGATCCCTGCCAAGGAAAACCAAAAGTCACATCAATTAAAGAAAGACAACTAAAAAAGCACAGACAAGATTTTTCACTTTAAATACCTTAATGAGAACTTGCAAGACCCATAAACAGAAGCAGGACTTCCTTGGTGAAAACCCGCAATCGGAAGCATGGAAATATTGTTCATCCTTTCAAAGGTTTCTGCCCAAAAAAAGTTACATATATTATACATATCTTATAGCAATATAGTATAGAATGAGTATGTATTGCCCCCTCAAATCATCTCTTTGGTTAAGCTACAGACATGAATTTTGAATAACCATATTCATCATTCATTACTCACAATATGCACTACCATTTTCACATTCCTAATCTCCTCTGCCCCTATCATTTGCAAGGGAACCTAGGAGCCTTTACTTTAGAGATTAGAGCAAAAACACAGGAATGAGATTGTTACTCATATTAGCAGTTCACAATAATACATTATACACACAAACATGCACAAATAAACAAATATCATGCCAATACCTATGAGTTTGCCAACATGAAGCTCCAAATCTGGATATCTCACTTTGATTATCTCTTGCAAGTCTCTACTATCGGGTGGCTGAATCATCACTCCTCTCCAAAGTACACTAAGTGAACTATGACCTTCCAGTACAAAAAAAAAAGTCAGCATCTCCTTAATAATACAGGAAACATAGCAGAATTTCATTCAACATCAACCACCAAGTTTTCCCAGTAAAAGTTAGCACATGGGTGTGGATTAAAAGATACCACAAGTCTCTACTGAAAATCATATACTAGAATTTTCTACATATAAATCACTCTGGTAACTGAAGCAGAGAAGGACTCATGAAATAAATGTTGCATAACATCCTGTTAAGTCAAAGATGCACAGCCAACGACTTCATCTCCACTTTCCCCATCATACATTCATGTCAGCATGGTTTCAAAGGCTTTCGCAACACGTTTTGCCAGATAAGCAAAGCCCTCAATACAATAGTGTGTCCTCAAAGACACATACATCATGTTTTAAAACCTAGTGCACATGACTTACTGTATGTACACTGCCACAATTTTTGTTCCCTTATGCTTATTGAAAAGAATCTCTATTGCATTACCAAACTAGCATGGATATATTATCACCAACTTACCAAAACATAATCATGAGAACAAAAATGACAATGAAATAGAAATCGAAAGAGGCAAGGTAAAGACCTGCACTCCTAGATGCATCAAACTTGGAAACAGAAATAGTTGAAAACAATCTGAAACTCTCAGCCACCCTCACTACCTGCAAGATATGTAATGCACTAATGAATCAATAATTAATGACAAGTATAGAGGAAGACATGCAAATAGACATAAATACATCCCAATTGTCAACATGTATCGATTTCCCCAAAAAATGCATATCCTTTGGATAACTGGGGTGGACAACAAAGATGCTAGAGCATTAGCGATCAACTAGACTACAATCATACTTTTCATTTATCACATATGCCGAAAGAGAAGAAAGCAAGAGAACATGTTATGACTTCCATGTGTTGTGATCACAACGGAGCTTTTACATTTATAGAGAATTATACATAATTACACAATATACAATTTCCTAATTTAAGACTCATTTGTTAAAGATGGAATCAATCTGATTAATCCTAGTATATACAGTTACTA
Organism: Clitoria ternatea; assembly: GCA_037962975.1. NCBI lineage: Eukaryota > Viridiplantae > Streptophyta > Magnoliopsida > Fabales > Fabaceae > Clitoria > Clitoria ternatea. Next base: position 287,934,096 of record CM075670.1, read on the forward strand.
TATTTATATAACTCTAACACCCTCCCTCAACCTGAAGCATATGGGCCATATGCACCAAACTTGTTATATATGTAGTCAATCCAAAGACCCCTTAAAAGATTTGGTGAAAACATCCCCTAACCAAACATTAGAGCTAACAAAACTAATAGATATTTCACCAATCATGACTTTTTCTCTAATAAAAATGACAGTCAACTCCAATATGCTTTGTCCTCTCATGGAAAACTGGATTTGAGGCAATATACATGTCAAAGGGTAACTTTTGACCCACAACGAAAGGGAAACTCTTGGCCCATAAGATCCGAAAAGAATGCTTTATTAGTCATGTCAATTATTTCTATCTTACGATGCCCAACTAGTAAAGGAGGTACGAGTAGTCTTACCTAATTGACATGACTCGTAAGATAGAGACCCTTAACTTAGAAAGGTGAGAAAGAGGATGGACAATACCAATGCCTCGGAAGTATGTTTGAGAACCATTTGCCATAAGGACACTACGTAAGTTACCAGAAGTAAAAAGAAAAGAGAAAAGCAATTTATTACCAGTGATATGATCAATGGCCCCAGAATCAAACACCTAAGAGCCCAAAGAGTGAAAGATGCCAATAAAGGAATTACCAATATATGCAACAATGAAACTGGAAACATGAAAGTCATCATCCAATTTTAGGAATTCATCATAGGAAAGCAATGGAGTCGGATTTGGAGACAACAACGATGCGGATGTCAGACAAGAGTAGTACTAACCACCCAATGGCTCAAAAGAGAGCAATGTACTGACATATTTACTTAAAAATTGTGTAGCATGTCGTGGGCAACCATGGTGTGCTATAAGAGAGAGAAAATCAATGGGCAGCAGTGAAAAGGGGAAAATGCTTAAGAAAAAGGTGATCAAATGGGAAAGTAAGACCAGATCAAGGAAAGGAGGGAGGGGCAATCAAAACCCAAGAAAGATCGCCGAAAACCATCGACAGGCACGCCGCCATACGCAGCTACAAGGGGCAGTGTGTGAAAAAATCCTCGCCAGATAAAGGAGGCTCGTGTGGGAGCGTGTTAGCTCCGAAGGAGGGGAGACCCACGGGGTTTTACCGATCTCGAAGAGGCGATTCTGATAGATGGGTTGCTGGTCAAAAAAAGGTAATGACGTCATATGACCGAAGGAAGACTGGCGAAAGATTTCAAAACCCCAAAGAGAATTAGGGTTTTGAAAAATAGATTTTACACAGTGGGCAGTGGCTCACTAAGGATCACGGAAATAGAAAAACTCTCGTTAGGCTATAGATACCATGTTGAAAGAGAGGAAAATGGGAGAACAAGTTATGAATTCCGTATGGTGTGATCATAATGAAGCTTTTGCATTTATAGAGAATTGTACAAAATTACAGAATACACAATTTCCTAATTTAAGACTAATTACATAAAGATAAAATCGATCTAATTAATCCTAATATGTACGATTACTATATTTACATCATAGAAAAGGAAGAAACATAACAGCTCGTAAACAAAATGTGCTCCATATGCAACATATGGAGCATTGCAAAATGACGTCTGGGTAGAATTTACACAAGTTTCCTCCTTTGCCTCTAGTGAGATTGGCTTATCCTTTTACTTTTAGTAGAATTTATTTACACCACTACTGATTACAGGTTGCTCCATACTCACCTCAATAAACTTCATTTCCTTCTCTTAAAAAACAAAACTTTTACCCCAAAGTTTAGTTGAAGAAATTTTATCATAGAGGAACACAGATGTGAAGCAAACAAGATATCTCTAAAATAGGACAAAAAAAACAAAAGGGGCCTAAGAGGTCCAAAATGTAATGAAGGAATCAACACTAATCATGTTGGAAATGGATATTCAATCAAAACAACAATGAACAAAGCACCACAGCTCACACCCATAATCCTGTTCACAATTATATTTCAAGCGTAACCAAGCATAGTAGAAAATGAGAGCATTCTCCACAAATTGAGTACTTTTATGTTCATTTTCCTTATTTTGTCAAAGCTTTTTAAATTATATATTGAGAAACAACTCCAAGATTAAATGTAATGAAGAGGGGCCTAAAAGGTCCAAAATGTAATGAAGGAATCAACACTCTAATCATACCTGAAATGGATATTCAATCAAAACGGCAATGAAAAAAGCACCACAGCTCACACTCACAATCCTATCCATAATTATATTTTAAGGGTAACCAAACATAGTTGAAAATGCTAACATTCTCCACAAATTGAGTACTTTTAGGTTCATTCTCCTTATTTTGTCAAATGCTAACACACATAGACACAATGTTTCTAGGAATCTCCATATGAAAATTGCCACCACGCAAAGTTAAAACAAATAGCTTACAAACAATGGCTGCATATAACACAACAAAAAAGTGATTGATGTTCAATATATGCATATCTGCAACATGTCATTTGTATTTATTCTATTGACTATTAGCATTGTTTTAACCCACTAAGTCTACTTGTTCTCTTGCTTCTTCTAAGCTCAAGTAGATAGATTCTCATCCTACTCCAGTTACTTTATTTAAGAAAAGAAAGTGTGCAAAGGAATCACCTCCCCGTGGCCTGTCACAAATAAACCAGACCCTTCCAATAAAGGCATTAATATGGAGTGTACATCAGATGGTGCTTTGTCAATATCCTCAAAAACAATCCACAAACCATTCTGCACAGCCTGTGATGAAGACAGTACATAATAGTAAAATGAGAAGCTTTGTTCAGGGTTCACGATAGAAAGGTGACACATATAAAAAAATTATGCATCTGTCTGATGATTATATATGATAGAAATAGTCAAACAAACCTGAGTGAGTGACCCGGGCTGCCATCTAAATTCCCCAGGTCTATCTGTACAGACATATGCTCCAACCAATGTACTACCATCAATTTGATCATCCATCTGGATAGATAAAACTGCAAAACAAATGAGAGAAATGAGAATAAACAAATACTGGCATAAAACAAATAAATTCATTGAGTAGACAAGGAATTACAAAGTATAAAGATGAAAAAGAATCCTCCTAAATAAAATAACCAAAGATAAAACAATCATGAAAACAGAGAAAAGCAAGGCAACAAAGCTAACAAGTTCCTCAACATATATGTTAAAGAAACCCAATAAGAGAGGCAATGTGCAAAACCCAACAAATACCAACCACCTAATCTCATTCCAAGTCACATCATATACCAAGGAAACATCCTTGAAGATATCACAGTTCCACTCTAACCAAATAGTAACATTGGTTGCACCTCCACTTCTACCAAAATGACCATAAAAAATAGGAAGAGAGGTCATCATAATTTTCTTATTGTCTGAAAACCAATATAGCCGTAATGCTTCATCAATTTACAGAAAAGGACTAACAAACTAATAACTAAAAAGTAATCAAAGAATGGGTAAATATCAAGATGTACCTTGGTTTCCACTATCTTGAGCCAACTTGGCAATAAGAGCGGATTTTCCAGAACCAGAAGGACCATATAAAAGAACGGGCCACTTCTGACTTACTGCCAATAGAACACTATCATAACTCTTTGTTACTTCTGGGGTCAATACAAATGCATTACTTACTGGTATAGCATCCCTAAAATTACAGAAGATGTCAAAAGTGAAAAGTTAGTCCAAAATAAATATGGAATATCAGTAAAAGTTACCGAAGAGAAGCTACTACAATAAATAAACCAGACCAAGGGAAAGCATTTAAGAAAGTTCAAGCACCATAAAAGACAGTGAACAGCATTCAAAGTTTAAATGCCAAATACAAATAAAAAATATCAGTGCTTCAAAGCTATACCTTGTGGTGAGCCGTTGACTCCTGAAAGGTGGTTGCAACTCAAGAAACTTGTGTGAACTATAAGGCTGATAATTAAAGCCAAAGGATTTCAAACAATTCTCTTTACTGAAACCCATGCTGTCTGGACAACCAGACACATAGTCCGCCTTTGGCTCAACAAACCAACCAGCTTTCTCTATTGATGTGTCCTGACAGAACTCTTCCCAACTGAATTTGACAAGATGGAGATTGTAACTAATCTAAACATGACAATATTTTAAGTAAAACATACAGCTAAAAGAACAATTAAAGAATACTGACTGCAATAGACAAGAAAATGCTTCCTCATCCCTGATATTCATGTTTTCAGCAGCTCTATAACCTGATTTGAACACAAGTTGTAATATCTGCACCCTAAACCATATAAGATTTGAACTGGGCGGCTCCTTTCCAAGATCCTCAAAACAAGACCAGTCCCATAGCTTTGAGAAAGTATCAGGTTCCCTTAGAAGAAGGCGGTATGATATTTGGGCAACAGGCAGTTCATGGGTCTCAACCTATAAAAAACAAGGCAGTATTTGGTAAATACCCAGAAGCATACCTCAATTATCACTTAAATTAAATTAAATAATCCTTATAAAAATATACTGACCATAACTTCTTTCACTAAAAATCTTACAAATGGAGCTGGAGCAAAACTGAAATAGCTTAACACAGAACTGCACAAAACAGCAAAACACGGTCACAAAATGTCATTAAAAAGTAAATTTAGAAGGAAGCACGTGTGATTTCTGTAGATAGGCAGACAGATGATAACTAAATACCACAAAATTTAGGACACACCATTATTTGCGTTGCATTATGATTGTGCAATGATTCAAAATAGACTGTGAATATTGAATAATAATTTGAATTTCCAAACATAAGAAAATTATTTGTCAGAGTTCAGTTATTGACAATAATCACCATTTCCTAACGTGGGGAATTTGGAAGAGAACCTTTTGTAGCCCTTTAATTTTTCCATTTTACAGCCATTACTCTTCACATTAGTTTGAGTTTAGTTTAATATGTTTATGTGTGTGTATATATATAATTTAGCATTTCTGGTAGACTTTTACAAGTTGTGTTAGCACTATAAATCTACATTTCAATCTCCTCTGTGACAACATAGAAACTAGAGTTTAACAACCTTGGAGGGGGAATCTTTCCTAGACAAAACAGAAGAACTAATACAAATTAACATACAGATTTTCTTTACAGTCTACACACAAACACACATCGTCATTTTTAATGAAAATGACTAAATATTGCCAAAATAGGATTAGGGTCATATCCTCCTAAAGTACGACATATAAGCAAGACATAAAGAAATAAATATAAAACCATTAATATTTAATACAACAATCTTCAATTCCTCACAGACGAACGACCCTACACTTTGTGTTACAGATAAATTTCCCATGTCATAGCTGTGATAACATCTCCACTATAGCATTTAAGATGGTACCGGCAGTCTTGTCATTTAACAGTATGCTATGCTAAACAAAGCAATTCATAGAAACAAAAATGACAATAAAAGCATATTTTGCAATCCTGGGTTTCCATGACAGTAATCAACACTACTCAATTCGAGGATTACCACCTATTAAAACATAAAACATGACACAAAGAAATTGGCGGATCAAGTTGTATAGAAGAAACTCAAAACTATGCTCACACTACCAAAATTTTAAAGGGAAGATATCAACCTCAGCAGACAATCATTCAATTCAAGAGCGCGACAGAATGCTAGACAAGCATGCTCATGAAGATCTAGACCCCTTCCTTGTTGACTATAAAACTCTATGACATTCACAACTTCATCCAACTCTTTGACATCTCGAGCAGTATCTTTAATATTAGACCTCAAATTTGGCACAAGACGAAGCAAAGCTACAGCCTTATCCACGAAATTTCTAGCAATCGGACGGAAACACCCAATCAATGGAATTGTATACTGATGGTGCAGCAACACCCCTACTAACTCATTGACTACTTCTTCCTCTGTAACCAACTCTCCCTGTAAACACATACATAAAATAAAATAAACAAAGGACAACGAGTAAGAGATTCGCATAACAATATGAGCATGTAGTAACGAGCAAGGACAAGTGTATGTTTGTTTGATCGTTGGACTTTCGTAACGCGGTTAGCAGTTCGAAATCAAAAGAATTGATCTACGAATGCCTTTCCCAATGCGCCTAGAACTTTTTTGCATGCAAAATCATAATCGTTGGATATGTAAATATATTCTAACTCCGTTCTACTATCCAGGTGCCAAAGGAACACTAAGCTGCGTTTGGATAACTGGAATTTCGCAATTCAAGAAGGTCCAAAATGCAGAGAGAATCAAAAAATTGAAGCAAAGAATACCCTGTGTGCTAGCGACTCAAACTGCGGAAAACTTTGGAGCTTGGGGCAACGATTGAGGAATCTCCGAAGCGAAGAGTGAAGGCTGAAACTACCGTCAATCGACATTTGAGGCTAAAAAACTGAACAGCAAAAGGTAATTATATATGTGTGTATGTATAATATATATAAGCGAAATCGAAAAGCAAGTGATCCGTTTCGATTGAAGAAAGCAAAGACAGTGAAAATTGATTAAGTTAATAGATAAAGAGAGTTAAGGTTTAAGGGTTGAAGTAGTGATGGGCTAGTTCTCTTCACTCTCGGTGTGCGTCGTCTTCCACCGCGAGACGCCGAGAAAACTCTGTTTGTGCCGCGCAGGGTTTTAGGGCCTGTGGCGTAAGGTTTTAGTCCCCTTATATAAGCCGACTTGACGTGCCTAATAATTTGGATTTGGGATTTAAATATTTGATTATCTAAAAAATTCAAAATAAAAATATTTATAAATCAATTTTCAGTTATATTGATTTTTGAATTTATGTTTTTATAATGTGACTATTAAATTTTTTGAATAATAAAAAATAAGAGTTAATGCATTCACACAAAAAAGGTATGTTTGTTTAAGCTTTTAAATAAAGTGATTTTAACACTGATAAATTACTAATACTATCCTTAAACTTTTGTTTTATTACAGTTGTCCCATTAAATTTTTACTTTTTTACATTTCACCCCAATAAGCAATCAATGAAATATTTTGTTCAAATTTTACCTGACTTAGCCATGGTTTGTGTTTATTTTAAATATTTAAATGGTCGACATGAATCTATAATTTAGGATTATCAGAAAGGGTCGGCCGAACAAGTGTTTTTGCAAAGGAGAATTAGTATCCATTTGGTTTCCAGTTGGGGAAACGGAATTGGGAAAATAGAGAAATTTAAGGGTTGATATTGATTCTTCACGTCGTTCGAGACAGTCAAAACTCTGTTTGACCGTAGGATTTATTTTTAGGGTTGGTCAAACCTCGATTTGACCAACCAAGGTTGGTAACCAAACATACTTTTAATTTCTACAAAAGATACGGCTTATTAACTTTTGTTATTCACAAAGTCCAACCTATGTGCCAATGAATCTTATCTATAACTAAATTTGAACCAAAATTCTTCTCTAAATTTTCACCTTCAATGCAACTCCACTCTGATAGATTTTGAGTCCTTCGCTAAGTCAACTAAGACCAATGGGGTCAGCTTCAAGCACTCGTTTTTCAAAGTGAAAGTGAAACCCGAAGACCAGTTTTGTAGGAGAACTCTAACTCCACCTAGAAGTTTTACAACAGGTGGACTCACGAACACTTGTTGTTAACTAGTGCGGCGTACACCATTGATGAGAACAAGTTGTCACCCATATCGGTGGAGGTGATTAGTGCTTTACAAGAGTATTCAACATACATAAAATCTCTTCTAAAATCCTATTAAGGGAAGTTTCCCATCGGGATACCTATTTGTGTAATGACAACTTTTTTTTCTTATATTATTATATATATTTTTATTTTGTTGGTTGGCATCATTGTACTAATATTGATTTTATGTTGCGGAGGAGATAGCAAAATTGAGTGCCCTTGAGCACCTGAAGAGGTATAAGCAGTTGACCAAGTTGAGATCAAATGAAAACCAGGTTACTCTAAAACAAGGGGCCCCCAAGTTCCAGGCACAAGTGGTGAACACCACGGTTGATCGGATTAGGGAGTTTCCATGAAAGTTGAGGTTCATAGGGAGCCCTCCAAAAAGAAGCATCGACGGAGAAAGGGTAAGGTTTCAACCTGAAAAGATAAAAATAGAAGACCATGGAGAAAGTCGGTATGGGCCCAATTGTCAATCCTTGCCCTTCAACCCCTAATGCCAAGGAAGAAGAAGAGGGAGAAGTTTGGGCCCACTCCCAATTATCTCAATATTTACAGTGTTGTAGGACAGGCACACTAAAATTTGACACTGTGTCTTGTTTATGATTCGGTCTAACCATCGAGAAAATGCAGGAAGCGTCTACTAGCACGTTATGGCATTTGGTGGAGGTGTCAGTGTCATTCGATCTCTCAGCCAGGCTATGAGACAAAGGCGGGGGCTGAAGAATATTCTGACAGCTTAAACCAAGCATTGGCTAAGAGAAATGTGGCTAAGGATGACTTGAAAAATGAGGTGGAACTCCAGGTGTAGGTAGAAGTGGACCTAAAGCCTTTGAAGATAGAGGTTGAGGCTTTAAGAGGGATGAAGAAGGAGATAAAAGCCCTGAAGCTAAAGCAAAACGAAGTAGAGAAAGTTTGGCAAGATGAAAAGAAGAAACTCGTAACCGACAAAGCACAAAATGCCAATCACGTAAAATTGTGAAGAAGCTAGTGTAGACTTATGAGGACGTAGTTGATGAAGCCTTTAGTAATGTTGTGCGGCAAATCTAACACTGGAACTCTCATATGCAACGAAATTGCAATGAAATAGGCATCTTTCATAAGATTCATGGCGGGCACCTATTTGTTGTAAATGGTGGATGATATGAAGAGTCGGTGAACAAGCCATATAAGTTACTGCCACTCTCGACATCTAAGAGCATGAAAGAGAGGCATATCTCCCCAGAGTCACCCCAATGATGAACCCGCATATGATTTTTTTTCTTTTTTTGGCCTTATTCTGGGATGGGCTTCGGTTTCATATTATACTTAGGTTTACTAAATTTTTGTTTGTTTTTTTGTAACTTGTCATTTATTTGAATCACGAGGCCGATGTGCCCCTTCTTTATTAGTTACTTTTTTGTATTATTGAGCACTAGACCTGACATTCAAATTAATGTCAAGTGTTTTCTTTTTTGGTTGAAAGTTCTTTCATTGTCAAGGTTAATGAAATATTTTATGTCATAATTTCATATAATAGAATAATAGCTTAAGCTAAAAAAATCGATCTGATATCCAATTATAAGAATTTTTTTTGCATCAGTTTTTATGGCGCTACTCGTTAGGGTCTGGTATGGTCTCAAGAGATCCGATCCTCGCCGCTCGTCGGGGCCAAGTAACCAATTACCGGTATAGGTAATTGGGGATTCTCATTAACTATGCTTATGATGGATGGTTAACTAGGCTACTCTTAGGGAATTGGGGTCTACTTGTGCCGTTTGTTAGTGTTCGGTACGATCTTAAAAGAAAATCGATCCTCACCACTCATCGGGGCTATCTAGTGGACCACTATTTCCAGTCACTGGGGTGCTACTTGTCGGGGTCCGGTTTAGAATCTCAAAAAAGATAGCTGGTCATTGCCACTTGTTGGGGTAATCTTTCCTTATCAAAAGCACGAGCATGTATAACATGAACCATAAGTGAGATTGAGATACTTGGCATGGTAAGGGTGCTGTGGATAACCATGATGATAGAACTAGCCTTTTGGTACTAGCTAGTCTAAATAACATATCTGTGCAGACGTTCTCTTCTTTTGGCACATGTTTGAAGCTAATTTGGTTAAATTTCTTCTTTAATTCATTTGCCTTTTTTAAGTACAACTATAACAATGATTCTTTAGCTTGATATTCTTTAGAGATTTAAGATATCACTAACTATGAATCACTATAAAATGTGACTACCTTGCTCTGATGTCCAGGTTGCATACAGTTCGGCTAAACAAACTTCATATTCAACTTGGTTGTTAGAGGTTTTAAAATCAAACCTCAGGGATATCTTAAAATGAACCTCGTTGTCACTTTCTAATACCACACTAGCATTGCACCTCTTGATATTAGATGACCCATCCACGATACTGTCCAATGCGAACGCGCATTCTTAGAATTTTAGCCAGTTAATTCCGCCATGAAGTCCACTAAGACATGGGCTTTAATAGCGCTCTAAGGATCGTAAACTATGTTGAACTCAAAAAATTCAACAACCCATTTAATAATCCTTTTGGCCAAACCAGGCTTGCATAACACCATTCGCAATGGTAAATCAGTTTGTATAACCATGGGATGGGCATGTAAATATGGTCTTAGATGGCGGGATGCCAAGACAATTGCTAGTGCCACATTCTCAATCTTCTGATATTGGAGCTCCACACCTTGAAGGGTCTTTCTAGTGAAGTACACAAGATGGTGTCCCTTAAACGTTTCTTTCACTTAGACAATTTATAGGGCCACGTCTAAGACTAAGAAGTAAACAAATAATTATTTGCTAAGGTCGAGTTTCACTAGAATAAGGAGCCTAGCTAAGATGTCCATCAGACTCTGGAACATAGCCTCTTGTTGTGCACCTTATTCATACTTTTTGTTCTTCTTTAGGATTTTGTAAAGAGGGAGGGATCGATGTGCCATTGTTGGCATAAATTGAGATAGAGCGATGATCTTGCCATTTAGAGATTACGTATCTCTAAGGTTTTTAGGATTTTCTAACTCCTAAATAACTTTACATTTGTCTAGGTTTACCTATATTCATCGTTGGGTCAACATAAATCCAAGTAATCTACCTCCAGATACAACGAAGGTACACTTGAGGGGATTCAGGTACATATCATATTGCTTAAGCTGCTTAAAATTTTTATAAGATCAGCAACATGATCATCTTTTGCTAGGGTTTTGGCGACGATGTCATCCATATAAACCTCCACTAACATGGTGTGTATAACATCCTTAATTTTTAAAATGAATTTCAATAAATCAAATAATATTTTGCAAATAATTCAAATTTCTAAAACAGAATTTGAATTAAATAATTACAATATCAATTTTTTACAAAAGCCGACTGGCTCTTTTAAATTTACAATAAAAAAAAATAAAAGCACTCGGTATTCAGGAGCCGACAAAGGCTTCTACCCATATACAATCAGAGCAGCATGAGTGACTTCACATATCATGGTTGGGCCCTTCATTCACTGAAAAATAATTGTAGAGGGTGAGCATAACATATCAAATAATAGTTATTGAATTGGATTAAAAGACCAATTCATAACTATAAAACAAAACCGATTACAAGTCATTCATAATAATTATATACTCATTTTGCTCACCATAACAATACCACAAAACCAAGACATATAACAAACTTCACTCGGCAAGTATAGCAAACTGCACTCGACACTTATTGCATTTCTCACTCGGCAAATATGACAAGTCATTCATTCTCAAACCGAGACATATATATATATTCATCATAAATCAGCATGTTCTCAATAACACAAAAATCAGTGTATGCACATGCTCAACCAAATGGATCCATTAACATGTATCAACATCAGTATACACGACCAACCAAAATGGGATCATTATACTGTTTGTGTTGTAACACTGGCTCCCCGAGCCATAACTCAGCTCCTCGCTGATCCGGCCGTTTTACAGGTACCAAACCGCTCTGCGTCCATAATATAACACCGAGTACCACTCCCAGAGTGATAGCGGTCCTCTACTCAGTGCTACGGGTCGGCCTTGAGTGACACTCAAAGGCGTCCGTGGTATATATGAACCACCACAGGGTCTATGCCATCAATAAGCCGTCCACATCTGGACCGGCAACACAGGCCCCCTGTAGTCCTGTGTGCGTCTCAATACAGTTGATATATCAAACAAATATCAATCACACATTAACATAATCATCATATCATTCCACTCGGTAATACAATAGGCATAACACATAATAATTTCATGCCTATAATTCATACCACATCACCTTTATCAATCTCATATAAACTCAATATCATCACATGTAAACTCAATATGAATGGAAATTAATTAACATAAAGTATGTTATTCAATTGGGGTCTCATTTCATACATATATCACATATAACACATCAATAATACCCCAAATCCATTCATAAACTATCTATTTGAGATGTACGCTCCCCCTACCTGGAATAAGAAGTTCCAGCAGCTATAATCGAGTCACTGCTCCAGAATTCCGACTGGAATTGCAGTCTTGTACCAGTTCCAAGCTTTCCTCGTAAAGAGAAGGAAATTGAGGCTTAATTATCTTAGTTCGATAGTTTCCAGAGAATTGGAAAGAAAGGCTAATGATTTCACTTTCAAGAGTTCTCCCATTAATCCAACAATGGAAGTATTTATATGTGTCCTTCACGTAGAAGAGACGTGAATGACTTGAAGTACTCTAACATACGTCTCTTTCATGATAATGAAAGATTAAGATATTTAAGGAAAAGGGGACAGCACATCAAAAAGGGTCCCATACTTAGAAAATATCTCAAAAGTGAAACTGCTAGAAGGTAGGAGAACAAATTTACGTGGAAAGCATCCACAGTAAAATATTTATTAATTTCTGACTCGATTTCAGTGTATTCCAACTCGGAGAAAGCTTCTGTTCGTTCAGAACTCCTTCACTCGGAAGCCATTCACTCGGAAAGTTTCATTCATGAAACACAGCTTTCCTTCCTCAGAAATGATCCACTCAGAATGTCTCATTCAGACGGTTCACTCTGATATACTTCTGCCCGAGTCAAGCCCTTTATTTGCGTCACTCAGAAGTCTTTCATTCCAAAAGATCACTCGGAACTCAGAGTTTAATCCTTTCTCGGAAGTCTCCACTCGAAAGGATCACTCGGGGTCAAGGACAATCCCGAAGACAAAACCAAGCACAAGCTCTAGGTAATCATTAAATATCGACCCGAACACAAATTAAATGAAGGGTCCACTTCTCGGGAACAAACCACTCGGAATTATTCACTCAGAAACACATTCATTCGGAATTAAAGTCTTTCTTTATCCAAAAACTCTTCCTGGAAAGACTCACTCAGAATGTTTCACTCGGAAGTGTCACAGAGACACTTCACTCAGAAAGTCACTCCACTCGGGAGTTTACCAATCAGAATATCGGTCCGAGAAGTACTTCCACTTCTCTCAGAAACAACCCATTCAGAATCATTCCACTCAGAGATGTTTCCGTTTCACTCGGATTTTACCTTACTCGAACGTGTCTCATTTAGACAGAACTTTTCCTCACTCGGAACTCTTTCTCAATCATGTTTCACTCGGAAAACATCTTAACTTCACTGAAAAGGTCTTCTCAGTCTGATTTCACTCGGAATCATATTTATTTCACTCGGAATCAGACTCATTTCACTCGAAAAATCTTGCCATTGATATTTTTCACTCGGAAATTCATTCGTAATCTCTCTTTTTATCCTCAATAAATTATTTTTCTAAAAATCTTAAAAATTGAGATGTTACAGTGTGCATGCCCTTGAATACTTTGTTAATCATGCATTGGTAGGTATCCCTGACATTCTTTAAATTGAAAGGCATGACAATGTAGTAGAAAATGCATTTGCTGTTGATGAACGCGGTCTTTTCTTAGTCTTTTTCCCATATTGGGATCTAGTTGTACCTGAAGTATGCGTCCACAAAGAATAAGAATTGGTATCCAAATGAATCATCTACCATGTGATTAATGTTAGGGAAGGGGTATAGATCTTTGGGACATCAAGTTTACATAATTTGTGCATATTCGTCACTTACCATTGGACTTTTGAATCGTGACAACGCTGAAAAGCCATAAGGAGTATCGAATTTCCCTAATAAATCTGACTTTGAAAAGCTCGACAGTTTGTTCATAAGTAACCTTTTGTTTTTCTAGTCTTAAGCGTATTTTCTTTTGCATTAGAGACTTTGTTTCCAGGTACATAACGAGCCCGTGGTAACAAAAATTGAGATCGATGCCAGGCATGTCAACTACAATCTAACCGAATAACCCTATAAACTCCGATAGGAGTTCTTTCAAGTAAGTACTTTCCATATTGGTGTTTAGCTTGTCATCAATATACATGACTGTGTCCGTAACGTCTCTGAGCATAATAACCTTAGAACCTCCCTCTGGTGTAGGCTTTGAAGGATTAAAGGGGGTCAATCTTCAAATCATCTTTAGGATCCAAATCGATAAGGCTATCTGATCTTGTCAATGTGCCTCCGTCATTCAACTTCATTTTCTTATATGACATTTCCTTTTTTACCATGTTCAAGCTTAAGTTGTAATAATCTCGGGTCATCTCATGATCACCTCGGACAGAGGAAACTGAGATGAGGAGTAGAAATTATAGCTTCCATATCTGCATAAAAACTTGATTTACATTAAAATCAACAAAACACCAACAAACAAATATTAAATATCAATAAAATTATCTTAAATAAACAAATAAGCCTAATAATATATGCTTAGTTATCAATTTTTCATATTTACGTTACTTTTAATATATTTAAGTATCATGAATGTAACTTTATACATAGAAAATATTATGTGTATTTATAAATTATAATATGTTATAAATTATGATTTTTCTTCTAACATGATATAAAAGTTAAAAATAACTCACCGTATAGGTTGAAAATATTTTATTCAGTAGACAAAACTTGGTTTCTTTAATTAAATAAACTTATTGAAAAGCCTTAACCAATCTTATTATTAAAACAACTTTAAATAAGTTAGGCATTAGGCCTCAAACATACCTTCTA